>CM072773.1:125885000-127135000 GCA_036936925.1 Cenchrus fungigraminus
GACCCCCCGAGCGTTTCTGCGCGTGCAGGCTGGCGGGCCTCTTTTGCACCGCGCGGGGCTGGCCCGGTCACGCATGCAGAGCACCAAACGAGACCCACTGCACCGCACCGACCTAGCCCAACGGCGGGCGCGTTTAACAAATAGGCCCCATGTGAATATGTGATACCGTCCCAGTCCACCAAATCCCCTGCAGCAAATTGGGAGAACATTCCCTTGTCCTCCCCACGGGAGAAAGGTCCCAAGCGCTACGGGCCCTGACAGCCATTGCACGCGTACATTGCCAGCAACCATCCAACGCCAACCCAATCCAATCGGCCCTGCACCTACAGCGGCGCAGCTGCACCGGCCTCGAACCAAAGCCATCATCAGCAGGATCCCTAGCTAGGGCTGCACCTTTTCCTGTCGTACAACCATAGCCATTCTTTTAGCCATCGCAGGTACGTAGCTCTCGACCACTCCACACACTAGTCAAAAGATGTGAGCTCACCTGCATTAAACAACGTAACAGGGGCTGGTTTAGCTTGACAGCATGATGATCGAGAGTATTCAACAACAATAATACGATGCGTAACGGTTTGGAGCAGACAAGGCCTGGTGTTGCAGGTCAGGGATGTGGATGCTTTAGTGAGCAAATAAAGTGTAAGTTTTGTTGTATGTTACATGTATGTAGATCTGTTGATCTCTCTGTCTCTGATGAAACAGTAACCTAATCTCACTAATATAATGGATTTTTAAATGGAATTCTCGATCTGGACACCCGGACTGTGGACGCCAAACATGGTACAGTTAAAAATGTGTTAATACAAGTTGTTGATATCAAACTCCAGTTCAAGAGCAACAGTACACCCATGACTAATGACCATGCAGGGTTCAGTAGACCTACCATGAGCACGTAAACACAATATGTCCAGGTAAAGATTCACTCTTCCATGAACACACCATGTCACTGCCAGTGGGTCTTACTACCAAGCCCCGGCCCCATTAGTAAGGAACTTCTTGGCATTGGTAGGGTACCAACAGAAAGCCTGCCGTAAAGCATAACATAGCAATCTTTCGAAAAAAAGCATAACATAGCAATATACACATGCACACCTTGGACTGGAGACACTACCGGAAACGAAGCCTTTGCTGAGAGCTCGAGGCTTTGCCGAGAGTCATTGCTAGGGCTCTCGGCAAAGAAGGCTTTGCCGAGAGCCATAGGGATGGCTCTCGGCAAAGAATTTCTCGCTCTCGGCAAAGATAAAACACTCGGCAAAGAATTCTTTGCCGAGAGTCTAAGGAAAGGCTCTCGGCAAAGAATTTCTTTGCCGAGTGCATTTTTTCGGCTCTCGGCAAAGAAATTACAAAAAATCATTTTCTTCCCTTCAAATTTTTTCTATCCTCAACATACACTTATACAAAACTTATGCTCAAATTTGACACAATTTTAGCTATGTTTGCTATATTTAACAATTTTACTTCTTTATAGGTAATTTTTTCGTAGACGTCCGATATGAACTGCAAGTGCATGAAATCATAGAGTAAAGTTGTTGGAAAAATAAGATTCATATTCATGAGACAGCTCTAAGACCATTTGCACAAAATGAAGCTAAATTTCTGGCATTTGGTTCTCTGATCATGATGAAGATCGTGAGGTAGAAAAGTTTGAAAATTGTATAAAATTCAAATGAAGTTTGAAAATCACTTAATTTATCAAGTGCTCATGATATCATATGTGGAGATTGTGGTAAAAAATTGAGAATGTTTTGAACACTCCAACACGTACACTGTTTAGAAACCGGAACATCTCACGAGAAGTTTCAGAGAATTTGAACTAATGTCACTAGATTTGAAGTCTTAGAGAAATTCAAATTTGAGTTTGACTATAAAAACTTTTCTAGAAGTAATATACAACATAAATGGTGCCATGTTAAGTGTTGGAAAAATTTCACATATATTTGCTATTTTTAACAATTAATTTGATTAATTTGTCCTCTTTGCCGAGAGCCAGGATGGTGGGCTCTCGGCAAAGGCCAGCATGCGGCCCATCAGGCCCAGTCGCTGCGCCGGCCCACTCTCCCACCGGAACCCTAAGGTCTTATATACCCCCACCCGCTTCACTCCCACCCGCAGCCGCCGCTCCCTTCCTCCTCATTCTCCGCCCTTCCTCTTCCTCCGCCGCTTCCCTTCCTCCTCTCTCCGGCGACTCCGCCCTTCCCCCTCCCTTTGCCGCCGCCGCTCCAGATCCGGTGGCCGTCCGGGCCCTCCTGCCTCCCCTCCCCCCTCCGTTCGCTCCTCACTGGCAGTGAGGAGCAGCGACGGGGCGAGGTGCGGCGGCGGCGCAAAGGAGGAGCCCGGCAGGGCGAGGAGCGTGACGGCGGATCTACCAGGCGCGGCGGCGGATCTAACAGGCGCGCTGGCCTCCTCCTCGCAGCGACGCCTACTTCCTCGCGGTGGATCTACAAGGTGCGGCTCCCCCATCAACGACGAGGTCTGGCGGAGGTGCAGCGGCCTCCCCCCTCTCTCTCTGTTTTTTGTGTGCGGCGGCGGTCGGTGGTGGTGTTGCGGGCGGTGGTGGGTGGTGGTGGCGGCGGCGGGCGGCGCTGGTGGTGTTGCAGCGGCGGCGGCGGCGGCGTTGGTTGTGGGTGGTGGTGGTGGTGGTGGCGGCGGCGGCGTTGGTGGTGGGTGGTGGTGGTGGCGGCAGCGGCGGGCTGTGGTGGTGGTGTTGCAGGCGGCGGCAGGGGCCAGGGCGGCTGGGCGGTGGGCCCGCTGCCTGGGATTTTCTTTTTTTTATTTTGTAAAACTCTCTCTGCCGAGAGCCATCCGTGCTCTCGGCACATGTGCGCCGAGAGGATCTGACGTGGCTCTCGGCAAAGGAGCCTTTGCCGGCTGGAATCTGCCGAGAGCTTCCTCTCGGCAGAGGCTCTGCCGAGAGGAAAAGAGCCTCTGCCGAGAGGATTGAGGCTCTCGGCAGAGGCTTCGAATCCGGTTGTGAGAGGAATGCATTATCCTATCCTAATCCTATGCTTGGTATGCTTTAGGCAGTGAGGTTTTTGGTGTACCGATCGAGAGTGAACGAAGAGAATCTGGAGCCCGGCCCGGCGGCCAAGTGCTCCAGACAAAATCCACTTCACCGGTCAGAGCCATCAACTTTACAGACCGTCTACACCCACCCCTCCCTTTCGTTCCATCCATCCCCTCGTCCGCGTGTGTATGTGAGAGAGAGGAAGCTGCTGCGTCCCTCGCTCGTCTGCGACTGCAAAGGTTGAAAGAAGAAGATGGCCGGCGATGCCCTCTGCCATTTCCTCCGATCCATGTAGTCCCCGTCGTCGTTTCCAACTCTCCATGGCCAGAGCTCAGATCACACTCGCCATGGATATCGATCGAGGTAGCCTCCTGCAGGGTGGAGATGGATCGGAGCTTTCCACCGGCCATCACGAGAGGTCAGAGGTGCGCGTGCGCCGTAGCTTGCAGCTAGGGAAGTTCAGGTTGATCAGACATGCTTTACCACGCCATTGGCTGCTTTGGGTGGTGGCTTTAGGCCGGCTGAGCTAGGTAGCCATTAGGCCAGCACTTTAGATGCAATATAAAAACTAACTTGCATCAAAAGGTTCATCCTTTAATCCCCTTGGGAAGTATTCTAGCTGCTGTCTTGTGCTCCATGTCCTTTGCTCTCTTTCATCAGAGTCTCTTCCTCCCTCCTTTACAGACCAGTGCGTGCGTGACAAGATGTACTTTCTGGTGTAGTGAGCAGGAGAGAGGGGCAACAAGTGGCCACTCCATGGCTGGAGTTGTTGTGTGTACATGTTCTGGAGCACATGTTCTGGAGTGGTGTAGAGAGATACTACATCTTACCCCTCTATCCCCTCTATAAATTCACCTTCTGCTCTTTCTTCTACCTCCATCCATCACACCTCTGCACTGTTCTTCCGTCCTCTTCATTCCTCTCCCTAACCCTAGCTTTTCTAGCTCCCTTCTCTAGCAGTCATCTTGTGTATTTGTTCCTGCTTATGTGCCTTCCCTTCAAGCTCTAGTTTTGTTTCTAGCATTTATACTGCTCCAGATGGAATGCATTTTTTTGGTTCTTATTGGTCATCGATCTTTCTTGCACAGTCATGTGAATGAGTGACAGAGATGGCACATATATATGTTTGATCAAATTGAGATTGTGTGTGTGCCTGGCTCCCTGTATGCCACACATGTAGCCCAACCCGTGGTGTGGTTGCCTGCTGTGGGTGGCGTGCAAGGGGCCAAGCATGCATTTTTCTTTCGATTATTCTTCTCTGTCATTTTTTTTATCTCAACCATATTTTTCGTGTGTTTACGTTGTTTCACACGCCCTAGTGTGATAGTGTCCTTTCATTTTGTTTGTTCTTGCAGGTGCCTATCGAACAAGGGCTGATATGTACTGCTGGCTTCTCCAGTTTTCCGATCCTGTCAAGTTATTACCTTATAACTAGCCGCTTGTTGCTCCAAAAAATCAGTGAGGTTGTCCACTTGTGTGTTTTTTTGTTCTTGGTATTCATTACATGACTGATATATTCCTGTACTGCATGCCTTGGCAGATATTTCAGCTAAATTCTTTGGAAACAACCATAGTGAAGAGTCTTGGGATTCCTGGTTTTGTTTGAGTAGATTCAAGGGAATACATTGTTCTTTTGATCGTTCCTCACGCAACTGTTCTCAAATGAACACACTGAGGAATTGATTAATCTGGTCATGCTTGGATTTGAGCTGGTCCTACATTGTTTCTTTCTATATGCGCGGTTTTCCTACCTGACAGTCTTTTGTACTTTATTTCCTGTGTGTGTTCTGACTTCTGAGGAACATGTGCACTTCAGTAGTGCACAACGTTTCTAGGAAAACTTGTACTCAAAAAAAAAACGTTTCTAGGAAAACTTCCCTTTTTCCTTGTTAAATGAAAAATTTCATGCATTTGCACTGGGATTTCTTCAAAAGCTAAGCATATAGTTCGTGCCCCCATACACGTACATGTAGGCCTTCAAGTGATCGGCAGGAAGCAACGGGTCATGAAGTATTTATATAGTACTATCTTCTAGGCTTAATCGTCGCTTATTGCTGTTTGATTACTAGTAGGTAGTCAGGTAGAGACCGGAGGATGTATGCTGACGTGCTGCGCATTGTTCATATGTAGAGCAGTTCTATTCATTTTGTACCATGAATACTTGAATATATATTCTTATAGGAGTAGGCGGCCTTCTTTTATTTACGCATGCGCCATGTGGGGATTAACATCGGATCGGCAACCACTACTGCTTGTCATTTTCGTTCTAGAAACACATTTGTTTTGTCATTATGTTATTTTTTCTTTTGATACATGAATTTATCATTTCGATGTTGCAAGGTTGTGAGAGTTGCTGGGCAACCTTTAATCTTGCATTTAGCCTTCCAAGTGTGGCATTTAAACGATGTTCGTATTCTCATTAGCACATCATTATACATGTTTTTCACCGAAAAGTTCTTGCTGCATGTCCAAACAAAGGAGTCCTTATGCTCATTAAGATGCACGGTAAGAATACTCTCCACCAACTGCAATCACTTGTCCCAATTTTCCCCCACAAGCGCTCGTCTAAAAGAGACGTTCAGTGGAATAGTACTTAATACTTGAGCCACCGATGTATTTTTTTCCTCACTATGTTATAGAGGGAAGGGTATTTCTTCATCAAAAGTTAGTTTCCAATCCAAAGATCCTCCTAGAATCTAGTTCTGGTTCCATCATGAACTTTAAACCTGCCTCTTTCCAAAACCATATTTTTTTTATTTTCATTAAACCCGACCAAAAAATGTGAATCCCCTTCTTCTCTACCTGAAAAAGGGTCTTGTCTTTAAAATATTTTATCTTCAGTATTTCCTGCTATAACCCCCTCCTCATTTTTGCTAGTTTAAAAATCCATTTGCTCAACAGGCATTTATTCTAAACATCTAAATCCACAATACCCAATCCCCCAAGACTTTTAGGTTTGTGAAGAATACTCCATTTAGCAAGTCTATACTTCTTTTTGTGCTCGTCACATTGCCAAAAAAAATCTAGATCTATAGTAGTCTAATTTCTAACACACCTTTAGGTATTCGGAAGAAAGACATCATGAACATTGGTCCCCTAAAGATAAAAATTTTCCTTTTGATACCTTAGAAAAGGTGTAATCTTGACTAAGGATAATCTAGCCGAAAGACGATGGAAGGGATGCACTTGTTGTTGCTTTTGTAGTGAGAATGAGACTATTCAACATCTTTTTTTACTGTCCAATGGCTAGACTTATGTGGATGGCAATTAGTATTACATTTGGCATTACACAACCTGCAAATACTTCTCATCTTTTTGGTCCTTGGCTTAGAAGTTTTTCACATAAGCAAAGGAACCATGTACTCGTCGGTGTTGCCGCTTTCTGTTGGGCTGGCTTAGTAGAAATGATGTTGTGTTCCATAAATCAAAATCGAAATCTATTTTGCAGGTGATGTTTAGAGGAACTTTCTGGATCCGGAGTTGGTCCATCCTATCTAGAGAGGAGGATGGACGCATTTTTAAGGAGGGGAGCCAAAGGTTGGAGACAATGGCGTTGGAGTTCTTCAACAAAAGTGGTTGAAATGTTCTAAAAAGAATTAAGAATTAGAGTGTATCTTGCTATTAGGTGGCTGGGTGTTTTTTTCTTTACCTCTTTGTGTACGTCGAGGATATACTGAGTTCCTACGGGATGTTTGTGATTGTAGACGGTCAGCATCGGCTGTTGAGACCGGGTTTATTCCTTAATTAAAAAAACCTTTAATCTTGCATCGCATGCTCCTCATCTGACGAAGGCACCCCCAACGAATGCCCATGCTCATTTTTGTATGTGCTGGGGACTTTGCATTGGGACCCGCTTGACAGAGACCGAATCTAAGCTTAACACCCGTTGCGAGGTCCACCTGCACCATCTCACTCTCATCATGTACGTGTGTTTCCTCCAGCCCCCACGGCCGGCCAGCCAGCACATCCAGCATCGCCATTGTTGCACACTGCATGGACCACTCGAGCAGGAGCAGTTCTTCAGTGGCAGTCTGGCAGAGCTACTAAAGCTGAAGTTCTATGAGCAACGACGCATGCAGGGGATCACTGATCAGCGACCACAACACCGTCCACAAGGACTTTGCCATGATTTCTTGGTGCCCGTGTTGGAGTCCTCAGTGATTGGAGCGAGCGCCTAGGCCCCCCTATCTTTGCATAATTGTGGTGATGGAGACGGCGTGGCAGCTGCTTTCTGCTTGAATGAACACCTGCGGCGATGTTGGACGCCTACGAGACAATCAGACAACACATCAGTGTCCCAGTTATCCAAAGTGATACCACTGAACCCTTGCTGGGATAACTGTCACAGTGTCCTGGAAGCAGGAGCAAGATAACTGACCCACTGGCCACAAGATGCGCCTTGGATCACATTATTATTGTTAATTATCACAATTTACAAGCCATCAGCCCAGCAAGAATATGCCTTGGAATCTGCAGTAATTCTGGATTACAGAGGCGATGTATGTATGTGTTTATACTGACAAAGACTTCAGACATTTCACCAGGTTAATCATATATACTTGCAAATATTGTACATTCAGAAGTTTCTTTTCCCTCATATGTACTCATTTGGCTCAACAATGATGTTCATAACTTCACACTACAAATGAAGCAATAAAATCTATACATGAAAAATGAAAATCGGCTGGTAAACTTCTGGACAAGGCGTCCACCTATGCTACTCTGTCTACATGTGTTTCATATCTGCAACCAACTCATCACTTCACTAACAATCTGCTTCTTCACAGACGAATGGATCACTCGCGATCTGATACCCCAGTGGATGTCATGGAGACCTGTCCAGTGGATATCATGGAGGCTTGCGTTGTCTCGTTGGACAGCAGAGGAGAAGAGTGCGCCATCAGGGAGGATAGGAATGTGGACGACGTCGCGATGTCGTTTGGTTTCCTCATGCTCCTGACCTTGAGATCCATGAAGTCGCTAATTATAGCAGGCTTGCTGATCTTCTCTGACTCAACATCCTTCTCACCCGTAAGCATGGCAATGACCTTTGACATGTCAGGACGGTGTCTTGTGACATCTTGTGTACACAGGAGCCCAATTGTTAGGAACCTGCAGGCCTGAGCGACGTCCAAGTCATCACCCAAGGAGCTGTCTATGATTTTCTCCAGATTTCCCTGCTCATAATAAATCCATGTCTGCAAGAGGAGAACCCCATTGGTGATCTCTGGGAACTGTAGCAGTAAAGAACAAAAGCCTCGATTTAGAACATTTGCTCCCCTAGCTGTCATGTTATGAGTTTTCAGGAAAAAGTAGCAAATAATTTTTTTTGGTGGCCCATAGCAACAGGTTCTATGTGATTTGTTCATACTGTACTAAATTTGACAACAGAAAATTTGACATGCAATTTTTTTATATGATTCCCAAGTTCTCTTACAGGAAACAATGACTTCTGGACACCAAAAATCATGCATCAACATCATACACATTTTCAGAGAATATAAAATAGTGTTTAATTAATGATGGCAAAAGCAACTTCAACTATGCAAGCCACAACAGAAAGAAATCTCGAATGAAACCTAGCATTTCCTCTAACCTTTTCAAGGAGTATCTGGTCCTCATATGCTAATCTTGTATCACTGTTGGATCTCCCGCTAACTATTTCTAGAAGCAGAACACCAAAACTGTAGACATCTGATTTGCGTGTCACTTGTCCTCGAATGGCATATTCAGGAGCCAAATAACCTCTGTCAATCAAAACTGGAGTAAGGAAAGCTGAAAAGGTATCCATTGGCTATAAATACAATTTACAAATAATATCGTTAAAAAAACAAATAACTATAAATGTTACTGTTTCACTGAACTTTCTGGATATAAATTAAGATTTAACAAGGACTACCCAACTAAGTGGATAGAACGTACAAAATGAACGAACTTCTGTAGGCAGTCAAGAAAAAAAATGGGGGGAAGAAACAGAAAAATAAAGTAGAATGTTTTACTTACAGTGTTCCTGCAACCCTTGTGCTAACATGTGTTGCGTTTGGTGGAAGAAGCTTTGCTAGACCAAAATCAGAGATTTTGGGGGTAAGATCCATATCAAGAAGTATATTGCTTGCTTTGATGTCTCGATGAACAATGTGGGGATTTACGCCGTGATGGAGGTATGTTAGCCCCCGTGCGACGCCCAGGCAAATATTTACTCGAGTTTTCCAGTTGAACTGGATATTGTTGTGGTTGGAACCTGAACAATGAGAAGTTTTTAAAAAGTGTTACGACATATATGACACATATAAAAATTTTCATAGTTGACTTATTAAATTATTGTTGTGATTATGTAATTAAAAAATCTACTATAATATCCATGTATTATTTAGCTCAAATTATAAGAATATTTACCATGACATACCTAGGAGCGTTTGTGTAAGGCTATTATTTTCAAGATGATTGTAAACTAGGATTCTTTGATCTCCTTCCACACAATACCCATAAAGCTTCACAAGATTTTCATGTGAGATGTCGGAAATTGCCACAAGTTCATTCTGAAACTCCCTTACTCCTTGTCTTGACTCTGATGAAAGGACCTTGACAGCAATAACTGTTCCATTCTTGAGCTGACCCTGCACCATTTAGTTGTTGTTGAATGTTAAACAAGTCTACATCAGTCAAAACACTAGTGGCTTCTTTGTTGAAGGTTATGTGTATGACCTTGTAAACTGAACCAAAGCCACCCTCACCAATCTTGTTCGATTGGTTAAAGTTACCTGTGGCCCTTACTAACTCTCTATAAGTGTATCTTTTTATACTTGGACCACCAGAGACGTCTACATGAAAAGGGTTGAATCACAATAAGGAACAAAACAGGGTCGGGGAAAGTATATCAGAAATTCAGAACATGTAAACAGGGATATTTCAGACTGTACCCCACGACTGAGAGCTCTACCTTCATTATGGTTGGAACTCGGTTGGCGTGTTGTCCTTCTCTTCTTGCAGAAGATAGAGAAACAACTCATTTGAGATTCTCAAAATGTTATATCTGCCGTAGTGCTATCAGCTCGATAAACTTCAGCTGCCACTTACGATATCAACACAAGCATTTTACTGCTGCTCATCAGACTTATATCATATCCTGAAAAGAGAATGCCAACTATACTGTTACCTCTAAAGAAAGTATACTGGATGCATATCGTTTGAAGTTTAAATCACACAAGTTTTGGTGCAGATTATCCAACTTTACATTACTGGATGCAGTGCATACGTTACAGTAGCAGTAAATTCTATAATAAACTGATAAAAAGAAGCAAACACACATTCTGCTTGTAAAACTCATAATGGTCATTGTTTGCTTAGAATTCAACCAGCAAGCAATGCTAATGTACTTCAAGCTTTTAAGCAGCATACGTGAGAAGTTAGCGCAAGCATGGAGTTTTGATCATTGCACAATTACTTCATACAATGATACAAGTGGGCAGGTAAGAGTGACACCAAACTACCTTAGGCTCAGAAATCAGGACCAAAATAAAACTAGACTCAGTCCACTATAACTTGTATACATTCAGAGCCAAGGCATTATTGGGCAGGCGTATATATATCCAACGCATCCGACTAATTTATTTGGGAGAAACTCTGATGTACGTCTGTCATCACAAAATGATGTATATCATCTAACTAACCCTGGTAGCTGGTACCATTAAATTTTAGTCCATGACTAGACGACCCAACCGATCCCGCAACCAATCATTTTAGTGCACAGTCACGCGTAACCAATCACGACCAATCTCCCAGAAGTCCAGAACCCATCGTCAGCAGAGCTCGCATCTTTCCACATTTATCACGACTCTTGAGCCATTGAGACTTCGTTAATCAGCGTCGGTGAAATCGCTCCAGGGCACGATCAGAACCGAAGCCGTTTCCATTTCGGAGTTCCATTTCACAAGCAATTCTCAAACCTTGATTGATCGATCAAGAAAGAAAGCACCGAAGCAGCTACGTTCGTTAAGATAATAAGCTAAGCAGACTACAACACCAAACCAATCGGCTAATCCCTTTTCCTGGTGAATGAACAGGGAGGGGAGGCAGGAACCAAGAACACCAACAAGGGACCAATAGCAGGAACAAAAAAAATCCAACCTTGAACTTTCCTACACATATATTCAGAGGAACCAACCAAGGAGACTCACCTGAACCGCCGCCGCCGTGACCCGGGAGGATGAACCGAATCCCCACCCCAATCCAGCCGCCGCGACAAGCCGCCCCGCCCAGCGAGTCAAACAACGCAAGGCAAGAGCACACCCACGCCCTTATCAATTACCCCCCACCCGCAGCAGGGAACGCGCCGAGAACCGCCTCCTCCCGAAGGCTCGCCGAAGCCTCTGCCTGCTGCCTGCTGCCTGCTACCTGCAGCCTTTCCCCCCGACTGCCGTGCCGCCACGGGGCGCCGGGACCCCGGGACGTAGCAGCGGCGAGCTTTCGCGAGGGAGGGGCGGCGAGTTGGGTTGGGTGGGGGCGCGCGGACTGTGGACTCGTGGTGGTGGGTGGCTCCAAGTGGCGCGCCGAGTATTTGACTTCTCCAAGAGGGGGAAGGAGGAGGAGGAGGAAGAGCAGAGGAGACCGGGCGCCTCTTGGCTTTGAAAGGGAGACGGGGAAGAAAGAATGGCGGGTCAAACCGTTGACCACGTGCGCGTGTAAGCCGAGCTGAGCCGGACCCGACCGCACGCAGCCGTGTGGCCGTGCAAAAAGAGTTCGATTTGAGATTCGTGCAACACATATACTATCTTCATCTCTAAATATATGATGTTTATAATAAAGAATTTTGTTCAAAATAAATTAAATCATTTGTCTTAAACATCATCTATTCGAAGGACGGAGTATGTTGGATCACAACTCCTAGCCTTAACTCGTGCTCCACCATGTGCGCCGTCGGCGTGCCTTCTACCCCTAGTCTCCTCCGCCCTGTCCCGAACCACACCGTCGCGCGTCGATGTGCCGTCGATCATTAGCTTTTTGGAAGGAGAAAGAAAAGATGTTTAAATATTTTCAAAAAAAATGTTTATCAATATTTCTTATGAAAATGTAGGTGCAACCGTTTTGAAAATTGTTAAATTGTTGGATACAAATTTTTTTCTCTCAATAAATGTTGGTGCAACTTTTTAAAAAAAAATATTGATCCAACTTTTTATTAAAAAATCAGTCTAGCTTTTTTAAATAAAATATTGTAACATTTTTAAAAGTGGGTTTCGCTCGTTTGCCATTCCGCAAAAAAGATTCACCAAAATGCTATTATCAAACACACGTACACCGCTACAATGTCTTTTGTGACCATACTACCCTTCCTTCTCCAACCTCTAACCACCCGCCGTCGAGCCACCCCCAGCCACCCGCCGCTGCCCATGCTCCTCCTCCCTCCAGCCACTCGCCGTCGTGCCACCCCTCTGCTCCTCCTTCCTCCCTGCACCACCTCCCTGCTCCTGCTTCCTCACGACGGTCGGGCACGGCAGCATCCCTCCTCCCGACCGCGACCCTCCTCCTCCCGGATCGGAGCTCGACAGTGGGGAGGATATGGTGGCCATGGTGGTGGCAAGCAGGAAGGGGAGAAGGGGCGGCGACACGTTTATGCCCCGACGGGCCCGGCTCCGGGGGCAGCGCGTCCATGGTCAGCGGCGGGCGGTGCGTCCATGCCCAAGCGGAGCCAGCTCCGGCAGCGGCACGTCCAAGGCCGGCTCGGGGCGAGCTCCGCCACCTGGCGCAACCTGAGCTCCACGGTAGGCGTGCGCGTGCGAGCTCCGCCACCGGGCGCTTCTCGAGCTCCGCTGTCGGCTGCGTCCCGAGCTGCGCCGCAGGCCGCGGCCATCCTTCTCTCCGACGGCGAGGGCTGGGGGTGGCGCACGACGTGAGAAGAGCAGCGTGCAGGAGAGAGAAGAAGGGGAAGGAGCTGAGGGCATTATGGTCATAAACGGTATTGTAGCGTGTGAGCACTGTTTCATAATGGGATTGAAGCGAAGCCTATTTCCGGAATGACATGCCAGCAAAACTCATTTTTGAGAGTGGCGAAATTGCAAATATCTCTATGGAAGAGTTAAGAAATAAAAAGATAATTTAGATGAATTTTGATAAGTTGAAAGTTTCAACTTTTTCATGTTCCGGTAGATGGTAGATAGATACGAGTCCCGAGTGGATGGTACGATGTTCCGTGTCCGTGTGGGTCCGTCGGGTTCGACGCGGCGGCGTGCAAGCCGGCGGCGACGCGGGAACGCGGCAGCATGCGAGTGCGGCGGGGCGGAGCTACAGAGACCGGTCGGGTCGGGTGCAGTTGTCCGGTGACCGGAGGTAGTTGGGGGTCGCTGTTGAACCGGGTCCATTGAATTGACCGGGCCAGCGTCCGAGGCTGCTGGCTGGCTTCTTGCGGTGCGTCATGTTGTGACGTGTCCGTGCGTGCAGGAGAAGCACCTGCACTGCATGTAACCTCTCTGAAAATGAGCACGTTCTTTGTTTTTTAAAATAAAGGTGAAAAGTTCTGACGGTCGGTTGAAAACTTGAAATGGTCCGTGTGGAATTCATAAACTGATGAATGGTCGTTGAAGGGAGTCAGGCCAGTTTCCGTTTACTTTCGTTCATTCTGTTTTGCTTGCTGCACAAGCATTTTTTTTGGACAAATCGTCTGTGAATTGACCTGTTCAGAGTTCAGACATTCCGAGCAATGCAAAAGGTCCCTCAAATAAATTTGTTTTTATACGTTAAAGTAGAAAGTAAAAAAAGCTTTAAAGCTTAAAGAAATACAAAATGCGAGGAGAACCTTTTTTTTGTTTTCGAAGGAAATGCAAGGAAAACTTAAGAATTCTAAAGAATACGAAATGACCACGGGCCAGGAGAGGTAACTTAACTGGGCTGCTTCCTTGGACGTGGGCCTTGTTAATGCTGGCACCGCATCGAAGATGGGCCTCACACTTTGTTTGATGGGGGCCCATTAGGTCTTCGTGCCAAGTTTCTTTCACTCGTGTGCCAGGCCCAGCTTAGCCATGCTCTCTCTCTCTCAGCGCCGCCACCTCCGTCGTTCGCCCCGGCCACCGGATCAGATCTGACGTGTTTGCCGCGGCGGCGGCGCCGCCGCTGTAGGGTGGCGGCCGGCGTGTGCTCCTCGTGTTGCCCAACTGTTTCGCGCGGTTGTCCTCCGGCGGCCGCACGACCACGGGCGCAACGTGTTTCAGAGCAGGATAGGAGCATATTGTTCAGGGCCCTCGTGATCTCAGTTTTCAGAGTTCCATTCCATGGCCATCAGCAACCAAGAAATCCACAGCAAGTGACCAACAACAAGTCGGTCTTGTGCATCTCAGACAGGCAAAACCCGTTCAATCACACTAATCAAGCCACATGATCTGTTTCTTCAGACCGTGATACATCAGCAGGGGAAAAAATCATTGACAAGTGATGGTATTATTGGTACACTAAGCACGAGTTAGACATCCAAAAAAAGTTACAAGATCTTTCCATCGCGGAAAGCCGGTCAAGGTTGGGAAATGGCGATATCCGTGATCCGAATCCGGGGCCCAGCTGAAGATCTGAAAGCGCTGGAGGAATCACCAAAGAAGTCGATGGGGGGTTCAGCCAGCCAGGGGTAGAAGAAGATGCCCCATATCTTTGAAAAGAATGGGTGAGCTGGTACCTCTGTGTGTCACACTTGCCAAACAGACCACATGCTCCCACTCAAAAAACCTGTCAAAATCCACAACCAAACCAGACCAGATCGATCCGCGACACGTCGGCACGCCAGAAGGCGCGGCGGCGGCGGCCCGGGGGATCAGAACAGGGACTATGAATTCGTGATGGTGGATTCGTGATGGCGAGAGTGAGAGCACATTCAGCTCCGGATGAACCACTGACCTCAGGAAAGGGAGGTCATCTTTTTCTCTCACCATTTGTTCATCAATGGGGCAGGCACCCGGGTTTCTATCAGATAGGGACCCAGAACCCACATGAGAGGGCCGGTCAGTGTCTCTACAAGTCATTGTCTGCACGAAGTGGTGCCAAGTTATGCAAGCACAAAGGTTCGGGTGAATTCCCTCTTTGATCTATCCGTCTATTTTGAGTTTTCAAGGATCATACCGAACTGCTTTTTACTGGAAATAGCTCTAGTAATTATCATGACAGCGAAGGTAAAATATTGCACTGGGTGAAGAAATGGCATCTCTCGTTGGAAGTGCGCACTAGTTACACAGGTTTTACATGTGTAAGCAAAACAAAACAAGTCACTGGTCTGAGTTCTATGAAATGCCCCTAACTTCCATTTGAGACATTTTTACAGTTACAACACTGACAGTGCTGCATTAGTGCTTTTCCCTCGCCAATAGTATTTCCCCTGTTCCGTGTTGAGATACAGGATATGACCAAAAGGAGATGCACTATATTGCACCAGCAAGTGCAGAAGGAGTAGATGCACTAAATTAGCGGTATTAGTGTTCCAGGGAACTATGTGCTAGCATGTATACAAAAACGTAGTAGTTACTGCTAAGAGTCTATATATCATATGACATAATCATCTGATGGCATAGAACGTAGGGCTACGTTGATCTATGTGCTTTGGTTCCAAGCCACAAAACTAGGAAGAGCTGTGGGAACATGCAGTAAGAGGCATCCTAGGGCGGTAGCGCCACGGGCTACGGGCTCCCCATCTTCAGAACTCAACCGAACCCACTGGCGTCATTCCAGTGCTCAAGTTTCTTGATTCCTGCCTGCTAACATAGCTGTCACAACCATTGCTGAGCCTTCTAGCAGGAGCTGAGCTCAGGACCTCAATGCCCTGCTTGCCCATCTGCTGAACCTCCTCCGGTGAAAGTATCTTTATGCAGGACACACTGTTCACGAATTCCCTGCACAGCACAAGCAAAGTTAATGTAAGAAAAAAAGATTAAAAAAACAAGACATAAAGTAATGAAGAACTTATTAAGTTTGATATAACTTACTGCCATGGGTCATCACCAACTAAAAGGACATCGCCCTCTCCATCAATAAATACAAGCTGCCAGCCTGATCTCATAGGGTCTTCCAACTGGCCCTCAAGGCCAAATAGACGCCCCACCTCACTACGAAGCTCATCATAGCTGCTGAATCTAGTGATATCGAGCAGCCTTCCAACAGTTCCAGCTTTGTAAACCTATAGGGCACAAATTTGTCAATAAAGTGCTTCGGTGGAAAGAATTCAAAGGGAAATTGCTTTTTGTTAATCAAATGGTCCATGATGTAGACACATCACTCACCTTCACAAAGGTTGCAAACTGTAGATTTGCTTGCTCAGAATTCTCTGCACTTGGAACATAGCTCGACTCATCTAAGCAGCCTGTACTAGGTAGTGGTTGACTCAAGGGGAAATCATTCTGAGTAGGGCTCAGGAAATTGGAGGTTGAATATGGAATCGTGCTTGAACCGTTATCATTCTGATGGCCTGGAATGCCACCTTGCATCAAAAGTGACTGTGAATCTATGTTAACACCAAATAACAGGTGATTTTGAGGATCAGAGCTCTCATCTTGATCCACCAAGCACCCTCGTCCAGGTAACGGTGCTAACACAGAATTCTGTGGCAAATTACACGGTGTCATATCCAACTGTTGTATCTGCGCTGAAACAACATGAGGTCGAGAAGGGTTGACAGACTCCACTGCAACTCGCTTAGATGACCATGGGTCAGATATCGATAAAGGGGTGTTTCTTGCCACACATGGGAGGCTCGAAGGTGCATCTGATGGTAACTGTCCCAACACGCCTTGCATGGAAGAGCCACCCGATGGTGAGAGAGCGCTGATGTTTGTGTCTTCAAAGTTTTGTTGATGTGAGAATGCTGGAACTGCCGGTAATGTGGAAGATGGAGATTGAGTAACTGAAGAAAGCTGAGAAAAAGCTGATAGCGCATTTGGCAAACAATGCAGTTGTTGACTCTGTTGCGTTTGCATACATTCCTGCTGTTGCTGTGATTCTTGCTGCTGTTGCTGTGGATGAAGCTGAGGCTTTTGCTCACTAAATGATTGGCAGCGTTGAAGCTGCTGCTGGAGGTACTCAGCTTGAGTATGACCTTGAACTGTGTTGTCATTGATATTTTGGTTGTACATCTGCTGAAACTGAGGCTGCACCTGCTGTATAATCTGATTAGATAGGAGAGCAGATCTACCAACGACATTCTGAGGCTGCTGGAACTGCATTAATGAAGGTGAGATTTGCTTTGTGCTGCCATGTAATGCTGCTGCGGCTGCTATGGTCTGGTACATGTCAGACTGCAGACCAAGTAGGGAATTTTCCATCCTTGGCTGCATCCAAGGACTCGGACTCGAACCAAGCCCGCCAAAATTCAATGACTGGAAACTTGGGTTTGCGCCATCTCGAAGCCACATAAGAGAAGAGGTCAAGCCATCATCCCTTCCACCTATAAAAACAATCAGAAATAAGAACATTACTGACATTAGAGTAAAATTATTATCAACACAAGCCACTGCTCAATGTTATATATTGGAGTTGCTAATTGTGCAACTGTCACTTGTATACCATATAAAGAAGGCAGGCCTGTAGGCCATGGACGCTTTAATCCAAGAGCAAAAGGAGATGGATACATCGGAAAAGTTGTCAATGGTTCAATCTCCCAAAGAGACACCCTTGGCTGCTTCTCTCCAGCAGTTGATTCGTCCCATCCAACCTACATGGTTCAAGGGAAATGTGGATTACATGCTTACAACTAGATATATAATATAAAACATGCAATGCAAAAGGATGCAAGTAAAGAGAGGTATGAAGCACAAGTAGAAGGGTTCATAGAAAAACAGATGAGTGTTTACTCAAGACCTACCTTTACAGAACGCCAGTGTGAGTTTGGCCAGCGAACAGGATCAAGATCACTTATTCCTGTAATTGTCCCCATGTATCTGCAAGAACACTTGAGCAATTTAGATGGACATATATAGAAAATGCATAAGCAAACATAATCTGATCCAGAAGGCATCCAAGGACATATCTACACTAGAGGAAAATGAAATCAAGATAGGGGGGTAGAAACCAAAATAATGCCCATGTAAAAAATAATGCGAGATAAACACAGGTTTAACATACCGTCTGACACTAGATTCCTCTGTCTCAAATAACATCCGGAAACGCATACCCACAGATATACGGGTATGGTACACAGCTTTCACGTATTTAGCCAATGGTATGACAAACTCACAAGGGCTTGCTCTGCAGAATGCATGGGAATGAGTTAAGCATTTGTGAGGTGAAAAAAAACAGAAATATGTGAGAAACTGTTCTTACCTTGGATTGTAGAAAATAGTAAACCGGCTATTTGTTGATGCAGCATGAGCTGCTGCAGCCAGCAGACCAATGTGCATGCTATCACTAGAAAGTACTGATGATGGCATGACCGTTTGTGGCCTGTTTGCCCGACGAATGCCCAGAAGCAGCTGGTTGTTGTCATTCCTGGTCAAGCAAATACATGCATCGACACAAAATCAGCAGATAAACTCAGTCCAGGAATATACTAGGCTTAAGAAGTGAACATCGAGTGCTTGTCCTGAAAAGCTGAAATAATACCATACCAGATAAAAAGGACAGAGTCTCCAGCAACCAGTCTCTTTGCACTAACAAAGACACTCCAACCTGTTGTCAGAAGATGCCGCTTTGGTTGACCTACAACAAGAATTTAATTCTAAATTACTCTCACAATTGAACATAGACTTCCATTGAAAACAAGTGAGACTGTAACATGGTTTGTATGATGCAAGGCTGTATGCAACTAGGGGGAAAATCACAACATTTGAACCAACAACTTAATTGGAAAATAACAAACCCCGAAATATATGACGAAATTTCCACTCATTGCCATGAAGATCTTTTGCAAACAACTCCTGTGCTGGTGGCTGCTGATTGAAATCCTACATAATTATCAAAGGAACATTTAGAAACATCACTAATGTCTATGTTGACTTTATTTGAAGAAGGAAAAATTAATGTGACTGTTGGGGATCGGATTAAAAATATCGTCCTCGGTGTTTTCCAAGGAAACACGCGTCGGCAGTTTCAGGGATTTCCCGAAGGTTCCTAAGTTTTTCGGATCCACGAATGAGCCTAAGAAGGTCGTTTTCTTATGATTTGAGAAAGTTTTCCGAAGAACAAAATGGATATATAAGACATCATTTTATGTACGAACATATTGCTGACCCTCGGAGTTCCTAAGAAGTTATGGTTCCTCTCTCTTTTCCATGTTTTGTGATATTCAGAAATACAGGAGTTCTGGGATTTCTTCCCTGCGGCGGTGAACCAAGGAAAGAATAAAGGAACAGTGCAGCGGGGGAGTGCCTGTCCGAAGCTGCTCAAGGAGGATTTCCGAAGATTGAGTGCCATTCCGAAGCTGCTCAAAGAGGATTTCCGAAGATTACATGAAGATTCTTGGGAACCGAAGCTGACCTAGTCAAAGGCGTAGCAAAGAAGATTCAAGGAGACGTAAGAAGCTTGGCTACGGAAGAAGAAGGAAGCTAGAACACGCAATGGCACACTTGTAAATTGAAAAGGATCTCCGTGATTACCGCGGACTTATGTACCCTCAACATTTCCATGTATTTGTAACTTTACAAAGGGTAGTTTCGGAATGTAAAAGTGACCCTCGGGCACTATAAAAGGAGCCCCTCGGCCTCCGTGTAAAGGGATCAGCTTTTTCAGTGAGTTATCAGAGGCTTTTGTCAGTTTACTCTCACTTTCTGTCCGGAGATTCTTGAATTTCCAACAGCGACCAAAAACACATACCAGTGGAGGAAACACCTTCTCCGCTGCTCGCCGGGGAACTGAGAATCCACCATGTGTACTTGTGTCGCTCGCAGTTAATGTTTTGCAAAAATAATTTGTTGGTTGCTTGCTGGCACCGCCTAATTCAGAAGGTAGAAATGGGTCCTTGAGCTCTTGCTGCAAAGGTATTCAAAAATAGATAACTAAATAAATAAAATAGCCTCTTAGATTACATAAAGCAGAAGTATGCAAATGGGGAATAGATAGCAGTCAAGTATTACTGGGCTGAGTGGCTGCAGTGTCATCTGTGCATACACCTCATCTGTCTCTGCATCAGCCTGAAGAAGAAATGCAGCAGAGCTGATAAAACACAAAAGGTGGCAACAATAATTGCATGTTTTAGTACATATGTTTTGTATACAACTCCAAACTTACATGCATGGTCACATTATGGAGCTGGCATATAAGCTGCGGAGGCAGGCTAGGATAGTTGGGAATCTGAGATTCCATTTCCTTATTCGTTGATGCTGCTACCTGCAATAAATATTTATAAGTTCAATGAAATTTTAGCACCCAGAAAAGGTCTGCAATATTTATGTCTAATCTCATAGCAATCTGAAGTCCAAGGAAGAAGAGTAACCTGCTCACCGTGGCCTTGAGGAAAATACACCACCCGACTACCAACCGCAGGCAATGAAACAAGAGGACCAGCACACGCATGCCACAGCTCAGAATTTAGGCACTTGTTCTCTTCTGCTTCTGAAAAGGCAAAAGCATTTAAGCAGAAGACATAACAAAACAACGTCTATAAATTATCCCATAAGTTAATAAATAATTGTAGATCTAGGAAGCATCTAATAAGCATATCTAAATTCACAAAATTATTGTAAGAAGATATTATGTGGGAAATGGTAAATGTTTAATACAAAACAGACTCAATATTTAACATAAAAAGTTTCTATAAAAATATCCTTTTTTTGCTGAACAAAGTCTGCATCGAGGAAAAGAATATCATGATAATTTTCTGACACTGAATCAAATGGGGGCTCAAGAACAAGAAGCAAAACAATTGCATCAAGCGAAGACTGAACAGATAGCTTGCCACATTGGACTGATTTGGACCACATGATTACTGAGAAATTTAAAACAAGGGAGCAGAAGTAATTTAACTTATCCATGGAAAAGGACAGTACTAATGAACTAAGCAGCAAGAACACAGCACAAAAATTGGTACAGTACAACCCATGATGAAATGAATGCCAAGGATAGATGATGTACCTTCCGGCGACGCCGGCTGGTCCTGAAGACCGCCGCTGGCCGACGGCGAGAGCTTCATTCTTCCCCGACCACTCGCCGACCGATCCGAAACGCGTTCCAAGAGCGCGCGAAATGGAGAGGGGAGGGGAGAGAAAACCGAAGCAAGTGCCCTTCTCTTTACGCCAAATCACGCGCCTTCGCGGTTCGGATTGAGCAGCCTGGCAACGCCACCTCCTCCTCCGCCGAACCGGCCAAACCTCCCCGCTCCGTCCGCGCCGCCGGCCGGCGCAAAGGCGCAATCTTTTCGATCCGGGAGCTCAAATTTACATCACGGCAACGAGCCTCTCTGTTCAAGAACACCAGTTTCAACTCCGGGAAAGCTTCAGAGCTCACGGGGGAAGGGACGGCAATGCTCAAAGCCGCCGCCTTTGCGGCTCCGGCAGCACCAGTAGGCACGCCGGCACAGAGAAACCTCTTCCCGCGCGACTAAGCTCAGATCTCGCCGCCGCGAGCTTGGGAATGGCCGCTCAGAGCTCCCGGGGACCCGCCGCCGCTTAACCGCAGATCCGACCGCCGCCGCCGGAGGGGACACAACAACTAGGAATAGAGCACCCTGCCGCTGGCCCGCTGCTACTGCCTCTTGCTTACAGACGCAGCCTCCTCCTCCTCTCGCGCTTGCAACCGCCCTCCTGCTTCGCTTCTCGGCTCTTCCTCGCTTCGCTTCACCCTGCTGCTGCTGCTGCTTCTTCTCCTTCTTCCTCGTGCTGCTTGCTGTTCGTATGCGCTCGACTCCTCGGGGTTTTAAGTTTTAACCCCACGAGTGGTGCTCCTCCTTTTCGCTACTCCTCCTCCTCTCTCTCTCTCTCCTTCCGTGCTTTAAACAAGATTTTCTCTCTCTACATGCTTCTGGTAAGTTTTTGCACCTCCTTTTTTTACAGCCCGTGGGCGTGTACATACTAGTACATGGCATGGTTTGACATGGGTTCCTCGGTTCCTCCCTCCTATACTCTCCTATCCCATGGTGGGCTCCCCCCCTGGCCTCTGCTCGTGCCCGAGGAGGGGGAGACGACGACCATCCCCGACCAATGGCGTGGAATCGCAACGTGTTGGGTGCATTTGAGAGGATGGTCATCCCAGTGGCTGCGTCTCGTCTCTCACGGATCCTCCCAAGATCCTGCCTTTTTGACCCCCTGCTTCTGCTTGTTTATTCATCACCCTGAAAATTACAACTTGATTGGCCACTACAAATTGACACTCTGGTGTGGACGGAACCATCAATCCGGCATGTGTTGTGTGTGATGGCAATTAGTGTTGTTTAATGCTACAATTAAGCTCGTGGAAACCCGTTTGACTTGACCTACTGAGCTGATGAACCAGCTCCTTCCTCTAGCTGAACTGAAGCTCTGCACTCTCAGAGCTCAGAAGGGGAAAAAAGAACAGGACAGCTCCACATCCATCCACGTCGCATTCTCCGTACAGTACTGTACGTGCAGATGGCAGGCCCGTACGAATACGTATTGATGCCCTCCATAAAAGGCGTACGTATACGGAGATGGCACCGTACACGTACAGCCCCGAGCGTACATGTCCGGCGGTTCCTCAGAATTTTTTAAAAACCGGCCATTTCAAAGAACACCCCCAGTTCATGATTTGTTTATGCAGATGACGAATCGCTTCCTTTTGGAACTGTTCAAACTGCGTACTGTTCATGAGCAAAGGACCACGAATCTATCCATCCCGTGTCACTATACCTGCACGTTCACACAAAAGCAGAGCAAAGGGCAGGGGCTGAGCTGACCGTCCCATGATAAGGCCGGCGAATCCAAGCTCATCGATCACCTCGTTGCCGACAGTATTGAAGGTCACGGTTGATCCGTATTCAATCTTTTTTTTTAAAAAAGCTAGTAATATTCAAAGTTCCAATCCAGGAATTTCATACGACGAATCCATCCGCAAATCAAAAATACTGTCCGAAATTCGCAGAAGTTCCGGCATCAAAGTGCGCGGGAATTCACGGAAATCTCGAAGCGCGGCCTAGGTGGTCCGGATAATTTAGGCCAGTACGTGCAGAAAATAATGGAGCAGAAGCAGAAGCATGAGCACAGCCGTTTCAGAGCATGAGCCAAAGGTCAGTGGGAAAGCCGGGGAAAACGGCTGCCCTTTGAACGCCATTGCAGCCAGTTTCGCAGCTCGTCTCGTCCGCCAAGATCAAGAAGCATCTCGGGTCGTGTTGGCGCAGGAGCTTATTGTTAGCTTTGGATAATAATTCGATTCGGCTCGGACAGCGACCTGACTCGACCGACCGACCGACGGCCAGCCTACCCTGCGAGCAACAGGGAGAACAACACCCACAGGCATGGAAAGGCATTTTAGGTCCGTTCCTCAATGAGCCAGTGCCATCACGCATACATGATCATCAACATGGATGGAAATATGGACATGGAATCCGAATTATCCGATATCCGTATCCGCTAAAATATAAATATGGAATCCATATCCGTATTCGAATTCAAATGTGGTAGTAAAATGGATACATCCGAATTCATTTTTGTCAATTTTTTCTCTATCTGATTCCATCTGTATTTGGCAATATTCGGCATATCCGTATTCGACTATATAAAACTGTAAGTTATCTGTATAACTAATAGCAAATTATGTTCAATAGAATACTAATGATGATAGTGTATAATTGAAAAAAATTATATCCATAACTAATGATTATGACATTAATTATAATATTAAAAATATTGCATCCATTAAACAATTTAAAAGTTATATTTAAATTTAATGAACAATATCATTAATTTTAATAATAAAAATACATTAATATAAAGTTTAATTTTAAATACTCTAGTTTATTTATATATATGAAAATATTTTTCATGTAATTTTTATTATTTGTTTGATAAATGTATATATATTAAAAATATGTATTCATTAATAGTTTTATTTATTATATGATTAATTATTAAAATAAATATGGATGAATGTGATATTCTTAATGAGCAATCTCTGTTATGTACTAATACTTTAAGCTTTTTATATGATTTTGTAATTGTAAATTATCAATAACGAAAATCGGTAAATATTGTCTTCCAAATCGAGTAAATATCTGAATGTGTTTCTGAATTCGAGATATCTGTTTTGTATTCGTATTCGAGAACATTCAAATCTGTATTCGTATTCGAGTAAAAATGTGGTAAAAGATGTTATCCGAATCTGATTCCATGTGAATCTGATCCGTTTTCATCCTTACGACAACAACAAGTGATGCTCGTGCGTGCTCGTGCGTACTCGTCTATACGCCTTCAGATTTTGAGCTAATAGGGGTGAAGAACCCTCTAATTTAACCTAGTAACTGTAAAGGTCAGACTCAATAAGGATCATACCATAATAATATATGATTTTGAGCTAAAAATAAGATATAGTTGAGTTCAATTGCGAAGGAGGCATGGGAGTCATGATCCATTACCACCCCTACCAACTAACTAGTTTGTCTTAAACATCATATACTTAAGAACGGAGGAGTAAATATTTTCCAATAACTAGTTAATGGGATACATCCTAATATCCATTTCATTGGTACTGTGAGAGTTACTTTTGCAGTCTTCCAATAATCTCATCACAAACCAACTACCGTATTGGATGAGAGTTGTGATGAATTATTTGGGTTGCCCAATAATTATTAGGAAAAGAAAAAGGAGTATAAAGGGGTTTGCTTGAGCACTATGTTTTACAAACTCTTCAAATATAAAATTGGATAGGTAATTGGAGAATTGTTGGAGATGCTCTTACACCCTTGCAAGCATTGACTTAATAGTTTTCAATAAATAAATAAATAAATATGGGCTCTTTTACACTAGACCATACCACCACGTGGTGGTATGCGGTATATTGCTATTTTATGTAAGGGTAAATAGGTTTTTTTTTTCAATTTTTTTGTAATTTGGCAACCTCGGGCCCAGGAAAAAGTTCGTTTATGCCACTAAGAAAAATTTGAAATGAAATTTTTTTGAAATTTAAAATGTAAATTTTCATTTTGAAATTTAAAATGTAAATTTTCATTTTTGAAATTTGAAAAAAATTTGGTCATACCACCAGAGGGAAATGAAAAAAATTTGAACAAAAAATCATTTTTCAAATTTGAAATGAAAGTTTTCGTTTTTGAAATTTGAAAAAAAATTGACCATACCACCAGAGGGAAATGATTTTTTTGAAATATTTTGTTTATGTCACTAAGAAATATTTGAAATGAAAAAATTTGAAAAAAATCATTTTTGAAATTTGAAATGAAACTTTTCATTTTTGAAATTTGAAAAAATGTGGTCATACCACTAGAGGGAAATGAAAAAAATTGAAATGAAGAAACTATATATTTCGTTTATGCCACCGAGAAAAATTTCTAATAATACTCATATACCACCTATGTATACCACAGGTACAAGTTGTGGTGGTATACAATTAATCTCAAGCGTCGAATCCTTTCACACTAGTCCTTTTGAAATAGTGGTATATGGTGGTATGGTCTACCGTAAAAGAGCACATAAAAATATATAGAAAAATCCTAACTATTTCTGACCATTTTCACATGTGTGTCCTTATTATGCTCTGGCCAGCCGCTGGACACGGTCACATGGCAGTTGCTTCGCAGTTTACACGAACAACCATTGGATCGAGATGCGTCCACCATGAGCTGAGATCAAATCAAACGACTCCCATCCATACACGTAGCAGGCTCTGCAACAGCAGTCAAGCACAATTTTTCTTTTAACGAACGGGCACGAGAGTGTGCCTATTTCATTGAAAAAGAGGAAGTTTACAAACCGTCTGGGCCGGACACAGGCTTACATTACACGCGCGCCACAAGCTGCGCTAAACACTTAGCCCCTGCCATGATCCACAGGGATACCTCCCCTTTTATCTTAGCTACGAGGGTGGCCACAGAGGACTCCCGGCGGTCGAAAATTCTAGCATTTCGCTCCTTCCAAATCTCTCAGGTGATGAGCAACGCCAGGGAGCGTGAGGCGTCAAACATTTCGCTCCTTCCAAATCTCCCAGGTGATGAGCAGCGCCAGGGAGCGTGAGGCGTCAAACATTTCGCTCCTTCCAAATCTCCCAGGTGATGAGCAGCGCCAGGGAGCGTGAGGCGTCACGAGGCAGTGAAGCACAATTAACACCACCATTGCAACTATAATGCAGAAGAGGGGGGGGGGGGGCATGGCATCGTCGATCGTCGTCGTACCAGGATCGCATGGCATCGTCAATGCAGACCGGCCAGTCTTCGTGGATTAGTTGGTGACCAGAATGTTCAGAAAAAAACTGTCTGGTAGGAGTATAATTAGGCCGCGGATTAAGGAGAGGCCGGCCGGGGAATTGTTGGCCGGTCCGGTCCTGGTGCTCATTAATGCTTGGCCATCCTTTTTAATCCTGAGTTGGCATTTTGTTTTGATTGGTTTTTGGTACCACGCACTGGCACTGCATGCTGCTGCAGAAAAACACAGTTGATCACTGGCTCACTGCACACACACCAAAGGTGGTGCAGGACCAGGACCAAGCCGTGGCTAAGAGTGCGTTTGGTACAGCTCCCGACCGCTGCGCTCCGCGCGAGAAGCAGGAAGCGCTACCAAACGCGTCCCCAAAACGGCTTCCGCGCAGGAGCCAGCGGAAATCCCGCTCTCTGGAGCATTTCCGTGGAGGCGGAGCTGAAAAAACCAGCTCCCCCCGCTCCGTGTCGCGCACGCGGCCTCAAGTCCCCGATTTGCCCCCTTCAGCTCGCCGCCGACGGACGGCGCAGGGAGGTGGAGGCCGGCGAACAGCGCGGGAAAATGGAGACCGGCGGACGGCAGATCGGACGCGGGGAGGGTTGGGGTCGGCGCTGGCGCGGGGGAGGGTCGGTGGAGAGCGAGGTCCGCGCGAGCCGCCTCCATGGCCAGCCGGCGAGCTCCGTCGGGGCCGCCTCCATGGCCAAGACGGGTGAGCTCCGCGCGGGCCGGCTTCATAGCCAGCGGGGGAGCTCCTCGCGAGCTCCTGATGCCGCGCGGGGAGAGCTGGTGGAGGGCGACCCCGACAGCAGCGAGCATGGGCGGCCCTGACGACAACGACCACGGGTAGCCCCGGCGGCGGCGACATGCCGATGCGGATGCGGAGCTCTCGGGCGAGATGTGGATGAGTGGCTGTCGGCGTTCTCCAAATGAATAGATAAGGCTGAAGGTAAAATAAAAATAAAAAGGATGACGAGTGGCCTAAGGGAAAAAAGAACAAGCGGATGACATGTGGCTCCATAAATAATAGATGATGAGGTTGAAAATATTAAAGAAAAAATAATTATTCTACAAATTGCCTATCTTTATTATTGTTAGAAAAAAGAAAGGAAATAGAAAAAAAGAAATGACAAGGGTATGATGGACATTTCACTCTCATATCCACGTTACACAGCTGTGAGAAGCTGTTTTGCCAAACATTTCCATAAATTGGTTTCAACTTCACCAGAAAATCCGCTCCACCAACACAGCCACAGCCGAAGCTGTTTCAACCTCAGCTGAAATCCTACCAAACACACCCTAA
Organism: Cenchrus fungigraminus; assembly: GCA_036936925.1. Classification (NCBI taxonomy): domain Eukaryota; kingdom Viridiplantae; phylum Streptophyta; class Magnoliopsida; order Poales; family Poaceae; genus Cenchrus; species Cenchrus fungigraminus. The sequence continues at coordinate 125,912,575 of CM072773.1, forward strand.
GACTTTGTGCAGGCAGAGGCTTAATTATGAATTGAAGCACGTGTTGATTGTGACGACAATGAGTGTACATGGGTGGATAAAACTATACGAAAATGCAGGAACAATCAGGACATGCATATGATGGTTCTTGTTGTATAGTAGTGCATGCTTCATTCACTCTAGTAGTAGTGCATTTAGAGAATAAGCTAAGGAATTACAAAGGGAAATAAAGGCACATTGTACACAGACAAAAATTAAAGCTTAATTGCTAGCTAGAAAATCTTGTATGAACTTGTTTTTTTTTGTCTTCAAAAGATGAAAAAGATTTTGGCAAATTAAAACAGCTACCACACGATGGATCACTTGACAAATCAGAGAACTGTTGAGGAATCAAGACCTGGGGATGACACTAGCTACTGCAGATCTGAGGATGATAATGGTGATGCAGTGTATGCATGTAGTGTACCAACCAGAAGAAATTGTGACAGTGACACCAAACATTTCTACTTAAGGAAGTGGAGGTGAATCCAGCCGGATTTAACTTATTTGCATCTTGCATTGGGACCTCATCATCACAGTAAAAATTTCCTCATGAATTGTGCCTATCTGCTCACATATATCCATGCATGCATGCAGTCTACAGTGCTAGGACCATGCATATAAATTGCTCATGTGTTGTGGTACCTAATGAGAAAATGGTCCCTCAGCTCCCTCCCAAGTCTTATCTCTCTCACGACCACTTTGGAGAAATAAAAAGGGCTAGCTAGATTCTTTTTGTGTGAAACTTAACTTGTATCCCATGCATATAGCCAAAGAGTAAGCAAAAGCTAGTGTGTGGTGTGGTGGTTATCTTCTCTTTTGTTTCCTTGCATTGGCAGTGGTGATGAGACGGTGACCATTCTTCGTTCGCATCGTGCAGAGGACGGACGGTGTAGAGTGGGGGAAGCTCTACGACTACAGGATGGAGACTTGGAGAGAGATCGAGTTGCAACGTGTAAGTGCTCGCTCATGTAGGCATGAGCGATCGAGCCACACCTCAAAAGGGTATATAGGTGCCATGCGTAGGTGTTGCAAATTAAAGTGATTCATCTTATCTCTCTTGGTGTGGTAATAATAGACCTTCAAACTACTGCAGCTAGCACTTGCTGAAGCTGCATTGCCTTGAGTATGTGCTCTAGCCACGTACCCTAGTAGCTAGCATGAGCCAGCAGAGTAGCCATTTCCATGCAAATGTACGTATACATGCGTGCGTCTTTCATGCAAAATAATTCTAAACCGTATGCATAGTGCGATTATATTTCTTCTTGCGTTGGCTTTGTTCGTTGGGAACATTACTCACTATTTTTTTCGCGCACAAGACATACATTCATGCATGTTTGGATGACACCTGTCACATCAGATGTTTGAAACTAATTAAGAGTAATAAATCTAGATTAATGACAAAATACATTTCATAATCCTCGAGTTAATAAAATCTATTAAGTTTAATTATATCATGATCAGATAATCTGGTGCTACAGTAAACATATGTTAATGATGGATTAACTATACTTAATAGATTCATCACGCAAATTAGCCTTCATCTGTGTAATTAGTTTGATAATTAAATCATGTTTAATTCTCCTAATTACCATCTGAACACTCAATATAAACCCTGAATAATGTAATTTGTTACGCTGAAGTTGTCGATAGATCGATCTACCTTTCCTTTATTTTCTGATACAAACTTGGTTTCTTGATGAGTTACATCGTGGACGGACTTGTACCGCGCGCATGCAATTGGTAAATAAGTTTTCTTGACCACTCTCCAGGAGTTGTACATCAACATCAATCGGTTAATTAGATCGCCGTACAGAGACGTACACCAATAATGTGACGACAAAACTATCGGTGTTACCAATCAGGTTCTTTTACTCTGCGTGTAACCAATGTTGCAAATCGCGGGCTATAGAATTTAGCGGAGTCCTTCCGAAAAAGCTATAAGAGCTATAGCGCAGCTATAGCAGAAGCTATAACCTTTAGCGGTATGCAAAAAAGTAGTAAAATTTAGACCTAAACATTATTAATTTTATAAATTTCAGCTCATATTTCATATATATGTGTAGGCATTAGTGAAAACATAAGTAAATCAGTCATGATTCAGAAGACAAGTGATAAATCATAACTCATAGTTCATAAATGTCAAGTATATAAGTTCGTAGTTGAACCATAGCGGTGTTAGCGGTGCTAGGCTATTGAATTTAGCGGAGCTATTTCATGATATAGCGAAGTTAGCGGCATTAGCGGTAAAATATGCAATATCGTAGCGGCACCTGTCTCAAAAAGCTATAGCGGAGCTATATCGAAGCTATAGCGGGCTATTTGCATCAGTGCGTGTAACACGTACTGTAACTAGTAATAAAAATATGTTTGACCACGTAGTGGCCCTATAGGTTAAGAGAAGCACTTTATTACAAGCTTTGCTTCAGAAGAAGATTATTGTTCCACAGAAGATGTCAAAAGAGCTAGCTTTCGCGTGCTTCAGAAGATTTTGCTCCGGAGAAGATGATGATATTAAATCCTCAAGCGAACTGAGCGTACATCTGGTAAGCTAGGTTTATTGTGGTGGAACCTGACCACAGAATTTGAGTTCTCGACTCAGCATTTGTGCTCGTATTTTTCTAAATTTATTTCAAAATTTAATCGGCAGATCTTCCAGTGGTAGGCGGCATGCTCGTCCATAGCGATGTGTTAGTAGTAACTTCACCGATCTTGAAAAATTGTCAGCTCAATCTTTCGAATGTAGTCCTAGAGTAGGATTGTGTGCGTATGTTCATAGAGGAGATTGTGCGTACGTGTATACGAGCATCTCGTTTCAAAAAGGAAAATAAAAAGAAATTAAGGCCTCAAATGAGACTACAATTTCTCTTGTTGCGTGATCCAGAGTTTGTGGTGTGGTCTGTAGATCTAGGAGCCTACTAGGGTTTATGGCTAGCTTATCGATCCTTTAATTTGGTGCGTAGCTTGAGAATTTGAGATCGATCGGTGTCACCTAACTGTACCAGGCATTGGAAATTTCGGCAAGGACGGTCGACGGCTATGATGCAAACGCATGCAGCAGCAGCAGTGGCTCCGATCCAATAATCCAACCGTATCAACGTACCAACCTCTTCGTTAACTCACATTACTGCACATGTACTGTGTGTGGTCTCCTCTGGCGTTCCCTTTGTTGTGTCAATGAACAGTTGTAATTGTGCTAGCCCTAGGGGTGTGACTGTGACTGGGGTGCCCGTACTGGGGCTGTACAATTGTCACCGGCTGAATCCAGGGAAATGAATTGAAGCAGCTAAAATAGCCCAGAAGGGCCACTGTTCACATAGACCACCAAACAGTCCGGACGGTTATTGTCATATCTCTCTCTCTTTTTTGCAATGAGTCCTCTCTCTCACTCTAAAAAAATAGTAGAGATGTTTATAGTGATTTATATTTTTGATTGGAGGTAGAAATTAGCAATAATTCATTTCCCTACGACCTTTGAAGAAAACAATTAACAAAATTGATTAGATGAAATTAATTTGTCTTGTCTATAGCATTTTTGCGCTGTGCCGTGCATCATGCCATCATCCATATATCAGAAACAGTACGCCAGTCCCCTGCAGCAAAAATTTAAAGCACTGGTCAGATCCATATCCCCGTGGTGGTTTTGCATGGGCAGAGAATCTGCAAATTGTTGTTGCTGGCCATGGCCTGCAGCAGGATCGATCAGAGAACTGTTGTCCCCTGGACACATGAATGGTGGATTGATTTTACATATTTGGGAGATCCAGAGGCCCGGCAGCATATGTATGCAGATCGACACATCATCACTTCAAAAACTGATGTGTTGCGCCAACAAAACATAAACAATTGCAAAGGACATGCATCACTTCAAGTGTGGAGAACATTGGACATTTTCATAATTCGACACATGTATACAATTGCATGCATAGATCATAATTCTATGAAATGGGGGATCGATCGTCGATAGATGGATGGTCTTATCGATCGGACACATTATTGTTGTACAACGCAGCACGTTGCCAATGGCGACATTTTAAAAGCCTCGACGAATAGATCGATCGATCGTACGTACTACCGTCCGTCCGTCCGTCCTGCGCGCGGCGGTGCACCCACACCGCGTCCTAGCCCGACGCAATAAATCGTCGGGCCCACCAAGCATGACCACTTGACCAGTGGGCCCCACACGTCGCTGGGGGGCAAACCCTAGAGCTAGCTGCTATTGCTGATCTGCTTGCATGGTGGGGTGGTGAGCGAGAAGGCATGCAGAATTGCAGAGGGATGCATGTGGCGGCAAAAGCGTGACCATGACAAGACAGGCGCCCTGTTCGTCTGGGTTTAGGGTGCTGATTTGTTCTGAGAGAAAAGTACTGCTGGCTGGTAGCTGGTGGCTGATTTGTTCTGAGAGAAAAGTACTACTGGCTGGTGGCTGATAAGCCAGACAAACAGAGCGAGGGTTCATTGAGATTGAGAGAGAGAGAGAGCACGATGAGGCATATCTATGGCGTCAAGAAAGGCATCCAATGACGCTTCCAAATTAAGACGATAGCATTGTATGTTCCAAATTATAGCTTACTCCGTATTCCTTATTCGTTTGGTTTATCAGCCATCAGAGTACTTTTCTCTCACATCAAATCAACATCAGCCACAACCAGCCAACATTATTTTTCTCTCATAACAAATAAACATCAGCCACCAGCAACCAACCAGCCTAATGTAGCATGCAATTATAACATGTACAATAAAGCAATGGTCAGAAATGGCCAGCTAACTCTAGTGTCAATTAGTATTTTGTTGGTGCATCAGGTAGGTCATTTTATAGCTAAATAAGGCCATATGATAGTAAATCTTACTGCATTCTATTTTATCACCTGATTAATTAATTCAAAAGGAGATTGAGTTGATTCTTTGCATATGTTTATATAAACATTAAAAAATAGATCAATCTTATTTAATTTTACTGCAAGTATATGTAGTATGGCATGTACATCATTCATGTAGGCCCTTACTGCACAGCGAACACTGTTACGGATATATAACATGGACTGCAGGCAGCTAGCTAGAGCGTGCATGCATGCAGGATGTTTAGAGGCAGGCCCTACATGTTTCGCTTCTGGTGTGTACGTGTACACTCCCCCCCCCCCCGGGGGGGCGCGCTTCTAGATCATCAGTGCGATCGAGTGTGTAAGTGTAACAAGTTGCAACACCCATATCTCTGCTCAACAGTGCACTGAAGCTTCACTCCCTGAGATCGAGTCCATTCAGATCTGGTCAGGGAAATAGCTGTAGAGAGTATTTCTTGTGCTCTGGATCCATGATGATTAAATTAATTGCACAAGAGTAATACTTGCATTGGATCGACAAGTAAAGACATTCTAGGATAAGGCAACACATATATACATGTCATATGTGTGACAATTATATCCTTATTAAGCACAGTTCTGAACTAGGTTAGGTTAATCAATAGAGATGAGGCCGTCCATCTACCACCCATCCTGACCTAATTAACCAACCCAGTACGTTACTTCACATAATGTCAATTAACCCTAGGGATGCCTAGGTAGATTGCTAGTCCGATCCTATGCAAGGATGTGGGCCAGTGACTAGCTGTACAACTCACCAAATCTACAAGGAATGGACCCTATTGCAATCAGTTAATATGTGAAGTACTACTACTGGGTTGCTATTAGGTCCAAGGATGGCGATGGATTAACATATAGATCTGGTCAGAAAATAGCTATAGAGTCTTGATTACATGGAATTCTCTTGGAATTAATCTGGTGCACGTCACTATCACATCCACTTAATTGACGTGCACCTTGAATATAGTATAGAGTGACAGCACACACATTCAAAGGTTGTTTGCACCGGGAACCGTACCCTATCCCGCACGCTACGCCACGCTCGATCTAGTACGGGTAGCATTTTTTTCCCCCGCACTGGGTACGCTATCCCGTGTGCTACGCTTGTGTAGCGCTCCCCGTACGCTATTCCCAGAGGATGGGGAGGACGTCAGCCATCGGCCGACGACGTCACTACTGGAAAATTGACTAGTTCTGTGCGTTTTTATTTTTTCTGTGTGTTTTTTTCAAAACGCACAGAAAAATTACAATTTTTCCGAGCGTTTTGAAAAAACGCACAGAAAAATTAGAAAACTCACAGAAAAATTGTATAATTTGTCCGTGCGTGACAACTCACTCACAGAAAAATTGAACACGCACAGGAAAAGTGTAATTATTATGTCGGTGTTTGCTATATGCACAGAAAAAATTAGAAACCGCACAGAAAAATGACGATTATTCTGACGGTCATTCGAAAACGCTCACAAAAAAAACACACGCACAGAAAAATTCAGACGACACGTTCGTTTTGGCATTGGCGCTCACGTTTTGGCGTCCGCGCTCACCGTTTTGGCGTTCGCGCTCACCGTTTTGGTGTTGCCGCTCACAGTACATTTATTCAGTAAAAAAAAGAAAACTTCTTTACCCTAACACCCTCCAGCGGCTGCCCCCAACCCAAATCCCGTCTCCACCCTCCACCGCCGCCCCAGCCAAATCTCGCGACCCAGCCAGGACCGCCGCCGCCCCAGCCAGGGCCGCCGCCGCCGCCCCAGCCAAATCCCGCGCCCTAGCCAGGATCGCTGCCACCCCCAGCCAGGTTCGCCGCCGCCGCCCCCGCCCCATCGCTCGCCGTCTGCCGCCGGAAGTCCCGTCTTCCTCCTGCCGCACCAAGGAGGTTGGCCGCCGGTTCGTCGTCCCTGTCCTCCACCAACCCGCGGCGGCCTCAGTCCCTCCAGTGCGCGGCCTCAGCCCGGCGGGTTGCCCTCCGGCCCGACTCCACCAGCAGCGGGGCACGGCTGTCCTCTCCACATCCAGCAGTCCTCCGACCAGGTAATACGACATCCAGCGAAGGGTACTATCAAATCATTTTAGTGTTGATTCTAGAATGCATAGATCTGAGCATGATTGCACAGAACTACAGTTTCATTCGATTTTGGGATTTCTTTGTGGATTGTTACTTGAACCTATGTACTAGAAATTCTAATCTTGTGTCACTGATGTACTGCAGTAGGGATTTTGGGCTAATCAAGGTTGAAGGTTCCAATTGGTGGTGAAATTGGTGGTGACGTGTGCTTTCAAGTCAGTGAAGAATTGTTGAGGACCTGTGATTGAGACTCAAGGTATACTTCTTACTTCACTGGATCTATTTGTACAATGTTGGTATTCTACATTTTATTTATGTGCCCACTTGTCAAAGTTTGGAATGTTTGTCCTAACTCCAAAAGTAGTGCAACTTCCTTTGTTATGATATCTAATAATATGTAATATTTGAAACAGAACTAGTTAACATGTCAAATCGAACATGGATGTATAATGGTTGGCAACGTGGCAAAGCTCCTTCAAATGAATGGATTGATGGAACCAATGCATTCTTGAATAGTGCATTTTCAATTCCTGGTGTAGCTGAAAATGGTACTGTTAAGTGTCCTTGTGCACAATGTCGGAACTACTTTAGGCATAAAAGATGTACTATAGAGATGCATTTGTGTAGGCATGGTTTTAAGGAAGGCTATGAAACTTGGACTGAGCATGGTGAGGGACTTGATGGTGGTGGAAATAGAGAGGGCACTGATGAAGTTGATCACATGGATCAAATGTTACTGGACCTTGCTGGACACCATCCACCTATATTGGATGCTGAACCAACAGCATATGCTAAAGCTTTTTATAGGATGGTTGCTAGTGCAGATGAGTTAGTGCATGATAGAACCACACACTCAACCTTGTCTGCTGTAGCTCGCTTGTTAGCTGTGAAGTCACGGTACAACATGTCCATCGCAGAATATGATGATATACTTGGCATAATACATGAACTCCTTCCTACTGACTCCAAGTTACCTAATGACTTCTACCAATCTAGGAAATTATTAGAGGGTCTGGGTATGCGATATATCAAAATTGATGTTTGCTATAACAATTGTATGCTATACTACAAAGATAATAAGGACAAAGAAAAATGTGATATTTGTGGTGAAAATCGGTATGTGGAAGGGCGAACAAAGGTTGCACGCAAAGTTTTGCGCTATCTTCCAATCACAGATAGGCTGCAAAGGCTATATCTACATGGAGAGACAGCCAAGTTAATGAGATCATATAGTCCCACAACAAATGGTACGATGGTGCACCCTTGTGATGGAGAGGCTTGGCAACAATTTGATGAGGATTATCCAGATTTTGCACAAGAAAAAAGAAATGTGCGCCTTGCAGTAGCAACAGATGGTTTCCAACCATTTGATGTAACTGCTGCGCCTTACTCATGTTGGCCAGTCTTTGTAACCCCACTAAACCTACCTCCTGGCACACTCTTAAGGTCTGAATATATTTTCCTTGCTCTTGTTATTCCTGGTCCGGAGCATCCTGGTAGGAAAATGAATATTTTAATGCAGCCCTTAGTTGATGAATTTGAAGAACTATGGGGTGGGGTCACAACATGGGATGCTTCGTTGAAGAAGGAGTTTACAATGAGAGGAATCTACTTTTGGTCAGTACATGACTTTATGGCTTATGGGGACTTTTCAGGCTGGAGCACCCATGGTAGGATGTCATGTCCATATGGGTGTGGTTGTAGAGGATTCCTACTCCCTAATGGTCGTAAGGCTTGCTGGTTTGATACCCATAGGCAATTGTTGCCTGAAGATCATCCATTTAGAAATGAAGCTAATGCTTTTCGCAAGAACACCATGGTGTTTGATGAGGCACCTAGGTACTTAAGAGGGGAGGAAATGCAAGCCCATGTGAACCAGTTTGCTGGTGATACACAAACCTACGGTATATTGCACAATTGGACACATGTACTTTGTTTTAGGCAGCTGCCTTATTTCCCTAAGTTGCTTCTTCCACACAATATTGATTTGATGCATAATGAAAAGAATATGGGTGAAGTCGTATGGAACACATGTTTTGACATAGCTGAAAAGAGCAAAGATAATGTGAAAGCTAGGCTAGATTTGGCTCTTATATGTAATCGTCCTTCCATGCATTTGGTGCAAAAGAGCAATGGACAATGGGATAGGCCTAGAGGTCCATTCACCGTTCCCAGAGATGTTAAGCCAACCATCCTGCAATGGTTCAAAGAATTGAAGTTCCCTGACTCATATGCATCTAATTTGAAGCGTGAGTGAATCTGCTGCAAAAGAAAATTTTTGGACTAAAAAGTCATGATTATCACATCTTTATGGAAAGGTTGCTCCCTGTAGTGTTTCGTGGGTTTTTGCCAGATAATGTGTGGCGCTGTTTGGCTGAGCTTAGTTTCTTCTATCGGCAATTGTGTGCCAAAGAGCTTAGAAAAGATGTTGTTCGCTCTATGGAAGAGAATGTTGCAGTACTTATTTGCAAAATGGAGCAGATATTTCCTCCTGGTTTCTTCAATGTTATGCAACATCTCATCGTACATTTGCCTTATGAAGCACGATTAGGTGGCCCTGTCCTAGCACGTTGGTGCTATCCGTACGAGAGGTAAATCTAGAAATGTTCAAATAACTAGTGTATTTATGTCACTGACCTTGAGTTAGCTATCCGTAATACATTGCTGTCACTTCGTAGGTGTATCCAACAACTTAGGAAAAAAAGTAAGAAATAAGGCTCGTGTTGAGGCTGGCATTGTTGAGGCATTTCTTGTTGAAGAGGCTGCAAATACACTCAGTCTATATTTTAGACCCCATGCTCCATCTGTTAGAAATAAGGTGCCTCGCTATGATGATTCTGCAGCTTCATTTCAAGGTACATGTGACCTTGATATTTTTAAATGCCCGGGTCGCTGCATGAGTCCTAGAGGTGTTCGTGTGCTGTCAAACATGGAATACAAGGTTGCTTTTCTATACATATTGACAAACACACCTGAGATGGATTCTTTCTTCATGTATGTTCTCTCCCAAACACGTCATTGCTGTCATGTTGCTGTTTTTTTATTATCTAGGCATAACAAGGGTTTTGTTCATGTAGACACTTTGATAATGAACAGTGGAGGAGTGATATAGCTCCCACAGAGCAGCAACGTCGTGATTTAAGGTTGAATGGTTGGAAAAATAGCTGTGGTATACAATCTGGTCCAAATTTTTTTGACTGGTTCAAAGAGCATGTAATTTTCTCATACACTTCAGCCTTTGTTCTGATCCAACATTGTGAATTATGATAAAAAAACTTATCACATAATTTGTATTTTTTCAGTGCTTGAAATCAGCTAGCATTCACAATGCTCTGTTTCAAATGTCCTATGGTTACTGCCCTCGAGTTAGGTCCTATGGGTGTTATGATATCAATGGATATAGATTCCGTTCAAAGAAATATGAGAGTGGAAGAGTAGGGTTAACAACTATTAATAGTGGTGTTTGTGTAACTTCTTTTGATGAATCAAACAATGATCTAGAGTATTATGGGGTCATAGAAGATATAATTAAAATTGAGTGGGAAGGCAGCATGAAACTAGAGTTGGTGTTGTTTGATTGCTCCTGGTTTGATCCAACACCCAATGGATTAAGGCGTACTGAAGATCTAGGCTTGGTAGAGATCAATCATGCATTAAGGTTATCAAATTTTGACCCATTTGTGATGCCTAGTCAGGTTACTCAAGTGTATTATATGTCATACCCGTGTAAGAACAAGGAGTTGTCTCCATGGTGGGTTGTCAACCATGTTGCTCCACATGGATGTGTGCCTATGAATGAAAGCAGTAGTCAAGATATGAATATGGAAGGGGTAGAGCAGGATGTCTATCAAGCTGATGGTTTGGATGGCACCTTTGTCATTGATTTGAATGTTGCCTTTTACTCCATAATTGCAACAGGATCAGATGAGATTACTGACCCAAAAGACTTGGAAGCAATACATAAACAAGTTGTTCTCGATGAGGACTATGATGAAGAAGCTATTGAAGAAGAGGAGGAAATAGAAGAGGATGTTGAAGCAATGGATGAAGAAGTTCTCGATGAGGACTATGATCCAAATGATTTTTGAATATGCAGTCCAAAATATATGTTTTAGTTATGCTATTTGTTATTATTGCCTTGGACTCCATCTTTATATGTAACTGTTTTGAATATGCTGCCAGCAGTTTCCAAGTTTATATGTATGCTTTTTATTCTGAGTGTGCAGCCAGCAATCCATATTTATATGTAACTGTTTTGAATATGCTGCCAGTAGTTTCCAAGTTTGTTGCCCCTCAAATATTTTGTTGTCTGATGCACGATTTATTTTAAGATGGATCTAACATATTGTATCAATTGCAGATGGTCAGTACACGCAACAAAAGAGCACCCAGTCGTTACCGTCAAGATGAAAGTTGTGAAGCAGATCGTCCAGCTGAAAGGAATAGGGAAGCAAATCGTCAAGCTGCAAGGAATGGTTCTGAAAGTGGAGGCGGTTCCATGGTCCAGTCCATTCGACACACGCGCCGTGTAGCCAACAACAGTGCAGCCCAAACAAATGAAGGTTCTGGAACTGCACGTGATGCCTCACAAATAGCACCAGTTATTGAAGCTCCCCCAATAGAGCCACCAAAAAAAAGAGGAAGACCGCCGGGGTCCCGAACAAAATTTAAGCTACCTGCACGTGGTTTTAAAGTGGCCCTCAAACCAAGTGGCAACGAGTGAGTGCATGCTAATCTAAATAGTATTATGTTTCTTGGATATTTCAATGCATAGATCTTTATTGGTAGCATGATATTTCTTGGATATCCTAACAGCTTTTTGTGCTGACCTTTACTTTACGTAATCTACAGGCAATTCGAATATATTCACTACCCGCCACCTTACATATACACTACTCAGATTGGGGTCATACTTAGAAGAGAATATCCAGGTGTGATTGTGGAGGTGGATGAGAACGGTGATGAACTCAAGCGCCCAGCTCTGGATTGGTCTGATTATTTTCATAGAAACCCACAATCTGAAGGAATGACAAGGGGAGAAATGGTGGTTTCTGAATTTTGGGTTAGTTATCTAAACTTCAATCTGAAATTTCTGAGCAGCATCTAAAACTTGAAATTTCTAAAATAAAAAAATCTAAACTGTATGCTCATGGTTCTATGCACATGCAGCGTTTGTTCCAAGTTGCAGCAGGAGATCAACAAGATGCTGACCGTGTTCTAGAAGCCTGTTTGAAGAAAAGGGTGAGGAACATGATGTATCAAGTCCGTGTGGATGCTGTCAAGAAGTACTACAACAAAATAAAACACAGAGACATCAAAGATCCAGTAGCGTGCCACATTGACCTCGAGTATGAGCAATACAAGCAAGGACAGCTTGAGGGGTTCAGTCATGAGGTATGGCTGCTCCTTTGTGCTTATTGGTGCTCAGATGGGTTCAAGAAAAAACGTAAGAGGGGGCAAACATCTCGCTCAAGTAATGAAGATATTTCTCAAAACAGAGGAGGATCTAGACCATTCACACAAACACAACAAGTATTGGTATGCATGTGTACAGATTTCATGTCTTTTTAGAAGCTTATTAGCCTACTGTATATTCATGTCTTATTAGATTTCATGTCTTTTTAGGAGGCTAAATTTGGACCAGAGAAAGCAACCCCTATTAATGTATTTGGTGCAATGAAATCTGGCATGAAAAGCCTAGATGGCAATGGTACATGTGGTCCAATCCCTAACCACAAAGCACAGAAAACCTTGGTATGTATGTGACATGTGTTTTAAGTGATTTTCTTGCTGCTGTCCAGAAATTTCAGAATACAATGTTAGCATGTTTTTGCTACATGTACATCTTTAGAACATATTTCCTTGTCCTGGTCTTTGTAGGATGACTACATTGCTGCTGTTAAGGCGATACAATGTGCAAACGAAGAGGGTGGAGACGGTGAAAACATGGAAGTGGATGGGCATGAGGTTGACCAACAACAATATTTGAATGAGAATGCACTATATGATGTGTCTAGTGGTGCACCGAGAAAGCATGGGCGTCTTGCCATAGCAAATGGTGCGGTGAAGTCTTCAGATGTCAGGGCAGCCGGATGGGGAACAAGTGTGCGTCCTTCAAGTTCAGCGACTATGCAAAACATGTCTCGTGAAATAGAAGAGCTACGTCGAGCAAATGAAAGGCTACAGCGAGAGAATCATGATAAGGACAATGCAATGCAGCAAAACAAAATTCTTGTGGGCTTGGTGCTGGTATGTGCAATGCTCTTGTAAATACTTCACCAATATATGTGTGCATTATCTAATGATTTGAATCTGAAATATTTGTGCTTGTAATACACTTGTAGAACCTTTATGAGGAGACAGGAAGGGTTGTGCCAGAAGAAGCATTACGACAGTTGTCTGCTCCGCAAGTACTTGTGAGTATATCTTCCTTCCACAATCAACATATTTTCTAGCTGTCAGACCCATGACTTAGATTTGTAAGGTGTCTGTTAATTTAGTTAGAAGCTGCAACTCATCCTTTTGGCACTGAGATGTTTCAGTAAATTAGCCTTTATCTCCTGCTAGCTGATAGTGCCTTCCAAGGCTGAAGTTTAATTTGATTACTTTACCAGGCATGCCTTAACTGTAGCTCTTGGTTTAATATTTCACATGCTATTCTAATGATGTGAATTTCCACCTTGAAAACCTACAGCTCACTTTAATCTTTGTCCAATTCCATCTACTGTTGTAGCCTTCTCCAATTTAGAGGCTTTACTAAATGTGTTATATTTTTGGAGACATCACTTACTGTTGGAACTTTGTTCATATTCAGGCAACTGGTTCTTCTCATGCTGCCTCAGAATCTAACAATGCTAATGATGCTGGCCATGCCATTGAAGATCTTCATGCTTCAAACATTGCTAGGAATCAAGGCTCCGATGACAATGGAGATGATGCATCGATAATCTGATGGTTTAGTTGCAAAACATGGATGTGGTGGTAGTATCTTTTGTAGAATTGTGCTTCTGCACATTAACTAGTAGGTGCCTCTAATTGGTTAGCCTTAGTATGCATGCTGGAATCTTGTTCATCTTAGCTTAAACTTGAACCGCTGAGCTGAGATGAGATGGCAATGCTTTTGAATGTATTGATGCCGAAACATTTGGACATCATCTACATGTTGCCTAGATGCTATGAATGAATGTGCTGAACATTTGGACATCTTATCTATGTGTGTTGACATTTGGAAATCTTATTTTTGTGACATGTGTGTTGAAAATTACTGTATAGTTCATATATTAATATCATGTCAATGGTCTGTTGACATTGTCAGAAAAAGTATTTTTTCTGTGTGTTGATCTCTTGTGTGACAGAATAAATATGTTTTCCTGTGAGCGTGCCTATTTTTTCTGACGGGACGACTGTAACAGAAAAATAATTTTTCTGTCGGTATGGCTAATTTTTCTGTGTGGATTCACGCACAGAAAAACTTTTGTTAATCTGAGCAACTCATTATTTCTGTGTGTGCCCAACTGTCAGAAAAACATTTCTCTGTGTGTGCACCGTCAGAAAAATGTAATTTTTCTGTCATCATATTTCTGTGTGTATTTTTCTGACGGTACACGCACAGAAAAATGTTTTTCTGACGGTATATGTATTTTTCTGTGTGTTTTATGTACGCACAGAACTAATCAATTTTCCAGTAGTGCGTGGCCAACTTCTGTCGGGCACGACGCGGGAACAAGGTAGGAATGACGCGAGCTCGAGCCGCCGCCATGGCGAGCTCGAGGAGGAAGGGGCCAAGGCTCATCCACCTTCTCTCCCTCACATTCCCTTGCTGCTTGCGCGGTTGCGCCGACGCAGTGGAGAAGAAAGGAGAGGCAGAGGAGGAGGGTGGAGGGAGAGAGAGATAGGGGGGAGATCGGGAAGTAAAAAAAAGAGAGAGAGGTTGACATGTGGTAGTTTGTATAGGAGATTAGATGTAAAGTATTATGATGTGTGCGCAAAAAATGGTATAAAGAAGAAAATCTTCATGATCGAATAGAATTTTTTTTTGAGAAATTAAATAGAGTACGAAAAGTGCGGAAAGTTTAAAACTACTTACCACTACACATAGGCTAGCATGCTGATGACCTCAGCTTTGTTGGGTACGGTAGCGACGTCTATCTCGTTATGCAGAACTCATAGTGGATAACCACAAAGGGCCAAGTTGCTAATTACACTAATACAAGTGCAGGCATGCTGCATATCTTATAACGGTGACACCAATTAACATATAATATGCCATTTGATTTCATCGTCCTTGACATAGATTTGACAACAAGGCGTACATGAGTATGCTTGATCCATAATATAATATAATATAATATAATATAATATAATATAATATAATATAATATAATATAATATAATATAATATAATATAATATAATATAATATAATATAATGGCTAGCTAGCTATCTAGCTAGCTACAAGATTATATTTTTTTTTGGCTGATTTGCTTTACTTGTGTTGCAGGAGTTTTTTTTTTTGACAAAGTGCAGCAGGAGTTGTTGCTGTATGCAGACCCCAATTAAGAGACAAGAGGGGAAATGATGATCGATGATTAGGAGGGAATCAATGTCTCCCTGGGGCTAGCTAGTTTGCTTTTAATTGCGTGCATATGTCGTTGAAGAGAACAGTTTCTGGATAACACAGTATGTATAGCATGATCCAAACATGCAATTTGTGTTTCAGTTAATAAGTACTAGTAATTAATATAATATGCAGGTTATTAACAGCAAAAAATTCAATTATATTACTTTAATTTGAGTATACACGGAATTTGAGTATGCAGGTTATTAACATGCATCATATTTTTAAATCTCACAAAAACGAAGTCGAGTTTAGACGAGATATTTTTAAGGTTGTGTATGATCATATCATCTACATGTGTGATTTCTTTGGTAAATTTAGACGATTTTTTTGCCATATTTGCACGAGTTTTCACGAATATTGTGATTTCCACCTGATATATATGTTTACACAGGTTTTCACGAAGTAGTATACAAGGCCACCATTCTTATCCAGAAGTTAATTAATTAATTACCCCAAGTGTTTTAATCATCATATAACTTTAATTTGAGTATACTCAGATCATGGTGGACTTGATCTTCCAAAAAAAATCATGGTGGACTGAGATGAAACATATCCACGAACTTTATATATATACTATCTGACCCAAAAAAAAAACTTTATATATATCTAACCCGTATGTGCAGTTACTTTCAGCCTGACGCCCCGAGCATTACTTTCATTTGAAAAGCGTATAGAGATCGACACTCAGCGGCACTGTACGTTGATGGATTGCAACGTGTGATACGACGTTAAAGGCAGGATAATAATAATTTAGTATTTGAACCTAACGTGGGATAAGAAAGGGAAGCGGCCGAGATGGATCATCCGATCGATCGAATTGGTGTAGTATGTGTCACGATGAAAATTGCGAGTTGGGGGTCGAGAAATTTAAAGTGGACAGCGACTAAAGTGTGGCTGATGGGGGAAGACGAAGATCTGTGGATTGGATGGCCAAAATGGCCATGTGTGTGTGCGTGAGTCAAAAGGATATTGCAAAAGGAAGGTCTCACTCAAAAAAAAAATTCTTTTTTTAGAGCGAAGGTCTCACTCAATTGCGACGTACGAGTAGTGTTCATTCTCTCTCTCTCAACAATAATTCATCTCTATACCCTACTAGCTGCCTGTGGTGTTTTATTTTTGAGCAATATATAGATTTTGTTCAACTTTTTTGCACAATATTTTTCTCTCAGCACAAATTTATTTTGCAAATCAACAGGTAATATTTTTCTTTTCAGAATAAATCAGTCATACAAATTTCCAGAAAATCTGCCGAACAGACACACGGCAAGCTCTTTGCAAGTAACAGTGATACCGTTGGGCTTGGGCACGGGCAAAGCTGAAAACTGTGGCATGCATTTATAATATATAATATATAGTGTTTCACATGCATGCATGCATGCCATGCAGCATGCTGATTGAATTAGCGTGGGCTCCACAGCTAGTGCAAAAGTACAAATAAAATCTTCTCATCAAAAGTGATTTTTTTAGAGAAAGGAAGACATGGATGATGGATCACCCAGGCGTGCTGTTATTATTCTTTAACTTGTTACTGCTTCTGTCGTCGATATTTTATTTTAATTTATCAGCTGGTGGTGATGACTGATCGAGTCAGTGGCATCTGATCATGTGACCCGCTGCTCGACGATTTAGTCTTGCATTGGATTTGTGCTCATTGACCGGCCGTCTTTATTTGCTCTCAATAAAAAGGTGGTAGCATTTAAAAAAAGTAAGAAAAAGAGAGAGAGAGAGAAAGGTGTGCGATTCTAGTCTGGACAGCAGCTTAATAGTTGACATGTGTCTGTGCAACCGTGCATTCTAGAATATCGAAAGGTTGACCGAGGCCAACTCACAGATTCCTTCTCCTTACCCCTATGATTTCATAAAGAGTTTCATATTATGAAATTTGCTGACATAACGAAAAGAGAGAATGCGAAAGTTTCATAAGATGTGAGGGAAGTTTCATCCCTCATGCTCCACTGATATGATTATCTAGTTTTCAATTTAGATAACTGTGTTATGAAACTTGCACTGACACTAACTAAAAAAAAACTCACAGATTTTTAAGTTTCTCGAGGGAAAATGCGTGAAGATTTATGTAAAGTGCAAACAGTGTGTGTGCTACACATGAATGGGGGGCCAAACGCCGTCTGGGCTTGCAGCTGGGCCACGTAGGCCGTAGGCGAATCTGGTTTTGGCCCATGGGCCTTGGGCCAGTAAATCTAACCTCGTGAACATTTTTATTTCAATAGAAAGTGAATTTTTTATATATATAATATAATAGAAGAAAGGATCGAGTGAGAAACAATTCGAAAAGAGCGCCCCATTATAGATGGGCAGTTTATAGTGGCATGCGGCAAAAGGGGAAGAGCAACCATTACACATAAGCTGGCAATTGACTGGCAAATATCTATATTATCAGGAACAAATATAACATTTATTGTGTTTTTCCTGTAACAAATACACTGTGATACAAGGTGCCAACCACATCCAACAGAAGAAGACCATCAATTAGAAACAAATGATAAGTTTACAACAACAGAACTAATCTGTCTGGTGTCATTTGTATTCTTGAAAGTTGACATGGCCAGTGGCTTGCGCATGTTCGACAGCCTCCTGCATTGCAAACAAAAAGGTTGGGGTCAGTAAAACGATTTCTCGCAGATTGGATGAAACTTTTAGTTTTAAGTGTCTTGCCTTTTGGCCAATGACGCCAATCTGGCACACTCCGCAGCGCAGAGTGAAGTTTGCAGTGTCAGTATAGCTCCTCTTCCTACATGTCGTGTGTCAAACAAAGCAGTCAATAACATGTCGATTCGAGTATATTTCCACAGTTAAGTTGATATGTAATGAACAGAATTCAAATGCTGATGGTTGGCTACCTCTGCGCCTCCTTCACTAAGTTGATGGCAAGGCCTTCTGCTGGACCAATGGAACGGTTATGGTTGACAGGGAAAATTGTCTGGTCAAATTCTTCTGGTGCTCCTTCAGCTGGAGACATCTGAATTTTTGTTCATGTAAAAGGTGGATACAATTAGCAAATACCTATCGTGCTTTGTCAATTAGTAGAATACCATCAAGAAAGCTTACAGCCAGGGCATCATAATGCAACCCATCATAAATGAGCATCACCCTTTCGCTATAATTCTTCTCCTGTAATAAGGGATGCAAAGCTAAAAACTTCAAAAAATTTGTAGGAAGCCAGTGGGGATGGGGTGGGTGGGGAATATCACTAACCTGACCATACAGATCACAACGGGTGGTCTGAATGTCATATGCAGCAATTTCACGCCCATAGTATTCCGATAGAATAGAGAGCTCAATGGCTCCTTTACAAGCAAAGAGAAGTAGAGGAAAAATTTAGTAATAAAATGCAATAGACAAATAGCTGCTCCATATTATTTTTAATAGTCTTACAGATTCTAAACAGGAACACTTCTACTGACAAGTGACAATCCACAGTTATATATCATGATGCAAATGGTTGTTTGACATTATTGTTGTTAGTTTTACATATTATGAAAAGAAACACTTCTACTTTTACCGATAAGTGAAAGCCCAGAGTTATATATCATGGTGCAAATGGCTGTTGTGTGCCATTACAGAGCCTCTGAAACTAAGTGAACACAGCAGGTTTCTAGTTAGCGATCATAGATTCAGGAACCCTGAGCACTTGAGTCATAATTTTTTTCAGGGTACCAGGTGCAAATTTTCTCTCATCATGTCATTTTTTTGTAAAAGAAAGACTCGTCAATAACACAGGCATTGGAAATCCAGTCCGCATAACACTGGAACACTTCAAACTGAGAATATTTTCAGATCTAAATGTCTAATACTGCTGTAGAAACCTATAGTGTTGCAAGCCTGCAACTCACCTCCCCACTTCTCGGGATCCAAAATCCATGCACAATACGCTTCATTTGGTTTGCCAAGAAACACTTCATTGAACTTTACAGGATCACTAGCAACTGTTGCTGCTATAACCTTCAAGCAAAAGAGGGACGAGAAGTAGTAGAGTCAACAGTATGAAGGTTCAGAGTAAGCAAAATGGCAAAAACATGTGCAGATTTGCACTATGGACACATCAATTTCTAGCTAAAAGTACAAGGAATTCCATGGGATACAAATCAACAGTCAATTTACCATAGCTCTACTAAGGTTATCTATTACAAATTTACAATTATTCTCGTTCGAAGAATTGAAATCAGTAACACAACGACAGTGGGTGAAGCATCACATCTTGCATAATTTTTTAAAGACCATAGAATCACTAGAGTTGGCTAAATAATGAAGATTACTCAACCAACTAACATGATCTTGAATCTAACTAGTCTCATTGCATTAGATAGTCAGCACATGACATGCGAGCAGGCCTTAAACAAACTTATCTATATTGACTCAATTAACGCCCACCAGATCTGCTAAGCTATATATAATATATTAATACTATTAGTTCCGTGTAGCAAGATATCCCAATTAATGCGCTTGCGCATGACACTCCTTTTTTTAGTAGAGGGTAGAAATCATAACAGAAGCAAATAACGGGTAATAGATTTATCTTGCCCTTTTTTCAGGTATGAGAGAAGCTTCCTAATCGGCACAATGCAAATATGCAAACTTTTCCCTTTCTTTGAGAACACAGGCAATTAACATTTTAACAATATGAAGCCTGAAAGTGGTGGATAGTTAGTTGGTCAAAGAAGTTACCTGTCTGAGCTCAGAAGCCTTATTCCGGTTGTGCTCCATCACGTAACTGTATTACAAAAACAGAGGTTTTGCGGACTATTAATTAAGAAACTGCTTCATTTTCTACATCATAAATGGTATACATACAGTGCCATAGCAGACTTACCCCACCGCATTGAAGAGGCAGCTGTTGTCCGAAGGGATCACCCTCCTCACGACCGTACCTTCCATTTCACCGGGCCTGAAGAATCGTCGAAACAAAAACGCAATTTTGAGAAGGCCAGAACCCAGAAGGGAATCAGGCTGGCAAAACTAGCACTGACGCTGGTGATATTTCAAACAACCACGCCCAAGCAAGCTAAACAGGAGCAAAAGGTCGGGCAGGCTGCTTCCCTATACTATATGCTCGCAGCTCGCCCACCTCCGTGTTCCTCCACCCATGGACACAAAGAAGCGAACAGGTACGCTGCAAATTACCAGGCAGAGCCGCAGAGCAGCTACGGGAGTCGGGAAGCTACTGGCTTGGGATCACCCACCCGGAAATGGACAAGGAGCCACCAACTCCACCAACCCGACAGGCAAGCGAAATCGCACGCTGCATCCGTCCCAACTCCCAACGGACGACGCAACCCACCGCCGGGCGCCGACTCACAGGACCACCGCCGGTTCGTCCCGAGACAGCAAGCACAATACCCAATTCCCAGGCAACCACCTCGAACCAGCGAGCAAACCACAACGGAATCACGCACGCACGCCTGAAAGCAAAAGCAGAGCACGCACGCACCGGGGAGCGGCAGGGGGGCGCGCTGGATTCGTCGAGGGAGGGACGAGGGGCCGGCACCGCCGCGCCGCGCTGTGTTCGAATTCGCCGAGCTCCGAACCGGTGGGGAGAGGGCGGCGAGCGGAGGACGGTGAGGGAAACGGGCGCGGAGAGGAAGGTGTTGGGGGGAGGCGTGTATAAACGGCGAGGGAGAGGCAGAGGGGCGAGGGCAACGAATCAGAAATGGGAAAGAGGCAAAAGGCTACGGGGGCCCAGCCGGATCTGGAAGGAGAGAAGGCGAGGACGTGCGGGTCCACCTGGCAGAGAGAAAACGAATGCGGAGCGAGATCTCCGTCTGACACTAGAAATGCTCGTGGCGTTACCACGAATGGCCAGTGTATCGGCTACCTACAGTAATTTTTGTATAGTCCAAGGGTTACTTCGTAAAAAAACACAGGTCAAAGCCGTGGTAGAGTGTTAATTTTTTGAAAGTGTAGGGTTTTTTTAAGAATGTATGGACTACAGAGTGATTGTTGTAACGTTTAGGATTTTGTCTAACAAGTTTAGGCTATGTGTTTGTTTCTAAAAAAACCAAAGGCCTTTTTCGTGGAAAACTCAGGTCTTCATGTTGATTGTCCGAAAGTGTGGGATTTTTTTTTTTTGCAAAATTATGGAAGGGAAGTAGATTTTCTTAAAAGTTTAGGAGCTTTTTTAAAAAATATTTGGACTGCAGGTTCTATTTCTATTAATAGAAGGTTCTTTTTTGCAAAAGATGGCCGATCTGAGCCGTTAATATTTAAGGGCTTTTTTCAAAAAATTCTATGGATCGTGGGCACGATTTTCGCTAAGTGGAAGGGTTTTTTTGCAAAATTTCGTGGAAAGATTGGGTTTTGGATCGATTTTTGCAAAGTGCGGGGTCTTTTTCGTTAAAAAGTGGGTGGGAAGCAGATTCTCCAAAAATTTAGGGGTTTTTTCGTAAAATTCTATGGACCACGGGCACGATTTTTGATAAGTGGAAGGGCTTTTTTGCAAAATGACCTGTGATGGGCCGATCCAAGCCGTTAACGCGCCCGATACGACGGCCAGGATAGCCCGAAATTATATGGATCGTGGGCACGATTTTCGCTAAGTGGAAGGGTTTTTTGCAAAATTTCGTGGAAAGATTGGGTTTTGGATCTATTTTTGCAAGGTGCGGGGTCTTTTTGTTAAAAAGTGGGTGGGAAGCAGATTCTCTAAAAGTTTAGGGGTTTTTTCGTAAAATTCTATGGACCACGGGCATGATTTTTGATAAGTGGAAGGGCTTTTCCGCAAAATGACCTGTGATGAGCCGATCCGGGCCGTTAACGCGCCCGATCTGACGACCGAGGATAGCCCGCGACGTGGCACGATTTTCGCTAAGTGGAAGGGTTTTTTTGCAAAATTTCGTGGAAAGATTTGGTTTTGGATCAATTTTTGCAAGGTGCGGGGTCTTTTTCGTTAAAAAGTGGGTGGGAAGCAGATTCTCTAAAAGTTTAGGGGTTTTTTCGTAAAATTCTATGGACCACGGGCATGATTTTTGATAAGTGGAAGGGCTTTTCTGCAAAATGACCTGTGATGAGCCGATCCGGGCTGTTAACGCGCCCGATCTGACGGTCGAGGATAGCCTGCGACGTGGCCACTCTGGTTGGCCTTCTTTTGTTGCGTGAATCGCAGATTCTCCAAAAATTTAGGGGTTTTTTCGTAAAATTCTATGGACCGCGGGCACGATTTTTGATAAGTGGAAGGGCTTTTTTGCAAAATGACCTGTGATGGGCCGATCCAAGCCGTTAACGCGCCCGATACGACGGCCAGGATAGCCCGAAATTATATGGATCGTGGGCACGATTTTCGCTAAGTGGAAGGGTTTTTTTGCAAAATTTCGTGGAAAGATTGGGTTTTGGATCTATTTTTGCAAGGTGCGGGGTCTTTTTCGTTAAAAAGTGGGTGGGAAGCAGATTCTCTAAAAGTTTAGGGGGTTTTTCGTAAAATTCTATGGACCACGGGCATGATTTTTGATAAGTGGAAGAGCTTTTCCGCAAAATGACCTGTGATGAGCCGATCCGGGCCGTTAACGCACCCGATCCGACGACCGAGGATAGCCCGCGACGTGGCACGATTTTCGCTAAGTGGAAGGGTTTTTTTGCAAAATTTCGTGGAAAGATTTGGTTTTGGATCAATTTTTGCAAGGTGCGGGGTCTTTTTCGTTAAAAAGTGGGTGGGAAGCAGATTCTCTAAAAGTTTAGGGGTTTTTTCGTAAAATTCTATGGACCACGGGCATGATTTTTGATAAGTGGAAGGGCCTTTCTGCAAAATGACCTGTGATGAGCCGATCCGGGCCGTTAACGCGCCCGATCCGACGGTCGAGGATAGCCCGCGACGTGGCCACTCTGGTTGGCCTTCTTTTGTTGCGTGAAAGGTGCGGGGTCTTTTTCGTTAAAAAGTGGGTGGGAAGCAGATTCTCTAAAAGTTTAGGGGTTTTTTCGTAAAATTCTATGGACCACGGGCATGATTTTTGATAAGTGGAAGGGCTTTTCCGCAAAATGACCTGTGATGAGCCGATCCGGACCGTTAACGCGCCCGATCCGACGACCGAGGATAGCCCGCGACGTGGCACGATTTTCGCTAAGTGGAAGGGTTTTTTTGCAAAATTTCGTGGAAAGATTTGGTTTTGGATCAATTTTTGCAAGGTGCGGGGTCTTTTTCGTTAAAAAGTGGGTGGGAAGCAGATTCTCTAAAAGTTTAGGGGTTTTTTCGTAAAATTCTATGGACCACGGGCATGATTTTTGATAAGTGGAAGGGCTTTTCTGCAAAATGACCTGTGATGAGCCGATCCGGGCCGTTAACGCGCTCGATCCGACGGTCGAGGATAGCCCGCGACGTGGCCACTCTGGTTGGCCTTCTTTTGTTGTGTGAATTGCAAGGTGCGGGGTCTTTTTCGTTAAAAAGTGGGTGGGAAGCAGATTCTCTAAAAGTTTAGGGGTTTTTTCGTAAAATTCTATGGACCACGGGCATGATTTTTGATAAGTGGAAGGGCTTTTCTGCAAAATGACCTGTGATGAGCCGATCCGGGCCGTTAACGCGCCCGATCCGACGGTCGAGGATAGCCCGCGACGTGGCCACTCTGGTTGGCCTTCTTTTGTTGCGTGAAAGGTGCGGGGTCTTTTTCGTTAAAAAGTGGGTGGGAAGCAAATTCTCTAAAAGTTTAGGGGTTTTTTCGTAAAATTCTATGGACCACGGGCATGATTTTTGATAAGTGGAAGGGCTTTTCCGCAAAATGACCTGTGATGAGCCGATCCGGGCCGTTAACGCGCCCGATCCGACGACCGAGGATAGCCCGCGACGTGGCACGATTTTCGCTAAGTGGAAGGGTTTTTTTGCAAAATTTCGTGAAAAGATTTGGTTTTGGATCAATTTTTGCAAGGTGCGGGGTCTTTTTCGTTAAAAAGTGGGTGGGAAGCAGATTCTCTAAAAGTTTAAGGGTTTTTTCGTAAAATTCTATGGACCACGGGCATGATTTTTGATAAGTGGAAGGGCTTTTCTGCAAAATGACATGTGATGAGCCGATCCGGGCCGTTAACTCGCCCGATCCGACGGTCGAGGATAGCCCGCGACGTGGCCACTCTGGTTGGCCTTCTTTTGTTGCATGATTTTTGATAAGTGGAAGGGCTTTTCTGCAAAATGACATGTGATGAGCCGATCCGGACCGTTAACGCGCCCGATCCGACGGTCGAGGATAGCCCGCGACGTGACCACTCTGGTTGGCCTTCTTTTGTTGCGTGAATCGTATATAGAGAAGAGATCCGCCGCCGCTTTGCTGCCTGCCTCTGCCAGGAATTTATGGTTTTTTCTAGGATGGGAGCATGCCAAATGTTAGTAGCAGGTAGCAGCTTCTTTCAAAAGCTAAAAAAAGCTATAACAGGTAAAAAAATTCTAATTGTAAAAGATAAGTTCTCGTATAGCCCTGAGCATGCATATTATTTATACAGTTTACTTACATCCGTGTTTTGTGTATGATTAACTGAAAATTTTCATATTTATATAAGACCGCTAAATGAAATAGATTCCGCTATATCTATATCATTATTTTTTAGCAACAAATGGGTTTTTGGGCCTCTACTGTGAAGAAAATAAAGTATCATCAACTTGTACAGCGGAAAATGGGATTAGTGGTGCTAAATAGGTTTTGAGGATTAGCCAAATAGCGGTGTTTGGCGGAGATAAAGTGTCTTTAGCGGTTATTCTAAAAAAAAAAGTGTCTTTAGCGGTCAACAATTAGCAATAGTGTACTATTTATTTTGACAAGCAAACAAGAAGGATTAATCACCAAAAGCTAGGAATAGGCATCGTTTCGAACAAAGACAGCAACCAAGCTTGATCACTTCTTTTACTAGAAATAGCAAAAGCTAATCATATTTAAAGACAACTCTAAGTTGAAGACAAATCAAATCATGCATTATAGCGAGATCCAGGCTATAAGCAGAAATACAGTGATAAGTACTTAGACCACTAGCTCGAAGCAACGATTGCTGCCGGAGAAACTTATGCCTCATTATGTTTCGCTGTTCAGATCAGATAAGGCGAGTGCGAAAGAACAAGCACCCTTTGACACGCGAAGAGCCGCGAGCCCGCGACCTTGAGGCGATCTGTGCCCCGAGGGCGCGAGTCCAAGGACGAGCTCGCATCCATTTCCTAGGTGGGATGTGGCCTGTGGGAATCCGATCCCGCAAGCAAGCGCCTCTCACATTGCGTGCGTGTGCCCACCACCAGACCAGCGCCGCAGCCTCGCTGCCAGAGCACGAGCACAGCCGGATTTGCAATGTTGCCATGGCCGCAAGGCGAGCTATTCTGGAAAAAGAAATTGTTTCCTGGAGAACTAGTACCCTGTCTCGTAAAGCAGACAAAAGCAGTTAGTTGACATTCTTGCGGTTTTATCCAGGGCATCATGTACCCACTTTTCTCCAATCTCCACTCAAAAGTCACAGCCACAGCAAAATTTCAAGTTTTCACTTTTCACCAATGTCAGAGCTCAAAAGGGCGTGTTGTATGCATTTTGATGCAGAAAGAAAGGAATACACTACACCATCAGGGGAAAAAATGAAAGGAAGTGATGATATTTTCTCACCGTGCCTTTCAATAAAAAATCTGCTATTCTGTAGATTGAGGCCAATTGGGCGGGCAATGGGGCCTAAGAGTAAATCAAAGTGATAATCTGCAAGTGGCATGGAGCCAGATTTTGCGAGCCCTGCATTTGGAATATAAACACAGGTTAGCTCACTGCAACGATTTTTGGGTGATTCTTCGATGATTGGGCATGATAAGTAAAGATAATTCACATTTGAATATCTGTGAGGTTCTAGATAACACAAGCAGGGAGCAAATGAAACAGGAAAGGCAACATGGAGTAACTATTTAAGACGACACTATTTTCAGTAGCATCTCAAGTTCATCAGACTCTGCTAGCCCTATTGTTTTCCCTAAGTAAGGTCATGCCCCTGCAGAGCCCTATTGAATTAACACGAGAATTAATACCTCTGCAGAGTACAGACCGGCCTTGTTAGAAAGGTCATGCCATTTGTAGACCAATATCTAGTTAACAAATCATTATACTCATCATCTAGCTTCCAGAAGAGTAATGTTATAAATTGTGCAATCTCAGTTCAGCATTTTTCTAACAGTTCCAACCATGAGAATCTTGACATCTTAAAACAAGAAACATGACAGAATAGACATCAAATGCTCAGGCGAGATTTGTTATTTGAATAAAAGGATAGATTTCTTTACAAGTTTCCTAACCTGTCCGGTATCAGGAGCCGCACAAGAAGAAAGACATCATTGCCAAAACTCTGAAACTAAGTAATTGGCTTGTAATGGAGGTGCACACATTTATAGTGGAGATACCTTATGAGGAATCATGAGCTATCATGCTCATGGATCTAACTAATTTCATCACGTTTGATGGTCAATTCATGATACACAAGAACAATCCCGAAAGAAGGTTTATATATATGGACTCAATTAACATCCAGCCACGCATCTGGATGATACATTTCTATATTATTGTCAAATCATTCCATACAACTTGTTTTATTAGACAGTTGAAATCATAACGGGAATAAATTATGAATAATTCGCAAAAAAAAATATGAATAGATTTCTCTACCCTTTCCAGGCAAGAGAAATTTTGTTATCAGGCAGGGTGGTAATATGCAAGCTGTGTCCAAGTTTGCATGATACCATGAGGCAAAAAAGAAACAAGAAAAAAGGGAACACAGGTAGTCTCATTTAATAAAATCAAAGCCTAAGAAGCAGGGAAAAGCCTAAGAAATGCTGAAGTACCGGACTGCTAAATATTTGGTCAAGGAACTAACCTGCCTAAATTCAGAAGCCTTATTCCGGTTGTGTTCCATTCCATCACGCTTATTCCAGTTGTGTTCCATTCCATCACGTATCTGTACCAAAACAGTGGTGTTACACAGCACAATGCAACCACTCCTTTCGCTAAAATTAGTACATTAGGACAACAAACTTACACAACATTTAAGAGGCAACTGTTGTGTGAAGGGATCATCATCCTCACAACAACACCTTCCATTTCAGCTGGACTACAGAGTCGTTGAAAGCAAACGCCCTGAGCTGCCCATCCCCAGAATCCCCAAATACATAAGAGTACTCATCATCTAGTTTGCAGAAGATGATAAGAGTAATAATGTATTAATTCATTAATTGCACCTTTCAGGCTCATATTTTAACAGCACAACCAAAAGCACCTTGACATTTTAAAACAAGTAACATGTGAGGGTAGACATCTAATACTCAGGCTAGAATCTATTTTTGAATGAAAGGATAGGTTACTTTACAAGTTTCCTAACCTGACCAAAATCAGGAGCAGCAGCTTCATCAAAAATGAATCTGCTCAATTACTAATCACAAACTCATGCAAGGAACTTCTGTTGCAATCAAACTCTGACCAGGTGGCTTCCTGACAATTGCAGTTCTTATCTTCCTTCTAATGGTATCCACTTCCTGCCACAGGTTTTGGTTAGCATATATGTTGGACAGAAGCACACCAGCGCCTCCTTTGTAGGAGCAGACCGACTCTATCTTATTGAGCACGAGCTCCCCAATCTCTAATTCATTATTGATACTGCATGCACTCAGTAGGGCCCCAAGAATCTCCAAGTTTGGTTCAAAAGGCATGGTGCTAATGAATTCATAAGCACGGTGAATAAGTCCTGCTCTGCTGAAAAGGTCCACCATGCAACCGTAGTGTTTGATGCTAGGAGAGACATGGTACTCACTCTCCATGGAATTGAAAACACGTATCCCCTCATCCACCAATCCAGCATGGCTACAAGCAGAGAGAACCACGATAAAGGTAGTCGAATCAGGATGTACTCCCGCCTCCAACATGCTTAAGAACAAGGAAACAACTTCTTTGCCACGGCCATGCGAAGCCAACCCTGAAATCATTGCTGTCCAGGAATGCAGGTCTTTCTCGCACATCAAACGAAACAATCCACGAGCTGACTCAATGCTGCCACACTTCCCATACATGTAAAGTAATGCGTTCCTGACAATCAACTCACCCTCCAAGCCAATCTTCTCGACATACGAATGAAGCCCCTTGGCATACTCCAGTGAGCCCAGACCAGCACATGCAGAGGCAACTGACACCACCGTTGCCTCATTAGGCCACACGAGATCACCAGCTCCTCGCATCTCTTGAAACACCTTAACTGCATTCAGGTGCATTCCGGAGTCCACGTAACCAGAGACCATGCCCGTCCATGCAACCACATCCCTCGCCGGCATTTCCTCGAACACCCTGTGAGCGGCGACCACCGCCCCGCAGGCAAAGTACATCCTCATCAGCGCCGTCTGCGTGAACAGATGGCAGCCGTAGCCAAGACGTAACCCTTGCCCGTGCAGTGACTGGGGCAGCGGAGGATCACTGCCGTTACAGGCGCGGATCAGGAACGGAAAGGTGTAGGTGTCCAGGGGCACGCCTCGACGCCGCATTTTGTGGTACAGGCGGAGCGCGAGGCCGGGCGGGGATGCGCGGATGAGCGAGTTGAAGGAGAACGAAGAGAGGGCGGAGGCCGGGAGATGGGAGAGGAGGAGGAGGGAGAAGGGAAGGGATACGCCGGAGGACGTGACGAGCAGACGGGAGGCAACGAAGGGGTTGCGAGCGAGGCCGGAGACGAGGCAGTAGGACAGAACGGGGAGGCAGTCGCCGAGCGAGACAGCGGGGAGGAGGAGCGGCAGCAGGCGCCGGTGGCGGCGGAAGAGGGCGTTGTCCGTCGCCCACGCCGGGAGCGAAGGCGAAGCCGGCGGCGGCGCCATGCAAGAGTCGCAGCGCTGGACCGCCGAATCGAGCCCCGGCAACAATCGAGCTCCTCTCCCACCGGATTGAGCTCCCTCCCCTCCCTCTGCTCATCTCGCTCCTCCGCCGTATCGCCCTACACCGGATCGAAGCGTAACGTCCGCCATCCTTCCGATTCATCCGTTCATCACCATAGTTATCACGGCACGGCGAGAAGGCTGGTGTCTCTCGGAAGGAAAAACGTATTACTTGAGTACGTGTTCCCACTTACATTAAAAACAATATCAATTCCCACTCGGAACTTGTTTAGATTCTCCGCGAAAAGTTTTTGGAAAAAAGAATTCTGTATGCATGAAGCACAATGAAGTTTATTTGTAAAACATTTTCCCAAGTGCAACTTTACCTAATGAATCTAATGAGCATAATTAATTAATAATTTGCTATAGTAATGCTACAGTAATCATCCTCTAATCAAATATTCAAAGCTCTTAATAGATTCATCTCGAAAATTTACATAGGGGTATGGAGATAGTTTTGTAAACTGACTTCATTTAATACATTAAATTAGTGGTCAAAGTCGCATTTAATACCTACTCCCTCTGTTCCGAAATGACGGCCGCGAAAGCTGCAGGAATCAGTCCCAAAATTATCATTGTTGGCTAGTCGAACAGTAGGTCGTAGCTGCTGTATCCCACCACTACCTGGTTAAAAAAATGAAATCTCTGCCACCTGCACTACACGCGAGACAGTAAAAAATCAAAGCCTCGCGACCTGCACCACATGCAAGACAGTAAAAAAAATCAAAGCCTCCACTCACCTAACGACACAGCCCCGTCCACACGCAAGTCAGTAGAAAAATTGGCTCATGTGCAATCATTACTGGTACATACTACATAGGGGTGGCAGTGTCTTTTGGCCAGTACATGCGTAACTGCACCTTTTTTGCAGCGACCGTCATTCCGGGACGGAAGGAGTAAAAAGTTTTTACTAAACACGTCCTCACTTAGAAAATTTTTAAAAATGTACACTAATTCATAAATATTTTTTAGCTATTCTTACTATACAATGTGTATAAATCAATGAACCAATTGAAATCATGCTTATACTTTTGATATGAAATCTATTATTTTATTATGTAAATATATATAGTGTTAGTGTACTGAATAGAGTGAGTTGTAAATATCGAAAAATAATTATTTCGTGAGTGGTATAACTTTTGTAAGAAAAGGTAAACATAAATAATATCTTCTGTATGGGAAAGAATGCAATTGTAGCATTTAAAATTTGCCCACAAAAGAAAACAATTATGAAAAGCAACACCCAGTCTGAAACCTTTCATTTATTAAAAAAAGTTTTTGTCTGTGACACATAAACTCAATTGGCTGTTTTGTAAATACCACACTCCATTCTTTGATTTGGTATGGTGCATACTAAGATTTAGTTTTTTTTTTGTCTCCAACACACCATAGCACATAGAAGGACATCTTTGCCCTTGCAAAATTAGGCCCACCCGTCAGCTATCTCCCTCCCCTTCTTCTCATTTCCCGATGTTGAGCTACCCACCCCCGCACTAAGTCGGTGCTGCCCTCCGCACTCGACAGCGTACTGGAGCATCCGTGTCGCCGCTCGAGCACCTCCTTGCCGGCTGCACGTAGGGATGAAAACAGATGGACAAAATCTCGTTCCCGCCCGTCTGTTTCCCACATTTATCCCGTATTCTAAGCTATATGAAAACGGGACGGTAAAATCCGGTAACGGGACAGGAAACGGGACGAGAGTGACCGGGAACGGGATGGTATACAGTTGAGGGGTTATCCTGCCCGTATTTGCAGGATCCCGCTTTTAATCGGGATGGTCTCATATTCATTCTTTTTTATTTACCGGGATAGGCCAAATCCTAACAGCTCAACCTCTATGTCTCAGGTTGTCAGCCCAATAGGCCTAGGAGTTGCTCCTCCGCTCGTCACCCCTCAGTCCCTCAGGGTATGTACAACCCACAGACGGCTGTTCGTCTGCAGAATCTCGAATTTAGCACACAGACGGATGTACAGACAGCTCATACAACCCACAGACAGAGATGCCGTCTGTAAGCTTTTTAATGTTTTGTATGTAGTTTAAGATCAACTACAAATGTATTTGTGTATACCATTGTGTGGCTCGATTAGATTCTACTTGAGTTGTCTTTGTGTTGGTCGATATCGCCGAATTTCTACAAAGTGTTCGTTGCTTCCTATCACTAAGTTCACTGAGAATTTTTCTACTCTTTGTTTCTTTGTTTTTTTTTCTTTCCATTTTTCTCTTCCTATTTCTCTCTCATTCGCGAACTCACCCCATTCATTCACTAGAAACATGCGCGGCATTACCGCGCCTTCTACTGAGGCTACCATATCTTTGGTTTGGTTGTTGCTTTGGCATGATTGACAAGGTTGTGCGAAGAGGAAAGCAATGTAGATTTGCACATTTCAATTGGGAATTTGGACTTTTTTGGACACATTTGTTGCAAAGAAGATTAAAGCCTAATATTGTTAACTGGAAATATATACGCAAAATGCTGGAAGATATTCAAGTTATTCGTAGCATGCAACTGATATATAAAATCATCAGGTAGCTACAGATTGTGCAATGGAGGTCGTCCGATCAGGAAACTCAGTATTCAAGATAACTGATGGTCGGCAGCAGCTAAGAACAAATATAATTTCAGATGCATCGTTCTCAGAAGTCTGGTTTCAGTGGGAAACTGAGGAGTGTTGTCCCTGCTTTCTGAAAATAATGACTGTCGACTTCAAGTCTAAGCCAAATCAAGATAATCTTATATACAAAATGCTTGTTATTCATTTTAAGCATATGTATATATTATAAAAAAAACTGAGAAAAACATATTTTACTATGAGCAATACAGAGAGCACTTAACTATTCGTAAGACAGTGTGTGTCCTCCTTTTGGGTCATCTGGATAGCGCTGACCACTCCTTCTTCCTTCTCCTACAGCAGTAACCAGGTGATCTGCTTCCAGCTCCTCAATTCTTGCCGCCGCTTCTTCCCAGCACTACTGGCGCCGCTAGGATGGATGCACTTGCTTGGCCTTGGCTGCGATGGTCACGATGCTAATGGGGACAAATCGAGATTCGTATATTAGAGATTCCTCTCCATGGAGACAGACCGAGCTGGGTGGAGGAGCCCCATCCGCCGGCCAAATCCATGGTGCTCTGGCCACCCCCTTCAAATCACTGCCTCCCAGGTCTTCAACGCCTCCCGAGCTCCCTTCCCAGCCACCTCTTGCTCAGTTTCACCCACTGGGGCGCCGACAATTTTGAATCACGCTTCCGCCATTGCCGTCAGCCCAAGGTCGGGTGTCGGCACCAAACACCACCACTCCGACCTCCTCGTCCTCCAAAAAGGCTATAATGAAGTTGCGGTGAAGCCCTGGTGCTCCGACACCGCTCGTCTGCCGCCCTTCTTCGCCGTATCGAGCTCCCCGCGCCGCCCCTGTCCGGCAGTCCGCCGCCACCGTGCAGCATTACTGTAGCTCCACTGCACCGCCACCTCGTGAGCTCCGTAGCTTCCCTCACGCGAGCGCGGGGGATCCGAGTGTGCCGTCGCCTGAAGAAGACGACGGCATACAACTACGGATGACAATGGGTCGGGTCGGGTGCGGGTGGAGCAAAACCCACTCATTATGACACCCACCACATTTAGCTACACTCACTCATTACCATACCCATGGGTGAAATTTCACACCCGCACCCGCTGGGCACCCGCTGGGTGTCGGGCACCCACTGGGTCCAACAAAGTATATGACATATATAAACATGATGATAGTATATCAAGCACTATAATAACATAAATTTATTATAGTAAAAAAAGATAGTTCTAACAAGCTAAACTTCTAACTTACAAACGCACTACGTCAAATAAACGTTCATAGTTCCAGCAAGAAAGTAAATTAGGCACATACTCAATACATAACATAAGCAAGTATAAAATAAAGACTTAAATCTAGCCTTCAGATTGAAAACACTAAGTACATATTACAACATCGATCATCATAAATTTATCAAATAGGTTTAATACCTATAAAAAATAAAAATATAAATTATTATTTCGGGTCCCATGGGTCACCCACAGGTTAAAATCTACACCCGCACCCACACCCACTTGATATGGGTCGGGTCGGGTGTAGACCCATGAGTGAAATTCTGCACCCGCGTCCGCACCCATTAGGTGTGAAACCCGCAGACACCCGCACCCATGGGTATGACTGTCATCCCTACATACAACCCGCCCGCGGCCGTCTTCTCCGCCTCGGACAACGGGACGGCAGCGTCGCCTCGCGAGGCGACGGGATCACGGGAAGGCCGTCTGCTGGTCGCGTGGGGGCTATTTGCAAAATGTGCAGCATACCGACGGGGCTATATCGGCGGGTTGTATGTGCCCTCACCCATCTGTTGTTCCCCCGTCTCGCGCGCCACTGCTTGAGCTGGCAGGAGGCTCACGCACCACGCACCACGCAATTGGTTGGCCGGTTGGGTTAGCCTGTTGATGGTCGGTGGCCTGACTGCTGGTTGTGGCTTGTGGAGTAGCGCCTGGTCACCTGGTGGCAGGAAATTGCAAGCAAGAAATGCAAGTGCCAAATGCAATGCAAGCCTTGCTAGAGTGCTAGCAGTAGTACTCATATTTATGAACGTGTCATCCCGGTGTATGATTCCGATTTCCGTCCGTTTTCGTTGTATTTCCATTCTATCTATATTTGTTCGTTTTCGTATACCTATTTATCCTGGTTCCCGTCTCGCTCCTGACTATCTCGCTCCCGCTCCCATTCCCGGTGAAAAAAATATGAGACGGGACACGATTAAGAGATTTTCCGTCTGTTCCTGTACGTTTTCATCACTAACTGCACGGGCCACAAAATTGGTCGCAGCGTCACGCTCCTCCACGCCGCCGCATAGGGGCTGCTCGCGGTGCCCTTACACTGCCGCACGGGGGCCACAAGACCGCACCCGGCGTCACGCTCATCCGCGTCGCCGCACATGGGCCACAAGAGTGCCTGTCCACACAGCCGCACGAGGACCACAAGACCGTCAGCAGTGCCCCTTCTCCTGCACACTCTGCTCCTCCGCGCCGCCGCACGGGGACCACAAGACCGTCCGCCGCAGCTGGTTGGGAAGCCCCTGCTCCTGCGCAGGGACTGTGACAACCCCACTCGAGATAATTTCGTACTATCACCTAAACCACTCCATTGGGTCATTAAGTGATAATAAGGAACCATCACGTTGAGTGTTGCCGGGTCGAAGCTCGGTAAATCACTTGCATAACACACAGAGAATCGAAACATATACATTGAAACTCACACGAAGGCGAGTCCAGAGTACCTTACAAATTCAATCCAAATCTTCCCCACAGGGTCAATTATTATAAACCATAGTTCTTGACATGGAAGTAAATAGTTCAGAGTTTAAAAACAGTGGAGATAACTAAACTGTAAAGTGGCATCATGGGAGGCCACCCATGACGCCATCACTCGTCATCCTCCACCCATTCCAGCTCCCAGCCGAGTGGGATTTCTCCAAACCAGACATTATCACCTGAAAACAACATATATGGTAAGGCTGAGTATACTAATACTCAGCAAGCTTACCCGTCAAAAATAAAAGACTTAACCTCTAAGGACGCAAGGCTTTTGGCTAGTGAGTTTGTTTTGCCAAAAAGCTACTAAGGAGTAAATCCTTACTTTTAATATTTTAGCTCAAATTCTAGTGAGTTAAATCATTACTAGATAAGCAACTATTGCAAGCATGAGTTGTGCAATACAATTAAGGAAACATCAAGTTTATCCATATTCTATCATAAAAGGATCACAATGGCCAGTTGATTAAGCAATCTCGAATAACGGTGAGAGGCCGACGATCGATCGATTAATAACCTTGCAAGGTGGACCTAAACACACGGGAGAATGCACTCACAATGAGTCTATCAATCAGGCGGTTCCGTCATTCCTCGGATTAGGATCTGATGCCACATTCCTAGGTACAAGGCTATCTGGTCCGCCTCACACTAGCGTCCAGCCTCACACATGTACCACAGTTTGCAAGACTGGGGGCGCAACCCAAGATTAGTAGCCTAAAGTTCCCGCACCGGCTCATTCACGTGCTAGGCTTATCGTTCCCATTACCGACGAATGTTTAGTACGTTCAAATGCTTAATCTCCTAACCACTGGACCGGAGCCCAGAATCCCATGCTCTTACCACGTGAGCAATCCAATTTAACAAGTCTTATGATTCCAACATAAGAACCTATTCCCGCGAGTGACGAACATCACTCGACTTGTACCGGGTCCTTAGTGCATAGAAACTAGCGACCTAACATACTAGTAAGAGAACATAGGTGCTTAAGGATCATGCAACTAGGGTTTCAATTCAACTCCTGAACGTAAATGCACATAGATAATCAATGATGAATTCAGAAGTTTAAAAAGAAACACATAGGTCAATGATAAACCGGGACTTGCCTTCGTCAGCACAAGCAGTCGAACTACCTTCCGGACTTTGGTCTGGGTCTTGCTCTACGGACACGTAGTGCACTTCTCCTTTTGCTCCCTCGTCCTCGCCTGTTGGCACGAGCGTGTAGCTACCGTCGGGGATCTCTACACAGAGGATGCATATGCAAGAATTAGTTGTTGAATTTAATTTAATTTAATACTCAACACATGCCAAACATGGAGTGCAAGGTTGACCACATTCATCTGGATACAAATATATTCAACATACTCTTCCTATAAAGAAAAAGTAAACAACCATTTATAACATTTTCTTTGATGGTGATTGTGTGCACATTTATTTAATTTCATTTATTTTCCTTCACAAGAAAAACGAGTTTGGTGAAAGATGAATTAAAAGGGTTTCTCTTAGGGTGAAACACATAATTGGGTTTAAAAGGGGTGATTTCTTTATTTTCCCCTCTATAACACTTACTACCTTAAAAATGCATTATATTTAAAACATGTATGACTTCATAGTGAGAATTTTTATACAAGCACACAGTGGAACAACTGAGCTATTGCCAAAAATTCACAGCAAACTGAGCTATATCCTAAGCATGAAAAATACGATAAGTTACAACTAGCAAAAGCAAGACTATTCATTTTGGGAAAACTAATCATGCACTGGAGCTCAAAATTTACATATAGCATCTCTGGAATATAACTAGACTACACACCAAAAATTAGCTCCAGAAACTATTTCTATCCAGCTACACAAAAATAACAACTTTCAGCCTAGCCACGCATAAAGAATTTATACAGAGACATCTATAACTATTTTGCAGCCAAACTTTGTCCTACAGCCCAAACATGTCACAAACATCATCTAACCCAAAGATGAGCACTACTGGATCAACAGGATTTGAACTATGAATCTAACTTTATAAACAAGTATAACTCATAAACATATATTTACACAGTTCCTAAAAACGTGATAAATTCACCAGAGGCATATCTAAACATGCTAAGGTAGTAACCACAAGTTGAGCTAAAGAATCTACTTACACGAAGCTACACAATTCATGCACACAGATCTAGCATAAAAACAAAATAAATCATAGCTAAAGATTCCTTCATTAACTTTGTGCAAAACGTTAGATCTATCCTACACTAGTCATGACTAACATCATATCCAAAGATCAAGTCCAGAACAGTAGTACATTTCAAGTTATGACCAAACACATTGAAACAAAGTTTGAATTCTAATTCAAAAACTACACATCAAAAGTATAGACATGCTTTCTAGGTAGGTTTCAGCACACGGAGACCAACAAAATTAGTTTTGCATTTTTCAGATTTTTCTACGATTTTCTATGATTTTTCGAAGGTGCAGGACCTATGGGTGAAAAATCTAAGAATCTACTTCTAGTCAAGCCCCTGGAAAGATTTGTTTTTTCACACATATGCCCTCGGCTTTACACATCGAACCCCGCAAAGATTTTGGCTTCACACCCATGCCCTCCAGCGGCGGGCGAGTGTAACACCCTAAAATTCCATCACTAAAATTTGCTTAAGCAACATAGTGTATTAGGATTAGTCTTAAGGACTTAATTAAATTGCTAATTAATTTGAGCTCTAAAGTAATTAAATTAAATTTAAATAATTTAGGACCAACAAGTGCTTGTGCATCATTATTTGGCTTTGCATGGTGTTTATGAGTGTTGATGTGAAGTTTTAAAAGTTTATAAAATAATTTGAAGTTTGGAAAATTTTGAAAAGGATTTGAGTTTGAAAAGGTTTTGAATAAAAGAGTTTGGAAAAAAAGAAAAAAAACAAACCAACTCTCTCTCACCCTTCCCCCCCTTTCAGCCCGAACAGCCCAGCGGTCGGCCCAGTTCCTCCCCGCGGCCCGCTCAGCTCTTCCCCCTCCCTTCTCTCGCTGCCCGGCCGACCCCACTTGTCAGGCCCTTCCCCTTCCTCGCGCCCGGGTTCCCCTGCTTCACCGCCGTGGATCCCGCCGCCTTTCCCCGCGCCTCCTTGCCTCCCCTTCCATCCTTGAGCCCCAATTAAAGGCATTTAATCCCGCAGACCTTGTAGCCGTCCAAATCTCCTTCCGTTTCCCTTCTCCTCACCTCCATAATGCCCCGTATGAGCGTCGGCCATCAATGGCATTTTCCGCTGCCGCCGTAGCCCCTCTTGCTTCCCCTTCCCTCCCTCTTGCTCTATAAAAGCCAGACGCGAGCTCCTGCTCCGCCCTTTGCTCAGACACGCCGCTCCCTCACGCACTCACACCCCAACTCCCACACAGCGCCGCTGCCTCTGTTCTTCACCGTCGCCGGAGAAAATCGTCGACGGTGAAGTGCCTGGCTCTCTCCCTTCTTCTTTTCTGTGCTCGAAGCTCATCGAGCTCTTCCTCTCTTTGCTCCAGGGGCACATCTTCAGTGCCGGACTGAGCCACGCCCTGTCCTCATCCGCCGGAGCGCCGCCTGTGCTCGCCGTCGTCGTCGAACTTCTTCTTCAGCGCCCCTCCTTCACCAGTAGCCTCGCTCGACTCATCTCTGCGTGGTGAGCAACTTCGCCCCGCCTTTTTCCCCCCTTTTCAAGTACCGCAGCCCCGACACATGCTCGCCGGAGTAGCCGCTCCGCCCCCTTCCGGCGCCGGCCGTCGTGGGTGCCCGTGCTCCTCTCCCAAGTGCCTGGCCGGATGCGCAAGCTCCCACGCTTCGCGTAGCACCTGCCCGCGCACGAAATGGTGGCTGGGAACGCTCTCCCGAGCCCACGCCGGCGAGTCGCCGCCGCGCATCTCTGCCCTCCGGCGTCCCCGCCGCCGCTCCCTCGCTTATAGACGACACGCGTCGTCCGATCCGTAATGGATGGCTCAGATCCACCGGCCCGCGTGAGTCAAATTCGACCATAACGGTCAGCGCCAGTAGTTTTGTTAAAGAGTCCCTCTGTTTTGACAGTTTCGCAAGCTGGTCCTTCCACCATCAAAAACTCTTACAGTTAGATCCTTCTTTTTATGATCTAGCCCCTGTCTTCTCTGGAAAATAGCACCCGAGGTCCTTTCTACCCTTTTTCACATATGAGCCCCTCTGTTTATATGTATAATTACATTTTAAGTCCCTGGTTTCTTTCAAATAAGCCCTGAGAGCCTAGTTTTCTTACAGAAAAGCCCCTGCATTTTGTTTTAATCATAACTTTCATGTTTTAACTCCGTTTTTCGCGTATAATATATCAAAATGATCGTATCATTGAGTAGAACCTTTTTATCAGCGTGTTCTTAGCATATAGCATCGTTTGGTGTACTATTTTATTTATTTATTGTATGTTCATGCTTGTGCGTAGATATCGTGCCTGTTTCAACTGAGCATCCTGTCAGAGAAGATCAAGAAGAACCTTTCTTCGAAGAAGAGGATCCCCAGTTTGTAGAAGAAGGCAAGTGGATTTCCCCCTCTGCATTTTCCTCTTTGTCCTATATAACTGCACATTTAAATAATATTTACTTTTATTTGTTGCTATGCATAAATTGATGGGAAAACCACCTTTTTAAGGACATGACTAGAATTTTACCCCTATCACCTTGATCAACCCTTTTTAATAAATGTTTTGGGTAGATGAATGCTTAGTTGCTATACATGGGTTGGATAGAAGAGGTTTTATGATAAAGACTTTCATGCTTAAGTGATGATGGTGTTGTTTAACACAAGAACACTAAGATTTAATTGGAACATGGAGAACCACCCAAGAAAACAGTACAACCACAGTCCATATGGCTCTGGCTTAGCCAATTAATTAGGTGTGTGAATGAACTGATGACCTTATCCGAAAGGGGCAGAGGGGGATCGGGGTTGCAGGGGTATAACCCGGTTCTTTTGGGGTAGCAGCCTTTGCTAAGGTGCTGACCATTAGGGAGGGTTATGGTCCGCCCTGGTCTGTAACTATGCGGGTCGTTGGTCTTTTGCATGCCTTTGTAAAGGCTTCGTAGTGGACCCCTAGCCACTCACCTCGGAAGTGTTTAAGGGTCTAGCTAACCCGGGCAACATGGGGAACACGAGCTGTGGGTAAAGTGTACAACCTCTGCAGAGTTAATACTGATCGATCAGTCGTGCTCATGGTTAAGAGCGGCTTGGACCCTCATATGATAATTAAACTTAAAGATGAATTCAAATTGTGGTTTCCTTATGGTTTTGAGATATGGTTACAAATGCTTAATCTTTGGGGTTGGTATAAACTTACACTTAGTAATAGGCTTGCTAATAAAACTTGACCAACATTAAAATGCTAACCGCTGCAAACCCTTAGCCTATCCTTGACAGTCTTGCATGTTTTCCCCCCACTTGCTGAGCTCCAACCATAAGCGTGCTCACCCTTGCTTACCGCTGTTCAGATGAGAACAACGGTGAGGAGTACTTCAGCGACTTTGAAGAGTTCTGAGGCATGCGATCCCCCAGTCATGTGCCTGTGGAAGCTGAAGATGAAGTCGTTTGTCTAGTTATCGTTTGTTCTATTGGACCTTTGTGTCCACTGCCTGAGTGTAATAATGGATAATGTAATGGTTTAAACTCTTGTACATTTGATTACAGTTTATGGTATTACACTCTTTTGTCTATCGTATGTGTGTAACTTGATGCTGGCGCACATATGAGATGCATTTGGTTTCTCTACGGAAATCAGGTGTGACAGCGAGCTCGCCGGCGGCGAAGGGTGGCTGGGGCAGGGCAACAAATGGCACCAGTGCTCGATTTAGCTCACCGTGGTTCGATTGGTGGCGGCGGCTTGGCCGGAGATGGCTCTGGCAAGCGGCGGCGGAGCCGCTTTGGCTCGATCTCCGGTGAAACGCGGGGGGGGAGCTAAGCCATGTGTGGTTGTGTGAGCTCGAGTAGATGCTAGAGAGGAGCTTAGGGGTGTGAGGCAGCTGCGGGAGCAAGCGGAGGAGGGAGTTCACCGGCGGCGGCGGCGGCAATGGCGGACGGCGGCGGCGCTGCTTCCGCGCAGGGAGAACGGGGGAGGGGTTTTTATAGCTGCTCGGTGAGTGGAGGAGGAAGTTTCCCCGTGCCTGTGTCAACGGAGTGGGTCGCGGTATGGCCGGCGAGGCGGTGGTGACGTGCGCCGGCGGGCGGCCAATGGCGGGTGCGCGTGCGGCCGGCCGGTGTGCGCGCGCGCCCCGCTTTGCACCGACCAGCAGGTCCGCGTGCGTCACCGCAAGGGCGCACAGTGCCCACGACGCTCCGCATGGACCGGCGGTCACCGCTATGCCTCGACGTGCGTGTACCGACGTACGGCGGCGAGGCCGACGTGGCGCGCGGTGACGTCGTGCGCGGGAACGCGGTCTCAGCGCCGGTGCATGTTTCCAGTTCAGAGTAGCTCCAGTTTACTGAGTTTATCTCAAAATTTTTCAACTAAAGTGCTCTAAGGTATATATACCAAAGTTGGAGATCTCATGACCCTCTACAACTTTTACAAAGGCTCTTAGGTGTTTTGATCAATAGATTTTGCATAAATCGCATGCCAATTTGAGGATTTGCTCGGCGCTTGAAAGATGTTGTTTCTGTTGTTGACCAGGATTTTGACCAACTTCCACTCAAAATTTGGAATGCCGCCAACTATGAAAATTGTGTCCCATGAAAAGATGCACAACTTTTATATTTGTCGATTTTGAAGTGTTTAAGTGAAATTTGGAAAACGTGGCAAAAGTTCCAGACAAGGTATGGGTGTCAAGAGTTTTAGCTAGGGGTTTGACCAAGGGTTTGACCAAGGGTTATTCATTAGTGAGTGTTGACTTGTTTAATATAGTGATTAGCACTAATTAACACTGATTAAAAACACGGGGTGTTACAGGGACCGCTCGTGAAGCCCCGCTCCTCCGCTGACGCACAAATCGGGAGGGGTAGCAGACAGGAGAGAGGGAGGGCGCCAATCGGATCTTCTCGGACTCGACGTCGCCGCCGCCGTCGCCGCGCGAGATGACCATGCTGTTGTGTGGGTCGGCCGGGGGCGCCGCTGCGGAGTGGGCGGGGCGGGGGGGGGGGGATTGGCTTGACAGCGGCCACCGCAGAGGAAGAGGGAGCTGAGCGCCCTCTGCTTAGACGGTGGCAGGCGGCACGCCTCAGCCACGGATGGGGGACGGTGGGAAGCTTAGCGTTGGGGGAGGAGGAAGAAGAGAGAGGGAGCTGAGGAGTGGATCCGATTTTGCAAGGGGGTAAAGAAGTCTTTTTTTATGCCGGCGGTGTGTTGGAGACAAACAAATCAAATTTAGTGAGCACTACACCAAATCAAAGAGTAGAATGTGTTGTGTACAAAACTGTCAATTGAGAGTGTGCCACAGAACAAAAACACTTAAAAAAAATCACATATGGAGTAGTAAAAAAAATAGGCAGCACTCCACCACACGTTCGCACAGCAAAATGGGCAGCACCCCGCTCCAAGGGACCCACTGCACAATTGCCAACGAGT
Source organism: Cenchrus fungigraminus (assembly GCA_036936925.1). Taxonomy (NCBI): domain Eukaryota; kingdom Viridiplantae; phylum Streptophyta; class Magnoliopsida; order Poales; family Poaceae; genus Cenchrus; species Cenchrus fungigraminus. The sequence goes on from CM072773.1 coordinate 125,954,825, forward strand.
AAAAAAAAGCAGCACTTCCCACCGTATAGTTTTTCTCCTGCAAACTTGTCTACCTCATTCAACAAGTAGAGGTATAATTTGTTCATCGGTCTTTGTATTGGGGAAGCTAGACTTGCATGCTTTGTGAAACAGAGGGAGTACTACCTTTGCATTAAAAAATGTTACAATTTAGCAATTTAAAGTGGTTGGTGCTTCGACGGCAGGAGTCTATACGCCGTGAAAATTCACCACGGTATCTCCACGTAATACTGAGAGTAAGAACCAAATCTTATCATTATATCTCTTCTATGCTTCTAAAACGGGACTTCTTCACGATCTGCCATATTACCCCACCCTATGGTCCTCCCTCCGAACGATTTTACACACTCCATTTGTTTCATCAACTTTTGATCACTTCTCCATTGTCCTTTTTATCCTAACACTCCCCCGGCCCAGTGCCCACCACCACCTCCACCTCCAGTCCTCCACCCCCACCACGTCCTGGGCATTCCTTGCATTGATTTAGGTGGAGCAGGATCTCTCTCATAATACTTGTTACGATGTTCTTTGAGCCTTCTCGTGATGTGCATATGCTCAGACACCACGTCTCTTACACTAGAGAAGATAGCATTTACTCCCTCCATCCCGTGAAGAATACAATCCTAACATTTGAAAAAAATCTCACAAAGAGTACAATTTTAGAAAATAAATCTAATTACCTACCTAATTAAGTAATCAGATTTGATCGGCATGTCAAAACTTACTGCATGTGGCTAACAAATAGGGGTACTAGAGTCTTTTCGCGTCACCATTAATTTGTCTTAGAAAAACTAGAATTGCATTTTTCATGAGACGGATGGAGCTTTTTTCTGCAACATTCATCTATGATTAGAAATTAATATATTGACATGTTTTTAGTTTGCTTACCATTTTATCACAAAAATATTTTCTTTGTTTGAAGGCACTACGAGATGAATATATTCACATGGTTTTGTTCACTTATCAGTTTATCATAGAAATATTTTCTTTGTCTGAAGGCACTACGATGAGCTTGAGATGAGGTCTGGCGTGCTGCAGTTTACCAACATGATGGTGTCATGGTGAAGCCTTTACTAATGTCTAATTTTGACTAAACTATAATACACATGCATGCACATTGACTTCAATTGTCTTTGGTTCTGCCCAAGTGCGAGGGGATGCCTTTGTATGGTGGACGTCAAAAGCTCACGGTGGAAGCTGGAAGATAGATAATTAAATCATTTGCACAAATACTTTTGAGAGATGTTCAAATATGATGTATGCAAAATACTTTTATTTCACAATGCTACCAATTTTTTTGTGAATGGTTTGCAGTTGGTCCATTGCTTTCTTCTTCTACAGATTTTTGTTTGTTTTATTTCTTCTGTCTAATTCATGTTGATGAAAAGGTGGAGGAGAGGATACGATTGTATGGTCTGGTGCAAGATAGAACGACAGTAAAGTATGTGTTTATATTGGCATAAAATTCAGTTTGCCCCACGAAGCTGAATTGTGACAAAACCACGTCACTTTGATCTAATGTTTATTGTGTTAGATAATAGGCTAGATTTTGGCATATTTTAATTCGAATATTAAAAAGGTATTTCAATAATATGATTATTGTGAGTGATACAAAGCATAAGCATGTGCTAGTGTTCATGTTTAAACAACTATTAAACATAAACATAATAAAACACAGTAGTATAAGGATGTACCCAAAGGCGGGACGGTTGCCGAAGGCATCCGATACGCCGTTATCACTTGGATTAGACATACTAATCGTGGAGTGACCTCAGTCGATGTAGTCGTACGAATTCGGTACAGGAAGAGGTTCGCAGTGCAGTCCCTCGAACAGCCACCAGGAAGTAGAGGAAGTAGTCGTACATGGAGCAAGCAGTCACGTCAAGACGCTCCCCAAAAACCTTATCGCTCGCCTATCTCGAGCAGAATATCAGTTGCGGTCGAGGCTCTGCTCGCGGTGCAAACGATGAGAATGCGAAAAGCGTAGCAGAGAGGAGAGAGAAGAGAGATCTCCTAAGCAGGAGTATCTGGTAAGCAAATCATCGTTAGGAATATTCAAAAGGTGCTCCCGTCAGCGAGCGCGCGCATGTGGCACGGCTTTCACCTTTATTCAACTTCACAAATGGTGCACACTTGGTCTACCACATAAGTCGAATCCCTAGCATTAAACCAATAAGCTTTAAATTCTTTTAATTAAAATAAATGGCTCAAGGCCCATTTATTCTAACATATTGTTCAAAACATATGTTAATCACATGATGTCCTTGGGAATCCAAACACACAAGGATTTAGCTATTCTTTAGAATTGTTAAAAGAAAAAAACTCAACACATAAACAAGAGATATGACCACGATTTTGCATGATGCATTTCTATGGATTTTTTTTAAAAATAGGCATTGTATTAGGGTATTATCATACCCGTCCCTAGAGGGTGGGCAATGTGTGAGACGCCCATGGGCCCATGAGGCTGGGCCCATAAGGGTATCAAGTGTATAGACGTATTCACGTATAGTAGATAGTTTGCACGCACGATAGTAGATAATTTCTCCAAATTGAAGCTATTAAAAAATTCTTTGAGGTCAACTATGCTACTAGAAAGATTAAATGGTTTGGCTATGTGCAGCACTGAGAAGGATATTTTAGATATAATTGATCTTGAAAGTGTTCTGGAAGATTTTGCATCAAGAAATGCCCAAAGACGTCTTTTTTAAAAGCACTAAAGCATTGTACTTTTATTTGAGGTAACTATCATAGTTATTTTGCTCTTTTTTTAATCTTTTTTTATGTGTTGTTACTTTTCAAAAAGAATTGAATATGCTACAAGTTATCTCTTATCAATACTATTATATACTATAATTGTTATATTAAAATATTAAATTGTCGGACTCTTAGTGTCTTACTGGCCCAATGGCTCATAAAATTCGTGGGATGGGGTTGGGTATTATGATCTTTTGCCTGTATAGCAACGCTAGGACACAATCCTAATAGTTAAGAAGTTATTTGCAAGACTACCAAGTTATAAAATATTATTAAATTACTTTATAGAGATAACACCTCCAATGCACAACGATATATATATCTATCATGTTGCTTCTAGTAGAAGATCATAAATAAGATAGACAAACCCCGATCATTAGAATTTGCGCCCAAATATAAAGATAGCATGTCAAAATTCTAAGTTAAAAGTATGACGTGTACATTATATTGGCTCCTATAATCCTATTCCCGCAAAACTCTAGCTTACGCTAGTACGCATGATCTTAAAATGGTATATATGATACATGAAACAAAGACACGAAAAGGAACAACTGCATTTAACAATCAAGACAAATCATCATAAGCACTTCAATCCAAATGTTCATAATTGTTTGAACCAAGATATGCTTGATTCCGTATGTACAAAATGTTGCGTGCACTACCCCCAACTTGATCCTTGTAGACTTAATTAAGCCACACATCGACATTATTCACCATAAGTGAACACTAGTAATTAAATCGGTGAAATGCTACCCAAAGAAGTTGCATGTTGTCGTCGGTCTCGTTCCGTAGCCATAGCCTTCTGTTTCATACGCTGCGCCATGGTTGCTACCATCTGCAAGGTCGTAGCCATAGCCATATCCATAACCTGCTGCGACATTGTAGTAGTCAGAGCCATAGTTGAAATGTGGCTGCGGCGGAAGATCAGGAGGCAGCAGCATGGGAGCAAAAGGCAGTGGCGCATGGGCGCCATGGCTGACGCCGGCGCCGCCCATCAGCATCATCTGCGTGTCCATGGCCTCCTGGTAATAATAGCTGCTTCCGCCGACGCCGTCTGCGGTGAACGCGCTGGCGTCGGGGTACTCGAACTGGAAGGAACCAGCGGCGGCGGCGTCGGCGGCGCTCGCCGCCGCGGCGCACTGCTGCATCATGATGGCCTCCTCGGCGATGACCTTGTGCGCGCTCTGCATTAATTTGACCTCGTCCTGGACCCGCTCGAGCGCGGCGAGCATGGCGACGAGCTCCGGCATCCCCTTGGGGCGGCGCGGGTCGTTAACGTCGCCGTTCCACACGCCGGCCGCACGCGCCGCTGTGTCGAGCACGATCTGCCGCTGCTTCTCCGCCTTGACGGCCTCGTCCAGGCGGCCGCGCTCGCGCTCGAACTCGCGCGCGGACGCCGTGAGCGACTCCTCCTCGGCCGCGGTGGGCGGGACGTAGGAGGCGGGGTCGGTGTAGCTCTCGAGGACGGCGGGCACGGAGGGGTAGCCGAGCGAGTAGGGCTTGCCGGCGGGGGAGGGGGAGAAGACGACGATGGCGAGGCTCGCGCCGGTGAGCACGGAGAGCTCGTGGGCTTTCTTGTAGAGGCCGCTGCGGCGCTTGGAGAAGCACACGTGGGTAGCGTTGAGGGAGTTGATGCGCTTGATCTGGATCTTCTGCCGCCCCAGCGTCTTCTTCCTCTTCCGCTCCCCGCCGGCCTCGGCAACAGCGACCGTCTCCGGCTGCTTCACCATGGCCGCACCCGCCACCACCATGGGCGCCGCCTCGGGATGATCTCGCAGTGACGAGAACATGGCGTGAAGAGAGGGAGGTAGTGTCTCAAAACTTTCTACGTGAGAGGTGGGTATATAGGAAAAGATGCATACAAAGGAAAAGATGAACTCGATATCAGAGAGATTTCGTGACTGTTAATTGATTGATTGATCAGTTCAAATTTTGAGTGTTTTTGATGACCTATCAATTAGAAAAATGACCCATTTTTTACCTCTGCATGTATGCTCGGCTTGGCTGCTCGATCGTCACGCGCCAACACCGTGTCGCACGCGCGGGTGCCGCGGAGAATTTTCTTTCAGGCCCGACAACAGGTCAACAGCCCATAAAAGAAGGCTAGATGAACGACGACAACCCAAAATTGCAACCACGCCATCAGCCCATCACCCAACTGCGAGCAGAATCTGAACACATCTCGAATGCTCAATTCTGTTGTTTCCCTCCTGGTCATCACCAGGCTCCAATCAGATCAGATCAGATCAGGAACACCTTAGGGCGTCTATACATTGTATAGGAACACCCCGTTCCTACAAAGGAATGCATCTATTTGGTAGAAAATTTCACAATGTTTAGACTCACCTTCATCATTGCGGTGGGGCCTACTTCTAAATAAAAAAGAGATTTCTCTCTCCCAAATCCAACTCCTGCGGACATGCACCATGCATCACCAGGAACTTTTTTAATTCTATAGGACCCGGTCCTTTGTATGGGACCTCCCATTGCGGACGCTCTTAGACCGACTCCAACAAGGATCTTCATCTGCATCGTGTATGAAGAAAAGAAAGAGAATAATTCCGTCTCCCAAAACAAGATGGTCTCCAGCGGACATCGCGCATCCGTCGCGCATCGGCCAAAGCGGTTGGCTCCCGCCCCTCCACTGCATCTCCCTGCCGTCGGTGCGCGCCGTCCGCGGGGCGACCTTCCTCTCCGTCGTCGTCCGCAAGGTGGGGAAGAAGGAGGCGGAGGAAGGCGGGTGGAGGAGGCCACCGGGCCCCCGCCGCCGTTGCCGTCCTCACTCCCGCTCGACTTGCTGCTGCTCCACCTCAACGCGACGCCGGCGCCGGCGCCCGTGCCCGTGCCGCGGCGGTCGCACCCGACGCTGACGTTGTCGCCGTCCTCGCATCCGCTCCCCACGTTCCCGTCCTTCCTCGCCTCCCGCCGCCGTCCTTCCTCAAGGAGACAGAGGGGCCCCGCCATGGGACTGCCGCCACCGTCGTGCCTTGAGGTCGATGCGGGCCGCCGCCACGTTGCCTCACTGAGTCGAACCGCGCCGCTGTCGTCTGGGCCTGGGAAGAAAAGAGGGAGGTCGCCCCGGCCGGATCTGCGTTGGGGTGGTGCGGGCGGCGGCGGAGGAGAGCAGGAGGCAGCAGCGGCGGTGGGAGCTGGAGGAGGCGGCGGTAGCGAACGAAGCTGGAGGAGGAGCAGAGGCGGAGCAGGATGAGGCGGAGTTGGCCTCCACTCGCCCGATCTGGGCCTGCAGAGAGGAGAGGCAGACGGTGACGGGTGGAGGAGATGGCCGGCGTGGAGGTCGAGGTGTGGAGGAGGTCGAGGGTGGACTGTGGAGGGGGCGGCGGTTGCCACAGAGCAGTTGCAGATAAGAGAGAGAATCCCAGATATGGGGGTGGAGGAGCTGGTGACTAGACCTGAGCATTCCACGGGCCGGGCCGGGTTCGGGCCGGACCGAAAAAAACCCGAGTTTTTCGGTCCGAGAAAATCCTGCCCATGACTGTCCCATGGGACGTGTCGGGCCTCAGTTTTCGGGCCGGGCCCGGGCTTAGGCGGGCCGCCCGCGCATTTTATAGTGTAAAGTAACTAAAAACAGCATTTCGGGCCGGCCTCGGGCCAAAAAAATTTTTCACAAGCTTCAAGATCTCTGCTCACGCCCGTCCAGTAAGGTCCGTGGGCGGGCCGGGCCAGCGGGCCGGGTCGGGCCAAAAATGCTCAGGTATACTGGTGACCGCAAAATGCAGATCGGGATGCAGCATCTCCTGAAGCCGCTACAGTAGCCGATTCGTGCCTCATTTTGAAGATGCGGCTCCGGTTGCAGCGTCTCCTGGAGTCAGTCTTAGAAGACAAACTACAAGCTGCGAATCCTAAGCAGCGGTACCATCAAAACAGTGCGCGCAACATCCGAATCCATCTTCCTATGGCTTGAGCTGAGTACCAAGTTATTCCGTTAAATCCTCCCAGATATAAGTGCAAAACTAAAGGGAGAACAGCAGCATCATGCTTGGCTAAGTCACAATATTAATTGGATCCAATTGTCTCACATTACAGCAGTTAGCAATCTGCATTGCAGCTCGCAAGCGAGGTCAAGATTTCCTGGCTCTACCTGACCAAAGTTGCATCGGAATATGGAAAATCCGAAGTAAATTATTCCTCCTCAATTCCAAACTAAGCAAACTGAGAAACTGCGAACAATCTGCACAGGTCATACTGAACTAAACACAGATCTAGAGCTCTAGACACGTTCTGAACTAATCTCATCACCGGGATCCAGTGAGCTACGGCGACGACGGCGGCAAGAACGCCACGCCCCTGGCCGCGGCGACCCTTCTCCGGAGCGGGTACCGCCCGGAGCCACCCGTCCCAAGGAACCGCGGCGAGCCGGCCTGCTCCGCCGCGGCGACGGCGGCTGGAGGCGCGGGGAGCGGAGGGGCGGACCGCGGGAGGAGGAGGCACGCCGACGACCGGAGCGAGCGGGCCACGATCCTCGAGTCCCGGAGCCGCGCGAGCGCGCCGGGGCGGAGGAACCGCTGGTGGTGGTGGTGGTGGTTGCTGCTCTCGGACGCGCGCGGGGTGGCGCGGAAGCGGCGGTCCATCGCCGGACGGAGGAGGCGATGGGATCGAAGGGGGGCGGCGCAGCGGAGATGTGGGATTGCTTGGGTGGATTTGTGGGGGGGACGAGTAGGAGATTTTAATGACGCGGGGGAGGAGGTGAGCAGTGGAGGGAAACGATGGCGGGAAGGGGAGGAAGCGCGCGGAAACTGGAAAAAGGCGCGATGAGATTTGGCACTGCCCGCGTACGAGCCCAGTACGAAATGGTACACGCGGATCGGCACAGTGTGACTGACAGGTGGGCCTCGCTTCTCAGTTGAAACTTCTTGGACAAGTGGAGCTCACAATTCGCTAAAGATTCAGCGGTAGCTTCAGGCTGAATTCGCTGCTAAAGTCAGATGACTTCTCTTTACTCCTCTTTTCTAGTACAACGTGGATAATAGATTAGAAATCGTAGAGCAAAGCTTGAATTGTTGTACTCGAATATCAACAGATTTTGACAAATATTCGAGAACTGTTCAAATGTAGCATCAGGGGGGCAGAAAAGTTTTTGTTTTATTTTTGGTCTCACATATTGGCAGCCATACATGCAGTACAGGAGATCGGTACAAAATGACCACCTTGAAACATTTATCGCTCAAAAAGAATGCACCACAGCTTATACCCTTCTTTTCTTCAGCTTCTTCACCGCCACCGGCAGACAGACACTACCTAAAATTGTGGTCCGCTTTCGTCGGTGTTAGCCCGTCACAAAATCACAAGCTACCTACAAACGAATTACGTACAATCGGTGGGACAATTTACAAACAACAATCAAAATGGGTGGATCCAGTATTTGATCTCTGTCGATGTCTGTTTTTGTGCTAGAACGTGGAGTTCCACAACGCCTTCTCACCCTCTGCGCACTTATTGTGCACTTCCCAGATCCTACCCTCGGAGTTGCATATGCCGCTGCATCTCCAGTCGAATGACGCGGCGCAAATGTTTCCTGCCTGAGCTTTCCATTCGCAATCTGTAGTTGAAGACAAGTAACGAATGTGACTCGATGAAAACATTTCACACCCTTCGTGTGTATGTAATAGTTTAAGAAAGCAATTTAAATGATCAAGCAAGATAAAGTTGGTAAGACACGGAGTAACAAAATCTTACCAGGCGGGGTACCACAACAAAGTCTTTTGTCATCGATATGCTCAACATCTAACCCGATGAACCATGAACCCAATGAAACATCCTCGTTAATATACTTGTGCAGGATATGCCTGGTCAGTTGGATTAGTGGCAACTATGTCAGTGAAAGGATCCAAACTGGACTGTACTTGGAGAAAAGTGAAATGTAATAATCTCACTTGTTTATAGATATGTAAGTTGCTAGATCTTTCGAAATAGCATATAATTGACCGGTAGCATGACGGAAATACTTGTTTCCCGACTCCCCAAATTTCCAATGCTCAGGTTCATAATATCGCACACCCCTGTAGGAAGTACAAACATAAATCTAATTAAACTATAAAGCACTAACTTACTATCCTCAATAGTGTGATTTTATCCACACAATGTGCTTACTTTTCAGATAGGACAGGTCCAGATTTCATGCATCCAATATATACTCTTGGCTTCAATGCAAGTTTGGACAATATATTTCCCAGCGTTGCTACAAATGCAAAACTTCAATGTTAGACACTTTAACAGAGCCTGTCATGTTATTTGTGAAACAATTCTGACCATATTTAGTACTTCTAGTTTTAAATGAGATTGTACAGAGAAGGAAATTGTTGATGATAATTCAGAAGTAAATGTGAGTATTGAACATACAATCTCTTGGCACCTAACTTAAGATCGGCAAAAAGCATATAATTCCTCACAAGGAGATTTACCTATGTTCACATGCACGTCATCATCGACCTTAACATAAAAATCTGCATCCCATAGTGAAACAGCTGTAGCAAAGTAGGTCTTGGTTTTGCCTGATAATGCAAGGTATCCTTCAACATGATCCTGAATAAAATTGTAGCCACAGTGAATATGGAAGCAAACCAACACTCCCAGTACAAATTGGACACAACATCATGTTAACACTCCTGTGTGAAATTAATATGCAATTAAGAGAACCGACTTACTATCCTCATGAAATCCCCATGTTTTCTGTCCTCTGCTTCAATTGCTCTATCAACAATTCCACCTGATATAGCACTGCAATGCATGCACACCTTATGACAAGTTACTTGCACGGTTGAAGCAATTAAAAAGAAAAACAGAACACCATGTAAACACCAATTGCAGGTAACCATAAAGTGTATTTCCACCTGTGGCCAATGACGAAACGAATTATGATGCCCTTCTCTTCTTCAAGCTTTTTCCTCTTTTCACCTATTTTTCAGTAATATAATGTCAGTTACTCAGAGATCATAAGAAATATTCTAAACCAAAAGAAATAATCAGCATATTTTAATGTTAAAAAACCTTGAGGCATCCAGGTGTAACGTATGGAATCTCTCCTCTTGCGACTGCTAAACGCAGTATTAATCCCTATCACCATGAGGTACTTTCTCTTCCCAATTGATTCAGAAACTTTGAACTCTTCTGAAACAGGGGCACCGTTGAGCAAGGACTCCTGCAGAGATCTTGCAGCTGATAGCTCTGTCTCTAAGCTTGCTATTGTCTTATCTAGTGACCTACATCCAAACATTTGTGAACATCCGGTCATAAACTAAAAGTTCTGTAATTTCAAACACCAAACAAACATTAAGACCGAGAAAGAGAAGGTCAACACGTACTGCACATCATGATGAGTATCTTGAACTTGTAAAATATCCCTGTAATCTTGTTTTTCTTGGACCTGGTAGCAAATAATAAAAAATTGAGTATCAGCAATGATTATGTGAGTGGCATTATATTAACCATAAAGTACTGAATTTTATAACACTGAATTGTTGTGTCGGGCTGTTGACGAAAAAGACACACCAGCAAGACTAGGGGTCTAGTATTCTGGAATGCTTAGAGAAGAAATTAGCGGGAGAGAAACAGCCTACCTTTTTTGAACCACATTCTGTAGCAACTGGCATGTTGCCTTCCTCTACTTTTGCATTTGGTCTCGCAATCTCGCTCGCCTCAGGCAGCGTCCACATTCTGGAAGAAATGACCATGATAATGTGAGTAAGGATGGATCGGGTAGCATCAGATTCAAAAGGAAATTGACATAATTCAATTGCCCAAACTTTTTTTAGTAGCCCACGTGAACAAATGCATTTTCATCTCAAATACCCGAGCAAAATACAATTGGTATCCATGGGAATTCCGTATCCCATGTTTGAATTGCTCAAACATGTCCGTATGGTGGTCCGTGGTTATACTGCAACAGAGAGTACAACACTGCAAATGCATCTGGATTCTGCACAGGACGATCCGAAATCGGACCGAATTGGCAAAGAAACAATGTCCCTATGTGGCAACCCACTAAATTGCACAATTCAGGGAGTAATAAAAACCTCAGCTTAATAGCAACCGTGTAGCTGCATCATCACGAAGCTATCGAAACGCCCATGTAATTCAGAAACAGGTATCTAAAAAAAATCCGGGGAGCACGAATTCACAGAGGGACAAGAATCAAGCTCCCCGATGCCGCGCCTTCCAGATGCAGATGCAGAGGCGCGTCAAGGCGCCGCGGATCTCGAACCAGGCAGGCACCCAGTAATTCCGAACTAGGAAGGAATCTCGAATCGAAGAACCAGCAGCGATGCCGAATTGGAAGCTCTTGGAGCAGCGGTGGCAGCTGGTGGTGGATGGATGGTTGGTTTACCTGTTGGTGAAGAGCAGGCCGAGGCAGAAGCTCCCGACGCAGAGCAGGACGGCCCACCTCCTGGAGACACCTCCATCCCCTCCCCCTCCCCCGCCTCCGCTTCCTCGTCTCCAGCTCATGCCTGCCGCCCGCGTAGTGCTCCGCTACGCTACGACTGCTGCCCCCTCCTCCCAGTCCAAGAAGCAAGCTCCTCTCCCTCCCCGGCCTCAGCTCCTCGCCTCCCGGATCGAAATCGGATCCATGGAGCTGGACGCGGAGGGGGAGGCGCGAGCTCTCCTGGCTGGCTCGTTGTCGTTGGCCTTTCAGTGTCTCCCGCGGCTGCCGCTCACCTCACCTCACCTTCCGTTCCCATTCCATGTGGGGTGGGGTGGGAGTCGGTAGACGCGAGCAGAGAGCCAGAGAGAGGCAGCAGAGCGCCAGAGCCGAGAGCAACCGTCGGTCGGTCGGTCAGGCTAGGCTAGGCTAGTGATTCCACCGGCGCACGCCACTTGCCCACCCGCTGCATTAAACTAACTGCCCCTTACGCCGGCAGTAACTGCGAAGCAATTGGCAATGGCCGCCGTACGATGAGAGGAGGGAGATCAGCTTGGGCTTTGGGAAGTTGGGAGGGAGGAGAGGGACCACGACGGTAAACGAGACGGGAGACGAAGCTTTGGCCCGTCGCTGCTGCCGGATCGGATAGGGAGACGGACGGCTCGGAGTTCCAAGCTTCGTCGGCGTCGGCAGGGCACTGATGAGAACTCCAACGACCCCCGCTGTTTTTTATCGCTTCGGCTCGTCCGTTTCCCTTCCCCGGCGGTTCACGTGGGCGGCCCTGGCCTGGCCTGGCCTGGCCTGGGCTGCGGTGCGGCGCGCGTCGGACGGAGGTGGCCGGAAGGTCCCACCCGACCCAACAGCCCGTGTGCGATGCGAAGCGTGCTGCGTGCTGCGTGCTGGGGGGATGGTGCGGCGTCGCTTTCGTTCTCGGCGTGGTCCTGGGCGGCTGGGCCTCCCGCGCGCGGCGCCTGCGGGGTCGTCGGTGGGCACAGAGGCGGGCGGAGACGAACGGCCGTGGTCCTCGCGCCCTCGCGCCTGATAACGTCGCGTCCTCGCGCCTGATCTCGTGCGCGTGCAAGCTGCGGGTAGGTGATAGCTGATCACGAAAGATCACCTGATCAGTTCAGGGGGTTTAAGAGTTTCTTGTAGGAGCTACGAGGAATATCTTGCACGGGAAGAGAGGTTCGCGTTCGCCTTTCGTGACGTGACAGGCAGACGGCTCTCCTCCCATCTTCAAATATTCGACGCTCTTTGGTCATTGATTTTTTTTCTTTTCGAAACATTGCTTTCTATTTTGATTAATAAAAGAAAGTGAAGCGCCTCTCGTGCGTCTATATTTAAAAAGTATGCATAAACACACAATGGTGCAAATTATAATTTTCAATGGATGTAAAATGCTTGCAAGTTTTTTTTATTTTTACCAGATGAAGATGGACACGTTGATCATCTAAAGCTTTAATCTTGCATACTAAAAACCAGCATGGTAGACGGAAAAAAATGTTGTGCGCGCGGGTCTCCATGCGCACCCCGCGGTTGGATGGAGCGCCAGGCCCCGCGCGACACCCCGCTGGCAGCTCCCTCACGACTCCACTCCCTCGCGAGCACACGGTGCTGGACCGGCTCAACCCCGTCCGCACGGCTCGATGCCGCCCTCGTGATCCAATCGTCCCACTCCTGTCCCCCTAAGTCTGACGTCCAATATTGATATTAATTTTTGAAGCTTTCTTAAAATTACTTAACTCAAATATGTAGCTAAACAAATAAAAGTACATGTTCACAAATGTTCATGGATCCCATTTTGCTACTGTAGAGCCAAATTCTAGACGCAAAGTTGTTTAGAAATAATTTTTAAAAACAGCTAAATGATGTTGTTTCATACTTTACTCATGTCCTCTAAGTTTGGCGCCCAGAGTTGATATCAATTTTTAGAACTCTCCTAAAATTACTTGACTCCAACATCTAGCTCAACAAATGAGAGTACATGTTCACCAATGTTCATATATCCCTTTGCTACTGTGGAGCCAAATTCTAGATGCGAAGTTACTCAGAAATAATTTTCAAAAACAGCTAAATGATGATGTTTCAGACTTCACCGATTCCCTGAATTTGCAAATTGTGAATAGTAACCTCTAGTCATCAACTTTGAAGATTTAATTGAGGTGCTTAGGGACTGAGTTTAGCGTTTAGGATTTAAGATTTGGGGTTTTGGGGTTTAGGGTTTGTGGGTTTTGGGTTTTGGGGTTTGTGGTTTAGAGTTTGGGATAGGGTTTTAGGGTTTAGGGTTTTGGGATTTAGAGTTTTGGGTTTTGAGGTTTGGGGTTTTGGGGTTTAGGGTTTAGGGTTTGGGGTTTAGGGTTTAGGGTTTAGAGTTTAGGGTTTTGGGGTTTAGGATTTTGGGGTTTAGGATTTAGGGTTTTGGGGTTTAGGGTTTAGGATTTTGGGTTTTTAAGGTGCTTTAGAAGTTAAACTCAGTCCCTAAACACTTCAATTAGAAGAGGTTACTATTCACAATCTGAAAATTCACAGAATAGTGAAGTTTGAAACACCATAAACTGTTTTTAAAATTTATTTATGAGTAACTTTACATCTAAACTTTGACTCCACAGTAGCAAAATGGGATCTATAAACATTAGTGAACTTATACTCTCATTTGTTAAGGTAGATATTGGAGTTAAGTAATTCAAATTGAAGGTAAAAGTTAGAACTTTGTCACTATTTCAACGTGTTAACTGCATTCGCCCAAGCCGCGTCGCTGTGCGGGAGCGAGCCGTGCGGACGCCGCAGGGGCAGCGGCATGCGTGAGCCGAGGCGAGCCTGCAAGCGCTCGAGCCGTGAAGACTCCCTCCCCTCACAGACTCCCTCCCCGAGTGTACCGGTCGCTTCAGCCAATAGCACAAGGCCACGAGAGGGTGCGCACCGGGGCTGGGTGTGCCCGGTGCGCACCCAATTCTTTCCATGGTAGACTGGAGATCGTCATGCCCTTTTAGACGAGGGGGGAGGCGCAAGGCTTCCACCACGAGACTTCAGACGGTGAGGAATTATAGACCAGTGTTGGTGGTCAAATATGACACCTTTAAGGAACTTGTTACGCTTTGGTTTCAGTTTTGATTTGGAATTAACCCGCCACTAGGCAAACTAATAATGTAACAAGTTCATCTGTGTATATGATTCTGGAAGTGTTATGTTTACGCAGGAAACTACGTGCTTAATGGATAAATTTGCATCAAGTTCGGAAGGTGCCATGCAAGAGGATCAAGGAGCTCCGCTCGTGTGCGAATACAAGATGAACTTACTTTCAAAGGTGGCAAGGACCAAGATACAATGACAAGATATTCCCGAGGACCAAGATAAAAGACCGGAGTTCATACGACAAGACCCCCTATCTTGATCGCGGGGATAATGGTGTTTAAAGGCCACATGCAAAGGTGCAGAAGGTCTCATCGACGTGAGAAGCCACGAGGAGGAAGACGGGCCTGAGGCGGGCCAAAAAGGCTCTGGGCCGACCGGCCCATGCGGATCGGTCAAGGCTGTTTTTGTGCCGGTTCGGCCTCCCCTTCGGACTAGGTCTCCTCGGCTTATTTAAAGCTCCTACCCCGAAGAGCCACCGCATCCATCTACCAGAGAGCCGCCGAAAGAAGGAGATACACCGAAAGAAGCTGACGGTCGCCGCAAGTCTTCGAAGGTACCTAGGAGATGGCTTAGGCCACCCCTAGCCACCATGGCCTCCCTGCACGGTTGTGTCTTGGTGGAGTTCGGGAGTCACCCCCAACATTCGTTGGGGTATGTACACACACGATGGTGATATCAATCTACTCTTTATTCTAGTTGTCTCGACTTTGGTCTACTTCGATGCATGCTTTCTTTCTCATATGTGATGCATGCATATGTTCATAGTAAGATTAGATCTATTCGTGGTGATTAGTCTATATCATGCGGATACATTAAGGTAGCGTGTTTTAGCTAGTTGGTTGATTACCCTCGTGTGGTGACAACATGCGGGAGGGAAAAGTTCTAGCGACGACATGATGTGGAATAGGATTGATGACGAGTACCATGGGAGTCGTTGCGCAGCCACCAAAAGGAGGAGCTACACGGAATCATCTCTCTGAAAGGCGGCTCGCAAGCAGCCTACTTTCCCAAGGTCACCGGTGCGAGGTGCGTGTTGACGCCTAAGGTTTCCCAAAACTTTACCCCAAACGCCCACCAAGTGCTCTTACTCGTAGCTCCTCCTCTTGGTGGCTGCGCAACGACTCCCATGGTACTCGTCATCGATCCTATTCCACATCATGTCGTCGCTATAACTTTTCCCTCCCGCGTGTTGTCACCACACGAGGGTAATCAACCAACTAGCTAAAACACGCTACCTCAATGTATCCGCAAGATGTAGACTAATCGCCACGAATAGATCTAATCTTACTATGAACATATCATGCATCACAAATAAGAAAGAAAGCATGCATCGAAGTAGACTAAAGTCGAGACAACTAGAATAAAGAGTAGATTGATATCACCATCGTGTGTGTACATACCCCCGACAAATGTTGGAGGTGACTCCTGAACTCCACCAAGGCACACCACGCAGGGAGGCCATGGTGGCTAGGGGTGGCCTAAGCCATCTCCTAGGTACCTTCGAAGACTCGCGGCGGCCGTCAGCTTCCTTCGGTGTATCTCCTTCTTTCGGCGGCTCTCTGGTAGATGGATGCGGTGGCTCTTCGGGGTAGGAGTTTTAAATAAGCCGAGGAGACCCTAGTCCGAAGGGGAGGCCGAACTGGCACAAAAATGGCCTTGCCCGATCCACATGGGCCGGTCGGCCCAGGACCTTTTTGGCCCGCCTCAGGCCCGTCTTCCTCCTCGTGGCTTCTCACGTCGATGAGACCTTCTGCACCTTTGCATGTGGGTTTTAGATGTCATTATCTCCGCGATCAATATAGGAGGTCTTGTCATATGAACTCCGGTCTTTTATCTTGGTCATCGGGAATATCTTGTCATTATATCTTGGTCCTTGCCACCTTTGGAAGTAAGTTCATCTTGTATTCGCACACGAACAGAGCTCTTTGATCCTCTTGCATGGCACCTTCCGAACTTGATGCAAACTTATCCATTAAGCACGTAGTTTCCTGCGTAAGCATAACACTTCAAAAAGCACATGCACAGATGAACTTATTACATCATTAGTATGCCTAGTGGCGGGTTAGTTCCAAATCAAAGTCGAAATCAAAGTGTAACAAGTCCCTTAGGGGTGTCATATTTGACCGCCAACAACCAATCATGGCGCATGGGAGACAATTGCAGGCGAAGAAGGTTATCAACGCCGATCATGCGAGCGTGACAAGTAGGCGTTTGGATCGGCTCGAAGCCTGGAACAGGAAGGGAAAAGGGTTAGTTCCGCTCGTCAGGAAGTGAAAAGAGAGACCAGGTTCATCGCCCTATTTGAGATCGATGTGATAGTTACCGTCGATCCGAACAATGTTAAACATGTTGTTTTTGCATCACTGCTATCTGCAGGAAAAATGCTTTGCAACAAATCGTCAGTGTTTTTCTAAACGGAATTAAACTTCGTTTAAACGTTTTCTAAACGCTAAACGGCTGACCACCGTCTATGTCGTTTAGCCTGTTTAAATACCGTTTATCTCGTTTAAATGCTATTTAGTTGTGTTTAAATAGTTGTTTAAATAGATTAAATGCTAAACGATGGTCGACCGACTGCCTACCGTTTACCGTTTAGGAAAACCCAAATTGTACAAAACACGGTCTACGTCCAGCCCAAATCTCCACACGAGCATCTCCTGCATGCATATACCCACACATTATTAATTGGTACACATTGCTCGCAACCTAAGCCCGTGCGTGCACATCGTCCTCTGTCCACTCGCACCAAGCTAGCTAAAGCCCTTTTTATCCTAAAATAGCTACATGGTCTTTCGATTATCATTATTGAGCCATTGCCCATGCAAAATTGCTGCGCTAGATCGCACTTCTCGGATAATTCAGGGCACCATTTCTCCTAGCCTCCTCCTTGTGCATGTGACGATGTTTCTAGAGATATATGGATAGCATGTTAATGACATTTCAATAATTCAATTCTAAGTGTTTCTACTTTAAATTTGTAATAAAGACTAGTATTATTTTTCTCTACAATGGATAACATGTTAATGACATTACAGTAATTCAATTCTAAGTGTTTCTACTTTAAATTGGTAATAAAGACTAGTATTATTTTCCTCTACACATAAATCTTCTAGAGATATATGGTAACATGTTGATGACATTTCGATAATTTGATATCACAAAAGTGAAGCACCTCCGCATGGCATGTGCATCTATTCAAAATATCCAAAACAACATGATGGTACAAATTCTATTCTCAAAAGATCTAACAGGTTTGCAACATTTATATAAATTTAAGATGGTCGAGTTGATAATCTAATTAAAGGGACTGTCTACACATATGTTGACACACATTTGACTAGTCCAAATTTATCAGATTTTTGGGCCAGCAAGCTGGGACATCATATTTCGTGAGATGAATTTGTAGGTTTTAGGCATTGTAACTCTTATCCAGTGCCCTAATAAACCATAGGCATTGCCACACAACCTACACATCTGCTCTCTGATTTATTATTTTTTCAAACAGTAACCGGTGAAACAAAGTGAACAACATAAAAGTAAAACTCTGCTCTTATATTACTGGAGACTTCCAAATCATACAAAAAAAAGAAATACAATATTCATACAATAAAAAATCAATATGTCAAATATATACATAACCTTAACTTATATATTCATGAAACTAACACAACTGCTTGAATCTGAATATGATCATTTTATATTTAAATGTTTTGAATATGAATATGAATATAGAAATAGTTCACTTATACATATTATTAACATCTAAATTAATGTTGTATTAAAGGAAGCACATATAAAGAGGATGCATGTGAAAATATGAGAGAAAATAAATAAGGTTTCAAATTTAGAGATCATCATTTGAGTTAGTTGTACTATAAAACAAGTTGCGTGTACGCGTGGAGACGATGACATGCGCGTTTGTTGTCATGGCGCGTGGTGAAGGGAGCGCAAATAGATTCGTAGATAAGAAGGCAACCGAGAAACAAAATGGTAGCATGAAGGAAGATTGTCGAAAGTCGTGAATGTTTAAGGAAGACGAGAAACAATCATGTGCAATTGAAGGAATTGGGATAATGCGTGCTGTTGAGGAAGACGAAAATCGGACATGTGCAGCGAAACAAAATTGAGATAAGGTGCGCTGGAGGTAGGCGCTGACGGTCGTGGTGGACGAACCGCTCCAATCTCAAGCGAGCGACATGTCGGAGGAGGAGCCGCCTCCACGCGCTCATCAGACAAGTGAATGTGCATCGTCGCGCGTGTAAGCATAATCAACAATCAGTTTTATATGTGATTTATTAAGTTTATATTTATGAGATTCAATTCAATCAGGTACGAGATTTGATCTCTATGGATACATGCACAATTGTCGAGAACGGACAACGAGATCAAGAACTATTGGAACACACGGATGAAGAAGTGTGAGGTCGCGTAAGAGGGGCTTCTTATATGTGCCAGCGGTTCCAAAACCATCCTGACGTCGGCACCGATGACCGCGTCAAACCTCAAAAGCCGTAGTCGTCGTTCCCCTTCTACGCGGTCGATCCACTGACCTTGCTATCAACCACCGGCCTCGGACTTATATATGCGCACTTTTTGCATCGACTAAGCATGTTTAGAATTTATGAATGTTTATTCTTCTTGGGTTAGCAAGATTCAGAAATGGACTGATGAGAATTTTGATGTTAAATGATCCTCCTTGCTATGCTTTTTCAAAATTGTATAGGTATGTGGGAGTTTAGCTCACTGATTTCTCGTCTAGCTGGAGATGCTCGAGGCTTTCAAGAACATTTGATGCTAAAACCTTTTTAACGGTTGTAGTTGTGGGTACACCAAAGTCACCAAACCATGTTGGATTCAATGACAAAATATTAAAATTACAAGAATGAAACATCTCTATAATATTAAAGCAAGAATTATTTATGCCCCGAAAATTTTGGTGCGTCATCCGAATCAGAATACACTACGGTTAAAAATCAGAAGGAATTCGGGCCAAACCGAAAAATCATTGCTTACCCACTGAACTAGAGGCAAACCGCCGCTAAAAATATCCTAGCGCCCGACCGCAGGGGCTGGTTCGTCCTAGGCTCCCACGGTCCAACGAATCCCACGTAGCCACGCAGGGAATTCTGGGGAAAACCACTATGTTCTCGGAGTCTATTTGGCAGATCTTCTACTAATCTATACGACAGATTTATTCTGAAAAAAAGTAATATGTGTTGTTACGTACGGCTGATTCGTTCTAAGAGAAAAATACTGCGCAAGGAGCCGAAAGAAGAGAAACCGAACAAACTCTCACTTTATATGAGAAAATTGCAATTTAGCATTCCATCTTCTATCTATTTGTTACATAGTTTCTTGTGTCATGCTAAAACTGCAGATAACCCCCTCCGGTACTCTGTAGTTTTCAATTCTAGTCCACACCCATCACTTTTGCATATATCACCCCCCGAAGTTCATCTTTTTCTTTGATACTATTCACTGTGGCTTGAGAACTTGCATACTACCTCCTCACATATATTGTTAACTACATGTAGGTCCTTAAACCAATCTTTATATTAAAATATGTTGTAAAATTATTCTTATCCACTTTATGTGACTCAAATTTATTCATGTGGTCGTGGTATATTATTTATTTATTTTGCACCATTTGCTTGTATTTATTAGGGAACTTCACCATCGTCATAAGTAATCATGACCGGCTTCACTATCATACACAACAGATAGCAGCAAGAAGTATGTTTCTTACTTTTCGATCATTAACGACGAAGGTGGAGGCACATGGCGCAAATAAAAGTTAGGTTTTTAGAAAAGATTGACAAACATGTTTTCTTATTTATGCATTGCGGGTCCATGTCAACTGAGATCGATGATTGAGATCTATGCAGGAGCGCAAAAACAGGCATGCAAAGTTTTGTGTGTCGATTTTAGGAGGGGCAAAGCTAAGTGTTGTCATAGCGCAATATTGTTTGATGTTTTTCTTTTATTTTAAAAAACTAAACTTTGCGCTTGCAAAATTAACCTTGTTCTACAACTAAATTAGTGATGAAGTTTGATTCTCTATTATTGATTCGAGTTGTCTATGTTTTCTCAATGTTCTAATATTATATGCCTAGATTTATTGATATATTTACTCACTTCTTTTGGAAATAAAAATAATGTGGGTCTGTTGATGGTTGAATCTCGTAAAGAGTTTCGATCTGCAAGCGTAGGGACCACCTATAGTCTTTTTCACCACGGGGTGATCCCCATGGTTCTTGTCAAACCCAAGGAGCAGGGGATATACTGGCGTTTAACCAAGCACTAATCTAGTTGAAGCAAACCTTTGAATGAGGTATTAACTATAGACTAAAGACTACCAAATCTATGAACTAAGACAAGACAAAACCAATCTAATCTAGGTCAAACGAGAGACGCGAGATACACAAGTTATAGAGAACATTTGCCCATGGAGTATAGGGATACTTGAAGATGCAATCGCCAAGTATGATAAAACCGATCTAATCTATCTAAACATGTGAATAAGGTTTAGCCTTTTCCCTTCCCACGTACTAGTCACTACGTGAAGGTAAAATCGATACTAAGCCTAGATGAACACAAAACGTTGAAGCGATCTACGGGAGCAACCCGAAAAGCAGGGTAGCCAAACCTTAAGCATTAAAGCATCATCAACGAGGAAGCGATAGATTACACTCCAAACAATAGTCGGTGATTACAAACCAAGATTCATTGCAACTCCATGGACAAACGATGAATCCACTCCATCAAGATTCTAAGTATGATACCGTTGAACGTGGTAGACGCCTCTGATGAAGATTGATCCTCGCCGTCCTCCAACTCCGGCGGCACCGCGGCAAGGCCTCAGCGTCCTCCTCCTTGTGGTGATCTTCTTGGGGCCTTGGACTTGGCTCTCCGGCGGCTCTCATCCACCGTCTCTCCTCCGGTACCGGCTCTTTTCATCTTGTGGTCGACCTCGGAGGTATTTATTGGCGTCTCTGGCGAATGGTGGCTTCGGCAGGCGATTAGGGTTCCATCAGCTTCACGCTCGAGAAACGGGGGCCCGAACTGGTGCCAGAAGGGGGTAGGCCGAATGGCCTGGGCCGACCAGCCTAGGGATGGCAGCGGGTCGGGTAAGTGCGGGTAAGGTGTTTACCCACCCGCGAGCATATCCGCGTCACCTTTCTTTACCCGTCCGCGAACCTGCCCGCGGGTACAAACCCTTGACCGTATCCGCACCCGATGGATATCCGCGGATATCGGGTTTATCCGCGACCCGCAAGAGATACGTTCATTTCAACAAAAACAACGAGAAGAACAACACCCCTCGCCGCGCCGAAGCACCCTGCGCGGCCACCACTACCCATTGCACGAGGGCCCAGGTCCCGGGCTATCGCAACGACCACGAATGGGACGGGCGCCGCCGGCTACGTCGCGGTGGAGGGCAGCTCCTGCAACTGCAAGGCATGTGGATCAGGCATCAGTAGGCACCTTTGGCAACGACGGGTCGGGTAACGTCAATTTCTTCGCGGAGGCGATGACATCTGGGAACAGTGGCACCGATTTGGTGGAGTTAGAAGGCAGGGGCGCTAGGGCTTGGGCTGGCGTCGGGGACGGCGGCACCTCTGTGCGTGTCGCGGTGGGGAACGGCCGAACCGAACAGGTGGGGCGTGAAAAAAAGGCAGCAGATGCGCGTGTGAATTTGAGGGGAAAAATGAGAGAGGGTTGGGAGGCGGCGGCCAGGGGGTTCGGGATAAGGTGACAAGGTCACGTGGTGGATGTAGGATGTTAGGGTTTCTATTAATGGGCTGCTTTGGGCTATATATTATGGGCTTTCTTTTTCAAGCGGGTAGCGGATATATCCGCGGGTGAACTTTGCCGCTCGTTAGCTGCCCGCGGACTGAATTTCCTGCCCGTATCCGCGCCTGCGGGTGGAATTTTCTGCCCGCATCCGCGCCCGTCGGGTCGGGTATCCGCGGATACCCGCGTCCGCGGGCAAAATTGCCATCCCTAGACCAGCCTGGGTCAACCGGCCTGGGCCCTTCTCGACCCGGTCTTCCTCCCCGCGGCTCCTCTTGTCATTCTTACTTTTTACCTCTTCATAGGTGGCTTTTTGGCGTCATTATCCCTACAACCAAGTTAAGGGGTCTTGTCGTATGAAGTCCGGTCTTTACATCTTGGTCCTCGGGAATGTTTCGTCATAGCTCCTTGGTCCTTGCCACCTTTGGGAGTGAATTCAACTTGCACTTGAGCACGAATGAAACTCCTTGATTAGCCTTTTGAACTTGATACGAATCCGTCCTTTAAGCTCTCTTTTTCCTACAAACACAACATACTTTAAAATGCACATAGGAAGACGAACTTGTTAGATCATTAGTATGCCTAGTGACGGGTTAGTTCCATAATAAAACTCAAACCATAGTGTAACAAGTGCTCTAGGTTGACGGAAATCGACCGCCAACATCCCCCCCATGCTTAGATCTTGCTCGTCCTCGAGCAAGTTGCTCACAAAATCATTCATCCATGGAGTGTGCTTCGTCAAATCTTTCCTTACAAGTTAGTCAATCCTTCATATTTAATATAAGAAACATGAGACAAAGATCATAATGAAAACATAGGCGTTTAGAAATTTACCAATTCAAAACTTATCCCACAACTCATACCTTTCACTAGAGATCCTCATCTCAAACCATACTTACTTTCTTACTTCCATCGGAGGGTTTTCATGGGTTTTTTTCAAAATAAAATTCCTGCATTAAGTATTAGACAAAGTCCTTCTCCAAGTTCTCACATGTCGCTCATTTAAAGTGACTATCCTAGATAGTTCATAAACTCTCACCCCCACAAGTCTCTCATTTATAATGTAAGGTGGAGCTATGGGTATGGCTAGTGAAGTTAACACAAGTATTATCAAGCTAAGAAAATCCTTTAGTGGTCGTTCACCTTCCGAGCCAATGATCATGAGAATTAAACCATAATGTAAGGGTATCAAGGATGAGAAGATTTAGAATGGTGGACATGTGCAAAGGGAAAAAGAATAATGACTTCAAGGCACTAATGATGTCCTCGATGTTGGATTGCACATGGTTGGAATAAAGAAGATTCGTTCTCAACATCGCATCCTTCCTTGCACTTCTCTTGATGTTCACTTGATTCAATACCCCTCTTTATATCTTCCTTACTTTGCCTTGAATTTTTCTCCTTTTCCTTCTTTTCTTTTTTTCTTTTTCTTTCTTCTCTCTCTCTTTTTCTTGTGTGCGCATACACATATACGCATATATATTTTTTTCTTCTTTCCTCCACATCTTTATCTTCTTTTCGAAGCCTTTCACCCATCTTTTTGACATGAATACCAATCTGATTTTTTTTTAAAAAAACTTTGCCTAAAAACAAAACGAATCTTCGGACATGGGTTGTGTTCAAGGAATAAGATGATAAAAAGATGTTTATGGTTTTGGGTATGGAATCCGGCGATGTACGGGGCATTCAATGTGAAGTTCCCGTTACCGAATGTATGACGAGGCTAGCAATAAAAGATATAACATCAAAGACATGACCATTGCTCGAAATTAGATCTACCAAGAGAGAAAAGTCCTAACTCAATTCATCATGCTAAACAACACTTATGGTGGAGTGTATACATAGTGTAGGCTTTGTATAGGATAGACTTGTCTCTCAACTTGGAGAAAGAAAACGCTAACCTTCATTGTAAGGGGTTTTTCATAATTTTTCAAAAATAAATTCCTCCAAATTTAGTATTAATCGTAGCATAGTCGAAGCGAGGTCCTAGATCAAAGTTGAGTATGTAAACCTTCAAAGAAAAACTTCCACTAAGCACCACGGTAAACAATTATGCACATAGCTCATGCTCAAATAATAAAGATAAAAGAAAACTAACAAGTAAAAACAAAAAAATAACTTGCACGAGCTAGCTCCCCCCATGCTTGGATCATACGACGTCCTCGTCGTAATTTAACAAAAAGTTCAAGAGGGTGGAAACTACCACTACACCGAGGTGAACACATGGTCGTGATTATTTTATTCAAAACAAAAATAAATCTAGGTTTTCCTCCTAGTATCCATGTTATTTATTGAAAGAGAAAAACAAAAATTGCACCGAGTTGAGATTGAAGGCATACTTACAAGCATTTGTGTTCGGAAAAGAGAAGGTTCATGGAGGTGTTACCATCTTTTGTAGTTCTTTGTGGTCTTCTCCCGACATCTCCATGCATTGTGATCCAATACTCCTAAACTTCTGAATTTTGATCATGTGTGCTTCATGGAACCAATGGTCACCTTTCTCTTCGATGTTGTCATCGTCATCTCCTCTTTCTTGTTCTCATCATCTTCTTGATGTCTCTGCTTCAAGGATTTTCCCCTCTATACAGAACAGAACATATATCAAAATACAGATTTATTGAAAAGTTTATGAAATTACCTTTCCAACATGTGGTCATTCATCGAAAACGGAGTTCAGACAAGTGAGTTATGTCCGTTTTACTTCAGCGCTGCGTGCTGTCCAGAACTGATTTCAGGACGTGCGACGTTCGATGATTTGGGCATAACCACTTGTAAGAATCTCCAATTTCCTTGATTCTTGATTCGTTGGAATTGTAATTTCATAGGGCTTCCAAATATCCAAAAATATTATGTGTTTTCCTTCTGAGACCGTGCAGAATTTTGATGAGATCATTAGCTTCTTGCGCATTGATCCGTAGATGTTGATGATCTTGATCTTTCTATCTTCTAGAGCGTCATGTTGCACTTCCATGTTGACGGTTCAAGGCCTCCCCGATGCTTAGCACTTTGCTAGGCATGGAAGAATACAAAGCATTATCTTAGTCGTCCTTCAATTTCCTTGTCATGAGAGTTTTTTATCTTGCCTGCAAAACATTTTAAGCACATATTCTACCCCCCAAGATAACAGTTGGGAGTAGATAAAATTGCCAACAATCTAACAATATTTCCTAAGATTCTTAACTTGTGGCATAATTATTCTATTGAGAATAAAATAAAAACCTAATGGGTGTACGTGGGTGCAAAATGTGTATGTACATGAGAGGAAGGCATATAAACAAAGACAATGATTACACCTAGTTCTAAACACCATATTTACAACTAGGTTGTCGAATTTTTCCATAGCCATAAATATTTATTTATCTAAAGTTAAAACACCATGTCTATCCTTAGATAAACAATTTCTTATATCACAAGAAAAATAAAGTGCAAAGCAATGTTTATAAACCGACCAATGCAACATGAAAACATATGAAAATTTAGCAAGGTTTTTTGAACTTAACGATGATGGTCCGCAATCATGTTTAAACGTCATGTTTACACAGGATGACAAAAGGGAAATGCCCATATGGACATATGAAGCATTAACATATAAAAATGAAGCATTCATCATTAAGCCTTATAAATCAACCGAGCTAACTATGCAAAACATGTATATGCAAGGAAACAAACATTACGTCGATGACAAAATGCAAAGCATGCAAATAAATAAATATGATCATGAACATGATCGTGGTTCTAGAAAGAAAATTAAACTTAGATTAATTAGCCACAAGTTAATCATCATAGGATGGTGCCATTCTTTATTCTCACTAAGAAAGAAATAAAACACAAAGAAACGGGTTGCCTCTCGAAAAGCGCTTCATTTAAAGTCATAGAGCTCGACTTTCTCACATACCTTCATATTGTCGCAAAGCCATGGACCTTCATGCAAGAAATAAAAGTTCTCATGCAGCTTTAATTCACCTCTCATGTCGTGCATGATCACTTTTGTTCAATGGATGACTTGCCCAAGTTATCTCGCATCATCACTTTCTTCTTGGTCGCCCTTCGGCGCTGCCTCCACTCCACGAATTTTTTATTTAATGTCCAGAACATAAAGTGTACCAAAACTTTACTTCATTGCATTTTACACAAAATTTCCTTTCCAAAAAGTCCTTATTTGCCCAAATCGGACTCCGAACAAGAAAGCTACGTCCATTTTACTCCGACGATGCAATCTGTCCCGAGCTGTTTTTAGCACGCACACCACTCAATGTTTTGACCATAACTCCTTGCACGGGTCTTCAAACTCATTGGTTCTTTATGCGTTGGAATAAAAACTTGATGGAGCTTCTGATCATCAAATTTTCTTCATTTGTACACCTCTGGACAAGTGCACAAAATTGATGAAGATAGCAGCAACCATCGCGAGATTTTGGAGATGTTGATGATTCGTCTTGCAACTCTTTGGGCATGGCGTCTCTTCGCATTAATCGAACCTTGTGTTTCTGCATGGTTAGTGAAAATCAGGCATTCTCCCGACATGTGCTCCTTTAAGGTCATTATCTTGACCAAGTGCAAAGTATGATCGAGATTTACAAAACTTATTGTAAACATACGCGTCCATAATTACAACCACAAGCAAATTGTAATAACATGTTAAGGTGTAATTAAAGGAAGCATATGTTTCATGCAAAGCACTTATCTCATCTTTAGGCAAAGGTACTTTAGGCATAGAATTGATTTGTTCAAACATAAACATTACCTCATTATGATTCTCAAGAAATTCTAGCCTATCAACATGGTCATCATTAGAGCAAAGCATAGAATTTAAACTATCATTCATACTATTAGTTAAACATAAGCATTTGAATTTATCATCAATAATACCAATAATATCTTGAGATTTCAGCGTGTACCTTGGCCTTAGAGCTTTTTCAACAAGAGTGATCCTTGGTCCATCTAGCGGTGTTGAAGAAAAATTAATCTCAACGAGTGGAGGTGTCTCTTTGATACCTTCTTGCATCCCCTCCATCTCATCATGTGGAACTTGTAATGCATCAACTACATTTGCATTTGGCTCTTCTTTGAAGTCTTCATTATCACCAAAATATTTATCTTCAAAGTCTTGTGTGTTGCTTTCTTTATCCTCCGTGTACCACATGTCGTCGAGATCGCTAGTCGCGGGCTCACTCTTTTATTTATCCTTGAGCACTTTCATATTTTGATTTGCTAGTGTGTAAGCTTCAATAGTGTTGACACTCAAATTTGGCAAAAGCCGGATCCGGCTGGGCCAGGCGATCTGACCGCGTGGTCCTGTAGCCGGTCCGGCACGGAGGCCGCCAGGCAGTCTGACCGGGTCTCCCCGAGTCCGACCCAAATTAGGAGTTTTGGCTATTCCCAATTTGTAAAGAGTTCCTTGCAGGTCAAGACCTCCCCCCTATAAATATAAACGGGCGTGGCCGATTGAGACCTATCATCCAATCGAATTATCAATTTACTACTTTATTTTCTCCAAACCCTAGCTTTTCCAACCCCTTTGCTCTCCTCCTTCGTCTCCACGGCAGTTGAGGAAGTTCTGAGTGGCATTGCCGATCTCAGGACAACCCTAGGCGCGTTTCTCCCGACAGGATCCCTCCCGGAGCGACAAACTTAGGTTTTCGGCGACGTTCCTGTCCAAGGTGGTCTGACCGGCCCGTGCCGGGTACTTCGACGAGTTGATTTCTGACGTCCGCACGAACTAGCGCACTCGTGTGTTCGGCCAGAAAAAGCGTCAACACACTTTTGGCGACTCTGCTGGGGACAGATCTGGTTTTTACAACCGTTTTGTCAATCGTTGCATGGGAGCGCGTTGTGAACTCGATCCCAAGAACCTCATCATGGTGAACATCGAAGAACTCAGTGAAGAGGACCAGAGGAAGTACACGGAGCTTCAAGAGTACATCAAGAAGCAGTTTCTCTCTGGCGCCAAGAAAGATCGTGCAGGCAAGGAGACTTTAGCTCAAGACTTTGAGATGCCTGCATTCAAGATGAACAACAACAAGGTTGAGGTAATACCCACTGTAAGCCAAACTTCACCTAATCTAGTAACGCAATTATCTTCTATATCTGATAAATTTGATCGTGCGTTTAGTGATCAGAATAATCTAGTGGCTAGTGTTATTACTCGCCTTGAAAAAGTAGAGGGTAAACGTATTAGTACTGATATTTCTGATGATTCAATCCCTCAAGTTGATACACATGGGGTTCTGCACCAAACCATGTTGGCAGCACCTAATTCTTCAGGTGATACATTTATGTACAGTATGCCGACAGGGTTTTATCTTGAGCAAATGCCATCCACCCAGCCGACCACGGTCAAACCGCCCCCTATAGGCGGTCTGACCGCCCAGTCCAGCCAGATGGTCTTGCTTCCAGAACAACCGGTGCCTTTGTCCGTTGCGCCTAATACTCAGATTCCTGGGCGTAGTAATATTGGTATTGCACCTTATGCATTCAGTACTATTGCTCACACATCACCACCTATACCTAATATTGCTTCATCTTATGGTGTGCCTAATGATGTGTTTTCCGACTTGCATCGTGTTCAAAATCCTAATCAACCTCGTGTGAGTAGATTTAATACATCAGCTCCAATGCAATCTCAATTAGCTGCTAGGAATGAATTTGCTCAATTTAAAGAAGAAGTGGCTAATATGATGAGAAATAAGCTCGGTATTGACTTTGGTAATTCTAAGCTTTATCAAAAACCCTATAGAGTCGAGTTTGATTATGTGAATTTCCCCCTGGTTGGCGTATGACTAACTTTGTTAAATTTAGTGGTGATGATAACCGCACAACCTGGGATCATATTAGTCAATATACTGCTCAACTAGGTGAAGCTGATACTTATAATTCTTTGAAAGTACGTTTGTTTTCCTTGTCTTTGACGGGTACCGCTTTTGCTTGGTTTTCTTCATTAGCTCCTAACTCTATTGATTTGTGGGATCAATTAGAGCAAAAGTTTCATGATCACTTCTTTAGTGGGAGCTATCAATTAAAGTTAACAGATTTAACATCGATTAGACAAGGCAAAGATGAGTCAATCTCTGATTATCTTAAGCGCTTTAAAGAAGTTAAAAACTGTTGTTTTAATCTTGCACTTTCTGATTCTGACCTTGCTGACCTTGCTGCTAAAGGTTTAAGATCTGCTCTTAGAGAAAGGTTAGAAGGTGTAGAATTTTATTCTCTTGCTACTATTCTTGTAAGAGGTATGGCACAGGAACTAAAACTAAATAAAGAGAAAGAAAACTATAAACCTTGTCGGTCTAACATGCATCTGGTTGAATATGATTCTGATAGCTCGAATGACGAGGGTGAAGTTTATGTTGCTGAATTTGTGTGGTCTGCTAAGGCTAAACCTAGTTCTTGTGCATCACTTAAACCGGCTACTAAAGGTCGGCAAGAAGAATTGAAATTTACCTTTGATGTTTCTAAGTGTGATCGTATTTTTGATGAATTACTTAAACTTGGAAATATTAAGATTTCTCATACCATGCCTCCACTTGATGAAATTGAACGACGTGCATATTGCAAATTTCATAACTCTTATTCTCATGCTACTAACGATTGTAATGTGTTTCGTCATCAGATTCAACCAGCCATAAATGAAAGTCGTTTGATGCTTCATGAGATGCAAGTGGACAAGCAACCTTTTCCTATCAATACCATGGATTTGTAGCAACCTAAAGTGTTAATTCGGCCACACCAAGTTGAAGCAGCCAAAGGTAAGAACGTGGTAGTCGGGGAAGCTAAGCCTGACTTGAGGGGAAAGGAGTTGGTAAGAGAAGTTTCATGTGAAAAGACCCCTGATGGTAGAGAGGTATTCAAGATTACTATCAAAGCTTCTGGACATGGGGGGCAAGGATCGTCCACGTCGTCTGGTCAACAAACAACCGAGCCTGCTCAGCCCAGGGCGGTTAGACTGGTGCCCCAGGGCGGTCAGATCGCCCCTCCGCAAGGTCGACCAAAGATGCTTATTCCGAAGCGGCCAGAGATTGGAAATTGGAAGCTTAATATTGCCAAGAATCAGGGGAGTGTTTCAAAGTCAAAAGTCACATTTGATATGTTATTTGACAAATATTCTAAGCAAAAGGCCGTTACAAGTGATTGGCCATTAAAAAAAGGGTGAGATCACCTTCACATCAAGAGAGGCCGTCGTCGCCTCCAAGAGCAGCTACAAGATTTAGAGGTGAATCATCACAACAAGGGCGACACTTTACTCCACAATGGGCGCCTTCTTCAAATCAACCTCGCCCAGTTTACGATGACAATGGAGTGATGTGGGTGCCTTACCAGCAGTCCTTCCATCTTGGATGGGGAGGGCTAAGAAGACCAGCACTAGATCAGATTTCACGACCTACACAAGATCGTTGGACTCCACGTTGGTCAGGGCAGCATCAACCGGCCAACGTGGTCAGACCGCCCCCTACACGCGGTCAGACCGCCCTGCCCAGAAAAAATATTCAATCTCCTCCACGATAAGTGTACAAGCCCAAGATCAGAGAGGAGGAGGTTTAG
This sequence comes from Cenchrus fungigraminus, assembly GCA_036936925.1. Classification (NCBI taxonomy): domain Eukaryota; kingdom Viridiplantae; phylum Streptophyta; class Magnoliopsida; order Poales; family Poaceae; genus Cenchrus; species Cenchrus fungigraminus. Next base: position 125,985,438 of record CM072773.1, read on the forward strand.
AAGATGGATATTGATCCAGAGAGGACTACTGGCCAAGACATCATACAGATTGGGACAATGGATGTTCCTATTGAGAAAAGTGGCAAAAGACCGATTGTGCTAAACAATCAGGTTGTGACACCTACTCAGAAAGGATGTGCTGCTGCTAATGACCATGAGGCCAGTGGGACTGGTTCCAACTCTAATAACTTCTTGCCAAGGTGGTGTCCTCCCGGTTTGACCCATACTCAAAGGAGAAAGCTTCAAAGACTGAGGTTCCGGGAGAAGAAGGAAAAAGAGATGAAGGCAAAAAGGGACGAGATGTTCCACAACTACAGACCCATGGTGCCACAAAGGAAGGAGTGGAGAGCTAAAGCTACATCACAAACCGAGGTGGTCAAACCGCCAGAGGATGCAGTCAGACCGCAGGAGGTGGTCCAGCCGGTAGCAGAGGCGGTCAGACCGGTCGGTCAGGCGGTCAAACCGGCCCCCACGGTCAAACCGGCCCTGGAGGCGGTCAGACCGGGTTCCCCAGAGATGCCGCCCGGTTTCACTTCTTTGACTCGCGTGGTTCGCAATGATGAGTTGTCGTCGGTGCCCACATCAGAAGACGACGAGCAACTCGTTGACTACAGTTCTTCTCCAGAGCGTATGAACCTTGACATCAATGTGGTCCATTTATTTGTGGATGGTTCTGCACCTTCAGAGGAGGACTTTGCTCATCTTGACTTTGGGACAAAGGATGCTGTATTCCAGAAGCCTAAAGACACTGATAATCAACTGAAGGCTTTGTACATGAGGGGTCACATCAATGGGAAGCCTATCTCTCGGATGCTGGTGGATGGAGGTGCGATTGTCAACTTGATGTCATATTCTCTGTTCAAGAAGCTTGGAGGTTCAAATGAGGAGCTGATCAAGACCAACATGACCGTCAGCGGTGTGGGAGGAGACGAGCCGATAGGTGCCAAAGGCGTTATCTCCATGGAACTCACCATTGGAAGCAAGACGCTAGCTACAGCCTTCTTCGTCGCTGAGACAAGGTAACTTTAGCTTAATCCTTGGTCATGATTGGATTCATGCAAATAGATGTGTGCCTTCTACCTTGCATCAATTTTTAATACAATGGATAGGCGATGAGGTAAAAGTTGTGCATGGAGATAATTCTGCTTGTGTAGCTGTAGCTGATAGTCATTCTATAAATGTGCATGATGATGTAAAATGTCTATCTGGCTTAGATTTAACTGATTATGAGTTTGTAAGATGTTTCAAGAATGGTTTCATCTTTGCTGTCATAAAGCCGGTCGAAAATCGGCTAAACCACTTCATGTGAATCAATGAGTTCAACTAAAGAGTGGTTGCAGCAAAAGGATTGATCACTATCGGGCGCATAAGAACGATACGTGTGAAGCCATCGATGATTTAGATGATTTGGGAAAATTAGGACAAGGGTTTACGTCGGTTGATCCTCTTGAGGAGGTAGACATTGGTGATGGCAATATACCTAGGCCGACATTTGTAAACAAGAGTCTTGATCATGTTTTCAAATCAGAATTAATAAAGTTATTAAAGGAGTATGTCCACTGCTTTGCATGGAATTACACTGAAATGCCTAGTTTAAGTCGTGATTTAGTTGAGCATAATTTGCCTATTAAACCTGGTTTTAAGCCTTATAAGCAACCACGTAGGAATTTTAATCCTGATATATATGACCGAGTGAAAGAAGAAATCAATCGGTTGCTTGTTGCTAATTTTATAAGGCCTTGTCGATATACTGATTGGATCTCTAATATTGTGCCTGTTGAGAAAAAATGAACTAAAAAGCTTCGTGTTTGCATAGACTTTAGAGATCTTAATAAAGCTACTCCTAAAGATGAATATCCTATGCCTATAGCCGACTTTCTTGTTAATTCTGCATTTAGACATAAGATTCTTAGTTTTCTTGATGGTAATGCTGGGTATAATCAAATCTTTATGGCTGAAGAGGATATCTCCAAAACGGCCTTCATATGTCCAGGATTTGTAGGCTTGTTTGAGTGGGTAGTCATGACTTTTGGTTTAAAAAATGCTGGTGCTACTTATCAAAGAGCTATGAATTTGATTTTTCATGACTTGCTTGGTATAATCGTAGAAGTCTATATCGATGATATTGTTGTCAAGTCGGCTGGTTTAAATTCTCATTTAGCTGATTTAAGACTAGCATTTGAAAAAATGCGTCGATATAACTTAAAAGTGAATCCACTCAAATGTGTTTTTGGTGTGTCGGCTGGCAAGTTTTTGGGTTTCATTGTGCATGAGAAAGTGTGGAGATTGATCCCAAAAAGATTGAGTCAATTAAAAAGGTTCAAGCTCCTACTTGCAAGCATAGTTTTTCGAACCGGACCGGAGATTGAACCGGCGAGACCCTCGGTTCAATGGTTCATTGGTCCGACTGTTATGAACCGGTTGAACCGCCGGTTCGTTAAGAATGAACCATTTTATCGAACCGGTCTCAAATACTTTGAACCAGTATATATACACTTATATAATTTAATAATTGACACATGAAAACAATATAATTTAATTGTACAACCATAAGGTTCACGCATCATGAAAATATAAGATGACATGGTCTTTAAATTTGAAATACATAGTATCACACACAATGACAGCAACGTAGTCTCACACACAATGACAGCAACGTAGTCTCAAATACCAAGTGCGTGATAATAAGATAAAAACACATGAACCATGGTAATCAATAAAAACTTATTGGATCCCATTCCTCTTCAGGTTGTTCTCCTCCAACATCAAATGCCATTCCACCATAATCATGTGCATCTTCCTGGTGCCTTAGGTTTTGGACATCTTGAACCTCATCACTTTCGTCCATGGCATCAGCCTCCACCAAATCCAAGTCAAGTTCCCAATCTGCAATTCATTTATCAATTTAGACATGATGGTACATAGCCAAAAAATTATATACATGTTAAACTGATTTCACCATATGACAAGAGACATTACCATCACTGCATTGAATACTCAGTTCGGACAGTTTAGTGCGAAACGCTTCTAGCTCTTCAGAGTTAAGGCGAGGTGGATTGTCTTCTAAAATCCAAGCTTCATTTCCATTTGCAATTTCTTCCAACATTATTGGATCATAATTTCTAGTAGAGAACTTGGACCTAATGTTTGAATTCACATATATGTATTATTTATGCAAACAGTTAGAAAAGAGTGCATGAATGTAAGGAACAAGAGAAGGGGTACCTTTGTTGCAGTCTCAGATTACAGTGCACATAGACAATATCATTTAGCCTTTGATGCTCTAATCTATTTCTTTTTTTGGAGTGCACATGCTCAAAGTAGCTCCAGCTCCTCTCACATCCAGATGCACTACAAGTTTCGCTCAACACACGCAAAGCAAGCTTCTGTAGATTTGGTGCACTGCAGCCATAAATTTGCCACCACTCATCTGTTTGAAAATAGAGCCATAATTACTACTGTAATGTTCTAAAAAGAGGACCAAGTGCTGCTGTAATGTTCTAAAAGAGGACCAAGTGCTGCTGTAATGTGCTAAAAAAAGGACCAAGTGCTACTGTAATGTGCTAAGAAATTAGAACCAAGTGCTATTGTAACATGCTACAAAAATAGAACTAAGTGTTGCTGTAATTTGCTAAAAAATCAGAACCAAGTGCTGCTGTAATGTGTGAAAATAGAATTAAGTGGTGCTGAAATGAACTAGAGCAGCTAACTTACCAGCAAGCATGATTTGGCGATCATTTTTGGCAGTTGCGCGCCCAAAATCACCTTCTCCATTTCTGAAAATCTTCATTTCTTTTGTCAAAGCACTTCTAAGGGCAACATCTTTGCCAGCATATTTCTCAATGACATCAAGAACTCCCGAAGTGGTGGACTTGTACTTCTCTCTAAGCTCAGTATTGTATTGGTTATTTGGATTGAACCAAAAACCAGTAGCAAATAGATTCTTATCAAAGTGCTTATCCCACCTTTTACCCATGTATTTCAAGAAAGGCTTCACTAAGTCTTTCTTTCTTTGAAATCTCTTCACAAGTTCCTCTCTTGAAGAATTGAATGCTCCAAATAGATAGCCCATTGCAGGTCTCTCATCGCTGTCCACTATTCTCAACACTTGAAATAGTGGTTCTGATAATTCACAAACAATAGCACAATCTTTCCAAAAATTTTGATCTAACACAGCTTTAGTGAACTTTTTGGCTTGTGAATCCTTATAATATGCACAACTTGTCCATTCATTGGAGACAACCATTGCTTGCAGCTCTGACTTGTGCTTATATATGCTTTGCAATGCTATAAAATTAGTAGCGAAGCGAGTTTGGGCTGGGCGGAGAATCTCATGACCTTTGGTGAATTTTCTCATTAGATACAATGGGAAGCAATGGTTGTACACATATTTTGTAAATGTTGAGGCCTGAGCTACAGTATTCTTCACTAAATCCTCCTTACCAAAGTCAGACAATATCAAATTAACACAATGGGCAGCACAAGGGGACCAATAAATGGATGGGAACTCATCTTGCAACCTTCTACCAGCAGCAACCATGTTTGAGGCATTATCAGTGACAAATTGAACCACATTTTCAGGCCCAACATGATTAACTACATCTTTGAACAATTTGAACAAAAAATCTGTAGTTTTGGAACTATCAGTGGCATCAACTGACTTAAGAAAGACAGTACCTTTGGGACAGTAGACCAAGAAGTTGATGAGGGTCCTTCTCTTTCTGTCGGTCCATCCATCAGCCATAATAGTGCAACCAGTTTCCCTCCAAACCTTGCGGAATCCATCAACAAATTTTTTGGTCTCTTCAACACATTTTGCAAGCAATTGACCACGCATCACATTACAAAGTGGCCCCTTATATCCAGAACCAAATGCAGCAATGGCATCAATCATTGGTTGATAAAAAATTGAATTGGTTGCATTAAATGGAATGGATGCATCAAGAAACCATCTTATCACACACATATCTATCTTCTCCTTGACTGCTTCCCCTTGAAGAACACTCTTAATTGTTGGTTGATCCCCTGGTCCAGTTCTTGGCTTGAAGTACTTGCCAACACTAGGAGTTGTAGCAGGTCTTTTTTTCCCTTTGTTTGTGGCAGCAGCAGCAGCAACACGCACAGATGGGCCTTCATTTGTTTTGGAGACTTCAACAACATCATCCTCTTCAGCATCAGGACCATATGGGTGCCCTTCCACATAGTCCTCTTGCATCTTCTTTTTCTTCTCATTCCAATCTTCAATACTTTTTAACATTGTATGCTCAACCTCAGGATCCACCTTCTTACATGCAGCTACATTACCAGGGTATTTGGCCAAGTGTTCCTTGAACCGATGGATTCCTCCTCCTAAAAATATCATGTCACAGAACATGCATTTGATCCTCCATCCATAATCTGTGTACAATATCCCCATGCCGGATCAGTTTTCCTTCTACTCCTTCCTTGAGTTTCTTGTGTGGCAGCTTCTTGGGATGGGTTAGAATTCGTGTTCACATTTTCAACTGGTGGAGTAGGAGTGTCTGAAGAACCCACTGTTTATGCAAAAACCATAAATAAAAAAACAGTAAGAGAGCTTCCACTAAACTAATCAAATTTCAGAGCTCCAGCTATATGTTTCAAATAACACAGCTTAATCAACAGAGACAAAGATTCAATGCTTCAAGAGCTTAATTTCAGAGCTTCAGCTATATGATTCAAATAAAAGAGACAAAAAATCAATGCTTCTCTCACCAGTAGCCATCCCAGCAGTGGAGTACTGGAGTGGAGAGCTGGAGGCGTGGAGCAGTCTCCCGGCCGACCGGCGTGGAGCTGGAGGCGTGGAGCTGGCCTTCCCGCAGGGCCTCAGCGGCTCGCCGACGGCTCCCGGCCGGTGCCGCCCCAGCGGCTGTCTCCCGCCGACGCCGACACCGACACACCACCCACAGCAGTCAGCCAGGCCTCTGAGCCGCCGCCGCGTGTGCTCCGCTCACTAGCCGCCGACGCCGTCCGCGGATCGGGAGAAAAACGTTGTCGTCACCTCCTCAGATGCGCCGCCGCCCAGAAAAGAACGAACAAAGAGAGAAACACGATCTTTTTTGGCCGCCTGTAACCCTAAAGAGGTGTTGTCACAATTTCCCAATAATGCCCCTGAGTGGATGACCCTCTCCTGAGTAAACAGAGGGCTTTTTTGGCCAGCTTAAAAAACCGCCCCGGTTCATACGGAACCGGCCGGTTCACCGGTTCCATAACGGTTCCATAAAAAACCGGCCGGTTCAAACGGTTTTTACCAGTCCATTTGCATGGACGGTCTTTTAAGTGAACCGAGCCGGTATAGGCCCTGGTTCGGTCTTTTACCGGTCAAACCGCCGGTCCGGTCCGGTTCGAAAAACTATGCTTGCAAGAAGGATTTGCAAAAGTTCATAGGCAAGGTAAATTATTTGAGGCGATTCATTTGTAACCTGTCTGGGAAGGTGAATGTTTTTACTCCTTTACTTCGGTTGAAAGTTGGATCAGAATTTACTTGGGGGGCAAAACAGCAAGAGGCTTTTGTGAGATCAAGAATTATTTGACTACACTGCCTGTTCTTCAAGCACCCAAGAGTGGTGTTCCTTTTAGACTATATGTGGTGGCTGAGGAAAGCGTTATTGGGGCTGTTTTGATTCAAGAGACCGATGGCAAGGATTATGTTGTTGCTTATGAAAGCAGGAGATTATTGGATGCCGAAACAAGGTACACTTTTATTGAAAAGTTGTGTTTATCTTTATATTACGCTTGTACCAAGTTGAGGCATTATTTATTATCAAGCACTTGCTATGTGGCCTGTCAAACCGACATAATTAAATACATGTTGCAAAAACCTATTCTAAGTGGTAGAGTCGGCAAATGGGCTTATGCTCTTGTTGAATATGATTTACATTGTGAACCAATCAAATCAATGAGAGGTCAAATTGTGGCCGACTTTATTGTAGAACATAGAATTAATGAGCAACCTGATTTAGATGTCGGTTATTTAACTTTTACTCCATGGAAGTTGCATTTTGATGGATCGGTTTGTAGAAGTGGTTGTGGTGTTGGAGTTATTATTATTTCACCTAATGGGGCTGTTTTTGAAGCTCTTAACCATTTGGATCAATATTGCACTAACAATCAAACCGCATATGAAGCTCTCTTGTTTGGTTTGCAAATTTTACATGATATGGGAGTAAAACATATAGAAGCATATGGTGATTCCTTGTTGGTAGTACAACAAGTATCTACGGTATGTCAATGTTTAAATGGTGCTTTAAATGCTTATCTTGATAAATGTTTAGACATCATATCTTGTATGGATGAATTTGTGATTAATCATGTACCACGGGAAGAGAATCCAAGGGCGAATGCTCTGGCTCAGCAAGCATCTGGTTATTATGTTCAGAAAAGAATTTTTCAAGAACGAAAATCGGCGTTTGGCAAAGCCGAGGGTTATGTCCTGGAGGAGTCGGTCATACCGCGTCCTCCACCCGGTCAGACCGCCCTACCCAGTCTGACCGACCTGCAGAGGAGAAAACTACTTCGATCGTTGTTTATTCTTCCAAAACTATTGAGAATGAAGTGGATGATTGGAGAAAACCTTTGATTATATATTTGCAGGATCCTAAAGGTACAAGTGACCGGAAAGTCCGACGATGGGCTCTAAAGTTTGTTTTAGATAATGATGAGTTGTATCGTCGGACTGCAGATGATTTGCTTTTAAAGTGTTTAGGTCCTGATCAAGCAAGGCTATCTATGGCGGAAGTTCATGAAGGGATTTGTGGTACTCATCAATCGGCTTCTAAGATGAAGTGGCTCCTCAGGAGAGCTTGTTTTTTGGCCTACTATGATAGCCGACTGTTTTCGGTATTACGAAGGATGAAAAGAGTGTCAAGAGCATGGGGATATTCAGTTGGTACCTGCTGCGTTGATGCATCCGATTATTAAGTCTTGGCCTTTTAGAGGATGGGGTTTGGACTTTGTTGGCAAGATTCATCCACCTTCGTCAAAAGGGCATTTTTTTGTGATCGTGGCTACTAATTATTTTACCAAGTGGACTGAAGCTATACCTCTCAAGAATATGACACATCGGGAGGTAATTGAGTTTATTAGGGAACATATTATCCATAGGTTTGGCATTCCATAAACTTTGACTACGGATCAAGGTACTTCATTCATTGCTAAAGAGGTGCGTGATTTTGTCAATTCCTATGGTATTAAGTTGCTCAATTCATCTCCATATTATGCTCAAGCTAATGGTCAAGCCGAGTCTAGTAATAAAACTTTGATTAAGCTCATTAAGAAGAAGATAGAAGATAATCCTAGGAGATGGCATGAGGTATTGTCTGAAGCTTTATGGGCTCATCGTATTTCTAGACATGGTGCTAATAAAGTTACTCCATATGAGCTTGTGTATGGTCAAGAGGCCGTTTTACCCTATTGAGGTGAATCTTGGCGCATATAGACTTGCAAAGCAAAATGATCTTGATTTTGATACATATTATGCTTTGATGATGGACAAAGTTGATGAAGTGACCGATAAGCGATTGGAGGCTTCAGAAGCAATTGAGAAAGATAAAAGACGAGTTGCTAGAGCATACAACAAGAAGGTAAAAGCCAAGTCTTTTCAGGTAGGTGATTTGATTTGGAAGAGTATTCTGCCTATAGGATCAAAGAGTAACAAGTTCGGCAAGTGGTCTCCAAGTTGGGAAGGACCGTATAAGATTGTGAGAGTTTGCTCTGGGAATTCTTATATGGTGGAAACTTTGCAATGACAGCAACTACCTCGGGCTCTCAATGGAAGATACTTGAAGAAGTTCTACCCAAGTGTATGGCAAGATGCTTGAAGGGGATATGGTCGATTTCTAATAAAAATCGCCCTAAGTTCAACAAATGGCTGATGAGGTGTCACATCGTCCTTAGATTTATTTTTTAGCACGCAAGCTTTACTAAAAAACAGGGGGGCATATGTTGTCAGTGTTTTAGACACCGAGCCTACCACGGGGTACCCGAAGTAGTAGATTGTGCGGTGGGGCTCGCCGAGATCAGGAACACGATGGTGAGACACGGGGCACACAATTAGACAGGTTCGGGCCGCAATGTGCGTAATACCCTACGTCCTGTATGCTGCGTGGCTCTGTATTGATTGCGTATATTTTGAGAGGGGTCCCTGCCTCGCCTTATATGCCACGGGAGGCAGGGTTACAAGTCAGATTGGTGCAAGAATACTATTCGAGTAGGACTAGGAGTAGCCTATACGAGTTATAGAAAGCTATCCTAATCTTAGCACAAGTCCTTGTCCGTCTTGTCTTGCCTTGTGGCCCACGACAATCTTGCACTGTGGCCAACTAGTTGAGTAGTCCAGATATGCAGGCCCTTATCTCCCGGGTATGGCCCACATGTGTGGTGGGCCCAGGGATGCCCGATCGACAAGTCCCCGAGTACTTTGTAGTCGAGTGTGATGCTTCCAAGTAGTCTTGAAGGTCTCCACGAGTAGTTCCCAAGCGTCCTCGAGTTTTGCAAGCTTCGATCTTCAATTGTACTTGAATCATCACGAGGTTGGAAGGTACTCCAGCTAACTCCACGAATAGTCTTGAAGTCTTCTTGAGTTGTTCCCAAGCGTCCCCGAGTACTTCCCTTGAACGTCTTCAATAATACCCGCTTCGTTCTTGAAATCTTTGCATCGAAGATCCATATGGAAATGCGATTACTAAAATCGCATTCCATATGGAATGTAGCCCCCGAGCCTTAGGTCGAATCCTGGATTCAAGCTGAGGGTCAATCTTCTAGCATTTGATCTTGCTCCGAAAAATCCATAGAAAATCCAAAGAAAATCATATGGGAATGCGATTACTAAAATCGCATCCCATATGGATGTAGCCCCCGAGCCTTAGTTCAAATTGACAATTCAAGATGAGGGTCAATCTGAGGTCTTCGTCAAATAATCCCGTGAGAACCTGAGAAAAACTGAAGGACACGTGGCACGGAGCCCACGAGCCTTAAGTCAAGTACTTTCTCGATTTGAAGGATCCAATCTGACTGTAGAAAGTAGCCTGAATTTAGTGTATTGTAGCTGAGTGAAAACCAATCCCATCGAGTAGTCAAGCCCCCGAGATGGAGCCGAGCAGTCCTTGGAATTTGTACAAAGTCCACTGACTTAGCCGAAAAATAACACCCTGTGTGAAACCAATCTGTTGAATATGAAGGGTCACCAGGTCGAACCGTTAGGGTTTTGGCTTTATAAATACCAAGGGGAGTATCCCTTAGGGTTTCACTGCTTCCATTCACCCTTAGATCCAGAAAGAAAGCCCTAGCCGCCATAGAGTTTGACCGTGTATGCTGCCAAGTGCTTCCACCTCAACCCCCTCGCAGCCCCGAGCAGATGCGAAAGAAGACTCTTGTGACTGGAAGGATGAAGGCTGCGCCATCCAAGGGACAGATGGAGAAGAAGAAATCTGGACATGGCAAAAATCAGTTGCCGGAGCCAAAGTACAAGACAGTGATGATCAAGAAGCCACCGAGCCAGGCCGCCTCTTGCAAGAAGTCTAAGATGAAAGAGGATGACATCAAAGCCCTTGAGGTTGCTGGCTTGCTGTGTGAGAAGGCAGTCGCAGGCTGGAGCTCCGCTGCTGGGGATGAGTGGCCCATGGAGAAGACTCCAGATGAAATCCTAATGTTCGGCCACTTCGTCGAGCGTGGGTTGACTCTACCGGCCTCAGATTTCTTCAGAGGGTTCCTCGACTTCATCAAGCTGGAGCACGTGCACTTGAACCCGAATAGCATCTTCCAGATCGTAGTGTACGTGCACTTCTGTGAAGTTTTCCTTGGAATTCGCCCACATTGGGCTTTATTTAGGAAAATATTCCGGTTGAAGCCGCAACCCAACGCCAACTTCCCAGTAGTAGTCGGTGGAGCTGGTCTTCAGATGCGCCAGAAGGCACAAGAGTTGTACTTCAAGTGTGACTTGATAGACTCCAATCAAGATTGGAAGACCAAGTGGTTTTACATTGATAATGCCCCGCCTCAACTGCCCAAGCCAAGCATGTTTGCGCCAGTGTACGAGAGACTCTGGAAGGACGAACCGTCGATGCAAGAATGCATTCAGATTCTAGAGTTGCTGACGAAGATTGCGCAGAAGAAAGTGCAAGGCTTGACAGCTGAGAGGGTAGCCTTCAGCTTCATGAAGTGCTGAGTACAACCTTTGATGCAGCGGGAGCATCTAGGGTACGAGTACACGGGCCTTGGAGATGGCTCAAGATTGTCTGCAGAGGAGATCAGCGATGATCTCGTGATGGAGAGGCTGCAGAAGATCTTCAAGAACCTCCATGGAATTCCAGCAGCTGTCCAAGAGTTCAGTGCTGATAATCCTCCTCGTCTGGTAAGTCTCCGCAAACTAGCCCCCGAGTACTTATTCAAAAGTAGTCGTGAACTTAGAAATTTGCCTTGTTTTGCAGGAGGATGTTCTAAAATTTGTCTCCATCCCTCCTCTTCGTCTGTGATCCGCTACAAGCACCAGAGGGAGAGCCATCTCAAGTTGAGGCTCAAGCCCCCGAGAGTAGTCGATCTGCTCAAGGGGAAGATGAAGTGTTGGTGGAGGACGCCTCCTCGTGTGATGACGACGAGTAAACACTTCAACAACGTTTTGAAGTGAAGGCTCGCTACGGGTACTCTGGAGCGCCAATCCCTAGTGGTACTTCCGCAGGAGTATTGAAGAGGCCGACTACATCTCTCGCAGATGATGTGAGACAGCCGCCACGGAAGAAGAAGACCACTGTAGGAAAACGCTTTGTGAAGAAAATCATAGCTTTGCCGTCCATTACGGTTAGTTTCGAGAACTTAAGTAGCCAATATCTTGTTGGATACATGTACTCTTTGTAATGGCTTGTAATTTTGATTTGTGCAGGTTGTTGAGAGTACTACTCAAGTACCCGCAAGTACCCTGCAAAGTCAACAGAACCTGAGATGGTTCAAGCATCGACCATCGAGACGGTGATGCCTGAGCGACAAGAAGTCGCGATGCCGGGAAATGTGCCAGTGGTGGAGAGTGTCCCAGTGGAGCTGGCGGTGCCCACATTCTTTGACATGCTGGGACCAAAGGTTGTGGTGCCTCGTGCTGCTCTGTAAGTACCCGAGTACTCAAGTACTTCTTGAAGTTGTAAAATTTTGATTATGCTGACCAACTTGTTGATGCAGTAAATCCACTGATGTGAAATGGGGAGCTTCTGGAAGTAGTCTCATTGGAGGAAATCAAAACCCTCCAGCAGAACAGGAAGATGTGCTTCCAGAACCCCAAGTGGTAGCTGCTGAAGCCGATGCTGCACAGGCACTGCGCCTGCTTTGGAGTGATGTAGTCAAGGCAGTAGTGGATGCAGCTTCCAAGCCGAGGGCTCAACAACCCGAAGACATAGAGGCGGTGGTGAATGAAGGTCTGGAGGTTAATCCAAAGGCCGGATTGCGCCATGAAGAAGTCTCAATTGCTGAAGCCCCCATGCGTCTGGTAGATGCATGGCTAGTGCTTGAAAATAGCCCAGAAGGTCGCATAGTGCCGGATGAGCCAGAAATTGAAGACCCAGCGCCTCTGCGCAGCGCTGCAATGTACTCGGAGGCAAGCACAAGTACTCAATCCAGAGCTGAAGGTTTGATGCTGTATGATGACTCTTGCTTGGATGAAGATAACTTGCAAGCGCACTCTGAGATGTTCCACAGTGTAGAGAAGCTTTTTGCGGTAAGTTATAGTCTCTTGTAGAGTACTTTAGCCAAAGATATCTTGTCTTTGACCCTTGAGTTGTTTGCTTTTTCATGAAGTTGTCAAGCAGTCGAAGCGGAAGACTCGTCTGCTCGAACAGTATGCAACGGACATAGAAGAAGTCTCACAGCTCAGACAAGAACTCAAGGAGCAGAAAGCCTTGGTTCTGAGACTACAAGAAAAACTTGATGGCAATGCCGCCGAGTACCACAATGAAGTTCAGAAACTGATGGCTCAGAAGGATGATGTTGTTGGGAAAAACAAGTCACTGCGCTAGAAGAATAAAGGTATTCCCCCTTTCTGAACTTATCTTCAAGTACTTATTTCTTGCAAACTGCATCCTTATAAGTTGTCTTGGTTCGTTGCAGAGCTGGCTGAAGAGGTTGAAAGGCACAAGAGGAAATCTCTTGACTGGCAATTAGCCTATAACCATGAAGAGGCAGCCCGCCTTGACCTCGAGGCAGACTATAAGGTGTGGTGCATGGAACTTGAGCGTGAAATGCAGATTCGTCTTGACAGTTGGAATGATTTGCTGACTTGTATGCAGTAGCTTAAGATCAAGATTGAAGAATCCGAGTGCCTGCGTGCTGAGTTGAAGGTCTTGATGGAGGCAGCCGAGCCGGTAGCCAATCTCTTTGAGCCCGGGGTGGCTGGAGTTCAGCCCAGTCCACTTGTGGAGAGGTTGAAGGACACACCCAAGAAGATACCGGAGTACGCTCAGCGGCTGGCTTGCACGATTCCCAATCAAGTGCTGAGCTTCATCAAGTCCTTTTACGCAGACACGGATCTGACGGTCATCATGAATGGAAGATTTGGGGATTGCACCGATGACAGGCTGAACAAGTTGATGCAGCAGACATCTCCAATCATGGAAGCAGTCTCAAATTCATAGATCTGCGCTAGATGAACCTGTAGGATAGAAACACTATGGAAAAAACAAGTGTAATTCCAAAGAAGTGTTTATGTAATATAATTGAAAACTTGAGTAAGTCAATTATCTGGATCTCTTGTTTGCTTGTGTGAATGCCATGTACTCGAGTTCATGATCAATGAGTGTTTGGCTGCAACAAGAGATACGATACTCGAGTAGAAGTACTCAAGTGTAGATGTGTTCCGAAGAACGTTAGCTTAATCACAACGAGTAGAAAACCTTAGCTGTAGCAGCGTAAAAGAAGGCTTTATTGTGAAATAAGCAAAGGGACAGTAACAAGTCGATATATAGAATAACCACTTTATTACTGAACACATTGTATTGAGTTTACAATGTCTGGATACACTATTGAGTAATAGTGCCTTAAGTACCTCTGAGACTATGAGCCTAGCGAGAGAGTACTCGCAAGAATGTTCCGAAGAACGAGTAAGACCGTAGGAGACAGTGTGATGAACTCATCCTTGTTGTAGCAGCAACTTGTGTGAGAGTTCCATTGAGCCCCTACTATGAAAGGTGTTACTCTAGGCCGCAGCCTCTTATTAGAAATAGAACAAGGACAGCATGTGCCACTTATTGCTCTATAGGACACGGAGTCATCTGGAGAGAGTTGTCATGACTCCCTACGGGTTGTCGCAGAATGAGACTGCCTGGAGAGGATTATCTTGATCCCCTACGAGTAGTCGCAGCCAAAGCCGCCTGGAGAGGATTGTCATGATCCCCTACGAGTAGTCGCAGCCGAAACTGCCTGGAGAGGATTGATGATCCCCTACGAGTTGTGGCAACCGTAGCTGCCTATAGAGTTGTTGCAGCCGTAGCCGCCTGGAGAGGGTTGTTACGACCCCCTACAGGTAGAAGCGACAAAGCTGGTCAATGTTCCAAGAGTTGTCGACTTCTTCGCCTTCAAGTGTTTGAAGACGATATGAACCAGGGCCGGTAACCTTTGTAACAGAGAAAGGACTTTCCCATGGCGAGTTGAATTTGTGTAGTCCTGTCGTGTTCTGGATACGACGAAGGACTAAGTCACCAACGTTGAAGGAGCGTTCCTTAACGTTACGGTCATGATAGCGGTGAATCTTCTCAAGATATCGAGCTGATTGAACAAGTGCGTTGCAGCGAGCTTCCTCGAGACTGTCGACATCTGTCTGTCTTGTTTCTTCAGCTACGCCTTCTTCGTACTGGTCAACCGCCGGAGATCGCCACATGACATCAGCAGGCAAAACGGCTTCAGCCGTAGACCAGGAAATAGGGCGATTGCCCTGTGGGAGTAGTAGGCTGAGTACGTAGCCCCCAGAGTGCATTGGGTAGTTTCTTGATCCACTTGCCGCCCTTTGTGTTTGTAGAATCATACAGTCACTTTTTGAGAGTATCGATTATCATCTCATTGGCGCGTTCCACTTGGCCATTGGCACGTGGATGAGCGACAGAAACGTACCGGATGTCAATTCCGCTGTTCTCACAGTACTCCCAGAACTGGTGATTGTTGAAATTCGAACCCAGGTCTGTGATAATGCGATTAGAGAACCCATAGCGATGTACGATTTCATCCAAGAAGTCGAGGACTCTATCAGCCTTTGGGCAGGTAACAGGCTTGACCTCAATCCACTTGGTAAACTTGTCGATAGCCAACAGAACTCTGTTGAATCCTCCTGGCGCATTTGGGAGAGCACCAATCATGTCCAGCCCCCAGCAAGTGAAAGGCCAAGTTGGTGGTATCGTGATGAGCTTGTAGGCTGGAACGTGTTGTTGCTTGGCGAAGAATTGGCATCCATAGAATTTTCTGACTAGTTCCTCTGCATCAGCAAGAGTTGTAGGCCAGTAGAAAGCGCGTCTGAAAACTTTTCCCACTAAGGTGCGGGAAGAAGCATGATTGCCACAGATTCCTTTGTGTGTCTCCTCCAAGATTTCCTTGCCTTCTTCGCGAGAAACACACTTCATGAGTACATCAGAACTTGCGCCTCGCTTGTAGAGTTGATCTCCGACTAGAACATAAGCCTTGACGCGGCGTGAGATGCGCTCAGCTTCTGACTTGTCTTCCGGAATCAACTAATTTTTAATGTAGTCGATAAAAGAGTTCTCCAGTCCACATCAATTATAAGCACTTCTCGATCAGATTGAACTGAAGTAGTCGTGGGTGCAGATAATTGCTCCAGAATTGATGGTTTGTGGAGTTCATGAATGAAGATTCCTGCTGGCACTTGAGCTCGTGTAGATCCCAGCTTCGACAAGACGTCCGCAGCAACATTGTTGTCGCGAACAACATGATGGAACCCGAGACCATGAAATTTGTTCTCAAGTTTGCGTACCTCTTGACAGTACGCATCCATGTTCTCAGCATTACGATCCCAGGAATCATTGACTTGATTGATGACCACCAAAGAATCACCATAAACAAGTAGTCGTGTGATGCCAAGAGAGACTACAAGGCGAAGACCATGCAGTAGAGCTTCATATTCAGCTTCATTGTTTAAGACCTTCCAGAAGATCTGCAAAACATATTTGAGTTGCTCGCCCTTGGGGGAGATTAGAAGTACTCCAGCACCGGCGCCTTCCAGCTTGAGTGAACCATCAAAGTACATGACCCAATGCTCTGGACGCTCAATTGGAGTTGGAACTTGATTCTCCCACCACTCAGCCATGAAATCAACCAAGGCTTGAGACTTGATAGCAGTGCGAGATTTGAACTCGAGCGATAGAGCACCGAGCTCTACAGCCCATTTAGAAATCCTTCCTGTGGAATCCCAGTTGTGCAAAATCTCGCCAAGCAGGTAGCTAGTGACCACAAAAATCTTGTACTCATCGAAGTAGTGACAGAGCTTCCGTGAAGTAATCAGAACCGCATAGAGTAGCATCTGTACCAGAGGGTAATGAGCTTTGGATTCTGAGTACTTCACTGACGAAATAAACCAGCCTTTGGACAGGGTAGCCATGGCCTTCCTCCTGCCGCTCAACGACAATAACAGTGCTGACAATATTAGTAGTTGCAGCAATGTAGAGCAAGAGCTCTTCATTTGGCAGAGGAGCTGTGAGGACTGGAGGCTTGGATAAGAACTCCTTGAGCTGAGAAAGAGCTTGATCAGCTTCAGTTGTCCACATAAACTTCTCTTGCCGCTTGAGTAGCTTGAAGAAAGGTAAACCCCGTTCTCCAAGTCGCGAGATGAAGCAATTGAGTGACGCCATACATCCAGTAAGCTTCTGGACATCCTTGATAGTAGTCGGAGCTTGCATGTTGGAGATGGTAGTAATCTTCTCGGGGTTTGCTTCGATGCCACGATGGCTAATGATGAACCCGAGTAGTTTTCCCGATGATACGCCAAAGACGCATTTGTTGGGATTGAGCTTCCATTGGTACTCCCGTAGTGAAGCAAAAGTTTCCTCAAGATCCGCGATAAGCATGTTTGGATCCCTAGTCTTTACAACGACGTCATCCACGTATGCTTCCACGTTCTTATGAAGCTGCTTCTTGAAGCACGCTTGGATAGCTCTTTAATAAGTAGCACCAGCATTTTTCAACCCGAAGGACATTGTTGTGTAACAATAAGCGCCAAACGGGGTGATGAACGCGGTCTTCTCTTGATCAGATTCCTTGATTGCAATTTGATGATAGCCTGAGTAGCAATCGAGGAAATAGAGTAGAGCACAGTCCGCCGTAGAGTCAATGACTTGATCAATCCGCGGCAACCCGAAAGGATCCTTAGGGCAATGCTTGTTAAGATCTATGTAGTTGACACACATCCTCCAATCATTAGAGTTCTTCTTTCTGACGAGCACAGGGTTAGCAAGCCATTGCGGGTGAAAAACTTCTCGAATGAAGCCAGCCGCGAGTAGTTTGACGAGCTCTTTCTTGATAGCATCCCTGCGGTCATCAGCAAAGCGACGAAGATGTTGTCTCTTGGGGGTAGCATTAGGATCGACGTTGAGTGAGTGCTCGATCAACCTCCTGGGCGCACCTGGCATGTCAGACGGTTTCCATGCAAAGATATCACAGTTAGCCCGAAGGAAGTTGATGAGCGTGTCTTCCTATTTAGGATCAAGCTGTGCACTAATCATGGTCATCTTGCTGTTGTCGCCGGTACCAAGATCAATAGCTTTGAGCAGGACGTCACTAGTCGGTGCAGGCTTGTTGTTGATATCTGTCTTCTCAAGAACCTCCAACTCGCTCGGAGCAAGATTTTTAGCTGCAGTGAAGACTTCCATCATAGCATTGGGGACTTGAGTTGTCGAAGCAAGTTCCACGGCTTCAGTGTCACAGTCGTAAGAACGCTTCAAATCCCCTTGCAGTGAAAGAACTCCTTTGGGGCTTGGCATCTTGAGTACAAGGTACACATAATGTGGGATAGCCATAAACTTTACCAGACTAGGTCTGCCAAGGATGGCATGATAAGAAGTCTCGAAGTCAGCCACTTCAAACTTGATGTACTCGGTGCGATAGTGAGCCTTAGTCCCAAAGGTAATGGGTAGTACAACTGAACCCAAAGGAACAACTATGTTTCCCGGGATAATACCATAGAACGGCGAGTTGGTCTTGGTAAGCATGTTGGTGATATCTAGACCCATCTTCTTCAAGGTCTTGGCAAACAGGACATTGAGACCGCTGCCACCATCAATAAGAACCTTAGTAAGCCTGGAGCCTGCCACCACTGGATCGAGAACAAGAGGATATCGTCCTGGCTCAGAAAAACTAGTCCACTGATCCGCCCTTGAGAAGGTAATATGGGTTTTAGACCACTTTAGAAAAGTTGGAGCTGCTGGTTCAATGGACATAATCTCTCTGAGAGCAAGTTTCTGCATGCGCTTGGTTGGAATCCCACCAAAGATGACATTGACAGTGTTGGATGGGTCTTGAAACCCAGTGTCTTTGCTTGTGTTAGCCTTCTTCCCCTTGTTCTTGCGAAACCTTGGGTTTGGGTGCACTAGTTCGGGTGTGTTCTTCAGTGCACGACGAAGTTGGTAACACTGCTCTGTAGTATGATCGCCCTCTGGGTTCCATGGGCATTTCTGCTTGGTCAATGTTGCCTGGTGAGAATCATCTTCAGGCTTGGCGGTGGTTTCCATGGCAGCAACAGTATTGTCAGGCTTGCGCTTGCGATTAGGATTGCTCGAGTAGTTATTACCCGTGGGATTGCCCTGCTGTTGCTTGCCACTGTTGCTTCCACCAGCATTGTTGTTGTTGTTGTTGTTGTTGTTGTTCTGGTTGTTACGAAGATGCTTGAACCGGTTCCGGGCTTTGTCTTCCTCGTCCGCCCAATGAGTGATCATCTCCTTGAGTTTGGTGATATTGGCTGGGCGAGCGCGACCGAAGTCCTAGAATAGCCTATCATCATAGAAACCATCCTGGAAGGTGTCTATGACTTCTTTCTCGGTAACATCAACAACAGTAGCTCTCTTTTCAAAGAAGTGGCACATGTACTCGCGAAGAGTCTCGCCTTGTTTTTGCTTGATCAACGCAAGGTCCATCCGAGTACCATGACGGCCTAAAGAACCCACGAAGTTGCTGGTGAAGCGTTGCTTGAGTTGTCCCCAGTTGTTGATGGAGCCTCGCTTGAGAGATTCGAACCATGTGAGGGGTTCTTGCTCCAGACAAAAGGGAAAGTAGATACATTTCGTATCATCGTTGCCCCCGGTATTAGTGATAGACAAAGCATAACAACGCAACCACTGCCTTGGATCTTGCTTGCCATCATATTTAGAGATACCATAGGGCTTGAATTTCTCCGGAAGAAACAAAGCTTGAAGGCGAGTAGAGAAAGCAGGAAAGGAGTCAGAGTCGACGTCCTTGTGCTTCTCACGCTCAGCACGCCTGGCGTTGATTGTTGTGCGAGCATCGTAGCGAGAGTCTCCCGACTTGCTATTGACACTGCCATCACCGCCTTTGTCCTTGTTGCTAGCTTCCGGTAGTGTATGGCTAGGAGTGTGAGTGTTGCGATGAGCACCCCCACTTATGCCATGGTAACTAGGAGTACTGGTATTTTGACGTAGCATAGTGTAGGCTAGTTCTGCCAGCTTCGCGACTTCTGCAGCCGCCCTGTCACGAGGCATAGAACAACCAAGCAAGTTGATCGCGTTGATAGGTTCCTCTAGAGTGCGATATTGTCGAGTAGCAACCGCATCCAGAGCGTCTTGTAGGTTACGAGTAGGTAGAGCTTCCGCGAGTTCACGACGAAGGGTTGCACAATCAGTGTTGCGTTGATGACGTGCAGTCTTGGCCTCCGCAGTTTCATCAGCAGGAGCATGGACAGAGAGTTCATCATCAGATACATCATCCGGAAAGTGATAATTGGCGTGACGCCCTTGCGGAGTATCGACGATGAAAACTTCACGATAGGACGAGTGAGAACCCGTACTCTCAATGAGCTCAGTATCAGTGTCATAGTCAACAAGATTGGCACCTTCCTAGAAGGGTAAGTTGTCGAGACAGTCGATAAAGTGCTCCTGGTCATCCAAGGTGAGATCAGCAGACACATGCTCAGGCCAGTAGACGAATCTACCCTCAAGTGTCGATGTGATCACCAGTCCTTGAGC
Organism: Cenchrus fungigraminus; assembly: GCA_036936925.1. Lineage (NCBI taxonomy): Eukaryota > Viridiplantae > Streptophyta > Magnoliopsida > Poales > Poaceae > Cenchrus > Cenchrus fungigraminus. The sequence goes on from CM072773.1 coordinate 126,005,624, forward strand.
AGGGCCAGACAATTACTGTGCTTCAGTAGAATCCGAACCGTAGTCGAACTCGAACTCAGATGAATCCGAATTGAAGTAGTCGAGGTTGACTTCTGAATCCGAAGAGTACGCGAGCACAGTCTTCGAACCAGGGCGCATGAGGATGTCCAACGCAGTTTGGTAAGCAGCGCTGACATGGCGATGACCGAAGAGAGGTGGTGTTGGAATGCTATCCAGGCTGAGCGCAAGCTGTGAAGCTGGAGAGAGCAACTTAGGCTGAATAGGAGACGAAGTCGAGTTGTACTCAGACTCCGGCTCGAGTTCTCTGAGTGAATCAGAGAGCGAAATTTCGCCGAAATTTTCGCCGAGTTCCTCCATCGAAGCTTGCGTAAGCGTCGAGGACTTGAGCTTTGACTCTGGAGTTGATGCTAGGAAACGCATGAAAGATCCAGCGCCGTCAGCAATACAAACCCAGGAGCCAAAGACGAAGGTGTCGCCTTGTTGGAAAGCGACGGTCGGCTGGATGATGTCAAGAGCCATCGAGTTCGCCAGTGGATCAACGACGAGATCCCCTACTTGGCGCGCCAGTTGTCAGTGTTTTAGACACCAAGCCTACCACGGGGTACCCGAAGTAGTAGATTGTGCGGTGGGGCTCGCCGAGATCAGGAACACGATGATGAGACACGAGACACACAATTAGACAAGTTCGGGCTGTAATGTGCGTAATACCCTACGTTATGTATGCTGCGTGACTCTGCATTGATTGCGTATATTTTGAGAGGGGTCCCTGCCTCGCTTTATATGCCACGGGAGGCGGGGTTACAAGTCGGATTGGTACAAGAGTACTATTCGAGTAGGACTATGAGTAGCCTATACGAGTTATAGAAAGTTATCCTAATCTTAGCACAAGTTCTTGTTCGTCTTGTCTTGCCTTGTGGCCCACGACAATCTTGCACCGTAGCCCACTAGTCGAGTAGTCCAGATATGCAGGTCCTTATCTCCCGGGTATGATCCACATGTGTGGTGGGCCCAGGGATGCCCGATCAACATATATTGATACTCAAATTTGGCAAAAGCCGGATCAGGCTGGGCCAGGCGGTCAGACCAGGTCGCTCAGGCGGTCTGACCACATGGTCCTGTAGCCGGTCCAGCACGGAGGCCGCCAGGCGGTCTGACCGCCTCCCCCGAGCGGTCTAACCGGGTCTCCCCGAGTCCGATCCAAATTAGGAGTTTTTGCTATTCCCGATTTGTAAAGAGTTCCTTGCAGGGCAAGACCTCCCCCCTATAAATATAAAGGGGTGTGGCCGATTGAGACCTATCATCGAATCGAATTATCAATTTACTACTTTATTTTCTCCAAACCCTAGCTTTTCCAACCCCTTTGCTCTCCTCCTTCGTCTCCACGGCGGTTGAGGAAGTTCTGAGTGGCCTTGCCGACCTCAGGACAACCCTAGGCGCGTTTCTCCCGACGGGTCCCTCCCGGAGCGACGAACTTAGGTTTTCGACGACGTTCCTGTCCAAGGCGGTCTGACCGCGTCCCCTAGGCGGTCTGACCAGCCCGTGCGGGATGCTTCGAACAGTTGATTTTCGACGTCCGCGCGAACTAGCGCACTCGTGTGTTCGGTCAGAAAAAGCATCAACAAATAGCACACAAGCTATAACCTTGTGGAGCGGGACCTTCTTGGGTGCTTCTTTTATGTCATCTTCCTCCTAGATATCTTCTAGCTCATGTCCTATTTTCTTCCATTCATCTTTTAAGTCACTAGCTCTTTTCTTTATTTCCCTCATCTCCTTAGCAATAAATTCTTCTTCTCGAATTGGTGCACATGTTGTTGTGGAGACGAGACTTTTTCCCCATCATGGCTGCACTCTTTTCTTCCTTCATCATAAATCTCCGAGATGTCAAGTTGGTCGATCCATCCTTCATCTTTTTCTTCAAATATCTTTTGGACCGATTCTCCACTCACCTCTTGATAAAAAATGTCTTCAATTCTTTTGGCGACGCGTCGGTGTTCCTCCTTCCTTCGGTGGTTGATTAGGGGGCAAAATCAACTTGAATCCAATCGGATTGATTGAATTTCGCCAATGGTCTAGCATCCCCCATACTTCGGCTTACATTCATGTTAGTTTCAACATTTTTATTATTCGAAATGACATCTCTTACATTAGGAAGTGGTTCTTCGATTTCTTATATGATAGGTTCATCTTTCTTGACCTCCAGTTCGTCTTTTTCAAAAATTTCAGCAAGCATTTTCGACTTGCTTTCGTCTTTTTGCTCCTCCCGACATCGTATTTGCCAATCTCTTATCAAGGCCGCCCCATTGCTGATTTTTTTGTAGGAGTTGGGCGGCTTTCGTGAGTGTTTTTTCCATGAGATCCCCTCCTGCACACATTTGAACATATTCCATTTAACTAGGGGTTAGGGAAAAGAAAAATGTATGCAAGAGTACATCACCGGGAAATCCGAGTCTTGGTCCTTGTCCAACTAGCTCATTGAAACGATTCCACGCTTGATCTATCCCTTCTTTTTCTCCTTGCTTAAAAGTAATCACTTGCCTCCTTATATGTTGGATCTTGCTTACAAGGAAGAACTTGACACGAAATTTTTTCATCAATTAATTCCAATTTCTCTCGTCTTCGAAGGACACAAATGAATACCACTTCATTGCTTCATCGGCAAGTTAGTAGGGGAAGAGATTCCATTTAAACCAAGCATCGGGGACTCCCTCTTGCCGTACCGTATTGCATAATGTCGTGAAGCGTTGGATATGTCTATATGGGTTGTCCGTCTCCACCCCTCGGAACGAATTAGTTGCCGCCATCTCGATGATTCGAGCTTTGATCTCATACCTTGTTGCTTCGAGAACCGAATCCGACTCTTGTATCTTGATGTCCTCACATTGAAGGCTAGCATAGTCTCTTAACGATTTTTCCGGTTCCTCCAAAGGATGTCCAATGAACGACATCTAGACAATCAAAAACAAAAACAAAACAAAAAGGGGTTTTCTAGAAAACTAGGGTTAAATGTTAGTGATCAACAAAATTAATGCAAGATTAAACGTAGCAAACTGGCTTGTTCCCGGCAACAGCGCCAAAAAAAGGGCTTGTTGATGGTTGAATCTCGTAAAGAGTTTCGATCCGCAAGCGTACGGACTACCTATAGCTTTTTTCACCACGGGGTGATCCCCAAGGTTCTTGTCAAACCCAAAGAGCAAGGGATATACTAGCGTTTAACTAAGTACTAATCTAGTTGAAGCAAACCTTTGGATGAGGGATTAACTATAGACTAAGGACTATCTAATCTATGAACTAAGACAAGGCAAAACCAATCTAATCTAGGTCAAACGAGAGACACGAGATACACAAGTTATGGAGAACATTTACCCGTGGAGTATAGGGATACTTGAAAATGCAATCGCCAAGCATGATAAAACCGATCTAATCTATCTAAATATGTGAACAAGATTTAGCCTTTTCCCTTCCCTCGTATTAGTCACTACGTGAAGGTAAAATCGATACTAAGCCTAGATGAACACAAAATGTTGAAGCGATCTACGGGAGCGACTCGAAAAGCATGGTGGACAAACCTTAAGCATTAAAGCATCATCAACAAGGAAGCAATAGACTAAACTCCAAACAATAGTCGGCGATTCCAAACCAAGATCTATTACAACACCATGGACAAATGATGAATCTACTCCATCAAGATTCTAAGCATGATACCGTTGAACGTGGTAGACGCCTCCGATGAAGATTGATCCTGACCGTCCTCCAACTTCGACGGCGCCGCGGCAAGGCCTCGGCGTACTCCTCCTTGTGGTGATCTCCTTGGGGCCTTGGACTTAGCGAATTATTGGCTCTCCGGCGGCTCTCATCCACCGTCTCTCCTCCGGCTCCGGCTCTTTTCATCTTGTGGTCGACCTCAGAGGTATTTATTGGCGTCTCTTGCGAATGGCGGCTTCGGCAGGTGATTAGGGTTCCATCAGCTTCACACTCAAGAAACGGGGCTCGAACCGGTGCCAGAAGGGGGTAGGCCGGCCGGCCTGGGCCGACCGGCCTGGGCCATCCTCGGCCCGGTCTTCCTCCCCGCGGCTCCTCTTGTCATTCTTACTTTTTACCTCTTCATAGGTGGCTTTTTGGCGTCATTATCCCTGCGACCAAGTTAAGGGGTCTTGTCGTATGAAGTTCGGTCTTTACGTTTTGGTCCTCGGGAATGTTTCGTCATAGCTCCTTGGTCCTTGCCACCTTTGGGAGTGAATTCAACTTGCACTTGAGCACGAACGGAACTCCTTGATTAGCATTTTGAACTTGATACGAATCCGTCCTTTAAGCTCTCTTTTTCCTACAAACATAACATACTTCAAAATGCACATAGGAAGACGAACTTGTTAGATCATTAGTATGCCTAGTGGCGGGTTAGTTCCATAATAAAGCTCAAACCATAATGTAACATGTCTCTAGGTTGACGGAAATCGACCGCCAACAGGGTCATAAATTAAGTTATGATCAATGGTTTAGACCATATGTATTGGGTTAGATGAGTGCTGAGATTTTCTTGCCTCTTGTTGCAACGCACGAGCATATTTGCTAGTTAAGAATAAATTGTTCACGCATGTCTTCACAAGGGGTGTGATTATAATAACCATAACCATAAATGATAGAAACTTTGTGCAAGAAGTAGTTCCTAGAAGAAGGTGATGATCACTTCCTTTATAGATAACTGAATATTTCCATAGCGGGGCATTGAAATGAATAGCAAAAATTCTGTCAATGGTTTATACAATATGATTTTACAATAGCGAGTAGGCAGGATGTGTTCAGTTGGCAAAAATTTTTGCCCCAAAATGTTTTGGAGTTTTTCTAACACTAATTAAATGTATTAAAATAGACTAATTACAAAACTAACTAATCGTGAGATGAATCCATTAAGTTTAATAAATCCGTAATTAGAGATTGTTTACTATAGCACGACATTGTCTAATTATGACATAATTAGGCCCATTATATTGGTCTCGAGTTTTGAGATCGGGTTATGAAATAAGTTTTGTCATTAATCCACATTTAATGCTTCTAATTAGTGTTCGTTCATGCGATGTGATGGATGGATGGTGAAGATTTTGAGAACTAAACGGAGCCTAAGTGCTTTACAGTAGGCATCCAAAAGGAATAGTAGTAATAAACTAATAATTGCTTCTATTGTATTGTATTAGAACCCTGCAAATCAACTGCAACGCCTTCCCTTCGAACGCTCCTCCTTGTTCCATGAGAGGACTAACAACTATGAGTTGTTGTTTTCAAACAGCAATTCCAAAAAAAATACCATTTGATTTTGCGGAATTTTGCATTTGCCGTTTTCCATTCAACAAGATAAAGCTGAGGCATCCATATTTAGGCTCATGTTCAATTAGTACAAGCTTACAACTTGCCTAACATTCCTCCCTTACTCAAATCCATTTCTCTACTCAACTTTTGCTTGGAGAATGATGAGAAGAGCTCTAGCTACAGCTGAACGAGCTGGTAGATACTCTGTGACATTCCGGCCCAAGACTTAATAGGATTGATAAGGATACTCATATCAACAAGTTGCAACTTCTTTTTCGGAAGCCTATCAAAAAAAACTCCAAAGTTAAGCGTGCTTGGCCTGGAGCAATGGGTGACCGACTAGGAAGTCCTTCCCGGGTGCGCATGAGTGAGGACAAAGTGCGCAGAAAAGACATGTATTAGTCTGTGAGGAGATTCTTGGGGTCCTAGAGAGCTGCCAGGTGTAGGCGGGCTCAGCCTCGGATAGGCGGGTCGTTACACTCTACTCATATTGATCAACATTGCATTCATTATGGAGCAATTGAAAATGATGTCCAACTCTTCTTTCTATGTGATTTATCTGTGCAAGTGTGGAATTTCCCAACATTTCATCTACCTCTTCATTTAATAGATCCCCATGAGGATGGTGTACAACTAGTTTTACCCCTACTTATTTCACATTTCTCTTCTGAATCCTATCTTTTACCATTCCTGTTTATAGCATGGTATCTTTGGAAAACACGTAATGATAATCGTGTCCATAGAAAGACTTAGACTTCTTTTCAGGTTCTCAATGCAGCAGAAGCACATATGCAAACCTATCTATCAGCAATGAATGAAACACACCAAACAAACCAGCAGCATATATAAGCCACAAACACAACCCTTCATGCTACACCCTGCTCGTAGCAAAGGAGTCCAGTTCTTTCAAGTGATTATGTACCTAGTTTCACATCTCTTTCAGGAATCACATGTTATGTGGATGCATCTACCTCACCAGATCAACTCCAATCAACATCAAGAAGGGCAGGTCTAGGTATATTTATTGTTAACTCGCAAGTTCGTCCGACAAACACAATCTACATCAGAGCAGCTCTTCAGGAAACCCACTCGGTGATTTCTGCAGAAGCTGATGCCATTGCGCTTGCGGCTACTGTACTACAGAGAATGAACTTCCACCAAGTCACATTTCTTTCTGATTGTGCCCAGCTAGTGTTCTTCCCTAATTCACAGGTTTACTCCGATCCTCCGGACTGGAGAATGAAGATTCACACTCAGATGTTTGATGATGCTATTCTCAACAAAAGTTCTCAAGTGATCAAGATAGATAGGAACCTTAATTGCACAACAGATTTCGTTGGCTAGATTAGTTTTCTCCTCTCCTGCTGTGCAACATCAGAATTATGTACCCAGTTGCTCCTATGACCACTATGAACATAAGTATCCCCCCTTGGAAGCACTGACCTCTGTATCTCTTGTTCACACAAGGATTTTAACAGCTGCTTAGACTGTCTCCAGCAATGTCTGCAAACGCCGTTGCATCTGGAAAATGAGCAAGGCATCGCTACTGTTTGGACTCCAGCGGCTGCTGCTTCGCGTGCTGCATTTTGCAGTTGCTCCCTCGGCGACGCGTATCCCTGGGATTTCTCTTTCCTTGCTGCATCCTCTTCCCGGCCAACCGTCGCACCCTGCCTCTCCCCACCCTGCCTCTAGCACTCCGCCATGGTCGCGACCCTCCGTCGACTTCCACGCCCGCGCGGAGGAGGAGCTCCACGACCCCTTCTTCCCTCCCTACGCCGACGAGGCGGAGAGCTGTGAGCGGAGGCGCGGCGGAGAGCGGCACTGCGGCGACGCGGAGAGCGGAGGCGCGGCAGCACCTCCACGGCGAGGCGAGGCAACCCCCGCAGTGGCCGGATCCGGCACCGGCATGGCCGAATCCGGAGCCCCATCCCCATCTGTGTAGCCCTGCCTCTGAATCGCGTCGGCCGCCATGCTGAAGTGGGAGGAGCTCTCGCCCGCGTGCCACCGGAGGCCGCCGCCGCCAAATCGAGGCCGCGGAGATGGGGGAGGCTCGAGGCGAGGACGCCGTGGTGGATCCGCGTGCCGCAGCAAGGCCCGCCGTCGCTGGCAGGGAGAAGGAGCCGCCGCGTCCCTCCTCCCCAGACCAGGATGCCGCCGACGCGGGCAGGCCAGAGCCACCGTCGTGCCCCTCCCCTGCTCCCCGCCTCGTTCCCGCCGCCGTCTTGCTCCACGCCGGAGGAAGCTGTGCCCGCACTGCCTCCGCCCGCGGAGCTGATGGCGGGGAGGTGCGGACAGCGGCGGGGAACCTGCACCACCCCGGCGCAGGGAACCTCCGCCCCGCGGAGCTGAAGGCGAGGAGATGCAGCGAGGGGCGGGAGCCAACTGCTTGGCCGATGGGCGACAGGATTGGCCTTGTCCGCTGGAGACCATCTTCTGCAAAGAGATAGAATTGTTCTCTTTCCTATCTTCATACGGGATGCAGATGAGTAACGTTGCTGGAGACAGTCTTACTGCTAAGTTAACGAAAGTTTGTTGTAAAAAACAAACTTGCCTAACATTCATCACTGTCACTTAGTACACCCGCAAACGCCGGTCAACTCTCAATCACACAATTACGCAAAAAAAAAACTCTCAATCCCACAAGAAGAATAATCGATTTAATAGGGTTTCCAACGCAAAAACAGGAAGCAATACAAAGGAAAAGTCTGACGGCTCTCTTCAACAGGCTAATTTGTCATGAAAACCCCTACAGAAACTTCATTCTAATCACCCCCAGAAGTTCTCTCCTCTGAGAAACAACCCCACCACTGCTGCCTTCTCTCTTGCAGAATTCCAGATCCGATTGTTAATAAAGGGGAAAAGAAAAAAAGCAAAGAAAAAACTCGCTGGCTGGTCGAAGAAAACCCGGAACATTTTTTTCCTCAGCAATTCCCCTCACGCGATCTCGCTCGCCCTCTCCACTTCTTCTGTCACTACCTGGGGATCGGGTCTGTCCGGGTTGGATTCTCGAATCGAATCCTGCGGGCTCGCCTCGCGCTCTCGCGTCGTCGTCCTCGCCGCGGCGGTGATGCGCTCCTGCTGCCGCTAGCGCCGGATCGGGGGCGATGAACATCGTCAAGGGCGTTGCCGATCTCCTCCGCAAGTCGTCGCCCGCCTCGCCGGGTGGTGGCGGCGGTGGCGGTGGCTCCCGTGGGGGCGGGGACCGAGGAGGCACCGGGTCCCCCTCCGCGGACAGGGTCGTCGCCCCGCCGTCCCCCAGGGTCCGCTTCAGGTAACCGCGAGTGCCGTGGGCAATGCGACTTGCTTGTTTGAACCCGTGGTTGCTGGGCCAGCATTTGGTAGCGCGTGCACCAGTGATTTCGAGCTTGGCGTTGCATTTTCTATGCTCCTGTGCTTTGAACCCTTCAGCTGTCGTTGGTGAAACATTGATGCTTCTGTTGCATTTTCTAGTTCGAGGTATCAGCCTCCTGCTGATGGAATTAACTAAACATGCTGAGTGCTTACTGGTTAAAATGTAGCATGATGATGCTGAGTTGGTTAGTTTCCTCTCCATACATTTTCATGCTAGTGTGCTTGACAGTTAAATGGATGGAGCATAAAAGTATCCTCTATTGTCTCTAGCACATAATGGAGGAGGCATTGAATCGGCCGATTGGGTGGTTCAGTGGATTACCCTCTGCTTGGTACATCTATGAACACTAATTACGAGCTTCCACTACCGAGATTTTAGAATAAGAGATAAATAACCCCACCCCACCATCACCACCACCACACCGCGGTGAACTGAACTGTTAGTGTTCATTGTACTGTTATGACACTATCTAGGGTATGCTTATTTCTCTCTTAATCCTGTATTCCTATGTTATGTGATTCCAGTGACAGTGGCGAGGAAGGAGTTCTGAATGCACTTTGGCAGAAGTATGAGAATGCCATTGACAAGGTACCTGTCTGTAGCATTAAAAAAAATCAGCTGATATGTCCTGATTTCGGTGTAACACGTGTCAATCGTCAATCAATGTACATCTTAGTATCTTTCAACAATCCCACATAAGATAATTTTGTTGATTGAGCAATTTTGACTAGTTTCCTCACTTAGTATCCTGTATAAGGACACAAGGAAAAAAACTCCAAGACCATGAATACCCAATAAATTAATCCTATATAAGGCTATGTTATTGTTGTATAGCTTACTTAAGTATGGAACTACAATCCTTCTGCACTTTTAGCATAAATATATGTGCTACCATATTTTTAAGCTTCTGTAGCATTTTGTGGAAGCACTTTGTTTTTTCAAAGTTAGATCATGCTTCCTCATTTCTTTGTTAAATATTTCATAGGCTGAAAAGAAGAAATCCCTGCAAATATTTGCCATGCATTTTATAAAATCATTTAAAGATTGGGAGCCAGAGCATATTGAGCAACCAGTTGATCAAGAATCATTATCAGATGATACAGTTTTAGGATGTTCTACTGGTCATCCTTCTGAGGTCATCCTTATTCTTATTCAAGAAATTTCTCAAATAACTTCATCGATCACTGAAAGTAAGTGGATCTATTGAAACAATAGTTCTCATTTCTACATTTCTTATGTTATATGATATAACTTTTGAGGTTTGCACCTAACACTACAGCTGCACCATTTTAAGCTACCATTCATATGTCTTTTATGATCTCTTCATATTGTTCTGACTGAGTAATTCGAGATGACTGCAGTTCCAAGAAAGGAGCATAACATCTTGCCCAGCTTTAGATGTCATTGACTTAAGCAGCAGTTTATCCAATAACTACATCAGTATTATATAAAAAATAGGAATACTTGTACCATTAAAATTTAGGTGTGTTCTTTCGTTGATGCTTGCGAAATGCCCCTGAAGCTGGCAGAACTTATATGAAGAGCTCTGGAAATCAGCTAAATGCTGACTTGTTTTTGCTGAATACAGGGACGACCTGTAATTATTGGAACCTTGGATATACAGTTACCTCGTAAATCTTGGTTGTAGATAATCTAAATGTCTAAGGGCACTAACATTCCAGTTCTGATAAGAAGCTTGATTAAATAAATTTAATCCAACTCTTATCTTTTTTTTTTTGGTTGAATATTTTCTGCTCCTTCTGATGAGGAAACACATTATGCTTGCATTGGTTTTATACCAGTTGCATTCTTTGATACCAGATTTGGCAATGCATGATTGTGATTGTGACGTGTTTGTTATTCAGCGGTTTATTAGGTTTGGCAACTAGTGATAAATTGGGATCTTACTTGTTTTTACTGGATTATTAGGCAGCAGCTGTCCAGAATCCTCTGCTAATATCTCAGAGTTATTGGGGGACCTGGGATTAAACACTGAAGGATTGACAGTTCTAGAGTGCTTGACAATTGTTACCCGCTCAGTGCATAACTGTAGAGTATTTAGTTATTATGGAGGTGTGCAGAAGGTTACTGCTCTTTTGAAAGGTACACACTCTCTTTACTTGACTATAAATATCAAAATATTAATATTTCTACATTCATTTCCTTTTCTCTTCTTTCTTTGATGACAATTTCACTGTCGTAGCAAAGATTATGATAGCTGATATATGTTTACTTTTGTTATGGATCTTGTCTTAACTGAATTTTACTCTCATATATTCAGCCGCTGTTGTAAAGCTGAAGACCTTGACCAGCTTGCTTGCCGCAGACGAACAGCTGTCAAATAAAACTGTAGAGAACATGAGGACGATGCAAAAGGTGCTTGTGTACATTGTTACAATAATTTCAAACTTCATGGATTTGGAGCCAACTACAACAAAGATTTCACAGTTTCTAAACAGCTCCAGGCATACCCTATCAAGCAATTATTTGGCCACAGTTGGTCCAAGCACTTCAAAAAACATGGTTTCTGATAAAAATTGGCAGAAAAAGGCCATAGTTTCAGTTATGGAAGCTGGTGGTGTCAATTGGTTAGTAGGTAAAGTTATCTTTTCAATATTTGTGTATGATGATAGTATCATTGTAAGTTGTAACACTAGTGATTGTCAAGGAACTCCTGAAGCACAGTACACATCTGTTTTTTTTACTTAAAGTTGGTTGCTGATAGTTTCAGGTGCATTGCATATTTTCTAGAGACATACTTGGACTATAAAATTCTTTTGCAATATAACTGTGTGTATATAGTAGTTTTCAGTATCAAAGTAGAAGCGTGGTTTTTCTACATGCATCAGATGGCAGCACATACAAGAAAATTGTTCCAATGAATTGTCCTTTCGTTATATCATTTAACCTACATTTTGCATACTGAATGTCTTAAAATGTGGATTTTTTCTTGCAGAACTCCTAAGGGTTATACGAAGACTGAATTTGAAAGAACAGTGGACTGATCTGTCACTCCACTTCATAACTTTGTACTCTCTAAGATCAACTATATCTGAAAATACTCGTGCACAAAATCATTTCAGAAGTATAGGAGGATTGGAGGTTCTATTAGATGGACTGGGACTGCCATCAAGCAAATTTTCAGTCTCAAAGCAGTCTTTTGTTCCCAGTGATGAAAGGTACGTGTTTCATCAGTGGCAAAACCAGTCCTTTAATGTATGAGGTCCTGAAGCTTGGAATATTGGGCAAGGGTAGTAATTACAATTGATGAGAAGGAAAAAAGAAAGAAAATTAGATAGACTACAAATGTACTTCTCAAGGACTAAAAACCACCATTCCGGAGCCTCTTTTAGGATCTAAATTATTTTGTCCTAAATCCTAAGGATTTGATCTCAAGTTCCTCTTTCTACACAGTTCTCTAGGAAGTATTGTAGTTCTGCCCCTTTGTTGTGGCTATGGTTTCATTTTCATTCATTTTAGCAGTTCTGCTAGACATCATGATTAATTACTCTATAATTGATACAAAATTACACATTCCATAGTCTCTCCTCTAGAACACTGTTGTCATTTCACTGCTGCCTCAGTGAGAAACAGTGACATTTTGGAATATACATTATTGCCAAAATGCAACTTTAACCACTAATATCTAGTTAGTTTAGCATATGTTTAGCATATCCAATCTAAATGTCCATAAGAAAAACAGTACTCAAAGTTAAAGTTTTAAAAATTTGACTACACATATTCCATAAACGTACTTATTTCTATCAGAGGGAGTATTTTAGAGTAAAACAACTGCATTTCCTCTTTGGCGAAACGGCTATGGTTCGATAATAATGATAACGTCCGGCAAGTGCTTTTGCCATTATAAGTGATGGTGAACTGTTTTGTTCTTTGATCTTATATAGCATCTCTTTGCAGGCGTGGTATTCTTCAGCTCCAGATACTATCTTTGGAAATTCTGAGGGATGCAGTGTATCCTTTTCCAGCATTTTTAGTACAGAAATGACCGCATTTGGCTCGTTTTTTGTTTTATATATTCTTGAATTTTGGAGCTATGATAGACAATCTACTGAATATACTGACATCCATGGATCATGGGTTGGAGAACTTTGTAAAATATTGTTGCATTGGCTGATTAGTCGTTGATAAGTAGGCAGCGCCTTGAAATATTACACTACATGAGCAATTGTCAGTGTTCTTTTACGATTAGGTGTTTATAATGTTGTTGAATGATATGCATCATATGTTTCATATGATATGAAGCATAAACTACATAATGTAAATTGTAATTGATGATGATTTATATACCTTATTTGTGAAAGGTGATTACTAAATTATAAGTATAAATGACTATATGAACATGTATCTTCGCGATTAAATTCGATTAGTCATCTGCCTAACTAAACATCTGGCAGTGCCATATTGTTTGACAACCGCATATTGATATGGCTAACTTTTAATTTTGATGTCACTATTTTGGTCATGTCTTTGTATATTGTTGGAAATTAGTTGTGTACTCTGTTGATTTGTCTTTATTGTGTCCTTGACTGTTTGTCCAGTTTTGGTAATGTCAATAATTTGCAATTCTTGTGTGAAAATGGGCGGATACATAAATTCGCCAACAGTATCTGTTGGCCTGCATTTATGCTTCAGGAGTTTCATCAGCAAAAGTTTCTTGATCCTCAAGCCAGCCTGAAACTTGATAAAGAAAGCACTGGGCCTTCACCAACATTAGAATCTATCTCAAATCCTGTAGATATTCTTGATGCATCAGAGTGGAATGAGTATTCGGTAAAATTAAGCATAGCACTTTGCTCTTTTCTTCTTCCTCCCAAACAGATCAAGTACTGCCATGCTCCAACTGATGTTAGACAAATTTCGCTATCCATCTCATTGGCATACTGTGAACAATGTGCAAGGTGGATTATAAAGGTTCTTTCAACAGTTTTCCCGTGCATCAAAGCTTGTGCTAGTGAAACCGAATTGCCTAACCATATAAGGTGGATTTCTTTTCCTTTGGTTTGATATATCGTTTTGTTGACTTGATGGATATGTAACCTACCCCACCTTGCTTGGGACTAAAAAATTATGGTTCTTCACTCCGTTATGTGAAACCTATCGTGATTGTGTGCATTTGGCTTCACATTAGATATTAACAATTTTAAACAATTTTCAATTTTGATATTCTGGTAGATAAATTCCACCATTTGAGTAATATTCTGATTAGTTGCTGGTTTGTTATTATGTGCTTTCAATTCATTTCACCTTTTAAACTGTTCCTATCATGTTTTTTTTGCTTGTTACATACAACATCAGTTTCTGCGTGAAATATCCCATTATCCCTCTTAGGCCCTTTCAAGTGATTGAACATCTATATGTTTTAACGTGACCATTTTGTTACTAAATTTCTTTTGCTGATGATTTTTTGTTGACTATTGCTCCAGGACTTTAGCAAACACTTTGCAGCATTACATGCTTTGCACATTTAGGAAGGTTCTCATTTCAGCACCAGCTCTACTTCAATCTTTTCGAGAGGAGGGTCTCTGGGATCTGATATTCTCAGAGAAATTTTTCTACTTTGGGTCATCTGTGAACTATATTCATCAGATCATTCATGAGACGTGGAATGATGAACTTATCGAGGCTCCCAAATCAAATGATTCGAAAAGCTTCAATGAAACTGACGTCAACATTCTTCAAGCTGAAGCTATTTCCTTCTTGGAGTTTGCTGCAACACTCAATGAAAACTCAAATAACCTGGTAATACGAATTTTCTCCTGCCTTAGCTATGGCATTGCTTATTTTACATTAAATTGAATAATGCCATCCTTTTCTCTTTGCACCTTCTCTTTAAAATAGTCTTGTTTTGTTTGTAGCCAGAATGCTCAGCATTGGTAGGTGCACTTGAACATTGTACCTATGATCCTGGATTGGCTGGTGCGATTGTTAAGAGCTTTCATGTTATCCTACAACTTGCAACTGAACAAACTCTAGCTTCTTTCAAGTCAATCCATGTGCTTACTAGAGTCCTGAAGGTCGCATGCCTACAAGCACAAGAAGTAAGGAGGCTGTCCCATCCCCAAGATGATTTAGATCAAAATGGTTCTCAATCCAGAAATGTTCTGACGGCTTCTTCAGACGAGAGGATTAAGAATGCTTGTACATTTGTGGAATTGGCTTTCAACCTTTTCAAGGATTATGTCACAATATCTGACATTGGAAGGATTGCAGTTTTACATAATGCCAATTGTATTGAGTGTTTATTTGACTTGTTCCAAGAAGAATACCTCAGGAAACACATACTGGAGCAAGTACTTGCTTTATTTAGGGTAGGTCGTGTTCACCCTCTTTCCTTATATTGCTCATGATACTAACATCTGGAACTTAGAGCCTCTACTGTTGTTTTTTTCAATCAGTTACCTCCATCATCAGCGCAAGACCATGCCGCAAAGATGCATCTATGCTCCAAATATCTTGAGACTTTCACTCGTGTAAAAGAAAATGAAAAGGGTTTTGCAGAATTGTCGATTGATCTATTAGTTAACATGAGAGAGGTCATAATGATAGATCGTGCGGTATGTTTTTTCTTCTCTTTTAAAGATGGCTGTGCTCCCAGTACTTACGTATTTTGGTATTTCTCCTCTAATCATTCCGCTCAGTTTCATTTATTTTTGACTATTATATTTTGGCAGTATTATCAAAATCTGTTTCGTGATGGGGAGTGCTTCCTGCATATAGTCTCTTTGTTGAATGGAACTTTTAATGAAGCAGTTGGGGAGCATTTGGTCCTTAATGTCCTTCAGACACTGACTGCTTTACTTGCTGAAAATGATGAGTCAAAGGTAACAAAATATATGGCTACAGTTCATGCATGTCTTACAAAAACTGGAGTAGGCCAGTACTTGGAAGGCTGCTACTACCATTTTGGTCATTACTGGGTAGCCACCTGTACCATTCTGTTTCCCTAAATATCCTTATGGATTAGCGTTGGAACTTAATCCCTGCATTTGTGTACCAGCACTATTAGGTGCTGCATCAGTACTGTTCACATGTTGGTGATAACCACCTGGTCCTTCAGCTGATGTGGTAGCGTTCATGGGCCCACTGCACAATGGAAAGTACACTACTGTATATAGGCATAGACTAGGGGTGTGTACACCTGTCCCAGCCCAGCCAAAACCATGAAACAAACTGATGAATAGGTTGGGTTGAAAACCCATTAGACCCATGGGTCTCCTTGCTGCTGTCCTTGCATTCCTCAGCTTCTGCTATGTTCTCTTCTCTCCTCATTGTACTGCAGTTGTCAGCTTCCAGCCCCAGTGTGCAGACGCACACCTAGGATGGTCCAGACTGAACTTATTTGACATGCCCCCCCCCTCCTTGACCATGCACGGGCAAGAGAGCACCCCTCTGATCGGATATTTTTGCAAACAGGACAGTTAGTCTGGATATCGGTCTCTACAATTTTTTTTATTAATGTTGTTATTTGCTTGATGGCGATTTTAAAATCTTGGTTTGTCTTATTCAGGCTGCCTTCAGATTGCTGGTCGGTGCAGGTTATCAAACTTTGCAAAGCTTGCTATTGGACTTCTGTAAATGGATTCCAAGTCCTAAACTCCTGGATGCCTTACTTGACATGCTTGTTGATGGGGCATTTGACATAAATGAAAAAACAACAATAAAGGTGAGGAATCACATGATTTTAACTGATTTGCTTCATTCAATTTTACCCCATTGTATTTCGTTCTGTTATCTATTTTTACTTGATTCTGCTCTCTTTTTCATCAGAATGAAGATGTCATTATGCTACTACTAAATGTTCTGCAAAAGGTCTGCCTCTCTCTTTCTCTCTGTTTGTGTGTGCGCGTGTATGCACACGTGCTGTTGATACTTTCCATTTATGGTACATATATGTAAATTGGTGATTTCCAATTGGCAGAGCAGCACTTCACTACAGCATTATGGGCTTATGGTCTTACAACAGTTGCTCAAGGGGTCCATTACAAATAGAACTGCTTGTTTCAGAGCAGGGCTACTTAGTTTCCTTCTTGATTGGTTTTCAGTAGAGGAAGGGGTTGACATTGTAATCAAAATTGCGGAGCTAATTCAGATCATTGGTGGACACAGTATTAGTGGAAAGGATATTCGAAAATTTTTTGCTCTCCTGCGTGGTGAGGAGATTGTTGCAAAGCAGAAGCATGGTTCATTGCTTTTGACAAGTGTTAGTCACATGCTCAAGGAAAAGGGGCCTGAAGCTTTCTTTGAATTTAGCGGTCATGACTCTGTAAGTTATGTTGATTTTATTTTACTATAAGCCATTTTGGTAGTATTTTCTTTCTGATAATTTTAAAAGGACTATTTTTTTTGGTCATATCTTCGTCTTATTTTGCATTACTTTGTATGATTCCTTGCACTTCCCATCTCCAACAGGGTATTGAAATAAAGTCACCAGTTCAATGGCCTTACAACAAAGGTTTATCCTTTTGCTGCTGGTTAAGGGTGGAAAAATTCCCTGAGAAGGGTATGATGGGACTTTTCTCCTTCTTCACTGAAAATGGAAAAGGATGTTTAGCGATGCTTGGGAAAAATACTCTAATTTATGAGGTAATTTTTGCCTCCTGCCTACATTTGCCTTTTGTCCTATTTTGCTAGTGTTCCTTTTCTTCTATCAACTACTACCTCTGTCCTTAAATATATGACGTTTAGGGCAAGAAAATTAGTTCGTTTTTGAACTAACTAGCTTGTCCTAAACGACATATATTTAAGAACGGAGGGAGTATGATTTATCCTCAATCAAAATTTTTTTTGGCAAGTGAAACAATTTCTAATGCAAACAACCAGAGGATTAATTTGATAGCCAGCTTGCAAGTGGTAATGGAATTGGATGCAATTTAATGGTGTCTTGTCTATATTCTCATGACAAATCATTGTTGAGTTTAGCAACCTGTTTGAAGAAATGCCTCCATTCCACTGACTAATCTATAAGAACTCAGTGCTGATTTCACCTGAAATTTATACATTTCTAACAAAAAAACATGATGGTTGGTGCTTCTCTTAGATGCTATATGCTGTCTATTAAATCCTAGTTATTTAGCTGTGTTACTGTAGAGAGTTAGAATATGGGAAAACACCACACCCAACCCAATGAGGGAGGTGACCTCTTGTACATATAGCCAACATGGTTTGGTATACAATGAATACAATCGTGTATACAAGGCAAGTATACAAACACAGGCTATACATACCTAATAGTTATCGATACGGTTTAAGATTTCCAGCCATTTTCACATAAGGATCTTTCTTTCCCATGGTTGCACATCTATGTACATATGGCTTAAACTCTCTGCTAAGGCTGCCACTGGGGAGGGTATGGACAAATCTACTCTTGTTCATACCCAAATCCAAATAATTATTATCCACTTCTTACCCTCCCCAATCTCACCCATACCCAATGGATAATTAATTTTGTACTAAATTCTATACATACCCTGATGGGAACAGGGTAAGCTTTATTGATCTGCAATGGCAGAGTCCAGGTACAATTCGCCCTCCCGAAGGAGGCTCTGAATCTTATCTACCTAAATCTTTGCTTACCTCAATCTAATCTCTAAGCCAGCTTATATACTGCTGGACACTAACAAATCTCCTAATTATCTGCTAACAAACTCTCTAATGCTTATCCCCTTTGCTAACCAACTCAACTACTATGTGGCCGGCGCCGGCTTCTTGGCCTGATTCCTGCGTCGGCCAAACTGTTTGCCATAGAAGGCGTCCACAACACTTCCACCCTCCCTGGGAAACAGCTCGTCCTCGATCTGAAATGCTGGGTAATCTTGCTTGAACTCCTCGAGCAGGCGTCCACAACACTTCCACCCTCCCTGGGAAACAGCTCGTCCTCGAGCTGAAATGCTGGGTAATCTTGCTTGAACTCCTCGAGCAGCTCCCAAGTTGCTGCACCGACAGCCTGTCCCTCCCAATGCACCAGCACTTCCCAGCGCCCACGACTGAGACAAGTCTTGACAATGCGAGCTGGAACGGGGAGAGGGCGAGACGATAGGCCACCGAGCCAATCTTAGCCAACACCTTGAAAGGCCCATAGAACCGTGGTGCCAACTTGCCTGCAGACTTGTCAGTGTTGGTGGCGACGAGGTGATGGTGAAGGCGAAGCCACACCCAATCGCCCATGGCAAACTCCACGTCGCGGTGCTTGGCGTCGTACTACCCCTTTATGAGCTCCTGGGCGTGGATGAGCCGGTCCTTGATCTCTGCCAGGAATGTCTCCCGGTCCTGCAGCTGGCGATCCAAGGCATGAACCCGAGCGGCGCCCGACTGGTAAGGAAGCAGGGCCGGCGGGTCGCGGCCATAAACCACCCGGAATGGCGTCGTGCGCAAGGCCGTCTGGTACGAGGAGTTGTAGCAATACTCGGCCCAGGACAGCCAGCGCAGCCATCCCTTAGGACGATCCCCGGCGAGGCACCGAAGGTAAACCCCCAGAATCCTGTTCATCACCTCGGATTGGCCATCGGTCTGGGTTGGAAGGCGGTGCTGAGGCGGAGTGACACCCCGGCCAAGCTGAACAGCTCTGTCCACAACGCGCTCGTGAACACCGGGTCGCAGTCGCTGACGATGGAGCACGACATCCCGTGAAGGCGGACGATGTTGTCGAAGAAGGCCTGAGCGACAGAGATGGCTGTGTGGGGATGACTCAGGGTGATGAAATGCGCGTACTTGGAGAAGCGATCGACGACGGTGAGCAACACCGACTTCCCGCCGGCGCGCGGAAATCCCTCGACGAAGTCCATGGCGATGTCCGCCCAGACAGTGCTGGGAACGTCCAGCGGCTGAAGCAGGCCGGCCGGGTGCAGATGCTCCGTCTTGTTCCTCTGGCACATCCCTTGATGTACTCCTTCACCAGGCGAATGGTGTTGGGGTAGTAGAATGAGGAGCGGAGCCGCTGGAGAGTCTTCTGGGCGCCCTCGTGGCCGGCGCCGTGCGCCGTGGCCAGGATCTTCGGTCACAACGCCGACGAGGACGGCACGAACACACGGTCTTCATGGAGAACGAGCCCGTCGACGATGGACCAGGCGGCCGTCGCGGTGCCCTGGGCCAGCTCCTCCCTTATCTTGATCACCTCCGGCAGCGTCACCGACTCGCGGCGGAACTCGTCAAAGAGCTCGAACATCGGGGAAGACAGAGTGAACGCTGAACGCCGAGGCAACCTCGTCGCGGCGAGACAACGCGTCGGCGACGATGTTACTCTTCCCTGGATGAAATTCCACATTGAAATCATAGCCAAATAGCTTGCTTACCCAGGTGTGCTGCGGGATGGTGGATAGGCGTTGGTCGAGGAGGAACTTGAGCGAGTAGTGATCCGTGCGCACGACGAAGGGCCGAGCCCACAAGTATGGTCGCCAGTGTCGGACCGCCTTGACGAGCCCGATGAGCTTGCGCTCATACGCCGCCAGCTTGGCATGCTGCGGCGCCACCGGCCGGCTGTAGAATGCGATTGGCCCGCCGTCTTGATGCAGGACCGCCCCGAAGCCACTGCCGGACGCATCGCAATTGACAATGAACGGGGTGTTGAAGTCAGGCAGCTGCAGGGTTGGGCTGGAGGTGAGCGCCCGCTTGAGCGCTGTGAACGCCGCGTCGGCTGCCAGAGGAAGGCTTCGCGCTTCAGCAGCTGCGTGAGGGGACGAGTGATCGTCTCGTAGTCCTGGATGAACTTTCGGTAATAACCGGTGAGGCCGAGGAAGCCGCGGAGTCCGCGCAAAGTCGTTAGTGTCGGTCATGACTGGACGGCGTCGATCTTTGCAGGATCAATGGCGACGCCGCTGTGGGCGATGATGTGGCCCAGGTACGACACCTCCTGGGCACCGAAGGAGCACTTGCTCTACTTCAGGGCCAGCTTGTGCTCGCGCAACACCTGGAACACGGCGCAAACATGCTGCAGATGCTCTGTCCAAGTGGCGCTGTAGATCAGGATGTCGTCGAAGAAGACCAGGACGAAGCGGCGCAGGAAGTTGTGCAGGACGTCGTTCATGAGCGCCTGGAACGTCGACGGGGTGTTGGTGAGGTCGAACGCCATGTCCACGAACTCGAAGTGGCCGTGGTGCGTACGGGACGTCGTCTTGGCGATGTCCTCGTCGTGCATGCGCACTTGATGGTACCCGCTGCGGAGGTCGAGCTTGGTGAAGAAGCGTGCGCCGCGGACCTCGTCCAACAGCTCGTCGACGACCGGGATGGGGAACTTGTCCTTGACGGTCTTGGTGTTGAGGGCGCGGTAGTCGACGCAAAAGCGCCACGCGCCATCCTTCTTGCGCGCGAGAAGCACCGGCGAGAAGGGTGAGGTGCTAGGCTGGATGATGCCCTGTTGTAGCATGTCGGCGCATTGCTTCTCGATCTCATCCTTCAGGAGTTGCGGGCGGCGGTATGGCCGCACCGCAATTGAAGGGGTGCCCGGTAGCAGATGAATGCGGTGATCAGCACGGTGTGGTGGTGAGAAAATGGCGGCGAACTCGGCGATGAGGAGCTTCATCAGGGCGCCATTGTCTATGGCACGGACGGAGGCGTCGGTGGTGGCGTCCAGGCCGCGCCAGGACACCCGGTGATCGATGCGCCAGAAGGACATGGACATGCGGTCCAAGTCCCAGAGAATCGGGCCCAAGGTGCGCAGCCATTGGCACCCAAGCACGACCTCGTATCCGTCGAGTGGAATGACGTAGAAGTCAATATGGAAGAGCTCGTCGCCGATTTGAACTGGGACGACGGGGCAGAAACAGATGCAGGAGACGCGGTCGTCGTTGGCCACGCCAACCGTGAAGCCGGGTCGTGGGAGCGGTGAGGGCCCGAGCCGTTGTACTGTGTTGTCGGCGAGGAAGCAATGGGTGGAGCCGGAATCTACCAGAGCGCGGGCGACGGCATCGGCCACGCGGACGCCCAGGTGCATCGTCTTATCTGCCGGTTATATGCCGGTGATGGTGTTGATGGAGACATGCGGCTCTTCTGTGTCGGTGTCATCTTGCGGCGCGTCGGCGTCGATCTCCAGGAGGTAGATCCCCTTCATGGTGCACTCCTTGATGTGCTCCTTGGAGAATTTGGTGGGACAATTGTATCAGAGTCCCGCCTCGCGACGTTGAGCCATCTCCTCGGCGGTGAGCCTGGTGAAGCGGGTGCCGGCCGGTGGGCGCGGACGCTGCGGCGCGCCTGATGTTGCGGCGGCTTGCGACAACGTCGGGGTGGGGACTGGAGTGACAGGCGTCGACGCCGGTGGGGTGGAACGCGCCGCGGTTCGCGACGCTGCGCGGCTGCTGGAGAAGGGAAGCTCGACAGGCGTGTTCCGACGCTCGTATGCGTGGGACAGGGCCATGGCATCCTCTAATGTGACTGGCCGCTGAAGCTCGACGTCAACGCGAAGGGAGTCGCCGAGGCCGGTGGTGTAGATGGCGATTTGCTGCTGCTCGGTGATGCCATCACATCTAGCGAGGAGCTTGAGGTACTGATCTTGGTACTCGGCAACGGAGCCGGAGCGCTGCAGCTTGATGAGCTCGCCAAGGGGGGTGTTGTCCGCCGGTGGGCCGAAGCGGCGGGACACCAGGTCGACGAAGTGCTCCCAAGTGGGGACGCCCTGATTGCGCTCCAAGCGGAAGTACCACTGTTGGGCCTCGCCGTCCTGGTAGAAGGCGGCCAACCAGACCTTCTCTTCCTCCGGGGTGCGTGCCGCGCGGAAGAACTGGTCGCATCGGTGGAGCCACGCAAGGGGGTCAGAGCTGCCGTCGTATTTGGGAAATCGCAGCTTGTGGGAGGCCGTCGGTGCCGGGCTGCCAGAGCCCTCGCCGGCGACGCCCTTGCCCTTGTTGGAGGATGAAGATCTGTCACTGAGGACGCCGGATTGGACCTTGTTGACGGCGACGTGGAGGCGGGCCTGATCCGCCTTGATGTGGGTGACATCCGCGGCGAGGGAGGTGATGAGCTGCTTGAGCTCGTCGAGGGTGGTGCTGTTGCCCATGATGGCAGCGAGGCGGCGGGGATGCGGCTGCGCGCGGCTTGCGAAGGGTTGGGTGGGTGGGCAATGGCGCAGGGGAAGATAGGGTGGGTTTGCGGCGGCGTAGAGGGGATCTGCGGCGACGCAGGGGAACGGACGGGTGGACAGGGGTGGTGCAGGGGAAGCTTTGAGGCTCTGAATACCAAAGATGATGGGAACAGGGTAAGCTTTATTGATCTGCAATGGCAGAGTCCAGGTACAATTCGCCTTCCCGAAGGAGGCACTGAATCTTATCTACCTAAATCTCTGCTTACCTCAATCTAATCTCTAAGCCAGCTTATATACTGCTGGACACTAACAAATCTCCTAATTAGGCCCTGTTTAGATGGGTGAGTGGTGAAATTTTGGCGCGTGGGGAAGAGCGCGCAAAGTGAAGAAATGAACTGACACGGTCTTCTAGGTGAGAATTTTACTGAAATTTCAGCGAACTGAACAGGGTCTTATCTGCTAACAAACTCTCTAATGCTTATCCCCTTTGCTAACCAACTCAACTACTATGTGGCCGGCGCCGGCTTCTTGGCCTGATTCCTGCGTCGGCCAAACTGTTTACCATAGAAGGCGTCCACAACATACCCAATCGATTATTTGTGCCCTCCCCACACCCTACCCTCCCCATTTCGTTAATGGATAAATTTTTTCTACTCATACCCTCCCCATTTGAGGTGGGTGTGGATTTGGATATGAATTATGGATAAAAACAACAGGGCTACTCTCTGCATGACTTCAACTGTCAAGCAATTAGGATCTTGATTTTGGTATTAATATAAACCACCTCCCATGCTCTGCAGTCTGTCAGTCCAAAGCATCAGTGTGTTTTGTTACCTCTGAGCCTCCCTACGAAGCAGTGGAAATTCCTTTGCATTACTCATACAATTGGGAGAACCTTCTCTGGAGGGAGCCAGCTGAGATGCTATGTAGATGGTGATTTAGTATCAAGTGAAAAGTGCAGGTAATTCAATTTCTCACTTTTTTCCTTTTCATGATCTGTGTTGTGAGTCAGTTTTATTTCCATGGTTAGAAACTAAGCTAATAGTTTGGTATGTTTGTGATATCCTAACCTATTAATAGTATACTTTGGTCTTTCTTTTGCTGCTTTCAGGTATGCAAAAGTAAATGAAGTAATGACTCGCTGCAGTGTTGGTACAGAATTGATGCCCATTGGTGAAGAACCTTCTTCTCTTGGTTTTGAGAGCACCTTTGCTTTTACTGGTCAAATGGGCCCAGTTTATGCATTTTCTGATGCTCTCTCACCTGAACAAATAAGGGGCATTTATAACCTGGGACCAAGTTACATGTACTCTTTCCTTGGTGATCAAAACTTGCTTACAAATGATGATTCACTGTACAAGGGAATACTTGATGCAAGGGATGGCATTTCGTCCAAGATGATTTTTGGCTTGAATGCACAGGTTTGAGGCATCATCTAAGGACTACTATGTTTTCTACAAAATGCCAGAACTAGATAATTGAATAGTTATCCTTTTTTCTCTCCAGGCTAGTAACAATAGGACATTGTTTAATGTATCATCTGTACTGGATGGTCTTGACAAGAGTAAGTTTGAGGCAATCACCATGGGTGGGACAAAGTTATGCTCCCGGCGTCTGCTGCAGGAAATAATTTACTGTGTTGGTGGCGTCTCTGTATTTTTCCCTCTTTTAGTCCACTTTGATGATGCTGTGGTTCAGAATGGAGAGTCGGCCGCCAGTGATGAATTGGCTGGTCAAGTTATTGAGCTTGTTGCTTCTGTTCTAGATGGAAATATAGCAAATCAGCAACAGATGCATCTTCTTTCTGGATTCTCAATTTTAGGCTTCTTGTTCCAATCTGTATCACCACAGCTCCTAAATTTCAAGACTCTTTCAGCATCGAAGTACATGTTTACTGTTCTGAAGAACTCTGGTGCTCCCTCCCTCTCTCCCTCCCATTTTCCTATCTGTTTGGAAGGGTATATATAAGTAGCTTATCTGCTTTTTCAGGCATGTCAGAAGTTCTATTGAAAGATGCTCTTTCACAGTTTTACTTGAATCCACATATCTGGGCATATGCGACCTATGAAGTACAGAGAGAACTTTATTTGTTTCTGATACAATATTTTGAAGCTGATGGGAAGTTTTTACCAATGTTATGTGGGCTCCCTAGGATCATTGATGTTGTACGGCAGTTCTATTCGGATAAGGTAGATTCTAGGTCCTCTAAGCCTTTGCTGGTTAGCAAAAAGGTGATCGGAGAGAGACCAAGCATGGAACAAATCCGCAAGATCCGGCTTCTCCTGTTGAGTTTGGCAGAAATGAGCTTAAAGTAAAGTATTTCCACAAGCACTCCCTAATTTCTGTTCAAATTCATTTTAAATGCTGCATTATACACATTTCCGAATCTATTTTCTTTGGATATCGAATGCTAACATTTTTATGCATATTATTAAGAAGTTAATTGGTAATGTAATTATCTGTTGCAGGCTAAAGGTTTCTCAACATGATATCAAAGCTCTTGTTTCCTTTCTTGAAAGAAGTCAAGATGTTGCATGCATTGAGGATATACTTCATATGATTATCCGTGCCCTTTCGCAGAACTCACTTCTACCATCTTTCTTGGAGCAAGTCAATTCACTTGGTGGTTGTTACATTTTTATCAATCTTCTTAAGAGGTAGTGTGCAAAGTTTGCTTACAGATTATTAGATAAAAGCAGAGTTTTTCATCACTGTATAGCGTTAAATCAATCTAGATCTCACTTTGACCGGGAGTTTCTGCTTGCATCATTACTCATTAGGACTGATGAAATTGCAATACCTTTAGACTTCTTAAAAAAAAAAACTGAACCCTGTCTCCAACTACCATTGACCAGTGTTTTAAAAAGGGTAGGCTGGTGGACAATATTTTGCCTTTATTTCCTTCATTCCTTTCTATAGATGCAATCGCAGAACTTTTTATGCCTGTTCTTTTTCTTTGTCGTACTTTTCTTTTGTTAATATATGAGGATGTGAATAGTTACATCATTTGTTCAACAGGGAATTTGAGCCAATCCGTCTATTGGGGCTTCAACTTCTTGGAAAGCTATTGGTTGGAGTTCCACCTGAGAAAAAAGGACCAAAAATTTTTGGCCTTCCTGTAGGACGACCTAGATCTATTGCCGAAGATATAAGGAAAGGAACAACAGCAGCATCTCAACTGTTTTTCTATTCAATATCTGAAAGACTTTTCAAATTTCCACTTTCAGATCATTTATGCGCTAGTCTTTTTGATGTCCTTCTTGGTGGAGCCAGTCCTAAACAGGTAATCTTCCAAACTTTGTAGTAAGTATAATACTATGATATCCTCTTATCTCTGACTTCCAATGTTAACTGAAACCCTCAATAAATTAACTGACATTTTCTGTCCAGGTTTTACAGAAGCGTTCCCAATCTGATGCTTTAAAAGATAAGGGCAGCACTTCAGCGAGCTTGGCTCCTTTTTTTGTACCTCAGATTCTGGTTTGCATTTTTAAGTATATTCAATCTTGTGAAGATGCTTCAGCACGTACAAAGATTTTAAGTGATCTTCTTGATTTGCTGGATTCAAACCCTTCCAATGTTGAATCCCTTATGGTACTTACTAATACTATTTTGTTAGGTCATGAGAAATCAGGTTTCTGTTGCTCATAATAATGATTTCTTCAGGAGTATGGTTGGAGCTCTTGGCTTGAGACATCTGTGAAGCTTGATGTATTTAGGAACTACAAATCGAATTCTGTAACCAAGGATAATGGTTTGGAGACCAATGAGCTGATTCTTGTGAGGAACATGTATTCGTTGGTCCTCTCCTATTGCATATTCTCTGTTAAAGGTGGCTGGCATCAATTGGAAGACACGACAAATTTTCTTCTACTGAAAATTGAGCAGGTTGAAGTTCTGTATATGCATCTTAGTACATTCTTTTGTTTTACTTACATTTCTGGTTTTTTAATGGATAATGCTTAATCAACAGGGACATTTACCAAATGTCTGTCTGCTACGAGACATTTTTGAAGATCTCATTGGAAGCCTTCTGGAGACATCTTCCGAAGAAAATGCTTTCAATTCTCAGCCATGCCGTGATAACATCTTGTATCTTTTGAACCTTAGTCATGAATTGTTTGTTGACCAAATTGGAATTAAACTCTTGGTATGTCTGAGCATTTCCTTGTACAAAACTGAAATGATTCTTTTTTCAGGTGTAGTCCTTGTTCACTCATCCAACTCTTCTGTTTTGCAGTTTCCTTCGCTCGACATGTCTGCACAATTATCATCTGATGATTCCCTGAAAGATGACATTAACTTGGCAGTTGCAGAAATTATGAATATTGAGAACAATGACCTAGTTACAAGGTAATATAATGGTTCTGTAGCTACATGCAAATTGATACCACATCTAGGTTTGTCCTAAGCAAACCTTTGTCAACTTTGACCATTATATTCTTTTATTATGAAAACTACTTTTATTATACATACTCTTTTAGATAATATATTTTTACAGATATTGCTAGTCAAAGTTAAAAAAGTTTGATACAGGAGTTAGGATAGATCTAGATGGACCTATATTTGTGACCCGAGAAAGTAGTATCAAGTATCAATACTATGGAACATATTTCTAAGAGTTAACATCTGTATGCTTGAATTCTACTAAGGCATTAAAGATCAAATTGCAAATCACACGCCATTTTTATTTTTGAGAAAATCCTGTTCGTGCCACTAAATGACTTCCCACTCTGCAATTTGCTACTGCATAAGTCACGCTCCTGTAATATGCCCTTTGATTTGCATAATGACTCTTTCATGCCATCAGAATCAGTTTAGCCATCACATAGAGGTTTGAAAAGCAATTTTGCTCTTCATATTCTCAGGAATAAGAAATTGAGAGGTCACTTGTGGTTGGTTGTTTTTGCATAAATGATAGAAGGTCGGGTTTGAAATGGCCAGTAAATAGTGACTTTGAATTTCTCAAATAAAACCTATGACTGCGGGGCATGAACACATTATGTTCATTTTACACCCTACTTGACATTTGAACTGATGGAGATGGCATGGAGTGGATTGGTTTGGTGAAGTGACTGAAAATAAGGTAGACAAGTTAAGCAGTGGCACGATTTGAATCTTGGAGTGGAGTGATTCAATTGCAAACTTCAGATCCGGGAGTTATTCAGTTGCAGGCTTCAGATCTAGTATAGTCAGTCAGTTGCAGGCTTCATTCAGGAGTTATTCATAACACTTTCTTTTTTGGGGTGGGTTGCATCTAGTATTAATTGTTGCAGCACAGAGCTGCCATAACATTGGTAATATTAGTTCATGTATGGCTGCGATTGCTGCAGCAATACTGAAAGGAATCAATGCTCGTAGCCTAAGAATGGGAGGGGGTGAATTAGGCAACTTAAAACCTTAACCTATTACTTCCACTACTTTGCATAAAGTAAACTAGATCATTTCTATCTAGATGTGCAATCTATGGTTGATCTAGTGTGGAACCCTCATCCCAAAACAAGTTTTGCAACATATAGCCAATCCTAGCAAGATACTACTCTAGGAAAGTAAAGACAAGTAAGGATTGCAAGAATGTAATACGGAAACATAAAGAGGGATGAGATGAAGCAAACTCTTGACACGCGATTTATCCCGTGGTATCGGTAGGCACTAAGCCACCCCTAGTCCACGTTGTTGAAGCACTCCACACAAGAGTATTGCTTCCCGGTCACCAAGTCTCTCCCAAGAGCACCACTTGACTTGCCACAAAGGCTCGCCACTAAGGCACTCGCCAAGCTCCCTTGGTCACCTTGATGCCATCTCCACTAAGGAGCTTCTCCACCAAGGGAAGGGGGTCTCCACGTCCCCCGCACAAAGTGTCCTTGCCGCTCCACACCAAGACGGAGGGTCGAAGACGTTTGCCGG
The DNA here is from genome assembly GCA_036936925.1 of Cenchrus fungigraminus. Lineage (NCBI taxonomy): Eukaryota > Viridiplantae > Streptophyta > Magnoliopsida > Poales > Poaceae > Cenchrus > Cenchrus fungigraminus. The sequence goes on from CM072773.1 coordinate 126,034,213, forward strand.
AGACCCACTTAGGCCCCAAGGCTTCGGGCACACCTTGTACAGCTTGATCCACTCAAAAATCACCTCACAAGGTAGGCACACCTTGCACTCACTCAGCTCTAAGCTAAAGCTAGCACTAAGCACACACACCAAGCATGTGCAAAGCCTTTGGATCTTCACTTAAGCACTAGTATGGTATGGATGTGATCTCCAATGTGTCTTGCACTCCTCTGCACTTCCACCCACTCCAGCACAATCCTCCGATGCCTGTGCAGCTAGAATATGGACCGTCGGTTCATCCTTAACGCAGTGTACCAGTTCATCCGGCCATTGCACCGACGCCATCTTCCAAGGTACCGTCGGTTCATCTGACGGTGTCTTTTTGCTGTTCCTTTGCGTCATGAACTTGCCATCACTTGTAGTTAACATACCACGGTTTAAGACCTTCAAAATATAGACTAACATTGCAATCTGGCATGTTAACTTGTGGTAACATCCATGGGATCTAGAAAGCCTACGAATACATGCTAGACAATTTGGTTAGTCCCATGGATCATGTTTCATGAATCACCAAAATCATACTCAAATTTTTGGCAATAAGGCCATGTTCGCTACAAGTACCAGTTAATTTGTCTTGCTGCTGGATTTTGGAACAAACAGTTCAGTGCAGATGGTTTAACACTCAAACTGTGTGCACTTGCTGAAGTTAACTCTCACTGATTTGCTTTTTATTTGATGTTGGTTGTGTTGCTAGTTGAAGCCGTTTTATTAACTCTTATTCATTTTTATATTCTTGTAGTCTTCCATGGAGTACTTGTATTTATAATTTACATTTTTTGTAGTCTTCCATGGAGTAATACATTTTTTGTCAATGGAGAAAAGTTAAGCGATGATTGGTGGAGTTTCTTCGACAAGATATGGACACTTCTTTGCTATTTGAATGACAAAGGACAGAACAGATTAACACCAAAAGGTTCAAATGCAGCTGGCCCATCTATTGGGCAAAGGGCACGTGGATTGGTAGAATCTCTCAATATCCCAGCTGCAGAAATGGCTGCTGTAGTTGTAACTGGAGGCATCAGTAGTGCATTAGGTGGAAAGACCAACAGAATTTCTGACAAAGCTATGATGCTAAGAGGGGAGAGGTTTCCAAGAATTATCTTCCACCTTATTGTTATGTATTTGTGCAAAGCTGGCTTAGAAAATGCATCCAAGTGTGTTCAGCAATTTATATCATTACTCCCCAGTCTCATCTCTGAAGATGATCAGTGCAAAAACAGACTGCATTTTTTAATTTGGTAGGATTCGTGCTCTTAGTTATATGCAATCATTCCCTCGATGTTGGTTAATTTGACAGTTTAGTAACTTACTACTGCAGGTCTTTACTAAGGGTAAGATCCCAGTATGGAGAACTTGATGATGGTGCACGTTTCCAGGTTGTGTCGCACTTGATTCTTGAAACTGTGATCTATGGAAAGTCTATGCTTGCAACAAGTACATTAGGCAGAGATGATTCTACTGAAGCAAATAGCAATAAGGAGGCTGGGTTCATCCTCAACCTTGTACAAAAGGACCGGGTTCTCGCTGCGGTTTGTCCTTTTGTCTTCATGTTTAGTTCTATGCAGAAGCTATTTTGTACTTCTCAGAAATTTTCTCGAGCATTTAACAGATATATGGCGGGCATTGTCGCTATGCTCCCAACTGTGCTATTTCGTCTTTTATTTATTTAGCTGGATGGAGAATTTTTATTGAGCCCTGAAGGGTTTTTTATTGTTCAGTTTGCTAATAGTTCTGAAACAAAGCTGTTGCTGACATAAACAGTTTTCTGCTACTCAGGCTACTGATGAGGTAAAGTACATGAAGGATGCAACGATTGATCGCATGAAGCTGCTCCAGGAACTCCATTCTAAACTTGATGAACGCTCAGTTCAAGACAATGAACAACTGCAAAGTTTTGAGGATGATATACAGTTTGCCAAGACTGCTGCCATTTCTGCGGATGACAGCAGAAAAGCAGCTTTCCAGCTGGCATTCGATGAGGATCAGCAAATTGTTGCAGTAAGTTGTGAACAGTCCCTTTTTACCAAACATGTTTTATTTGGTAATTTACATACAGACTGATTTATATTTCATAAAGGACAAATGGATTCATATTCTCCGTGCTTTGAGTGATGAGAGGGGGCCATGGTCTGCTGCTCCTTTTCCAAATAATATTGCGACATACTGGAAACTTGACAAGACTGAAGATAAATGGCGGCGCCGACTGAAACTCAAACGTAACTATAAGTTTGATGAACGTCTTTGTCAGCCATCATCCACCAAATCTAGTAGCGAGAATACTGCCCCAACTGTTGACCCATCTGGTAGTACCAAGATACCAGAAAAATTGAAGCACTTAATTTTAAAAGGAGTACGTGGAATTACAGGGGACATCAATTCTGAATCATGTGAGGATAACAACGATACGAGTGATTCTCCCCAGACTATCCCACCAGAGGACCACCCTATTAGTGACACTGCAGATTCTGTAGACTCTGATTATCATGCTATTGTTCAAAATAGAAAAGAAAGTCCAACCAGTGGAGATAATGATTATATTGAGGTAAGCAGGTTCAATATGTTCTCACAGAATTTATGTGTGGGTATTTTTTTGTTCTTTCCTTAATTTCCTTATTTCTTTTTCATTTCCCAGGTGCTATCATCGGTTCATTGTGTTCTTGTGACACCCAAAAGAAAATTAGCTGGGCAATTGACTATCACGCGAAATGCCCTGCATTTTTCTTTCGAATTTCTGGTCGAAGGCACTGGTGGATCATCTGTTTTCAATAGATTTCAAGATAGAAAAGATTCAGACTCCAAGAATGAGATGGGAGGTATGGAAAAATCGAAGGCCAATCTCGATGGAGGACGAGGCAATGCTGCTGAATCTAGTGACACTCAAATAAAAAATCAGTCTAATAAGATCAAACACCATAGAAGGTGGAAAATAACCAGGGTATGTCTCCTTTTCTCGTTTTGTGCGACCTTGTGTTGATTGTACGGGCTAGTCACAAATTTGACTCATTCTTTTTCCTTGTTGACAGATAAAAGCAGTTCATTGGACACGTTACCTACTACAATATACTGCTACAGAGATATTCTTTGATGATGGAAATGCACCAGTATTTCTAAATTTTTCCTCCCAAAATGATGCTAAAAGTGTTGGGTCTCTCTTGGTTTCCCTGAGGAATGATGCTTTGTTCCCCAAAGGAACTAGCAGAGATAAGAACAGTTTGATCTCCTTTGTTGACAGAAAGGTTGCACTTGAAATGGCTGAGAGTGCTAGAGAAAGTTGGAGAAGAAGAGAAATAAGCAACTTTGAGTATCTTATGATTCTCAACACTCTTGCCGGACGATCTTACAACGATTTAACTCAATATCCTACATTTCCTTGGATATTGGCCGACTACTCCTCAGAAAAGCTTGACTTTAACAAATCATCTACTTTTAGGGACCTGTCAAAACCAGTAGGTGCCTTGGATGCAAAGCGCTTTAAGGTAGGATCATCTCCTATGAAGTACTGTCACTTAAGTTGTAGTGCCCTCTGATAATTTTGAATAAACTACATGCTATATGCAGGCTTTTGAAGATAGATATCTTAATTTTGTTGATCCTGATATACCAAGGTCTGATCAAATTCATTGTATTCCTTGAAACATGTTTTGTGTGTGCCATCTTGCCCTAGACACTCATTAAGCAAACTATTTATTTCCTTTTCCTTGCAGTTTTTATTATGGATCCCACTACTCTAGCATGGGAATTGTTCTTTATTACCTTCTAAGGCTTGAGCCTTTTACTGCTTTACACCGCAACCTTCAGGTTCGTCCATTATTCTTGTCTCCCGACCCTGCCTTCATATGTTCTTTTTGCTTTTGTTCTTAAATATTAATTTCTTGAAATTTTTGTTTTCATATAACTGAAAGAGGTGGATTTAAAATTTGTTTTTTCTATGATGTATTGTCATCAGAGTTTCATAAAAAAATCCCATAGCTAATACATTGTTTTACATGTTCTGTACAGGGTGGTAAGTTTGACCATGCAGATCGTCTGTTTCAGAGCATTGAAAGCACATACAGGAACTGCCTATCAAATACAAGTGATGTTAAAGAGCTTATACCTGAATTTTTTTACATGCCTGAGTTTCTTGAAAATTCAAATTCATATCACCTTGGCATAAAGCAAGATGGTGAACCTTTAGGTGATGTTGGTCTCCCTCCATGGGCAAAGGTATACATTACTTTTCCACGTGTTAGTATTAATATTTTGCTCTCGTTCATGGTCTCATGGAGCAATCTGGTACTAAACACTGTTATAGCTTTATTCATATTCTTGTAACGCACAATTATATTGTAACAATATTTTTTGTTCGTGATAGTCAATGTAGTGATGTCTTCATTTAGAAAAACTATAAAAATAAACTTTTCTTAGTGTGTAACTTGGCATTATATTTCAGCTGGGATATGAATTTACAAGATCTTACTGTGCATGAAATCTTTTTCTTGCCCACCCAGTTGACGGCACGCTGATCTGCTATCAAATTGCATTATGAATCATACTGTCCTAAATTTTAGCAGAAAATTTAAATAAGATCCTTAATTACATTACAAAAAGTCTCATACAATCATGCCTTGAATGTTAGCCATTTAATTTGCTACTGCAAGATTTTGATGTTTGGATTGGGATATGTCCCACTGGAAATCTTCGACTTTTCACAGTATATATCAACTAAGGGTGCTAATATTTCATCATGATATAATTATAAAAATCGTAGAAGTACATGATTAGGAAATTATTTTGAGGAACCTACTTGTGTTACCACTCTAATTATTCAACAAGATGCTATCATCTGAAGATACAAAATTTTGGCGGTGCAATTGCACCATATCATCCAAAGGGAGTATGCCTTATTGGTTAATTTTTGTGTGATGCATATAGGGATCCCCAGAAGAATTTATTTATATCAATAGAGAAGCCCTTGAAAGTGAATATGTAAGCTCTAATCTACATAACTGGATTGATCTCATATTTGGTTATAAGCAGCGTGGCAAGCCTGCAGTTGAGGTACATATATCATGCTTTGCCAGAAACTTATCGCCCATGAGTTATCAATTCTCACTCTTAAGCTTGCTAATAATGTATCCATTATTTGAAGCAGGCAGCAAACATATTTTATTATTTAACATATGAAGGTGCGGTTGATTTGGAGAACATGGATGATATGTTGCAAAAGTCTGCTATTGAGGACCAAATTGCAAATTTTGGACAGACACCAATTCAAATTTTTCGGAAGAAACACCCAAGAAGAGGTCCTCCTATACCAATTGCGCATCCACTATATTTTGCGCCACAATCGATAACAGTGACTTCTGTTGTCCCTACCGCAATCACCCCTTCATCTGTGTTATTCATTGGCTTGTTGGACTCAAATATTGTCTTGTTGAACGAGGGACTCATACTCTCTGTAAAGCTTTGGTTAACAACACAGTTGCAGTCTGGTGGAAACTTCACATTTTCTGGATCACTGGTATCTTTCTTAATGCAAATATCTCAGGATGGGATTGTTTTGTTCCACTTCCTCCCTTTCACTTTTTGTGTTCTTTTCTTGTAGGAACCTTTCTTTGGAATTGGATCAGATGTTATTTCTCCAAGGAAAATTGGTACTTCCTTAGCTGAAAATGTTGAGTTTGGAAGACAATGCTTAGCAGCTGTTCAAATTCATGGTGACAATTACTTAATTCTGTGTGGTAATTGGGAGAATAGTTTCCAATTCATTTCTCTAAGCGATGGAAAAATTGTGCAGAGCATCCGGCAACATAAAGATGTAGTTAGTTGTGTTGCAGGTAATATTTCTAAATTAAATTCCTAGAAGCTCTTGCTTTAAGCAGTTGTAGTAACATAGTATTATTTAGTGCTAGGAGTTGCAATGCCAAAGGCCAGTCTTATTTGGGGTTTTCACATTTTTTCACTGTTAGGAAACCAATAGCATATTGACTAAATTAACTCCCTCCGTTTTCTTAGTCAATATTGTTTAGATACATGTGCGTTACCAAATTCCTGATATGCTTTCCTCTGTAGGCTTAACACGTGGAAAGGATATTGTTCTAACAAAACTTTATATGTGTAATCTTTCTTTCCATTTTTATCTAACATCTTGTCAACATAATTTTGTGCAGTTTCATCTGATGGAAGTGTAATTGCCACTGGAAGTTATGACACAACTGTTATGATCTGGCATGCATTCCGAGGAAGATCAAATGACAAACGATCAAGGAATGCAAATTACGACATATCAACTAAGGATCATGTCATTATTGAAAGCCCTTCCCATATATTATGTGGTCATGACGATATTATCACGTGCATATTTGTCAGCACGGAATTAGACATTGTTATCAGTGGGTCAAAGGATGGAACTTGTATGTTTCATACACTGCGTGAGGGGACATATGTTCGATCTATTCGACACCCCTCAGGTGCTAGCTTGTCAAAACTGGTAACATCACAACATGGTAGGCTAGTGATATACTCTGATAGTGACCTTTCCTTGCACATGTATTCCATCAATGGAAAGCATATTGCCTCGTCAGAATCCAATAGTCGTCTCAGTTGCATGGAGCTAAGTTGCTGTGGTGAGTTTATGGTATGTGCTGGTGATCATGGTCAAATTGTTCTGCGCTCTATGCATTCCCTTGATGTTGTTTGGAGGTACGAGGGAGCTGGGAAGACAATAACTTCTTTAGTTGTGACTCCTGAGGAGTGCTTCTTGGCAGGCACCAAGGATGGTAGTTTGATTGTATTCTCAATAGAAAACCCTTTGCTTCGTAAAAGCACCATGCAACGGCACAAGGCAAAACCTTCTATTGGCGGTTAGTGGTATAGATGAAAACAATACCAGAAGTCCTTGCTGCATGTTTCAAATGAGAGGTGAGTCATTTTCTGATATGTGTACCTTTTACCACTTTCCTTTGCCCCCCTACAGATATTTTTTGTATCTCACCAAATTTGCAGAATGTTCAAAGTGATTCATCAGTTATTCAATTACCCTTAAATTATACATTTCTTGGCCTTTGAAGGGAGGGAAATTATTGACTTCTCTGAATATTGACCCGAATGCCTACTGCAGGTGGCTTTTGTCTATGTTTGGCTATTTGTTTTTTATATGTACTTGCTGCAGTTGGAAAACACTTAGCTAGTTTAGACTAATGTAGGTTTCAGTTTCATGGTAACAAATGTAGGTTTGAATATTGTTTTTCCCACTTTCTAGGTTTCAGTTTTCAGGGTAACAAATGGAGGTTGAACTGCATGTTCTCAGCTTTGACTATATTCAGTCCAGTGACTTTCGACATGCTTAACTACCGGATATAACATATAAGCTACTGCATCAATGTTTGTGGCCAAGAGCTTTCCTGTAGTGCGCCTGTTTTTGTCAATGTAACTGCATTTCCTTCATGTTATTTGCTAGGAATATTAATGGATCGTATTAAATCTCTGCAGGTTTATCTCATCAGCATCAATTGTAAAAGAGAAGAGTATAGTTCCTGTACTGTACAAATGTACATATGGCATCAGTTTCAGTTAGCATTCCGCAGAAGGCATGTGCTGATCACAAGTAAAAGGCAGATATTCTTCTAACCGTGAAATGCATACGACAAAAACTACAATAGATTTATGTTTCATGTTCACAAGACAAGGGACGTGACCTTCGTATGATCTCGAGATTGTAGGGAGTAGTTGGTTACCGGGGTATTCTTGCTAGTGAAGAATGATCAACAATTTTCCCAGATAGAATTTCTAGGTAAATAGGTGGCTGCTGACCTGTAGCTAATAACTGCACATTGTACATGGAACTGATGAAAGTTCATAACAAACAGCATGCAGCTTTCGTAAAGATGCTCTTGAGGTTAGAGCAATCGTAAATCTTTTGAGCCTGCTGTGCTTAACTTGTAACAGGGAAAAACAACTGACATGTAAGCTTAACTTGCGAGTTGTTCTTAGAGTCGGTTTATAATTCTACGGTTTGCTCTGCTTGTTGTACTACTAAACACAGTGCTCTGTACACACTAGGTTACCATAGTGTAAAACATGTCACATTTTGTGCGCTGGGAGACAAAAAGAAGAGTTTTCAAATCCGATCAGTAGGTCGTCGCTGGGGATTGGCATTATCCATCCCTTTGTTGGATAGTATTGTACTTGTATGAGGTGGACTGATAAGGAACCTGACGAGGATTTTAGTCAAGACTAATACTTGGCATGTGCTGTATCTTGGGCGTATTGACTTCTTTTTCTTTCCCTTGGAGAAAAAAATGGGGTACCTCAGTACCTGCTGACATCTGATTAAGGCGTGACACATGCCTACCTTTCCATGCTTAAAAGGTACATATACTTGTAAGTCTGGATTATTAGCTACTAGCTAGCAGTACTTTTCTTTCACATCAAATCAGTACTAGCTACCAACCTGTTAGCGATATTTTTCTCAGTTTGGATTATTAGCCACCAGTATCAGTCACCAATCCGTCAGGGATATTTTTCCGATGCAAGCTATCACGTCACTGTTTTCGTAGATACCGTGCGATTATGATTTGCGAGCCGCATTGTCCAAGGAAATCCCCGGCGGAGAAAAGCTGCACATGTAAAATGGGAGCTAGCCGGGTGTCCGAGTTGGCGAGTTGCCGACTCCTCTAGTAGTCGGAATGAGTCTGGCAGTGGCTGGCTGCCTGGGTAGCTAGGAATCTCCATGAACCATGATTTCCTCGTGCGTGTGGCCCACAGCTTGGAGCCCAATTAAGTCCATGTTAATCAGGCAAATAATTGTGACGATTATGCATGCTAGCTGGTCCGCTGGTCGAAGAAGAGAAGGTGATAATAGCGTGTCAACGCAACTGTGGAACCGCCCACGGCAGACGGCACGCTGGCGCCGCCGCCGGCAGTATATATATTTGGAGACGAGAGCTCCATCGCATCGATCGGTCTCCGCTTCGTCCGGTCCCCCTCCGTTTTGAACCCGCCCAGTTTGTCGATTCAGATAGGGAGAGGTGTGTGTTGCTCGATCGTTGCCCATGGCGTCGTCCGAGCTGCGGCGGCACTGCGACACCGAGCTGAGCCTCGGCCGCCGGCGTGCGCCAACAACCCTTGCGGCGGCCTCACGGTCACGGCCACGGAGCTCCAGGTTCGTACTACGCACGCCGCGCGCGATCCCACGGCCGCCGTAAGCTTGGCTGGTTTAATTTGCACTTGATTTTAAGCGCGAGAGATCAGTTTCACACGAGCACACGGCTGACGAGACTGTCGTCGGTGCACGTACGTGTGATGCAGGCGATGGCGATCCTGCGCGTGGCAAGGAGAGCAGTGGCGTTGGAGGAGGAGGGGCCAGCGCGGCGGGTGGCGGCGGTGGGTGGTGACGGCGCGGACTCGCGGCGCCGCCGCCTGTCGGTGAGGAGGTCGCTGGAGTTGTTCCTGCGTCAGCGGCGGGAAGCGAGGTGCCAGCAGCAGCTCTTTGCCGCCGGCGCTGCTGCCTCGCCATCATCGTCCTCCGCCTCCTCCTCCTCCTCCTCCTGCTTCACTGACAGTGACAGCTAGCTCAATCTAGGTGCAGCAACTGCTTCTTCCGTTCCATCGGTGGTCACGCGCATGTACGGGTGTAAGCGTACGTGTGCACTAGCATTATATTTGATGGCGGTATTGGCTTATTAGCCCATCGATCTGTTATTCGGCTAGCTGTGTTGTGTCGTCGTCTCTACTTGCGAAACTTCGTTTTCTGCCGCCGAAACTCACGGTTTCCCTGCCATGCCACCACCGGCCTCCAGATCGAGGTGCGCGCGCGGACCCGGCCGCCGAGCGGCACTGGCACCACTCGCACAGCGAGCACGTGAGTTTTTTTTTGCTAGGCCAAGGAAACTCCCCCACCCCACCCGAGAAAATAAACGGTGCCGCCGAGGTCGGGTGAGCCGGAGGATATACGGATGGTGCAACGGCCAGAGCAGACTTTATTTTTTATATGAATTTTTTATATATGTTTCATATTATATAAAGTGTTAAAGAGCAATACAAGCACCACCTACGACCCTGCACAAGATTAAAAAAAAGGCTTTTGGACTCCTCGTGCGCTGCATGCCTGTTCATTGTTCAAACATAATAGAGGAAGATATTTTGGATGAACGGTTCAACATTCATGCATCTCAGCAAGTAGTTTTAACCCTGCCAACAAACAGTCAAATTATATTTTTAAAAACTAGTTTTTTTTGTCACGTCAAGTTGTTTGGCGCGACTAAATTGCCACGAACACGGCTGACTTGTTAGGAATGAGACTTGTTAGGAATGAGACGTGCCACATGCATTGGCGTGGGCGTAGACACGCCACACCACTTGACGCAACCGAGGTAGCAATGAAAAGTTGTCACGAGTTTCGAGATTTGAGTTGTTGCCCCGTTGTATATTCTCTCCCTCTTCTCTGTCACGAGTCCCGAGGTTGAGCTGTTGTGCTCTCCATCTTCTATCTCCGCATGTGCAAAGTACCAAGGATGAACTGGTGAACCAAGATTATTAGAGTGTGGAAGTCATGGAAGATTGAATCCCCACCATAGGATTGTGGTCCCGGATTTGTACCGAGATTCGCACCAAACCGGCCAGTGGAGGCATGGATGTGTCAGTTGAAATATAGGTGGGAAAAGAGTATATAAATTTGATATTTGCAAGTATAGATCAGAATGAAATATGTACCTGGCATATACCACAACAACGCTGAGAATTGATGTGTTTTGTACTAGTACAGGAGCGATCAACGAAGTTGTACCCCTGCATTAAGAAAACCGTTTCGTCCTTTTCAAATCATGTTAGAGCTTAGAATGTGTACATCTCGTGTGTATGTTATGTACATGTATTGTGCATTATTTGATCAATTTACACCGAATTGGTACATACGAGGTACACAACTAGAAGGTGGGTGAAGCATTAAACAATGTGATGGTAGCAGTGGCAGGGTCATGTGCAAAAGTTGTATGAGTACAACATGAGAGGTTAGGTGGATACAACATGTGAGACGTGAGAGTGCCTTAAAAGTCAAAAAGGTGGTCGTTGTGGCAGACTTTTTCTTGTCCTGACACATTTTACGTCTGAAGCCAACACCTTTATGTCCTCTCTCATGTCAGATATGATGCATAACGAATTGAAAATACTCCCTCCGTCCCATTTTATGTGCACCTGAGCAGTTCAAAAATTTTCCCATAATAACCGCAGCTTATCGGAGTGTGCATCGGTCCAAACATGAGTCAGTAAGCAGTAGTACTCCATTTATTAATTAAAAAATGGAAACACTACGAGTCTACGACGTGCAGACGTCCAGACTCCAGACCCTTCTCCCAGACAACAACATGGCGGTTGTTGCTTGCCTCTCGCCGAGCTTGGACGCAGAGCCATTGAGACACTAGTTGCTTGCCTTGCCGCGTGGGCAGTGCCACAGTGGTCGCAGTTGATGCCGCCGGAGAAAAAAAAGTGAGATGGAGGACTGGAGCAGAGAAGGTCATAGTTCTCAGGTAGGATGTCTCCTGTACCTAGGGAAAAAAGGTCATTTCATCTCCACGTTAAGTCTGTCATTCAAATGCTAGGAGTGCAAATAAAATGGGACGGGGGAGTACACACCTATACACTCGAATAGGACAATATTGCACACGGATCGAACCAGATGGAAGGCTCCAATTCACTCATACACGACTTCCACCCACCAAACAACATTTTCGTGAGCTGATGTGCTCTCCATCTCCTGCATGCTACACGTTTCTCTCATCTCTTGTATAATAGTATTAAAAAGTATTACTAATAGTGATCGGTGTGAACGTATGTATTGGACATTTGACTCTTTTAACAAAAGTAACAAAATGTATTTCAAATTATATGTGCTTTTAGATATGTATTATTTGCTTTCAAATACTTCTTCTTTAGCTTTCAAATTTTATCACGCAAAAAGTGTTCAGTAGCTCCTAATGATAAAACTTGAAATTATATATTAGTAGATGGTGACACACATAAAAAATCACATCGGTTAGACGCACAAAAAAATTGAAATTATGTATGAGAATGTACATATGTAAAATACTTTGCATCATGCAATTCTCTTGTGTACACTAAGAATATGATAATATTATGTTTACACACAATTAAAATAATTTTGGAATTTTCTTCATAAATCGTATGCACAAATGACGCACATATCTAACCTAAACAACCCTCAAAATTGGTTTATGCATAAAGAGGCACGTATTTTTTGAAAAATCATACAAATGCAAATACTTCCGTTTATGCAAGCGAAGTTGTCCACATAACTTTGCACGAGCCCCAAGAACGAAGCACGACAGGTTGCATGCACTCCTTCCATGCCCGTGCATGTATTGGTAGGAGCCTGCTAAAAATGAGACGACCCTTGCTAAAAAAAGAGACGACCCTTCAGCAACTACCGTACTGCCATGCATGTATTCATGTGAAAAAAATAGAAATCAGCCTGCGGGGAGAGAAACAGAGAGCTAACAGCGCAAGGTCGAGCGACAGAATGCGAACCGACCGACAAAAGCCGAGCGCAGTGGGGCCAGGGAATCGTAGCAGCGGTGTGCGGGGAGCCTGTTCGTACGATGCGAAACCGACAGCGATGCGCGTGGGGGTGCACCTGGGTGCGCGTGCACCCAGGGCGCACCCGATTTACTTCCACCTTACGAGACTGTTTGTGCACGTGTGTGATGCAGGCGATGGCGCATACGTGGCGGGTGTGCACGGTTTGCCATGCATGCTGAGCGGCATTGGCACTCGCACGGTGAGCACGTGAGGTTTTGGTAGGCAAAGGGAAACTCCCCTACCCCACTCGCACACTGGTGGCGTGCCTCGCCCCAGCGACGCCACCAATGCAAACGGATTGCACTGTCGTGCACGACGATCCACACCGGCACGCTGTGAATTAGTTACGCACTACACACTTGATCTCCTCCGCCATCAAATGCTAAACCACCTGACTATGGGCATGTTTGGATTGTTGGGGTAAATTTACCATAAATTTGCCTCAATTTGACACTTTTGAGGGCCAAATGAAATTAGAGATGGCTACATATTTGCCCCGCCACATTTACCCTACATGTTTGGCATCTTTGAGGTAAATTTGCCCAATTTATCCTATTTACCCCTCTATCCAAACACCCCTATGTATATTCAAATCTTTATGCATGTCATCTTGTTACCCTCTTCATGTGCACGATGTTGCAAACGCTACGCGAATATCACTCGCTGGCTGGTCGGCTTTTCTGATTAGTCGTCTCCCGACGGCCGCACTGCTGGCGTAGGTGTTCTACAAGAAGCTAGCTAGTTGCTGATGAGTATTCCCTTCGTCCCGGATTGATCGTCTCCGGAAGAGCGAACCGGCAACCAATGCAATTGATAAAAGTCTCAAATACCCCTACTGTGTAGCAATGATGACCTGATGAGACATGATTTGTTTTGGAAGCATGCATGCCATGGTGCCCTGGTGGGAGCTCAGGAGAGGAATAAATCAGGTTGTGGAGTAAAGCTAGGCCTACACAGCTGCAGAGCTAAGGCTACAGAGGTGCAGAGCTGTTAGGAACGACGATTATTTTGGGACGAGCCCCTGCAACTTCAACGACGTTCACTCCGGGACAGAGGGAGTACTCCGTAGCTTGCTGGTGGTCTGAGATGACCAGTCCCTATTGTCCTCGGCCATGGGGCTCGAGGCTCCTCGTGGCACCTTAAGTCCTAGCAGGGCTCGTGCAAAGTTGTCTCGATCGACACCACCTGCGGCGGCGGCGCCTCCGTCGTAAGTGTTAGGGCACTCCCAATGGAGCAATAATGATAGTTTCTATCCTTATTAAATATCTTGTCAAGTAATTAAAATGCTGATGTGGCAGTCTAATTAATGAGGAAAGAGATGAAAAAACATAGAAGAAACCAAGTCTTCTCTTAACCCAGTGCACTAAGAAATCATAAAATCACCATTGGGGAGAAACTACTAATTTCTAGAGCATTCATGTCACACTCTCATTGGGAGTACAGAGTTGAGAGAGAGAAAGAGAAAACAATTATTACTCGAAGACACTTTCATTGTGGAAGATAGTTTCCATAGATGATTTCTTGTGCTATGGAAACCACACCGGTTTCTTCCATTGGGACTGGTCTTATAGTGCCACGTGGGCATGTTGGTGTGTGTCGCTGTTGTTGCCGTAGGAGGGGTGCGCGGCTCACTTTTCAGTTTTATGGAGGCAAAATTGTGCAAAATATCACAATTTTTTGTTGTGCTTTACTTTATTGATAAAAATTCTTCAAAAATAACTTAAATTTTATTATATTTGCATATTTTTTTGAATAAGACAATTTGGAGTTAAAAAAAAAGTCAAATGACCTATAAATTGGAATGGAGGGAGTATAATCTAAGAGTATGTGATTTCAAAATTAAAAGGAGTGTAAAATCTTGGAGTTTCGCTACATTACTTCGATACTTGGTAGTACTGTTATGATTTTTCCATAAACTGATTTAATAAAATGTTACGAAATAAATAAATAAAATTGGTTATTCATCTCATTATTTTAGTATTTGATCCCACCACATTGGTACTTTTTGGTATTTCCTAATATTACCAACATTAGATTTCGCCGGATGAATGACTATTAATTTCAAGCACTCAAGAAATTTTAGAGCTCAAGTGCTTGAAATTAATAACAGTCGTCCATCCGGACATTCATGTTGTAATTAATTTGGGTATCTCCTAATTAGTCATGTGTGAGAATTGAGATGGTGCACTTCTCGAAGGTTAGCACCCCAAATTTGAAGATGAACGAAAAAAGATAACAGCATCACACGTGCAATTACTTTGAAAGCTCACGTGAAAAAAGAAATGGTAGGCAGAACGCAGACACAAACGTATGGCTCCACCCGTCCACCGGCACACGTGTTTTTTCACGTTCCCCATCAAGCTCAAGCCCAATGGCAATGCAAGCCTCTCCTCACGATCAGTTGCCAGGATTAGCCGGTCGCCGGTCGAACGTGACGGCGACATGCACGACGTTGACGCGGCGGCGCCACCTGAAAAATGCATCTGTATTCGTTTACCAATACTTCAATCGCTCCCTGCGCCATATATAAAAGCAAGGAAGATTAAATTCAGCTTTGAATAACCTATATACCCATCAGAATCTGTTCAGGATTTCAGATACGGCCGGGGTGCTCTCTTTGCCACAGGAACTTATCCGTCGGAGGAGTCGACGGCGACGATGGCGACGGCGGCGTCGTCCAAGAGGCAGCGCGACTGCGACACGGAGCTTCGCCTCGGCGCCGGCGGATGCTCTGATGATGCGTCGTCGTCGTCGCCGCCTCCGCGTGCGAGGGAGAGCAAGAAGCAGGTGGCGACGACATCCGGCGCGCCCTACTACGACGCCGGTGGCGACCGGTTGTTGCAGCAGATGGCGGTGGTGTCAGGCGGTCGCGGCGACGGCGCCACGGACGCGGAGGCCCAGGCGAGCGCGATCATCCGGATGGCAAGGGGGGCGGCGGGGGCGTGGCCGTCGGACCGTGGCGCAGCCGCGGCGAGGAGGAGGAGGTCGCTGCGGTGGTTCTTGCAGCGGCGGCGGGAGGCGAGGACGAGCGGGAGCGGTGGCGCCTCCGCCTCGCCGTCACCCTGCTGCTCCTGAGTCCTGACTGACATTGCGTCGCGAGAAATGATCTTAGATAGTTTTTTTTAACCAAAAATCAGATAGTAGCGTCATCGTTCCCCTTCATTCTTTCTAGTTTGGCATGCCTTCGTATATCCATAAAAATTGTGGATCTTTTGGAGCTAATAAAGCCTAATTTGACAGAGTTTTAGATATTGGTAGCTCTAAAACATCCTGAATTTGTAGCTAAAGGTATATGGGGAGCATTTAGACTATTAGATTTAATTAGACTAAATATAGACACTTAAATAATTTTATTTTAGCCTTCCAACTATAAAGTCAACAAAAGATATTTGGAGCTGGAAGAAATCCTAGACCATTTAGAAAAATCATTTTATTTATATTTAAAACTTAATGTAAATATTCAAACCGTTATAATTTATTAAACTATAAATTATAGATCCAACTTTGATCTTGAAGTTAAATCTGTGAAAACATGTCTTAAGTTTTTAAGCGTATGTGTCGGGGTTTGTCACCGCCGGCTAGTAAATTTCTCGGATTGCGTGTCGGGTCTCGGATGGTGTGCGAAATGAGACACAAGGATTTATACTGGTTCGGACCTCCAGAGAGTAACACCCTACATCCAGTTCGAGCCGCTCGTGTTATTTGCATTGTTTCGTAGTAGGGGGTACAAATAGGCGAGGGAGGGAGCTCGGTCCCAAGCCTCTGTGGTGTGTGTACGTGATTCTCGTAGCAGAAGTCTGCGTACGTGTGTGGGAGCCAAGTCCGGCTGGAAGAAGAAGAAGAAACAAGAGAGAGCGCTTGCTCCTGATAGGAAGGAGAAAAAAGAATCGATCGAGGAGAGAAAAAAAACCTGACTTCCTCCGTGCCTTCTCTTTTATAAGTCAAGAGTAGGCTTACAGGTGAAGGCAATCAGGAGAGAGGTGTAGTACATGGTCAAAAAGAGAAACAGGAGAGTGCTTTTTTCCCATGCTGTGGAGAAGCTTTTGCCTATGCCGCGGATCCCGCTGTTCTTGGGAGTAGTTGGCACAGTCTCTAGGGGCACGTTTGGTAGCCCGCATGACCTTTGGGCCAGGTCCGGCGGCTGCAACCGGTGGTGTTTGGTAGCTTGGACGACCTTCTTAGCCAGGCCCGCCAGGTGCAAAAAAGGCCCGCCAGCCTGCACCGTATGAAACGCTCGAAGGGGTCGTTTCACGCGGTGCAGGCTGAAACGGGCACTCCAGCGGGGTTGGGGTGACCCCCGGTCTCCACGAGCGGACGGGCGGAGGCCACGGTCGCAGTGCGGGAGGAGTGTGCGGCGGCGTGGAGGCCATGGCCGGGCGCGGGATCCGGCCGCGGCGGCGTGGAGGCCATGGCCGGACGCGGGATCCGGCCGCCACGAACGGGTAGCCGCTGCCGGCGAGCCCCCACACGAACTCCAGCAGCGGCGAGTTGGTCATCACCGTGATGCTGCCGTAGTTCACGTACACGACGGAGCGCGGCGGCCGGCCGGCGAGCCAGTCTAGGAGCCCGTCCTGCTCCTTCCAGAGGTTGGACCCCAGGCAGGCGAGCGGCGTGCCGGCGGGGATCTCGAGGCGTTCGCGGAGGATAAGCGGCCCGACGGGGTACACCGGCGGGAGGTTGGCGGCGCGCATGGCGTCCAGCGTGGTGCCTTCAAGGTCCTCGAAGGTGTTGATGATGACGGCGTCGGCAAGTTTGAGCCGGTCGACCTCGCGCATCAGGAAGTTGAGCAAGATGTCGTCTTGGTCGAGGGTGCGGACGAAGTTAGGGAAGTCGCGGAGCTGCACGCCGGCGCACATGCCGCGAGCGCCAACGCCGTCGACGACGGTGGCAAGGTGACCGCCGGGGACGTCGGCGAGGTCGGCGGCGTCCCTGAACGGGACGAGGCCGCAGGGTGCGGAGTCCGGCGGCGGTCGCGGAGTCCGCGGCGGGCGTGGAGGTCGCGGTGGCGTTCGATGGAGGCCGCGGCGGGCGCGGAGTTCGCGACGGCGGTCGCGGCGCGCGGCATCGCCATGGAGGCCGCGGCGGTCGCGGCGGGCATGGAGGTCGCGACGGGCGCGGCGGGATCCGGCGGGCACGGGAGGCCGGCGGCGGGCACAGGAGGTGGCGCGGAGGCGGGCGGCGAGCATGGGAGGCGGCGCGGAGGCCATGGCCAGGCGCGGGCGCGGGCGGTGGAGCGGGCACGGGAGGCGGCGGCGCCGATGGTGGAGAGGAGACGAGGAGTAGGGTTGGTTATTTTTTAGACTGGGGAGTAGGGTTGGGTGGGTAAGCATACCAAAAGCCTAGTGCAAGGTACACATATCAGTCCACCAAACACCAACTCAGCACATCCTGCATCATGAGTTGCAATTTTACCAAACGTATTTTCTGCATCTCGTGAATCCAGCCCATCCGGCCCGAGCCTAGTTCATGGGCCTGTCTGGTGTGCTACGGTTTACCAAACGTGCCCTAGGTGATTTATGTGTGCACGCATAGCACACACGGTCTTGGCTGCCGTACTTGCCTCTTGCTGTACGTGGGGCCCGTTGCCCTTTCAAGTGTCACATGAGAGTTGCTGCCGGCGAAGACCACCCGGGCGAGGGCGAGGGCGAGAGTCACTCGTACGAGGGCCACTTTGGGCGAGCAGCTACTCGAGCGTGCGGTTGCTTGGACGAGGACCATCTACTCGGATGAGTACCAAGTACTCGGCGGGCTGCTTACTAGCCTGTTTAGTTCTCAAATAAAAAAATTTGGAGTTTTTTTAGGTCTATTAGGAAGATTAAATGTAGACTAATTACAAAACTAATTACATGAATGGACGAGAAATCGCCAGACGAATCCATTAAGTCTAATTAATCCGTCATTAGAGATTGTTTACTGTAGCACGATGTTGTCTAATCATGGCATAATTAGGCTCGTTAGATTCGTATCGAAAAATTAGGTAGGAGTTATGGAATGAGTTTTGTCATTAATTCACATTTAATACTCCTAATCAGTGTCGGAAGATTGATGTGACGGGTATTTGGGAAAATTTTTGAGAACTAAACAGGAAGCTAGTCGAGTAGTGCGTGGGTGCCTGCATGCACTCGAGTGCTAGGCGCATGCGTATATTTGTAGGTGGAGTAAAATGCACAGCCGGCCCTCCAACTTGGCAGCGGGTGTCATTCAGGTCTCTAAACTCTCAAAATACACATCTAGATCCCTGAACTTGGCAATCGATTCACGGGAGGTCCAAATCATCTTTGACTAAGTTAATTTGCTAGCATGACATGCTGACTAGGCACTGACATGCAATTATCAGTACTAATTTATGTGGAGTCCACCTGTCATGTCTCTCTTCATCATCCTCTCTGTCTCCGATCTCTGCCGGCCGCTAGCACAGGGAGGGCTCCAGCTTGAGCGCTGCCGTTCAAGGAGCGGATGCGGAGCAACACAAGTTCCCAGGCCAGCGTGGACAGGAGGCGCAGCTTCGTGGCCGCCGGCCACAGGGGCAAGCCCGACGACGACCACTGCTCCTCGGAACGGCCGTCCTCCGCCTCCGCCGTGTTCCTGCTCACAGAATGACGCCATCGAGGTTCCCACAAAAGATACTTTAACGTGCCCGTTCCCTCGCATCGTCCTCGCGTGAGGGCGACCCGAGGCTCCCCACCCACCGCCGCCAAGCCCACCCGGCCGCTCGTCGGCGGCCGCCGTCGCCGCTCCTGCGGCGGCGGCGGCCAGCGGCGGCTCCGCAAGAGGGCCCAGTGCGCGTCCCCTCCTCCTTCCTCTTCCTCTCTTCACTCCCTCTCCTCCTCCTCCTCCTCCTCCCACACCACCACACCAGGTCGCCCCCCTGGACGCTCCCTCCCTCCCCCGTCTCCGGCTTGCCGGCGTCTCCCAGCCGGTGGTCCTCCGACCTTGCCCCGATTTCCTTCCCCCCCTCACTTTCCTCCGCCGCCGGGGTTCCCAAACCCTAGATCTGGTGCGTGCCGGCGCCGGCGGCTGCTGTCGCCGTCGTTGTGGGCGACGGGCCCCTCGCCGCGACCGCGGGCGCCTGGTACAGGGCCGTTCTGGCGTGCTGCGCGTACGCGCTGCTCGCAGGTCCCCGCGCTGAGCTTCGAGGTGGCCGTGGCCGGCTCGCATGTCTCGGCGGGGGCGCTGCTGCTGCCGGCGGTGCCTTGAGCGGCGCTGCTGGCCTTCGCACTGCAGACCCGCGCCCTCGCATGGGCCAGGTTGGTTGGCCTCCTTCGCGCTCTTCGCCTTGGCCAGCATGGGGTCCAGCGGGAGCTCTGCCATCCGCCGCCCGGTCTTGGTCAGCTCGCCGCGGCTGTTGTGCGCGCCGAGGGCGAAGAGGTCCTCCAGCGCCCTGAGGAGCCCCTCCGACGCCGGCCGGGAACGCCGTCTTCTACCGGCCCAAGGACAGAGCACTGGTCGCCGACGTCGCGCGGCAGTGCTTTAGCGCGGGCGGCAACACCGGCGACCACGTCGCGCTGCTCAACGTGTACACCGAGTGGGAGCAGTCTGGGCACTCGACGCAGTGGTGCCTCAACCACTTCGTGCAGTCGCGCACCATGCGGCCCGCGCGGGACGTGCGGGAGCAGCTGGAGGCCGCTGCCTCTGACGCCCCCTCCTCATCACCGGCGGCGGCCGACGCCCGCCCTCCCCCCGGCGACACCCCGAGGACCTCGCCCATCTCCCTCGCCGGCTCGGCTCCTCCACCTCGAAGACGACGATGGCTCCACTTCAACGACTCCTCCTCCTCGATGGCTGCTCCTCGTGCTCCGGGCCGCGGTACCGCGCGCCGGGGCCTTCGCTGTTGCCTGTGGCCCTCCCTCCCTCCGTTGGCCGCGGTCCAGCGGCGTCGTCCTCCCTGTGCGCCTCGCCGCTACCCTCGCCCCGACGCGCCGCCTCCCTGCTGGCGGCGTGTCGCGCGACGCCTCCCTCCGCGGTGACAGACACGGTCCCCCTCCTCTCCTGGCGGCCGTGGCTGCCCTCCTACGGTGCCCTCTGCCTGCGGCCTCCCCGGTGCCCCGCCTCGCCGTCGGCCGCGGGGCCGAGCTCTCTCCCTCCCTCCCCGGAGCTCCGCCCTGCCGTCGGCCTCGAGGCTGGCCTCGGCGATGTCGCCCCCCTCCTGCACCATGGGCCGTGCCCCCCTCCACCAGCTTTGCCTTCCCTGTCCCTCACCGTATGTCTCCCTGGTGCACGTCGTCGGCTCTCCTTCCTCCCTCTCTCTCAGCCTTGCCTGCCTGAGCCTTTCTTCGTCTTCTTCTCGGTCACCTACTGCTGCTTCCATCGTCCTTCCTTCCTCTGGAAGCGGCGTTCGGCCCTGTGTGGGCATCTTGGAAGCCCTTGGCGAAAGCCTTTCGCTAGCATCGGCTAGCTCAACAATGGTTGCGCTCCCCGTAACTACCCTGCTGGGGGCATTGTTGCGGACTCCAATTCGCTGCGGTCTGCCAGGTGAAGACTCGGCCCACTCCTTCGTGAGTGGGCGGACGACGGCGGCGTTGTCGTCGCTACCTTCCTGAAGGCGTCGTTCTACTGGACCTTCTCGCTCGGCCTTCGCTGCTTCCAGGGGTTTTGCTTGGCGGTGATGTGCGGGTGTCCCTGATATGTTTTCCTTGCAGACTTGGTTGTCTTAGGTAGCCTTGTGTGATGTGGGTGTGGTACTTCTCTTCTCCCCCTCTGTTGTAGCCCCTTTTTCTTTCTTGTCTGTCTTCCGCGCTTTGGGGTTTCTCCCTTAGTCGCATTTTGTAAAACTCTCTCCTCTTAATGAAAAACGTGCTTTGCACGTCTTAAAAAAAAGAATGACGCCATCGAAGTAGAACTACTAGCTAAGACCTAAGATCGATATTGTTCCTGATCTGAAAAAGACAAAAAAAGGAGAGATGCTAACGACCTTGAGCCGCCGGAGCTGGCTCGATCCGCCGCCATTGGAGCCTTGGAGGTCGCGCTCCAGCACCTCGGGGGTCCACGGTCGGTGGCCGCGGCACCGCTCCTGCTCGCGTCACCCTGAGGTGCGGCGCGGCCCCATGCCAGGGTCGTTGGCCGGGGTGATGCGCCTCCGGCACCGCCGGACCATGGTCCACGGTCGGGCTGGCCGCCTCGCCGTGGCCGTGGCCTCCGAGGGGCCGGAGCAGGCAGCCGGCGGAGATCGGAGATGGAGAGGATGATGAAGAGAGACATGACAGGTGGACCCCACATAAATTAGTACCGATAATTGCATGTCAGTGCCTAGTCAGCATGTCATGCTAGCAAATTAACTTAGTCAAAGATGCTTTGGACCTCCCGTGAATTGATTACCAAGTTCATGGATCTAGATGTGCATTTTGAGAGTTTAGGGACCTGAATGACACCCGCTGCCAAGTTGGAGGGCCGGCTGTGCATTTTACTCTTGTACGTGTATGTATGTACGATAGTTTTGGTTCGCTGGATCTTCCTGCTTGTATGCGCACGGCAAGGCCTAGGAGAGCAGGAACAACCTGCCACCCGTGCTTGATGCAGGCGGAGCGGGGCGTGCGCCTGCTTGCACGACCCGCGTGGGCCCCGACTTGTACGGATGACCGCATGCAGTCGTGCCGACCCCGAGCGCCGTCGCGCACGCCCGACTTGCTTGTGTTCAGGCGAATCGAAGGGGTTCGCGCCAAATCGACTAGAGGTCGCGCGAGGCAGCATTTTGCCTCGTTGGCGTTTGCTATCTTTTATCCACTGTCATTCGGTATCCCTGATATAGGAACCCGTCAGCATGGGTCCAGCTCTTGTGGGGCCCACTTGGTCTGAGTCGGGGGATTAAGGACGGTGATGGTTGTAACATCCCGCAATTTAATTACGGAATGTTAATGATAAAAAATGAGGATTTAAAATTTTTGGTGAATTATTTGAGTGATTGACAATTTAATTAAGGATGTCCTCTTATTTCTCTCCTAAATTCCTAGATTTATTTTTGAGCTAATTAAAAATTCCTAGGAAATATAAAATGCTAGTGTGAGAACTTTGGAGTTTATTTGGTTTTATTTGGAATTTAGTTGTGTGGATTCAAATTTGAATTCTCCTTCAAATTTGAATCAATATTAGAAAGGGTTTTGAGTTAAAAGAAATAAGAAAAGGGGGCAATGCCTAGCTGGGCCTCGAGTTCGAACTGCGAAGTCTACTAGGGCCCCTCCTTCTCTTTTTCTAAGTTCACTGCACACCCCCACACTCCTCACAGTCCAGCCCATCGCGGCCCGTCTAACCCCGGCCCGTGTACCACCAACCCCCTTCGCGGTGAGTCGCTGCCAGGCGGGTCCCACGCGACGTCACGCCCGCGTCACACGCGACGTCACCCCGTCATCCCCCTCCTTTAGCACTTTCGCTGACGCTCGCTGCACAAAAGCGCCGGCGCCCGCCATGGCCGCCGCGGGGATGCCGTCCACGCGCTCGCGCTGCATCCGCGCCGTCCACACGTCCCGCGCCGCGCCCTTTAAGAAGCCGCCGCCGCAGCCCCCGGAGCTCCCCAACCCTAGCTGCCTTGGGGAGATTTCCCCTGTCCACACCACCCTGTTCCCCGGAGGAGAAGGAGAAGGGGGGAGAGGAGAAGAAGCCCGGAGGTCGTCCGAGGGTGATCGCCGACGCCGCCGCGAGGACCGGAGGCCACCCGTGGAGCTGCTGGTCGCCGCGAAGCCACGAACCGCGACGCCGACCACCTCCTCTGCTTCCCCTGTTCAGCGTCGTCCTGCTTCCCTCGTCGCCGGCAACCGTCTCCGTCCAACTTCCCCAACGCCTGCGCTTCGACCCATGGTCACAAGGTGAGGCCTTGGTTCCTACCTCCTCTGTTGTGGCCCGGCCTTCGAGCCGAGGGGTGGGGGAAGTCGAGCACGCCGTGTCCATGTCGCCGCCGTCGCCACGCCACCGCGCACGCGCTGTTGTGAAGCCGGCCTTCGTGCCGCGCCAATCTTCTGCAGGAGCCGCCGCCGTCGTCACGCGCGCGCCCGCCTCCGCTTTTACCATGTTTCTCGGCCTCACCCTGCCGTCACCCCTCGTTGCCCGCCGTGCACCGGCGCACCTTGCCGCCGGCCTGCACGTCAGCGCACACACGAGCCGGGGACCTCCCCGTCCACTGTTTGCACGCCTTCATGCCCGCCTCGCCGCCTAGGACACTGCGCGCCCACACGCGACGCTGCCCTGCGGCGGGATCTCACACCTCGCCGTCGCTGCACCGGCCAGGGGCTCCGCCATGGCCGCGCCGGTGCTGAACTCACACGCAAGGGGGCAAAAGCCCCGGTTTTGGGACCGTTTCGTTCCACTTGATACACGCACACGTGAACCAGGCTTTCAGACGCGCCCACACACCGTCTCCGGTGAACTCCACACCGCGCCGCCGCACCTTTCTCTGCGCCGCCGCCGTTGAGCACATCCCCGGCCAAAGGCCCGACCATTCTTGGCTTGGGCAGGTGCGCAAGCCTCTCCTGAGTCACGTCGTGTCGCTTGCTGACCAACCCCGGCCGCGCCTCGCCGCCGGCGGGCTTGGCCGCGCCGGAGTCCCTCGGGGGCATTTCGTCAAGCACCTGGGAACGCCGGCCAAAACCTCAGGGTTTTGTTCACACACCGCAACCCACACGTGCACGTACTCGCAAAGGATCCGCTGGGATCCAGTGCGCCGGCCCACTCACGGCCGCGCCTCACACACGCACACACACCGCCATGCCGCAGAGGATCGCTAGGATCCGCCGCGCACTGCCACGCCGGGCTACCACGCAGGCGGCCACGTGGGCTGGCGCCAGCCATGAGCTGCCCCGTGTCGGCCACGTGAGCGCCTAGAGCTGGCCTGCCGCTGGCTTCTAGCTTGGTTAGAGACGGCAGGAGTCACCCTGTAGCTAGCCTAAAGATTGTTATATTGTGTATGCGTTTTTTAATTTCAGAAATCTATTTAATCTTTGGAAATTCATAATAAATCCGTTTTAACTCTGAAAAATACAAAACTTCTTCTGAAAATCTTCTAAAAATCCAAACTCCGCGCTAGGCTAGAGTTTGCCCCCTTTTTGGATCATATTTGCTCTTCGTCTTGGATTTTATTGCTATTAGCTACCGAGTTATTTATTTAAATACGATTCTAGGAGCCGCCGGAGCCGGAGAGCTGAACCAGGACTACGACGACGACTTCGGCTACGACGACTACCCGCACCCAGGTTCACGCCTGACCAATTCTTTGAATGCCCATTAGGCATTGCTTTAGAACTGCTAGCGCTTTACTATTGCATAGTGATGGATATGATAAACCCGTGCATAGCCTCTTTTACATACTTGTCCTTGATTGACCTACTACTACTACTTTACTTATGCGTGATGATACGCTGAGCTTGCTATGCATGTGTTGGGATTATTGTGGTAGTTTCTTGGCGTGTGTGGGGAAAAATCGGCAGGAGAAGGTGTTTTGGGATATTTTGGCGGGGGTGAGCTCAAGACAACCCGATCTGGGATCGGGGGCCAGGGATCGTCTTCTCGGACGTTGCCCAGTTTGGTGCCTATGGCGGGTACACTGTTTTAGGAGCACAGGTGTTGGGGATTTTGTGATGACTTGGAGGATAGGAGCTCGCCCCGGTCTAAAACCGAGTGGGTCGCCTGTTACACAGGACTTTCGTACACACCACCTCGCCGAGAGTGGGGATAGGGCCGCTCGACCCTAGCAAGTGCGATACCATACCTGCCAGTAGGATGGAGGGTATCAGTGAGAGGGTTAGGGTGAAGTCCCTTCCCTTTGGGCGTTCCCCGTGTGGCCACACGGGGACATTTTCACAGTTGTGGGGCGGACCTTTGCGAAGGATCGTAGCGAGACCTGGATGCAGGATGGGATCGTAACTCCTAGGTGTTCGTTCGGTAGGGTAGGCTCGGTCGGCCGTACACCGTCCGGGTACTATTCCGAGATGGGTACTGGTGTACACGCTCTGCAGAGTTTAGATCTATACGTATAGCCGCGTCCTCGGTTATGGACATGCCCGTTGTTTCTCCGACTCTTACGTTTTGGGATTTCTACCTTCCCCCTTATAGGATGAGAGTGTATGGTGAGCCGTGGTTGTATTCGGGGAGAGAAGAGTTGCTCCCTCTGCCTCGCGGATCCGGGTGCAACCATTGAGGTGCGAGGAGTGGGAGTTCTCGCACCGACCCTAGATGGAGATAGGTGATGGTGACGGTGATCTGGGTGACCAGGTGTAACCGTTTGCGGATGAGAGATATGGGAATTGGTGGGAATATGGAGATACTACTCTATTTATGATGCTGCTGCTGCCTAGGAAACCCAGCCACTTCCTTGATACTTTCTTTACCCTTAGAAGTATGCCACTTAAAGCTTGCATACGGTTGGTGACGTGGACCTATCCCAATCCTTGGGGATAGCCCCTGAGCTTGCAGGGTACGAGTCAGACTTCGACAACAACGCCGACGGATGGTACGACTGAGGGGCACGTTGCTTCGCTCAAGGATGCCTGTGGAGACGAATGAAGATGGAGACACCTTTTGGAAGCTAGCTACCGCTGCGTAGGCTCTTATTCTTGTTATTCCGCCAAGAGGCGTGTATTGATGTAATCCGATTATTCAGGATATGTAATAATCAGATTATTATTCGTACTCTGATGCTTTAATTCGTTGTATGACTGTGATGTTTATCTGTGATGAATGCCTATGCGTGATAACGTCTGATCCAGGGACTATCACGAGACAGAAAGCTGGGTTTTTCGTTTTTGAAAACCTAGGGCGTTACAATGGTCACCCCTAATATAGGCCCTCGTCGGTATGCGTGAAGTTGGAGTTGTGAAAACATGTCTAGGTTTCGAAGAGGAGTTATGCAGTGTCCAAGTACAAATTAAGTGAGGATTACCACGATTTAGCACATACATATGTTTCACGCAGCCACACATATAGCAGTGCAACTTGGGGGTGGGGGAGGAGGGGCTTGAGCCCCCCTACCTACCGAATCTCCCGGATGTTGCCTACAAATTTGAGAAAGAAGAAGAGATTGAAGGAAGAGGAATGAAAGAAGAGCTTCCCTAAGCTCAATCTGACTCCACTGGTTCCACGTAGCATATATGTGTTGCAAGCTTCCAACCGCAGTCGGATGCTGCTTAACCCACCTCATTGTTGGCGAACAGATCTGTTTTGTAAGATGTTTCAAAAATATTTTTCAGAAAATCTCGTATATATGGACATACATTCTATATTTTTATATAGTTAAAATTGTAATGGAACACCCAAACTTGCTTAGGGTGTGTTTAGTTCGTCAAATTTGCGTGAATAAATAGTGCATTAGGGTGAAAAGTTGTGAAAAAAGTATGTGTTGATCATATTTTTACGGAGGATGCGTGCACATTCCTAAAGTTCTGGCTACATCATACTCGTGATAGCTTTCTCTGAACCGAAGCTGCTGGACTGAGACGTCGAAGCTACTGGTGTAACCATGGAGCGATCTTATGCAAGATATGATGATTTTTAATTTGTATACGTGACAAATTTGCTTGAATGTCACAGTATTCTAGGCCGAATTGTGACGAAACTGATAAAATATTTTGATTTTTTGGGCTGGTATCCATAAGTGTGAATCCACGACGTTCTCTAGAAGCATCACAAAAAATTTGACACAGGTTAAATAGTTGCTTATAGTGAGAACATGTTTTGTGAGAGAAAATGTGACTCGGTATGATGGTGAATAGTGAATCAGGATGGAGAGTGAGAAAACTAAACAAAGCCTTGGTGAAGAGAGGACTCCTAGCTTAGGGTCGTAGGTTCAAGATACCTAATAATAAGGTTAAAAAGAGAGAGAGATATATCCTGGTTTATCCTAATAAGCACAATTGGTAGATCTTAAAATTGACAAAGACATTTTTCCAAAAAAATTTGTCAAAGCATTTTCCAAAAAAATTTGACAAAGACATTTTTCCCTAAAAAATTTGACAAAGACTTCACATGTGCCTTACTGTTAATGAGCAATGGACACGTCCCTTTCACACATCGCTATTGATTACTAAATAAATTTTCAAAAAAATATATATCGTCACTCGTGCTGAGTTTGTGACTCAAATTGCATTTTTTGACAACAAACATATATAATATATTAAAGCAGCAACGTTACAACTAGACCTTTAGAAAAGGACCGAATTACAACAAGATCCCTGGAGGACACAGTCACAGATCCAGAAACATCATCGGAGGGCTGGTCGCCGGTGGACGACGGGAGCGGCGTCGCGGACGCTTGGTGCCGTTGGTGAGGGGCCTCGCGAAGCGTAGGTTTGTAGAGGTTGAGAGCGGCGTCTTGTAGAAGCACCACCAGCCGACAGATGTAGTTGAAGAAGCCGCCGGTGTAGAAATGGTCGCCGGTGTAGGGAGGCGCACGGCCCATCCAGTGACGTAGGATCAGACATGTATAGATAAACTTGTCTTAACTAAAAATAACGGTTATTTTGAGCAAAGTTGAAGCTGGATAAAAAAAACTTCACCAAGCATATACTCTCAAGATCTCGCTTAACAAGAAAATAGATTATCCAAATTAGCGTGCATGAGCGCAAGAATGGAAGCGTTACAAAATATTTCTCCCCACACGCTCGCGGCGGCTCACCACGAGATGTTCTCTCTTTCGAAGCCTTCATGCACGACCGTTCTTGTGCAACTCCGGCGCGGCGCATGCCCGGCTCGCCGGTGGCCTAACTTGTGGCCACTATCCCAGCCACCGGTGGCGCCGCCCTGCTGGTGCTGACGACCGTGGGCGTCGGAGAAGTAGTTGCTGAGCTCCCTCATGAACCCACCCGTGGCCGCGCGCTCCCGCGCCTGCACCTGCGGCGCCGGCGGCGCCCGCCTTGACCACGCCGCCGTGAAGCCCAGGTGGTCTGACGACGACGGCGGCGGCCCGTACGCCAGCTGATGCTCCCTGTCGTCCTCGGCGATGGTGTCCAGGCTCCTCGGCACCTTCCCTCGCCGCATGACCGACACCACCTGTGGCGGCGCCACCTCCGTCACGAACCTCGCCGCCGGCTTCGCCTTCGCCATGGCACAACACAATCGATCGGCAGCAAACAAATTAACCAAGACAATCACAGTATCTACTCGCTCGCTCTAGCAACACGGGGTTTCTCGCTAGCTGTGCTTCTGTTGCTTTATCGCAGCTGCACGAGTTCTTTGTGCCTTTGTGGTTGTGGAATTGGCGATGCCGGCCGGACAGCCGGAGCGCGTATTTATACTACCGGACGAGATCGACGAGCGGCGCCTTGGTCGAGACCCCGGCCGGCCGGCCAGAGCCACGCGCGACGCCACGGGCCACACGGTGGCGCGACGTGGACGGCGGCGTCGCCTCTCGGAGCCGGGTCGAACAGCTGTGCGAATCCCGTTACCTTGCACGTCAAGCCAGAGCCAGCCAGCTAGCTGCTAGTGCACGTGCCATTTGCCAGCGAGTGAGCTTGTCGCCACGTGCGACGCGGCGGCGACTGAACGGCGAGCCGGCGGAGAGCGTTAGCGTTCAACGGCGTAGTTAATGCGGCGCGCGTCCCGGCGCTGGCGCGTCGGCGTCCGTCGACGTCGCTGCCGCCGGGGCTAATTGCGCCTTTTTGGTTTGATGAGAGGGGGGGCCGCGCTGCCACGGCGACGGGCGCCGGCCGGGGTGCGACGTGGCTGGCGCGACGTGGAGGGGGGCTCCGCCTGCTCCGGTGCTCCGCCGTCCGCGTGTGGCCGGCCGAGGAAGCTCACGGACGCGGGCCGGCGGGCGTCGTTCTCCTTTCATGCGGCCGGCGTTATCTGCGTGCGGAATCCTGACCTGTGCTGCAATACCGTACGCCGTAGGGCACAGGAACCCAGGCACACGTTATTTTTTTCTTCTTTCTTTTCCCTCAACACTTTCCCGGCGCGACGGTGACTATCGAACGAGAGGAGACGATGATGCACACGCACGCAGGTATTTTCTTCAATTTTTTCCCCTGTTGATTTTTTCTTTTTTGCTCTCGAAAGAAACCGGTAATCGCCGTTAGTAGGATCCATGTCTAGGCACGCGGGCCCGATGTGAATGCCAGATGGACCATCAGGATCAATCAGTTTTCCCGGGCCGATGGATGACATCCTCGGGCCCAATAACAGCAGTGGCGGGCCGGCGGCCTGCCCGTTGAACCCTTACTTATCCTCCTCTCTGCGCGAATTGCGCCGGGAGAAGGGGCCCTCGTATAGGAAAAAGTCCATTCCACAACCCTTCTCTATAGACGCTGTCTGGGTTTCAACCCCCAACCACAAAACTAGGTATTGGACACCTACGAACTATCGAAACCGTCTGATTTACCCCCCTCGGCGGTTTCTAAGGTGGTTTTTGCTGACGTGGCGGGTTTTCGAGGTGGTTTTTGCTGATGTGGCGCCTAGGTGGTCTTCTAGAGCTGCTGACGAGTATGACCCACCCACCCGACCTAACCTTATCTCCCTCCCTCCCCCATCTCTCTATCTCTCTCGTGTGGCAGGTGAGGCCTCCCTCCGCCGGCTGGGGATGGGGTTGGGTAGGGATGGCGGAGGAGGGGCCCTTCTTCCGGCGGCGCGGTGAGGAGCTCCGGCGCCTCTCCATCCCCTGCAGTGGCGGCGACAAGGAGCTTCGTCACCACAGTCGGCGCGAGGCGAGGCGTGGCGCGGCAGAGCTCCGACATGCCGGCGGTGGGCCTCCCTCCTCGGCATCGAGCCTCCCTCGCTGTCGGCCTCCTCGCGGCATACGCCCCTCGCTCTCCACGTCGGCGACCTCCTCGCGCGGAGGTGCGGGGGTACGACCCGCCGGCGGAGGGAGAAGGGTGGCGCGACTTCTTCCTCTCCAGTCAGCTGTGCCTCGCCCTACTCCATCCGCCAGCACTCCGCGTCCTCCACTGCTAGCGCTAGAGCTCAATAGCGGGCTCCAGCAGGCAGCGGCGCGGGGTGGGTTGGGCTCGTGTGCGCGGTGGCCTCCGACGGGGCTCCGGCGGCGACGACGATGCAGCGGGTGGCCAGCGGACGCGGAATCCGTCGGGCTGTCACGGCCAGTGAGACGACGGGAGAGCAGGGGCGCCAGCGGCCTACCCTCTGGCGCTCGATCCATGTCCCTCTGTCCCTCTCCCGTCGAGCTCAGAAGTGCGGAGCAGAGGCAGCTCCCGAAGCTCCTCCAGTGGCGGCGGAATCTCGGCGGCGGCGGAGCTTTTCTCGTGGTGGCGGTGGGATCTGGAGAACGGTCGTCCCCTCTCTCCTTGTGCTCCTCCAATCCCCCTTCTCTCCCTCTGCCCCACCGGCGCGGCGCAACACTGCTCCACACCTGCTGCCGGAGCTCCGCCGGCTGCTCTGCTCCGCTCCATCGCCGACCGGGTAGTTGAGAATGGCGTGTGCCCGGTAGTTACGCGCCTTTGCCGTTTTCGATGATGTGGCGCCACGTCAGCAAAAAAAACCACCTCAAAAACCTATCACATCAGCAAAAACCACCTCAGAAACCGTCGAGGGGGTAAAATGAACGGTTTTGATAGTTGGTGGGTGTCCAATACCTGGTTTTGTTGTTAGGGATTGAAACCCAGACAGCGTCTATATATGAGGGTTATGGAATGGACTTTTTCCCCTCGTATATAACCGCATCTTCACTTTCCTCCGGGTGGTTCCGGCGGCGGCGCGCTAGCGATCTTGGTTGGAAGAGCGGAAGCAGAAGGAAGCGCCGCCGGTCAGATCACTTCGCCGTTCACCCAGGCACCCAGCCATGGTGAGTCCCGTTGACTTCGGTCTTCCTCCTTCCTGTTATCGATGTGGCTTCCAAGTTGTTCGTGCGCTGATTCCTACATTTTGGTGCGATGTGAAGCCGTGGTGATATGGTTTTAGCATCGTGGCTGCTGACTGTTTTGGAACTAAAGTTGCTGGTCTTGAAGGAGAAGGCGAGCTAGGAGTTAGGAATGGCTGACGGGAATTTTGATTTTGGATGAGAGGCATGGGTACGATGATTCGATGAAATATTGATGGTTTCATTGTTTGCTACATGATTTGAAAATTGAAATAATTCTGTGAGAGGGAATTAACGAGGTACTGCGGTCTGTAGAATCAAGAGTAGATTACAAGTACTTAGGCATGGCACACAAATACACAATCGATTGACATAGTGTGATTGTCTAACCTGGCCTGCGAGATGTGCCTTTCTTCTTAAAGCTGCTTGTGCGCATTTGCAAAATTAAATAAATAAATACTGAGATCACCTAGTGTGATTAGATGTTCCTTTCTTCTTGCCTGTGCGCATTTGCAAAATAATATCGGGATGACCTGTGGGATTTGCGAAATGTCAGGATTATTATTTTTTGTTTTTTAAACTCGTTAGCTTTTCTGTGGAAGAAGGAATATATATCAGTTTACTGCACAGACTAATCCTACAGTGTTTGCCTTCATTGTTGTTCAACTTCTGCATTTTGTCACATTGGTTTAGTGTGGCATAGGGAGTGGTAGTGAAATTGAGCTAGCAGGTGCGTAGTGTTGAAATGTTGCGCTACTATTTTACCAAGTTCATTCTCAGCTACCTGCGATGTGATTTTCCATGTCAGTCGAAGAGGAAGACCAGGGAACCCAAGGAGGAGACTGTCACACTTGGACCCACTGTCCGTGAAGGGGAGTATGTCTTTGGAGTAGCTCATGTTTTTGCATCATTCAATGATACATTCATCGTAAGTGTTGCTTTTGACAATTACACGGTCTGTGGTATGCTCGCCTGTAAGCTGCAAGTCTCTAACTAGCAATGGCCTCTATATGCAGCATGTCACTGATTTGTCTGGGAGGGAGACTCTCGTCCGTATCACTGGTATGATCCTTCTTTTATTAATATGTATAATATGACGATCACAAATTTGGAACAAAATTAACTAACCCCTACATTAAATATGCAGGTGGCATGAAGGTCAAAGCTGACCGTGATGAATCATCACCTTATGCAGCTATGCTTGCTTCTCAGGATGTTGCACAGCGTTTCAAGGTTTGTATGGTAACATAACTGTCTTGTTGAATGAGTTTCCATTCTTTGAATTCTTATTCATGTATGTTCTAAAACTCTCAGGAGCTTGGTATTACTGCTTTGCACATTAAGCTCCGCGCCACAGGGGGCAACAAGACTAAGACACTTGGACCTGGTGCTCAGTCAGCTCTCCGGGCACTTGCTCGATCTGGCAGCGGACGCATTGGTAAGCTTTGACATCCATTTCCACACTACTTTTCTCTGTTGTGTTGCAAAACCATATTGATTTCACCTATCATTGCAATGGTTAATGTCTTCATAATTCATAATCATATAAGCATATCAATAATTATGACTACTTGTTTTGCAGAGGATGTGACCCCGGTTCCCACTGACAGCACTCGCCGAAAAGGTGGTAGGAGAGGAAGGAGGCTGTAGATGTCTTTTTCTCTGTCATTCTTGTGGATGTCACCAAGAATCCCCCTATTTGGATAGTCTTACAGCTTTAATGTTCTGATGAAGCTTTGGTTTTGTTCAGTGTTCTGAATTATTGGCTGTCTGCTAATTCGGCAGTATGATTTGTTAAGAAAATTTTCCTCACATTTGTGCAAGGAATCTCAAGTCTATAGGTTTGTTTTATGGTCTTGCACTGATCCTATGTGGTAAGTCTGTTTCGCCTGGAACAGAAGATGCTGTGGATACATCATACATGGCACTTTCCACATCAGTAACGGCTATAATGTCGTGATTTTTAAAACCAAGCATGATGGGAACTTCTGACAATCCTGACGCTGCAATGCTGTTAAAATTATAATCAGATTCGCTCCAATGCTGTTAAAATTATAATCAGATTTCGACCCAGCATTTGTTTCTACTGAATCGTTAGAACGGACACGAGAGAATGAAAGATACAGTTTGCTCACACACATGGACACACACTTACACGATGAATGTTACGGGCATCAACTGGGGTTCAGACTTCAGAAAGCAAGCGTGGCGTAGGCAACGCCGCCAACAAACGAGGCGAGGAAGCCAGAGACGGTGAGGCCGCCGGCGCCGTTCTTGTCGCCGCCGGCATGAGGCGCGCCCTTGGCCGTGGAGTTCTTGGGCGAGGAGGATGAGGAGGAAGGTGGCGCCTTGGCAGCACCGCCGCCGCCGCCGGAGGGAGCCGGCCCGGCCGGCGTCGGCGAGGACGACGACGAGCCTCCCTGCGGGGCCGGCGCCGGCCCTCCGGCGGCGACCATGACGATGAGCTTCTCGCCGGCGCGGCAGTTGGCCTCGACGCCGCTGATGAAGAAGAAGGCGCCGGCGGTGTCGAGCGCGAAGGAGGTGCTGCCGTCGTCGAAGCGCTTGTCGTAGGAGGAGGTGTTGCAGGCGTTGTAGTCGGCCGGCTCCACCAGCAGCACCGAGTCCTTGTCCTTGGGGTACACGAACACTGCAAAGAATATGCAAGGTCGTCAAGGTCAGCGACAGCGAGCTCAGCTTGGTGAGGGAGGGGAAGCTTTGAATTGAAGCTGCGCGCGGCGGCACTCACGGAGCTGGTCGCCGATCTGGAAGCCGGTCTTCTCGGCCCAGGTGTTGAAGGACTCGGCGGCGGCGTCCGGGACGGCCCAGCCATTGTCGCCGCCGACCTTGTACTGCGTCGCGCCGGCGGCCGCGACGAGGATGGCGAAGCAGCAGCAGGCGAGCCCCAGACCACAGAACCTCGACGCCGCCATGGCTAGATGCTGCAACTGAACTGATGCTAGCCTGCAACAAAGCAATGGAGCTACTGCTGCTGATTGCGCTGTCTGTCCCTACGCCCTGCAACACCGGATGTATAAAGAAGTCTTTGGGATGGGGATGGAGGACACGGCCCGGGTCTGGAGCGTATATGTAGGCGAGCGTTGCGATCGAGGGTTTGCACAGCAGGGTGCAGGCTGTGGGGGGTGGGGCCGGTGCCTTGCTTTTGCTGGTCGGTCACCTCCTCGCCTCGCCTCGAGCGAAGCTCTGCCGGGCACGTGCTCCAGCTCGGCTCGGCCGCTGGTGTGGTGCGCGCGGGGCGGGGGGTGTGGCTGTGTCGTGTCACCGTGTGCTAGCCCAGATTCCCGTTGCCCGCTTGCCTTTGCTGCGAAGAATAGATGCTTCCCCCAGAATGGTAGTGGATGTGGATCGGAAAAAGCTCAGAGCTTGTTTCGTTCGTCTGTCTCTGGATCAGAGTTTTTTCAGGGCTTCCGGATAGGACGAACAGCTGAAATGATCGGTGCCATTTTGGGTTTTTTTCTGGAATGAGCCGTGCCATTTTGGTTGGGAAGGAAAAGGAAGTGATCTGCACTTATTGAATTTGATTCATACTGTAGTAAATATGCATATATACGTGATGTGCAAATGTTGGTCATCTATTCTCGTCTTTTCGAGTGGTTGATCTGACGGGGCCAAAGGAAAAGTGAAGAGGGATGAAGGGAAAAGAACTTTATAGATTCTGATGCAACTAGACGGGGCCACTCAGAAAGGCTAGAAATCATGATGGGCCCCCGCCCCTGGCAAACTTAATTAATCTTCTTTGGAATATGTATGGGCCGTAACTGTTGTGTGGGCCTTATGTTTAGCCCAACAAGAGTTTTGAATAATAAGGCCCATTCCATTTGTGACAACCCAAAACATAAGGCACATTCCCATTTGTGACAACCCAAAACATAAGACCCAGAATTTTTTTTTACAACATAAGTAAGACCCATAATATTAATTTAGCTCAAAGTAAGAGCCTGTTCTGTTCGGTGAAAAAGAATAGTGAAGTTGCAAATGAATAGTACTAGAATAGTATTTTTTTAGAAAAGATGTGACGGATGTGATAGGTGAATTCACTATTCCTTTTGAAAGAAAAGAATAGGCCCTAAGTCTATGAATGTTGGCCCATCGCAACGCAACCGATCGCCGAACGAAACCTGGCTGTGGCGCGGTTAGAGATGGCAATGGGTACCCGAAACCCGAGTACCCGACGGGTTTTACCCGATAAGGAGACGGGTATGGAATTATATTTGTACCCGCGGGTACATAAATGGGTAACATCATGTACCCATCAGGTAAGCGGGTGCGGGTGTGGGTACATACTACCCATACCCGCATACCCATGGGTAAAATAAACCCGTCTACAATATGTGATAAACGTGTAAAATAGTATATTGTTAGTGAAAGATAACTTAATATTGATAACTAACAAAAAAATCTTATGCTTTATTAGACTATTAATTAGTTAACAATTATCATTTATCTTTTTTATCAATTAAATTCGTTGATGTATGCACCTTATCACGTGTTATGTTCTCAAATATATTAGTTTACAACGGGTATGCTATCGGGTATGGGTTACCCGACGGGTAAAAAAACCCGTGCGGGTACGGGTATGGGTAAGAACTCAAACCCGCATGCGGGTATGGGTTTTTTAGCGGGTAGGAGTTAGAGTTGGCGGGTGCGGGTATGGAACGGCACTACCCGACGGGTTTCTACCCGTTGCCATCTCTAGGCGCGGTGCGCCGCCGTGCGCGTACGCCATGGCGGCGGCGGCGGCGGCGCTTCCTTGTCACGCCCCGCCGGCCGCCGGAAACCTTCCGCGCGGCCGGCATGTTCCAAGTTCCAAGTAGCACTCGGCACTCCACGTCCACGGCTTGCCTGCAACGCCGAGCACTCGTCGCCCGGCTCCCCGTGACTATCGCAGGTATTTTTTTTTCTCTGTCTCATTGCCTGATCTGCTTGCTGTTTCACTTCTGCAATCGCAATTGGAAAGGCTCGCACAGTCGCACACTGATCACACATTCACACGTACTCCCCCTCCAGGCAGAGTAAGAGTTCATAAATCGTTTTTTTAAGAATAGTTCATAAATCGTTTCGTTTTGCTTCTTATTCATCCGGTGGGAAAACGAATAGTACAAGAGATTTGCAAGAACATGTACAAATCGCACGTCGTCTTTACATGTACATCAACGTACTCGATCACTTTCCGTTGGTTGGAACAGTAGGTCAGTCAGTGGTTGAATCGGGTTCACTTCGCTTCAAAGAGCAAGCATGGCGTAGCCAAGGACGCAGGCCCCGACCGAGCTGGCGAGGCCATTGGCCACCGCGAGGGCGGCGCCGTTCTTGTGGTTGTTGGATCCGGCGGGACGCGACGGCGGCGTGCCAGTCGAGTTCGCCGTCGACGTCCCACGCGCGCTCGGAGCCGGAGAGCTTGCCGAGGGTGCCGGCGGTGCCTGCGGGGCACCGGCCGGGACGGATGGTGGTGGGGTGGATGCGCTCGGAGGAGGTGGGGACGAAGCGGCGGGTGGCGGCGTGCTCGGCGTCGTCGTGGCGGGAGGGGGAGCCGAGGCCGAGCTGGCGGGCGGCGGCGGCGACGCGACGGTCGGGGCCTTAGGAGGAGCAGGCGGCGACGGCGGGGTGGCGGAGCTGGCGGGAGGGGGATACGGCGACGCCGGAGGAGGTGCCGTTGGCGTCGCCGGCGGAGGCACCGTTGGCGTCGTCGGCGCGCCGCTGCCGCTGCCGCCGGTGCCGTTGCGGCCGGGGGCGAGAACCATGACGATGAGCTTCTCGTTGGCGCGGCAGTTGGCCTCGACGCCGCTGATGAAGAAGAGCGCGCCGGCGCGGTCCAGCGTGACCACTGTGTCGCCGTCGTCGAACTTCTTCACGTACGACGACGTGTTGCAGGCGTTGTAGTCCGCCGGATCCACCTGCAGCACCGAGTCCTGGTCCTTGGGGTACACGAACACTGCGCATCCAGTCATGGCGCCATGAATGGCGTGTGTCGCGTGAGATGGTGTTCTCGTCGATAATCATACTTGCCAAATGGCAATGGCATGGCAGCTGAAATTAAGCTTTGATGCATTATACGTGTCAGACCAGTGAAATTACCTAGCGAGTCTCCGACCTGAAACCTGGTCCTCTCCGCCCAGGTGTTGAAGGGCTCCGCGCCGGCGGTGGGGACGCTCCAGCCATTGGCGCCGCCGACTGTGAACTGGGTTGCGCCGGCGACCGCGACCGCAACGGCGATGCAAGCAATCCCAAGAACGTAACTGCTTGACTTCCCCATGGGAGAGGAACGAACTAGGCAGGTATAGTGCTAACTAATTTAGGCTTTGTGTGGTAACTACTCTTGGATCTGCTGGAGGTTGAAGAAACCCATGGGTTTTGCTGCGCTATTTGTAGGCGTCAATGGCAGCGGCTTTACAAGCTGTAGGGTTCGTTGCTTTCCATGGCCACGTTGAGCTATGTTTCCAAAGCATATGGCACCTCGATCGCCTTTCCATCTCGTCTTGGTTTCTGCTGTGCTCTGCCTGCCTGCCTGCCTGCTAGATCCATGGCTTGCCAATTGGCGGCTGGAATATTCATAGCTTGTGCATGGGTCCATGGTTCATGGACAATTGCCATTTCCAAACAGTTCTTGGTTGCTGTTTGTCAATGTCGTTAGTAACACACGTGGCACGTTGCGATACGCCTCGGTCAGCGACTCAGCGTGGAACAATGTGCTAATTGTCTAGTTCAGTGGATTAACAACGGTGAGACATGATTTGCTACTAAGGGTAAAATGTTGAGGGTTCCAAAAGTTTTTTTCAGACTGTTTCACCTTTTTCGTCCTTGCAAGGCTCTTCTGCTCATCTCTGTACTAGGCTGTATGGCATAGGGTTCTTGACCTTGATGCTAAGGTTACGCTTCCGGCTTGCCCCATTTGCAAGGAAAACAGAAGTGCAGCTGCAGCATAACAAAATAATAGCAGTTTTCTGATGATTTTTGCTGTCAACTGTGCAGCTAGTGCAACCTTTTTTTAGGAATGCTAGTACAACACTTGAACAAATTAAAGTGACATGATGAAACATTGCATCATGTTCGCCGGCCGCACGTCTGTCATGGCGTGGGAAATCAGTTTTGCTATAGGGCCTGGTGTGATTAGACCCTAGTGGCCTACGTGGCATGATCAATGGTGGTAATCAGAACCTAGGCATGCCGACGAGTCCCTGACAGTTGTATGTCTTGGAAAAATATTGTTCAAACCACAAGCTGTCTGAGCCTGGCTGGAAACGTGCTTGAAAAAATATGTGAAGCTTTGCAGAGTCCTAATCTGGTCAGGAAGCCATATCCTCTACTTTACTGAAGAAATGTAAGAATTAAGATCAGAGATGATGACTGCATGTTCAAACATTAATTTAAGTCGTTTTTCCTTTTGATTTCCAACTCTAGGTCTGACTGTAAGAAAAAAGAAAAAGAATCAAACAATTCCAAACCAAAGCTGTCTCCCTAAACCGAAAGCATTTACAGGCATGGCGATCTGCATTCGTTCACACATGGTTTCTGTCTGCATGCCATTCAGGCGACCCGGAACCCTCTTTGCGACTCACTGAAGGCGTCGTAGGCGGTAGCAAATGAAGCTCTTGACCTTGAAGACGATGACCTTGCAGACGACGTAGGCGACGACGCCCTCTTCTTCTTCCTCTTCGGCTTCCTGGGGCCTCCTTTTGCCACGTCAGGGAAAGAAGGGGCCTCTTGTTGGCGGGCCTTGCTGTTGTCCGGGAAGATCTCAATGGGCATCATGCTTCTTGGCTGCTCAAAGTCTGCTGAGAAAAAAAGGGGGGAAATCAGCTTCAAATTTTTTTAAAAAACATCTGTATTAGCAAAAGATCTGTGAGATTCTTCAACGAATTCGTGTTCATTTCATATTGCATACATGCAAGCGACCAAGAGGTCCTTGGAGTAGTGGTGTGCCACTGCTGTCATTATGAGATAGCCAAGAAGCACAAATGATTACCCGTGCTGCGTGTATGATTACTAGCCACAGATTTGTTTAAGGCGTGACTGGAATGTCATACGGAACATCATCAAGGAACTTTATCTTTGTGAAGAGATGAAATCTGATTTTGCCTTTTAGTCTGTTTTGTTGACTGAATATTTAAAGGGTAAAACAGTGACAGAGGTGAGAATCACCTGCAGAGGCCCAAGAAGTCCGCCTTGACTGTGCAGCTGTGCTCATAGAGCCTGCTGACAATTCCTCTGTCCCCTTGAATTCAGCCATCTGAAATCATTGATTGATCAGAATTCAGCAATCAGTTAAAACTAGAAGGTAAGCAGACTCATGGCAGCAACAGCAAAAGCATAATGCTGCAGACTGGGAAGATCAATTGGGAAAGCTGCACGGTTATGATATTCTTACCCAGCTTGGAGAAGTGTCACTGGTGCCCAGACCTATGTGAGCCACATGCTTTACATCTGTAGGGTACCCGATCTCCATCTCGTGTTCTTTATGCACTGCAAAAGAACAGAAGTTCATGTCTAACCAGGTACTTGTGTTTTCACCCTATGCTTTTAGTTGGGGCTCCTTTTTCAGAACATTTTTTCATGAATTTTAAAATCTGGATGCAGAATATGTAGAAACTCAAGACAAGGAATGCAAAAGTGTAGAAGTAAAAGAAATTTAGAGAAGGATGGGATTATTACCAAACATCTGAGAGATTATCTTCAGCCCTTTGAAGATCCCCTTCATCTTTATCGCCATTGGTGAAGCCCTTGACGAAAAAGAGCTCCTACAAGAATGTATTATAATATGATTAAATGTTCTAGAAGTGAAAAGAAAAGATTTAAGCTTTAATGCACAAAAAGTAACTATAAAACATGGTAAGGGAAAAAGGAACAACAATGATACAATTTGCATGAATGACAAAGATGCACATATCTCTTGAGTGGTAAGATTGGCAGACACAGATAGAACTGATTACTGAGAGTGAAAACAAAGCACAGCCGCAATCTACCTTGTAACGAGCATGCTTCTGAAATCTTAATCTTTAGGCCAAATTAACTCTCAACTCTGAAGATGAAGAGCAAAGCAGAAGCACATGAGCACAAGCAGTCTGATTTAGAGGGGTAGGAAGGAGAGGGAGCTAAATCTTCTAAGAGAGTAGCATAGCAACTCCTTAAATATGGTGACAGGTTAGTTGGCCACAACTCTTTCTTGTTCTTCTTTTTTATATTTTCTTTGGCGCAGTTCAGGCCCTGCTGAAGAACTACCAATTTGTGCTGCTCTAGCTTGCAAGCTAGCTGTACTCGGATTTCGTTTATGTGGTGATCATTTGTTTAGATGCTAATAGGAACTCATTGGCAATATCATATTCCTGATGAGTAGTTGAACTTTTATTTTTCCTGAATAATTTTCTCCGTTGGCTGGGGCACGACTTGTTCTGAAGAAAGCTGGATTGTTCCCTGGAAAGTTTTAACTGTCAACCGTCAAGCCTTTTCTACATTCATCTGATTCGCCCTACAGAACTAACACCAACGGCTCAATTATGCAAAGGCTTAAAGGTTCCTGGCCCAATGTCTGACCAAAATCTGCTAGCGTATCGTATCTCACATGTGCCTCCTGGTCCTTGCATT
Source organism: Cenchrus fungigraminus (assembly GCA_036936925.1). Lineage (NCBI taxonomy): Eukaryota > Viridiplantae > Streptophyta > Magnoliopsida > Poales > Poaceae > Cenchrus > Cenchrus fungigraminus. The sequence goes on from CM072773.1 coordinate 126,075,143, forward strand.
TCCAACCAACATTGCATACTACTGTTTCATTGCTGGTAGCAGAAAAGCACACAGCAAAGTCTAGAAAGAAAGGACCAGTAAGATCTAATGAAGTTTCAACTCAGCATATCACAAAATTTATTCTTTCTTCCCGATATAGATGTGCATAAAGTTACATGTAACATGAGCACAGACAAGGCAGGATATTTAGTTCAGAAAAGCAGAAGAAATTCATGCAGATCTGGGAGAGTAGCACAGCATCAAGTAGGGCTACACTACAGTTATGACATTTGATTCTACCATGGAAAGCACACGTCTGACCTACCTCTTTTGATGAACGGTGATCTGTCCCATTCCATCAGATCAACAAAACTTTATATCATGATCACTTCCATGTATTCCCTTTGGTTAATTTATATGTCATGAAATATTCCAAGCTGATAGGTGCAACATCAGCAGCCAATCCCTAGAGGCTGCTTTCCTTATCCTATTTATATTAAAAATCCTAATTAAGTGGCTGAAGGTATGACAAATGATGCCATCAACCTCAGACCAATTAAACACATCACAAAAGAAAATGAAATTAGGCAATCTCTAATTTCTGCAAATCATAACCCACCTGGTGTCCATCTTCAGACATACTTTCCTAAACTTTTTAGTTAAAAAAATCAGGAGCCCATTTCTATGCTGCAGAATTAGTAGGTGCAGCCATCTGTCATGTGCCTTGTCAGCATTTTCAAGATTGATTGGTGATGGCGTGATGCCATGTCCAAAGTAAACCATTAGGTTATCTCAAGTCTCAACATGGAAAAGCTTTTTTTTTTCAAAACTTTGGGAAATAAAGCCTATGGTATTGACTTTATGATGCATACAAACAACGCGCATTTTATATAACTATGAAATTTGCTGGTGCAAACTAATGACAGAGAAATGAGGACAGCTAGCTAAGCCTGAATTGTGAATTTCTGAAGTTCTAGGAGTGTTGCAGGCCTGTAGAGTAAGCTGTTTGCCGACTGGATTGAGAAGAGGAGAGAATAGTAGAGAACATTTTTGCACGGTTGGCTCCGATTTGGCAAGTGATGGGCGCCCATGAGACAAGATCTGGTCATGCCTCGGATCTACCCCACCAATGCTATTGCGAGTCGTGGCAAGATCATCAAGTGTTCTTAGGAGATCGCTTGATCTGCATGTGATCAGCTCTGATCTCCAACCTTATACTTTTCTCTTGGAACTTAGCTGTTGCAGGCCACAGATCTGTGTATGTGAGTTTCTTACTTTCTTATGCAGATCCGTGGGATACTGGAATGCATGTAACCAGTATACGTGTAATTTGTGCAAGCTGGCTTCAAAAAAATAATGTGCAAGCTGGGTGGGCTGCTATCACAACCATAGCCCATAAGCGATTTTTTTAGAAAAGCCCATAGGAGATTAGGCCCATGCATAAGCTCTTGAGAGAATACAGGGCCCGTGGACTGCTCAAGTTGCTACTCAGAAAAGAAATGTTTTGGTTCTAAAAAAATGTTTTTCTGTTCAAGCAAAGCCTTTGCAAAAGAAATCTTAAATTAAAATGCAAACATAAAAAAATTCATCATGAACAGGATAGTGCGATGCGTATGACTTTCTATGACTAACTGTTATTCAAAAAACAAAATGATGGCAAGGGGCAACTAGTGCATAAAAAACATGGATTTCAGAATGCTCACACGCCAGAAAGAAATAGATGGCGCTGAAAACGCATCTGTGCTCATGTTGCATATCCAGTTAAGTGAGAGGGTGACATGGTCCATTGGTCTTATCCAAAACGCATCATTATGATAGAAAGCTGAAAGCGCTCCTGAACCTAACAGAGCACAATCATCCTGTGCATGTACTTGTTTATTACAAGGAGCAGTGAGTGGAGAAAACCTTGTGAATTCTTTTATGATCAAGTTGGTGATAAGATACCAATGCAAGGAATTGTGGTTAGAAATTGCAACAGGTGCCCTTTGCATTGGTTATACAGTACAATGCCACACACACTTTGTTGACCAGTGACCAACTCTGAATTGGTACGTACTAACAGATAAAATAAACAGTGAATGACATTGTTTAGTTCAACAGTACCACACACCTGATGCACTAATATTGCAGCTAATCTCGAAAAGAAAAGTATATTGCAAATTTGCAACTGCATGTCCCAATCATTCTAGAAGACTCTCATTTTTATTAAGGAAAATAAATTGATATTGACGTGGATGCCTATACAGAGAGAAAAGTTGACCAAGATGAGTGCCTTACGTTTGGCACAATTTAATCAAATCCGGCACGGCAAGTTAACACTTGGATCGTGAACTGCAGGGGGAAAACATGACAACTGCAAGAGAGCATACATTCCTTGAAAGACTTCTATGTAACCTAAAAGTCAACTTCAGTCCTGCATGAGTATGTTCCAAGTTCCTGCTTCTAGTTCTAGCTTGTTAAATTTCTTTTAGTTTTTATGTTTTACATGCAGTTATGAGTTGCAATTTTTACATGCAGTTATGACCAAAATTTATAACTAACCCTAGATCTGAAAGAGGATAATATTGCTGGATCCTTGAGTCCCCCCCCCCCCCCCCTAAAATGTTGCGGTTGCCTATAATAGCCATCTTTGCTCAAGACTATTTGAGGGTCTTGCATGACTAAAATCCACCCAAAAAAGTTGTCAATAAGCACGTCAATCAATATTTAGTAAGACTCAATATATGGTAATTAGTAGAAAAATTAGAAGACTCGATATATAGTAATTAGTAGAAAAATCAGGTTTGTGGAGACTATATAGAATGCATGATAGTGAGAAATATTCTTACACTAACAACAAATAAGATAGAGTCATGTCAGAAAAATCTCCATTTGCTAACCTTTGGAAAACGTTTTCACCAAGACAGATTTTCTTCGATGAACTTCAGAATATCCGGCGATGATACCCTAACGATGAATCCTCTGGTGATGACAATAGCCACAAGGGATCAATAAGGAGCAAAACTCATCCAAGGCAACAAGACTGTCTAGAGATATCTAGGAGGACAGATGTAGGATGGCAGCTAAGCCAGGGGAGGTATAGGCGGGGCGAAAAGCGGTGGCGGCGCGCGGTAGCGGAAGGGGAGGTAGGAATGGACTTAGGGTTTTGGTGTGGGGGAGGAGGATTCTATAAAGACGACAATAATAACATTAGATTTAGATCCAAGGGTCACAAGCGAACAAATAAAAATTGTCTATATCTATCTATTTATCCATCCATCCATCTATCTATCTATCATCTGTTTAGAAATACGGTGCTCACCGTATGGCTTACATCTTCCGAATTTAATAGACAATGTTCCAATTGTTGACACACGCCTTAGTAATATCTCAATTCGTCGTGTTTGTTTACCCTACCGCACATGTGCCATTGTCTCCTATCACCGCAATCATCCTCCTTATCGTACCCACGCATGGTTGTTTCGTTCGCTTATCTTCTACAACGTTATTCGAGTATCCGCTTTCGACCACAATGAGAAGTTATACAATCACTAGTAATCCATTATGTGTCATCATTCAGTGAGAAGGAAAACATAAAAAACCTAATTCCTAAATCCGTTGCAATGGCTAAGAGTGATCGATACTACACATTTTGTAAAATGTTGTATAACTGCACAATCTTACTTAGACTTTTTTGTGGAATATTGTTTTGGACTTGTTTATGGAGTTTAACCCATCATATTCGAGAAAAAATCTTGCAAGTGCTGGGCCGCGGGGGCACACCGGCAGGCCGGCATCACACATATAGAGGAGGAATGTGCGTCTAAACTGATATTGGTCACAAGCAAGCGAAGCGAAACAGAAATCGAAGTTTCCTCATTCGTTCCTTCTCGTCTCTTCCTCCACTACAATTGCGAGGAGGCGAAAACCAGGCGACTAAGCTCCAGTGCCGATTTCTATCGTCCCTCTTACGCTCTGATGGCCGGATCGACGTTGGAGAGGATGGGAACAAGGATTGAGTAGTTTAGGTCTAGGCGATGTTTCTAGGGTAGAGGTGACACTGCTGCAATGGAATAAACTTTTCCAGCTCCTTCTACGCCTCGCTGGTTTGGGTTTTGGTCCAAGAAAATAGCTGGAGTGATGTGACCTTGCCGGATTTGAAGGTCCTCATGCTTTACATCTCATTAGGTTTGCTTTCCCCTTCCTCATATTCGTGACGTCAGCACCGACTATGGATCTGGTAGGTATGCCTACCAACTTGTTATGAAGAACCGGGTTGGTTTTTGCTTCCCACCTGTTTAGGGTTCATTTCCCTACTAGGTTGTCTTGTCGTTCGTCGAGTCGGAGTTCTTGGTTGATCTTGAGGTGCCTAATCTCTGGTTTTCCGACGAGTCAGAGGCGGAGCTGCCTTGGCTCGTGGCCCCGTGGGGTCACCGGCAGGGCAGGCCCGAGGGTATTCAAGGGTATTCATCGAATACCCATTGTTTTGCTCATCAATGGTATCTGTCAATGATGCATGACACAAAACAAGATTTGTGACACTAATTTATTTGATCTTTTGATTTTTTGAATACCCAATCTCTAATTTCTGGACTTGCTTCTGAGACCGGACCTCGATAAATATGCAAAACCATGTGTAAAGTACTGCTCATCCATGCACTTGCTCCCATTGTGCTACTGAAGCCGACCCATAACTTCGCCCTTGCGACGAGGAGATGATCGACGACAATCTTCAACCAAGACGTTCAACGTTTCTACGATATGTCGATGCTTTCGATATATACTATTCTTGGATGCAATAAAGAAAACTACGGTGTTTTATTGCGGGGAGGAAACAACTTAAGCTGCAGTAATCTGCTCGCTAGCGAGTCAACGACTAGGATGACCGATATGTTCTTGCAAGGTTAGAATTGTAATTTTCTATTTTTAAAAGATGTCTTTATAAGAATGTGAACATTACACATAACCCGGTAAAAAAAAAACCCATCGAAGCGAACCCAAGTATACCCAACCAACGTGAAGGAGCTGCTAAAAAAACCGACATGATGGAGACGGAGGAGACGTTGACTGTTGACCCACCTCGACGGCGTCTCGTCCCTTCTCGTCTCTCTGTTTCTGGGTCCTCTCTCGAACGTTCCGCCACCGCATTTTTTCCTCGCGTAGCGTTGGGCTCGTTTGCGCTGGCGGAAATTGCGTGGCGGAGACGAGGCCGGGCGGAGCCGTCACGGCACAGGACTCCTTCCCCACCCGGCCTAGCCTTGGCAATATAAAAGGCCACCCCTCCTCCCGTCCGGTTCCCCATCTCGTCTCTTGTTGTTCGGAGAACACAACCCAAATCCAGATCCTCCCCTTCTCGCTAGCCTCGTAGTCGTCGATCCCCTCGCCCGCTTCAAGGTACGGCGACCCTCCTCCCCCTCCCTTCCCTCCGTGGATCGATTCGATTCGTTCTGCGTGTCCCGTTTCTGATTCTGATTGGGCGAATCGATGGTTAGGGCCTATGGCGCGAGGTAGTCTGGTTAGATCCGCGTTGTTTTTCTGTTCATAGTGACCTGATCGGTTACCTGGTGAACTTGTTGGTCGCACATGGTGCTTGAGGTTTGGAACTGTGGGGATGATAGGCGGTTTGTAGATGGGATTGCTGCCATGATTTTGTTTGGCTCGAAACGCTCGATGTCGTTGTTAGATCTGCTCGTGTGTTCTAAATTATTCCTGGTGGCAGACATGTGGATCTGGATCGGTGCTAGGTTTTTGTGCCTGATTAGTCCGATCGATTTTGTTAAAAGGTTTCGTAGTGATTTGGCATGACTCTAGATCAGAGTACAACATAATCATCTCAATTAGTTGCTGGCTTTATTCAATTTTTCTTCATTTTTTACCTGCATGTGTCACACATGGTGGGGATGTGCTCCTGTTTCTCGTTGATGCTGTACCTTTTACCTAAATGGACATGCATCTACCTGCTACTTCATGCTTAGATTGATTAACGTGTATGCTTGGTTCTGTAATTTTCTAGTACGAACCTGATCAGCTTGAGCTAATAGTACCTTATTTTGATAACATATGTGGCTGCTGTTAGTTGACTCTCTACCTAAGTGATGAACATGCACAGGCCATTAGTTTCTGCATGTTGAATGTTTGCTTCCTGATATTTCTGTTCCTTTTTTCTCGTTTATTATTGGTTTTCTGCTAGATGCTTACCCTGTTGGGCTTAATTTTAATCTACTTGTGCCACATATATGATTATGGTAAAGCTATGGATGAATACTAGGTGTAGATATATGTTGTTGCTTCCCTATGATGCCTGAAATCTGAGCAACATACACCCTTCTGTTTAGCTAGATTATTTATGTATGTTTATACAGATTTAAGAACTGTTTGATGATTCATTAGTTTTCCTAATGATTGTGCATGCTGTTATTAATTGATGTTATGCTTGTTTGATGACATGCTGTTGCTGTTTGTGGGTTCTACAGTACCACCAATATGATGAACACATGACCTCCTATCTGTTTCTATATCATGTTTGTTTGCTTGAGACTGTTCTGTTGACCTACTGCTAGATGCTTACCTGTTGTCTGTTTATTCTTTTGCAGATGCAGATCTTTGTCAAGACCCTCACTGGCAAGACCATCACCCTCGAGGTGGAGTCGTCTGACACCATCGATAACGTCAAGGCAAAGATCCAAGACAAGGAGGGCATCCCCCCGGACCAGCAGAGGCTGATCTTTGCCGGCAAGCAGCTCGAGGACGGTCGCACGCTTGCTGATTACAATATCCAGAAGGAGAGCACCCTCCACCTGGTGCTGCGTCTCAGGGGAGGCATGCAGATCTTCGTTAAGACCCTCACTGGCAAGACCATCACCCTTGAGGTGGAGTCTTCGGACACCATCGACAATGTGAAGGCCAAGATCCAGGACAAGGAGGGCATCCCCCCGGACCAGCAGCGTCTTATCTTTGCTGGCAAGCAGCTGGAGGATGGCCGTACCCTTGCGGATTACAACATCCAGAAGGAGAGTACCCTCCACCTGGTGCTCCGCCTGAGGGGTGGGATGCAGATCTTCGTGAAGACCTTGACGGGCAAGACCATCACTTTGGAGGTTGAGAGCTCCGACACCATTGACAACGTGAAGGCCAAGATCCAGGACAAGGAGGGCATCCCCCCGGACCAGCAGCGTCTGATCTTTGCCGGCAAGCAGCTGGAGGATGGCCGCACTTTGGCAGACTACAATATCCAGAAGGAGAGCACCCTTCACTTGGTGCTCCGCCTGAGGGGTGGGATGCAGATCTTTGTGAAGACCTTGACCGGCAAGACCATCACTCTGGAGGTTGAGAGCTCCGACACAATTGACAATGTGAAAGCCAAGATTCAGGACAAGGAGGGCATCCCCCCGGACCAGCAGCGTCTGATCTTCGCCGGGAAGCAGCTGGAGGACGGTCGCACCCTGGCGGACTACAATATTCAGAAGGAGTCTACTCTCCACCTTGTGCTCCGCCTCCGTGGTGGTCAGTAAAGCTATCTGTCATTGAAGCTGCTGCTGTATCTGTGTCGTCTGGTCTGCCATGAAGAGCAGTGTCTTTGAAGTGTCTGTATCGTGTCTGTGTTGAAACTGTGTTTGGTTTTCAGGAACTGGTTGTCCCTATGTGTTTACCTGGAACAGTTGTGTTGGCAAGAAGTATGGTTAGCATGAATAAGTTTAATTTGAATCTGTCTGTTTTGGTATACATCTCTTAGTTAGCTTTTTTGTTCTCTTTGGCTTTTATCTCCATGTTGTGGCTGACTTTAATCGTACTGTGCTCTGAATTTCTGCTTGACTGTTCTCGGTTGTTGGATTTGGAGTTTTAGCACATGTTTGGTTCTCATAAGTAGGGTAACTTAAAGTGTAAAAAGTGCAAAATAAGTCACCTATGAAACCAAACAGTCATGACTTAAAGTGGTGTGACTTATAAGTCTCATAAGTAGCTCCACCCCTACTTAAAGTGACTTATTTCCACTTTTTCCCTCTAGTATCATATGTGGAGCCCACTGACTTATAAGTCACTGCAACCAAACAGGACTAACTTGAAGTGGTCTGACTTATAAGTCACCCTACTTATGGGAACCAAACATGCCCTTAGCCTGTTTGGTTTGTTGTCTGATTACAAGATTCAGATGCTGTAAGCTGTATGTCTGTACCATGTAGTTTAGCTTTGTGCCCGACTCTTTGCAACGACTGAAGATAAGTTAATTTCAACTGAATTGTATGCTTGCTTGTCAGTCTGTGTCGCTCATACAAAGGTGCTAGTTTTTATCTGAATCACTACCGGGGGCTGAACTCTGTCCCCGCCTTGTAGTTGATGTTTTGTCCATATGCTTCAATTTATAGGAACTATATGTCTATGATGGGTGCACTTTATTAAACAAATAAGTTTTCCGGTCATTTACATGTGTTTTAGGGATGAAAACGGACTTTTTTTCTTCTCAAATCGAATTCAGATATGAATAGTATCATGATGTATCAAATATTAATGTTCATACTATTTGGATCTTAGAAATCTAACTTTGGGATACGAATATGGTATGGATAGGTGAATGCTTAGATTTGGATACGAACTAATCTAACTTGATACGAATACAGTATGGACACATGAATGCTTGGATTCGAATACAAATTATCCATTTGAGTGTCTAACCTTATTGGGTCAGACCAAAAAACGGATAATAGAGTGTAAAGTGTTTTATGACCAATTACCATATATAAATAGGTGGTTCCACATGACAGCCATATGTAGCATACATATGCAGCGTCCGTAGAAAAGAACATAAAATTAAAAACAGCAAACCAAATAGCTACTAGGTGATACAATTATTTTTTTGTAGGAAATATCAATTCAACTGGGCAGTGGGATACGCAGAGTAGCAGACAGCAAGAGGTCCGCTTTCCTTCGAGCAGTGATTCCCATGGTTTCAGTCATATCCAATTCACTAGGAATGATGCCCTCCGGCAAGCTCCAGTCGAAATAAAACAGTAGGTTTGCCAAACCAAGCTCGATGTTAGCTAGCCCAAATGTCATCCCGGGGCAAATGCGTCGACCAGCACCAAACGGTGTGAAGTCGAAGTCATTACCTCTGAAATCTCTCGTGTCACCTAGAAACCTTTCTGGACTGAATGTTTCAGGCTCATGCCAATAATCAGGATTTCTAGCGATGGCCCACGCGTTCACAAGCACCATGGTACCCTTGGGCACGTCATAACCAAGTACCTGACACTGCTCTTGGCATTGCCTCGGAATCAACAATGGCCCGGGAACATGCAGTCGCAAGGTCTCCTTGATGATCAACTGCAGGTAAGGTAGCTCACTCAGTCGCTCTTCAGTTACCTTCATTTGCCCCATGAAGACTCTCCTGACCTCAGCTTGCGCCCTGGACATGATTGCAGGATTCCTCATCAACTCAGCCATCACCCATTGCAGCGTTGTCGTCGCTGTCTCGACACCCCCCGCGATAAGATCCTACGATCACACACGAGACATTAACGAATCAATGAAATGTCAGGTGGGGAATTCTCTCCCCTTCGTTTTAAAAAAGGCGTTTCTTGTGAGCTTATTATTAGCAAACACTTACAAATGTCACATTTTTTATTATGCCCATGGTGAGAGGGAATTGAGGGTTCCCTTGTTGCTTGATTCCGAGCAGAACGTCAATTAAGTCATCCTGATGACGAGCTTCTTCTTCGTGTGACCTTCTCTCTTGGTCATGTACCACTGCATCCATGAAGGTGGATAAGGATTGGCGGAAGATTTCTGCCTTGCGTTCTCCTCGGCTCAAAACGCGAACAAGCAACGACGACGGGAACAAGTCGATGGGCGAGAAGGCCCCTGCCAGCCTGACAGCCTCGTCCACAAATCGCAACAAGGTGTCCCTGTCCTTGAACCGTCTGCCCATGATGGCATGCACCGACGCATCGGCTACATACATGGACACCAGCTGAGTAAGGTTGACGAGTGGTGTTGTCGCGGACGCGGAGGATACGGCTCGGACCAATCTGATCGCCTCCTCCTCACGCGCAGGCCGGAAAGACCGAACGCGCTTGGCGCTGAGGAGCTCCAGGTTGCAGATCTTGCGAAGCTGCCGCCAGTGGTCGCCGTACGGAGCCCACGCGATCCCTTGGCCGTCCTTGGTGACGATCTTGGAGAGCAAGCTCGCTGGCCTTGTGGCGAAGATGGCGTCGCGAGCCTTGAGGAATTCTTTGGCAGCAGCCGGAGTGGATGCTACCACGACAGGGACCTCGCCCAACTTGAGGAACATGAGAGGCCCATGGCGGAGAGACAAGTCCCGCAAGGTGCGGTGTACGAGGGAGCCACGGAGATGGTGAAGGCTGCCGAGGACAGGGAGTTGCCATGGGCCTGGAGGGAGCTCAAGTCTATGGTGGCTTCCAAATGAAGTTCTCCGGAACTTAATAAGAAGCAGGAAGTATACAAGTGGAGCAAGAGCTAGCAGGCAGCAGTACGCACAGTTGTCCATGAGTAATTGGGGAAATATGTGCTTCTCAGCTGCGTGGTCTTGGAAGATTGAGAACTTATAGTGATCGATTACAACAATGCTGGTTGCTCCAGGCTTATTGTATTCCATGTTGCTGTCTGCTGAACTATATATTCTTTCGTCTAAATGAAATCTTGTGCTTGAGCCCAATCAGTCAAGTGTCCATCCATAAACTCAACCTCTCATTGCAAGCCACCTGTTATTATACTGACATGCTTTACATAGTTTGCAAGTATAGTGTTCCACTACATGCGATCGAGCAGCCAGGATTTCAGGTTCACAATTGAGTAGAAGTTGCTTTCTTTTGAAGTCAGCCGTGAGAGACCTTTTATTATCGATTTGAATAACAAGTACCGGGTACGGTGGTAATACCAACCGAAATAAAAGAGTTGGTTTTAGTAGTGGTTGATGTTACTAACAGTACTAAATACGCTCAGATGATTGCCAAATTTATACGGGCTCCAATTCATTCTGTGATTTTTGTTCGGGATCGATGTCTTGTTTTCTAATGGTGGCTAGAAAATTATTGGTGTTGTCCATGACTGGAAAATTTGCGTTGTATGTAATTGCTGTTTTTCAACTATACAAGTGATACTTGCAGTAATAAGTACTGGGCAAAGTTAATTCCTCTTTATTTCCATCATGCAAGTAGATTCATCTCCTTGACTTTGGTTGCTTCCTGCCAGGGATTGCTCCTCCAGTCTCAACAACAGTATATATATAGGATAATGTTCAAATCCTATTGCACCTTAAATGTTACATTATGTTCGCAAAACTATCGAATCATTTGGAAATGTGGCGTTCAAGGGTTTAGTGGGATTCGTTGGCAGCTAGCAGCCATAGATTGACTTTTAGATGCAGCTATATGACGAAAGCTTGCACTCCGATAAGACTTCGGCAAATAAAATTGGATGCAACGCACCAAGTTGAAGTATAATCGGATTTTAAAGAGGTTGTTGACGTGAGCCACACCTAGGAGTAGAATTTGCGCACGTGTGTTCATAGGGATGAGTATGCGTGCGTTGTGAGTGTCTCCGATGTGTTGTGTAATTCGAAAAAAAATATATACGAGCAACGTCCAGAGGAGCTTTTTGCAGCACCTCCATACCAAACCGGTTAGATCGGTTCAGCAAGCCAGTTACTGTTCAGTTCGGTGGAAATTTTTAGTGAAATTTTTAGGATTCTCTTTCAAAATCTATTAAGAGTATTAAATGTAGACTACTAACAAAACTAACTATACGAATGGACTGGAAATCGCGAGACGAATTCATTAAGCTAATTAATCCATCATTAGAGATTGTTACTGTAGCATGAAGTTGTCTAATCATGCCATAATTATGCTCGTTAGATTCGTCTCGAAAATTAAGGTAGAGGTGGAATGGGTTTTGTCATTAATCCACAATTAATACTCATAATTAGTGTCTCAAGATTGATGTGACGGGTAGTTGGTGAAATTTCAGGGAACTAAACATGACTAGTCTCGCGGGGCAGCCCGATGAGGATCCAGCGAGCGAACGTCCACCTGAGAGGGACCCTGCTGGGACAGGCACATCTTAGTTTGCCAAAGTATGAGAAGAGTTCCAGCCGTATATTTTGATAGAGTTGATTTCTTACACATTACATGAAAAACTCGTATTAGTAACGGGCATAGATGTCCTTTAGTAACAGGCAAAGCGTCAGTTACCGATCAAGCGTTACAAATGAGCGAACAAAGGTAACGGACATCTAACAAAGACCATACCACAACTAGTTACTGGTCACCTGAAATGGTTGTTTCTCTGGGCCCACAGGGGCCTTTGGTAACAGGCACAGACACTGAGCCCGTTACATGAACTCAACATCGGAGACACGGAAAATACTTCTATAACGCATACTTCTATAACGCGTCTCCTCTGTCTCAACTGATCGGTTTTTGTAATGTGATTTACTAACGCTCGTTACCGATACGTAGGCCACCCCACCCCTACATTAACCTGTCTGTTTTCTGATTGCATCATGGAACCAGTCAGGATTTTGCAGCCATGCCTCCTGGAACCAGTCAGGATTTGACAGCCACCACAACAAGGAGACATCAAAAACACATTCTCATCACATATATACACAAGCAAGATCACATCAAGTTCCTCATCAGACATGCAACAAGTTTCAAGTTCCTCATCAGGGCTTGTTTGGATGGAGTTCTAAGAAAACTGCATGAACCAGGCAACAACATCTGACCCCAGCCAAGCAGATTTCTCAGACAACAATACCTGACTAAACAAGTCTGAATGCAGCAAGTTTCAAGTTTCTGGCTATAATGAACTGACGGTGCACTATTATAGAAGTTGCTCTTTTGGTCGAGGGTCTCCTTAAGAATGTACTCACACAGTATCTCCCGGACCGGTTTTAGATCTTCTGTGAAAACATTTAGAGCAGCTTTGAAATCCTGCAAAATACTATCATTATGAGAATACAATTACAAATCAGTTTCTAAAATCAAATGAAGAATATGAGCAGAGACAGGGCTGAGCATTATCTACTTACAGCAGCCTTTTTTATGTCAGGTATGTTTTCAAGTAGTCTTAACATATTGAATGCCACATGAAATTCACACAGAAAGGACCCTGATGGCTGCTGAGCGCACTGCATCGTGGTACCAAAATGACAAGTTAATGCAGTACCAAATAAGTATGAAAGGACCATAAAAAATCTCGGTCTTACATCGATATTTGTTTTGTGCTTGAGTGCCTGATTGGTTTTTGGTCTTTTCTTCTTTCCTTTCACTACTTCGTCCTTTGGGCGTTTACATTTATCAAAGCTCCTGCATGATCAGCAATACTGATTAGAAACACTAAGAGATTGAATTTTTGTGAACAAAACCTACAAGAAGGTAACATCTAGAGCAACCAGGGTTATAAGGTCATGCACACCACTGAATGCAATGCTTAACATTAAATTACCATAGACTAGAAATCAGTACAAGTCCTAAATAAAATCAGCATAGACATATCGTTCATATTTTACTTCATACAGGTTGGGGATAGATGCTAACCATTTTGACAGGGTGAAGCAATATGCTTATATATCAAAGTAGAGACTAAATTCCTTCAACTGCTTACTTGTCCAACTTCAACAGTAATGAATTATGTGTTTCATGTGTACATGCAATAAGAGATAAAGCAATCAGTTAGTATGATTATCACAGAAAAAACAATATGCAATCTAAATAAGCTACAAACAATTCCTTGACCTGATGATTGAGTGAACCATGTAGTGCCAGCACACTAGGGATTACAGGGCACAAGCGACACGAAAGAAAATCATCCATGCCCAAACCACTTTTGTGGATTTTTGTTGGCTATGCTTACACGGTTCAACCAATCATTAGGCTAAAGTACCATCGACAGCTAGCATACACACATCATGACACCAACAACCGCAAAGTAGCAAGTCTCTCTATGTGAACTGACTCTAAACAACAGCAAAGTAGCATGTCTCTCTAATCCATCTTGATAGGAATAGCAGATTGGGTGGTCGAGCAGAGAGAGGGCGTTGGGGGTTCAAGCAGCACTAACCTCTGTCGCGAATGAAGTAGTTGTTCTCATGGTGGTCAGAGGGGTCGGATCTGCGCCGCCTCGTTGCCTGAGGTGGCTGGCTCGTCGTCGTGGTCGGGGATGCCGGATCCGCATCACCGTCTTTAGGTTGTCCGGGACACCGTCCTCACGCTAGTAACCGCGCCCTCGTCACCGACGTCACACCTGCAGCCGCTTCACCGTCGTCACGTCGGGAGCGGTGGGGCTGGAGAAGAGCAGGATTGCGGCGGGGAGAGCGGCAAAGGCGAGCGGGGAGAGTGGCGGCGGCGGGCTAGGGTTGGAGAAGGAGCAGAGAGACTGCAGTCGTTGTGGATCTGTCTAGGAAATAGCCGAATATGTCCCCTGATAAACCGTGCACGTTACTATGATCTTAACAAACACGCGTCTCCAATACGATAGTGATCGGTAACGGACTTTAAGGACCGTTACCGATAGGTATAATTTTCGTAACGGACGTATTTTAACGTGTGTTACAAAAAAACATGTAACGGGTGTTTAACAAGCCCGTTACCTGAAGTACTCATTAGTAACAGACATTGCGGTGGCGAGGTCGGGGTCGAGCATGTCACGCTTATGGGTAACGGGCGCCAAACAAAAACCGTTACAGATGTGGGTCCATGTAACGAATCTTAAGGGACCGTTACAAAGACTACGTGACCTATTTGAGATTTTCACGTAGTGTGCATTGGGTGCACAAATTGGTGTGGGCGGAGAATAAACCATCTCTGTGGGGTATATTTGATGGGTGGAGCTAGAAAAGAAAATTTTGGTACATTTATCAAGGTAGTTGATAGATTTTTTTTGAGATTACACAGTACATTACAGACGCTCACACAGCACGCACACTCACCCTTATGAACGCATGTATGCAAACCCTATCCCTATGAGCACCTCCGAAGGGCTAAACATCGACAGATCTGAAAAGTTCTGAAGTCACCACTGGCGCCTCGTCGTCGACGGGAACGTCGTTTACCACTTAATGCATAACGCCGAAAAATCTCGGAACAAATCCAGAAAAAGGTGCGAACACCAAGATTTGAATCCTGATGAGTAGCGTCCCACTAGACCGTCCTACCATTGAACTACAAACCCATTCGTAGGTAGTCGATAGATGGGTACAACTCGAACTCTCAAAATGATAAACCTGCCTATCGATTTCTCTCGGCCTCGTTTAGTTCCCAAAAATTTAACCAACTACTCGTCACATCAATCTCCGAACACTAATTAGGAGTATTAAATGTGAATTAATGACAAAACTTATTCCACAACCTCTATCTTAATTTTGGAGACGAATCTAATGAGCCTAATTATGACATGATTAGACAACATTGTGCTACAGTAACCAATCTCTAATGACGGATTAATTAGGCTTAATGGATTCATCTCGCGATTTCTAGACTATTTGTGTAGTTAGTTTTGTAAGTAGTCTACATTTAATACTCTTAATAGACATTGGAAGGCAACTTTAAAAATTTTCTCCAAAATCTTCCAACGATAATAAGCTGTTGCTTTACACTCCACGCTTGCTTAGGGACCCGATAACGTAATGCAAAAGCGCCGGCGTGTCGGCCGGGATCATGTGAATGTGGTGCCTAGTATTTTAATCTTGGCGTTCTGTTGCATCCTTATGTTTGACCCTGAAGAGTCTATTCAGCTTGCTTGGTCTTTTCATTTTCCTAAGTTGTTACGGCTTCGTCTTCCATGATCTAGCGTGTCAACTGGCTGAGCCTCGACCATAAATTAGTTTAGATCGTGTTGCGTATATCGCATGCGATTGGCATCTTGCAGCTGCGCTTGATAATCTTATCAACAAAATGGTATATATATTCCAAAAAAAAGCTATACATGACATATAAGCGAGACAAATTGGAATGTGCATCGTTTGATAATGAAACTTAAAATGGAAGAGCAGATTTCGTAGAATCGTACCATTGGACCATGCATGATCCTATAAGCTTAAATTTTTAAATATGTACTCTTATATAAAATTCATGTATTGATTTTGATAAATTAAATGTTTTTTTATTTTTTGGAGGACTTGTTCATTTATTTTCCAGTCCAACTTAATCATAAGTAATATTTTACAATAACTGATTTTTTCGAAACATAACTAAATCATATAAAAAGCTCTCGTACATCAATTGTTTTACCTAAGATGTACAAAGAAACTAACAGAAACTCTGCGAACTCACTTCATAAAAGAAAGATTTGTGGGGCTGAAACTCAGAAGCTCACTTCACCAAATGCTTTTGCAATAATGTGTAGATGATATTGATATTAAAAACCCATGCAAGTATATAACAAACTAGTTTTTAATCACTTATACTTTTGTCAAAATGACCTTCCACCTTTAAACAATGTTCCGTGGCCGTTCCATCACTACTGGGAATACTACGTCCTTTAGTACTGGGTCACAACTCGGCAGCTCCTTTAGTACCGATTGTCCAACCAAGATCGGAGTGTTCAGTTGCCAATGTATTCATGCTCTATTGTCTCGATGCTGTGCACACTCTGTGTGCTGAATTTGATCGCTAAACTCATCACTTAATGAGCAAGACAATCTGTTGGATTTTAGTTACTTGATGTCTTGATTGCTGATACACGACATTGATTGAATTCAGCTGGTCATCTGCATTAGTTGATCACACATTTGCTACCATGAATCATGAATGAGTTTACGAGATGGATTGTTTGAGTGACTAGCAAACCGAAACGAAATGCTTTGTTTAGTAGTACTTGAAAACTGAAAAGAGATGCATACTTGAAGGAACTCTTTGCTTTTGATAGGCACTCTTCTCCTTTTCTATCTGCAAAGCTGTTCATCAATCTTGTGTAAATTGGTGATGCTTATCGTGGAGGAAAATACGACGACTACATGGCTGAGAGGATGCTCTGTGCTTCCATGAGTCGGTACACCTTGAACTAATGTTGCTTGTTTTGTGACCTACGGATTTTACTAAAAATGTCAACCAGACTTGGGCTTATAATCAAGAACTCAATCTGAACTCCTTTTCAGTACACCTTGAACACTTGATTCACTTGCCAAAGAGAAAATAAATCAAGAAATAAGATGATTTTAACGAAGGAACGAGCCACTGAAAGTTGCCTAGAAGAGAGTTTGAGGAGACTTCGGTCATGTTCTTTTGGGTAAAAAGGAATAGTGAAGTTGCAAATGAATAGTGTTGGAACAGTGTTTCTTGTGAGGGAAGATGTGATGGATGTGATAGGTGAATAGTGCTATTCACTGTTCATTTCGAAGCAAAAGAACAGGCCCTTCGATGCAGTAGGGTGATCTGTTCCTTCCTCGCTCTTCTTTCCATCCTATGCCTCAAAGACCATCCGAGATCATCATGTTATGTGGGCTACCACATGTTTCAGATTTCAGAATCATAACCTGACAGAATTGGCTGCTCCTGATACGTTTGTACACTGCACAGTACGCTATACCGCCGTGTTTCAGCACTTGACCGACGCAAAAGCAAAGCGGCCTACAAACAAAACAAAAAAAGCCCTAGAGCGCTCCTGCCTTCTCCACCGCCGCCGCCTACGCCGCCAGGGTTCGGTCCCCTCTCCTTCTTCTTCTCCGGTGTGTCTGCCGGAGACGAGAAGGAGAGGGGACCTATCCTTTTTCTTTTCCTCCAGTTTTATAGTGTCTTAGGGTTTGCTAAATAATTTTCCGGTGAAATCATATGATTTTCAGCCGGGTTTGTGTGATCTGCGATGACTTCGGTGATTACCACGACGAGATCGTCATCATCGATTTCATCGGCAGACGGCCAATTTGTGGCCATTATCTGCAAGGGGAGGGGTCCTTCTGGGAGCCCCCTGCGAAGACAACGACTCCGGGTCATCGATCTCATCGTTGGTGGCCGCGGAGAGGAAATCAAGTTTTGAAGGTGATAAATCTGCATCCTATGTTATACCTGATGATGCAACCGCCGATATTCTTTCAGCGACTTAGATGCGTTTTGGATTGGTTCCGAAACGTTGGATCTTGCAGCATGCCCAATGTTTTGGGGTTGATCATCAGATTTGGCATAAGGACTGCACTTTGGCTTCGACATTCGATGGAAGTCATTGGGGAAGAAGACGATGGAAGATTCTGGATAGAATATTATGTATCTTGTATTTTAGATTTTTTCATGTGTAATTTGGGGATGTACTTTGTCAAGATTTAATATAAGTCCCTCTTCCCTTCGCAAAAAAAAAAAAGACCACGCAAAAGCAAAGAAAATGTACCATGCTGTGCATTTACAAAGCAGAGCCAGTTCAGAACCCGTATGAGCATAGAAGAGAGGCACTGAACTGCATGGTTGGCTTGGCTGCGGTTCAGATTTCCCCACAAGACAAGGATTGGATCATTGTTCACCCGAACAGTCCCGTTGCAAGTCATGGCAAAGATATCAAGAGCGTTATTAGCAGATGGCATGATCAGCATGTGACCAACTCTCATCTCCAGCTCCATTTTTTTCCTCTCGGGACTTAGCTGCTGTAGACCACAGATCGATCTGTGTATGCGAGTTTCTTATGCAGATGTATGTGACACATGGATATACTGAAGCCTTTTTTTTTAAAAAAAAACAACTGTGAGTTATTAGATGGTCCCTTCTGCGGTACGGGCATGCTTGGTTGGATTCCAAATGTTGCCAAGCCAAAATCATGATCAGCCAAAATCAGGGTAATGCCAAAATCAGGACATGCCAAACTTAGGGCATGGAAGTTTGGTATTCACTTGGTTTGGTGACAAAATATAGCTACCAATGTTTTTCTTCTTGTGAGCTCTAAGAAGTTTCTAGTTGTTTGCCATGATTTTGGCTACAAACATTGGCATGCCAATCTTTTGGTAGTAAACCAATTGCTAGCCAAAATTTTTAGGCTTGCCCTCATTTTGGCTTGGCAAATATTGGGAGCCAACCAATCAAGCTCTACTTGAAGGCTGAAGGGCCTGGGGCGTTCCCTTCTCCCGCACGCCTCTCCCTCCCTCCTCTCCTAGATCCAGATCTCGCCGCCCTCCCTCCCGGCTCCGGCGTCCTCGCCGTAGCGGGAGGGGAGGGCGGCTCCGCTCCGCTTCGTATAGTAGATTAGTAGATGTTCCTTTGCTCTTTGTAGTACTGGCCGCTATGGCGTGTTACTGCCACCTCGTCGTCTCCGCCGCCGGCTGCATCGTCTCCTTGGTCTTCCTCGGAGCTTTGCTCACCGCCGCCGTCGCCGATGATATGGTATGTGCTAATAAAATAACCTACCTCCTCTGCTTGGATCTCCCATCGCCTCCACCCGCCCCTTCATCTCCACTCCGCCAAGATCCAAGATCCACCGCCTCGCCACCACCGACGCCCGTCTTCGCCCCGCCTTCGGTCTACGCAGTTAAGTCAAGCAGAAATCGCAGATCTCGACTTCAAGCGGCTCTCCTACACCAGGTGCTCCATCGACGACCGCGTCTTTCCCCCGGATTTCGACGACGAGCCTATTCTTCAATCCCCGGCGACGACAATACAAGGATCCTTCGGTCGCCCGGTGTATGCCTCCTCGAAGGCTATGTCGATCCACTACAACCGATGCGTAGCACGGTCTTCCGCCCTGCAGTAGTGTCTACTGCTTCTCGCCGGCGAGGTCGCCGTCGACCGCCTTCGTGTAGAAGATGTTGTTCTTTTCTGGTCTCTGGACCAAGTTGTAATATCGTTCTCTTCGGAGGACCTTTCTGTAAACTGGCTGCTTAATATAATAGTTTGCAGTTGTCAAAAAAAAATCAAGCTCTACTTTTCATCGTCTGAAGTCCATATTTCTCTTTCCGGCCAAAAGAATGCAATATATTTGGTTTTTAGTCTTGGAGGGGTTCAGCTGGGACGCCGTCGCCGAGCAGGCGTTTCGGGACCTCCAGGCTCCAGCAGGCCCTGACGACGGCGCCCGTTCTGCAACTGTTAGCTTTCGACCAGGACTTCGTCATTGAATGCAACGCGTCAGGGTCTGGTGTGGGCGCCGTTATTCACCAGGGCCCCGGGCCGGTGGCTTTCTTCAGCTGCCCCATGGCAGCTCGCCACGCCAAGCTCGCCGCGTACGAGAGAGAACTCATCGGCCTTGTTCAGGTCGTGCGACACTGGAGGCTGTACCTCTGGGGGCGACGGTTTGTGATTCGCACAGACCACCGGAGCCTGCGATTCCTCCTCGACCAGCGACTGACGACAATTCCGCAGCACCAGTGGGCGAGCAAGTTGCTGGGGTTCGACTTCGTGGTGGAGTACAAGCCTGGCACCCTGAATGTTGTCGCGGACGCCTTGTCCCGACGCGACGAGCACGCCGCCGTAGCCATGGCTCTCTCAGCACCTCAGTTCGCGCTCTTCGACGATTTGTGCCAAGAAATCAACAACGACGACACCCTGTCGCAGCTCCGTGACGCAATTCGGGGTGGCGCCAAGCTGGCGTCTTGGTCCATCGTCGACGGCCTCATCCTCTTCAACGGCGGCGTGTACATCCCGCCTATGTCTGCAAGCCGGAACGCGCTCCTGGAGCTGGCCCATGGCGGCGGGCATGAAGGCGTTCACAAAACGCTCCATCGTCTTCGGGCTGATTTTCATACGCCCAATGACCGAGTGGTCGTCCAGGACTTCGTGCGGGCATGTTCGGTGTGCCAGCGCAACAAGAGCGAGCACCTGCAGCCGGGAGGTCTTCTTCAACCCCTGGAAGTTCCGACCACAGTCTGGATGGATGTGGCCATGGATTTTGTTGAAGCCCTACCTAAAGTGAACGACAAGTCGGTGATCTTGACGGTGGTGGACCGTTTCTCCAAGTCAGCGCACTTCATCCCGTTGAGTCATCCATATACTGCAACATCTATGGCGCGGGTCTTCTTCGCGGAAATTGTGCGGCTCCATGGCATCTCTTCATCCATTGTCAGTGACAGAGACCCGGTTTTCACCAGCTCCTTCTGGCGCGAGCTCTTCCGTTTGGCCGGCGTCAAGCTCCAGTTCACTTCGGCGTTTCATCCCCAGTCTGATGGGCAGTCCGAGGCTACAAACAAAATTATTTCCATGTTTCTACGGTGCTTGACAGGGGATCGGCCGCGTAATTGACTGGAATGGCTTCCCTGGGCAGAGTTTTGCTACAACTCTTCCTACCAGCAGTCCCTCAAGACGTCGCCATTTGAGGTGGTGCATGGGAGGCCGCCTCCCTCGATTGGGTCCTATGAGCATGGGGACGCCAGACTGCCGGCGGTGGATTCGGTCCTATGAGCATGGGGACGCCAGGCTGCCGGCGGTGGACAGAGCTATGCGGGACAGGGATGCATTTTTGGTAGAAGTCAGAGACCGTTTGGAGCAGGTGCAGCAGCATTACAAGGCCATCTATGACAGCAAGCATCGTCAGGTGGAATACTCGCCGAGGCAGTGGGTCTGGCTCCATTTGTTGCATCGACCGATCGCCTCTCTTCAGGTACGCGGTCGGGGCAAGCTGGGACCTAAATTCTTCGGGCCGTATCAAGTGGTGGAACGCGTGGGGGATGTCGCCTACAAGTTGCTTCTACCGACGCGCGCCCGAATCCATGATGTGTTCCATGTTGGGCTGCTCAAACCTTTCCATGGAGTTCCACCTAGCCATACGCCTGAGTTACCAGTTACCACCTATTGTGCACGGTCGAGTAGTGGTGCAGCCGTTGAAGGTGCTGGACAGCCGCATTGCAAGAGGACAGCGTGAGCTCCTGGTGCGCTGGATGGGAGCCCCGACATCAGAGACGGCATGGGTGGCCTTGGACGAGTTCCGTGAGCAGTTTCCATCATTTGAGCTCGAGGACGAGCTGCTTCAGAAGGAGGGGAGAGATGTCATGTACAGCCGCACCTATGGGCGGCGCGGCAAGGACCAAGGAGGCCCAGGCGGCCACGATTAGTATAGAGTTTGGTTTGTTAAATTAGAGATAAGATTTGTTAGGGAGAATTCTTGCTTAGGAAGTTTGTTAGCCTCAGGCGTCATATAAAGCGAGGATTAGTTGAGATAAGGCAGGCTTAGATTAATCTGTACTTGGCCTCCTACGCCCTGCCTCTCCTGTCCGCCGTGAGCACCATTGCTCCGTCGAGGTCCAGGGCCGCGTTCGGCCACTTCATTTGATTATAATCTTCGCCATATTCCTCCCACCAATCTTCCTCTCAACTCTGCTCGTGACAACTGCTTTTATACATCCTCATTCTGTTGCAAATTACTTTTTTTAACTTTTTTAAATACATAACCTTTGATATACTTTTGATAAGCATCTAAATGTATACTTTGTCTAGGTAGATGACAATATTATGTATTTAGAAATGTCAAAATGAATAAGAATTTGTGATGGAAGGAGTATTTATAGATGTGTCTTCGTAATTTTATAATAGAGAACACTGGAACGCACGACATGTCTAACTAACTAATGTCTCAATTTGTTGAAGACGAGTATATCTGTGACTAATAAAAAATCAATGATTCAAACTATGTATACAAGTGAAGGCAAGAAATAAAATATAGATAAAGACAGATCACTCAAAGTTAGTAAAAAAAAAGAACCTTTTTTGTGCCGGAAAAAAAGAAAAAAGAATCAGTCATCTTTAAACAAAGGTGTGCTATTTATTTTCAGAATGTTCTATGACTTGTTCCTTGTCCACGAGACCATAATACCCGGAAAATTACACTATAAAACGCGTCCACGTCAACATTGCGAATCCAGCCAAGTGGAAGGGTGACATTGTCCATTGGTCTTATCCACAACGAACACCCCACCTTTGCTTTATGATACAAAGCGCTCTTGACCCGAACCAATCAACTTGTGCATACTTGTTTATCGCGAAGAACAGTTGGTGGGGAATCCTTGTGATGAAGCTGTGATTTCTTTTCTTGACCAGTTGGTGGTGGTACCAAGAAAATGTGGTTAGGGAAGCCAACAAGTGTGTGCTCTTTGTGATCACTGGCCAACTATTGATTGGTAATAGTAATAGTGTGATTGTTAGTTCAGCGGTTCCGAGCACATAAAGAAATGCACTGCACTTGTGTGATTGTGTCTATCCCAATCAATCTAGAAGATTGTCAGATTGATGATTTTTATTATGGCTTTGATGAAGAATGCATGTATGGTCCTGTTTGAGTACACGTTTCTGGAAAAAACTCTTCTAAATTAGTGGAAAATAATTTTCACCGACAATTTTACGCTGGCCTGATTCAAAACCACCACTAGTAATCCCTAAAGTTTTTAACATCCTCCTACGAGAAAGGAAAAGTTGAAAAAGTTCTCAACTTTTAAATTAGTCACATCGGCTACGAAGTGTGGGAGCACTATCATCCAGCGATTATAATCCTTCCGTCAAACGTCGTTAGCTGATTGATGTTCCTCCTAGAGAAAAATATCAACTGGTGGTGGGCCATGCACATCAACTTCGTGCAAGTGTAATGACGGAGGAGCCGAACCCGTTGGCGTCGACATCGAACGGCCACCAACCGCGAAACCACCTGTCCCCACACCTCTCGAAAGCTCCGCCCAACGGCGTCGACATGGCCCGTTCGGAATCGAGTGGACTCGTTCTTTGCGTTGGCGCTGGCGGCTTCCGGAAATTGCGTGGCGTAAACGAGGCGAGCTCGTCTCACACGGCACGGAACCGTCACGGAAGACGTCACGTATCTTCCTCCTCCACCTCTCCTCTTCCCCCCACCGCCATAAATAGCCGACCCTCGCCTCTTTCCCCAATCCCTCACAATCACATCCCTTCTCGTGTTGTTCGGAGCACACCACCCGACCCAAATCCTTCTTCTCCTCGCGGAGCCTCGGCGAATCCTTCCCCCGCTTAAAGGTACGGCGATCCTCTCCCTCCTCTAGATCGGCGTGGTCTGTAACTAGTAGTTGATTATCGGCGTGGTCTGTAACTAGTAGTTGATTGGTCGATGGTTAGGATCTGTGCGGTGACGAAATTATCTTCGATCCGCGTTGTGCATGTTCGTAGATGGATGATGGGAGGTTGATTTTTTTTTAGATCTGGTAGGTTTTGATGCTTATCATGTCACGCTCCTGCGATTTGTGGGGATTTGGGGTCGTTGATCTGGGAATCGTGGGGTTGCTTCTAGGCTGTTCGTAGATTGAGGTCGTTCTCAGGTTCCGTGGTGCTTCCTAGGTTTCTGTGCCTGATTCGTCCGATCGATTTTGTTATGCACAGGGTTAGTCGCGGTGGTCTGAATTAGTTGCTGCTGCAGATTATGAATAAGGTCTTCTCGATCTGATATTGGGATTAATATGAATCTGCACGTGTCACAAATCTGTTCCGTGGTTCAGATGATGAATCAATGCTTAGTTATTAATGGGTGTAGATATATATGTTGCTGTTCCTCAATGATGCCGTAGCTTTTAACTGAGCAGCATGGATCCTCCTGTTATGCACTTGCTTGTAGACAAAGATATGTACTGCTACTGTTGGAATTCGTTAGTATACCTGATCCATGCTCTTGTTTACTTGTTTTGGTATATATATACTTGGATGGTGCCACTGCTGTTTGTTGATTCGAGCCCATCCATATCTGCGTGTGTCAATTGATTAAAATGACTATGCTGTTTCTGTATGATGACATAGGTTCTACCTGAGCAGTATGCATCCTCCTTGTTGTAAGGCTAGCTATGCATGATAGATGAAGATATATATTGCTACAATTTGGTTATTCTTTTGTGTATGATGATCACACATGCTGTTCACATTTATGTTGATATACTTGGATAATGACATGCTGCTGCACGTTCATTCTATATAACTAATGATGGTATCAACACACACAACCTGTTGGTGGCATCTGTTTGAATGTGTTGTTGCTGTTAGCTTGAGACTGTTTTGTTGACCTACTGCTATATGCTTACCTGTTGTCTTTTTATTCTTAATGCAGATGCAGATCTTTGTCAAGACCCTCACCGGCAAGACCATCACCCTTGAGGTGGAGTCTTCCGACACCATCGACAACGTCAAGGCAAAGATCCAAGACAAGGAGGGCATCCCCCCAGACCAGCAGAGGCTCATCTTTGCCGGCAAGCAGCTCGAGGACGGTCGCACGCTTGCTGATTACAATATCCAGAAGGAGAGCACTCTTCACCTGGTGCTCCGTCTCAGGGGAGGCATGCAGATCTTCGTGAAGACCCTCACTGGCAAGACCATCACCCTCGAGGTGGAGTCTTCCGACACCATTGACAACGTTAAGGCCAAGATCCAGGACAAGGAGGGCATCCCCCCGGACCAGCAGAGGCTGATCTTTGCCGGCAAGCAGCTTGAGGACGGCCGCACGCTTGCTGATTACAACATCCAGAAGGAGAGCACACTCCACCTGGTGCTCCGGCTCAGGGGAGGCATGCAGATCTTCGTGAAGACCTTGACAGGCAAGACCATCACTCTGGAGGTTGAGAGCTCCGACACAATTGACAATGTGAAGGCCAAGATCCAGGATAAGGAGGGCATCCCCCCGGACCAGCAGCGTCTGATCTTTGCCGGGAAGCAGCTGGAGGATGGCCGCACCCTTGCGGATTACAACATCCAGAAGGAGAGCACCCTCCACTTGGTGCTCCGCCTGAGGGGTGGTATGCAGATCTTCGTGAAGACTTTGACTGGCAAGACCATCACTTTGGAGGTTGAGAGCTCCGACACCATCGACAATGTGAAGGCCAAGATCCAGGACAAGGAGGGCATCCCCCCGGACCAGCAGCGTCTGATCTTCGCCGGGAAGCAGTTGGAGGATGGTCGCACCCTGGCAGACTACAATATTCAGAAGGAGTCCACTCTCCACCTGGTGCTCCGCCTCCGTGGTGGTCAGTAAAGCCACGTGTCTTTGAAGCTGCTGCTGTACCTGTGCCATCTGGTGCCATCTGGTCTGTGCCATGAAGAGTGGTGTCTTTGAAGTATCTGTGTCATGTCTGTGTTGAAACTTTGTTTGGTTTTCATGAACTGGTTGTGTCCCTATGTGTTATGGAACAGTTGTGTTGGCAAGAAGTATGGTTTAAGCATGAATAAGTTTGACATGAATCTGTGCTCTAGCTTTTGAGCTCTCGTTGGCTTTTATCTCCAGGTTGTGGTTGACTGGTTGACTGTCGAATAGCACTGTATGCTCTGAATTTCTGACTGAATGTTATCTGTTGTTTGATTTGAAGGCTAGGTGTTGGATTTGGAGTTCTTGCCTGTTTGGTTTGTTGCCTGTTTACTAGATTTAAAGGCTCTTTTGTTTTGGTTGTCTTGGAAAGGAGCAGGTCTGTAATTTCACTGCTTAGCTTTGTGCGACTAGGCAACGGCTGAAGATAAGTTTTGTGCTTATATAGTTTGAACTGAATTGTATGCTTGGTTGTCAGTTTGTCGCTCATACAAAGGTGCTAGTTTTTATCTGAATCAAGATCGGAGTGTTACTGTTGTCAATGCATTCATGCTCTCTTATCTCGATGCTGTGCGCAACCTTTCTGTTGATTTTGACCGCTTAACTCATCACTTACTGAGATAGACAATCTGTTGGATTTTAGTTACTTGATGATTCAGTTGGCTATCTGCAATAATTGATCATACATTTGCTACCGTGAATGAGATTTTACAAGATGGATTGTTTGAGTAACCTAGCAAACCGAAACGAAATGCTTTGTTTAGTAGTACTTGAAAACTGAAAAGAGATGCAAAAGTGATACTTGAAGGAAATCTTTGCTTTTGATAGGCTCACTCTTCTCCTTTTTCTATGCGCAAAGCTGTTGATCGATCTTGTGCCACGAGAATGACCTCACCAAAAAAAAACTTTGGTAAATTGGTGATGCTTAACGTGGAGGAAAATACAATGGCTAAATGGCTGTTTTAAACTAAGCCGGTAAGCCGGTGGGGGTAGGACCGTCCCCACGGTTTTCATTAAGAGAAGAAAACCTCCACCCGGCTTAGAAAATCACCGAACCCCGGTTTCACCGGCGAGCGAGTGGATTTTTTCGGGGAATAAATTCCTGTTGAGATAAATCTGCGTTCGATGGGATTCGAACCCAGGCCGGTGGCGTGCCCATCTGCAACACCTACCAACCGAGCTGCAGCTCGTTCTCTAAATGGCTGTCTTTGAGAGGGTGCTCTCACGTTTCAAAAATGATTCAGTACACCTTGAACTAACGCTGCTTGTTTTATGATCTACCAGATTTTGCCTAAAATGTCAACCAGGCTTGGGCTTATGATCGAGAATTCAATCTGATCTACTGTTCAGTACACCTTGGAACACTTGATGGAGCTACCAAAACGAAAAGACATCAAGAAATAAGACGATCTAAACGAAGGAACAGCCAGGCCAGAAGAGAGCTTGAACATTTGATGCAGTGGGGTGATCTGTTCTTTTCTCCCTCTTCTTTCCATCATCACAAGCGTTGAGATACATTGCATCAGAGACCATCAGACTACATGTTTCAGAATCATGTCCTGATGGACACATGCTGGGTTAGTGGACCAGAGAACACTTAAACTTTTAGCTTGCGAGCTCTACTCTACCATTACCATTGCTTACCGGCCTCCACTGTGCTGCCGCAACAAATCCTAGCAATATCACCATAGAGCACAGGCGGTTTGTGTCGTCAGATAAATTCAGAATTGGCCCTGCTCCTGATACGTTTGTACACTGCGCGGTACGCTATACCGCTTTGAGTTCTACAGATATCAGTGATTCAGCACTGGACTGGAGCAAAGAAAATGCCCCATGCTGTGCATTTAGAAAGCAGAGCCACTTCAGATTTTCCCACAAGACAAGGACTGGATCACTGTTTACCCCACCAGTCCCGTTGCAGTCGTGGCAAGATATCAAGATTGTTCTTATGAGATGGCATGATGAGCATGTGACCATCTCTAATCTCCAGCTCCATTTTTTCCCTCTTGGGACTTAGCTGCTGTAGACTACAGATCGATCTGTGTATGCGAGTTTCTTATGCAGATGTATGTGGTCCATAACTGCATATCATCCATGATATACTGAAGCCAATAGATATATTTTTTAAAAATATAAATCTGCTAGTTATTTGGATGATCCCTTTTACAGGACCCTTCAACGTCTGAAGTCCGTACCTCTCTTTCCGGCAAAAAAAAAAAGCTACATATTTTTTTGCAAGTGTGCAACAAACCCACAAGTCCCCTTGTCCCAATTTACTACTAATTTTAACTTTTCTAGTTATGCATCTAAATATATACTCCCTCCGTTCGGTATGCCTATATATGTGTGAATATTATGTATTTAAAATTATAAAAACAAATACAGTAATTTGTGACGGAGGCCCGAGGGAGTACTTAATACTATAGATGGGTCTTCATAATTTTACATAATAGGACACTGCAATGCATGATGTCTCTAGCTAATGTCTGAATTTGTTGAAGGCCCTAATAAAAAGTTGATGATTCAAGCTATGTATACAAGTGAAAACAAGAAATAAAATGTAGAATAAGAAAATCACTCGTACTTGGAGAAATGAATCTTTTTTTTTGCGGCAAAATGGAAAAATGATCCAGTCATCTTTAAACAAAGGTATGCTGCTATTTTCATAATGTTCTATGACTTGTTCCTTGTCCCCGAAGACCACAACGCCTGGAAAATTACACTGAAACGCGTCCACATCAACATTGCGAATCCAGCCAAGTGGAAGGGTGACATTGTCCTTTGGTCTTATCCACAATGCATCCCATCTTCATATCTTAGGGCCCGTTCTTTTGAGTGAAAAGGAACAGTAAAGTTGCAAATAAATAGTGCTGGAATAGTGTTTCTTGTGAGAGAAGATGTGATGTATGTGATAGGTGAATAATGCTTTTCACTGTTCAAATGTAAGCAAAAGAACAAACCCTTATGCATTATGATACAACAAAACGCTCTTGACCCGGACGAATCATCTTGTGCATGTACTTGTTTATCGCGAAGAACAGCGGGTGGGGAATCCTTGTGAAGTTGTGTTTTCTTGACCGGTTGGTGGTGCTACCAAGAAAATGTGGTTAGGAAAGCCAACAAGTTTGTGCTCTTTCATTTGGTGATCAGTGGCCAACTATTGATTGGTAATAGTATTAGTGTGATTGTTAGTTCAGCGGTTCCGAGCACATAAAGAAATGCGCTGCAGTTGTGTGATTGTGTCTGTCCCAATCAATCTAGAAGATTGTCAGATTGATGATTTTTATTAAGGCTTTGATGAAGAGTGCATGCATGCATGGTCCTGTTTGAGTACACGCTTCTGGAAAAACTCTTCTAAATTAGTGGAAAAATAATTTTCACCGATAATTTTACGCTGGCCTGAATCAAAACCAAAACCAAAACTAGTAAATCGCTAATTACGAACCACCACTAGTAATTAACAGTTTTTAACATCCTCCTACGAGAAAATAAAAAGTTGAAAAGTTCTCAACTTTTAAATTAGTCACATCGGCTAAGAAAGTGGGGAGCACTATCATCGTAGAACAAGGCATCGTTGCCGGCTTGCACTATATATATTTTACTTAAACTCGGTCGAGTGGAATCAAATCCATGATAATCAATCTTCCAACGATTATAAATCCTTCCGTCTACACGTCGTTAGCTGCTGTTCCTCCTAGAGAAAAAATATCAACTGGTGGGCCACGCATTAACGTGGACGGAGGAGCGGAACCCGTTGACGGCGTCTGACATCGAACGGCCACCAACTGAGAAACCACCTGTCCCCACCTCTCGAAAGCTCCGCCCAACGGCGTCGACATGGCCCGTTCGGAATCGCGTGGACATTGCGTGGTGTAAACGAGGCGAGCTCGTCTCACACGGCACGGAACCGTCACAGAAGACGTCACGTTTCCTCCTCCACCTCTCCTCTTCCCCCACCGCCATAAATAGCCGACCCTCCTCGCCTCTTTCCCCAATCCCTCATCCCTTCTCGTGTTGTTCGGAGCACACCACCCGCCCCAAATCGTTCTTCTTCTCGCGGAGCTTCGGCGAATCCTTCTTCCCCCGCTTCAAGGTACGGCGATCCTCTCCCTCCTGTAGATCGGCGTGCGTGATCTGCAAGTAGTCGATTGATAGGATCTGTGCGGTGGCGAAATCGTGTTCGATCCGCGTTGTTCATGTTCGTAGATGGCTGGGAGGTGGAATTTTTGTGTAGATCTGGTAGGTTCCGATGATTATCATGTCATGCTCCTGCGATTTGTGGGGATTTGGGGTCGTTGATCTGGGAATCGTGGGGTTGCTTCTAGGCTGTTCGTAGATTGAGGTCGTCCTCAAATTCCGTGGTGCTACCAAGGTTTCTGCGCCAGATGCGTCCGATCAATTTTTTGTTATGCAAATGGTTGGTCGTGGTGGTCTGATTTAGTTGCTGCTGTAGATTAAGATTAGGAATAAGGTCTTCTCGATCTGATATTGGGATTAATATGAATCTGCATGTGTCACAAATCTGTTCCGTGGTTAAGATGATGAATCAATGCTTAGTATGTTGCTGTTCCTCAATGATGCTGTAGATTTTAACCGAGCAGCATGCATCCTCCTATTATGCACATGCTTGTAGACAAAGATATGTACTGCTACTGTTGGAATGCGTTAGTATACTTGATGATCATCCATGCTCTTGTTTACTTGTTTTGGTATATAATACTTGGATGGTGCCACTGCTGTTTGTTGATTCTAGCCCATCCGTATCTGCATGTGTCACATGATTAAAATGACTATGCTGTTTCTGTCTGATGACATAGCTTCTATCTGAGCACTATGCATCCTCCTTGTTGTTTAGCTAGCTATGCATGATAGATGAAGATATATATTGCTACAATTTGGTTATTCTTTTGTACATATATGATAGTATGATGATCACTCATGCTCTTCATGTTGATATACTTGGATGTTGACATGCTGCTGCATGTTCATTCTATAGAACTAAAGATGCTTATGACCACACACAACCTGTTGGTGGCATCTGTTTGAATGTGTTGTTGCTGTTTGCTTGAGACTGTTTTGTTGACCTACTGCTATATGCTTACCTGTTGTCTGTTCCCTGGTGAACTTATTGATGGTGCCACATGTGATTGAGGTTCGGAACTGTGGGGATACTAGGCGGTTTGTAGATGGGATTGCTGCCTTGATTTTGTTTGGCTACAAACGCTTGATGTCGTTGTTAGATCTGCTCGTGTGTTCTAAATTATTCCTGGTGGCAGACATGTGGATCTGGATCAGTGCTAGGTTTTTGTGCCTGATTAGTCCAATCGATTTTGTTACAAGGCTTCGTAGTTTTTTTGGCATGCTCGTCTCTCTCTAGATCAGAGTAGAACATGATCATCTCAATAGCTGCTGGCTTTCTTCAATTTTTCTTCAATTTTTACCTGCGTGTGTGAGTGTGTCACACAAAGTGGGGATGTGCTCCTGTTTCTCGTTGATGCTGATGCTGTACCTTTTACCTAAATGAACATGCATCTACCTGCTACTTCATGCTTATATTGATCAACGTGTATGCTTAGTTCTGTAATTTTCTATTATGAACGTGATCAGCTTGAGGTGCTAGTACTTTGACTAATATGTGGCTGCTGTTGGTCGACTCACCTAAGTGATGAACATGCACAGGCCGTTAGTTTCTGCATGTTGTTGCTGTTTGCTTCCTGACATTTCTGCTAGATGCTTACCCTTTTGGGCTTAATTTTAATCTACTTGTGCCACATATATGATCATGGTAAAGCTATGGATGAAGTGTAGATATATGCTGTTGCTTCCCTATGATGTCTGAAATCTGAGCAACATATTCCCTCCTGTTGCTTAGCTAGATTTATGCATGTTTATACAGATTTAAGATATGTACTGTTTGATGATTCTTTAGTGTCCCTGATGATTGTGCATGCTATTTTTAATTGGCGTTATGCTTGGATGATGACAAGCTGCAGCTGTTTGTGGGTTCTACAGTACTACCAATATGATGAACACATGACCTATCTGTTTGCTTGAGACTGTTATGTTGACCTACTGCTAGATGCTTACCTGTTGTCTGTTTATTCTTTTGCAGATGCAGATCTTTGTCAAGACCCTCACTGGCAAGACCATCACCCTCGAGGTGGAGTCTTCCGACACCATTGACAACGTCAAGGCGAAGATCCAGGACAAGGAGGGCATCCCCCCGGACCAGCAGAGGCTCATCTTTGCCGGCAAGCAGCTCGAGGACGGTCGCACGCTTGCTGATTACAATATCCAGAAGGAGAGCACCCTCCACCTGGTGCTACGTCTCAGGGGAGGCATGCAGATCTTCGTGAAGACCCTTACTGGCAAGACCATCACCCTCGAGGTGGAGTCTTCCGACACCATCGACAATGTGAAGGCCAAGATCCAGGACAAGGAGGGCATCCCCCCGGACCAGCAGCGTCTTATCTTTGCTGGCAAGCAGCTGGAGGATGGCCGTACCCTTGCGGATTACAACATCCAGAAGGAGAGTACCCTCCACCTGGTGCTCCGCCTGAGGGGTGGGATGCAGATCTTTGTGAAGACCTTGACAGGCAAGACCATCACTTTGGAGGTTGAGAGCTCCGACACCATTGACAATGTCAAGGCCAAGATCCAAGACAAGGAGGGCATCCCCCCGGACCAGCAGCGTCTGATCTTCGCTGGCAAGCAGCTGGAGGATGGCCGCACCTTGGCGGACTACAACATCCAGAAGGAGAGTACCCTCCACCTGGTGCTCCGCCTGAGGGGTGGGATGCAGATCTTCGTGAAGACCTTGACGGGCAAGACCATCACTCTGGAGGTTGAGAGCTCCGACACAATTGACAATGTTAAGGCCAAGATCCAGGACAAGGAGGGCATCCCCCCAGACCAGCAGCGTCTGATCTTCGCCGGCAAGCAGCTGGAGGATGGTCGTACCTTGGCGGACTACAATATCCAGAAGGAGTCCACCCTCCACCTGGTGCTCCGCCTCCGTGGTGGTCAGTAAGCCCATCGATCATCAAAGCTTCAGCTGTACCTGTGTCGTCTGGTCTCTGCCATGAAGGTCGTTACCCTTTGAAGTACCTGTCACCCCTGTATTGGGATTGTGTTTGGTCAGAACTGCAGTTTGTGTTTGAAGTACTTGTGTCTGGTCTTAAGAACTGGTTGTCTCTAAGTTTACCTGAAACAGCTGTTGCGGTGAAGCAGTATGGTTTCTGAATGAATAAGGGATGTTTGAATTTAAATATGTGTTCTGTTTGTTTTTCGTTTCTTTGGGTTTTCAGTTATACCAGTTCTATATTGCCTGAGATCAGATTGTTTAGCTTTCGAGTTTTGTTTGGCTTGTGGCTTACTCTTGTTTCTCGATGCTTAACTCTGTTCTGACAAACTCAAACGTCCAACAATAGGATTTCATTGTTGGACAGATTAACGTGTTCCGTTATATTGTGATTCGGTAGGTTTGTTAGTTGTGGAATCGAAGACAGCAGCTAGGTCTGTGCAGAACGTTATTTTGGATGTAAGCCTTATCAGATCAGATTATGTCATTACTCCGAAGACTGAACTCATTGGTGTCGTAGTACTCTTTATCTTTCTCTTGCAGACAATGGTTTGCTTTCGTGTGTGTACAACAGTTGCAACAAGTTTTGACAGAAGAATGAAAAAGATTTTGAATTTTGTCACATCGACAAACCATTGTAATTTGGCCCGTCAGAAATTCAGAATGCAGAGCGGCTACAGACAGATTGACATGCATTGCATACTTCGCAATAGTTGATGCACATGTTTCCCACTGCCTGTTACCAAAAAAAAAAAAAAGTTTGCCATTGCATTCCCGTCTTAGGAAAAGTGTTTGGTTCGAGAAATCTAAGCATATGTGCTCTGCTTACATCGCGCGGAACCCATACAGCTTTGTCACTCTTGTCCACTCCAGAAGTCATTCCTGGCCGCTGTTTACCCCTGGTAAAAGGTACACCGAAAACTTCTCGAGGCTGCACCTCAAAACTGAAAGAGAAATTTGGAGGAAATCTTTGCTTTTGATCGGCTCACTCTTTCTCCTCTTTTCTCAGAGGAAAAGCTGTGGGCCAGTCTTATCCTACAAGATGTGCACCGCCAAAATATTTTTGCAAATTGCCGTGCTTAACTCACAGATGATATGGACATGATTCAGAAGAACAAAGACATTTTTCCAGGGCAAACTGGCAGGTGCTCTGCCTTTACATATTTATATTAGTTCGAAACGAATTCTTGGTTTGAGGGCGACCAAAGGAACAATTTCAGTAAACCTCCACCCAAAAATTGGATTGTCACCTACACCATCGTTCATTAGCTAATCTTTGGCAGATAAAGCTGCTCCAATACAATATTACTAGCAAGTAATAGGACGATTTGAATGAACTGATTAGCCACTGAAAGTTGGCCAAAAGAGAGCTTAGCCTTTGAGGCGATGGTAGGAAAGGATCCTGTTCTTTTCTTGCTCTTTCTTCCATCCACAACCGCAAACGTTTGCATCACAGAAACAGCCATGATCAGGATTGCAAAGCGGAGAAGGATTTGCATGTGGGGGCGGCCGGCACATCACTCACTTTCCCGTTCCAGAATCACATTCCTGACGGGCACACGCACACATGCTGGCCGCTGGGAGTGGACCGGAAAGCTGAAAGCGTCAGGAAACTTAACCGGGATGCAGCTTGCGAGCACTACCATAGCTTGATTCTCTTAGCACCCGGCATACCATACCACTGCTGGAAAATGCTAGCAGTGTTGCCATAAGCCCATAACATAACACATGGTGGTGTTTGTTTATCTTGTCAGGAGGTTTCTGAATTTTGGTTCGGCTTCTGAATTCTGATACTGAATTCAGTGTTGAGTTAGCTCTGGACCGACAGACACCAAAACAAAGAAGATATTCCATGTATTTATAGACAGGCCCTCCTCACCAAACTTGTTGTTTTGTTGTGTACTCGTACTCTTGCGCCACACACACCCTGCTAGTTGCTACTCTACACCAGTACACACTACACAGCAACACAGTTCAGTAGGCAGAGTGAGCGAGCGAGCCTTGCATTGTGTCGGCTAGGTGACCATGGCGACCACCAGGGCGGGAAGCAGCTGGAGCTGGAGGAGCAGTGCCATGACCATGGCGATGGTGGTTGTGCTGGCCGGCAGCGTGACCGGCGCGCGCGGGCAGCTCAGGATGGGGTTCTACGATCAGAGCTGCCCGGGGGTGGAGCGGCTGGTCAGCGCTTTCGTCCGGCAGCACGTCGGCCGCGTGCCCACCGTCGCCGCCGCGCTGCTCCGGCTCCACTTCCACGACTGCTTCGTCAGGGTACGCCGCTTTCGTCGCCGTGCATTGCATGCGTTCGTTCTGCCGCCGCCGCCGCCGTGCCAGCGCACGCACTGACCGCCGCCGTGGGTGTGTCCATGA
The DNA here is from genome assembly GCA_036936925.1 of Cenchrus fungigraminus. Lineage (NCBI taxonomy): Eukaryota > Viridiplantae > Streptophyta > Magnoliopsida > Poales > Poaceae > Cenchrus > Cenchrus fungigraminus. The sequence continues at coordinate 126,110,478 of CM072773.1, forward strand.
TGTGTTTTACGTTCCAGGGCTGCGACGCGTCGGTGCTGCTGAACTCGACCGCCGGCGGCGTGGCGGAGAAGGACGCGCCGCCGAACCTGACGCTGCGGGGCTTCGACTTCGTCGACCGCGTCAAGACCCTCGTCGAGGAGGTCTGCCCCGGCGTCGTCTCCTGCGCCGACGTCCTCGCGATCGCCGCCCGGGACGCGGTCGCCGCCATTGTGCGTGACGAAGCTCGTCGTATCATCGTGCTCTCTGCTCCGATCGCTTGCCAGCTGAAATCTTGATCGAGCTGACGGTTTATGTGAATCGTTGCAGGGCGGGCCGTCGTGGCGAGTGCCGACGGGGAGGAGGGACGGCACGGTGTCGAGCATGCAGGAGGCGCTCGACGAGATCCCCAAGCCGTCCATGAGCTTCAAGCAGCTCACCGACCTGTTCGCCACCAAAGGCCTCGGCGTCCGTGATCTCGTCTGGCTCTCAGGTACTCCCTAGTCCCTACATGACTGATCATATTCATATCACACGACAGGAATGCACGCATGTTTGCTACACTACACAAACACGGATCATTACTTGCAAAATGTAATCTAGTCAGTACAGAAAAAGCCTGGATTATCGATCGGGCTTTGTTCAGAACACTTTTTTTTTGTTCCATATTTTTCTATTCTATTTCTTTGTATTGGGGAATTAATTTCACCAATGTTAAAGTTCTACAAGAAGTAAAAAAAACAAGAGAACGAAATCGGTTGGATTTCAGAGAGCATCAGAAGCAGTAGGCCAGACGGTGAGAGGAGATGGCCTGGCTGTGATTGCCCATTCTTTGTGTGCTGAGTGGGCAACAGTATCAGACGCAAAAGGAGCACGAATAATGGTTCCTTTCGTTGCCTATCTTAAAGCGGATCGCCGGATTCCTTGAGGGAAATAATTCAAATTTACTTTCAGATCCGACTCACTTATGCTTACCAGCTTCCTGTCCTCTCCTATGCCTCTATGGCTAGTTTGAGATGATAGCTGAGAGCACTGACCATTCATTTACACTGACGTTACTGAATTCTAGCTGTTCCCTGAAAAAGCAGTGCTGAATTCATAGTTCAACACCGACCATTATTGATACTGAAATTACAATACTGGATTGCAGGTGCTCCTTAATTTTAGTTTTTTTCTTTAAAAGTGCACGAATTTTGTTCAGGCAGCTTTATAGACTGTTCTTTCTTTAATTAAACTGCTCATGAACAACTTAATCATCAGCTAAAAAAATGCAGATGCAAGTGCTCTGACCTTTCTTGCAGTTCAGGTTGTTCCAAGTCTTTCTACGCTCAATCCACCGTGTTTTCTTCTGACATGTGGAATAATCTTTGTCTGACCAGGCGCGCACACGATCGGCATCGCCCACTGCTCGTCCTTCGCCGACCGGCTTTACGGCCACCCCGGCGCCGGCGCCGGCAACGATACAACCGACCCGACCCTCGACGCCGCCTACGCCGCCAACCTCCGCCGTCGCAAGTGCCGGGCGCCGAGCGGCGGGTTCGCCGAGGACGCCGTCGTGGAGATGGACCCCGGCAGCCACCTGACGTTCGACCTGGGCTACTACCGCGCGCTGCGCAAGCACAGGTGCCTGCTCCAGTCCGACGCCACTCTGCTCGCCGACCCGGCGGCGCGGGCCGACGTCGAGAGCGTCGTGGGCGGGCCCGACGAGGTGTTCTTTCAGCTGTTCGCGCGGTCCATGACAACGCTGGGGACGGTGCAGGTCAAGACCGGCGCCGAGGGGGAGATCAGGAGGAACTGCGCCGTCGTCAACTCCCCCTCCAACTGAATTTTCTCCGCTATTCTTTATAGGGATTTTCAGTGGAGGATGTGCCACTCTTGCTCTTGCATTTTGGTCATTTGCAGTCGCTATAGCTACTCAAAATTTTGTTATGGTTCCTCTCTGTTGCGTTTGATGTTAACTGTTGAATGTTGCTGCTGCTGTGTTGCAATTTGCAACCTACCAATTGCATATTGTGCTGCAAGGTTCAACCTCCAAAAGGTCAAAAAAATACATCCATAAAATTTTAGTATTTTTCCTTTAAAAGTTCGTCTACCAGTTTAATTGGTAAAAATAAGCATTGTATATTGAACAAAACAAAAGCCCTCAAGAATTTCATAAAACACACAAATTAGATGCTGCATGCATGGGTGCGATTAATAAGCTTGAATATACATAGATACATATATAAGTGACATTGCTACAACTGACCAAATTCAGGGGATAATTCCCTGTTCATTATTTTACAGGCCATTTTTGCCCATTTAACAGAAAAGATTATATGCCCTCTCCACCTTCGAGTACACTTACAGATCCTGAATTAAACTACAGCAGAGCACTAAGACGCTCAGATGAGCTAAAAGGAAAGAGAGTCCTCTTCTCTTTGCTTAATCTTTTTAATGATTTCATATTGTGCGCCGTCAATGCAATTGAAGAAAGCAAACCTCCAGGACTTGCATAGGAATAATGCCCCAAACCATAGCCAGAAACCAAAAACAACACCAGCGGTTATCGAGTAGTACAACCAAAAGGTTACATATTCTTGATGATGTGTATTTACCCCAACCAATGGTGATGTGGAAATCGAGTAGTTGTTACATGTGGTGTTCAGGGGAAACCCACAGAGTCCTGGATTACCGCTATAAATTGAGGCATTATCAAGTGTTCTGAGTTGATATCCTGTAGGTATTTCTCCTGATAAATTGTTGTTTGATAGATTTAGCGAAGTTAGAAATAACAAGTCTGACATGCTCAAAGGAATAGGGCCTGCAAGTTGGTTCAAAGAGAGGTCGAGCGATTCTAAAAGTTTGAGATTTGTGTTCAGGGATACCACCAGATAGATAATTCCTTGACATATTTAGGGAACGAAGGCCTCTTAAATTTGTCAACTCTGAAGGGATCTCACCAGAAAGAGAATTACTTGACAAATCAATAGCAGTCATAAAGTCAGATGCTGACTGAAAATTGTAAACTTGTCCCTTCCAAACTATGTCAACTTCGCCATTAAATGAATATGTAGTTTCACCATACCCAACGTAGACCTTTTTTATCTTCTTCCTCGTAATAGGCTGGCACATTGAAGACCTGTTGGTGAAACTGTTTGGTATTGAACCTGTAAAATTATTTTCAGCTAGATCAAGCAGGTGGAGATATGAGAGTTGTGAAAGCTGCCAAGGAATACTTCCATGGAGCATATTTGATCGTAGTCGTAGAATCCTCAACAAAGGATTTCTCTCTTGTATCCACGGAGGAATTATTCCAGAAAACTTATTGTTTCCAAGATCCAAAATAGTTAGGTTTCTGAAGTTCTTCAACACTGCTGAAAAGGATCCTGTGAAGTTGTTGTTGGATAGGTGGAGTGACTTAAGAAAAGACATAGAGTGAGTCATGGTTGTAACGCTCCCAGCCAAAGTATTGCTAGACAAATCCAAGATTTGAAGACCCCGCAAGTTCCAAATGCAACTAGGGAGCTCTCCAAATAGCTTGTTGTGTGATAGGTCCAATATTTCCAAAACAACTAGTTGACATAAATTGGGCAACTTCATGCCGTTGACATTAGAAATGGTACCTGTGAACTTGTTGTCAGACAAGATGAGATATCCAAGATTTATGAGGTATGATAAAGATGCAGGAAGCTCGCCCTCAAGGTGGTTGGTGCTAATGTCAAGGAATTCCAAAGATGTCATATTACCGATGTTTGACAGTACCGTTCCAGTAAAATGATTCTCTGACAAGATGAGATCTTGGATATATGCGAGGAATGATATAGATGCAGGGAGGTCGCCCTCAAGGTGGTTGGTGCTAATGTCAAGGGATTCCAAAGATGTCATATTACCGATGTTTGATAGTACCGTTCCAGTAAAGTGATTCTCTGACAAGATGAGATGTCTGAGATATGTGAGGGGTGATATAGATGCAGGGAGCTCGCCCTCGAGATGGTTGGTGCTAATATCAAGGGTCCCTAAAGATGTATTACCGATTGTGACTGGTATCGTTCCAGTAAAGTGATTCTTTGACAATTCGAGATAACTCAAGTTTGCCATGTTTCCCAGCTCCGCTGGAATTGAGCCAACAAAATTATTGCCAGAGAGGGAGAGAATCTCTAGGCCAGTCCAATTTGTAAACAACTCAGGCGGAATGACACCGTCGAGGTTATTCCCATCTAAATAGAACAGTTTCATTGTGTGTATCTTGGCAAAACACGGTGGCAAACTTCCAAATAAATGATTCCGTGAAAAGACCATGTACCAGAGGCTAGTAAGGTTCCCCAACTCGGGTGGAAGACTCGAAACCAAATCAGCATCCCCTAAATCAAGCACCTCTAGCATTTGAAGCTTCCCAAGTGATTTTGGGATGGACCCACCAAGTAAGTTGTTCCCTAGAGCAAGATATTTCAATCCAGATATCATCCCCAGCTCTTTTGGAATTCCTCCGGTGAGATTGTTCTGTGATAAGTCCATCACCTCAAGGCTAGTAAGGTTTCCAAGTGATGCTGGGATAGATCCACCAAGCAAGTTGTTACTTAGATTAAGATATCCCAATCCAGGTATCATCCCCAGCTCTTCCGGAATTCCTCCGTTGAGATTGTTGGTGTCTAGACGTAGCTCGGAGAGCTTTTGGAGCCTTACAAGTGAACGCGGTATTTGGCCGGATAATCCATTGTGTGACAGATCGAGCATTCTCAAGGTTGGTCCAGTGCAGTTGAGGATAAACTGCAGGAAGTCCAGGAACGTGCCGTTGAGATCATTGACGGCTAGCGATAAGGACTTCAAACCAGGCATAGGCGAGAACCTGCCATACTCTGGGTTGGTGAGGTAGTTAAATCCCAGATCAAGCTTGGCAATCCTAGGGAGCTGACTGAGTTGGTAGGGGATGGCACCACTGAGACTGTTGCTGCTCAAGTCCAGAAATGTGAGAGTGATCAACATGGATATGTTTGACGGGATAGTACCAACGAGGTTGTTGTCGCTGAGGTCAAGCCTAGTGAGGTTCTGGAACGCGGCGGAGCAGAAGGCATCAAGCTTGCCGTTGATCCCCGCACTGGGAAGGCGGAGCGCAGTAACGTGGCCGGCACCGTCGCAGGTGACGCCGAACCAGGAGCAAGTTGAATTGGCAAGCGACCACGAGGACAGCGAGTTGGCTCCGATCAGAGTGGATTTCCATCGGAGAAGTGCTTCTGCTTCTGGATTGATCGCCATGGCCGTGCATGCTAGCATAAAAAATGAGATCCGGAGGAGTTGCTGCGGCGCCATGGCTAAGGCTAGTGTTGGGTGGAAGGTGGTAAATTGCAGTGGATTGCATGCATCTCTCATCTCTGTGCCTATGGAAATAGACAGAACTAACATAGAAGACCGAATGAAGACTTGATGGCGGTAGAAGTGGCCATCAGGTACAAAGACTGAAGACTTGAGGTGTTGACAGACGTCTGAGTGCAAAAGACTGAAGAGTGTGAAGACCTGAGGTTTGTTGACTAATCTGTTAACGGCGCACTTGACGCTCTGATCAGCCACTCATCATCTCTCGATTTTTAATGGCGCACTTCAAGTTTCTTTGTTAGTGGACAATAACTTTGAGCATCTCCAACAGTTTACTAAATCAGGTTAGCATCTTTGATTTTTTTGGAAAAAACACTGAAAACACTCCGTCAACAATTTAGCAAAAGACTTCAATTACTGACAACTTGGGAAAAATCAGCCTCCATGACGTAAATAACGGCGCGTACAACTTGGTATCGGTGTCCGTGGAGACAGGTGGAGGGTGAAAAAAGAAATAAAGGATACAAAAGGGTTCCTGATGTAAGTTTTCAAGTGGCGGAAGAACATAAATATAATTTGGTTTCTCTCTCAGAGTTCCTGATGTAAGTTAGATCTAAGTTTGGCAAGTGAATTATGTCAAATCGTTGGATATGAGTTCTTTTTTTACCTAACATATCTTTTTAGAAATTTTCAAAATATAAGATTTGTCAAGTAAAATTTGACAAACTCCTAGAAATGCTCTAACAGTAATGCATTTTTCTGAAATTAGGAAAATTAATTTACAGTTTTAGAAATTAGTCTATCATAACTAGAGCCTGCTAGGGGCACGGAGTTCATTCATAAGAAGGTGCCTCACTGCGAGGAACCGATCAAATGGACAGTTCGCGGCCGAATTTGTGAGTAGTACCAGCAATTTGATTGACTGATTTAGACGTTTCTTTTCCCTCTACATACTCTACAGCTGGAAACCCACTGAGCTGTCTCATGCTCTACCACGAATCCAGTTGTTTTTTTTAGTTCGTCCGTGGGGCAAATTATGTTCAGATTTTGTTACAGGTTCTTATCTGTCCAGATGACCAATGTTAATAATTTTGCTAATTTGTTTGTTGACATGCTACGACATATTAAGTTGCATATTCACAGCAATCTGGAAGTGCGTTTTTGCCGGTCTCACTTTTGGTGTGTGGGTGGGTGGGAGTTGTGGATGTGCTTTGTCTCGATTGTCATCGTTGTGTGTAGAGCTGTAGCAATGTTGTGAGCTGTAACCAGACAAGTATAGTTTCTTTTTTCTTTCTTTTCTTTTTTCTGCTTATGATCTCTCAGAGTCGTAATCTTATATTTTTCTACTATATCAATCAACCACGCACTATCTTGTGCGGTTCGTTAAAAAAACTTTTGGTGTGTGAGTTGTGACAAACCAATAATTCAAACAACAAATGTGCATCCACATGGCAAAATGAGGGGCTTGTCGCCACCGTCTTACGCCCCCTAGCCAGTCACCGCCCAACGCCTGACGAAGTCCTCGGCTTGTGCGGCGGCGACTGAGGTGAGGGGCAGCAACGACGACTCAGGTGAGGGGCGGCAGCCACCTCTACGGCGCCAAGATCTAGTTTTTTATACTTTTGAGTAAGACTCGGTTAGTTCAGTTAGAACCAGAACCAAACCGAAACGAATTTTCTCAGTTCTCATCTCTGAAAAGAACCGATGGTTCCCTATTTTTTTAAGAACCGAATTTGCAGAGGAACTACGAAACCGAACCGATCGGTTTGGTTAGAACCGAATGCCCAGAGCTAGCGGATGCTTCAGGATCCAAGGACTCGGACAAGAGAGCATTGGACAGCAAAAAGGCAATTTTTTTGTGGTGACCTTGGGGGCCGGAGGGTCGGTGGGTGTGGTCACCGAGGATGGCGCATTAGTTGCATCCGTGGGGCCAATTATGTTACCAATTTGTTATTTTTGTTAGTTTGTTTGTCGACATGTTACGACATATTGAGTAGCATATTCACAGCAACTAGCAAGTGTGCTTTTAGCCAGTCCCACTTTTGGTGTGTGAATTGTGATAAACCAATAATTTTTTTTGACGAACGTGCGTGGGCACATATTTCATTAAGAATAAAGCAGGTTACAAACAGTTCGTGAAGCCGCCAAACAGGGCTAGACTGACCCAAGAGAACTAAGGATAAAAGACAGAGAAACACTGAAAAAAGACTACAAAGCCAACGCACAGCAACAAACGACACAACCAACAGAAGAAGCAAGAAGAGGGAAGCCACAACCAGCCTAGCTACCCAACCGACGACCCTAGAACTAAACCTGCACAAAGGAAACACCATCATCATGGATGCATTGGAAGCGGTGGCAAAACATCCACCCGATATAGCATTACACGGCGGCAAAGCATCCACCAGAGAAGCAAGGTGGCAAAGCATCCACCCACATCAGACATGGTGGCAAAGCATCTGTCTAAGAGAAACAGTGGCAAAGCATCCACCCATCGCGACCTGAGAGGCGAAGCATCCACTTAGAGCAAGCACCAGTAGCACGACGGTGGCCAAGCATCCGCCCGGTGGCAAAGCATCCACCCAAGAAGTATGACCCCGACGACAAAGCATCCGCCTAAACAACGACCTAGACGGCAAAGCATCCGTCTGAGAGCAACCGCGATCCTCAAGATGGCAAAGCATCCGTCACGCAAAGCGACCAAGGCAATCAGAGTGATGGTGGGCAAAATGAAACGAAGGCAGGTTCAACAACCACCGCCGTGACGCGGAGAACGACATCATATTGCAGGGGAGGGAGCCTCACTGTAGTTCACAGAACTTCCAAGACCATGCCTTCAGGAAGGGAGTAGCGCAACTGACACTACCATCGTCTGACCAAACTGGTCCAGGTTTTCACCCGAAGAGTTTGCCGGAGGGGAAGGGGGAGAGGGGGGAGATGGCGAGGCCTTCAACAAGGTAGCCGGCGCCCAGAGGCGTCACCGTCACTGGCTCGCAAGAGAGCAAGTGGCTTTCACCCAGATCCCCTATTCCTCCCCGACAACCCCAGCCGGGGAAGGCAGGTGTGTAGCAGGGAGCCGTGAAGAGGATGAACGCGAGGCACAGGGGAGTCCCTAACCACGGCTGGACCCCCCATCAGTTGCGCCGAACCCTGCCCCGCCCCCACCAGGCCGCAAGCGCCGCGGCAGGAGCGCTAGGCACAACCGCCGAGGACGGCGCCGTGCCCCGCCCCCACCAGGCCGCGAACACTGCGGTAGGGACGCCAGGGACGACCGCTGGGGGCGGCGTTGCACCCAGGTCGCGACCCAACTCTACAGCAAGACAACGGTAGAGGAGGGGAGGGGCCCTACCCTAGGCTAGTAGATCCAGTCATCCAGCCATGGGAAGAGCAGATCCGGCCCTTGGACGGGCGGATCTGGCCTCCAGCGGCCGGAATCGGGCCCAGTGGTTGTGATAACCCCGTCCAAGATAATCCTGTATTATTGCCTAAACCAATCCATTTGGCACTTAAGCAATAACACAGGTGTAGCTTGTCGTTGTTGTCGGGTCAAGCGTGGTAAAATCACATACATATCAACAAAAGGATCGAACAAGTATGCATTAAAACTCATGCGAAGGCGAGTCCAGAGTACATTAACCAAATTAATACAAATCTTCCCAGAAGGGGTTCATTATTACAAACGAAGGTTCAAAGCATGATAAATAAATTGTTCAGAGTTCGAAAAGAATGGAAATTAACTAAACGACATGATAAACATCATTGGAGGCCATCCATGATGCCATCACTCGTCATCATTCACCCATTCCATCTCCCAACCAGGAGGAATCTCACCAGGCCAAACAACATCATCTGAAAGCAATAATTATAGCAAGGCTGAGTATACTAATACTCAAGACTTACCTGCCCAAAAATTACCTCTAGACATGCAAGACTTTTGGCTAGTCGGTTTCATTTGCCAAAAAGCAACTATGAGATCCTTGCTTTCAATATTTTAGCTCAAGTTCTAGTTGATTAACCCTTTCTAGGTATGCAAAGATTTCAAGCATAAGTTGTGCAATACAATTATTCAAGCATCAAATTTAACATAATTCCATCATAAACGGATATAGTAGCTAGTTGGTTAAGCAGTCTTATGTAATGGTGAGAGGCCGACGATCGATCGATTAATAACCTTGCAAGGTGGACCTAAACACACGGAAGAGTGCCCCACACAAAAGGCACCAACCAGGCGGTTCCCATCTTTCCTCGGTTTAGGATAATAGCTCACAGTCTCAAATACAAGGCTTATCCGGACTACGCCACAAAGGTCATCCAGCCTCACACATGTACCACAGGTTGCAAGCCTGGGGACGCATCCCAAGATTAGTGATAGTAAAATCCCTTACCGCCTCAATCAGGTACTAGGCTTACAGGTCCCATTCCCAACAAGTGCTTAGTACGTTCAAATGCTTAACCCACGAAAGCCACTAGACTGGAGCCCAATCCCATGCTCTTACCACATGAGCATACCAGTTTATCCAATCTTATGATTCCAACGTAAGGATCCTATATCTCACGAGTGAAGAACATCACTCGACTTGTACCGTGTCCTTAGAGCATAGCAACTATCGACCTAGCATAGTAGTTAAAGAGCATAGGTACCTAGGGATCATGCATCTATGGTTTCATTTCAACTCCTGAAACTTAAATGCACAAGCATAAGCATAGATAGTTGCAATTTTTTTTAAAAGTTAGGTTATGCTCCGGTGCTTGCCTTCGGCTCTTCTGGACTTTGGTCCAGGTCTTGATTCATTTCCACGTAGTTCGTTCACGTCCCCGTCAGCTTCTTCCTCTCCACCTTCCGGCACGAGCGTGTAGTTACCGTCGACAAGTTCTATACGAGACATGCATATGCATAATTACTTGGTGAAGTATATTAAGATTACAAACTGAACAAAAACAAAAACATGGGGTTTAGAGGTGGCCACATCCACCTCGACAAGTATATTCAGCATATTCTTCCTATAAAAGAAAAGGTGTGTTGGTGTGGTTTAAAACTCATTTTTAATGGTGATTGTGTACATAACTATACAAATTAATTTTATTTACTTCACAACAGAAACATGGTTGTCCAGGGGTGATTTTTGGTGGAGATTAAACTGCAACGGTGAAGATGCAACTAGGATAAAAAGGATTTTCCTATTTATTGAGTTTGATTTATTTCAAAAATTAATTCCGCTAAAATTACACACAAGATCACAGAGAGGAAATTTATATAAGCTCATGGTTCAATCACTAAGCGTTTGGCTAAAAATTCACATCAAACTGAGCTATATCCTAAGCATGCAAAATACAACAAGTTCTAGCTGTCAAAAACAAGATTAATTTATTCAGGGAGATCTACACATGCTCTGGCTCTACATTTTCACACACAGCATCACTCATACAAAACTAAGCTACACACCAGAATTCAGCTCCAGAAACTAAATATATCAAGCTACACAAAAATGACAATTTCAGCCTATCAAAAAAATATACGGGGAAATATATAACGAGTTTAGAGCTAAACTTTCTACCACATTCTAAACATGTAAAAACTAGTGCACAGTACAAAAATCAGGCTATGATTCTGAACAGGTTTCAAACTATGAAATAAAACTCCTAGCTATGCATAAATCAAAAATATGTATCTAACTAAACTAGCAAATTCTTTCTATTTTACTAGTGACAAGCCAAAGCACAGCTAAGCCATAGTAAAAAGCTGAGCTGCAAAAGCTATCTAAAAAGTGCTACAAAAATCATGCATCCAGATCTAGCAATAATACAAAATAATTCATAACTGGAGATTTACTTAGTAACTTTGTGCCATTTCTATAAACAAGCCTACTCAAGTCATGAAAAACAACATATCTAAAATTCAGCTACAGATTTATCTCAGATTTCAAATTATGACAAACTCACTTCAAACTGAGATTTAAATTTAATTCAAAAACTGAGCACAAAAACACTATACATGCTTTCTAGGAAAGATAGATCTCTTCGTAAGGATTCCAAAACATTTTAGTTTGAATTTTTCTGATCTCTCTACGATTTTATATGATTTTTACAAGATTCAGACAAAACACTTTAGATCTGAAGAATTTATCTACAACGAGGTCCTTGGAAAGATTTGGAATTTCACATATATGCCCTTGGATCTTACACCTAAGTCCCTAGACGATTTCAATCTTCCCCAGTGTGCCCCCGGCGGCGCAGGGGAGCTCGTCGCCGGCGAGGGGCGGTCGGAGTCGGCCGCAGAGCAGCCTAGGGTGCAAGGCATGCTCACCTTGTAACGATTGGAGGAGTTGTCAGGGACGAAGGCGGCTTCGGCGAGCTCCGGCAGCGAGGCAGCAGCGGTGCGGCCACCATGGCTCGGATTTCGGCGAAGCCCGAGGCAATACGGGGCAATGGGTGGTGGTGAAAGCTCGAGTGGGGCCTAGGGAAGATGCTTGGGGTGTTGAACGGCATGAAGGCGAGTGAGGGGTGGAGCTCCGTGGCGGCAACGTCAATGAGCCCATCAGTGATCAGGTCCAGCAGCCCAAGTCAGGCCCAAGACAAAGCCCAAGGGGCAGTCAGACCTATACAAGGCAGTGACGAGAGGGAGAAAAGGAGACAAGGATTTTCAGAAGAGATTAGGGTTATCCCTTTCTCCGGTGATCCTCTCGGAGGGGCTGCTCCGGCGAGCCATCGCTCGTGTTCTCGGCGGCGACACCCTGTGCGCGAGCTCACGTCCCGATGGTGACACACCGGTGGCAACAGACTGTTACAGTGGTATCAGAGACCTATCTATCCTCGGTGGTGGGTGCTGTGATGCTCCTCCTCCACACATGAGCAACAGATAAGGTGGTGATGCACCAGTGTTCGACGGTGGTGCTTGGTCCCCGACCAAATCCGGTCGGCGGACCCCCTCTCCTCCCTCTCTCGCACGCGGATCGAGCAGCGACGGCTCTGCACAGGGGCGGATCGAGCGGCGGCACGACGTTGACCCACGGGTCGGGCGGAATCGAGGCAGGGGGCAGCGGCGGCAGCCCCGAGCTCCACCACGGCATCGACCCCGAGCTGTTCCTGTGGCGGCGGCAGCCCCGAGTTGTTCTCGCGCCGGCGTCGGCCCGAGCTTCTTCCGCAATGGCGACCCAGAGCTTTCCCGTGGCGGCGACCCTGAGTTCTTTTCGCAGCGGCGTTGGCCCGAACTCCTTCCGCAGTGGCGGTCCCGAGCTTCCCCACAGCAGCACACGCAGGCAGCGGGCGCATTGACCGGTGCAGCAGTTCGTGCGCACAGGCAGCAGGGGATTTCTCCGAGCAACGCAAAGGCAGCGACATCTCATGCTCGTGAAGGCGTAGGGTTTGGCAGATCTCGACTGTGGCATCTTCCTCTTGTGGTAGCGCAGTTGGACGAGCAGTGGTAAGTCATCTGTGAAGACCTCCTTTGTGCTCGACGAAATGGCTTCATCATGGAAACACAACAATGAGCATTGGAAGTAGGTGTTAGAGAGTCTGGATATTCTATTTGCAAGGGTTGGTGATGTTGACAAGGAACAAACTCAAATTCAAGCTCAATTGGATATTAATACCAAGGCGGTGGACCAATTCCTGAAGAATCAACGTATCATGGCTCAACAAATTGAGAACACAGCCAAAACAATGACAAAACTGTCAAGGTTGTTCATGGATCGAGAGAGGTCACCAAGCCCCATGAGATTTCAGTTTGTGCAGGATAACAGGGTTGACGATATACCTTGTTGGGACAGCGAACAACAACAAGTTGAGCTCCAGCCCGTCCTCCTAAACCAGGTTCGTCATGATCATGACCTTTCTATGGATTCGATGGTTTCAGATGTGGGTGTCCATGTGGTGTTTGACGATATGCCTCATTGGGATAGAGATGCAGATGAAATGCTTACTTCAGGTGTAATTTGGGATGAGATGCCAACTGACCATGCAGTGCCAAAAGGGTTTGATGAACTGCCATATGTTGATGTGGTTTGGGATGAGGAGTTGCTACAAGAGGTGGAGTCACATGACTATAGATTGAAGCTTAGTGCTCATGGAGACTGTCTAATTGCCATGGATGACAAACCAATTGCTGAGTTGGTCTCTTTCAGGGCTCCAATAGTGACAAATGATGATGAAGGGAAGCTATTCAATGAAAGGCCTCTGTCTGATGTGATTTGGGATAGGGAAGTGACACATGAGATGCACAAATGTGAGCTAGCTGTGGAACCTACTACAAAACATGATGATGAGGTGATTTTTAGGGAATCTATACACGATCTAAACCCCTCTTTTGCGATTCAATTTGTTGGACAGTCTAAGAAACTTGATAGTGGTCATTAGTGCACTCAGCATGGTAAACAAAATGTAATGCTTGAGTGTGAACACAAATAGTACTTAGTTCTACAAGATATTGTGGACACAGCAATGAAGAAGCTAGAGGTTGAGGTTGTTCCTATTTCTGCTATTCGAGTATGGGCCATGAACTTGTTGGTCGTCCTGCTGTAGGTGATAATGTTCAGAAGCTTTTCATATGTGGAATAGAGGCTGTCAAGTCATTGTTCTCTAGTTCTTTAACTACTGATTTGCAAATTTAGACAATAGCTCTTGAGAAAATATTGGCATTGAGGCATGGATTCAGTCTTGGGAGATATGAGCCCAGCTGTTGCAGAATTTAATAAGGCATTTCAGTGTGGGGGCAAAGGTGAACTGGCTACTGCGGTCTCTTTGTGGCCTCATTTGTTAAGTGTGACTAGATCAACCACTGAAACTTTTGGTGAAATCAGGGAGCTACAAAAAAAATAGATCCTTTAGGCCGGATGCGGTAGGATCCAAGCATTAGTACGGCTATAGCTTGGGGACAAGCTGTGTTTCGAGAGGCCGGTAATGTCACGACCCAAGAGAGCCACGAAATGAGCCCATCGGTGATCAGGTCCAGCAGCCCAAGTCAGGCCCAAGACCAAGCCCAAGGGGCAGTCAGACCTATACAAGGTAGTGACGAGAGAGAGAAAAGGAGACAAGGATTTTCAGAAGAGATTAGGGTTATCCCCTTCCTCCGGCGATCCTCTCAGAGGGGCTGCAAACCCTTCCTCCGGCGATCCTCTCAGAGGGGCTGCTCCGGCGAGCCGTCGCTCGTGTTCTCAGCGGCGACACCCTGTGCGTGAGCTCACGTCCCGGTGGTGGCACACTGTCGGCAATGGGCTGTTACAACCTGAGGCAATGCAGGGCAATGGGTGGTGGTGGAAGCTCGAGTGGGGTCTAGGGAAGATGCTTGGGGTGTTGAACATCAGTGGAGGCGAGTGAGGGATGGAGCTCCGCGACAGTGGCATCAATGGCAGCCGACAAAGAGCTTTCTCGCGCGTAGGGAGGACGAAGTTCCTTTTCATAGGTGAACGAGTGGGGAAGGAGCTCCAAGGCTTCTTCACAGAGGTAATGTAGCTAGGGAGCGAGACCCGGCGGTGACAGTGTGGTGCCTACGGGCTGCCGGCCGACAGGGTGTGGTAGGGCACAGCGGTGGGCGTTGGGGCATGCGCACGTGGTGGGAGGCAATGTCCCTAGGGGATTTGGTCGAGCGACGGGGCGCCGAATCATTGCGCGCGCATACCTCGCGTACTCGTGGTTGGGGAACCTCGGCGCCGGCGGCAGGATTTAGCTTGACGCGTGGCGGTGCGGGTGCCGCGCTCTCGGCGCGAGAGCGCGCGGCTTGGCGCTAGAGTGCCGGTTCCACCTCGGTCAACACGTGTTCAAGCCATTCAAACTCACAATTTTTGCATAGAAGTTCAAAATCTCCAAAAATGGAAGTTGTAGATGAATTATAGGAGTAAAACTTTTGCAAAGGGTGATAGGGTGTTTGATGAATGGTTTAGCCGGGAACGTGTGACAAAGATGGGGATTTTCTCGGCTCCGTCTACTGCAGATTCTGCCTTTGACCAAGTTTTTGACTAGCTTCCACTCAAAATTTGAATGTCCACCAATTATGAAAGTTGTGTCCCTTGAAAAGATGCACAACTTTCGTATTGGCCGATTTTGAAGTGTTTAAGTGAAAATTAGAGATACGATTGAAGTTCTAGAGAGAGGTTTAGAATTCTAGGGGTTTGACCACTCTAACCAAGGTTTGACCATGTCAAATGTGATTTGACTCCACTAATTAGATGATTACTGCTCCTTAAACATCTAGGATGTTACAGCCTACCCCTTAAAAAGAATCTCGTCTCGAGATTCAGAATTTAAAAGACAAGGTAGGGAAAAGATGCTTACGGTTTTGAGATTGTAGAAAACCCAGATATTTGGTGTTGAGAAAATGCTTGATCTCCCATGTAGATTCTTCTTTAGTATGATGACTCCATTGTATCTTGTACATTTTCACAGTGTGTCTTCTAGTTTTTCTCTCCTTTTGATCTAGCACTCTCATAGGATGCTCAACAAGTGAAAGATCCGGTTCTTTCCAAGCATTCGCTTCACTGATTATCTCTATCTCAGGTACATGCACACATTTTCTCAGTTGCGAGACATGAAACACATCGTGAACTGCTGAGAGTCTACCAAGAAGTCTGATATGGTAAGCAACTGGTCCACACACCTCGGTGATCTCATAAGGACCAATATAGTGTGGAGCTAGTTTCCCTTTTACACCAAACCTTTTACATAATCACCATCCTCATACTTTCGGGGTGCTTTCCCTTTATCATGATAGTTCTTTTGCCTCGCTTGAGCTGCTCTCAAGTTCTCTCTTATTACTTCCACTTTTTCTTCGGCTTCTTTAACTAAATTCAGACCAAAGAATTTTCTTTCACCCGCTTGTGACCAATTCAAGAGGGCACGACATCTTCGTCCATAAAGAGCTTCAAATGGTGTCATTTTCAAACTAGCTTGATAACTATTGTTATATGAAAATTTTGCCAAGGCTAAACATTTGTCCCAACTCTTGTCAAAATGAATGACGCAAGCTCGTAGCATATCTTCCACTATTTGGTTGACCCTTTCAGTCTGACCATCGATCTGAGGACGATAACTAGAACTACAGATCAGTTTGATTCCCAAAGATTCATGCAACTGTTCCCTAAAATAGGCTATAAATTGAGTGCCTCTATCAGAAATTATGGTCTTTGGAACCCTATGCAAATGCACTATGCAATCAAGATAAATATCTGCATACTGTATAAGTAGTGTGGACAACAATGAAATCATGCTTTCTGGAGGTAAGTGGTAAACCCACAATAAAATCCATGCTTATGTCATCCCACTTCCAGGAAGGTATAGACAAAGGTTGAAGTGTACCGTCTGATTTCAAATGAATAACTTTGATTCTTGGGCAAGTATCACATTCTGACACATATTTTTCTATTTCTACCTTCATGTTTGACCAAAAAAGTTTCCTTCAGATCTTGATACATTTTGTTACTCCCGAGGTGAATAGAGAATTTAGAGAGATGAGCATCATCAAAAATTTCCTTCTTAAGCTCTTGATCCGCAGGAACCACAAGACGTTGCTCAAACCATACTACATCCTTTGAATCTTTACGGAAACAACTATATTTGGGGTCTCCTTTAGATAACTTCTGTTTTATTAGTCGTATACCCTTGTCATTGAGTTGAGCCAGAACAATTTTATCATATAGAGTTGACTCAGTGGAGATAGCATACAGGTTTCCTTATTCTACAATTTCCAATCAAAGTTTCCTCAAGTCTTCACATAGAGTGTCACTGTATGATTCTACCGACAAGCAGTTGCAGTGAACCTTGCGGCTAAGAGCGTATGCAACAACATTGACTTTTTCAGGATGATAGTGCACTTCTAGATCATAGTCTTTTATTAATTCTAACCATATTCTTTGCCTCATATTCAGATTTGCTTGGGTGAAGATATATTTAAGACTTCTGTGATCGTTGAAGATATCGCAGCGATTTCCCATAAGATAGTGTCTCCAAATCTTCAGATCATGTACAACCACTGCTAATTCCAGGTCATGAGTAGGATAATTTATTTCATGAGGTTGAAGTGCCCGTGAGGCATAGGCAATAACCCGATTTTCTTGCATATCCAACCAAAATTCGCATTTGGAGAACTTAGCATAAAACTTGTGATCTCTCAAACGTTGTAAAGCATTTCGAAGATGGTCTGCATGCTCTTATTCATTCTTAGAATAGATTAGGATATCATCGATAAACACCACTACGAACTTGTCCAGTTCAGTCATGAATACAGAGTTCATAAGATACATGAAATAAGCTGGTGCATTTGTGAGACCAAAGGACATGACCAGATACTCGTAAAGACCATATCGGGTGGAGAAGGTTGTTTTGGGAATATCACATGGTCTGATCTTTATTTGATGATAACCAGATCGAAGATCAATCTTGGAGAAAACTTTGGCTCCAGCCAACTAATCAAAGAGAACATCAATGCGGGGTAAAGGATACTTATTCTTGATTGTTACCGTGTTGAGAGGTCGATAGTCCACACATAACCTCAAACTACTGTCTTTGTTCTTCACAAAAGAGCGGGACAACCCCAAGGAGAAGAACTTGGGGCGAATATTACCCTTATCTAGCAATTCTTGAAGTTGGTTTTTCAATTCGGCTAGCCTTGGGTGGCATACAGTAAGGTCGTTTGGAAATGGGTGCGGTACCAGGTTGGAGTTCAATTACAAACTCGACATCCCGATCTGGTGGCATACCCGGCAACTCATCAGGGAAAACATCGTCATACTCACACACCACGGGGATTTCTTCAAGTCGGTAAATGATAGTCACATAAGAGCACAGATTTACACCTTCCTTAATAGGTAAATACAAAGTGGTGTGTCCAGCGATAGGGGAACAAATCTCTATCACTCTCTCAGATATATCCAGGACAACCTTATGATGTTCCATCCAATTCATTCCTAGAATCACATCTAGGCTTCCTAACCCCAGATGGATGCTACAGATTTGACACATGCTTGAACTAATGACTTGATAGTAGCTTCTTTCTCCACTCAAATGAAGTTGAAAAGCCATGCGTCAACTTGTGGGATGTGATGTTTGAGCATCCAAGTTGTGGGTGTATAAATAGATGATGAGCGATGAAGATACTGGACTCACTCAAAAAGAATTTTAAGAAAGAAATGACAGTATACATATGAGTGGTTTTCTAATCATCGAGAGGGCAAGCAAAGCAGGAAGGAAGAGAGGAGAGAAATCTTGGAGATGCAATGAGCAAACATGACGCAAGGTGAATTTCAGCAAATTGCACATAAAGGACAAACTGTGTGATGCACACATAATAGAGCAATCATCTACCATTATTAGATCTTTACAAACTGTTTTTATAATACGGTACGCTCTTAATTCCCGCAGCAACGCGCGGAGAATCACCTAGTAATTATATATTGTGCAGCTCAACACATAAATGCAGTGGACAACGACAAAGTCAATACTTGCATGCTGCTTTATTATAATATAAGTGGTTTGTGTAAAAAAAAACTTGCATTTGCCTCACGAAAAGGCAACCATGCAGTGATCATTGTTTCTGTTGTATTCCTGAACCGAATATAATAATTTGCTACGAGACTAACGATGATTGCGAAAAGAAGTGTTGTAGCCAACCACCTACAGTATTTGAATTACCTCCCCTTCCCTCAGCGACACAATAGCCTGCTGGGAAGCATGTCCCATTTATGGGTATCAATTCATAGCACTAGAACAATTGGCGCGCGATGCGCGCCCTATCAAAAGCCACCAATAGAAGTATAATAAAAACACCAACATAGAAAGAACATGAACACATCAGTTATCTGAACCAATTTCATTAGACATGATGGATTAATAGCCCACCATACAATTTCAACCACCCATCATACAATTTGAACCAATTTCATAGTTTGTCTATTGTCTTCCATTCTGGTTGAGAGTTCAGGTCAGTTCAGTTCAGAATCAATGCACCATGCCTGAAGCCGAACGCTCTGAAACAAATGGTGGGAGCTAGCAAGGTCCAAATGAAAGGCGAAGAAATCTTTTGAGCACTTCCAAGAAACTTTAAATTGAAATTGGCTATTCTTTCGCAAAGGAATCTTTAGACAGAAGCATACTACTTCTGAAACATACTTGTTAATTAGCCTGCTGGTTGATTGACAAAGGATAATATCACATTCAAGTTTTACAGGTTACCAAAGATACATCATTTAAGAGACTGAATATCTCCAGTTTAACCAGGTCAAATGTTACAAATTTGCTCTGATGGATGATCAACCTCAGTTGTTCCATCAGCCCTTCACGCTTTCCCTAGATGTAAAAAAACTAAAACAAACATCACAATCACTGGTTAAAGAAGGCACACACAGTGGTCTCTCTTTGGCATTTAATAATGACTCAATGCTTTGAGAGGCTTTCAGTTTAGATAAGAAACACAACAATCTCCTGAATTCGCTCAGCACAGACTGCGGCATGATTTAAGCAAAGCTCCTCAATTTGAGAAACTGTCAATAATTTCTTTACATAGCAAAGAATTAGATAAGCATCTGGAAAAAAGAGCAATTTACAAATTTATAAAGAGTGAAAAATTAGACTATTTTATCCTTCCAATTGTTCATTTTCAGAATATTACAGAGGAATGTCACTTGAACCCTCTCAGCATTGGACCACTCTGGTTCACTGGATAACTAAGGTTCATGATGAATCCATCAATTTCACATAAAAAAAGTTTTGTTTTAAGTAATTGTGCACTTGTGAAGCAAGGTCATTGTGAAACATTTTTGAGTAGCAGCAGAAGAGATAACTTTTTGAGCGTGAGAATATGCTCATTGATTCCAATTTTAGGCAAGCACCCAAGTTGGGATAAATGAGAGCTCTGTTTAATGCGAACCTGAAATAGAATTCATGAAAACAAAAGCTAAGGGACACCTAAACGCATACAGGATAGGACAATCATTACTGAATTGAAAAACTGATTTTTTTCGGTAGCTATCTGAAATAATTATGCCCCAAGCATATGCTCCTGCAAGCATTAAACTAATTGCCCATAACATGACGTATATAGTTATATGAAATGTCCCATATTCCCATGCATATCCTCCAATCCTACAAGCATTGGACTGAATCCAAAAACTGAAACATGCACTTATCTGTACTTCTCTGAAATTGACCAAAGCATATTATCCTATGAGCACTAAACTGATTGCTCAAAAAAATCATCATATTGAACTTGCTGGTAACATATACATGGTCATCGGAGTAGTGGACAGTAATATATTTACCTGTTCTGGCGTCTTTCAGTGCAAGAAGCCAAGAACAGCCCAGGTGCACTTCAAATTTCACTCATTTCAGGATTCCTGCGAGCCTCAAACATCATCACCTCTTTCAGTAAACATATTAATGTGCAATTATATGTACCACCAGTACACAAAGGGCGCGTTTGGTAAAGTGGCCCGGCTCAGCCAGGCCAACGGACCAGGCTAGAGCGGGATGGGCCAGGCTCTCCAGATGCAGAAAACGTGTTTGGCAATTTTGCAGCCCATGGTGCTGGCTGGGCTGGGCTTACGTTTGGTAGGTTGGTCCAAAGATGGGACCCAGCTGACTACATCTAACTACCATATAAAGATGGCGTTTGGCAGCCTGCACCGCGGTGGGCTATGCTCACCACGCGCGCAGGGAGGGTGCATCTTACCCCCCTCACTGCTGCGCCC
Source organism: Cenchrus fungigraminus (assembly GCA_036936925.1). Taxonomy (NCBI): domain Eukaryota; kingdom Viridiplantae; phylum Streptophyta; class Magnoliopsida; order Poales; family Poaceae; genus Cenchrus; species Cenchrus fungigraminus. The sequence goes on from CM072773.1 coordinate 126,131,417, forward strand.
AGAAATGAACATTCACACAAATTTGAATGAATACATCTTGTTTAACAACTTAACCAGGGAGGTCATCAATTCATAAACACTTAAAATTACATACAAAGTGAATTACAGCCAATTCCGGCAGAAAACTAAGAGATATTCATTAATGGAGCCCACGAAGACGAAGGGAACGTCATAGTTTTCTTCATTTGAACTCCAGCAGCAGCAAACACATGCATGAAATCAAGGAAACCAAATTGAGTTGTGTATGAAAGGAAAAATCAGTTGTGTAGCATGAAAGCAAAGACAAACACATGGCTCAGTTATAGACGAATACTTGCCTACGAAATTAGATACATGTAGGAGTTGCCTCCTTGTGAGGCAGTAAAGGCAGTGCCTCACTGCCTCACAAGTAGGTGACACCTAGCTGGATCCAGCACATGAGAAGGTTATCATCATCACCATGAAAGGACTAAGTGCATAACAACTGAAGGCACGAAAAACAAGGCAGAAAAATAAGAGTGCGTCAGTTGGTATAGTATAAGAGTACAGTCCAACATGTCTTTGCCAGCGAGGCTGAGGCGATGTTGATGGTGCTGACCCCATGGCAACACAAGCAAGGTCGCCATCGTCCTCGCTCGCAGAGACCGTGGTGATATGTACTATCATCATTCGCATAAAAAAGCAAACAACATATACATTGTAGCTTCAGAAGGGATAGAATGCTTAGGCATGCTATCCCTTCGTCATCCGCAAACTGAGGTAAAAGAGAGAAAAAGCCTCACCAATCTCAGGATGGTAACAAAATTCTGAATAACTGCAAAGTTGACCCTGTAACAACATAAGTAATCTGCATGGCAAAACAAAGAGACATTGTCAGATGAAGAATAGGCTGGGTCTGAGCACAAATATAGCCTGCTCTTCATCCCCAAACATGTAGATGATAAAGGCAATTAAACCAACAAAGCCATGTAGCAGAAGAACATGCCTCAGTAGTAATGCATCACAGGCAGAAAAAGGTACAAGATAGGGGCCTCAGATCATAGTTCATATCAGCCACAAGTCAGTCATATTAAGAGTGGCTCAAAGTTGGCGAGAATGGAGGAACAAAAAGAACAGATACCAAAGAGAGAAAACAACAAGGCGAAAAGAACAAACAGACCTGGGCCACTTTATCATTGCCAATATAGTATTCATCATTGGCCAAAGAACCAAGGAAAACACAAGGAAGAAAGACATATAAAACAGGAGGAAGGTAGGCATATAAAATGCACATACCAAACCAGAGTCAGAACAGCCTAAGAGGCATATGAAAAGAGAGTAAAGAGCATACAAAATGTGTAAAAAGTACATCAGATAGGCATATGAAAAAAGAGTAAAGAGGAAGCCACATAAGCATATCAAAAGAGTAAGAACAAGGCATATAAGCAAATGGAAACTAAGATCATGGCAAATGAAAACTAAGATCATGGCAAATGGAAACTAAGATCATGGCAGTTCTATCTTCATCACATCCAAGCATCACAAGCATATAGGCATATAGCAGTTCTACCTTCATCACATCCAACCATCACAGGCATCACAGGCAAATAGAGGTTCTAGGTTGTGAATATTACAGTACTTACCATGCAAATCCAGAGCAAATAGTTAGCTATATTGTCTTAACCTTGCCCTCCTGCTCACAACTAGATTAGTCATTAGTAATTAGCCACCCCCCATGTGAACCAAAAACCACCACAAAAGGCCAGGTGCAAAGTGAGGCTACACCCTAGCAGGTCAGACCTAAGTATATAAAGATCTGTGCAAAATAAGGGAGTGGTCAGGGATGGAGACATGCTCAACTGTTTTCCCTGAACTTAAGGCTGCAGCTACTACATTACTAGTAGTAGTGCTTGCCAAGCCAGGTCCTGAGCCAAAGGCAGCGGTGATGCTCATTCATCTTCACAAAGGCATTCCCCTGGGACTTGTTGTCCAAGAGGTGGCTGAAGGCAACTATGAGGGACTCCTCAGTGAAACCTGGAGTTAGCATGACAGCATGGTACAGATCAGGGTGCACCTGCTCAGGACCGGTCTCTCGGAGGGTGTGGGCTACGTTGTTCACTGCATCTGTCATGTTAGTGAGCACCAGCACCTCTTCCTCTGACATAGCAGCCCGCTTCCTCTTCTGTCCAGCACAGCAAGCTGGAGCCTTGGAAGCCTCTGTAGCGGTAGGAGGCTTCACCACTATCTTCTGCTCCACCTGCTGCTCCGTGGATGCCAGATCAACAAATTGCTGCGTGTCACTCTTAATGTTGATCACGGGCTTCTTGTCCACACTGTCCCCAAAGCCAGAGAAAACACCAAGCGGCTCCCCAGACCCCATGGCATACCTGCCAGTAGCCATGCCTCCCCCAAATAAGGTCTCCATCTCCTCATAGTGCTGTATGGGCTTGTTCAGCAGCTCAGTGTCCTTCGGGTGGTCCTGCAACACATGGAAACAAAAAGAAATGAAACGTTAGTATAATTGTTTATACAAGCTAACAGTACAGAGGAAAAGAGTGTCAAAAGGAGACAAAAATGGCACCTTGCAGTGGCCAAGGTAGTGCTCCTCCTCCAGCGTGATCATGTGCCCGTCACTATCCCAGAGAGACCCGCTCAGGTCCTTGAGCTTGCACACCCTAGCCCACCTCTGCCGCCACTTGTGGAGGTGATTGTAGACCTGGGTCCTAGTCACATGTTCCCCTGTGAACTCACGCAAGAAAGTGGCCACCTTGTTCACGTGGACCTCCTTGAACCCCTTGTCCACCTTGACACCAGGCCCAAGAAGCTCACACATCCTGCGCAGCACAAACCTGGAGCTGGCAGTGGTCCACCTCATTGGTGGCCGAGGCAGACCACCACCTGCACCACCACCACCACCACTAGCCTGCCCACCCGCACCTCCACCACCACCACCACCACCAGCCGCATACCCAGACGCGGCAGCAAGAGCAGCAGAAGCAGACCCAAAAGCAGCTGACCCAGACCCAACAGTGTCAGGAAAAGGGCCAAGAGCTTAAGCAACAGAGCCAAAAGGAGCCGGACCCAGCGCCGAGCCAGTAGGAACAGCAGGCAGACGAGCAACAGAAGCATCAGCATCCGAACCAAAGGCCATCTTGTCCTCAGCCATTGGCCTATGTTACCAATACCATGGAATGCATCGCAAAGATATTAAGTACGAGACATATCACATGAAAGGTCATTGCAGCCCTTAGGATACCCAGACAAACACCAAATTAAAAGGGAGAAAGAGAACAACAATTAAATTTCAAAGACAGAAGCAGTTGAACAAGACAGATAGGTCTCAGCAAGTTCCAAACATAAACATAAACACCACACCATGGTTCCTTAAAGTTACAACTTAGCAAGCAAATTACTAAACCCTAGATGAGCCCCTGTTCTCCCACATAGCTAGAGCCAACTGATCCCTCTGAGCACTCCAGGCTCCAACTTCCTGTGACATGGCTGCATGAGTGGAAAAGGGCTGTGTGTGTGATGGTGGTGGGCAGAAATCATCCCCAGGTATGACTTCATCAATCCCAAACCCCAAGATCCAGTTATGGAGAATACAACATGCAAGGACAATCTTGACCTGAGACGGATAAGGATGGAAAGGTTTGTTATCCATAATTCTGAACCTCCCTTTCAGGGCACCAAAGGCCCTTTCTACAGTGGTTCTGAGGGATGAGTGCCTTAGGTTGAACAATTCTTTGGCATTAGAAGGGGACCTCCTACCCTCGAATTCGGACATGTGGTACCTAACTGCCCTGTACAGAGGGAGAAAGCCAGGCTTGAGGGCGTAGCCAGCATCAGCAAGATAGAATTTCCCTACACAAGATACGATTTGCTTTACATGCATGCAACTAATGGAACGAAACAGAGTGCTAAGTGTTTATGTGTACCTTGTGGAACCCTAAGCCATTCATCCTACTCTAACGCATCTGCTAGGATCAAGGCATCATGTGCGGACCCTTCCCACCCAGCAAGTACATAGGTGAACTTCATGTCGAAATCAACAGCAGCAAGCACATTCTGGGTTGTCGTGCCCTTACGGCCTCTGAATGCAGTCTGCATATTATATGGCCTCATGCAAGGATATGGGTGCCATCTATAGCTCCTATACAGTCCTAAGATAGTAAACATGCATCCGTCAGTGTGACACATAGGGTGTGCAGTGCTAATCAGAGTGCATAAAGACATAAAGTACCTTAAAGTATGGGTACCACCTCTGGCTCCCAAGGATTTTAGGGTTGGTAGTTTCAGCATTGAACCTTATGAGCTCACCCCTAAGCTCCCCAACAGTGTAGAGGACCTGTGCAAAGTACCTACTAACAGTTTCTAAAGATCTCCTAAAGGTGTGCTGGATGACTCTGAACCTCTGGTTGTGACCCACAATGTGGAGGAACATAGCTACCTGTTCCTCCACAGAAGAGTTAATGCTGTCCTCCAAGAGGTGCCTCTCTCTAAACAGGTTAACCAGGTGAAAGAAACATGCTTTACGCATTGTTAGCATGTTGACAGACTCAATATCGGTGCAGTTGTATATCTTATCTAGGTTAGCCTGATGCTCCGCATCTACCACTACCCTAGGAACCCAGACATAGTTATCCTCATCATCACCACCACCATCTATCGCTGCCCTCGGAAGCTTTGCAAACAGATACGCAATACAAACAACAACAAGTGCGGCAGCTTGGGCAACCATTCTCGCACGGTGCTGTTCGAAATCCATCTACATTCAGCATGCCATCAATTAAGGTTTGTAAGTGCACAGCCAGGTTAAACTCAAAGACATCCTATGGTGTGGCAGTTTTAGTAAAAAAATTGTTTGGAAAAAGGGATCATTGCCATGGCTGCTACGAAAAGTAGCCCCCAATGACTCCCCCTTGACACATCATCGACCAAAGTAAAGGAACCTAAAACCCCAGGCCGGGTATCATTGCCTTGGCTGCTACAAAATGTAGCCTCCGAAAGGCTCCTCCTCATCTCCACAGAAAAACGACAATGAACAAGCGCTTAAGCACACATGTGCTACTGGTATCATTGCCTCCTCTGCTACGATAATTAACAGAGGAGGCTCCTCCTCCCCACCATCAACGAACAACACCTCAGTGGACATCACAGGCACGAGTGCAACTGAATAATATCCGCAACCACCACAACTTGACAGATCAAATCCGGATCCACGCACAAACTACACATGCATGATAAAAAACATCATCAATTGAATGTATATAGTTCTATTCATGCAGATCCGACGAGGATACCCAACTAACCGCAACATCAGAACCTACAAAACATAGGGAAAGCATCCCATATCGAATCCACCCAGTACATCATGAAATAGAGACCAACCATGTACAAATCTACAACGCACAAGCCTAATCAAAGACATAAGCAGTGAGTAACGAACCATAACAGTCAAGAGGACCCAGAGGACCCAGATGTGGCTAACCCAGTACATCGTGAAATAGAGACCAGCCATGTACAAATCTACAACGCACAAGCCTGATCAAAGACATAAGCAGTGAGTAACGAACCATAACAGTCAAGAGGACCCAGATGTGGCTAACCCAGTGCATCGTGAAATAGAGACCAGCCATGTACAAATCTACAACGCACAAGCCTAATAAAAAAACTTAAGCAGTGAGTAACGAACCATAACAGTCGAGAGGACCCAGAGGACCCAGATGTGGCTAATCACGGCGTAACCAGTAAGTACGACGAATGATAAGATGCAGGACGAACCAGATCTGACAGAACAACAACGAACTCGAGCGAAACTCCAACGGTGGAGGCCCAACCCATCGCAATCACAAGTGTAACGAGACAGAGAGGGGGTGAAACGGATCTGAGAACATACCTGCGCGAAGACGAACACCACCGACCTGGGGAAGAGGAAGAAGCCGCGCGAACCGGTGGTGGAACCGACGTTGGACAGGATCAGGAAGTAGACGAAGAAGGCCCGCTCGGTGGAGAGGAAGAAGCACGTTACGCCGGAGAAGAGGATGTTGCTCGAGCGGCCGCGGACGAGGAGGTAGCAGATCTGGTGCCTAACAAAGACGTAGCACGGATCCAGGGTGCTCCGGTGATGAAGTCCACGCGCTCGACGGTGAAGACGAACCCGCACCCGCTCCGCCCTCCGCAAGCCACCAGCGCCGCCACCTGAGCACCCGCACCACCACCAACCGCGTCGTCGCCTCCAACTCGCCGAGTCACGATCTAGGGTTTGGGGAGAGGAGGGGTCAAATCGAGTGTGAAACCAAATGGAGGGAGGTGAGTGGAAGGGGGGCGCGTCTGCCGGCGGAGGGAGGGCTTTATACGGCGGCGAGCAGGGGCGGTAACCCTATCGGGCCAAAAAAAGGGTGCCAGGCCGCCGCGGCTCCCGCCCTTCCCACCACGGCCACCCAAATGTGCCCACGCCGGCCTGCACCACGTGAAACGCCCCCCCCCCCCCGAGTGTTTCACGCGGTGCAGGCTCGCGGGCCGCTTTTGCACCGCGTGAGCCGGGCTAGGAAGGTCGTCCAGCCCACCAAACACGCCGCGGTGCAGCTGGCGGGCCTGGCCCAAAGGCCGTGCAAACGCACCCAAACAAACTCAAATACTGACCTGCAGGTTATATATAAATAGTGAAGCAACTAAATAATCTGTTGATGCATAAACCAGGAAATTTCCATGTCAAAAAGCCTGTTGCAAAATACAACTTTAGTGTTTTTTCGTTAATGGTTGTTGATGTCAGCATGTTGTTTATTTGTATACTGAAATATAAGAACATATGATGTGCAGATCACTAAAACAAATGTGCGGGATCAGTTACCCGAGGCTATGTAAAACTCCAACTAATGCGCTTGAACCTGCACAATCTCTGAACTACTGTAATTACAACCGCATGTACCTTCTCAATATGACGAATACAAAAGAGCAATCTCACAAATAGAACTGTTCAAATTAGTTTCACAGTAACTATTGATGCATTGCCTCTTCTCTCATGTTACCCTCATTGCCCACATGCTCTTGATAAATGAACATATCAGAAAACTGAAAATAAGAACTACCAGGATGAGCTTTACATCTAGAATTAATGTTAAGTTCTTAAAGCGGGACACAACACATATGCTATGCTAGTTACCTCAAAGGGTTATTCAAAAGCTTGAAATGTCTCTGCAACAACAGGGAGGTAGTACTCAGAACAAGCAATATGCTAGTGTTCACATAACTGAAAAATGAACAGCACATCCACATATTATTGAAAAATGAGGAGCACGGCGGCAGGTGTCACAGAGACCAACATACCATCGGTGGCGAAGAAGGGCAGGTCTGGGCAGCAGGAGACCCCGAAGGCAGTCGTCGTGGGTTCAGGATCGGCCCCGGCCCCTGGCGGCGAGCGACTGGATGCGGCAGAGACCCTCTGATGTGCTTCACCACGGGCGGCGCCGAGAGGTTGCTGTGGAGTTCCAGCAAGACCTACGTGCGCACATCCAGGTGCAAGCGAGGAGAAGCCAGAGCAGCACGATACCTTATGAAATCCCTCGAAAATGAGGTGCCGCCGCCACCGCTGTATTCCTTTGTCGGGCTCCGCGCTGTCATATACCGCCTGGATCTGAGAGTGAGAAAGGGGATAGGGATAGGACATGAGAGCAGATGAGAACGGGAGAGAGAGAGAGGAAGAGGAAGAGGAAGAGGAAGAGCACCTGCGTCAGCGTGGAGGTGCGGCTTGGAGTGGGAGCGCCGCCGCCACCGCTCGAGCTCTAGGGGCCTTGTCGCGGGAGGAGGGAGCAAGGGAGGGCGCGGCACGGCGGCGGCCACCGCGGCGAAGAGCAGGTAGAGAGGGCGTGGCGGCGCAGGTGGGGGGTTGGACGGGAGAGGGCTAGGGTTGGAGCTGCAGGTTGCATTTTTCACGGAATGGCCCACACTACCCGGGAGCTCCACCGCGCCTCCCGTGATCCGATCGGCACCAACTCGAGACCGAGGCACAGGCAGCTGAGAGCGGGCCCTGCATTCGATGAGCTGTGTGGCACGACCCACCTTCCAGCGGCGATGCGGAGGCGAAGCTGCTCCCGTGCGGCATTCGTCGGCCCCCGGTGCTCCTCGCGCGTGCGTGGTCGCGTGGACGCAGCGTTGCGCGACACCTATGCCGTGAAAAACGGAGAGCGGTGGAATCAGGGGTAGCTTTTCATTTCTCCTATGTACTATCATATATGTGAATGTGATCAGGCATTAATCAATCATTACCTACTAATAAAGATTGGATCATCACTAATATAATCTCGATTCATTCCGACAATTTAGAGAACTATCAGGTCCAATATATTTCTTAGTCACAATATTACTTATGTACTCATATAATCGTATTGTTATTCGTATATGCTAAAAGAAAACATACTAGGTGGCTCAGGACACGATGAGCTAGCCGAAGTACTTGGGAGGTTTGTTGGAATTACAACATCAGAGTTCCCGAAGTGAGAACAAACAACGAAAGCACCAAATCAAAGGTATGGTTCAAGTAGTCGATGTAGTATACTCGAAGAACGTCTTCCTCAAGACTGAAGAGTGGCTTACTGTGAGGACATCGTCAATGAACTCGAGACTGATGTCATGTTTTGTTTAGATTGGCCAATTAACCTCCCAATCTATTATTCACCTCGTCACATCGAGTCACATCTTTAATTACCACTTTTCAAACTTAAACATCTCCAATTCAAATTTTAATTCACTATTCACCATCCTTCTCGAAACACATGACCACTCCTGGAGGCTCAAGAAGTCCACACATGTGCCTATCCTTGCCCAACCTGCAAAGTTGACTAGAACGGCAGCCGCATGGAAAACACCGAGACCTACCTAACCTCAGCTGCCAAAGTTTGACTGCAGCGTCGCCATCGTTGAAGAAAGTGCACGACCACCAACGTCGGGCTCACAGAACTGGAACGCAGGGTAGGCCGACGATGCAGCACTCACGACAGCTCAAAGGCTCAAGAGACAAATATCATGTCTTCTTTTTCAACTGATCATTCCCAACAACAATGGCGCACGCAATGCAGGTTAGTAACCAGTAAGAACTTTGCCGGCGAGCTGGTATGGCGGCCGACGGCCGCCATACTACTAGTGGCTCCGCCACTGCAAACGCAGATGCCGGGAGGATGGGAGCGGATTGCCATGGTGATAGCCGGTAGGTGAGGCGGGTGAGGTGGATCCGAGGACATGGGCAAGGGATCGTGCCATGGACTGGTGGTGGATGGCTCTGCAATTTTTCGTATATTTTTCAAATTGCATCTATAAATTTTTGATGTTGCAGATGTTTTATTTTGATGTTGATGTTGCAATGAAGCATTCCTGCAGGTCCTGTTGGTTCATCAGCTTCATCACTCTTATGAAGACTGTTTTCAATATGGAAATTTCAGAATAGCGTTGCTGACAGCATAAAACACACTGCATGCATATATGAGGGCATCATCAAGTAGTAGTAGGGAGCAGGAAGAAGACGCAACCCACCCTTTATTCCTCGTACTCATGCATGCGCATTGCATCGATCACACGCTTCAGATAGGAAACACAGGAGCGCGGCGCAAGCGCAACTGAATTCAGCATCGCGGGACGGTGAGGCCGCAGGAGGCGATAATCTTCTTGGCGTTGGGGCTGTTGATGTAGGCCGCGTAGGTGGGGTTCTTGGCGTACGTGCAGAAGCACCCCTGCTGCGCCCTGAGCCTGGAGCAGCACGACCCCGACGGCGCCGCGCCGGACGCCAGCGCGGCCGCGCACGGCGCCAGCTGAGACACGTTGCAGGTCGCCGCCGACGCAAAGCCCGCCATGGCCAGCAGCACCAGCACTGCCACCACGACAACCTCCTGCTGCTGCTGCTTCATCTCGCTCTGTCTGTCACTGGCGGTGGATGGCAGGATGGGTGATGATGAAGAGGTCCAGGCTCGGCAATTTTATAGCCGCGTGTGCCTTGCTCGCCACGCGCGACATGTGTGGTTCGGAGTCCAATTTGTTAATGGCGCACTTCAACTCGATGTGTTGACAGATGTCTGAACAGTGATAATTTGTTGGCAATTTATCGTATTGGACCGCGTGCATAAAGAGAGCCGCGGCGGGTGAATAGTGACAATTTACAGAACTAAACAAAACCTCAGTGCAAAAGACCGAAGAGCGAAGACTTGGTTTGTTGACTAAAATGTCCAATCTGTTAATGGCGCACTTCAGTTCCACATACGCTCTGATCAGCTTGGGCAAGCAAGTCTTCAGCCTGGCCCATTTGGTCACTCATCTCTCGATTCTTAATGGCGCACTTCCAAGTTTCTTCTGTTAGTCGACACTCGACAATGACTTCGTAACAGTTACGGTAATGCCTTTTTCTGAAATGATGAAGATTAGTTTAAGGTTTTAGAAATTAATCCATCATAACTGGAGCCTAGGGGCACGGAGTTCATTCATAAGATGATAAGAAGGTGCCTCAATGCAAAGAACCGATCAATTTGACAGTTTGCGGCTGAATTTGTGAGCAGTACCAGCAATTTGATTGACTGATTTTAGATGTTTCTTATCCCTCTAGATACTCACTGTTGCAAACCTACTGAGCTGTCTCAAGCTCCACCACAAATCCAGTTTTTTTTAAGCTCATCCATGGGGCCAATTATGTTCAGATTTTGTTACCGGGTATTATCTGTCCACATGACCAATGTTGATATTGTTGCTAGTTTGTTTGTCGTCATGCTACGGCATATTGAGGGTGTCTTTGGCATGGTTCCGACTCCAGCTCCGTGGCCGGCAAGAGCCGAATCTTTGCCAAACAGCCGTTCAAAACAGCTCCCGCTACGAAGCTCCCGGGAATCCCACTGACTGGCGCGATTTGGAGGAGCGAGAGCTGAAAATAGCAGCTCCGCCCGCTCCTTCGTGCCCTTTGCCAAGGCTGCCCCGGGTGGGGTCTGCTAGCTGGGGTGTGGCGCGGAGGAGATGGCTGCAGGGGCGCGGGGACGAGGCGGTCGGCGGCAGTCGCAAAGGTGGAGCCGCGGAGGAGGTGGCCGACGGCGGACGCTCGAGCTTCAGCGCGGCGCGGCGCGGGACGGAGGAGGTCGGCGAGGCGGTATGGAGGAGGTCGTCGGCGGACGCTCGGCGTCGGGGTCGACACAAAGAGGAGGGGGCCGACGGCGGTTGAAGGGCGGCGGTTGCGGGCCGCGAAGGAAGGGACCGGCGACGGCTCCACAGGCGCCGTCGCGGGAGAGCGGGGGCCGACGCGGCGTCCTCCCATGGCCGCGGGGAGATGCGACGGCGCGGAGCAGATGGTGAATGGATAAGGCTGCGCAGTGTGAACGATTGGGAACAAAAGAGAGGAGAAAAAATAAGAAGGGAAGGGAAAAAGAAAAATAATATGAAGGAAAACAAAATAAAAGAAAAGGGAAGGGCAATATGAACATTTCACACTCTTATCCATCAGGAGAAGTTGTTTTACCAAACATTTCTTGTTGGGTACACGAAACTACCAAACAAGAATGGGAGAACTCGACAAACAATTCACAACACGCACAGAATCAGTTGAAGGACGTTTTTAACTTTCCTCAATACATTACACGCTCGACTTTCCAAAATTGCAATCTCCTTACAATGAGGAGAGGACCTCCTTTTATAGTGTCGAAAGATTAAATTTACATTCCAAGTATGCCCTCGAAACCCTAACATCTGACAAGAATCATCCGAGGGCAAACTTGGTTTTTTACACATGTTGCGGAATTGACGCCGGAGTTTGCGGAGCGCAAATCGCGCTGGAGACAGCGGAACGGAAAATGCAGCGCAAAGACCGGAGGTAGTTCCGTGTTGGACCAGCTTTTGACCGAGTCTTCGTGCTTGAAACCTTGAGAAGCCCCGAGCTTCGCCGACTTGTTTCTCCCGACGCTTCTTTTTTAGCGTGACGCAGAGCTTCGGAGTCTTGATAACGGAGAGCTGTGAACCGGCTCGGCCTTAAGGCGAAGCCGAGACCTCCGTTCCTCGCTGCCATCGATCGGGAGCTCCGGGATGTTTCCTGAAATGACGGATCTGGCCACGGTGTTAAATCTTGCAACTGCCTGATATATGGAGAAGATGCCGGAGCCCGGACTTCACAGCTGTTCCCGAAAGAAATAGTCAAAATCGCACATTTATGGGTTAAGACGACAAGCCCGGAGCCCAATTTCCTTCTCTTGCCGAACATGTTTTCGGTTTCGCAGATGGCTCTCTAACTTCTTAAAAAACTTTAGCGAAGCCCGCGACTTTTACTTTCCCTACATAAGATCCGAAGCCCGAATATTGTTTTAGCTCGCGCAAACCCCCGGTGCCCATATGTGAGGTTTTCTACAGCCCCAACAGTAGCCCCTCGAGGAGAAGTGTTTGAATGACGAGATTTAACCTTCTCCTCGACTTTGCTTCGAGATCTGATGAAGAAAACGTCACCTTCGGCTCCGGGGAGTTTGCTGATAGACTTTTAGCTTCGCGTGACTAATTTCCTAAAGACTACAGTGAAACCGCTCCTTCCCGAGGCGTCGGTTCGTATTTCTAAACCGTTACGCTTCCTTCTCTCTCCTCAGGCTATATAAGGGGGGTCATGGTCCCTTGGTTTCTTACTTTCGCCGAAGCCTGGACTCCGCCGTGCACACTTCAGTTGCTTTAGGATTCGTGCGAACTTGTGTGATTTCGACCGAGCTTTGCCGCTTGTTTCTATTGCGGAGCTTGGGTTTTTTCTTCTCGCTCTGGCGCGTACAAAATAGACTGCGCGGCTGATGACTGAAGAGGAGATTGTTGCCTCAGTTGCACCAGCTGTTGCCCCTGAAGAGTCGATTGGAGACATAGTTGATTACGAGCCATCGCCGTCGGTGAAGGGGAAGGAGGCTGACCTTGGTGAAGATATTTCCAGAGTGGAAGCTTCGCCTTCGGAGTTGATGGCTGGAAGGGAGTCTAAAACTCCATCGTACGTTCTCGGGCCTTCGCTCGTGTCTGGGAACTTGATCAAGTATTATGAAGAGAAGGGTTTTTTTCCTGAAGGTGTCGCCCGTCATCCAGAGGGTGAAACTACTCCGGAGCCTAAAGCTGGCGAAGCTGTGGTTTTTCGTGATTTCTTCAACGCCGGCTTAAGGTTTCCCTGCTCCCGTCGCCTGCCGGAGATCCTTGACCGCTACAGCGTGAAGCTGCATCAGCTGACACCAAATGCGTTTGTGCAACTGTCTAAGTTCTTCTTTGCTGTGCGTTCTTGCGACGGCCGAGTGGATACCGAAGCTTTTGTTCAGTTCTACGAGCTTCATGTTCAAAAGCAAAAATTTCGGGTGGACGGCGATCCTGCTGTGTACGAGAATCATTTTGGGTGCCTCACTTTCACGACCCGGAGGAGAAATACCAAAAAGGACATAGAGAGAGTGGAACTCAGCCCCGCCCATAAGAACAATGGGACGATGATTGGCTGAGTTATTGGTTCTACGTGAAGGTCGACATGCCCCGCGGCTCCGATGGTGTTGTGTTCTATCCCTTCAGTATTACAACGATGACTCCTTTGAGCTATGTGACAGGACCTGACTTCGCGAAGACCAGGGGCTTTAAAGATTGTGAAAAAGCTTTTCTCCTGGCTTCGCAGTTCCTCCCCGGTCGTGATATTGCTGAGGAATTTGTTGTTGCTAACATCTGGCCTCTCTCCGCCGGTTGGAACCCTGAAGAGGTTAAGTGGCTTACAGTTGATTGGTTCTCGAAGGCTATCCCTTTTCCCTGATTTGGGCTAAAGATGCCTGAAGGAAAGAACGCTCACGAGTTCGTGGGTGAGGTAGAGCGCCGCGTGGTGGACCTACTTGGTCCCTATACTGAGGCAGAGTATCAAGCTTCGCGAAAGTTGCCTACTGGAGGCCGCCGCGTGAATCGCATTTTCTCAGAGCTAGGCATTGAAGTGGAGGATCGCGCGAAGCCCAAGGTTTCGTCTAAGCGCGCTCGTGATCCAACCCAGGTCGCGCTTGACCCAGCTGACGCAAAGAAGAAGAAAAGTTATGTGACCTCTCCGGAGGCATCTGGCGAAGCCGCTGCTGCTGGCCAACGAAAATCTTCAGCCCCGCTTTCTTCTTCAAAGACGAGCCAGCTAAAGCATGCTAAGAAGAAACAAGCTGTGGCGCAAGAGAAAGGTCCCTCCGCTGAGAAATTGTCGAAGCCCGGTCTTCGCCATAAGAAGGCTGGCTCGAAGCCTAGGCAGCAATGCCGTATTGTGAACATCCTTGGTTCTTCTGATGACTTGGAATTTCTTGACTCGGGGGCTGAAGATGATGGGAACAAAGAATGCGGAGCCGCCCCTGTGCCTGAGGTGGAGAAAGCTGTCGTGCCTAGCCCGAAGGGGGTTGTTACGGACCCTCCTGTTTTGGAGAATGTTGGTGGTGGGGATCCGGTTGGTGATGTTGCAAAACTTCCCGGAGTCGAGGTTAGTCAAGACAAGGGAAAAAGCCCTGCGCCTCTTAGTGGCCATCCTGAAGCTTCGGACGACACTAAAGCATCACCCGAATTCATGCAGTCGTTGGCGGAGACTGTGAGCTCATCTGGCGCTGTGGAGGGACATACTTTGGAGATGGTGCTTGCTGAGAAGAACTTTTTCGACCCTTCAACGTACTCTTACAACAAGGCTGTTGGTATGAGGGATTTACAAACTTTATTATCTGTTCGTTTGCCGTTTTATAGAGAAAGCGGGGTAATCGAATCTCATGTGCTCTGGGAGCTAAGGGATTCTGCTCGGCTTGCAGGAGCCACATCAGAAGACGCTGTACGAGTGGAAGGTGGTGCCCTTGGTAATCAAGTTTTGGAGGAAGGGGAAATTCCCGGGGCTCCCGGCTCTTCTCTTCTTGTGAAACAACCGGGCACCAGTACCAGTACGGGGCCTTCGGTGCCTTTTGATCCCGAAGGTTAGTTTTTTTTTGCCCTCTGTGGTGGCTAAGTCGTGCTATTTTGTTTTTACAGCTTATGAGAAGTCTATTGAGAACATGAAGGCTGGTGCCCTGGCTGGTATATCGGTTGAGTTGTGCTACAAAGCCATGATCTTGAGTCAAAAACTTCTTGCAAAATACCGCTCCCAAGAGCAAGAGTTTCTGGCTACTGAAGCTAGCAATGTTGAACTCAGCCGTGAAATCAAAAGGCTGAAAAAGGAAAACGAGATCCTGACCAACCTTCGCACGCTGCAGGATGGAAATATTGAGATTCTGAAAGATAGCGTTAAGACCTACCAGGCTGCAGCGGAAAAGCTAAATGAGGATGCTGAGAAGCGGGACAAAATGCTTGAGGATTTTAAAAAGATAATTAAAGACGATGATGAGATCATTGAGTCTCTGAAAAAGGAGAAAGAAGCGCAAAAAACTGAGATTGAAGAACTCAAGAAAGAAGTTGAGGGGTGCGATAAGTTTATCGAAGAGGCCGAAGATGTTTTGAAGAAAAACTTCAAAGTTCTACACGAGAAGTATTCTTCTGCTCTTGGTGAGTTTGGAGCGGAGCCCCTGCCTTTCCCTGGTGATAAAGATGCTAAGGCTATATTTGACTGGATGGAACAAGAGTTTGATCACCTCCCGGGCGTGATGACCGGAGCCAGTGATTATGCGGCTTCGATGTGCGTGGAGACTCTCCTTGGGCTTCTTGAAAAAACCGGATGCTCAGACTTTCTGTCTTTAGGAGCCAGGAACTACAAGTTCCCGACTGCGGAAGAGCTTGATATCGGGGTTGCCTCAAAGAACGTTCGAGTGATCAAGAAAATTTTCTTGACCCTATTCTGGGAGGCGTCCGGGCAAGAATATGCTAAGGTTGTGGCGCGCTGGCTTCTAGCGGAGGTAGACGTTTTGCATTATTGGTTTTTTGCTTAATTTTATTTCCCCTTCTCCCTTTTGGGTCGCTAACTTCTCTGTTTTGTAGGTGAAGGAAAAGGAGGCATTAGGATCGGATCTGAGTGATGGCGACAACGATGGTGATGGAAATCCTCCGAGTGCGGCTCTGGGAGGTTCAACCTCTGGTGTCAACAAAGATGCAACCGTTGACGATGCTGAAGACAAAGATGGCGAAGCCTGAATACTTCCGGCTTGAACGATTGTCTTCCTATGACGCCCTGCGTGGCGATTTGATCTTTTAGGGTTGGAGAACTTATGCTTGAGTATGAAAACTTGTAAATAACATCATTGGTCTCGTTGCCATTTTGTCTCTTGCTCGTAGGCTTTTCTTTTTGCTGCTTGCCTTGATTGAAGAAAACATCATCTTCTTTTGGAATAATTTTCTTTTGTAGTTTATTTCGCGCGAGGATGTCAATTTTCGATGTTTCTTAGCTTTGGAAAAAAGAGCGAAAAACTAACTTTGTTTTTGAAGAAAACGTCACCCCCCCTTTTTTGGTCTTTTTCCCGAAGCCACTAGGTAGAAAGATATCCGCGAAGCTTTTTGTCTTTCTCGTAAGCAGGCTGCTCTTTCTTGAGAAGAGTTCGAAGTCTAGCGAAGCTTGTTCGGAGCTTCGCAGACTTTCTCTCCGATGGTCGAATATCAGCAATCTTGTTGCTTTTTCGACTAGAAATTTTTTTTACCTTTTGTTTTCAAGAAACGTTCTTTTTTGGAAAAGACGTAGCTGACCTGCAACTTTCTGTGCGGCTAGCATTTTCTTAGTATAATCGATCTTTTCGAAGCAGTCAAAATCTTGCGAAGCTTGCTCCGAGCTTCGCAGCTTTTCTTACTTGTAAACGAACGATAGCGATCTTATTTCTTTTTTGAAGAGAAGATTGCTTTTGAATTTTTAGCATTTCCCGCAACTTAGTTTGTTGCCTAAGGGATTGCTTGGTACTTAGGCATGATTGCTAAGATTTTTTATGAGACAACGTGTGTAAGCTTGTTGCTTTTTCGTTGCTCTTTGGGCAGAAACCCCCTTTGCAAAAAGTAAATGACTAGAAATAAATTGCTGAAAGCAGACAAGACAGGAATTTAAGGGGAAAGTAATTTCATTAATACTGAAATTTGATACATGGATCCGCCTCATTAAAAACCCTGCCTCCTGATTTGGAGTCCCCTTTTCGCAAGGAAAAGAGTACGGATCTCGACGAATGTAAAGTACTGAAAGGAAAGTTTAAAAGAAAAGAAACGTAAGATAACTAAGCTCCGACTTCGTTTATAAGTTTACCTGGAACCTTTACACTGCCTTGTTCTTACGGGTAGTATTTGAGGAGGCTGTCCGTGTTCCAGGTGTGCGGCAATGCGTTGCCCAACTGGTCTGCCAAGTGAAAAGACCCTGGCCTGATACTCTTTGTTACGATGAATGGCCCTTCCCAAGGCTCCTGTAGCTTCCCTAGGTTGCCAAAATTTTTCTTTTTCTTGATGACCAAATCCCCCACCTGTATTTCTTTCCTCACGACTTTCTTGTCTCTCCACTTCTTGGTTTCTTATTGATATTTTTCTAAGTTGTCCGCAGCTTCGAGTATGTCTACTTCGATCAAATCTTTTTCGGCCTCTTCGAAGCCCCCGTCTTGTGCTTTCAATACTCGCAAGCTTTGGTTTTTTATCTCTTCTGGTGTCATGACTTCGGAGCCGAACAACAACTTGAAAGGCGAGAAACCTGTGGTTCTTGAGACACTGGTATTGTGCGACCAAATAACCTTCGGCAATTCATCCACCCATTTTCCTTTTCTCTGGTTGAACAGACACTTCTTTATGCTAGAGAATATTTGGCCGTTTGCTCTCTCTACAGCTCCGTTTGATTGCGGATGGTACACAGAAGCAAATTTTAACTTGGTTCCCATGGCGAGGCAGAATTCCCTGAAATCGTTGCAATCAAATTGCTTTCCATTGTCCACGGTTAGCTCTCTAGGGACCCCAAATCTGCAGATTATGTTTTGCCAAAAGATTGTTTGGATGTTGCGAGATGTGATGCTGGCCAGCGGCTTGGCTTCGACCCATTTGGTGAAGTAATCTACAGCGACAGCTGCAAATCTACAGTTTCCTTGCGCTGCTGGTAAGGGTCCAACTAGATCCATTCCCCATCTTTGGAGTGGCCAAGAGGGAGGTATTAACTGTGTAGGCATTGATGAGCTTCGCTGGTTGTTTGCGTTCTTCTGGCAGGCTTCACATGTTTTTACCAGGTGATGGGCATCGTCAATGATAGATGGCCAGTAGAAACCTTGCCTTAGTGTTTTCTGGGCCAAAGCTCTGGACCCCATGTGGGCTCCGCAAAAACCTGAATGAAACTCTTTCAATAGCTCTTTTCCTGCATCGAAACTGATGCATCTCAGGGTTGGAGCTGATATGCCAGATTTGTACAATCCTCCATCGATTATCTCGTAGCCTCGGGCCCTTTGTCTCATGCGATTTAAGGAAACTTCCTCGGTAGGTTCATAGTGACCCCTTAGAAAGGCCAAGATTGGAGCCCTCCAGTCATACTTCTCTATGACATTGATTGTTTTGGCCTTCGGCTCTTTCACAGCAGGCGTGGTGAGGATCTCATAAAAAACATCTGGGGGTAAAACTTGATTTTGAGCAGCGGCCTTTGCCAATGCGTCCGCTTCATTGTTTGAGTTTCTTGGGATGTGCTCTACTGTGAATCCCTTGAAGTGCTTTTCCATAGATCTTACTGCAGCGAGATATTTGACTAGCTCTGGCTCTCTAGCCTCGCTATCTTTTTCCACATGCCCCTGAATGACTTTGGAGTCTGATCTCACAATAAAACTTTGTTGGCCTAGAGCTTTCATTTTCCTTAGTGTAAGGAACAGAGCTTCGTACTCAGTTGTGTTGTTTGTTGCTTTTTCACTATCTGGGAAGTCCAGTCTGACTGCGAATCGCATTTTGATCCCGGTTGGAGAGGTTATAATTGCCGAAGCTCCGGCTCCTTTGTGACAATAAGCCCCATCGCAGTATGCAATCCATGGCTCATCGATGTCTGCGGAGCTCGAACTGACTGGGGAAGTCCAATCCACAACAAAATCTGCCAAGACTTGAGATTTGATGGCGCTTCTTCTTTCGAAGTCAACTACATGTTCTGATAATTCAAGAGCCCATTTGGATATTCTCCCCGAAGCTTCTCTGTTGTTGAATAGTTCATGCAGGGGTTGATCTATTACAACTATAATTCTGTGAGACTCAAAATAATGCCTGAGCTTCTGTGCTGCCATAACGACCGCATATGCGATTTTTTCAAGCTCTGAGTAGAAGACCTTTGAGCCTGTGAGTGTTTCGGAGACAAAGTAAACTGGGACCTGAGTCGGCTTCCCTTCCATCTCCTTTTCTTGTATCAACGCTCGCAGACAGCAGTTCGCGAAGCCGAGATGTAGAGTAGCAGGGGGGAGCCAGGCTCCGGTGGGCACAACTTGGTTAGCTTGGCGAGGTAAAGCTTGAGCTCCGCAAATGCTTTGCTCTGATCTGGTCCCCATTCGAACTTCTTATTATTTCTGAGAACTTGGAAGAAATGGAGGCTTTGCTCCGCAGCCTTGGACACGAATCTGTTTAACGCTGCAATTCTCCCTGTGAGCTTCTGGACATCTTTCAGAGACCTAGGCTCCTCCATCTTTATTATTGCCTGGATTTTGTCAGGATTAGCCTGTATTCCCTTGGTTTCTACCAGGCACCCCAGTACTTTTCCCCGGCGAACTCCGAACACGCATTTTTCAGGGTTTAATCGCAGGTTTGCGGTTCTCATGTTTGCGAAGGTCTCTGCCAGGTTAGAGATGTGATCCTCGCGCTTGTTACTCTTGACAACAATGTCATCAACGTATGCCAGTAGATTTCTGCGTAATTGGTCGGGAAACACTGAAGCAGTCATTCTTGTGAATGTTGGTCCTGCGTTCTTGAGCCCCTCGGGCATTCGCAAGAAGCAGAAGATGCCGAAGGGGGTAATGAAGCTAGTTTTGTCCTCATCTTCTTTTCTAATTCTTACTTGATGGTAACCTGAAAACATGTCAAGTAATGACAACATCTCGCTATTTGCCGCGTCATCCACAATTTTGTCCACCCTTTCCAGCGGGTAATCATCTTTTGGGCAAGCTTTGTTCAAGTCTGTAAAGTCTATACACATTCTCCACTTCCCGTTTTTCTTCTTTACAGGGACCGTGTTTGCGAGCCATGTCGAGTATTTGGCTTCGCGGATCACGTTGGCATCTAACAACCTTTGCACTTCGGCTTTCACGGCTTCGGCTTTTTCGTCAGACATTTTACGGAGTTTTTGCTTTTTGGGCTTGATGTTCTTGTCCATCTCCAGTCTATGCTCGATGATGTCCTGGTCGACTCCTTTTAGGTCTTGGGCTGACCATGCGAACACATCTTGGTTTTTGGTCAGAAATGTTAGCAACTCTCGCTCTTCGTCTAAGCTTAACTCGGCTCCGATTGTTACAGTTCTATCTGGGATATGTGCATCCAGCGGGATCCTTTTTGTCTCGCCGTCGGCGCTGATGTTAACTTTCTCCTTGTCCCTCTTGGGCTCCGTGAATTTTTTCTTTCTATCTTTCTCTGCGGCCTCGTCAGCTTCAGCCTGAGTGAGATGGTGGATGCTTCTTTGGCCTGGGGATATGCCTTTTTTGATGTCTCTGGCTGTCTGTTGATCCCCAAATACTGTGATAACCCCCTTGAGTGCTGGGATTTTCATGCATAGAAATAGTTGCCGGATCGCAGCATCGAACTTGTTGATGAAACCCCTGCCTAAGATGGCCAAGTAGGGATAATGCATTTCCACTACATCGAACGTGATCAACTCCGTTCTAGGGTTGTCAAGGTTTCCGAAGGAAACGGGCAACGTGATCTTTCCGAGTGCTCTGACGGGCTCCCCCCCGAAGCCTATAAGCGGAACATCTGCCTCTTGGAGCAAGTGCGGGTCTATCTTCATTTCCCTGAATGTTTTGGCGAACAGAATGTCCGCAGAGCTGCCATTGTCTATCAGAACTTCCCCAATTTCCCAGCCTGTGATAATTGTCTTGATGACCATGGCGTCATTGTGTGCAACTGTTTTCAGTTTAAAGTCTTCCTCTGTGAAGGTGATGGGCATATGCGCCCAAGGTGGCTTGACCGGAGGTCCGTCCTGGACTATAGTGTGCACCTCTCTGAAGTAGTTCCTTCTCATCCTTTTGTTTTTGAATTCGAGGGATGAACCCCCTACAATTGGGAACACATGGTGATAGTTTTCCTGGTTCTGAGCTTCTGTTTGGGAGATGGCCATGATGGAGCCGAAGGTAGGTAAGGCTTTGGGATCGTTTCTTGGATTTGGCGGCTCCGCCTTTGGAATTACGTTTGGCATGCCGGGTGGCAGAGGTGGGATTTGTTGCATTATCTGAGTGTTTTGCTGGTTTTGTGGCTGGTATTGTTGCGGTGCTGGCGCTTGCCATGTTGGTTACGGCTGGCTATATGCGCTGGTTTGGAAGTAATTTTGGTTTCCTTGGTTATAGGGATGTAGCGGAGGTGCGGTGGGATATGGGTTTTGGTGAAAAGGTGGCTGAGGCCAAGTGTGATTGACAGGTTTTGGTGGTGGTGGTTGGTGTTGGGTTTGAGCGGCCCTTTTTTCTTCGACCATTCTTTCCAAAGTTCTCTTGGTTTCGGGACAGTTGTCTGTGGAATGGTGGGGTTGTTTTCCGTGGAAGGAGCAGTAAAACAAGCGTGGGCGAGAGTTTTGGTTTTGAGGGGACGGTCCGTTGCCCCTTCCTCTTCCTCTTTGGTTATGGCGTCCACGGTTCGGGGCTTGCGGAGCCGGGGGTGGTGGCTGGTTTTGCAGAGCTGGCGGTGGAGGTTGGTTTTGCAGAGGGTTTGGATTTTGGTTTTGGGAGTGAGGTGCGGCCTCGATTGGGAGTACCTGGTTTGGCGGGTATGGAGCTCTGTTGTTTTGTACACTTTGGTGGGAGGGAACCCATTCTTGTTCTCTTTGTGCTTGTCTTAGGCGATTTCTTTCGGCCACCCTTCTCCTGTGATCTTCATCTGATCTGCAGTATTCTTCGAGCTCCGCCAAGAGTGCTTGCATTGTTTTTGGCTTTTTCCTTGAGAGGTGAGATGCTGTTTGCCCTGAGTTTAGCCCCTTGATGCAAGCGGCTATGGCAACCTTTTCTGACACGTCGGGAGTTTGGGATTTCAGCTGCATAAATCTTCTCACATAACTCGCCAATGGTTCCTTGTCTTTTTGGATGCAGTAGAACAAGTCCCCTTCATCTGTGGTTGCGGCTTGAAAACCTTGGAAGTTCTGGATGAGCTTTGTTTTGAAGTCGACCCAGCTGTATATTGAATGTGGCGGTAGTAGTGAGTACCAGTTCAGCGCTGCACCCTCGCATGCTATGATAAACGATTTGGCCAGAACAACTTCGTCACCTCTGGCCGAAGCTACAGCGGCTTCGTAACTCATTATGAATTGCCTTGGGTTTGTTAACCCGTTGTATTTTGGCAAGGATATTGTTTTGTAGGATAAAGACCATGGCGCTGTTTGCAGACCAATGGACAAAGGTGAGGTTGCGTCGACGGTCATGAACATCCCTGCGGAGTTGTGGGGTGGGAATCTAAACATAATGTTTTCATTTTGTGGTGTCGGATCTTCCTCGTAGTTTCTTGTGGGACTTGGCGGGGTGTGCCACTGGGATTGCAACTCATCCAGTTCCTGCTGCATTCGAGCCAACTGTAGATTCGCAGCTTTTATTTTCCTGATTTTTCTTTGGCTTGCTTTTGGGCTTCGAGTTCCATAGCTACCCTCTCTTTTTCTTTTTTCATGGCTTCGATTTGCCTTAATACTGAGTCCAACTCTCTTTCAGCTGCGCCCTCTTTATCATTTGTGAGGCTGGTTTCTGGGTCTGAATCTTGCGTGGCCTTTCCTGCCGCTTTTCTTTTTTCGCTACGGGTTCGTGCGAGGTCCTCGTCCTCCGGCCTGGGCTCCGAAGCGACTATGATTCTCTTTTCCTTGGCAGCCACCCTGGGCTCTTCTTGGTCAGCAGTCTTCTTCTTTGGAGGTGTCATTGTGGGTTCCTTGGCGGCTAAGAACACGGTGGGCGCCTCTGTTGGGTACACGAAACTACCAAACAAGAATGGGAGAACTCGACAAACAATTCACAACACGCACAGAATCAGTTGAAGGACGTTTTTAACTTTCCTCAATACATTACACGCTCGACTTTCCAAAATTGCAACCCCCTTACAATGAGGAGAGGGCCTCCTTTTATAGTGTCGAAAGATTAAATTTACATTCCAAGCATGCCCTCAAAACCCTAACATCTGACAAGAATCATCCGAGGGCAAACTTGGTTTTTTACACATGTTGCGGAATTGACGCCGGAGTTTGCGGAACGCAAATCGCGCCGGAGACAGCGGAGCGGAAAATGCGGCGCGAAGACTGGAGGTAGTTCCGTGTTGGACTAGCTTTTGATCGAGTCTTCGTGCTTGAAACCTTGATAAGCCCCGAGCTTCGCCGACTTGTTTCTCCCGACGCTTCTTTTTTAGCGTGACGCAGAGCTTCGGAGTCTTGATAACGGAGAGCTGTGAACCGGCTCGGCCTTAAGGCGAAGCCGAGACCTCCGTTCCTCGCCGCCATCGATCGGGAGCTCCGGGATGTTTCCTGAAATGACGGATCTGGCCACGGTGTTAAATCTTGCAACTGCCTGATATATGGAGAAGATGCCGGAGCCCGGACTTCACAACTGTTCCCGAAAGAAATAGTCAAAATCACACGTTTATGGGTTAAGACGACAAGCCCGGAGCCCAATTTCCTTCTCTTGCCGAACATGTTTTCGGTTTCGCAGATGGCTCTCTAACTTCTTAAAAAACTTTAGCGAAGCCCGCGACTTTTACTTTCCCTACATAAGATCCGAAGCCCGAATATTGTTTTAGCTCGCGCAAACCCCCGGTGCCCATATGTGAGGTTTTCTACAGCCCCAACATTTCTCTAAAACGGTTTCAGATTCAGAATCTACTCCGCTAGCACAACCACAGCCACAGTTGTGCCAAACACACCCCGAGTTGCATATTCTCAGCAACCTGCAAGTGTGCTTTTAGCCAGTCTCACTTATGTGTGTGAATTGTGATAAACCAATAATTCAAACAACAAATGTGAAGCCGCATGGCAAAAATGGCAGATTGTTCGTGGTGGCCTTGTGGTCACCGACGACGGCGCATAACGCAGGTGCAGGCGCCGGGAGCGTGGGCGAGGCGGGTGGGATGGATGGCGCAGTGACCAGATCCGCGAGAACGGCGCATCTAACGCAGATGCCGGGAGGATGGGAGCGGATTGCCATGGCGGTAGCCGGTAGGCGAGGCGGGTGAGGTGGATCCGAGCAAAGCCATACCGTCATAGGAGTGGACATTGGCAAGGGATTGTGCATGGTGGTGGTGAATGGCTCTACAATTTTTCGTATATTTTCAATATTGCACCTATAAGTTTTCGATGTTGCAGATGTTTAATTTTGATGTTGATATTACAATGAAGCCTTTCTATTGGTTTCTCAGCTTCATTTATGAAACTGATTTCAATGCAAAATTTAGAATAGCATTGAGAATCCCACCTCTTATTCCATCCGGATTCCGCAGCCTCCCAACGTGTCTACGTCGCCCCGTTTTCGCGGCCCTCCAATCGTGCGGATCCGGCGGTCCTTATTGTGCCAGCGGTGCATGTCTTTTTGCAGACAAGTCCTTCATTTTCTCTGTAATCCGTTTCCATCCTAGCAAGGTCCCTCCGCTACAGTGAATAGGTTCATTTTGTTTGCAGAGAACCCCTCAAGTTCCAAAATATTTCTCTACCAAGAAGAAATTCTGATTTCGTGGTGTTTTTGTAGAAAACTACCCGCCTGGACGTTTTCTGAAAACCCCCTCCGCTGCCCCGCCGCCCCCTACCGTTCTTATCCTTCCTCCCTCTCTCGTCGCCGCCCATCCTCTTCCTCCTCCCTGCCACGGTCGTGCGTCACCGCCGCGCCACCGTTCTTCTCCTCCTCCTTATCCCCTCCTGTCGACCGGACATCCCTGGGCCTACCACGCATGTGGGTCATGCCTAGAAGATAGGTCTGCACACCTGGACTACTCGACTAGTGGGCCGTGGTGCAAGATTACCGTGAGCCATAAGGCAAGACATGACGGACATGGACTTGTACTAAGATTAGGATAGCTTCTCATTACCCGTTATAGGCTACTCCTAGTCCTATTCGACTAGTACTCTTGTACCTAATCCGACTTGTAACCCTGCCTCCCGAGATATATAAGGCGAGGTAGGGAGCCGCCTCAAGATATACGCAATCAATCAAGAGCCACGCAGCATACAAGACGTAGGGTATTACGCACATTGCGGCCCGAACCTGTCTAATTGTGTGCCCCGTGTCTCACCATCGTGTTCCAGATCTCGGCGAGCCCCACCGCACAATCTACTACTTCGGGTACCTAGTGGTAGGCTCGGTGTCTAAAACACTGACAGCTGGCGCGCCAGGTAGGGGATCTCGTTGCTGATCCACTAGCGAACTCGATGGCTCCTGTCATCATCAAGCCGATCGTCGCTTTCCAACAAGGCGACAGTTTCATCTTTGGCTCCTGGGTTTGTGTTGTTGACGGTGCTGGATCGTTCCTGCGTTTCCTGGCATCAACTCCAGAGTCGAAGCTCAAGTCCTCGACGCTTACGCAAACTTCGATGGAAGATCTCATCAAGAATTTCGGCAAAATTCCGCTCTCTGACCCAGTCAGAGAACTCGAGTCGGAGTCCGAGTACAAATTGACTTCGCCTTCAATTCAGATGGAATCGCTTTCCCCAGCTACACAGCTTGCACTCAGCCTGGATTGTATCCCACCACCACCCCTCTTCGGACACCGCCATGTTAGCGCTGCTTACCAAGCTGCGTTAGACATCCTCATGCGCCCTAGTTCGAAGACCGTGCTCGAGTACTCTTCGGATTCGGAAGTCAACCTCGACTACTTCGATTCAGATTCGTCTGAGTTCGAGTTCGACTACGGTTCGGATTCTACTGAAGCACATCAGCTGTCTGGCCCTGCTCAAGGACTGGTGATCACATCGACACCTGAGGGTAGATTCGTATACTGGCCTGAGCATGTGCGTGCTAACCTCACCTTGGATGGTCAGGAGCACTTTATCACCTGTCTCGACAACTTACCCTTCCAGGAAGGCACCAAGCTTGTTGATTATGACACCGATACAGAGCTCATTGAAAGTACGGGTACTCACTCGTCTTATCGAGAAGTTTTCGTCATTGATGCATCTACTCCGCAAGGGCATCACGCCAATTATCGCTTTCCGAATGATGTCTCTGATGATGAACTCTCTCTTAATGCACCTGCTGATGAAACTACGGAGGCCAAGACTGCATGTCGTCAGCAGAATACTGATCATGCAACCCTTCGTCGTGAACTCACGGAAGCTCTACCTACTCGTAACTTGCAAGAGGCTCTGGATGTGGTTGCTACTCATCAATATCGCACTCCAGAGGAAGCTATCAATGCGATCAACTTGCTTGGTCGTTCTATGCCTCGTGACAGGGTGACTGCAGAAGTCGCGAAGCTGGCTGAACTAGCCTACACTATGCTACGTCAGGGAACCAGTACACCTAGTCACCATGGCAGCAGTGGGTGTGACAGAACCGCCCAAATTAACTCCATATTATCGCATAAACCACTCCTTTTGGTCATTACGCGATAACACCGAGTTAACTTGTCGTCTCTGCCGGGTCAAGCCCGGTAAATCACTTGTAACAAAGGATCGACAACCGTACATCAAAACTCACACGAAGGCGAGTCCAGAGATAAACAAGTCACAATTTATTACATCAATTCCCATAAAGGGTTATTTAATTACAAACCGAGTCCTTTGCATAAAAGTAAATTGTTCAGAGTTATAAATACAGTGGAAATAAAACTAAACGATACAAAGTAGCATTATAGGAGGCCATCCATAATGCCAATAAACATCGTCTTCTTCCCATCCCAAACTTCACCTGAAAACAACAACAAAAGCAAGGCTGAGTATTCTAATACTCAGCAAGTCTTAACCGACGGGTGATGGAAATCTCTCTAGACATGCAAAGCTTTTTGGCTAGTGGATTATTTTGCTGAAAAGCAACAAAGAGTATGTCCTTACTTTCAAAATTTTAGCTCAAATTCTAGTTGCTTAACCATTACTAAGTAAGCATCTACAGCAAACATAAGTTGTGCAAACAATTAATCAGACATCCATATTAATTCTCAATTCCATCATAAAGGGAAATAGACTGTATAGTTAAGCAGTCTCGGGTAACGGTGAGAGGCCGACGATCGATCGATTAATAACCTTGCAAGGTGGACCTAAACACACGGAAAAGTGCACACCCCAGGTGTGCACCCACCAGACCGTTCCCAGCCATCCTCGGTTCAGGACCAGAGTCCACAGTCTTTGGTACAAGGTGAGGTGGTTATGGCCTCACCGCCCACTCTCACTCATGCATCACCTTTACTGCAGCAGGGGGACTCTTCCCAAGATTAGTGTTCCAAGTTCCCTAGCCGGATCCAGAAGGTACTAGGCTTACCAGTCCCATTCCTGGCAAATGTTTAGTACGTTCAAAAGCTTAACCAGTGACACCTATTGACCGGAGCCGATCCCAAGCTCTTACCACATGAGCATATCATTTTAAATCTTATGATTCCAACATAAGAACCTATAGCTCGCGAGTGAAGGATTTCACTCGACTTTTACCGGGTCCTTAAAGCATGGCAACTAACGTCTTATCATGCTAGTATAAGAACATAGGAACCTAGGATCATGCATCTATGGTTTCAAATCAACTCCTGAAACTTAAATGCACAAACATAACATATATAGTTGCAGGAAGTTAAAATCATAGGATTATGCTCCGGTGCTTGCCTTTCAATCAGATGTTAGTTCTAACTAGGCCTTGGGCCCTTCCAAACGTTGGTTTGGGTCTTGTGGTACTTCACGACGTCGACTTGTCCCTCGAACGGTCCTTCGTCTTGTTCTGGGACGATCTCGAAGCTACTGACAGAAAAATCTACACGAGATGCATATGCATAAGATTTATTTGTTCAATTTAAACGAGATTTCAGTTTTGAAGCTTAGGGATAAATGTGGGGTTTTAAGGGTGACCACATTCACCTAGATATGATATTCAGCATACTCTTCCTCTATTAGAGAAAGGTGTGTGCGGGTGATTTTTATTTCTCATTCGATGGTGATTGTGTACACATTTAAGATAATTAATTTATTTTATCTCACCAAGGTAATGATGCTGTTTAGGGTGTGTCTTGGTGAGGTTCATGCATTTAAAATTTGAGTTGCACACAAATGATATTGGTTTTCCTTTTATTACTCGAATTGAGCTTGGTTTGTTTCCAATTTAATTCTGAAATATTTATACCACAACTTGAGCCATAACTTCATGTAGAGGTGTAAGAAACCTAAACATGCAGAGATATGCACTTACTTAGCAAAGAAAATTAATTTAAACCATGCACATGAATTTAGCCTTAACAAAGCATAGTAAATTATATGACTAAGCTACACATATCCAAAATTGATATACTATTTATCATGGGTGTATAATCATTACACAGGGCTGTAGAAAAAAGATGGGCATCATTTGATCAATAGATTAATTTATAAAAATAAAAAACAGGAGCATTACATATATCAAAATTAAATCATAACTAAAAATATACATGACATCTATGTTCCATTTTTGCACACAGGATCATACATGGCAATATTAGCAACATATCAAAAATTCACTTGCAGATCATTTACAGAATTTGAATCATTTCAAATCTAAGCAAAATGATGATTTCAAAATAATTTAAAATATACACAGAATTTTGAAAACTTCCTTTGTAGAAAAGTTGCTCCTGGTCATAACGATCACAACAAAATTTAGTTTGTATTTTTACGATTTTTCTGTGATTTTTGGTGCAATTTACAAGTCTCTGCATTTTGGATCTAGGGTTGAAGATAGATTTCTTTACATATAGGTCCTCAGCTTTTACGTTCAAGCCCCTGCAAGTTTCTTCATCTAAGCAATGTGGTCCAAAGGGGGCAGGGGCGGCACTGCCGGCGGCGGGGCTGTCGGATTCCGGCTAGCCGGCGGCGAGCTAGTGTGGGGAGAGGTGCGGGAGGCGATGTGAAGTTCACCTAGGGGAGGTTGGTGACCGGAGCAAGGTCGGGGATGGCACCGACGAGGGGGTTCGGCGACGCAGGGGCATGGCGGCCGCGGGAGGGTCGGCTCCGGCGAGCTAGGCGGCGATGCTCGTCAATGTGCAGCATGTAGCCCTTCAGCAAGGTCCGGAGGTGCCGTATGTGAGCTCAGGCGGGCACGAGACTGCTCTGGAGAGGGAGCTTGGCGGCGGCACTCCCATGGCGGACGGCGGCAGCCTGGCGGCGTCGGTCTGTGCGCGCGGCTCCTTGCCAGGACTGCGGCGCATTTGTAGGCGGGGCGCGAAGCGTTCCTTGGGGGATACGGCCTCGGCTTGGGCGGCAAGGGAAGGAGGACGGCGCTGGCGCGACGGGACAGGGCGACGTCGCTGCGTGTCGACGGCGAGCGCGGGGAGGAGATAAGGGCGAGGCGCAGATAAGGCAAAGTGGCTTCTGTCGCCCACGTGGCGAGGATGGACTGCTTCGGTGGGACCCAGCGGGAGACGGCACTGACGGCGGGCGCGAACGTCGGGGCGCGGCGCCAGTGGCGGCTCGGCGCGCGGGCTGGAGCGTGAGAGCGCGCTCTGGCGGCGTGCTCGCCCAGGCTTGCTCGATTGCATTTCGGTATAGGCCTGTTTGACCAAAACAAGCTCAAAAATTTTGAACTAAAGTTTGAAATCTCCAAATACGAAAGTTGTAGCTCATGCATCCAGCCCCAACTTTTGTAAAGGTTGACCTATGGAATTCTTCATGGTTTAGCCGGAATATCCACTCACAGATCAGGATTTTCTCGGCCCGGTCAAGATGAGGTTCTGGACTTTGACTGAGCTTTTTGGAGTGTTTCCACTCCGAATTTCAAATGTCGCTAATTGGATGAAATGTGTTCCCGGGGATTCTTGACAACTTTTACATTGGCCGATTTTGAAGTGCTTATGCAAAATTTTGAGAACGCACTAGATTACTGTAAGGAGGTCTAGGGTTCTAGGGTAACACTTGGGTTTTTGAGGGGTTTGACCCAAGATTGGGGGTTTGACCCTGTAACCATGTTAGTGAACATGCTTAGCTCCACTAATTAAGATGGTTACTATTGCTCAAAAATCCGGGGTGTTACAGTGGGGGTGCTCATCGTACCACTCACACTCCTAATCGCACACGTCCGGAAGCTAGCAACAAGGGCCATGGCGGTGATGGTAGTGTCAATAGCAAGTCAGGGGATTCCCGCTACGATGCTCGCACAACAATCAATGCCAGGCGTGCTGAGCGTGAGAAGCAAAAGGATGCTGACTCTGATTCCTTCCCTGCTTTCTCTCCTCGCCATCAAGCTTTGTTTCTTCCGAAGAAATTCAAGCCCTATGGTATTTCCAACTATGATGGCAAGCAAGATCCAAGGTAGTGGTTGCGCTGTTATGCTTTGTCTATCACTAATGCAGGGGGCGATGATGATACTAAATGTATCTACTTCCCTTTTAGTCTGGAGCAAGAACCACTCACATGGTTCGAATCTCTTAAGCGAGGCTCCATCGACAACCGGGGACAACTTAAGCAACGCTTCACCAGCAACTTCGCGGGTTCTTTGGGTCGTCATGGTACTCGTATGGACCTTGCGTTGATCAAGCAAAAACAAGGCGAGACTCTTCGTGAGTACATGCGCCGCTTCTTTGAAAAAAGAGCTACCGTTGTTGATGTTACCGAGAAAGAAGTCATAGACACCTTCCAGGATGGTTTCTATGATGACTGACTATTCCAAGACTTCGGTCGCACTCGCCCAGCCAACATCACCAAGCTCCAGGAGATGATCACTCACTGGGCGGACGAGGAAGACAAAGCTCGGAACCAGTTCAAGTATCTTCGCGGCAACCACAACAACAACAACAATACTGGTGGAAACAATAGTGGTAAGCAACAGCAGGGCAATCGCACGGGTAATAACTACTCGGGCAATCCTAATCGCAAGCGCAAGCCCGAAAGTACTGTTGCAGCCATGGAACCCACCGCCAAGTCTGAAGAGGATCCTCACTGGGCCAAGTTGACCAAGCAGAAATGTCCATGGCATTCAGAGGGCGATCACACTACAGAGCAGTGTTACCAACTTCGCCGTGCTTTGAAGAACACACCAGAACCAGTGCACCCAAACCCAAGGTTTCGCAAGAACAAGGGGAAGAAGGCTAACACAGACAAAGACACTAGGTTTCAAGACCCATCCAATACTGTCAGTGTCATCTTTGGTGGGATTCCAACCAAGCGCATGCAGAAACTTGCTCTCAGGGAGATTATGTCCATTGAACTAGCAGCTCCAACTTTCCTGAAGTGGTCTGAAACCTCTATCACCTTCTCAAGGGTATATCAATGGACTAGTTTCTTTGAACCAAGATGATATCCTCTCATTTTGGATCCAGTGGTAGCAGGCTCTAGGCTTACCAAGGTTCTCATTGATGGTGGCAGCGGTCTCAATGTCCTGTTTGCCAAGACCTTGAAGAAGATGGGCCTTGATATCACCAACATGCTGACCAAGACCAACTCCCCGTTCTATGGTATCATCCTGGGCAATGCGGCTATTCCTTTGGGTTCAGTCGTACTACCCGTTACCTTTGGGACTAAGGCACATTACCGCACCGAGTGCATAAAGTTCAAAGTTGCTGACTTTGAGACTTCTTATCACGCCATTCTCGGCAGACCTGGTTTGGCAAAATTCATGACTATTCCACATTATGTGTACCTTGTACTCAAGATGTCGAGGCCCAAAGGAGTACTCTCATTGCGCGGGGACTTGAAGCGTTCTTACGACTGCGACACTGAAGTCATGGAACTTGCCTTCACAAATCAAGTCCCCAATGCTATGATGGAAGTCTTCACTGCAGCTAAAAAACTTCCTTTGAGTGAGCTGGAGGTTCCCGAGAAGACAGACATCAACAACAAGCCTGCACCGACTAGTGACAACCTACTCAAAGCCGTGGATCTTGGTACCGGTGATAGCAGCAAGACGACCATGATTAGTGCACATCTTGATCCTAAATACAAAGACGTGCTCGTCAACTTCCTTCGGGCTAACCGCGATATCTTTGCATGAAAAGCATCTAACATGCCAGGTGTGCCCAGGAGGTTGATCGAGCACTCACTCAACGTCGATCCTAACGCTACCCCCAAGAGACAATATCTTCGTCGCTTCACTGATGACCGCAGGGATGCTATCAAGAAAGAGCTCGCCAAACTACTCGTGACTGGCTTCATCCGGGAAGTCTTTCACCCGCAATGGCTCACTAACCCTGTGGTTGTCAGAAAGAAGAACACAAATGATTGGAGAATGTGTGTCGACTACACGGATCTCAATAAGCATTGCCCCAAGGATCCTTTCGGATTGCCGCGGATTGATCAAGTCATTGACTCCACAGCGGGCTGTGCTCTGTTATCCTTCCTTGACTACTACTCAGGCTATCACCAAATTGCAATCAAGGAATCTGATCAAGAGAAGACCGTGTTCATCACCCCATTTGGCGCTTATTGTTACACAACAATGTCGTTCAGGTTGAAAAACACTGGTGCTACATACCAGAGAGCTATCCAAGCGTGCTTCAAGAGGCAACTCCATAAGAACGTGGAAGCGTACGTGGATGATGTCATTGTAAAGACTAGGGATCCAGACACGCTCATCGCGGATCTTGAGGAAACTTTTGCTTCGCTTCGGGAGTACCAATGGAAGCTCAATCTCAACAAGTGCGTCTTTGGCGTATCATCTGGAAAACTACTCGGGTTCATTATCAGCCATCATGGCATTGAAGCAAACCCCGAGAAGATCACTGCCATCTCCAACATGCAAGCTCCGACTACTATCAAGGATGTTCAGAAGCTTACTGGATGTATGGCGGCACTGAATCGCTTCATCTCACGACTTGGAGAACGGGGTCTACCTTTATTCAAGCTACTCAAACGGCAGGAGAAGTTTGTGTGGACAGCTGAAGCTGATCAAGCACTCACACAGCTCAAGGAGTTCTTATCCAAGCCTCCAATCCTCTGCCAAAGGAAGAGATACTTCTCTACATTGCTGCGACTACTAATGATGTCAGCATTGCTATTGTTGTTGAGCGGCAGGAGGAAGACCATACCTACCCTGTACAAAAGCTACTCTATGCGGTTCTGATTACTTCACGGAAGCTCCACCACTACTTCGATGAGTACAAGATTTCTGTGGTTACTAGCTATCCGCTTGGCGAAATATTGCACAACCGGGATTCCACAGGACAGATCTCTAAATGGGCGGTAGAGCTTGGTGCTCTATCACTCGAGTTCAAGTCTCGCACTGCTATCAAGTCTCAAGCTTTGGTTGATTTCATGGCTGAGTGGCGGGAGAATCAAGTTCCAACTCCAATTGAGCGTCCAGAGCATTGGGTCATGTACTTTGATGGTTCCCTCAAGCTGGAAGGCGCCGGTGCTGGAGTACTTCTAATCTCTCCCAAGGGCGATCTACTCAAGTATGTTTTGCAGATCTTTTGGAAGGTCTTAAATAATGAAGCTGAATACGAAGCTCTACTGCATGGTCTTCGCCTTGCAGTCTCTCTAGGCATCACGCGACTACTTGTTTATGGTGATTCCTTGGTGGTCATCAATCAAGTCAACGACTCCTGGGATCGCAAAGCCGAGAATATGGATGCGTACTGTCAAGAGGTATGCAAACTTAAGAACAAATTTCATGGTCTCGGTTCCATCATGTTATCCGCGATAACAATGTTGTTGCAGACGTCTTGTCGAAGCTGGGATCTACACGCGCTCAACTACCAGCAGGAATCTTCGTCCACGAGCTCCATGACCCATCAATTCTGGAGCCGTCATTTGCACCCACAACTACTAATCCCGATTCAGTCCAGCTTGATCGTGAAGTGCTTATGATTGATGTGGACTGGAGAACTCCTTTCATCAACTACATCAAAAATCAGCTGATTCCTGAAGATAAGTCAGAAGCTGAGCGCATTTCATGCCGCGTTAAGGCTTATGCACTAGTCGGGGATCAACTCTACAAGCGAGGTGCAAGTTCTGATGTACTCATGAAGTGCGTTTCTCGTGAAGAAGGCAAGGAAATCTTGGAGGAGATACACAAAGGAATCTGTGGCAACCATGCTTCTTCCCGCACCTTGGTGGGAAAAGTTTTCAGACGTGCTTTCTACTGGCCTACAGCTCTTGCTGATGCAGAAGAACTAGTCAGAAAATGCCATGAATGTCAATTCTTCGCCAAGCAACAACATGTTCCAGCCTACAAGCTCATCACGATACCACCAACCTGGCCTTTCGCTTGCTGGGGGCTTGACATGATTGGCCCTCTCCCAAATGCGTCAGGGGGATTCACAGAGTTCTGGTGGTAATTGACAAGTTTACCAAGTGGATTGAGGTCAAGCCTGTTACTTGTCCAAAGGCTGACAGAGTCCTCAACTTTTTGGATGAAATTGTGCATCGCTATGGGTTCCCCAATCGCATCATCACAGACCTGGGTTCGAATTTCAACAATCACCAGTTCTGGGAGTATTGTGAGAATAGTGAGATTGATGTCCGGTACGTCTTCGTTGCTCATCCACGCGCCAATGGCCAAGTGGAACGCGCCAATGGGATGGTACTTGACGCCCTCAAAAAGTGATTGTACGATGCTACAAACACCAAGGGCGGCAAGTGGATCAAGGAACTACCCAATGCACTCTGGGGGCTATGTACTCAACCTACTGCCCCCACAGGGTAGTCACCCTATTTCCTGGTCTACGACTCTGAAGTCATCTTGCCTGCTGATGTCATGTGGCAATCTCCGGTGGTTGATCAGTACGAAGAAGGCGTAGCTGAAGAAACAAGACAGACAGATGTCGATAGTCTCAAAAAAACTTGCTGCAACGCACTGGTTCAATCAGCCAGATATCTTGAGAAGATTCACCGCTACCATGGCCGCAACGTTAAAGAACGCTCTATCAATGTTGGTGACTTGGTCCTTCGTCGTATCCAGAACACGGCAGGACTTCACAAATTCAAGTCGCCATGGGAAGGCCCTTTCTCTATTGCGAAGGTCACCGGCCCTGGCTCATATCGTCTCCAAACACTTGAAGGCGAAGAAATCGACAACTCCTAGAATATTGACCAGCTTTGTCGGTTCTACCCATAGGGGATCATGACAATTCTGTCCAGGCGGTTTCGGCTGCGACTACTCGTAGGGGATCACGACAATCCTCTCCAGGCGGCTTCGGCTGTGACTACTTGTAGGGGATCACGACAATCCTCTCTAGGCAGTTTCGGCTGCGACAACTCGTAGGGGGTCATGACAACCCTCTCCAGGTGACTACGGTTGCGACAACTCGTAGGGGGTCGCGACAACCCTCTCCAGATGACTTCGTGTCGTATAGAGCAATAAGTGGCACATGCTGTCCTTGTTCTATTTCATTAAGAGGCTACGGCCTAGAGTAACACCTTTCATAATAGGGTCTCAGTGGAACTCTAACACAAGTTGCTGCTACAGCAAGATGAGTTCATCACACTATCTCTTATGGTCTTACTCGTTCCTCAGAACATTCTTGCGAGTACTATCTCACTAGGCTCAATGCCTCGAAAGTACTTAAGACACTATTACTCAATAGTGTATCCAGACATTGTACTCGACACAATGTACACATTTATCAAGACAGTAATAAAGTGATTATCCTACATATCGACTTGTTACTGTGTCTTTGCTTATTTAACAACAAAGCCTTCTTTTTACGCTGCTACAACTTAGGTTTCTTATTTGTTGTGATTAAGCTAACATTCTTTGAAACACATCTAGACTTGAGTACTTCTACTCAAGTATCGTATCTATTTTTTGCAGCCATACACTCAATAATCATGAACTCGAGTACATGGCATCCAGACAAGCAAACAAGGGATCTAGATAATTGACTTACACAAGTTTTCAATTATATTTTTACATAAAACACTTTTTCGGAATTACACTTGTTTTCCATAGTGTTTTGTCCTATAGGTACATCTAGCGTAGATCAATATTGAGAGACGGCTTCCGCAATAGGTGATGTCTGCTGCATCAACTCGTTGAGCCTATCATCGTTGCAGTCCCCAGATCTTCTGCCCATGATGACTGTCAGATCTGCGTCCGCGTAGAAAGACTTGATGAAGTTGAGCACCTGATTAGGAATTGTGCAAGCCAGCCGCTGTGCATACTCCAGAATCTTCTTAGGCGTGTCCTTCAATCTTTCCACAAGTGGTTGGGGTTGTACCCCTGCTTCTTGGGGTTCGAAGAGACTCGCCACTGGCTCGGCTGCTTCCATCAAGACCTTCAACTCCTAACGCAGGCACTCGGCTTCTTCGATTTTGATCTTCAGCGACTGCATACAAGTCAGCAGGTCATATGATCCGTCAAGCCGTATCTGCATCTCACGTTCAAGTTCCATACAACGCACCTTATAGTCTGCCTCAAGGTCAAGGCGAGCTGATTCTTCACGATTGAAAGCCAACTGCCAGTCAATGGACCTCTGTTTGTGCCTTTCAACTTCTTCAGCCAGCACTGCAAAAGACCACAACAACTTATAAAGGCGAAATTTACAAGAAATAAGTACCCGATAACAAGTTCAGAAAGGAGGATTACCTTTATTCTTCTGGCGTAGCGACTTGTTGTTCCTGACAACATCATCCTTCTGCACTGTCAGCTTCTGGATTTCGTTGTGGTACTCAGCGGCATTGCCATCAAGTCTCTCCTGCAGCTTCAGAGCCAACGCTTTCTGCTCCTTAAGTTCTTCTCTAAGCTGCGCGACTTCTTCAATGTCAGTGGCATGTTGTTCAAGCAAACGAGTCTTCCGCTTTGATTGCTTGACAACTTCCTGAAAATGCAAACAACTCAAGGGTCAGATACAAGTTGTCTTCGACTACAACTACTCTAAAAGGGACTATGTTCTCAACTTACCGCAAATAGTTTCTCAACACTGCGGAACATTTTGGAGTGCGCCAACAAGTTGTCCTCGTCCAGGCATGAGTCATCAAATGGCATTAGATCTTCTACCCTGGATCGAGTACTTGTTCCCGCCTCAGAACTCATCGTAGCACTGCGTAGAGGAGTCAGATCTTCAATCTCTGGCTCATGCGGTACTACACGGCCTTCCGGACTCTCTTCCAATAGTAGCCATGCATCTATATGACGCACGGGGGCTTGAGCAACCGGGGTATCATCTTGGCGTAATCCGGCTTCTGTATCAGTTTCCAAGCCTTCATTCACCACCGCCTCTGTGTCTTTCGGTTGTTGGGTCCTTGGCCTGGAGGCTGCATCCACCGCTGCCTTGACTATATCGCTCCAAAGTAGGCGCAAAGACTGCGTGGCATCGGCTTCAGCAGCTATCACATCCTCAGTGGATTTTGCTTCGGTTTCTTGGAGATTATTTTCTTGTTCCACTGGCGGGTTTTGATTACCCTCAGCAGAACTACTCCCTGAGGCTCCCCACTTCACATCTGTGGATTTTCTGCATCAACAAGTCGATCAGCATTTTAAAATTATCAATAACAAGAAGTACTCAAGTACTTACAGAGTAGCACGAGGAACCACAGTTCTTGGTCCCAGCAGATCAAAAAATGTGGGAGCTGCCGAAACCACTGGAACACTCTCAACTGGTGGCACAGCTCCTGGCATTGCGGTTTCTTGTTGCTCCGGCATCACCGACTCTATGGGTGATGTTTGAACCGTCTCGGGTTCAATTGGCCTTGCGGGGCTGCTCATGGGTACTTCCGTAGGACAGGAAGACCAAATATCTTGAGTGGTACTCTTGATACCCTGCATAGTCAAAATTACAAGTCATCATACAAGATTCTAATTATTCAACAAGATATTGACTACTTGGTTTATACAACTAACCTCAATGGTTGGCAAAGTTGTGCTTGTGACTTTCTTCACAGAGCACTTCCCGACGGTGGTTCTTTTGTTCCGCGCAGCTGCGTCACATCATCAACAAGCGATGAAGCTAGCCTCTTCAACGCTCCCGCGGAGACACCACCTGGGACGGGTACTCCAGAGTACCCGTACTGTGCCTTCACTTCAAAGCATTGTGACAGTGTTTGCTCGTCATCATCGCTTGTGGAGGCATCATCTACCAACACTTCATCTTCCCCTTGAGCAGGACGACTACTCTCGGGTGCTTGAGCCTCAACTTGTGATGGCTCCTCTTCTTGCACCTGCTCTGGTTCACGAGGACGAGGAGGTGGTATGGAGACAAACTTCAGAACATCCTCCTACAAAGACAAGGCAAACATGTTAGCCTACGACTACTTTCAGGCAAGTACTCGGGGGCTAGTTTGTGACTACTCACCAAACACGGAGGATTATCGGCGCTGAACTCTTGCACAGCTGTCGGTTTCCCGTCAAGATTCTTGAAGATTTTCTGCAATCTCTCCATGATCAAGTCATCATAGATCTCTATTGCAGAAAGCCTTGATCCATCATTCAGGCATGTGTACTCATACCCAAGATGCTCCCTCTGCATCAAGGGTTGTACCCGGTGCTTCATGAAGCTGAAGGCTACTCTCTCAGCTATTAAGCCTTGCGCCTTCTTCTCGGCAATCTTCACCAGTAGCTCTGGGATCTAGATACATTCTTGCATTGATGGCTCATCTTTCCAGATCTTCTCGTACACTGGCGCGTACATGCTGGGCTTGGGCAGTTGAGGAGGGGCATTATCAATGTAGAACCACTTGGCTTTCCAGTCTTGATTGGAGTCTATCAATTCATATTTGAAGTACAGATCCTGCGCTTTCTGACGCATCTGGATACCAGCTCCACCGACTACTACTAGGAAGTTGGCATTGGGCTGCGGCTTCAACCAGAAAATCTTCCTAAACAAAGCCCAATGCGTGCGGATTCCAAGAAAAGCTTCACAGAAGTGCACGTACACTGCGATCTGGAAGATGCTGTTCAGATTCAGATGCATGTGCTCCAGCTTGAAGAAGTCGAGGAATCCTCTGAAAAAATTCGAAGCCGACAACGTCAACCCACGCTCGACGAAGTGGGCGAACATCAGAATTTCAACCGGATTCTTCTTCATGGGCCACGCATCCCCAGTAGCAGAGTTCCAACCAGCAACTGCTTTCTCACGCAATAAGCCGGCATCCTCAAGGGCCTTGATGTCCTCCTCCTTCATCTTGGATTTCTTCCAAGAGGTGGCTTGGCTCGGTGGCTTCTCAATCACCACCGTCTTGTATTTCGGCTCCGGCAACTGAGTTTTGTCGCGGCCAGATCTCTTCTTCTTCTCCATCTGTCCCTTGGGCGACCCACTCTTCATCCTTCCAGTCACGAGTATTTTTGATCGCATTTGCTCGGGGACTGTAAGGTGGTAGAGGTGGCAGCGCTTGACGGCGTAGGTGCTCAACTCTGCGGCGACTACGACGGCAAAAGCTTTTTCCTAGATCTAAGGGCGAATGGAAGCAGTGGAAACCCTAAGGGATACCCCCTCTGGTATTTATAACCTAAAACCCTACCGGTTCGACCTGGTGACCCTTCGCATTCAACAGATTGGACTCGCATCAGGCAAAATTTTTCGGCTAAGTTAGTGGGCTTTTTACAAATTCCAAGACCTGCTCAGCCCCATCTCGGAGGCTCGACTACTCGATGAGATTGGATTTTACTCAGCTACAGCACACTGAACTCAGGCCACTTTCTACAGTCATATTGGATCCTTCAATTCGAGAAGTACTCGACTTAAGGCTCGGGGGCTCCGTGCCACGTGTCCTTTGATTTTTTCTAGAAATTATGAGATTAATCGACGAAGACTTCAGATTGGCCCTAAGCTTGAATTTACAATTCGAACTAAGACTCGGGGGCTACATCCATATGGGATGAGATTTTAGTAATCGCATTCCCATATGTTTTCTTCAGGATTTCTACGGACTTTTCGGAGCAATATCACAAGTGCAGAAGATTGACCCTCAGCTTGAATCCTGGATTCGACCTAAGGCTCGGGGGCTACATTCCATATGGAATGCGATTTTAGTAATCGCATTTCCATATGGATCTTTGATGCAAAGATTTCAAGAACGAAGCGAGTATTATTGAAGACCTTCAACGTAAGTACTCGGGGACGCTTGGGAACAACTCGAGAAGACTTCAAAACTACTCGTGGAGTTAGCTGGAGTGCCTTCCAACCTCGTGATGATTCAAGTATTATTGAAGATCGAAGCTTGCGGAACTCGAGGACGTTTGGTAACTACTCGTAGAGACCTTCAAGACTACTTGGACATATCACACTCGACTACAAAGTACTCGGGGGCTTGTCGACCGGACATCCCTGGGCCCACCACGCATGTGGGCCATGCCCGGAAGATAGGCCTGCACACCTAGACTACTCGACTAGTGGGCCGCGGTGCAAGATTACCGTGAGCCACAAGGCAAGACAGGACGGACAGGGACTTGCACTAAGATTATGATAGCTTCTCATTACCCGTTATAGGCTACTCCTAGTCCTATTAGACTAGTACTCTTGTACCTAATCTGACTTGTAGCCCTGCCTCCCGAGATATATAAAGCGAGGCAGGGACCCCCCTCAAGATATACACAATCAATCAAGAGCCACGCAGCATACAACACGTAGGGTATTACGCACATTACGGCCCGAACCTGTCTGATTGTGTGCCCCGTGTTTCACCATCGTGTTCCTGATCTCGGCGAGCCCCACCGCACAATCTACTACTTCGGGTATCCCGTGGTAGGCTCGGTGTCTAAAACACTAACACCTCCTTAGTCCAAGTATTCTCCTCGTCGCCTTTTTTTCATCACTAGGGTTCTCGGCGAGACGGGGCAACTGATGCTCCCACGCCAGCCACGATTCAGATGGCGCCTTCTCCTCCAAGTGCATACTTCCCTCTTCCCTCTTCCATCTCCTCCTCAGTCTTGTGTCCTTCTTCAACGCAAACCCTAACCCTAGCCATGGGGGGTAACGTGGAGAGGCAGAGGATTAGGCACTCGCAGGGCCTGGGGGTCCCGGTGCAGGCGTTCATGGCTTCCACGGTGGCGTATGAGGCGATGCAGGTGGCAGATTACATCGCTGCCAACATCCAGATTATCCTTTCGCAGGTATCCAATGTATTGCTACAGTTTGGAGCTATTAAATATCCCTTTGTTTTTCTAACTTCCTCGTCAACGAGTTCCTTTTTAGTTTTAGTTACTGCTTCTCGCCTAGAACATGTCAGCTGCCAGAGAGCCATGGTTTTGCAATTTTGCTTAGGGGGCAGAATTATGCATATGGAGGAAAAGGGGGATAATGGGCATATTGCACGACCGTTCTTGTACCTCTGCTCCTGTTTTGACATTCAAAATGGTTATGATGAAGCACACAGATGAAACAATATCATTTGTTTAATCCAACAACTCTTGATAAATGTGTTCAGAATATAATTTGCTTGGCTCATTTGGCACTTCTACCCGCATCAGGTGTATAATAGTTAATTTTCAGTTAATTGTAAGGTTGAAAAGTCCCCAATCTTTTTTCTTGTGAGAGG
Organism: Cenchrus fungigraminus; assembly: GCA_036936925.1. Taxonomy (NCBI): domain Eukaryota; kingdom Viridiplantae; phylum Streptophyta; class Magnoliopsida; order Poales; family Poaceae; genus Cenchrus; species Cenchrus fungigraminus. The sequence continues at coordinate 126,172,947 of CM072773.1, forward strand.
TGCAGATCCATATAATCTGTCTTTTATACTATGAATTTTATCAAATTTGACATGGGAGGCAGTCTTGTTATATTTAGCTTTTGAATGAGATTATTCCTTGAAAATGGTGTTTCCTTTAAAACTGATGATGCTGTGTGTTTTCTTTCCAGGGAGTTTCTCAGAGGAATTGGTGAGGCAAATTCGATTTTACATCTGCAGGTAACATTGTGGCTTAATCATTATTGCTATCAACTTTACTCACTTCAGCTTAAAGAATTTACCATTTCACGCTAATTATTTTGGTGACACAAAGTACAGATCCTTGAGCTCATCTATTTTCGGTATGCTACGAGCTTTCAGATTTCTTTACTTTTGTACATGTTCTTTTCTTTTTGCGTGCAATTGGATGCTTTCCTGGTTTCATGAGGCATGCCTACACAGTTGAGCACATTTAACCTGCTTCCAAATAATTTTTTTCTGATGCCTTTGTAGCCTAGATAAGTTAACTCGGCACAGAGACATACAGTTTCCACAGGTAGCAGCCCTCCGCCTGTGCTTCCTGCTCCACCATGATGCGCATAGAAACCCTATTCATATACCCGCTCTCACTTTTATGAACTGATTTGCATGGAAATGACCCACATGCTCTGTATAAAATGATGTATTGTTTTTCTGGTTTCGTGATTTTTTCTGATTTACAGGAATGTGCCTTTTTATGTTAAAAATCTTGCTCCCATAAATATAGTTACACATGTGTTTCTTACTATGTTTTATTCCAGCTCTGATGCACTTTAAGCCCAAGTTGTTTATTTGCGTGAATTGGCACTGGAATCCCATTAGAATTGGCATTGCTGCAAGCCTGCAACCACTTCTAGGTCTCAATTGAAGTTCAGGTTTTTTAGGGCTACTGATAGAAAACATGTACTCTTGCTAGTCCCTTGATTTTTCATTTTAAGTTCCTTTGCGCACAGATTTTGAGAATAACTAGAAAAATGCTCACATATAGTTTTAAACTTAATAGTGATATTGCTATTATTTAATCTTTTTGTCTGATTGTGAAACATAACTTCTTATTGGCTATCAAGTTTCTGGTATAGCAGGCTGGCAACAAAGACTTCTATATTTCTTTGGCACGCAGAGATATGAACATGATCATGGTGGGAGATCCTTCAGTAGCCAAATCCCAGCTTCTAAGGGCTGTCATGAACATTGCCCCCTTGGAAATCCCAATAACTGGAAGGGGGTCATCTGGTGTTGGTTTGACTACTGCTGTGACTTCTGATCGAGAGACAGGTAAATCATTCGACTCTACTTATTGTTTTTCTGTTCAGATTCCTGTAAAAGGCATGAGTGAATTAAGTTCCTTAGGGTGCAACTCTACTTACTGTGATACGTGCTTATTTCAGTTACTAGGTCCTTATTTTAATTTCTTTATGCAGTTCCTAGGGCACTGTAAACATTTTTTTAATATGATAAATTTTTCATCAATGCGTTTAAATACTATTTACTTTAAGTTAGAGAAGACTAGCTGGGATTCTTTAGGAGAATTATGCTCCAATTACGTGTGTCTGAATCTTGTCTGATTGCATAACTTTCTTGTCCTTTGTTTAATGGTAATCACATAACTGACATTTCGGATCTTGCTCAAGGACAGTGGCACTGTTTGCTGATCTTTCATATTTTCCTGTACAAGTTATTCAGGTGGAATTTATTGGCCGTCTTTGGTTCTAACTATGCATTTTCTTATGAGAACCAAGGAGGCAAGGAGCCCTTTTACAAAGCAACTACATATGTACTAGCCTTTTTCACATGATTACAGAAAGTCAGAAACATATCCTTTCCTTGCTTACCGATGTCCATACATTCCTTTGCAGTATAACCTAGGCTGCTTATATAGCTTAGAAAAAAAATAGTAATCTATACTATAAGGAGAAAACAATTGAAAACTTTTTTCACCCAAATCGGGTCCACCGTACCCCTCACGCCGAACCTACCCGTCATATGTTTTTAGGAGTGGATATGGTGGAAGGACTGTGGAAGGACAAAAAATCGTAATTTAGAGAGCGTTTCTGCTAAAAAACTATTATTTTTTTCACCATGCGGTCAGCTTACCCACCGCTGTACCCACGGCTTACTTCCATAACACATATAGCGACGTTCGTATTAATCCCGGACTCCGCATCGAACAGGCCCTATCCTCTTCTCCTCTCTCTTCCTCCACGTTCTGATTATTCTCGAAATCCACCTCCTCTATTTCTGCGAGAGCCACCGCCTCCTCTGTTTCCGACGAGACCCAGGGGAGCACCAACCACAACGAGCGGCGGCGGCAGCTCGCCCACGGGTAGCGCCGACCACTCGTGGCGTCGGCGTCCGGCCCCCGGCGAGCACCAGCCACGGCTGGCGGTGGCGGCCATCCCAAGGAGCGCTAGCCCAGGGGGCGCGCCCGACCCAGACGAGCGCTGGTCACGATGGGCGGCAGCGGACCCACAGGAAGCGCCGGCCATGGGTGGTGGCCGCGGCTGGCCTCCACCCATGACAACGTCGCGACGTCCAGCACAAAGAAAGAGCCTGCCAGTTCCTTTTGCCGCACAACTCTAACCGCCACAGCTCCACACAGCCATCGCGATGGTCTGCTCTAACATATGCGGTGGGGGATAGGGGCAGTGCCGTGCACACCCCACAGGAGCTTGTGCTGCGCATCACCAGCCCGTGCCAGGCCTCGCTTGACCTGTGTAGGATCGGAGCTGGAGCTGTTGGTTTGTATCTGTTCGTGGGGGTAAGGTGCGCAAGTGGATTTGATGATTTGATCCATGGCGTAGGTAGAAAATGGATCTGTTTCCTGGATTTGTTCCATGGCGCGGATCTCGTCACCATCACCGGCGCCAGCAACCACCGCCTGAACCCAACCCTACACAGTTCAGGTTTGTCTGATAATATAATTTACCTGGTCCAAACATATTTATTTTTTCTCAATCATCTCAATATTATCCTCACTGGAACATTAAGATACATGATAACTTCACAATTTGTGATTTTAAAAAAACTTTTTGATTTAGATCCTTGAAAACTTGTTGATTTTAAATCGTTGAATGCTAAAATTTGAGACACGTGCGTGTCGCACGTGCGACATTGCTAGTTGAGAAATAAAGACTTGAGGTCCTTTGAGAATTATAATGTCTATTGTGGATGCATGGATCAAAGAAGCGTTTGAGTTGACTTCCCGAATTTACCTTGGAATGGCATCATCTTTGCTAAAGTTGCTACAACTCTTGCCATGTTTTCTTGGCCTGGTTAAAAGGCTTAAATCAATTGGATTGGTCAAATATATTAGCCTGCTTGATACCACAAGTTTATCTCGGTGCTTTCTCCTGCAACAGTACGTTCAGAAAGTGTGGATGACCTATGGGGTTCCTTGTTCAAGTGTAAGATTGGACCTTTTTGTTGCTTACTGACGTTAGGTGAGAACAGTATCTGCTCTGTGCGTTTGATATTGTGGTATGTGTATTTGTTAATCACATTTTGTCAGTTATTACAGCAAGCAGGAATCCAGGGATCAGGTGGAGGATAACAATAGTCTACGAGTGTGCCGCCCTTGTAGGGGTTATGTACACCATATCATGTCCTACTATTAAAGGAATGGCATAATTTGAATTTGTTGATACCCGGAGTATGCAATGTGGTGTTTTGTGACTTAATTGGTGACTAATCCTTCTTGTAAGGAAAATTGACAGATGAGCGATAAGCTTTCCAAATTATTGGAGTATACTTGATTTAGTTTTAGAATAAGCACAATAATTTCCTTATGTCGTGTTTTTGCTGCTACACAAATGGGCCCAAAGAGAGGTGCGTCGGAGGCGCGCCCCAGACTCTAGTATATATACATCGACAAGCTCAAGTAGTAGTGGAAGGGAGCAGGAAGAAGACGCAACCCGCCCTTTATTCCTCATACTCATGCATGTGCATTTGCAATTTGCATCGATCTATATAGAGAGACAGGTAGGTGATGACACGCGCGCACACGCACTGCAGATAGGAAACACTGCACACGAGCGCTAGCTGCGTAACTGATCGCGGGGGCGGGGCGCAAATTTAAACGAATTCAGCTAGCATTGCGGGACGGTGAGGCCGCAGGAGGCGATAATCTTCTTGGCGTTGGGGCTGTTGATGTAGGGCGCGTAGGTGGGGTTCTTGGCGTACGTGCAGAAGCACCCCTGCTGCGCCCTGAGGATGGAGCAGCAGGAGCCGACGGCGTCCCGCCGGACGCCAGCGCCGGCGCGCACGGCGCCAGCTGACCCACGTTGCAGGTCGCCGCCGACGCAAAGCCCGCCATGGTCAGCAGCACCAGCACTGCCACCACGACAACCTGCTGCTGCTGCTTCATCTCGCTCTGTCTGTCCACTAGTGGTGGATGGCAGGATATGCACTAGACCACAAACGATTTGTGCTGGCGGGTAAAAGGGGTCTTTGTTGGCGGGTGGAGCGCCCGCCAGCGACCTTGTGCCAGCACAAATCGTCTCAGTGCTGGCGGTTGTCCGCCCGCCAGCATAGAGACCTAGTGTGCCATATGGGTGATGATGAAGAGGTCCAGGCTCGGCAATTTTATAGCCGCGTGTGCCTTGCTCGCCACGCGCGACATGTGTGGTTTGGATGGCCCGTGCGGCGGCTAGCTGCAAAATGTCCAATTTGTTAATGGCGCACTTCAGCTCGATGTGTTGACAGATGTCCGAGTCCTTGTCTAGTTTGGTAAATTTGATTCGATGAGACGGGTGAATAATAATAATTTGCTGGTAATTTACCGTATTAGACCGCGTGCATAAAGAGAAAACAGTACATTTTGATATGACTGGTGAATAGTGATAATTTACTTCTCAAAATTTTTCTCAACTACGTATCACATCAATATTCAGATATTAATTACGAGTATTAAATGTGAATTAATAACAAAACTTATTTCATAACTCCTACCTTAATTTTCGAGAGGAATCTAGCGAGTCTAATTATACCATGATTAGACAACATCGTGGTATAAACAATCTCTAATGACTGATTAATTAGGCTCAATGAATTCGTCTCGAGATTTTTCGTTCATCCATGCAATTTGTTTTATAATTAGTCTACAATTATTACTCGTAATAGACTTTGAAAGAGAACCTAAAATTTTGAGTCCCGAACTTAACAAGAGCGAAGACTAGAGGTTTGTTGACTAAAATGTCCAATCTGTTAATGGCGCACTTCAGCTCCACAGACGACGCTCTGGTCAGCTCGGGCAAGCAAGTCTTCAGCCCACTCATCTCTCGATTCTTAATGGCGCACTTCAAGTTTCTTCTGCTAGTCGACAATGACTTTGTAACAGTTACGATAATGCATTTTTCTGAAATCATGAATATTAATTTAAGGTTTTAGAAATTAATCCATCATAACTGAAGCCTGCTAGGGGCACGGACGGAGTTCATTCATAAGAAGGTGCCTCGCTGCGAGGAACCGATCAAATGGACAGTTTGCGGCCGAATTTGTGAGCAGTATCAGCAATTTGATTGACTGATTAGATGTTTCTTATCCCTCTATAAATACTCTTACTCTACAGCTGCAAACCGACTGAGGCGTCTCAAGCTCTATCACGCATCCAGTTTTTTTCGTTTCTTTTTTTAAAGTTCGGCCGTGGGGCCAATTATGTTCAGATTTACTGGGTATTATTTGTCCATGACCAATTTGGCACTTTTATTAGTTTGTTTGTCGACATAATACGGCATATTGAGTTGCATATTCACATCAACCTGCAAGTGCGCTTTTAGCCAGTCTCACTTTTAGTGTGTGAATTGTGATAAACCAATGATTCTGTTGATCAGCCACATGGCAAAATGAGCAGCAGTTGAGTTGGCAGGCAATTTGCATGATAGGAACGAACAAGCAGTCAATTAGCCTACAAGAGACATGATTATCTGCATACTCAGGAGTTGCATAAACACACGAATCAGATGCAGAAATTGAAAGATATAAACAAGCATACATATATCACTGTGACTGGCAGAATCCAGATAATAGACCTTGTTCAAGACACAATAAGCTAGCAAAAACGATAGTTCTGTACACACGGGGACGATTAACTACTATATACCATCTATTGGCGAAATTAAACAATAAGGAGGGCAAATTATGTGGAATCACACATTGTGCAACTATAATAGAACTCCGATACGCACTCAAGTGACCAGATGGGAACCACAATGCTTTTCTTCTAAACGTGCTTCATCTTCTGTGCAACTTTATTTTGCATGGCATCAATGGAACTGAAGAAAGCAAGCCTCTGGGATTCACAGAAGAATAATGATCCAAACCATAGCCAGAACCCAAAGATAAAGCCAGCAATTATCATGTAGTATAGCAATAGGGTTTCAAGATCTTGGCGGTGTTCCTTTGCCCCATCCAATGTAGTCCTTGAACTGGAATGGTTTGTACATGCAATGCTTAGGGGAAAACCACAAAGTCCTGGATTATTGCTGTAGATTGAGGGGTCGACAAGTGTACATAGTTGATTTCCTGTAGGTATCTCTCCTGATAAATTATTGTTTGAGAGATTTAGGGAATTGAGAGACAACAAGTATGACATGGTTGAAGGGATATGGCCTGAAAGCTTGTTACAAGAGAGATCAAGAGATTCCAAAACTGTGAGATTGCTAATGTGTTCTGGAATACTGCCAGATAGATAATTTCTTGACAGATTTAATATACGGAGACCTCTTAGGTCTGTCAACTCCAAGGGGATCCCACCAGAGAGAGAATTGCTAGACAAATCTATACCGGTCAGGTCAGCTACATACTGAAAAATATAATCCCGTCCCTTCCAAACTATGTCAATTCTGCCATAAATATAATCCCGTCCCTTCCAACCAATAATATTGCCAAAAATATAGTCGTTCCCTTTAGTAACCATGTGAACTGTGTTAATATAATGGTACATATTCTTATTATTCCCAGTGCTGATTTTCCCTTCCATTATGGTGAATGGCTGCCACATTGAAGAAAAGTTGGCAAAACTTTTCAGTATTGAACCTGTAAAATTATTTTCAGCTAGATCAAGCAGATGGAGAAGGGAGAGTCGTGAAAGTTGCCATGGAATACTTCCATAGAATAAATTTGATCGCAGTCGAAGAATCCTCAGCAGAGGATTGCTCTCCTGTATCCAAGAAGGAATTATTCCGGAAATTTTGTTGTTTCCAAGATCCAGAGCAGCTAGGCTTTTGAAGTTTTTCAACACTGCAGGAAAGCATCCTGTGAAGAAGTTGTTTGATAGGTGTAGTGAGGTTAGCGAAGAAGAAGAGTTTGACATGTTTGGAATTTCCCCAACTAAGGTGTTGCCTGACAAGTCCATGATTACAAGATACTGCAAGTTCCAGATGCAACTAGGGAGCTTTCCAAATAATTGATTGTGTGATAGATCCAACAGTAGCAAAAATTTCAGTCGGCAAAAAGTGGGCAAACCCATGTCGTTGAGATGGGAAATACTACCTGTGAAGTTGTTGTCAGCCAAGATGAGAGAATTGAGCATTGTAAGGTTGGATATAGAGGCAGGAAACTCGCCCTCAAGATGGTTGTTGCTAAGGTCAAGGACTTGCAAAGATGTCATATTACCAATTTCTGCTGCCACCGTTCCAGTAAATTTATTCTTTGCCAGGTTTAACCAAAATAAGGATGCCATGTATTTCAGCTCCACTGGGATGCTTCCACTGAACAAATTGTTAGACAAGTCAAACCAGTTGATCCTGGTGCAGTTTGTCAACATCTCTGGTGGGATGACACCATGGAGATTGTTCCCACTTAATCTGAAGGTAAGCAATCTTTGCATCCTCGCAAAACATGGTGGTAAAGTTCCAAATAGTTGATTCTTTGACAGGTCCATGTACTCAAGGCTAGTAAGGTTCCCCAACTCGGGCGGAAGAGTAGAAACCAAACTATTGTCACCAATGTAGAGCATTCTCAACATCTGAAGCTTCCCCAGCGATGCTGGTATTGACCCACTAAGTAAGTTATTCCCTATATTAAGATCTTGAAGTCCAGATATCATCCCCAGCTCTTCTGGAATTCCTGCAGTGAGATTGTTCTCATAGAGATATAGGCTCTGGAGCTTTTGGAGCCTTGAAAGAGAACGTGGTATTGCACCAGACAATTCATTAGACGACAGGTCTAGAACCATAATCCTAGTGAGCTCGCTGAGTTGGTAGGGGATGGCACCTACAAGAATGTTGCTCCCCAAGCTCAGATAGGTGAGTGTGACCAGCAGGGATATGTTTGTCGGGATGGCGCCATTGAGGAGGTTGTTGCTGAGGTCAAGCACGGTGAGGTTCTGGAACATGGTGGAGCACAGGGAGTGGAGTGTGCCATTGAGTCCGGCACCGGAGAGGCGGAGCTTGGTGACATGACCAGCGGTGTCGCAGAGGACACCAAACCAAGAGCAGGTGGAATTGGTAGATGACCACGAGGACAACGAGGTGGAGTTGAACAGGGTGGATTTCCATCGGAGGAGAGCTTCTGCTTCGCCTTCTGGCCTGCTTATTGCAGCAGCCGTGTGCAGCAGCAGGCAAAGAGAGACAACCATGAGGTTGTGCTGGAATTCCATCAGTGTACCGGACTACCGGCCGTGCATACCGGACAGGCAGCTGGGTGCTTCTTTGAACGAAGGTATATATTGTGACATTGTACAAAGTCCAGCCCCACTTGAGACTTGACTGGCAATTTTAGGCTGATGACCATTAGCAGTCATCCACTGATGACTGATCCACATTGGAAGTTCTGATTTCTGATTAGGCAAGAGCATAGCTTAATACACCACTGGTAGCCTCAATACAGTCAATACCTACCATCTTACAGTCAGTCAGTGGGAAAGAAACAAAACAAACTGTGATGATGAGCATATTGTTTAGCAGATCTACAGAAAGAAATAAGGAAGTAGTTCGAATGCAATTCCATGGTATGGCATAAGCGTTTGTTATGTCCTGGAGGATGCAAATTTGGTTACTGCTCATAAGCATTAACCTTCATACGTCAGCATTAGGTGCAAAATCTGAATAGGCTGGCAAAAGATTTGCTCTCACATTGTATATATGCTCAGAGAGGTCAGAATTCTAGTCCACAATCGAGAATTAACCATTCCTCCATATGGAGGTTAGTGATATGACAGTCTATGTCCAAGACAGGATTTTTGTGCCAACAGTTCGGTAATTCGGTTAGATTTCTGCAACATTCAGCATATTGCTAAATTTCCATTGAAACAAAAAAAATAAGGAGTGCCTAGTTTCATGCAGTTCAAGGGTTGTGACATGTGAACATATCCTGAGTTGAGTTCTAGCATTTGTAGACTGTAGTAGCTCACTCGAACGAGTCTCTGACGCGTGGAACGCGTCTGATCCGGCCCGCAAACGAGCGGCATTGCGCTCTACTCTACGCAGCTACGCTACCTCCGGCAATGCCATCGGACCACGGCGGGACTACGGCAGCTACGCAAAGATTCCATTGCCCACATGGAGGATATTGGCAGGGGGAAATGGCGTACCAAGAAAAGAAGAAACCGATCCACTTCCTGCTGTATCTCTGCTTCTCTCCACTCCAGTAGAGAAGCCTCTACTGGGGATCTCACCAGGGGAACGCGAGGGAGCGAATTCCTCGGTGGGCGGCCGACGGACGGCGGAGGAGTCGGACGGCGACGACGATAGCGGCGGATCATTGCGGGTTGCGGCCTTTGCGGCTCTTGTCTGGTGGGCTTGGTAGGCTCCAAGCCCACGTGGGTTGAGTGCAAGGGCTAAATAAACTTGCGTACATGAGCCAATACGGTAAGGACGAAATCTAAGCAATACAAACTGTTTCTTTTTTTAACAAGACAAACCGTTAAATTTGAGGTTAAAAAAGTTAAATACGTGGACGTGGCCATCGACTTAGAACAGCTGGTGAATTAGTGGGGTTAATTAGAGATTGTCCACTCTAGTAGTCAAGTGGTCGCTTGACAATTCCACTCGATGCCACTAATGTGGCATTACGCGCGTTGAATTTGTATGGAACACGTGCAAGTAGATCGGTCATCAAATAGGTTGTACAGGGGGGCACCATTCTGAAAGTGAGGTAGGCGCAGCCTGAAAACATCAACCGGAGATCAATGGCATCGGCTCAAATGATACACTCAAAAAGCATCATAATCCACGTGCGGCAGAAAAGCACAGCGTGAGCCGAACACATCAAAACAGTTAAACAGCATCACAAAGAACCAGGGCACTGATAGGATTTGCACTAACGGGATATATTAGGTACAGGTAGCAGGATATTCAGGGTTTCACATTCACGAAGAAAAATTGAGCTCCACATAGCTGACAGCTTAGTAAATCGCATCCACTAAAGGTGTCACTAAATAAGTTTTTTTATATATAGAAGGTAAATTCCCGACACAAACTACACAAGACTTTACACAGGCAATAGCTAATAGCTTATTCCAGTATCATCTCAACATAGCACTCAATCCACGTCGACTTCCTCATCACCACCCTCATACTGGGAAAGAAACAAAACAAACTGTAAGCATAGTTTTCAGCAGATCTACAGAAAGAAATTAGTAACAAGTTTTGAAGTGCAATAAAGTGTAATGATGTGTGCAACGGTTTGCCATTTCCTGCTGGATGCAAATTTACATTTCTATCTTTACTTCTAAGAATGTAGGATGCAAGTTTAGTCACCTGCTCGTAAGCATTGACCACTGGTTGTGGCTGCAGGGGCATAGCAGGCGACATAGTTTCATCGCCAGCATCATTTTCTATTGGTGCATTTATCGGATCATGCCTATCATCCAGTTCAACAGCTTCAAATAGATCATCCACAGCATGAGCAGCCATACCAGTGGAGGGCAAAACATGTTTGACTGGAGAATCTTTGACCTGTAAGTTTAAAAATTTCTACTGAATAAAAGTCTGAACTTATACTACGCAGAGCTTGAATCATGCCAAAATGAGCTAGCAGGATCGACAAAGAAAACCTATACAATTTCTTGTTATGTCACCTTGACAGTTAAGAGAGAGAACCTATATAATTTCTTGTTATGTCACATTAACACTTAGAGAAAACAAGGCAATGATGCGTACATTTCACTAATTCTAGTCCAAACAGAGCAATCACCAATACCAGATAGAGAATACCACATGCATAACTTTTTAAAAAAAATTGAGTTACCACATGCATAACTTAAAAAAAAATTGAGTTAATACAAGCGAAATACCGCACCTTGTCAGTGTTGGCTGAGGAAACTACATTGCCTATCTTATCCTTTTCGTCTTCCCACAATTTCTTCTTCAAATATAAACCTTTTGTTGGCTCAGTTCCCTTGCTTGGTTTATCAAATTCTGCATCTCGGTCTCTCCTTTTCTTTACTGAAAAGGAACAAACATTAGACATGAGACTACAATTGAACAAAATATGCATCTTCAAACATGTAGCAAGAAATGATATTGAGATGTAAATGGAAAAAAAAATCGCCCTTTCGACAGGGTCCCAATAAGCAACATTGACCATTCAAAATCTACAGTAATATAATATGGTAAAACAGGCATACGGAACTACATATATTACATCTTGGAAGTACCTATCATACGCTAACTATTTTCAATTTTTCATATGACAAGATGGGTCAAAGCTAGTAACTCAAATTCTAAAATGCCTTACAAATGGAGGGATTACTTCATTTAGTGTTTCTATAAATGGTAGCCAACTTATGGCATCCATTCCAATGCTTGAAGTTCAACAGAGGAAGATTTAGTTGCTAGAGGCTCACTTAGATTCGTACTTTGACACCAAGGAGAGGGAAATGTTACTTAAAAAGATTCACATCATAATGATGTGAAGAGAACATAGTCATCAGTGCACGGTATTCAGAGACTAATCTACCCACCAGCTTTTGCTTCTTCACTTGTTGAGTACATGATTGATCTCTTCTTAGCTGTAGCAGCATTTGGGCTCCTTTCATAAGGCCCATTTGGATCTTCATTGATGTTGATACTGGAAACTTCTTCATTAGCACCACGCTTCAGAATATCAGAAGCAAGCAAATCACCGAGTCTCTCAAAACGAGCTTGTGACCTGCACAGCTCCAATTAATTAGTCTATAATCATAAATTCATAATCATGTACATACAGAAGTGAAATGGTGCGGTAAACCAAGTAAAAATGTTTTTAGATTGTTGGTTGAAAAGTGATAAAAAAACAGAATAGTACCTTTTCAATTCTTCCTGTGCCTTCAAAAAGCGAGCATGAGCTTTAATGAACTTCTTTATTTTTGAGGTCATCCTACATTGGGCATAAAATAATGTCACAACTCACAATATAATACTTGATGACACCATGGAGCTATTTGTATAAACAAGAGGCATGCCATTGTCATGTGCCTGATTGTGTAAGTACCTGTGGCATTCCTCTTTCTCCTTCCTTAGCTGCAGATCAAGATCATTTACTCTGCTAGAAATCTTGCGTACTTCTGCATTCTTCTCATCCAAAATGGTCTATAAGTGGAATAGTTAATATGAGCGTCAAGTTCAGATTCAGACCAGATCGAGCTACTTTCAAGGGTAAGCATTGAACTGTGCAGATTATCAAGAGTTCTAAGAATATATGGCCAATTATAACGTGCAGAATGGATCATGGATGGGGGAACTAAGAGCCAAATTAAGCATGCATAAAGACGCTAAGAAGATGCTTACATAGTAGCAGATAATTGGCATTACAAACCAAGGTTTACAAACACATCAATTTCTACATATACTATAAAATGTTTAAACCATTATGGCATTGGATAGGTGTCAATAAATTTAAACCATCCTGGACATCCATACTCTCCAATGAACGAATATACAAGCAGCAAAAGGTAGTTGAAGGCAGCGCCCAGAATAAAAGCAAAAAATGAATTTGTTGAATAAAGCCATACTCATCAATTTTCCATTCACGAATGGAATGGTTAACCTTACAATAGCAAATAGCCAAGCATTAATTATTGCATTTAAGTTCCATATATATACACCAAATTTATTAGCCGATGTAGCAGTAGTTGCATAAAAACCATGCATCATCTTTTCCAAATTACCATCAAAGCTCACAGTTCACTGGATGTAATGGTAAAAGCAGAGAAACTGACCTCCAGGTGAGATTTATCATCACGCAGATGTTCCATATCCTGTCTTATTTGTTTCAGCTGCAGAATGATCTTACTATTAATTATACAATGACAGGGTGCCCCAAAGATGACTTGCAGCTATACATTGTATTATGCACCAGACCTGTATTTCTTGATCCTCTTTTTCATCACCACTTAAGAGTGTCTCCTTTTTTTTATCATCATTATTATCGGAGATACTCAAACTCCTAGATGAGTTGGTTTCTCCATCATCAGGCTTCTTCTCATGCTTCCTTTCACTGAGAGAACCAAGAAACCAATGAAAAAGAGTTTTTCAGGGAATTTTAACAAAAAGGTAATTTTATTTGTTTTGATCTGATATTTTTCTGAGAAGTGCATTAGGAATTGAATGTATTAGATAACTGAAAAACAGATAACACGCATGTCATGATTTTAGTTACTGTGGACATAAAATAAAGCATAAAACTGATCTTTCATGTTCTATAGGGACACTGTTACATGCTTATGTCAATACAATGGATACACATAATATTTGATAGTTAAATGCCACAACTGTGAGTCGGCAAGAACAAAAATTATGATTTCATAGATGATGTTTTAACATATTGTTCAATGATAAAGCTTAATAAGAAAGCTATTTGAGATCCAAAATATCAAATGGGTTAACAATGAGGAAATTGCATCACAGAAACAAGGCAGATAACAAAGAAACAGTAGATAATAAATGTACAATAAAAAAGTGTGAGCAGTGACAAATGTGTCAATATATCCACAATTGAATGACTTCATCATTTATTGGAATGCATTGCATACCTCTTCCTGCTGGGGGACCGTGAATAGCTAGATTCTGCAAGTAAAATTTTTAAAGTTTTAATAACCGAAATGCACGACGAACATGGAGTTCAATTAAAATGTAAATACAGATTTTAGATTAGGAAGGCATTGCTTACCCCTTTCTTGAGAAATTGGTCTTCGGTCATGAAAGGGGCGATGATCCCTGGAATCTCGGTCAGGGGAATGTCTCCTATGAGGCGAACGCCTCCTATCAAACCTATCTCTAAAATCACCACCTCTATAATCTCTTCTCCCTAAAGTCAAAGATAGAGCAAATGTTATGTAAGGAAAGATATGATACTGAATGAAAAATGTATTAATATGGAGATAGGTCACCCATAAGCCTGTAAGCTTACCACAACCTTTGAGCTACAAGATAATTCAATAAGCAATAAGTAGAAGGGTCTCCAGTATAATACCACTAGCCACAACAAATTAGGGCCGAAAATTAACGCATGGGTAGATACCAAAATATGGTATGGAACCACTGATGCACCCATTTTAAGATGATACTGAACTCATAATGTTGATTGTCACAAATCAAACTGATGGAAGCACCATGAACAACCTCAAAAAGCAATTATGATAAGTTGAGGTCTTCTATAATCTCAATATCACCATGTGAATCTACTATCATTTGTCCAGATATCTTCCACACTCCGCAGAGACTTGCGATTACCAGGCTTCCCAATGAAACTAACTGATGCACAGTATTCAAGGATTTCTGGTAAAGCTGCTAATCACATGGTCATAGCACATCAAATGTAAATGGACATCATTCAGTGGAGTCGTCATTCAAGATACTGGTATGCCCACTTCTTGATATAGGACAAGTATTAGTCACGACAAATCATTGAAATACCAAGTGAAGAATTTATACAAAGGTCATATTATCCTCTGGCAGCAGTTGAGTCTAATAAATCTGCTCAGGAGTCTGCTAATTCAAATGGTAGTTAAATCAAAAGACAACCAGTAAGAATGCCACCTAATTCTGCAACAAGCTTCCACTTGTTAGAATTGTTTTCTATCTGCAGCAACTGAGGTTGAATTCAAGCACTGATAATAAATACAAAAAAATTAACAACTCACGGAAGCACTATAAAATAATATAAAACATAGAAAGCACACTACTACAAAAATCATGAAGAATGAAGTTCCCTATGAACAACCCCAAGATAATCTGGCACCTAGACACCTGTCCTTTGTTTTGGCTGAATCATACATCCCACACCAATGCCAGATTTTGACACCCGTGTTGGATTCCAAGTGTTATTTGGCGTGCCCCCCAAAAAAATCTGCCGGATTGGATACCCACAACCTAGTCCTACACCGAAACTCGCAACCATGTCTGTGTACAACACCTTGAAGCTCCAAAGATGCCCATCCATAAATGATCCAATCAAATATATTCATTCTGTCAATATCTATCGCGGCCAAACTGACCTAATTCCTCCCTTCTGTTATTACAGATATCCAACTCAGTAACTTTCCATGTATGCCATTACCCTTTTTGCATGGCACACCAAAACCGCATACCGTCAACCATTTAAAACATGTTCTCCTCAAAAGCACATGGATTTCATGACCAACCATCTCAGACTCAGACCGCCCACATGTCATGCTCTTCAGAAGCACATAAATCACATAGATTACATGACTAAACCATTCATCATAGGATCCAGAATTCGGGAACCTTAACATTAAAGTGAGCTGTTTCTGTTTCTGACACTGTACTCCGCTATACTATTCACTTAAACCACACCAACTGACTGCATCTAGTAAGCCATGCGTCTAAATCTACCAACAAAACAACCCGAAAAAGAGAATTCGTTGAAATTTCATAGAACTAGCCCCTCCCAATCAAGAGGAACCATAAGTCCCTATGGGGGATCTGATCTCAGATGATGAGCACTCAACTGAAAAGACGAAGATGGGAGAATGTGGGGGCACGAGAAAGGGATGTGTATACCGGCACGGGGAGGGAACGAGGTGCGGGAGCCGGGGAACCGGCGGAGCTCGGCGTGCCCGTGCGCGAAGCTGCAGGTGTCGCGGGAGCAGCCGCCGCGCTGCCACAGCGCGCACAGCTTCGTCTTGTATGCCGGCCCGCGGCGCGGAGGGCCGAGCATCCCGGGCGGCGGCCGATCCCCGCGCTCCCGGCTGGGGAATTCGCGATCGACCGATCGGTCGCGCATGGTGGCGGGTAGGGTTTCGAGGGGAGGGAGGCGCAAAGCCCTAGCAGGACTGCAGGAGGCGACGAAGAAGGGGACGAGTGCTGGGGTCCGCGATGCCGCCGGCAAGACGAGGCTCGTCCCCTAGCCGCGCGGTGCGAGCAATGAGCCGTCCGATCGTTAACGAGTGGTTGGGGTTGTGTTTTGTAGCGAAGTGTCGTCTTCTTACCAAAGATGATTTCTTTTTCGTTTTCTTATCGCATTCAAATTTCAAACACCATAGATTTTGTTTAGTTGATTTTTGCAAAATACTGGACTACAAGTTTACAGGTATTAGAGTTTCTAAAAAAACAAGACGAAGAAGATATAAATCACATGTGCAAAATTTTGAGCGCACTCCATATTACATTATACATGCGCAGTGGATCTTGCATCTAACGCTTGGGAGCACCCCTAAGTGCTGGGAACACTAAATTTCCATGTTAGGTAGTGATGGGTACCGAAGCCCCACATTTCCATGTTAGGTTAAGAATTTAGTACATTGAAAAAATGTATTAGTTTTAGACATTCTGCATTTTCAAGAAAAAGAGAATATACAATATAATGCAAGAAAAATCCATATAAGTTGAGTTTGAAGTTGCACGTATTTTCTCCTGCTAACACAGTAACACCACAAGCTTTTACATGCCTGCATTGTAAAATACTGCCTACATATGAGGGGTCAAATTGTGATGCAAGGCGAACAAACTCAACAAAGAGATACTAATTTAGAGAACTTTTAAGAACCATATCGTGAAGCCATAAATATCGATCAAGATATGTATGTGAAATCTGTATGTATGCTAGCATATTTCCTCGTCAAAATGGATTCTCTTTACAACGTTTCCCGAAGAAAAGAACATCTACATTATCTACTGTCAATCGTTAGAGTCTGAGCTATCAGAATGGCCGTCTATAACAGCAGGGAACTGTTGCTCCTGTAGGATTGGCTGGGATGTAGGGTTGCCATTGTTTCGTAATTTATTTGTACCCTTCTTCTGTGATGCTCCAACTTCCTTGCATGCCTTATCTAGCATCACCAAGAAATCTCTTACGATCACAAACAACCGAAAATCATCATCTTTAGAGTCATTTCCATGGAAATATCGGATTGTTTTCTTCACTAATGATATCAATCTCTTCTCTTCTTTCATCAAAAAATTTGTCTCATTATCTGCATATTCCACAAAGCATTCCAATGAGCGGCGGAATCCACTTTTTTCCTCTATCATTGCAATTTCACTCAGGAGCTCCTTTGATTTCAGCAACTCATGTCTAAGGTTCACCACACTGGCAGACAGAGCTTCAGCATCTAGTGCAGCTACCCTCTTGACATTGTCCATCTCAGTACTGAGTCCTGAAACAATCTTAAGGCCACAGTGGGAATAGTAATCACCATCTTCTTCAATTTCAAGAGATCCATTGGAATTGTCATCTGGTGTATTAGGAGATGGACTTCTTCCACTTTCCATGGCTGACCTTGCTTCACGGATACCTTCAGGCTGGATGATCTCTTGAACAACAAAGTGAAGCAATGTGGTCTTTCCATCAGCGCCCTTCACATCTGATAATTTCAAAAGGGTGTCAAGTTTGAACGCATTAGCACCACCATGGAAAGTCCCATCATTCAAACGGTTTCCGGTTTTGAGAACAGCTTCTAGTAACTTCAGAAAAAGGCGATGCTTTAGTTCCCCACAAGCAGCCTGGCAACAATAAATGTAGATGCAGTATCAGTAACGTTGTAATGAAAGGTTAAGAAAGTTTTTTTTTCCTTTAGCGAAATTTAAAAAGAAGACAACTGTGCTAAGGTCAATTACCTCCAACTGAAGGAATGAATCCCCAAGACTTGAAGCATCTTCTTGTAAGGAGGACATGAAAAGCAAAGCATCGATCCTTTTGAAAGCAAAAGGTATATCAATTAGTGCCTTCATAACTTGCTCTGCCAGGCCTAGTTGCGAGAAATCCCCGTTATAGAGCCTGAGCTTCTGCTCTTCCTCATCAGTTGGCTTCATTCTCAAGATTGTCTCAAGAAGCACCCTAGGAAGTTCATTCCCTTATGAACATAATGAGGTGAAAACAATGTCAAACAATTTGAGGGCCCTGCAGGAGAACTAGATCGCAAGTCTATAAAAAATAAATGAAAACTCTAAATGCAAGGATCCTCAAAAACATCTAGGAGGCTGATGACTCAACATGGACTGAGCAGAAAAAACCAAACTAACAAGCAGCAAAGCAACTGGACACGCTCACAAACAAAATACGACTTCAGAAAATCGTAGTATTGAGGTATGTACAGTGGAGAAAGAAAAGCAAATGCATATTGTATCCAGGCTAACTGGGTACGTTTCCGTCTTTCAGATTCAAGTTGATCAGCAAATAAATAGATGTAAAAGCAGAATATATATAATCTGAAGCAATTTTCCTTGAGTCCTCCATAAATAAAAGGGACCAAATATAATATGCTAGAATAGAATGTCCAACACGATGTAGATTAAAAAACCTACCTGAATTTCACTCAGGTTAATTTTATTTTCTGTACGTAAATGATTAACTTAAATAAGGTAGTGAGCACCCTATAGGTGACCATCAGCAAAGTTTCCAAACAAACCATTTACAAGTGTAACATCATCTAAGTTTGTGAAAAAATGCCTTGCATTCTTAGACACATTGAAGGTTTTTTCTTCTTAATACAGTTAAACAAACTACACAGCTTTCTTCTGATTTTTTTTTATAAAAAACTTAGTAACTGCCCTTCAGGTCACATCAGCTTTTTAAAAACTTCACTTGCAAGTGTATTGCCAATTGTTATCTAAGTCGGTGTAAACAGCTTGTATTTAGAGATATACAGAAGGGTATCTTTTTTATAAAAAAAAATACAGTTAAGCAAGCTACGTGGGTGAATTTAGAATAGGTCTTTGTGGATAAACGGATACCTTCAATGAGAGCATCATGAATCTCTTGTACCCTGACATTCATTGCCTTAAAAACAACTGCCAGGTTGCATGATTTCTTAACATTGAGAAGAGAAATGTTCTGAGCAGCAGGATCCATGGAGGGAAGTTCCTTGTCCTTGAGGTTATTTCTGTTGCCAGCGCTATAACCAAACAATTCCTCTATCATGTCCTCATTCACACTGCAAAATGTTTCTTTTTTTTGTGAAAACAAGCATAATGCAGACAGAATGTATCAATAATTATTGCTAATAATAACACTTACTGAAAAGAACCGAATTTGATGTCATGCCATGCCATTGGTTGATCAGGATTAGCAAGAACTTTGTCCCAATAGAAAGGTCGAAGTTTGGGTCTTGGGGCATTAACTTCAGCTTCAGATGATTCACTGGTCTGCTCGCCTGCAGATGATCCTTCAGAACGACTTGACTCAACAGGTGACAGCTGAGTAAGCCTTGCTTTTGAACCTTTGGGGGGTCCAGGTGGGGGAGGAGGAGCCTTCTTGATAGGAGGTGGCAAAGGTGGAGGTGGTGGAGGCGGTGGCATTGGTTTAGGAGCATCACTTGTGGTGTTGTTCTTTAGTGTTCCTCCAATCACTTGTGAAGTTGGTATGGTGTTTAATGATCCTTTAAAACAGCATGAAAAGCATTGACCCATGCTGACTCCAGCCTTAGAAGACCCAACCCTTTTATTATCCTTGTGATGTGGACTGGCAGGACAGCGAGCATCAGGTGATGAACCTGCAGGTAGAATGTTGCATGTTATAGTACTATACGAAGAAATCCATCATAGGTAGACAAAATGGACACTGCCTCACCAGGAGCATTAGCCAACTGCATGTGAAGAAGAGGATGGTCATCTCGTTGCTCACCGACAGAGACCTTGCTTTTGTTGCATCCACAGCAGTAGAAAATCAGAAATGCAGCAATGAATGAGACAGCTGCTGTCGGGAGAACTGCCATCAGGACTAACTTAACATAGTCCTTATGCTTCTCCAACGGTGAAAATGGAGGAGTCACTCCCTGATATTTATGTGCAGGTTTATGGTGATGAGGTTGGTTGGGAGGTTCAATGTTGAGAGTTAGAAGGCGTAGATGGTGTTTCTGTAACAGATTGGGGAAACTGAACTTCATCACCAGAGGACATGGATGGCACAAAAGCTGGAGCCACGGAAGGGGCATCTCCAATTGATTTATGAGCCAAATGCCGTCTCGAATAAAAGTTTGAATCAAGGAATGGCTTGTGGCTCTCCAGATAGGTGCCCAATGCAATGCTGAGTTCTTGTGGAATTCCCAAACCGAAGTAGTTTGCACGGATACAATCACAGGTAGTAGACAACTTTTCATGGGAAAGAAGAGCAAGAAGCTCCAGGAACAACACAGTCTTCAAAACATTCTCTGATGAATGACTCAACAGTTCATCTGAAGCAAATGTCAGTACATTGCCCAATATTTCCTCTGCACCAACCATGTCCCTTATGCAAATTGACCATATTTTGTCAACCTGCATCCATCCACAAACCAGCCTACATAGTAAGTATACCTTTACTGATGCCTCCATTTTTCGCAGAAGAACCAAGTGTAAAAGCAGAAGCTAACCACACAAAAGTTCTTTGGAGAACACAGGAAGGAACGCAAAGGGCAAGACCCCTATTTTTGGCTCTTTTTTTATATACAAAAATAGCAGTTCAGCTACTAATTTGAAAAAACTATTTTTTTTGTAGGAAACAGAAGGAAGTCATTGCAAATTTAATGGCAGATGACAGATCTCGAGTACGAAGACAGAATGCATGTCATGAGTGAGTCTATACTGTCTAATGCTGCGAAGAAAAAGTGTATGGATGGCTTACCAGATCCCCATTCAGAAGCGGCAATGGAAGAGAAGTATGCTGTCTCCACTGCAGCAAGAAATGCTCCCAGTCCTCCTCTGCCTCTACTCCTGATGTCTTGATCAACGTGGCAGTCGCCACCAGTAGCAACACAAATCTTAAGCTCCTCATCACTTGATGCCTCCTATCAGCTCATTCTTCCTGTTCCTTTCCTCCACCAAAAGAAAAGGAGAAAGACATGAAGCTTTTTCTGGTCTCTGTGGAGTGTAACAGAAGGAGATTCTTTGGCTGCCAAACTAGCTAGAATTGCTAAAAGCGACCGCCTGGGGTCTGTGAGGTGTGCTAGTATGAACTGTCTAGAAGAGTCAAATCCTATCCTACTGCATTGTTTACAAAGAGTAGTGAGCTGAAATCAAGGTCATAGAACTAGTAGGCCGGATGGCACAAGGAATCGGCCAGTGTGAGAAGGAAATGTTGACTTGGGCACGCGCACCTGCATCTGCCTGCACCAAAAAGAAAAAAAAACATTTTTTATGCCGTGGTCAGTATCTTTCGGAGTGTGGACTAATTTGGACGGTACAGATTCAGATTCAAATGCAATCTGCCCGCCATGACTACTCTAGCTCTTGCTTCGTTTCTGCCAAACACCGTTAAAAATCTGCCTTGCTGGCGAGGCTACCAAGCCATGGCCACAAAGAGCACACGGAGTAGAAAACTGTAGCTTGAAAGCGGGAAAGCCAAGGAGGCGTGTCCCGTACCTGTCTCCACTCTCCAGACAAGACGCGCGCAGGAAGGGAAAGCTTCGGAAGGCGAGTCGAGCGGCGTGGGCGGGCGGCCACTCTCACACACGCTTCACGCCTGACGTCTCCACGGTCCACGCGGACGGCGCCGCTGCGGGGCAAGAGCCAAGAGCAACCTGCCCCGCGCGCTGGCCGCTGCGGGCTTCGACTTCTCGCGCTGCCCGCGCGCGCGGAACCTCCCTGCCATCCTCGCCGCCGGCGATGGCCACCCACCGCCGACCTCACCGCACCGCTGCTGCATCCCCTCCGCCGCGGTGAGCCGGCGACGCGCATCGCAGCAAGGAAAACAAAAGAGAAGAAAGGAAAGGTAAAACGGCGTGGGCCGTTGGCCTATTGGGCCTCCATAGAAATTCCCTCGTCGGCCCGAGGCCTTGGGCCGGTGAGAATGTGGGGCCTACTGACAGGGGCGTACTCGCTGTCCATCCACGCACCTGGACGTGCTGCCATCAGCGGCATCTGCGCATGTGGGTAGAGTGATGAAGACGCGGAAGAAGAGATGCGATGGCTACTGCCACAGAAGAAGAACAGAAACAGAAGCCGAACAAAAAGAAAAGGACGGCTCTTTCCGAGGGTCAAAGGCTCAAACCGGGGTGGAGTTGCTGCGGCGGCTTCGATTCGGTCCTGGCGCAAGATCGAGCGTCCTCGCTTGGGGCTCGGGATCCGCCCCTTCCCTCGGCGCGCCCCGGGTCTTGGCAGGTGATGATTGCCTTGCTACTTGCTGTTCTTGGTTGCGTACATGACGGAGATCTGCTTCTTGGAGTGTTCCTGGTTGTTTAAGGGCGTAATTGTACTGCGCTGTGGTTAGTTTAGGACCTCCGGTAGGTTGTTGCTTACTGCTGCGGTGAACTAGGTTTCGGAATGCTTTCTGATTTGGCGTTGAGTGGGAGGAGAACTTTGTGCTGGCCCTGCTCGATGATGGTTGCAGCTTGCTAATGTGTTTTTGCTCTGATGTCGGATTCTGCTGCCTAAATTTCGGTAGCTTGTGCTGGTATCTCCGTTGGAGCATCCTGAAATCTTAGCAGTGACACGCGGTAGGCTCATTTTAGAATTTAGAGTACGCTGTAGCTGAAATTGGGTAAGGAGTAAAGGACGTCTTCAACTCTTGCCAATATTGCTGGGTGGGCATCCGAAATCACAATGGAATAGGGAAATTATTTCTTGGAAATCTCAATAAAACAGGGAAATGATTCCTGGGAGGCTGGGGGAACTAACATAGCACACTTTTACAGTCTGAATCCACCTTGACATTTGTAGCACCTGCTGATCTCCATTTGAGTTACTACTTATTGATTCCTCTTGCATCACATATTTGCGCTGATGAGATCTTTTTTCTCCCTCCATGCAGTTTCCACTGCCACAACAGAAATCATTTATCTTGGGAGCAAAATTGTGTAACAGGGCACCAGAAAGCTTTGTCAGTTTATCCTAAGTGATTCTATTAAGTTGTCATTAGAGCAGTGACTGCATACTGGTGCAATTTTACCCAAGTTTTGGGGCGCAGAAGGTCAATGCTTTTCTACCTTGTACGTCAGTAAGCCACGATCCTGGTGAATATAGTCTGTTCCCATCTATAAATAGACCAGGGCACTGTGGACTTGTTGTACTTGTACCCTATTTGTTTCTCTCTCACTCCATATATAGACTGATATAATGGATGAGAGGAGAAATATTTTGATGGACCGTTATGAAATTGGGAGGCAGTTAGGACAAGGAAACTTTGCCAAGGTATATTATGCTCGAAACCTAACTAATGGGCAGGCTGTTGCAATAAAGACAATTGATAAGGACAAGATCACAAGGGTTGGGCTGATAGTGCAGATAAAGAGGGAGATTTCAATAATGAGATTGGTAAGACATCCGAATGTTCTGCAACTTTTTGAAGTAATGGCTAGCAAGAGCAAGGTTTACTTCGTTTTAGAGTATGCTAAAGGTGGTGAGCTGTTCAACAAAATATCCAAGGGAAAGTTCAGTGAGGATGTTGCTAGGAGGTATTTCCACCAACTGATCAGTGCGGTGGAATACTGCCACAGCCGAGGTGTTTACCATCGTGATCTAAAGCCAGAAAACCTACTCCTAGATGATAATGACAGCCTAAAAGTGTCAGATTTCGGTCTAAGTGCCTTAGCTGAATCCAAGCGACAAGATGGCCTCCTCCATACCACCTGTGGAACTCCAGCTTATGTTGCTCCTGAAGTGCTCAGTAGGAGAGGGTATGATGGCTCGAAGGCTGACATATGGTCTTGTGGAGTAATTCTTTTTGTGTTTGTGGCTGGTTACCTTCCGTTCCATGACCCAAATCTTATTGAGATGTATAGGAAGATCTCGAAAGCTGAGTACAGATGCCCTCGTTCCTTTTCTGTTGAACTGAAGGACCTGCTTTATAGAATGCTTGATCCAGATCCAAGTAGTAGAATACCTATTTCAAGGATAAAGAGAAGCATTTGGTACAGGAAACCATTTGAGTTAAACCCTCCAAAGGTGAAGCACGACACAGCAAGAGACAATGTGTGTAATGGTGAAGCCACAACCTCTAACTCAAGAGAATGCAGTAACTCGGAGGAAAATCAAGTGCTACAAAACCTCCCTAGCATGAATGCATTTGATATCATTTCCCTTTCGACTGGATTTGACCTTTCCAATTTATTTGAAGAAAAATATGGCCGGAAGGAAGAGAGATTTACCACAAGGCAGCCAGCAGAAACAGTCTTTGCTAAGCTAAATGAACTGGCTGAGCGGTTAAAGCTCAAAATTAAGAAGAAAGATAATGGGGTCTTGAAACTGTCTGCACCAAAGGAAGGAATAAAGGGATTTCTTGAGCTCGATGCGGAGATTTTTGAGCTTGCTCCTTCCTTCCATTTAGTTGAGTTGAAGAAGACCAATGGGGACACTATAGAGTATAGAAAGCTCGTGAAAGATGAAATAAGGCCTGCACTGAAGGATATGGTATGGGCATGGCAAAGCAATCGGCACCAGCAGCGAGAGCAAATTATACAAGGAGAGCAGCAGCAGACACCTTTGCCACCACAGCAGTAGTCACACCCACTGGACTGATTGTGGAGCCCTTTGATAGCACAAAATCCAGAGGACAAGCTGCAGCCATCGTCGCAGTCACAAGGCTAACTGTACTATTGGACCACAGTTGCTGCCACATGAACCACACAAGAAGTTTAAACTATCAGATTACCTCGGCATCAGCTGCAAGACTACCTCTAATGGTCAGAGTATCATTCATCGACGTACATGTGATATTGTGATTGGATATTCAGATTACCCTGTTCTAGGCTCTACATTGCCTAACATTTGGCATTTTCCCTTCTATGTAGCTCCCTCGAATCCCTTTGTTTCTTGTATATGCCACCTTTGTCACAAATGTAGAATCAGTGAATTGCTATGCTTGGCTTAAATTTTGGAAACTTTTTTGGACTACAGAATTTTGTTACTCGGTGTAAGAATTTTGTAACCACTGCAACATTTAATCATGGATGGTTGATTTAGCTGATGAATGTGATAGATTTAACTGCCATCTTAGCATCTTGACATATTCATATGTGGCAACTGGCATGAGAAAACATCTGTGCAGGATTTTGGATGGGGATCATATTATATAACAAAAATGCATGTTGGAATTTAGAAAATATGTTGGGTCATCATTTGGCTATCCATGCTGCCAATTTCTTATTGTGGATGTTTATCATAATCATATAGCTATGGTATACAAAGCTCCGTATTTGATTATATCATTGTGATGCTTCATCCAAAGGAAACGATTTCTGTATCAATACGTTATATATATGTATAGCCAGGTAGGGATGGAAATATGGAAATAGAATCCAAATTATCCGATATCCGTATTCGCTAAAACGTAAATATGGATATCCGTATCCGTATTCGAATTCAAATATGGCAGTAAAGTGAATATATCCGAATTCGTTTTTGTCGATTTATTCTCTATCCGATTTCATGCGTATTCGGCAATATCCAGCACTATCCGTATTCGACTATATAAAACTGTAACTTATCTTTATAACTGTTTGAATCGAGTGTATGACGAGAGACAAAATGGAGAAGAATGAACTGTTATTCTCATTGATCATTGGAATGAATACATATATACAGGGGATGGAGGAGCGGCGTACGGACGTGGTGGCAACCGCCGCGTCCATACGCCGACGATGTCGGTGGCAGTTGCCACCCCGTGATGTGTGGATGAGATCATCTGATCTCTGTTTTGTAATACTCCCCCTTGATCGAATCCAACCTTGATCAACCTCCTCTTATTTCTTCAAGATATCTGTTAGAATCTTAGAAATATAGATATGTATATCAAGTAAAACTCCTCAAAAACCCAGTGGGGAAAATAAGGAGAATAATCATGATATATATAGCATTGTGTTGATATTACCTCATTAAAAACTTTGAATGAGAAACTCAAATGATAAAACTCATACAAAGAAAAGAGTATAATATGATGGTATAACAAGTTATGTGTCACGGAGTGACACTCCCCCTGATTCTTGCAAGTCCCTGAGTTGTCTCATACCAATACCCATGATATATTTATGAAATGAAGAGTAAGGTAAAGACTTTGTGAATAAATCAGCAAGATTATCACAAGACTTTATCTGCAAGATGTTTATATCCCCATTTTTCTGTAGATCATGGGGAAAGAATAATTTAGGGGCCATATGTTTGTTAAGATTAGTCTTAACATAACCTGTTTCCATCTGAACAACACAAGCTGCATTATCTTCATAGATAATGGTTGGTGATTCCAATGAACCAATACCACAAGATGTTAGTATGTGGTGTACCATTCTGCGAAGCCATACACACTCACGTGATGCTTCAAATAATGCAATTATTTCAGAATGGTTGGTGGATGTAGCTACCATAGTCTGTTTGGATGATTTCCAAGAGACAGCGGTTCCACCATGCATGAAAACGAATCCTGTTTGTGACTTGGCTTCATGGGGATCAGATAAATAGCCAGCATCAACATACCCTATCAAAGTCTGATCATCATTCCTCTTAAAGAAGAGGCCAAGATCTTTTGTGCCATTGAGATATCGGAAGATATTCTTAACTCCAACCCAATGACGTTTGGTAGGAGCAGCGCTGTATCTTGCCAACAGATTTACTGCAAAAGCAATATCCGGCCGGGTACTATTAGCTAGATACATAAGCGCACCAATGGCACTTAGATATGGGATTTCACTACCCAATATCTCTTCTCCATCTTCCTTTGGTCTAAATGGATCTTTCTCTACGTCTAGAGATCGAACCACCATGGGGGTCTTAGATGGATATGACTTGTCCATATTGAATTTCTCCAATATCTTTTGGGTATAAGCACTTTGGTGCACAAGGATTCCTGAAGGTAAATGTTCAAGTTGGAGACCTAAGCAAAATTTGGTTTGACCCAAATCCTTCATCTCAAACTCCGTCTTTAAATGATGACATGCTTCATTAATATCTTCCTTATTGCCAATGATATTGAGATCATCAACATAAACTGAGATAATGCAAAATCCATTGGAAGACTTCTTAATGAAGACGCACGGGCAATCATCCTTTTTAGTGTATCCCTTCATCAGAAGAAATTCACTTAATCGGTTGTACCACATTCTGCCCGATTGTTTTAAGCCATAGAGTGACTTCTGCAACTTGACGCAATACATGTTGCGATTTGCCTTAGGATTCGGTACATCAATTCCATCTGGAACCTTCATATAGATATCAGAATCCAATGACCCATAAAGATATGCGGTCACTACGTTCATCAACTGCATAGATAGACGATTTTGCACTGCCAATGATATAAGGTATCGGAAAGTTATTGCACTCATGACAGGAGAGTATGTCTCGTTGAAATCAACGCCGGGTTTTTGCGTAAAACCCTGTGCTACAAGCCTTGCTTTGTATCTCACCACCTCATTATTTTCGTTCCTTTTGCGAACGAAAACCCACTTGTATCCCACAGGAAAGATACTAGGAGGGGTAGGCATTACAACCGAGAATACTTCTCTTTTGTAAAACGAGGCTAATTCCGCTTCGATTGCTTCCTTCCACTTATTCCAGTCCGAGCGCTGCATGCACTCTGCCATGGATTTAGGATCTGGATCACGTTGAAGGGATTCAGCAATTTTCTCAGCGAAATATGAGTCGACAACTGTAGCATTTCTGTCAAATGTTTCTCCTGTTTCAACGTAGTTTATGGCAATTTCATCTACCCTTATAGACTCATCGTGATTTCCCGAACTGATGTGTCTTGGGTCTTCCGATGTCCCAGTCTCAGCTACGTGCACCGCTGAGCTAGGTTGTGGATCATTACAATCCACATGGTGTCTATCAACTGATGGTTGATTTGCTTTCACCACTTGTCTTTTCTTGCTAGCATTAGAATCTTTCTGATTGGCCGTACTTCTCCCCCTCTTACTATTGAGTGGGAGTTGAGTGGTTTTATTTGGTACCTCCACTCTTTCTGGCGCATTCCATGCGGGAATGAAAGATTTAGTGACACCTTTATAGTTGGTGAAAGCATCTGGCAGTTCATTTGCAAGTTTTTGCAAATGTATGATCTTTTGAACTTGTAGTTCACTTTCTGTAGTACGTGGATCAGAGGCTGGGATACCTTTGGCATCCCAATCAATTTCCTGGCATTCTTTTTGGTACTTAAAGTCTCCCCCTAATGCCGGGAAATGTTCCTCATCGAAAATTGAGTCAGCGTACCGGGCAGTAAATAGATCTCCCATTAGGGGTTCTAAATACTTGATGATCGACGGAGATTGAAATCCCACATAGATCCCCACTTTCCTGTGTGGGCCCATAGATGTACGCTGTGGTGATGAGATCGGGATGTAGACCGCACATCCGAACTTACGCAAATGGGAAATACTTGGAGGATTTCCACGTACTAACTGCATTGGGGAAGTATCATGATATGCAGTTGGTCGTAGTTGAACAAGGTCGGCAGTGTGCAGAACTGCATGACCCCAACACGACGTAGGCAATTTGCAATTCATTAATAAAGGTCGTGCAATGAGTTTGATCCTTTTGATCAATGATTCAGCCAAACCATTCTGAGTATGGACATATGGAACAGAGTGCTGCACTTCAATCCCCAAAGCCATACAATAGTCATTGAAGGCATGAGATGAGAATTTTGCAGCATTATCCATACGGATCGATTGGATCCTATGTTCAGGAAAATTTGCCTTTAACTTTATGATTTGAGACATAATTTTGGCAAATGCATGGTTACGTGTCGAAAGAAGACACACATGTGACCATCTGGTTGATGCATCAATTAATACCATGAAGTACCTGAACGGTCCAGAGTTTGGAGCAATTGGACCACAAATATCACCCTGAATTCTTTCAAGGAATTTTAGTGGTTCAGTTTTGATCTTGAGAGGTGATGGCCTCACGATCAGTTTCCCTGTGGCACATGCGGTGCACACAAAATCTGAGGATTTAGGGAACTTTGCACTTAGATTGTGACCAATGGAATTGCCGATAATCTTTCTCATCATCCCTATTCCAGGGTGCCCAAGTCGATCATGCCAAATTCGGAATGGATCAACATTTTGAAAGATTATCTTATATGCAACATGTGCAATGGGCTTAATGTATGTGTAGTACAACCCAGACGAGAGTGAGGGAATTCTTTCGCATGTGCGTTTGCCATATCCATCTGGTTTAGTCAAGAGAAGAAATTCCCCTTGTTTGTCATCATGGGTTTCGATATGAATCCCATTACGACGGATATCTCTAAAACTTAAGAGGGTACGAGTTGAATCGGGATACAAGAGTGCATCCTCAATTACGATTTGTGTACCCATGGGGAGTGTGATAGTGGCCCGTCCGGATCCAACAATCACAGCATCGCGTCCAGCGATGGTCAAAACTTTTCCATCTCTCTTCTTGAGAGTTTGGAAGTATTTGATCTCCCTAAGTATAGAGTTAGTGGTGCAACTATCCACTAGGCATAATTCCTCCTCCGTTGGGTCGACATCATGAGACATCTATAGTTAAACAAGAAATTCAACTTTAAGAATTCATTATCCAACATATAGAAACATATCACATACATATTAAAATATTACAACAATTAAGAGTTTATATGCCACAAACCATGAGGGCATATAGCTCTATGTGCTATCAAACAATAGAACTTGAGTTTGTACATCTCTACTTATTACAATATTATGACAAACATAGGACATAAACAACTGTTTCGAGATGATTCTTCTAGTGGACCAAAGCACCGAGATTATGCTAAATCACCAAGTGGATCCTTTAAGAAGTACTCGATAAGCATGTCATCGGCAGTTTCTTCATGCGGAAGAGTGATCATGCCTCCAGTTGTAGTGGTGTTCTCTTGACCAAGAGTGTTCCGCGGTTCGGGAAGAGCCAGCGTAGAACCTTGAACCACTTGTGTAGCCTCAGTAGAGTTGAAGTGAGCTTCATATCTTGGCTTGTTGGACTTTGGCTTTTTGAGGGAGTTTTGGTACAAAAGAACAAGATGTTTTGGGCAACGGCATTCCTTAGTGGTATGGTTGTAGCAACCACACCGGGAACAAGCATTGCGACTATTGTCGCGAGGTGATGATGCTTTGCCATTGCCTTTCCCCCCTTTTCCTCTCCTAAAGAATTTGCGTCTGTTGTTGAACTTGCGTTTTCCAGACGAACTCTTGGAGGAATTGTTTTCCTTAGAGTTCTTCTTATTCCCAGCAGGTGAATGAGCATTGTAATGAACCTCAGGCAAAGGAGCAGAACCCGGAGGGCGCTGATGAGCATTCTTTAAAAGAAGCTCATGATGTTTTTCCGCCTGAGACAATGTATGAATAAGCTGGGAATACTGTTGGAAATTGTTTGTGCGGTATTGCTGATGCAATATCCGGTCCTCCGGAAGCATAGTAGATAGAGTCTTCTCTATCTTTTCTGCATCCGTTGGCTCTTTTTCGCAGAATTTCAACTTTGAGCAAATGGTGTGAACAGCATGATTATATTCTGCAACAGTTTTAAAGTCTTGCAGACGAAGGTGATTCCACTCATGATTGGCTGAGGGCCGAATGAGCTCCTTCTGCTGTTCATACCTTTCTTTGAGGGCTTTCCATAAAGCAAGTGGGCATCTTTCCATCAGATACTCCTGCTTGAGATCCTTATGGATGTAGAGCCTCAAGAGAAAAAGAGCAGAAAACTTCTTCTTGTCCTGTATGGGGGGAGCCCCAGCTACAGGCTCTTGAATTGCCTCAACAATCCCTCGAGAAGCAAAGTTTATCTCAATGTCCGAAGCCCATGTTGGGTAATTATGCCCATCGATGGCGAGTTCGTCGAACTCTTTATTGTTTGCCATGTGCCTACAATTATGACCATGGGTTATCATTATGAGATAATGATAAATGGAGTAACCCAATGGTAATGTTGTAATCTCATGAGGCAAAAATTAAATTACATGATATGAGAGGAAAATATTCATGAGTGAATAGTTTGAGAATTAATGAGCACGGTATAGATATTCTCCAAATTAATGGAGTAGATCTCTTAGTAGTGGGCAAATAAATTGCTGCCTGAAGCATGGATCTCAGGGCTGATATATTCAAAGAACATACCGCAGCCAATGCTTAGGACTCCACTACCCTGTGCTTAATAATTAAAATTAAATTTTAAATTTAAATTGTGATTATCCTCTTAATTCACTTGGGAGGCATGTATAGGCAATCATCGGAAGATGTAGGCCTCATAGTGATGGGCAAGGAACTTGCTGCCTTAAGGCACGGTCTCAGGGCTACTAAATTCTATGAAAGAACTTAGCGCAGCCGGTGCCAAGGGCTCCATCACCCTATGCTCAAGACCCAAGAGAAAGATGCATGTAATTTAAATTTGCATGAGAATGTGCTAAGTAAAAAAAATGCAATATATTTGAAATTGCAAATTAATACATAGCAAATAAGTAGAGAAAAATATTAGAATAAGATGCAAAGCATAAATTCTAAAATATGTGCAATAATTCAACGATTTAGTCTGAATTGCATAAATGATGAAGCATACATGGATGCACAATTACAGACAACATCAGGGGTCTAAACAGAAAATTACATAGACACTTAAACACTGATGAACTATTGCAACAGAATAATCACGTAACACAAGGACTTAAATGTAAAACAGACATTGAAACGAAAATGACAGAAACATTCGTGGCTGTGGGCCGAGATGAAGTGCAGTGGCCCACGACGACAGCCCATGCGGGTCCAGCGGCCTTGCTGGCCCAGCCGCCCCAGCCGAACCCGCCGCATCCCCTTGGCCGCCGCAGTATAAAAGGTGGGCGGTTAGGGTTTCCAACCCTAACCGCTCCACTTCTCCACCGCAGCCGAAGCAGCCAGCGCCGCCGCCCACTGCGCCGCCGTCCTCCGGTTCGCCCGCCGCCCCACAAGCCACAGATCCGGCGAAGGCACTAGGCCTCCACGTCGGAGGAGGAGGGAGCGTTGCCCCCGAAGCCGTTGGGGAGGCGGCGATGGCCGGTGAAGATGACGCGACGGCGGCGAGCGGAGGCGGGGGTAGCGAGGGAAGGCGAGGTGCTGGGGCTGGAGCTCGAGTCGGGGACGAATGCGGCCGGCTGTCCACGCCGCGCTGCGATGGTTCCGGCGGAGGCGGATCCCGACGGCGGCGAGGAAGGGGAGTGGCGGTGGCGGCGACCTGCGACGGGGGAGGGAGCTCGTGTCGAGTCCACCCGGATCTCCACGGGCTCCTCCGCCGGCGGTGCAGCAGCCGCTCCGGTGGCCGGCGGCGAGGAGACATCGAGGGGCAGAGTACACTCCACCACGGGCGCCTGGACCACGGCCGTCCACCCGTGCGCGTCACAGTGGGCCACGTTGGCCACCTGGATGCGAATGGGCGACGTTCGCGGTGCCGGTTGCTGGGGCTGCCCAGCGGTGATGGTGGTGCTTGCCGGCGGCCCGCTAGGGCCGGCATCGGTTGAGGCGCCCGCCGGCGGCGCACTCGGGCCTGCGACGGCGAGCGGCGAAGGGGCTTCCACGCGATTGGTGAAGGCGCGGTGACCCCCTGCCGTGATGCGAGCACCACGACGGCGACGAGGAGCGGCCACAGGAGTCACCGGAGGCGTGGCGACGGCGTTCCAGAGGAGCAAAGCCTGGCGCGCGGCGGCAGGCGTCGCCGTCTGGTGGTGGACGAGGGAGCAGCGCACATGGTGCTGGAGTCGCTCCCGGAGACGACGTGCACGGAGGCGAGGAGGAAGGTGCAGCACGGAGGCGACAAGTTCATCAATGGTAGGCATTGTACCTCTTCTCGGCGGAGGCCGACGCCTCCCTTTCTTGCCGGCGAACTGCAACTTTCTCCTTCTTCTCTTTTCTCCCGGAGCAATGCTGATAACGTGTTTGAATCGAGTGTATGACGAGAGACAAAATGGAGAAGAATGAACTGTTATTCTCATTGATCATTGGAATGAATACATATATACAGGGGATGGAGGAGCGGCGTACGGACGTGGTGGCAACCGCCGCGTCCGTACGCCGACGATGTCGGTGGCAGTTGCGACCCCGTGATGTGTGGATGAGATCATCTGATCTCTGTTTTGTAATAATAACTAATGGCAAACTAGGTTCAATAGAATACTAATAATGATAGTGTATAATTGAAAAAATATATATCCATAACTAATGATTATAACATTAATCTTAATATTAAAAATATTACATCCATAAAACAATTTAAAAGTTATATTTAAATTTAATGACCAATATCATTAATTTTAATGATAAAAATACATTAATATAAAGTTTAATATTAATTACCCTAGTTTATTTATGTATTGATGAAAATATTTTTTATGTATTTTTTTATTATTTGTTTGATATATATATATGAAAAATATGTATTTATTAATAATTTTATTTATTATATGATTAATTATTAAAATAAATATGGATGAATGTGATTATTCTTAATAAGCAATCTCTCTTATGTTCTAATACGTTAGTCTTTACATGTTTGTAATTGTAAATTATCAATAAAGGAAATTGGCAAATGTTGTCTTCCGAATCGAGTAAATATCCGATGCGTTTCCGAATTCGCGACATCCGTTTTGTATTTGTATTCGAGAACATTCGAATCTGTATTCGTATTCGAATAAAAATGTGATAAAATGTGCAATCCGAATCCGATTCCGTACGAATCCGATCCGTTTCCATCCCTATAGCCAGGTATAGCTGAATGTTTCTCGCCTTGTTTCTTTCCCTAGTGGCATGGCAATGTGGTTGATTTGTGCTCCGGGTGGCCTTTCCAGAAATCGCTTGGTTGAGACGTTTTGGTGATGCTGGCCGTGCTGCAATCTGGATCTGATCTGATGGTAGTACATGAGTACATCAGTGCACGATCGGCAGGGAGAGCGTGTGATGACATCATGCGGAAGGGAGCATGTACTGTCTGCCATCTTGACGTTTCTGACGCTGTGAGAGAATGCATCTTGCAGTACAGTTTCGTTTGTAGCAGTTGTGCAGCAGTACACCTGCCTGGCTACTCGATAATCTCTGTTCCGTTCCAAGGAGATGACAGAGCAGTACAAGGCTGGCCGTAGTACAAGTACAATAGATCAGGGGCGGCGGCGACCTGTCTCCTGGCCAAGTTTGGAGTCTGCAGTACACATGGACGCTCGTTATATTGCCTTGTTGCCGCACGCGACTGGAACCTGGAGCGGAAGCGTGATCTCTGCGCATGGATGGGTAAATCCAGGAGAAGAAAATGGGACGCAAAGGCATCATTGAGTGCAGCGTTGATGAGCCGGCCGCCGGCGGCGGCTCACTGACGCTGCACTCAATTACGCCTTTGCTTTCTCTGGCCGGCGACGGCGATCACCGTGGCCGTGTAGGCGTTCATCGATCACCTTTGTCATCAGGTACCGTGCAGGCTTCATGCCCTTCATCAAAGCCATGACACTCTGTTTGCGTTATCAGAACCAGCACATCTGAATCCAATGCTTGTTCTACACTCTGTTTTCCCCCTTTTTGACGATTTGATTTCAGATAACACTTTTAAGACGCAGATTCTTGGGGAAATGTTTAGCGAGGGAAATTTGTATGTAGCGCGTGTGAAGCAAAGCAAGATCTGATTCGTTCTTGCCTTGTGAATTCGCACTATTGTTTCAGCTCGATCCGTTACAGGGAATGCACAAGAACGATCCAAATAAACAATAAATACTACTGAAATTTCTGCAATTTATCCTACAGCTCAAATCCAAACGATGAACATTCACATGATCACATCGCCCTCTCATCTGCCGATGCACACGGATGGATAGATCGATGATGGTTTCTGTTGATGGAGAAGCTACAGAGGAACAAGAGGCGAGGTCGGTCAGAGTCGACGTCGCCGATCAGTTGGGGCCCCAGCACACGAGGTGGTACGCCTTGCGCATCCTCACGTCCGCTGCCGCCGACGGCCGGGCGGCGTTCGTCCGATGCAGATCGGCCTCCACCTCCACCGCCACCGCGGCAACCGAGTCCGAGAGCGCGGCGGACATGGCGCGGATCCGGGGCGCCGCGGCGCGGTGGTAGAGCGAGCGCAGCGCGTAGTCCCAGCGGCACAGGCCCGCCTGGTCCTTCAGCGCCTCCACCGCGCCCATGCTCGCCGCCACCACCAGGGACGGCGCCTTCCCTCCCGCCGCCGCCGCTGCCGCCATCTCGATCGGTGCCTTTCACTGGGCGGGCGATGCGCGCCTACCGGCTGGCTAGTACTGTGCTGAAGTAGTGAAGAGTGGTTCTTGTCCGGTCCGGGATCTCGGCGGGTGAAGAGCAGGAGGGGCGTTTTATACTCGGCCCGGCGGCAAACCGGCGGAGAAACGGAGGTGGGTGGAGGCGAAAACAGGGAGCGCGCCGCCGGTTTTGGACTCCAACGGGAGACGCGGCGCTCCCTCCATTTCCAAGGAACCAGGGCGGTGGCATGGTGCATGCATGTCGCAGGTGTCGCGGCGCGGGGAAGGGGAACTGAAAATTGTACATTTGTACTGGGCGATTTTTTTTTTGAGGTGACAAATTTTATTTGTCACTGTATAATAATACCCCTACAATCTGTCATTTCTGAGATGTCTTGATAGCATGTGAATAGAGCTAAAAAAACTCTTGATACTTACAACTGATAAGTATTAGACGGAACACTTACATTAAATTTGTGCAAATATAAATTAATTAATCGATTATTTAAACGAAATTTCTCAATTTCTCACTTTTATTTTTTCTTAACTCCACCGGCATCTGAAATAGACCGCTATCGACTGTTTGCAGCATGGTCTCCCTCTTCATCTGCCGCCATCACAAATACACAAGCGGTCGTCGAAGGTGGACAGCAGCACTACGTCACCAGAAAGCAAGGACGCCGCCAGCCGCTAGGCGAATAGAATCTTGTTCGTTTGGCTGGTGGCTGGTTGCTGATGCTGATTTGCTCTGAGAGAAAAGTACTGTTAGCTGGTTGGTGATGACTGGTTTGTTCTGAGAGAAAAGTACTGGTGGCTGATAAGCCGAACGGCTGTAGGAACATACGTGCGAGGATCAATCGGCGGCCGTCCGCTCTTCTGGTTTTCTGATTTTGTGTGTCGATCCATCCCGGTCCATTTAATGGACCAAAAGGCAAAGCCGCAAAGGGATAAAGAAAAAAAAAGCCCAACACAACCCAGCATTGTGCTTCTTCTTCCCTGGGACGCACTGAGTCACAAATGGCCGATGGCAGGTTATTATTAGGCTGTGATATGTACCCGTTAATGTTACGTGACTTAGGTTATCAGCCTATGATCGATATGCACCGGTCAATACGATGTAGTCATATCAATAATTTGTTTGGAGAAGCCACAATCGGTATGCAACCCTGTTTAGTTTCCAAAAATTTTCCCAACTACCCGTCACATCAATCTTCGGACGTTGATTAGGAGTATTAAATGTGAATTAATGACAAAACCCATTCCAGAACCCCTACCTAATTTTTCGATACGAATCTAACGAGCCTAATTATGCCATGATTAGACAACGTCATGCTACAGTAAACAATCTCTAATGATGGATTAAGTAGGCTTAATGGATTCGTCTCGCGATTTCCCGTCTATTAGTATAATTAGTTTTGTAATTA
Organism: Cenchrus fungigraminus; assembly: GCA_036936925.1. Classification (NCBI taxonomy): domain Eukaryota; kingdom Viridiplantae; phylum Streptophyta; class Magnoliopsida; order Poales; family Poaceae; genus Cenchrus; species Cenchrus fungigraminus. Next base: position 126,209,837 of record CM072773.1, read on the forward strand.
GCCTACATTTTTTACCTCTAATAGACCTTCGAAGGGGCTGCCAAAATTTTTTTGCCAAAAATTTTGGCAACTAAACAGGCTCGGTGATCTATTTCAAACTACCAGTACAAGAGTACTTTTGACACGCACGTGTTTATCAAAAAAATTAATACATTTATGTGTTGCATCTCAAAAGAATAGCTTATAGAATAGCATATGACATTGCCTTTCATCTGGCATCACACACTCATCTTTTTGTACCGACATAGCCTGGTTGGTCACTGTGTATCCTTCATTGTGATGTTTCGCCGCCATCTTCACCCTCGTCGGCGCCGCCGAAGTTGATGACCGAGTCGAGGAAGTCCTCATTGATCTCCTGGCTATTACGGGCGAGGCACTGTGTACTTTGACTTAGATGTTCATGTGGTCTTTTGGCCTCTAACGTTGTGCCGCTTTGCAACTTTGTACTCCCTCCGTCCCACAAAGACGGTTCATATAACTTTCAAAATTTGTCCCATAAAAAAGTTCGTATAGGTTGTGTTAAATGTTCTTCTCATTGAACTAACACCAAGTACCAATAAATGCATTGAGAAACACATGAAGTCAATGAAATGCTTATTTGGTGTCTCTTTTCAGATTTCAATGCATGATTAATTAGAAGCAACAAGGTCATTTGTCACGGACGGTTTTAAAATTGTCTAAATGAACAGTTTTTGTGAGATGGAGGGAGTACGCAGGTTGTCGTGAGGACGGCCCTTTGTCCGCTCCTTTCTTGATCTGCTTCATCACGAAGAATGTTTCGACTGTTTATAGTGTATACATAGAAGAAAGTTTTGATGCCTTGTCGTCAATTTTTTTTACCTATTTACGTATTTTCTTAATTCAATACATCCTCACGTGTTGTATGCAATTTTGTTTGGTCTCTTTTTTTAAGTTTCCGAAAGTAAGAATGTCGTGCAAAGCAATTTAAATAAAATATTTTTGTAAATGTGAAGTACCAGGGGGCGCGGGGAGGAGAGGTGCGGGCGGCGCAGCACGGGGAGGGGAGGTGCGGGCGGCGGCACGGCGGGCGCGGACTCACCGCCGGCCGGTCGGGCACGACCTCGCCGGGGCAGGGCGCTGACTGGGTAGGTAACCTCGCGGAGCAGCTCGGAGCCTCGGAGGGAGGAGGGGCATGGTGGGGAAGGTGCTGCGCGACTGTCGTGGTGGGGAAAGAAAATGAAAGAACAAACCGTTTTTTTAACCAGTGGCAGTGATGAGTAATTTACCTCAACTCCACGAAACTTGAATTTGGTGGAGCACCCCCTGAGGTACTCCACGAAAACCATGGAGTTGGTGCTCACTCCACCTTTTTTGAGCAGATCCGCGGTGGAGCTACTGGAGCTGAACGTGTTTGGCTGAAAAAATTTAGAGCGGAGTTGGTTTTTTAGATCTGGAGCTGCATGGTGCTCTGCCAAACACCTCCTAAGCTTCATATTTTCAGATGGGTCCGCGTGCAAAGAAAAGATAGAAAGATGAAGTTACGGTAAAAATTTAGATTAGAAATAGGATATAATTTTCAGTTTTGTGTCGCACCTATGTAGAGTCCTATTTTTGTACGGCAAAAATCAGAATTTGGATTAGGAATAGAGTATTAGTTTTAGATTTGTACCGCGCGTATTTAGAGTCCTATTTTTATACGGCAAAAAACCAGCTTTCTCTTTGTTGACGCCATTCAACCATAGATTTTTTTCAACGAGACACCAAAAATAATAGCTTTGCAAAAAGAAAAAAACAAGTGTAGCAATTTGTCAATGGACACTATATCTCTTATGTGGCCAAGAATACCCTGCCTTCGCTGTCGCCGAAGCCACTTGGAGCTAGGCCAGCCATCAGGATCGAACATAGTTGGCGAGTAGGCCTCGCCACCGCGATACAACGTCATGGGTCGTGACCACCTCGAGCGAGCGCCACAGGGAAGGAGGGTTACACTCTCCCCCTCCCAATGTCGTAGCCATGGGGTGGGGTGGCAGGGGCCTCCCCCAGCAAATACTAAGTATGCACTTAATGCTAATATATATTTAATAGCTAAAAGCACATAAACTAGTGTCTGATTGAGTAATTATTAGTTGTTGATCTAGTATTTGAAACATGTGAAACTAGTACTCCAGACTTGTGTAATGCAGCTTACCGGTGATTGGTAGCCTGCATATGGTCTTAGCCAGGCTTATGATATGCAAAAGGGGAGGCAAAACCTGCATAGTGGGAAACACAATTCATTTGTGTTTCAGGTTGTGCAGGCTTGCACAAGCCATCGTGCCGCTTCCGCTCACCCTCGCGTGTGCCTCCACGCACCGACGCCATGGCTGTCGGAGCACCGTCCGCCGCGCCGCCGCCCGTCTGGTCGTCAAGGCCGCGCCTCGACGCGCCGCCGCCGTGGGCACGTCGATCGGGAGCGCCGCCTGTCTGGCCAAGGCGGGTCAACGTCGGTTGACAACGGGTCAAAGATAGATAGTGAGTCCGACTCTTGCACGAATCGTTTATTTTTAGCAGTTATAATTTTCTTTTAGTTAGAAAAGGTCTTGTCGTAATCGACTAGGAATTCGTAGCATCCAAGGGTATAAGTAGCAACCCTGCGCGGTCGAGAAAGATTGTACACACCAGCAAACATAAATCTTTACTTTTCAAGCAATTTACCTTTCAAGTCGGTAACTTCGCCAAAAAGTTTTCTTCTTCTTATTTTCTTGTTTCAAGCGTCGTCCTTCGAGTTCGCCGGGCTGCATCAATCGACCTCCGGCAAGCTTGTGAGTACCGCTTTATCGAGTAATTTCTAGGCTTTAACCTCCAGGCGCATCGCTGTGGTTTCGTTAGATTTATTCACAATTTATCGATATCAGCTAGATTCACAAGTTTTTTCTTGTTTATTTAGCTTTTATCACCAACTTATCCCGCTCGAGGCTCGATCGTATCGGCTAGATCTCGCTGCCTTGTCAGACGCACCGATCCCACAGCCGATTCAGACCCGCCTCGCTGCTGATGTCACCAGATCGGCTGACCCTAGCTGTTCTGAACATACTTGCACTTCGACTGCCGATTGGCTGGCTGATCTCGTTCGATCTCGCATCGGCTGATCGGGTTGTTGCGTTGTGCCCACGTGGAAGACATCTATCGGTTCCCTAGCCGATTAGCCCCGTATTTAACATCTTATCATCTTCCGTGCCGATCAACAGGTCAGGTCGGCTGGCACGCCTTGTTACATCCCGGGGATCCGTTACGTACTGCCGCGGAGGACTTTATTCCGTTTTCTACGTCAACAGTAGCCTCAGTCTTATTTTGTTTCTAAGCTCCCGTCAAACATCATTCCAACATGATAACCCATGCATGTACCAATTCTGTGAGAAAAACTTTTTAATTTTCTGGTTATGCAGCCCCATAAACTGCCACTAGAACCCATTTAAACCCATCACATTTGTTTAGCCTAAATTTTATATAAAAATCTCCCTCATCAATGCTTCCAATATCAAGGCCTTAAAGGTTTACTCCTAACAAGATCACTTGGATCCAGTGCCATAAATAATTTCTCTCCGCAAAAATTATTAAGCATAGATTGGGAACAATCTTTTTTGCCTGTTTCTAATACGGGAGTGTATCAGGTGGAAACCAGTCCACTTGTGCAAACTATGCAAACTCTGAGCTGGACCACCGGATCTAAATCTAAAGGCCACGGATAGGGGTGGGGGCAGTTTACAGGTAGCCGCCTGCCAGCCCCCCCCCTCGATGCATTTTGCAATTACACTCCGCCCTCTGCGGTGCCCACCCGCCCCACAATCCCCTGCGGGCTGCGGTGCGTACCCCTCGGCCTCGACACGTCTGCAGAACCCGCGACCGGGAGCCGCCACCGCCACAGAGTCGTCGGCACGCCGCCCCCTCGCCGGGCGGCCACCCCTTCCCAGCACCGCCTCAACGCTGGGCCGCCGCCCCCTCTCTGCACCGCCGCCCCGCCCAGCGCCTGCGGCCCCTCGCTACCGTCGTCGCGCCCCTGTCAAGGGCCACTGCCCCCTCGCCGAACTGATATTGCTGAAACAACTATCTGCAGATTGCTATATCCAGTCCAGGATGGAATGCGGTACAGAAGATGAAAGTTTCGCGGGTCGTGGACAGAATAGGAGAAGATTTGGATCTTCCTGACAGTAGGTGAAGCAGTGGAAGCCTGTCTAACTGAACATAAGGGTGCGGCTCTGGAATGTTGAGCGTGTGCTAATATGTAGAAATAATCCCATAAGTGATGCAGCTCTGCATCCTAAGGTGTTACTGCAATGTTTGCACATAATGAGCAGACAATTGCCTATAACTTATTGGCTGTAGTGGCTGTGGGGAACAAAATCCCACAGTGCTACAAAGGTTCATGCTTAGTATTCAGTTCATTAACTCATGATACTTAACCAGGTGTATCTCTGAACCGACCCTAAATATAGTTCTGGACACACAAACAAGAACTACCGGAAATTAAGAACAAGAGTCATCATCGTCTTGGTACGACATATCAAGGAAAACCTCATGCAGTATGCACTCTTTCAATTGAAACATCATAACAATTTCACACACAATTTAAAAGAGAAACATCATTTTATTCACTTTCATGCTGCACACACAAATTCATTACATAGGAGGTAAAATTGTCATTGCTATTGCAGCCATTTCATAAGTTCAGACATTTTACAGTTTTTCTACAGTAGTAGACAGCAGCACATAACTCGACCAATTGCTCTTCGTGCAGGTCAAGGGCATGAAATCGGCACAATCTCTCTTCCTGCAGGTCAAGTGCATGAACTCGACGAAGTTGCTATTCCTGCAGTCATTTCACAGCACCATACAGTAGCACACAACAGCACAAAGCTTGGAACTCGATGCAGACAGTAGCAGCACAACGCGTCCTTCCTGCACTTCCCGTGTCTGAACTGGGCCCATGCGGGCGCGCCCTCGTCGCCGTCCTCCTGTGTCGACCGAGGCCATCGACGCCCACCTAGGAAGGGGCAGCGGGGCCCTTTATAGGGGCGCGGTGGCGATAGCGGGGGGGCCGTCGGCGCTGGACGGGGCGGCGGCGCGGCGAGGTGGTGGCAGGCCGGTGTTGAGTCGGCGCTAGGAAGGGGTGGTCGCCCGGCGAGGGGCCGGCGCGCCGACGACTCCATGGCGGCAGCGCCTCCCGGTCGCGGGTTATGCAGACACGTCGAGGCCGACGGGTGCGCCCGCAGCCTGCAGGGGATTGGGGGGCGGGTGGGCACCTCATGGGATTGCAGGGCGGGGGGTAATTGCAAAATGCAATAGAGGAGTGGGGTGGGGTGGGGGGCTGGGGGCGGCTACCTGTAAAATGCTCTCACCCCTATCCATAGTCTTTAGATCTAGATCTGGTGGTCCAGCTCAGAGTTTGCATAGTTTGCACAGGTAGATCCGAATAGTTTCCACCTGATACACTCCCTTCTAATACAGCAACAAAATCTAAGTTTTGTTCCTTCACGGTATCACCAAAGAATTTTGGTTTAGCCAAGTGACTAAGACGTCTGCTATTCCAAAATAATTCTCTCATTTGCAAATATTTTTAACAAATTTAGACATATTCACTTTGCAAGACTTTGTTTTAAGTGACTTAGCGCCATGCTTGTTTCTCTTTTGGAAATCAAAGTAGTCTTGCAAAATGTGAAAACTATCCTCATAGAATACCTCATCAACAAGTTCCGCACATAACTACTTAACAACAACTTTTTCTAGCCTTTCTAAGCTATCATCTTCGTTGTCACTATCCTGGATCTCCCAATCTTTACACTCTAGCAACTCCCAACAATTAAGATTACTATTTTCCATCTCCAACAATTGTTTAACTGAACTAACCTTCTCTATGTCATTACCACGGCAACAAACCCCCAAACGAGTGATGTAGCTAGATGAATATATAATTTGTTTGGACTTTTGGAGAAGCCATAATTGATATGTAAATTGGTGATCTACTAGTCAGGTTCACACACGATGCGCGCCTGTATGAATGTTGTCAACCTCAAACAATAATGAAATTGTGAATTTATTATCTTACTGTGCTCAATTTGCAAGTATAAGAAGTCGAAGCAAAGCTAAAAATATATACATATTTTAGTTATTGTTACTGTATATAGAAATAATTAGTTATATATTATTAATCCCTACCAAATAATAGAAATATCATCAATGATACTTTTTATGAAAATATCACCAGAGTCACTCAAATGTAATATGGATCCCACCTAACAATATGTGAGTCCCATTTGAAATGTGTGGGTCACACGGGGCCACCTAAACATGCATGGGTCCCATCTAATAATATACGGGTCCCACTTACATAATGGGTCCCACGTGGGGTCCACATGAACATGTGTGGGGTCCATGTGGGGCCCAAGATGCATGAGGATGCTCCAAACCTAGCAAATTTAGTATATGTATATAGATTTCAAACTTAAAACCACCATGCACATTGGATCAATAAAAAAATTGAACCCAAAATGTTATGTTTTTCCATCCGCTAAAAACTTTTTTAGATAGCACTAAAACCATTTTTTACAAAGGCAAAAGTAACTAGTGGATGTCATTTAACCATGGTTTTTTCCACGAGCCACAAAAAATAATGGGTTCACAAAAAGAAAAAAAGAAGTGTAGCAATTTGTCAATGGACTCTGTATCTCTTATGTGGCTGAGAATATCCTGCTTTCACTGTCGCTCAAGCCACTTGGAGCAGGGCCTGCCACCAGGATCGAACTTAGCTGCCGAGCAAGCCTCACCACCGTGATACAACGTCATGGGTCGCGAGTCGCGACCACCTTGAGCGAGCACCACAGGGAGGGAGGGTCACACTTTCCCCCTCCCCTTTCCTCCCATGCTTACCTTGCAGGCTTGTTTGGAAAATGGAGGATTGAAATGGGTGCAAGGGAGTTGAAGGGGATATTGAAAGATTTTGACTAATAGTGAAAATTTCTCCACTCCGATACCCCTGATTCACTAATTCCCAAACAAGCTCTATGGTAGAGGACCCCTCCTCTGCTTGGATTTGGGTTTTCGTGCATGAGGATGTTGCGGCAAGTCTCCTGGATCAGGCGACACCACCACCGTGGTGGGCTGGTGGCAATTGTTGTTGTGGTCACGAATGGACTTGTAGTCCAATGGTAGGACGGTCCAGTGAGACGCTATCCATCAGGGTTCAAATCCTAGTGCTCGCATCTTTTCTTGGATTTATTCCGGGATTTTCTGGCGCTATGCATTAAGTGGTAAGCAACGTTCCCGTTGACGACGAGGCGCCAGTGGTGACTTCGAGAATCTCCAGATCTGCCGGTGCTCAGTCCTTCGAAGGTGCTCATAGGGGGTAGGGTTTGCGTACGTGTGTTCATAGGGATGAGTGTGCGTGCGTGTTGTGAACATCTGCGTTGTACTGTGTAATTCTAAAAAAAAATGTTGTGGTCAACGACAGGGGGAGGGGGGGGGGGGCGTGGCGTACAACACGATGACTTTGGTGCAGGGAAAACATAGAGAGGGTAGTTGGTCAATTTGCATATCTACGTTTTATATCAAATTATCTCACCTGAGCAATGTCTTGTATCAAAGCCACTATTTTTTAGTGAGAGGGTATCCTGTGCTCCAGGAGTTTTCCGTCTCGTCTCATGTGCACCCGGGAGATGACAACCGTTGGATGCATCTTCGTTTGATGCACTGGATGACCGGATCCAACTGCTGTGCATTTTTCTCTAAAATAAAGTTAATTGTAGTTTTTAACGTTTTCTAAAAACATCTTACGTGTGCATATCTTACTTTGTGGTAACTATTTGGTGGGGTTTCATTTTTCTAATTAAATTTATGGCATGGAAGTAGCTACCAATTGTCTCATGAGCTATAAATCTTCTAAATGACACCATAAACATTATAATCTCGACATCGAAATTACACAATGCAAGGCTATGGTAATCTCAAGAGTGGGCTAAAACTATGTTGTTTTCTCTGTGTTCTTTTGCTGACTGCCGTTGCCACCGTAGTTGATGTAGACGTGTAGTGATTTGATAGTAGCTTGTGGAGGACTTGTTTGGAGATTGGTACCATGAGCTAGAGGGGGTGGGGTGTTTGATAGCGATTCTCACAAAAAAAAATGAAGAAGACCCCTCCATTCTAGCAATCCATTTACACAATTACATCTCAAGTTGGCGTAAAAGTGTAAAACTACCGCCTCTTGCCACATATCACCGTGGAGAAACTTCATCGGATTTTAGGCCTTGTTTAGTTCCTCAAAAGTCCTTAAAATTTTCGTATCGCAGACCGTGTCATCTCTCACAGAACACGTTTTCCAATGCAAAAATTTCACCACTTTCATCAAAATTCTCACCAACTAAACTGTGCCTTAGGTCGACAATTACAGATTAGCTGAGAGTCTGGGATCGTGAAAAGTCCGCCGCCCCATGTGGCATGCGGTTCATGTCCTGGTTCCACACCGCAGAGCACGCGAGAGGCGGAGAGGGACGACCACGTACGAACGAGCCCGCCGCGCGGTCTCACGCCACACCCTCGTTTTCCCGTACGTGCGCCCACGCACATGAATGCTCCTCCGCTGTCAGTCTGTCCCCGATCGCGACCACCCGGCGGCAGCGATCCACTACCACACAGCAGCCGCATCAGCGATCGGATCGGAGACCCCGCGGTTTGTGGATCGGAGAAACGCGGCGCTGCCGATCAATCAATCTATTGCTCGCTTATTATCGCTGATTGATTAATTATCTGATCCGGACGTCCTGACCACCCCCGACCAGGCGACGCGCCGCGCCGTGACGACGCCGAACGGCCGGGACACGCGACGACGACGGAAGCGAGTGTGGAAAAAATCGGGCACGACCACGTACGCCAACAAGATATTATTTCCAGCCACTCGATCGGCGGCCACTCGTCGCCGATCGCGCGGCACCATTTTCTCTTCTTTTTTCTTTTGTCGCTTATCCGCAGCTGAGCGCGTCACCGGAGGGAGAGGAGACCTGTCACGTCTCGCTGGTAGCTTAAGCTAGACTACTCGAGCTTCGCCGCTCTATAAAACTGGCGAGCTTGGTGGCTGTGACGGCATGGCATGGTGTGTGCTGGTGACAGAAGCTTAGGAACCCGATCTCGAGAGAGGGGCGTGGCGTGCTACGGTGCTAGCCTAGACTGCTAGTGTGCTGCGGTGGCGTAGCAGCGGCAGCAGCGAGCAGCCATGAGCAACGGTGGCCGGGAGAGCAGGTGGCCGGAGTTCGCCGCCCTCCGCCGCGCGCTGATGGCGCGCGAATCCGCCGTGCCGGGGAGGCAGCACCCGGTATGGCGCGGCGGCGGCGACCACGCCGCCGCGGCGGGCGGCGACGGCAAGAGGGCCAAGGTGATGCACCTCCTGCTCTGGGGACCCAAGTGATCGATTCATGCATACATGTATGATGTATCCTACTTATCCGGCAACAACATCGAGCTCTCGTGGTGCGCTCCGGCGAGTGTTTTCCGGCGGCGGCTCGGCTCCGGCCGCCCGGGCCGCCGGATTGTATTGTAAATTTGTACCATGGCCCTTTGTCTTGCACCAACTCTTGCTGTTTCCACAAGACTGCTCGTCGGTTGTCGGCCAGTTTGAGTTTGGGTGTCAACTGCCGGAAGCTATATACGGAGTAGCTAGTAAGCTTCCTTGTAAAATATACCAAGTCCGAGTGGTGTTTCTAGGTGTGGTTTCAATTTTGGAGCAGCAGAGATTGTGCCCTTGTACTCTAAAATTCGCCTGGTTGTGCCTGCGAAATTCAGTTTTCCTAAACCTTTCTGTGCAGTTCAAACTCCCAGATCGGGAAGGTTAATTTAATTATGGCAAAAGATCGGGGGCCCTAGATCTTTTGCCATAACCATACAATTCACGTTTAAAACTCTGAAACTTGGAAACTTACAACTGTGTATGGGCCCAGCCAAGAAACTAGTAGTCAGATTTTGTTCATTGGATGAAGGATCACACTATTCTGGGTAATGATAATTGGATTTTTTTAGGGGCTTTAATTTTTATTGATCACTGGAAGACAAACAAACATGGTGGAAATGTACAGGACATCCTTATTTTTAATGATATAATTGGCCATCTGGGACTGATTGAGGTATCTCTTAAGGGAAGCTCTTTTACCTGGTGCAATATGCAGCAAAGTCCCCTTCTAGAGCAGCTAGACTGGAGGGATAAAAGGCCTAACTAATCCTAACAAAATGCTATCAAAATAGTGTCATAAACATTTAACATTGGCATGTATTCATCACCTTGAATTCTAAAGTTTTACTTGAGAGTTTTAAATTTATTACAACATGGAAAGATAAAAGGCCTAACTAAACGCTACAGGTAGTGGTTAGGGTGAGAATTAGTTAAATTTAATATCTGCGAACAATATTTGCTTTTGGCAAGCAATTATCTTGGGATAACTGAACAAATTATTAGAGAGTTCTGTTTTGTCGCAGAACGAAACTTTTCCAAGCAAATATGCCAGTATACCACATACAAATAAAAATGCACCAAGTACGTTATTATCTAGACAAGTACATTGAACTTACCATGTATGGTTTTAGCTATCAAAATAATCAAAACCACAAAATCCTGTAGAACCATGAACATAGGAAGCTCCTAACGGGGATACCTTGCTGACAACAAGAACTCTTCTTCCATACTGTACTGTCTACTTGACCCTTTGTTACTTCTCCCCTCCATTGTTGGGAAGGTCAGTGCTATTTGTTTATCCTCGGATACCTTGGTACTCATACTATGCAGTTTAACCTGTTGTAGTGATTCTAGAATGCTTTCAAGAGTTATCTCCACCTGCCTCATGGTTGGCCTGTCCTCTGCTTTTAGCTTCACACATATGGTTGCCAATGCAGCTACTTCGCTGACTTCTTTGCCTCCCTCCTCCACGACTTGATGATCAAGTACATCAGATAAGTTGCCATGTGCGAGCAAGGAAGTGAAATGTGCAATTAAGCTTTCATATTCAGGTGATCTGTATGCATATGGTTTCTTTCTAGTGAGCAATTCTATCAGAACAACACCGAAGCTATAGACGTCGCTCTTCTCGGTGAGTCTTCCTGTATAGTAGTACGTAGGATCTAGGTATCCTAGTGTTCCTTGGATAGCAGTTGTAACCCCTGTTTGATTAGGTGGAATGCACCTTGAAGCTCCAAAGTCTGATACTTTAGCTGTCAGAGAGCCATCCAATAGAATGTTATGGGATTTTACATCCCTATGAACTATAGGGAAGGCCACAGCCATGTGAAGGTAGGCAAGAGCTCTCGCGGTTTCTGTCGCAATCCTCAGCCTATGCTCCCATGGCAATGATGTTGGTTCTTCAACGTGAAGATGGTCATAAAGCGTGCCATTTGAAATGAATTCATACACTAAGAGTGGCACTTGGGTCTCAAGGCAGCAGCCAAAAAGCCTTACAACATTACGATGGTTGATTTGCGAGAGAATGGCTACCTCATTTATGAATTCGTCTATCTCTCTTTGGATTGCCACCTTTGATTTTTTTATTGCGACGACATGCAAGTCCGATAAGATCCCCTTGTAGACGGTACCATGCCCTCCTCCACCAAGCTCACGAGCTTTATCAAAATTGTTTGTGGCCTTCTCTAGCTCTGCCAAGGGAATGATCATCCTCTCAGCGATGTCCGTGTTTTGGGATACCAATTGTTGCAGCAAATGGCCACGGTTCTGCTTGAAGAACTTGTGCTTCAGCATTCTCGCTCTCTGATGCTTGATCCTACGAGTCACAAAGGCAGCACCGAGTACCAGGACCAAAAGACCTGCCCCACTACCAACTCCCAGGCCAATACTCAACCCTGAGAATATCATAATCGGGGTGAGATTGGCGTATTAGCTAGGCTTTGAATTATGTTATTTATTGACAGAGTAAAGGAAGAATAGTTCTAACCAAAGGAAAGGGTCAAGAAGGATTGCAGAACTAGAACAGAGTAAGCTGACCGAGTGTTTCTCTGCTCACCTAGAGAAGATTTGACGCAGCCATCTGCCATGTACGGGTCACCACGAGCACCGCGCGGGCACCGGCACTCGTACCCTCCATCCGTGTTCGTACACACGCCGCCGGAACACTTTCCCTGGAGTGCGCACTAGTCGATGTCTGATCAAGCAAACAAGCATGTCAAATAACGATGCCAATATCAAACGGTGCCCACACTACCGGAATCGCAGCCTGTGCAGTGAGCCTGATCCTTTGCCGAGAGCCGGCGCATACCTTGGCATCCGTCGTCTATGTAGGGGTTGCCGGCGTACCCGTCCTGGCACTGGCACACGTAACCAGTTCGGTAATTGTCGGTGACGTTGCGGCAGGTGCTGTGACTGCTGCGGCAAGCGCTCCTCGCCGCGCCAACGGGGCACGACGAGTTGCCGCCGCCGTCCGCAGAGGTTGTTCCCGGCAATACTACCCGGGATGACGCCACCGCCCACTCCAGCACCACCGGCACCGCTGTATTGAACAGCAAGCTTTTGCTCGCCGAGTTATTGAGCAAGTGGGTGGCGACGCCGTCGAACCAGCCCCGCTCCGCGACGCGCACCGCCATGGGCAGCCTGCCGTCGTTCTCGTGGTTCGGGTCCAGATACTTGAACTGCACGCTGTAGGAGGGGCGGCCGATCGGGATGGCGGTCTCGCAGCAGCCGATGCCGGAGCACGCCGCGGCCGCGCCACCGCCATCGCCGTCGCCGGGAACGGGGCTGCTCACCACGGGGTTTATCCAGGTGTCCCGGATGGAGCAGAAGGAGGAGCAGCCGGTGATGATGTTGTTGCTGTCCCCGAGCAGCGTCCCCTGCACGTTACACCCGGTCACCACGAACTGGTTGCGCCGCTCCGAGAGGATGAACGTGCTGTTGCTGCCGGAGCCGAGCCCGCGCCAGGTGCCGTTGCCTTCTGGCCCCGGGCCGACGAAGTTGCCGATGTGCACGGCGCCGGCGGTGTCATTGACACGCACGGTGGAGTTAACGAGCGAGATCTCCACGACCTCGAGGGTGCCGTCGTCGCCGATCAGCAGCCTCGCCGGCTGCCGGGTTTGGTTGCAGGTGAGATTGAAGCCAGGGAGGAAGCAGCCGTCCCGGATCCCGAACGGGTACGGCACGCTGACGTTGCCGCAGGTGGTCGGGCAGCCCTGCACCGGGCCGCCTGCTCCTTCCCCGAGCTGAGCAAACGCCGAGGAAATCTGCAACATTAGCAGCAGCACCGCTGCGGGAATCACCATGCCTGAAAAATGTCTAGTCAAAGACATATTAGAGTTGTTGTTGCGACATGTTCTGTCCATATTAAATATAATAGCGCCGGTGCAGCACCGACTCACCTGATCAGCGTGGACTGAGTTTTTAGCTTTGACGGATTCTGTGATGTGTCATTTCCTTGGTTTTTTCTATACTCAAACATGTATATCAATATTTTATACAGAACATTACAAGAGCACTGAGCACCTTCCAGGAAGGTAAAGAAAACAAGCCTCTAGTAACGTACACCGACTAAATCCACGTGCACCAACCAGGGATTCAGGCCGAATGGGCCGAATTTCGGTGGGATTCCCCATCTCGGTTGGGCCCGAGATAAAGTGAAACCGGTCAAAAAAAATTTGCTCCAATTTGAATTTTTAGCCCACCTTTTATTAATAGGTTGGGCGTTCAACCCACTCGCGGAGTGTTCACACCCAAAATTGGCAACATAGAGCTTAGGCAAGACCGACCATGACCTCCTGCCTAGCAAACTTTTTGTTGGTTAAACAGTGATTTCGACAACGTTTGTTGATTTTATAGCTCAATTAACTTAGTATGGTCCCGCTGCAAGTTTGATCACTAAAGAAGAATAAGAGTGTTAAAAAAACAAACTTACAAGCACGAAATGAGCTCTGGGCACACAAATATGAAGAGAAACAACACTCCAAAATTCGTGAAACCTCTTTCCATGTGCTCTATATTTACAACGTCAATGCTTCATCTTCGAAATTCCACCGATTCCGCTCTTTCCAAATATTTCACATTTTATAAATATATATAGGAACCGCACGTGTGACACGCACGTGATATAAAAAAGGTTGCAAACAAGAACATGTAATAGTATAATTTGATGGAAGACTGGATATAATGCGATTCTCGTCTGGTTGATGGAACACTAACACCAGGATGATGGCGTGCCAACTGAAATGTGATGTAGCCTCAGTCTTCTCTTGTTTCTAAGCTTCGGGAAAGATCCTTCCAACATGATGACCCATGCATGTACCAATCTGTGAGAAAAACTTCTTTACATTCTGGTTGTGCAGCCCCATAAACCGCCACTAGAACCCATTTAAACCCATCACGTTTGTTTAGTCTAAATTTTACATAAGAATCTCCCTCGTCAATGCTTCCAATATCAAGGGTTTAAAGATGACCTTTTACGAGGTTGGGTTCAGTGCCATAAATAATTCCCCTCTGCAAAAATTATTAAGCATAGATTGGGAACAAACTTTTTTACATGTTTCTAATATAGCAACAAAATCTAAGTTCTGTTCCTTCACGGTATCACCAAAGAACTTTGGTTTAGCCAAGTCACTAAAACCTCTGCTATTCCAAAATATTCCTCTCATTTGCAAATATTTTTAACAAATTTAGACATATTCACTTTGCAAGCCTTTCTTTTAAGTGACTTAGTGCCATGCTTGTTTCTCTTTTAGAAATCAAAGCAGTCTTGCAAAATGTGAAAACTATCCTCATCGAATACCTCATCAATAAGTTCCGCACATAACTACTTAACAACAGCTTTTTCTAGCCTTTCTAAGCTATCATCTTCGTTGTCACTATCCTGGATCTCCCAATCTTTACACTCTAGCAACTCCCAACAATTAAGATTACTATTTTCCATCTCCAACAATTGTTTAACTGAACTAACCTTCTCTATTTCATTACCACCGCAACAAACCCCCAAACGAGTGATGTAGCCAGATGAATATATAATTTGTTTGGACTTTTGGAGAAGCCATAACTGATATGTAAATTGGTGATCTACTAGTCAGGTTCACACACGATGCGCGCCTGTATGAATGTTATCAACCTCAAACAATAATGAAATTGTGAATTTATTATCTTACCATGCTCAATTTGCAAGTAAGAAGTGGAAGCAAAGCTAAAAACATATACATATTTTAGTTATTGTTACTGTATATAGAAATGATTAGTTATATATTATATAATCCCTACCAAATAATAAAAATATCATCTACGATACTTTTTATGAAAATATTACCAGAGTCACTCAAATGTAACTTGGATTCCACCTAACAATATGCGAGTCCCATTTGAAATGTGTGGGTCACACGGGTCCACCTAAACATGCATGGGTCCCATCTAATAATATACAGGTCCCACTTGAATAGTGGGTCCCACGTGGGGTCCACATGAACATGTGTGGGGCCCAAGATGCATGAGGATGCTCCAAACCTAGCAAATTTAGTATATGTATATAGTTTTCAAACTTAAAACCACCATACACATTGGATCGATAAAAAAATGAACCCAAAATGTTATGTTTTTCCATCCACTAAAACCTTTTTTAGATAACACTAAAACCTTTTTTACAAAGGCAAAAGTAACTAGTGGATGCCATTTAACCATGTTTTTTCCACGAGCCACAAAATATAATGGGTTCACAAAAAGAAAAAAGAAGTGTAGCAATTTGTCAATGGATATTGTATCTCTTATGTGGCTGAGAATATCCTGCTTTCACTGTCGCCCAAGCCACTTGGAGCAAGGCCTGCCACCAGGATTGAACTTAGCTGCCGAGCAGCGCTCGCCACCGTGATACAACGTCATGGGTCGCGACCACCTCGAGCGAGCACAACAGGGAGGGAGGGTCACACTCTCCCCCTACCCTTTGCTCCCATGCTTACCTTGCGGGCTTGTTTGGAAAATGGAGGATTGAAATGGGTGCAAGGGAGTTGAAGAGGATTTTGAAAGATTTTGACTTATAGTGAAAATTTCTCCACTCTGATACCCCGATTCACTAATTCCCAAACAAGCTCTGTGGTGGAGGACCCCTTCTCTGCTTGGATTTGGGTTGTCGTGCGTGAGGATGTTGCCGCAAGTCTCCTGGATCAGGCGACACTGTACCTGAGCATTTTTAGCCCGGCCTGGCCTGGCCCGCTGGCCCGGCCCGGGCCCGGCCCGCCCACGAACCTTACTGGACGGGCGTGGGCACAGATCTTGCAGCCTGAGAAAAAAAAATCTTGGTCCGAGCCCGGTTCGAAATGTTATTTTTAACTATTTTACACTATACAATACGCGGGTGGCCCGCCCAAGCCCGGGCCCGGTACGAAAATTGAGGCCGGACGCACTCAGTAGGACGGTCATAGGCAGGATTTCCTCAGTCCGAAATAACCGGGTTTTTTTAGCCCGGCCCGAGCCGAAAAATGCTCAGATCTAGGCGACACCATCACCGTCATGGCAATTGTTGTTCCAGTCAAACCGGGGGGGTGGGGCCGACACGATGAGTCTGGTGCAGGCAAAAGCACAGAGGGAGTAGTTGGTCAATTTGCCTATCTTCCTATTAAAAAATAGAATAATATATATGTTCATGATTTTATATCAAATTACCCCACCTGAGCAATGTCTTGTATCAAAGTCACTATTTTTTAGTGAGAGGGTATCCTGTGCTCCAGGAGTTTTCCGTCTCGTCTCATGTGCACCCGGGAGATGACAACCGTTGGATGCATCTTCGTTCGATGCACTGGATGACCGGATCTAACTATTGTGCATTTTTCTCTAAAATAAAGTTAACTGTAGTTTTTAACGTTTTCTAAAACATCTTACGTGTGCATATCTTACTTTGTGGTAACTATTTGGTGGGATTTCAATTTTCTAATTAAATTTATGGCATGGAAGTAACTACCAATTGTCTCATGAGCTATAAATCTTCTAAATGATACACCATAAACATTACTCCCTCTGTCCCAAAATATAGCTTCGTTTAGATTTTTTCAAAGTCAAACTTTATCAACTTTGACCAACAATAACTCTTACAATAATTTATTTTTAATAAAAATGACCGCACATTTTGATAATTGATTTCATGGTAAATCTACTAATGTCATTTTTACGTTACTAGTATTTATGATTATTTCGCTATTCATGATCAAAATTGAAAAAGTTTGACTTTGAAAAAAATCTAATGAAGCTATATTTTAGGGCAGAGGGAGTATAATCTCAACTCGAAATTACACAAGATATGGTAATCTCCAGAGCGGGCTAAAAATATGTTGTTTTCCGTGTTTCTTTTGCTGACTGCCGTTGCCTAGTTGATGTAGACGTGTAGTGATTTCATAGTAGCTTGTGGAGGACTTGTTTGGAGAGTGGTACCATGAACAGACCCCTCTATTCTAGCAATCCATTTACGCAATTACCCCTCAAGTTGGCGTAAAACTACCCGCCTATTGCTGCTATATATCACCGATTCACCGTGGAGAAACTTCACCGATTCACCGTGGAGCAATCCATTACAGATTAGCGGCAGACTTTTTTAAAAAAAGAATGGTGGTCGGTAAAAAGTCCGCCGCCCCACGTGGCATGCAGTTCCTATCCCCGGTTCCACACCGCAGAGTATAGTGTAAGCATCAAGACCCCACCACATCTTTGGTAAGGGTGTGTTTCGGTGATAAATGACAACCATATACTTGTGACTAACCTTTGTTTTGTAGCGGATTTATCCTTGGGTTATTGTCATGAGATATAAGTGAAATGAGACTCCTCAATTTGAAATTATGGATGATCAATAGACAAAGACTACAAGGCTAAGAACATTTTTAGTTCCAAGTGTCACAAGGAGATGAAGGACACTTGGATTTGCTAGTTTGTAGTGTTTGACCGTACTATTAAGAGGGGTTCACACTCTAGTAGCTTGACCATGCCAAATGCTATGCTATATTCGTGCACTATCAAGCTCCTTGGTCACTAAACTGCTCAAGATGCTCATGGAAATACATTGGAAGCAAAAGACTTGAAGAAAAACTCAAAGGTGTTTGAATTAGATAAGTTAAAATGAAAAAGGACCGTCGGATGATCCGACGACATCGTTTCTAGTTGCACCGGATGATCAATGTGGGAGTTTCAGAAGAAAACAGCACCGCCGGATGAACCGACAGTGTATTAGCAGAAGCATCGGTTCATCCGGTGACCTAGGGTTTGGTAACAGTGATGATTCAAGTCAAGAGCCATCAGCACCGGATGAAGCGACGGTCCTAGCAATGGTTCATCCGGCGCACGCATATAAATCATACAGAGACGCACCGAGTGAACTTGCTTCAGCACCGGATGAACCGACGCTCATGAAGACTACCAGCGGTTCATCCGGCGCCTATGGTTATTCTACGCAGAGACGTTTTGAGTGAAGTTGCTTCAGCACCGGATAAACCGACGCATCGACGGTGCATGCGTCGGATGAAGTAGTACAACAGTTAGGTTCAACGGCTATAATTCGAGACTCAGTGTGACCGGATGAACCGACGCTGTCGCCAGGGGGAACCGTCGGTTCATCCGACGGTACTACTTTTCAGAGGACTTTTCCAACGGCTAGCCTCCCTTGCTAGGCCTATAAATTGGACCCCCTACGTCTCTTGAGCTGCATTTGCCACTCTGAAGACCTACTGCAGCCAAGGAGAAGGAGAGTTAGTGCGTTGATCATTTGGATTTCATCTTCCTAGCCAAGAGGGATTCTTTCTTGGTGATCAAGAGTTTCAAGGTGCTTTCAATGGCATAGCTGAGTGCATTGGTCAAGTGACAGTGTGTGAGCTTGTTACGCTTGGAGTTTGACGGCTCCTAGATGGTCTCGGTGATTGGGGGTTCTTGGTGAGCTCTTGAAGATTGTGGGAGCCCCGGGAAGTTCTTGGTGTAAATGGATTGAGACCCACCATTCCGGAGATGGAGAACGGGTACTCTTAGTGAGCACTCAAGTCTAAGTGGCTTGAGGGGGAGCAAAACTCTTTGTGAGTGCTCCAACGTGGATTAGGGAGAAGCGTCAACTTCTCGATACCACGGAAAAAAATTCGGTTGTCTCTTGTCCACTCATTCTACCTTCTTGCACTTAATTCCGCATTTACTTTCAGCTCTTAAGTTCCTTTGCTCTTGTTTCCCTCTAGTTTGCTTTGCTTGTTGCATATCTTGACTAGGGTGCTTTTCTCATGTTAGTGTGAATTTTGCTAAGGAACTTTGTTGTTAGTGTGCTTAGTTGGTAGGAAGAAACCTTTTTAGAAGGGCAACACTAGAGATATAAATTAAGGTTTACTTCTTGTTGTAGAAATTTGAAGAAGGCCCATATTCAACCCCCCTTCTATAGGCCATCGATCCTACAAGTGGTATCAGTGCTTAGGCTCTCTTTTTTGGTGGCTTAACCACCTAGAGAGATGGGCAAGGGGAGTGGCAATGGCCCTCCCAAGTTGGCCGGGAAATGGTTCACTTTTTAGGCACATAGAATGGCTAGCTTTCTCCAAGCACAACACCATGATGCATGGACCACTACCATGTATCCTATGCCAAATGAACCCACCGAAAGTGAAGTCAAGTGGAAGTGTGAAACTATCGTGCTAGAAACTTTATCTTTGAGACTCTTGAGGAGGATTTGTTTGATAGGGTGTTTACCTTGGATACCGCTCATGAGGTTTGGATGGAGCTCAAAACAATCCATGTAGGCAATAAGAAAATCCGTGAGGAGAAGTATGAGTTGCTTAAGGTTGAGCTCAATAAGTTTAAGATGAAGGATGATGAGTGTGTAGAGGAAATGTACTTTAGGATGGGTGTTCTTATTCAAAATATTAATACTCTCGATGTTGCTAACGTGTCTGAGTAGGAAATTATTCAGAAAATTCTTCAAACGCTTCCCAAGCCCAAGTACAACATCGTGAAGGCACTCATCTTTGAGAAGGACTTTGAAACTCTCACCATCACCGAAGTTGTGAACAAGATTTGGTCTCATGAGATGTTCTTGATGGGTCAAATTGAATCATCTACTTCCACATCAAGCTCCAAGAAGGATCTTGCACTCAAGGCTAGTGACAAGACCAAGCTCAAGTCAAAGTCAAAAGCAAAGCCTCCTCTCTCTTCAAGTGAAAGTGAAGACAAGAGTGACTCAAGTGATGAAGATGATGGTGAACTTGCTTTCCTCATGAGGAGGACTACCAAATTGCTCTCCAAGATTGGCAAGAAAGGCTACAACTATGATCCTAAGAAGAACAAGTTTCGCTCATCAAGGAGAAGTGGTGAAGGTGGCAAGAGGAAGTGCTACAATTGCCAAAGCTATGATCATCTATCATATGATTGCCCCAAGCCCGACAAGCGAGTATCAAGCTCAAGCAAGAAGAACGACCATGATGATGATCATGAGAAAGATGACAAGCACTCTAAGAAGGACTCATATAAGAAGAAGTCTTCTAGCAAGCCCTGTAACAAGAAGAAGAGTGATCATCGTTCTCTCTTGGCAAATGAGTGGATCACGGATGGTGAAACTTCAAGTGAATCAAGCGGTAGTGAAGATGAGAAGAACAAGAAGTTTACCGGTCTTGTGATCATGGATGATGAAGAACCTCCTCTTCCTCCACCACCTATGTGCTTCATGGCTAAACACTCCAAGGTGAGCGATAGTGAAGATAGTGACTCCTTAGATAGTGATAATGAACTTTCACCTCAAGCTCTTAAGGGACTTCTAGATCAATACACCGACATGATCAAGAAACAAAAGAGTAAGCTCAAGGCTCTTTAGGAGACCCATGAGAAGCTTAAGCTATCCAATGATGAGTTGCTTGTGAAACACAATGACCTTAGCAAAGAGCATGAAGTTTTGGTAGTGTCTAACAAGTCACTTAGAGATGACCACAACAAGTTACTTGATAAGCACAATGAGCTAATCGTCAAACATGATGATATAACCGTGCTTAACATGTGGTCTTAGAGATGAAGTATCAAGAGATTGAGCTTGCTTATGAGGCTATTTGTGCTAGTGGGCAAGAAATTGCTAGAGACATCACTAAGACAAATGCTTCTACTTCTTGTAATGATTTGATTGAAGAACCTAAGATCTTGCTAAATGATGAGAATGTTGCCTCCTCTTCCAAGACTAACCATGCTAGGGTGAAAGCACTTGAGGAGGAAGTAAGAAGCCTAAGATCTTGTGTGAAGAATTTGTCCAAGGGTGAAGAATTGCATAAGGAGATCCTTTATTACAATGCAAGAGATTGTGGCTCTAAGGGACTTGGCTCCTTCCCTCAACCCATCAAAGAGACTCCCAAGTCAAAGGAGCTTTATGGGTACTTTGTGAAGGAAGTTGGGTCTTATTGCCAACATTGCAAGATCACCAGTCATCACACAAGGGAGTATTCTTTACCTTCACGTCCATTGCCTACCTTACCTTGCAACTTTCGTTCCATGTTCAATAATAACCATTTCTTATTGTTGAAGAATAGCAAGGGTAAGGTGGCGGCAAGGTTCATAGGGACTAAGGCTAAAGTGAATCATCCTAGGCAAATTTGGGTTCCCAAAGCTTTAGTAACTCATGTGATTGGACCCAAACTTGCTTGGGTTCCTAAATCTTCTACTTAATCTCTTTGTGTGTAGGTGAACTACAAGGCCGGGGGAAGTCATTGGGTTCTTGATAGTGGATGTACTCAACACATGACCGGCCAAAGTAAAATGTTCACCTCTCTAGTGGATGATGCGAGGAATCATGAGCAAGTCACATTTTGTGATAATTCTAAAGGAAGAGTTTCCGGTTTGGGTGACATAACCATTGCAAAAGATCTCTCTCTTTCCAATGTTTTGTTTGTAGACTCTTGTAGTTATAACTTGCTTTCCATTGCTCAATTTTGTGATCTTGGCTTATCTTGCTTGTTTGATGATGAGGGAGTTACCATTACTAACAAGAAATCTAATGAAGTTGTGTTCAAAGGTTTTCACTATGGGAACATCTATCTTGTAGACTTCTCCTCTCATGAAGCGAACTTGACTACTTGTCTATTCACCAAGACATCTAAGGGTTGGCTATGGCATCGCCGTATTGCACATATAGGCATGAGTCAACTCAAGAAAGCTTTCAAAAGGGGTTTAGTTCTTGGTGTGAAGGATGTCACATTTGAGAAGGATAAGTTATGTGGAGCGTGTCAAGCCGGCAAGCAAGTAGCAAGTCACCATCCTATGAAGGCTTATGTATCTACCTCAAGACCTTTGGAAATCTTGCACATGGACCTCTTCGGCCCTACTACATACAAGAGTCTTGGTAGTAATCTCTATTGCCTTGTCATTATTGATGATTACTCACGCTGCACTTGGACATTCTTTTTGGAGGACAAGAGCAAGACGTTCGGGATCTTCAAGAACTTTGCTACAAGGGCTCAAAATGAATTTGAGTCATCTATTGAGAAGATCCGGAGTGACAATGGATTGGAATTCTGGAACACTAAAGTGGAAGAGTATTGTGATGAGCTAGGTGTCAAGCATGAATTCTCTTCAACCTACACACCACAAAAAAATGGTGTGGTAGAAAGGAAGAACAAGACTCTCATCACATTGGCTAGAGCTATGTTGGATGATTATGGTATCTCTCAAAGATTTTAGGCGGAAGCTATCAACATGACGTGTCATGCTTCAAATAGGGTGTATCTCCACCGATTATTAATGAAGACACCCTATGAGCTTCTCATTGGGAGGAAGCCCAACATCTCCTACTTCCGAGTCTTTGGGTGTAAGTGTTTCATTTACAAGAAGAGGAAGCACCTAGGGAAATTTGAGAGTAGGGTAGATGAGGGCATGTTTCTTGGTTATGCATCAAACTCCAAGGCATATAGAGTATTCAACAACACTACACGTGTCGTTGAAGAAACATGTGACGTGGAGTTTGATGAATCTAATGGCTCCCAAGGAAATGGCTATTGTTGTGATGATGTAGGAAAAGAACCTCTCCGAGAAGCAATGAAGAAGATGGCTATTAGGGACATCAAGCCTAAAGAGGATGATGATGCACCTTCTACTTCCCACAACCATGAAGACTCATCCTCTTCCGATGATGATAATGATGACCATCAAAGGCGAACAAGACAAGAAATCCCATCTTCCTCACATGGACCACCTCCTACATCACAAGACACCCAAGATCAAGAAGAAGAAGAACTGAAAGTGGTGCAACCTCAAGATGATCCAACTTCTACCACACTTGAAAGGCGTACAAGGACTTCATCAAACCACCCCATCGATCTTGTCTTGGGTGATCCCAAGGGTGGTACACATACTCACCACAAACAATATGCTGCGTTTTGCAAATATCATACATTTGTTTCTTTTGTAGAACTCACTACTATAGAGGAGGCTCTCGAGGACCCGGATTGGATCTTGGCTATGCAAGAAGAGCTCAACAACTTCACAAGAAATGAAGTTTGAGTCTTAGTAGAGCGCCCCAAGAACAAGAACGTGATTGGCACTAAGTGGGTCTACCGAAACAAGCAAGATGAACATGGAGTCGTGGTGAAGAACAAGGCAAGGCTTGTCGTCAAGGGCTACTCACAAGTAGAAGGCTTGGACTATGGAGAGACCTTTGCTCTGGTTGGACGTCTTGAAGCAATCAGTATACTTCTTACTTATGCTTCTTGTCACAAAATGAAATTCTTCCAAATGGATGTCAAGAGTGCCTCAACCTCCCGGTTTTGAAGATACCACACATACTAACCATGTCTATAGGTTGATCAAGGCTTTGTATGGACTCAAGCAAGCTCCTAGGGCATGGTATGAGAGGCTCCGGGACTTTCTCATCAAGGAAGGCTTCAAGATTGGGAGAGTAGACAATACTCTATTCACCAAGATCATCAACGGAGAGCTCTTCATTTGTCAAATCTATGTTGATGATATCATCTTTGGCTCTACCAATCTCAAAGTGTGCAAGGACTTTAGTGATCTCATGACTAGGGAATTTGAGATGTCTATGATTGGGGAGCTCAGCTTCTTCCTTGGGTTTCAAATCAAGTAATTGAAGGAAGGGACCTTCATCCATCAAGAAAAGTACACTAATGATATTCTCAAGAAGTTCAAGATGGATGATTGTAAGCCAATCAAGATACCAATGCCTACCAATGGACATCTCGACTTAGATGAGGGAGGTAAACCGGTTGACCAAAAGCTTTACCGTCCTATGATCGGCTCTCTTCTTTACCTTACAGCATCTAGGCCCGATATCATGTTTAGTGTTTGTATGTGTGCTCAGTTTCAAGCCAACCCTAAAGAATCTCACCTAAGTGCTTTGAAAAGAATCCTTATATACTTAAAATACACACCTAGCATTGGCTTGTGGTACCCCCATGGTGCTTGTTTTGAGCTCTTGGGTTATTCGGATTCAGATTTTGCTGGATGTCGAGTAGACCGCAAGAGCACTTCGGGTGGGTGCCATTTGCTAGGTAGATCTTTGGTTGCTTGGTCCTCTAAGAAGCAAAACTCTGTGGCCTTATCCACCGCGGAGGCGGAATACATTTCCGCCGGGGCTTGTTGTGCTCAAATCCTCTATATGAAGCAAAGCCTCTTGGATTATGGTGTGGTTCTAGATAGGGTTCCTCTCCTTTGTGACAATGAAAGTGCCGTAAAAATTGCTAACAACCCGGTTCAACACTCACGCACCAAGCACATTGATATCCGCCATCACTTCTTGCGAGACCATGTGGCTAAAGGTGATATTCTCCTTTGTGGTGTTCGCTCTGAGGAGCAATTGGCAGATATATTCACTAAGCCTCTTGATGAAAACACCTTTTGTAGGCTAAGGAGTGAATTAAATGTGCTTGATGCGTCTAACATCATGTGATGCTTGTCATATAGTTTGCATTTGCATATGTACATGATGTAGGGGCTTTGTCAGTGTTTTGGCCACTGAGCCTACCAAGAGGGTACCCGAGGTAGTAGATTATGCGGTGGAGGATCGCCAGACCTGAAACTCGAAGGTATGCGCGAGGACATGAGACACAAATTTATACAGGTTCGGGCCGCCAGAGTTTAGGACCCTACGTCCTGTTTGGAGTATCATGTATGGCGTCCTGCACTTGGGTGATCCCTGGAGGGGTTGGGGGATTCGACCTGTCCTCCTAGGTACCCGGCCCTCCTTTATATAGTCCAGAGGGCGGGTTCCTAGTCGGTTACAAGATAGGAGTCCTAGTAGAATTACATGGTATGAGTCCTAGTAAGATTACAAGGATTTATGGTATGAATTCGTATTCTTCCATGTATAGGTATCCAGGGGTATATGGTCGACAAGCCCCCGAGCACTTTGTAGTCTTGAGCAGCGAATTCGAGTAGTCTTGAAGCTTCGTCGAGTAGTTTCTGATCGTCTCGAGTACTGCTAGCTGAAGTCTTCAATAGTACTTGAATTTCTGAAAGAGTGGAATGTGCTCTAGTTCATCTATGAGTACTTTTGAATCATCCCCGAGTAGTTCCCAGGCGTCCCCGAGTTCTAACCCAGGAAGTCTTCAAAAAATACCCATCTTGTCTTGAAGTTTTGATCTATATGGAGGTGCGATTTGCAAAGATCGCACTCCATATGGAGTGTAGCCCCCGAGCCTGAGTTTGAATCGAAGAATCAAGCTGAGGGTCAATCTTGAATCTGCATCTTCCGTCTTTGAAAAAAGAGGTTGATGGTTGTAGCATAGTAGCCCCGAGCCTTGAAGTCATTAAATGATCAATCCAAGGGTCTTCAGTTCGCAAAAGCCATCATCCGAGTACTCTTGTAGCATCCAGCCCCCGAGATTATGAGCCAAGTGAGCTATATGAGCCACGTCGAGTAGTAATTGGAGTTGAGCCTCCGAGCTGAAGAACGAACGGAGCATGCTGAAGTTGTCTCTGAGTAGTAATTTGGCGTAAAGCCGTTTAAACTTGAGAAGTAGCATAGACTACTTGAGTCGTCTTCGAGTAGTAATGATGCCGTCAGAGCGTACTTTAGATGCGACCGGGGTCGACTTTTAGATTGCCACGCGGAGTGAATGCGACTAGAGTAGTCGACTTTATGATGCGACTTGAGTAAGTCGACTTTGTGCTGCGCGGAGCTGACTTTGAGATGCGACCGAAGTCGACTTTATGCTGCGCGGAGCAGACTTTAGAATGCGACTTGAGTAAGCCGACTTTGTGCTGCGCGGGGCAGACTTTAGAATGTGACTTGAGTAAGTCGACTTAGTGCTGTGCGAAGCAGACTTTAGAATGCGACTTGAGTAAGCCGACTTTAGATTGCCGCGCGGAGCGGAGTTTAGAATGCGACTGAAGTCGGCTTTGTGCCGCGCGGAGCGGACTTTGGATGCGACTTGAGTAAGTCAACTTTGAGTACTTCAAGCCAAGAAAGAAACCCGAAACACAAAGCTGAAAAGCCAAAGAACACGTTCCGGAAGGCAAAAAAGCGAATTAAAAAACAGAAAAATGAATTGTTTTGCCTCCGGAGATGTCTGGAAAAAATACATTGCATCGAGTACAATGTACGAATACACTATTGAGTAATAGTGTCTTAAGTACCTCTGAGGCTATGAGCCTAGTGAGAGAGTACTTGCAAGCACATTGTACATAGTTTACAATGTCTGGATACACTATTGAGTAATAGTGTCTTAAGTACCTCTAAGGCTATGAGCCTAGTGAGAGAGTACTCGCAAGAATGTTTCGAAGAACGAGTAAGACCGTAAGAGACAGTGTGATGAACTCAATGTGTTGGAGTTCCACTGAGACCCTACTATGAAGGGTGTTACTCTAGGCTGCAGCCTCTTGATTAAATAGAACAAGGATAGCATGTACCACTTATTGCTCTATACGACACAGAGTCATCTGCAGAGGGTTATCGTGACCCCCTACGAGTTGTCGCAACCGAAGCCGCCTGGAGAGGATTGTCATGATCCCCTACGAGTAGTCGCAGCCGAAGCCGCCTGGAGAGAGTGTAGCTCAAACCCAAAAGCTGCTTACAGCTGAGTAGTTGCCTGGATCAGAAAACCGGATACAACTAGGTAATCACCTGGACCTGAGAATCACTTACAGCCTGGGATCGGCATAGAAGCAGGAACCCAGAGTAAGGATCAGATGGTAACAGGGAGGCCTTAGAGTATGGATCGGCAAGATAACAGGGAGACCCAGGGTAAGTGGGCAGAGCGTGAGTACTTAGGGCCATGTGTTTCAGACCCATGGTACGGAGCGTGAAGACCACGTGCAGCTAGGTACCATCGCTGCCAGGACACGAGGGCCACTTATGGCTAGGTTCCATCGAAGCTTACACACGCAGTATGCCGCCGGAGCAGGCGAAGGTGCAACTGAAGTCGACTTTAGATTGCCACGCGGAGTGGACTTTGAGATTGCCGCGCAGAACGGACTTTAGAATGCGACTAGAGTAGTCGACTTTGTGCCGCGCGGGGCGGACTTTGAAAATGCGATTTTAGAAATCGACTTTATGATGCGACTAGAGTAGTCGACTTGGAGATGCGACTTGAGTAAGTCGACTTTAGATTACCGCGCGGAGCGGACTTTAGAAGTTGCCTCCTTGGGATAGCCCCCGAGTTGATGGAGTGAGCTCGTAGTGACTTGTTGATATGTCCCAAGAGTAGTCCGCATAGTGTAGCTGTCGTGGAAAAATCCGTTGAGAAGCGTACACCAATAAGTAGTGCTTGGCGTGTTGTCCTGCATGCGCAAAACAAGCCAAGAATGAAGAAAAAAGTAATCATTAAAATAAATGACTTACTAATACCGTAGGAGCGGTCTGGAGATGCGACCGAAGTCGGCTTGTACTGCCGGAGCGGGTTTTGAATGAACTCGTGGACGAGTGTTGACGAAGTCGACTAGTCGGAGGCGGGTCCAACTAGTTGTGGGGGGCATAAAAGCCGTTCTCGACTAGTTTTCTAGTAGAAACTAACCGAGAAGAGTAGCCGAAGTAGTCCACGATGAGTTGGTGCGGCCGCAAGACGATGTCGAGGCGGTGCACGATGTAGTCGAAGTAGAGCCGGTGCGGCCGCGAGACGATGTCGCAGTGGCGCACGACGTTGTCGAGGTAGAACCGGTGCAGCCACGAGACGATGTCGTGGTGGCGCATGGCGTTGTCGAGGAAGAGCCGGTGCGGCCGCAGGAAGATGTCACGGGACGACGCACGGCGTTGTCGAAATAGAGCCGGTGCGGCCGCGAGACGAAGTGACCGGGCGCACGGCGAGAGCCAGTGCGACCGACAAGAAGTCGAGCGGCGAGACGGTGTGTCCGGATGCACGGCATAGGCGCAGTAGAGCTGGTGCAACTAGGCGACGAGTAGTTGAGCCGCGAGACGGAGTGACCGGGCGCACAGCGAGAGCCAATGCGACCGACCGACGAGAAGTCGAGTGGCGAGACGGCGCGTCCGGATGCACGGCATAGGCGCAGTAGAGCCGGTGCAACCGGACGACGGGTAGTTGACGACGAACTATGCGAGGAGGCGAGGCAATCGGACGCACAATGTAGTTGAAATAGTTGTACTCGTGTAGGTCTTCCCGTGTGCAACAAGCAAATAAGTTGAAGCTTCTGGGTGCATCACTTGTGTACGTCAAGCAAAGGTCTAGAAATCTTGACCTTTGTGTGCGAGTAGCAAATTTTCAACAAATGGATTTTTTGTTTGCAACCGCACGTGCAGGGGCAGCAACCTTGAGTCCCTAAAAACAGAGGAGTCGCTGGAAACCGACGCAGGCTATATGCTGTTAATTCCGAACGTGAAGTTCGACACGTCGTGCCACACGAGGACACGGAAATCAAATTTGTCTTGGACTTTAGCAACTAGCCGCGTGTGACAGCACCTCTGTTGCCTATTGCGGATAGGAGACGTCTTCGAATTGGTGACTCGCGCCTGGCTGTCTCTGTCCCGGACTTTGAACTCGGCAAGTTGTGCTTGCATGCGGACAGGGACATGAATATTGATTCCGCCGCAGGTTCTCGTCGGGTAGTCAGAATTCAGCAACCATGCGCTGAGTAGATTGATCTTGAGGTCCTTCGAGCTCGCCTGGTGATCTCGACGATCTCCCCCACCTAGCGCGTCAGCTGTCAGTGTTTTGGCCACGGAGCCTGCCAAGGGGGTACCCGAGGTAGTAGATTATGCGGTGGAGGTTCGCCAGACCTGGAACTCGAAGGTATGCGCGAGGACACGAGACACAAATTTATACAGGTTCGGGTCGCCAGAGTTGCGGACCCTACGTCCTGTTTGGAGTATCATGTATGGCGCCCTGCGCTTGGGTGATCCCCGGAGGGGTTGGGGGATTCGGCCTGTCCTCCTAGGTACCCGACCCTCCTTTAGATAGTCCAGGGGGTAGATTCCTAGTCGGTTACAAGATAGGAGTCCTAGTAGGATTACATGGTACGAGTCCTAGTAGGATTACAAGGATTTATGGTATGAGTTCATATTCTTCCATGTATAGGTACCCAAGGGTATATGGTCGACAGGCTTGTCTAACCTTGTTAAGATAGTGGTGAGTATGGGTCTTGCTTGAGCCGGTGGTTCCAAAGTTTCGCTCAAGGCATGTTGAAAGGCTCACCATGGGTAAGCTTAACAAGGGCTCAAACTTGACAAGATAGTTTATCTTTCCGCTTTGCATCTTTGCTTGTCATATAGAATGCATTCATGTTTAATTTCATGCATTTGTTCTTGCATTGCATCACGTGAGAGGTATCACAAAGGAAAATCATACTATGAGAAAGTTGCTTAGCGTTCAATGCAAATCAACAACTCCAAAAGTGTGATAAGACAAATGTTTGTGCTTAATGCCTATTGAGTTATGTCCTAACGAGCTTAAAGTTTCTATCTCTAAGTTCAAAGGCAATAACTCATACATTCCCTTTTTGGATCTTATTCGCTTATTTTTAAAAAAAATTTATAAGGTCTATCCCTTGTAGGGAATCTATGGTGTATATACTTGTATTTTGCAAAGGAGTGCTTGAGGGGTGAAGTTGTCACTCAGGATTGGTCCAAAAATGTGCTTGTGTTGGCTTGTGTGTGACATTTGTCGGATTAAAAATGAACTTTAGTTCAGCATTCTGTTTTTGTCACCATCGGATGAACCGCTACTATGTAGGTTCTAGTGTCGGTTCATCCGGTGGCCGGGTCAATTTGAATTTTGCTCAGCGCGCCTCTGTTACCTATCGTCGGATGAACCGACGCTCACCTCTGTGGAAGCAGTGGTTCATCCCGTGCTACTAAGTTTTGAGGCAAATTCAGACCCGCGCAAGAATCATCCGACAAATCTAAAAGGAAGGCCATCGGTTCATCCGGTGATGCGTTTCACTGATCTGCCCATATCATCCGGTGATTCGACCGACGTTGCGTGTTTTTCTACCGTCGGTTCATCCGGCGCTTCTCTGCAAGTTGGCCCCACATGTCATAGCCGTCTTGACCGTTTCGTCCCCAAAATCAAATCGCTCCGCCCGTCTCTGTCCGCTCCCGTATGCCGTGGATCCCGTCGCCGCCGGCCACCAGTGCTCGCCCCCATCCACTCACGCCTCCGCCGGCCTCCCTAGCTCACCGCCGGCCAGCTCCGCCGCCACGCCGCCGCTCCATCCGCACCAAATCGTGCGTGCCGCCCGCTGACCCCCGCTAGGGTTTGCGCCGCCACCGCCGCCGATTCCGGCCCGTCGGCGCCGCCGCAGCCCGTCGGCCGCCATCCTAACACGTGCGCAGGACCCCTTCGTGCTCCTGTGCCACTTCTCGACGACTATCTCTTCGTAGTGGTGAGCATCGGATTTTCCCTCCTTGTCTGTGTCCGTGTTCATATCTGTTGGGGAGAAATTAGTTGGTGATTCTGTGACATTAGGCTGTGATTATGAGCTATGATGCTTAAATTCCTTACATCTTGCTCATTTGTTCACAAATCCTGCTCAAATTGCTGCAGAATTGCTAAATCTCATGATTTCTGAGCACTGTTGCTACTATTTGTCACTGTTCATGCTCTGTTCACTCATACATATCCTAGTAGCATGTATCCTGCTCACTGTTCATAGTTGTTGCTCAGAATTCATCTCAATCCTACTCTATCTCATGGATTTTGAGCATCTATGTGCTACTGTATATCTCTGTTCAGTCCTTTTTTTCACAGTAACACATGTTCATGTTCTAGCACTTACACACACATCTTGTGCACATAAGGACAGTCCTAGACACATCCTTTTTCTTTCATGTGCCATGATCATCTCCTAGGATTCATGCATAGGCTCTATCTATTCATATGCTTTGCTTAAGGACCCCTTACCCTTAGATATTTATCATGTTTACTCTCTGCTCGCCATTCTATAATCTTCCACCATCTCTTTGACAGATGGCAGGTGACAAGAGGAAGGGCAAGGCTGTTCCTGAGCCGAAGAAGAAGAAGAGCAAGCAGGACAAGGAGTGGGAGCGTGTGCTCCTAGTGCCCGACACCCAGGGTCAGCCACAGAGGGGCATTCAGATTGGGAGCAGTGCACAGGGTCAGGGGGAGCAGCCCCATGAGCAGCAGCCGTTACGGCATTCAGGCCGCACTGGTACCCGTCAGACAGAGACAAAGACAGAGACACCTCCTTCTGCACCACTTACCGGTCCTCGGACTCGTGGTGGACATACACACACTCAGCCGACTCCAAGGCAGAGGAGGACAGCAGCAGAGCAGCAGGTTGAGCAGGAGCAGCAGGATTAGTCGAGAGAGGCCTTCGGGGTCTATCTCCGTGATCTGAGGAGCCTTTCTGGTCCGAAGATCCGGAAGCTGAGGTTCATTGAGGAGGACGAGTGGTTCCCACCTCACAGAGAGGATTGTGACCCCCGGTTCTGAACTATCCTTCAGGAGAGCTTCTATGCCTCCTATGTCAGGAAGGGGTCACAGCTGAGCCAGCACAGGATGCTACAGTGGACAGCACTCAGGGCAGCAGCAGCTGGAGTTCCGATACTTCCTCACTTCGACTACTTACC
Source organism: Cenchrus fungigraminus (assembly GCA_036936925.1). Taxonomy (NCBI): domain Eukaryota; kingdom Viridiplantae; phylum Streptophyta; class Magnoliopsida; order Poales; family Poaceae; genus Cenchrus; species Cenchrus fungigraminus. The sequence continues at coordinate 126,241,747 of CM072773.1, forward strand.
GGGACTTGCAGCTTTGGTCAGTGAGAGGCCACGTTACGTGCCAGAGTGGGTCAGAGTGTTCTACGCCACTGTTTACGTTGAGGATGCCCGACTCTCTATCAGATTCATGTTTATGGGGCAGCAGTTCAGACTCACTCGACAGGGGATAGCAGAGTTCCTTGGGGTTCAGGTCGACGACACTTCGATTCACTACCTGGCCTACCCCGACGTTGAGGCTCCTCGTCGTGCTCACACTCCTATAGTTCCTTCCGACGAGGAGATCAACTTTCTCCTCCAGCAGCCGTTCCTTCCCGGCACCCCTCGGACACCTGACAGGTTGACACGCGAGGCCTACGTGGTTCACTTTGCTCTCAGGAGGTCCCTTCTCTTCAGGATGGGGAATGCCGAGTCGATCACCGGAGTCCAGCAGTGGTTACTTCTCTATATCATGACTCACCGGCCGTTCGATATTGTAGACATACTACTCAGTGAGATCGAGGACGCGATTATGGATGGGATGGGGATGACCCGACAGTTCCCCTTTGCCCACTGGATTAGTTGGATGCTCTCTCGGCTGGAGTCTCAGCGGTATATCTCAGTCTTGGAGCGATCCAAGTACGTGTTCAAGACTTACCAGCCGCCGATGCCAGGGGATAGGAGGCAGGGACCCAGGGGACGGAGACGAGCAGTTGAGGACCTCCAGGCTCGTGCTGCAGCTGAGGCAGCTATGGAGAGGCCGCACGTCAGGACGAGCTTCTTGCTCTAGCTGAGGGACCTCTACCTGCGTACCTTGCCACCGACGTAGAGGAGGACTCGAGCGAGGACGAGGACTTTGAGCCCGAGCCACAGCCCGTCTTCCGTGTTCGTCGTACTCATGATGACGAGGCTGGGGGCTCCAGTTTGCCAGGACAGAGAGAGGCTGAGTCACCGGTTCCTCCGATTTCCACTTCTCAAGTCACTCAGCCCGACTCCTTGACCTCAGTGATCTAGTCCTTGGCCGACTAGTCCAAGGCCTCTATGGAGATTCAGCACCAAATGCAGGCCTAGTTCCAGAGGCACCAGGAGGCTCAGCAGGTCATACTAGATAGTATACGCCAACAGTAGGAGGCACAGAGGCAGCAAATCCAGCAGCAGCAGATGATGACCGCTCAGATGTTCTCGTTTATGTCTACCTGCTTGGGTCAGCTTTTCCAGCACACGGGGCTTCAGCTTCCGACTCTTCCTACCCAGCAGCTTCTTCAGCCTGAGCAGGCAGTTTCTCTACCTCCTGCCAGTGTTGTGAGCCTACCCATCCCAACAGTCTCGATCTCACCACTCCTTCAGTCCGGGACTTTTGCCACTCAACCGCTCTCGACTCCACAGACGACTACCTTACTTGAGCAGCTCAGGGCAGGGCAGTTCTCACAGACCCCTTCGACTCAGCTGATGTCTCCCTTCCCGACAGGTCCACTGCTCTTTGAGACATCGACACGACCTTCCTTGGGGTTCACCTCGCCTATGCCGACGATGACTACTCCTCAGGCAGAGCGACTCGATCAGGAGGATACCACACTGCGTACGATCACTGAGCAGATCGAGTCCGAGATGGCAGGGGTGAGCTCTCAGGCCCTTCCTACTTCTACCGGCACTGACACCGCTCTAGCTTCTTCTCCAGTGCGATCTCCAGAGCTTTCGGGGTTCGAGTCCGACGACGGTGACACCTCTGAGTACCACGTCGCTCCTTCAGTGGTTGTTACCTCGACGCCGCCGACTTCTCCTCCACCTCAGTAGGATTAGGACCCTTTTTGGTGCTTGCTGCCAAAGAGGGAGATAGATAGGGGGAGTAGAGATAGGGGGAGCTTGGGAGTATGATTTGAGAGCTTTTGTGCCCCTTGTTTGTTTTGTGGAGTTCATGATGAGACATGTATTTGGATCTTGTGTATGTTGATGGTTCACATGTCTACTCATGCTTGTGTGTTTGTTTAATTAATGCATCTGTGCTTGTGTCTATCTTTTTCATGCATTAGTTGTAGAGTTTTTGCTTTAATTTCAAATTCTCGTATATCTCTACTTGTGTTGTCATCTATCACAAAAAAGGGGGATAAATGACAACCATATACTTGTGACTAACCTTTGTTTTGTAGCGGATTTATCCTTGGGTTATTGTCATGAGATATAACTGAAATAAGACCCCTCAATTTGAAATTATGGATGATCAATGGACAAAGACTACAAGGCTAAGGACATTTTTAGTTCCAAGTGTCACAAGGAGATGAAGGACACTTGGATTTGTTAGTTTGTAGTGTTTGACCGTACTATTAAGAGGGGTTCACACTCTAGTAGCTTGACCATGCCAAATGCTATGCTATATCCATGCACTATCAAGCTCCTTGGTCACTAAACAGCTCAAGATGCTAATAGAAATACATTGGAAGCAAAAGACTTGAAGAAAAACTCAAAGATGTTTAAATTGGATGAGTTAAAATGAAAAAGGGACCGTCAGATGATCTGACGACATCGTTTCTAGTTGCACCGGATGATCAATGTGGGAGTTTCAGAAGAAAATAGCACCGCCGGATGAACCGACGTTGTATCAGCAGAAGCATCGGTTCATCCAGTGACCTAGGGTTTGGTAACAGTGATGATTCAAGTCAAGAGCCTTCAGCACCGGATGAAGCGACGGTCCTAGCAACGGTTCATCCGGCGCACGCATATAAATCATACAGAGACGCACCGAGTGAACTTGCTTCAGCACCGGATGAACCGACGCTCATGAAGACTACCAGTGGTTCATCCGGCGCCTATGGTTATTCTACGCAGAGACGTTTTGAGTGAAGTTGCTTCAGCACCGGATAAACCGACGCATCGACGGTACATGCGTCGGATGAAGTAGTACAACAGTCAGGTTCAACGGCTATAATTCGAGACTCAGTGTGACCGGATGAACCGACGCTGTCGCCAGGGGGAACCGTCGGTTCATCCGACGGTACTACTTTTCAGAGGACTTTTCCAACGGCTAGCCTCCCTTGCTAAGCCTATAAATTGGACCCCCCTACGTCTCTTGAGCTGCATTTGCCACTCTGAAGACCTACTGCAGCCAAGGAGAAGGAGAGTTAGTGCGTTGATCATTTGGATTTCATCTTCCTAGCCAAGAGGGATTCTTTCTTGGTGATCAAGAGTTTCAAGGTGCTTTCAATGGCATAGCTGAGTGCATTGGTCAAGTGAAAGTGTGTGAGCTTGTTACGCTTGGAGTTTTACGGCTCCTAGATGGTCTCGGTGATTGGGGGTTCTTGGTGAGCTCTTGGAGATTGTGGGAGTCCCGGAAAGTTCTTGGTGTAAATGGATTGAGACCCACCATTCCGGAGATGGAGAACGGGTACTCTTAGTGAGCACTCAAGTCTAAGTGGCTTGAGGGGGAGCAAAACTCTTTGTGAGTGCTCCAATGTGGATTAGGGAGAAGCGTCAACTTCTCGATACCACGAAAAAAAATTCGGTTGTCTCTTGTCCACTCATTCTACCTTCTTGCACTTAATTCCGCATTTACTTTCAGCTCTTAAGTTCCTTTGCTCTTGTTTCCCTCTAGTTTGCTTTGCTTGTTGCATATCTTGACTAGGGTGCTTTTCTCATGTTAGTGTGAATTTTGCTAAGGAACTTTGTTGTTAGTGTGCTTAGTTGGTAGGAAGAAACCTTTTTAGAAGGACAACATTAGAGATATAAGTTAAGGTTTACTTCTTGTTGTAGAAATTTGAAGAAGGCCCATATTCAACCCCCCTTCTATAGGCCATCGATCCTACATATAGTTGTCAAAAAGCACGTGGCCTGCTAGCCTGTCTGAAAACTCGCTTTATTAGTCCGAAACGAGCCTGGCCCGCTAGCTTGTGCAGGCCGCGGGCCGCCTCCCCATCACGCCAGGCGGCACGACACGGCCCGTCGAACAGTGCTTGGCCCGTCAACGGCTCGCAAAATTCCCACCACGTATATATACCCTTCACAAACCTTAACTCTCATCCCACCTCCCATTTCCCGGCTCCCACCTCCCGGTCCCCCCAACCCCGCGACGCGAGCCGCGAGGCCGTGACCCCCGACCCCAACCCCGAGTGGCCGAGCTGCGACTACGAGGTCACGACCCCGAATCCCCGATCCCTGACCCTTCCCCACGCGCCTCTGCTACCTTTGTGCTCGCCTCCACACTATGCTGTCGTCGGGCGCCGTTACCCCTCTCTCTCACACCCTCTCGGCTTCTCCTCGGATCTGCTCGACGCCGCGCTGCCACTACCCTCCCTGGCGGTGCTTCACCTGCTCGCCTTTCCCCTGCCGACGCCGTCGTCCTGCCGCTCCCTCCCCTCCCATCTGCCGCCTACTGCTCCGCCGGCTCGCCTCTCCCGCACCGGCGCCGTCACGCCGCCACCGCCTCGTCTCCCCCACCGAAACACCTCCAGCCAACCTCTGTCGGCTGCCACCTCCCGGGCTGCGAGCTGGCCTAAGATCCCGTTAGTGCCCGTGATTCACGGACCAGTCCGGCAGGAAATAGGCCCGCGGGCCCGGGCTTGGGCTGCCCGTGAGAGGGCACGATATAAGGCACGGTGGGACGCAGTGCCGAGCTAGGCCCGACACCAAGTTAAGCAGGCCACCTCGGGCCCAGGCCAGAGCCAGGCGGCTTGAATGGACATCTATACCGCAGAGCACGCGAGAGGCGGGCGTGCGGAGAGGGAGTGAGGGACGACCACGAACGAGCTCGGCCCGGCGGTCTCACGCCACACCTTCACGCACACGAATCTCTTCTTCCATCCGAACGAACCTGCCGCGCCCGGCCATCCTCCTGCCCCGGAGCAGTCTGGAACCCTCGTTTTTCCGTGCCCCACGCACATGAATGCTCCTCCCCATCACCTGTCTGTCCCCGATCGCGACCACCCGGCGGCAGCGATCCACTACCACACAGCAGCCGCATCAGCGATCGGATCGGAGACCCCGCGGCTTGTGGATCGGAGAAACGCGGCGCCGCCGATCAATCAATCTATTGCTCGCTTATCGTGACTGATTGATTAATTATCTGATCCGGGCGTCCTGACCACCCCTCGACCAGGCGACGCGCCGCGCCGTGACGACGCCGAACGGCCGGGACACGCGACGACGATGGAAGCGAGTGTGGAAAAAATCGGGCACGACCACGTACGCCAACAAGATATTTCCGGCCGCTCGATCGGCGGCCACTCGTCGTCGCGGCACGATATGCATTTCCCCCCTTCTGCTCACGTCTCGCTGGCAGCTGCACTACCGGCCGGAGCTTCGCCGCTCTATATAACTGGCCAGCTGCTTGGTGGTTGCAACAGCATGGCATGGTGTGCTGGTGACAGAAGCTTAGGAACCCGATCTCGAGAGAGGGGCGTGGCGTGAAGCGTGCTACGGTGCTAGCCTAGACTGCTAGTGTGCTGCGGTGGCGTAGCAGCAGCCAAGGCAGCAGCCAGCAGCCATGAGCAGCGGCGCCCGGGAGAGCAGGTGGCCGGAGCTCGCCGCCCTCCGCCGCGCGCTGAAGGCGCGCGAATCCGCCGTGCCGGGGAGGCAGCACTCGGGATGGCGCGGCGGCGACCACGCCGCCGCGGCGGGCGGCGACGCCAAGAGGGCCAAGGTGATGCACCTCCTGCTCTGGGGACCCAAGTGATGATCGCTCGATCGATGTATATATCCCAACTTATCCGGCAACAAACCTCGAGCTCTCGTGGCACGCTCCGGCGAGTGTTTCCAGCGGCGGCTCGGCTCGGCTCCGGCCGCCCGGCCCGCCAGATTGTATTGTAAATTTGTATCATGGTACTGTTGCTCCCTTGTCTTGCACCACCTCTTGCTGTTTGCTCAGACTACTCGTCGTCGGTGAGTTTGGGTGTCAACTGCCAGAAGCTATAGCTAGTAAGCTTCCTGTAAAATATACAAGTCTGAGTGGTGTTTCTAGGTGTGCATAGTGGTTAGTTTCAATTTTGGAGCAGCAGATTGTACCTTTGTACTCTAAAATTCGCCAGGTTGTGCCTGTGAAATTCAGTTTTTCTACACCTTTCTGTGCAGTTGAAACTCCCAGATCGATCGGGAAGGTTTAAATTTAGCACTTTTGCTTGAAGTTTTGTTGAATCATGAAGCGGTGCGAGCATCAATTTGCTGCGAACTATGCGCTGTTTGCAGCAGGGTTTATCTTGAAATTAACTGGAACACAAAATTTTTGGGATGCAGTGCTTTGCTTCCTCGTATCATGGAAGCCATGGATCCATGATATTGGAGTATATCGTTCTCCTTGTACTACCGGAATCTGATGATTTGCCGAGAGTTTCATTCTTTGCCGAGAGCTCAAAAAAAAGCTATCGGCAAAGAAATTTTTTGCCGATAGCTAGGCGGCAGGCTCTCGGCAAAGAATTTTTTTGCCGAGTGTATTTTTTCGACTCTCGGCAAAGAAATTAAAAAAAATCACTTTTTTCCCTCCAAACTTTTTCTATCCTCAACATACACTTCTACAAAACTTATGCTCAATTTTGACACATTTCTAACTATGTTTGCTATATTTAACAATTTTATTTCTTTCTAGGTAATTTTTTCGTATATGTCTGATATGAACTACAAGTGCATGAAATCATGTAGTAAAGTTGGTGAAACAATGATATTCATGTTCATGAGATATCTCTAAGATCATGAACATGAAATAAAGCTAAATTTCCGGTATTTGGCTCTCTGTTCATGATGAAGATCGTGAGGTAGAAAGGTATAAAAATTGTATAAAATTCGAATGAAGTTTGAAAATCACAAAATTTGTCAAGTGGTCATGATATCATATGTGGAAGTTGTGGTAAAAAATTGAGAATGTTTTGAACACTTCGACACGTACGCTGTTTAGAAACCGGAACATCTCACGAGAAGTTTCTAAGAATTTGAACTAATGCCACTAGATTTGGAGTCTTGGAGAAATTCAAATTTGACTTGGACTAAAAAAACTTTTCTATAAGTAGTATACAACATAATTGGTGTCATGTTAAGTTTTGAAAATTTTTTGCATTTAAAACTGTCTTTGCCGAGGGCTAGCTCTCGGCAACGAGACCTCTTTACCGAGAGCCTGATGGGTGGGCTCACGGCACAGCCGGCCCACCAGCTCCCTGCCGGCCCACCTCGCCCAACTCCCCGCCGGCCCACCAAGCCCACCAACTCCCCCATAACCCTAACCCTATCCCCCTTCCCCTCCCACACTGCGGCGCCGCCTCCCTTCTCCCGCAGCGCATCTCCCGTCCTCCTCCTCCGGCTCCCCTCCCCATGCTGTCGCACCACCTCCCCCACTACTAGGGAAAGGACTTTCTGTACCGATTCCAAAACCACATTAGTACCGGTTTTGGAACCGGTATAGGCTAGTCGGTACTAATGTGGAGACCACATTAATACCGGTTTCCTTCACCCGGTACTAATGTCACATTAGTACCGGGAACAGGGTTCCCAGTACTAATGTGTAGGAGCCCCCGTCGCTGTCCGTCCCCTCCCCTCCCTCACTGTTTCCTGTGTATTCTCTTTTTTTTTCTTATCTCATATATCTCATCTCATTCTTACAATCACATAAACTCAACAGATTCAACATCAATAGATTCAACATCAACAATCTTGTAATCAATCTCACAAGAGTACACACATCTCACAATCTTGTAATCAATCTCACATTCACAGGAAAACCTCACATTCACAGGAAAAATCGATAAAAAAGAAAAAAAATCAACGACCCGCCGGCCGACGCGCGCCGCGGCCGGCCGGCCGCCGCCTCCCGCGCAGGGGCCGCCGCGCGCCCATCCCGCCGGGGCCGCCGTGTGCGTGCCTCCCGCCGGGGCCGCCGCGCGCCGCTCCCACCGGGGCCGCCGGAGCTCGCCCTTCCTCCACCGGCTTCCGCACCGCCACGGCCGGCCTCCGCACGCCGCGACTGGCCTCCGCGGCGTCACGGCCACGACCTCCGCCCGCCGCGGCCGCCACCAACCCTCCGCGCCGCGCCCCGCACCGCCAGCCCCGCGCGCACCAGCCTCCTGCGTCGCGCCTGGATCCCCTGCTGCCCCCTGAAGAAGATAAGAGAGAGAGACAGAGAGAGAGAGATGAGAGAATGAATGGACATAGAGAGATAGAGAGATGGGAGAGTTGGGAGAGAGGGGACGCCAACACTTAACGCCGCGAGTGGGTGGATGTGCGTCATGGGCAGGGCTCATGATTTAGTACCGGGTCATGATTTCCATTGGTACTGATGTGGGTTATTTAAGTACCGGGTGGTGTACAGACCCGGTACTAATGTGCTCTCCACACATTAGTACCGAGTCTAGACAACACCCGGTACTAATGTATGACATTAGTACCGGGTCTAGCCCCGACTCGGTACTAATGTGTGCCACGGGGAGCGTGTTGGGGCTCTTTTTTCCCATCCGGTACTAATGTGCACATTAGTACCGGGTGCAAACAAAACCGGTACTAATGTCATTTTTCTCCAGGACGAAAGGTTGTTTCCCTAGTAGCGCCCCTTCCTCCACCGCCGCCGCTCGAGATTCGGTGGCCGTCCGGGCCGTCCTGCCTCCACTCCCCTCCCCCCTCCGTTCGCTCCTCACCGGTAGTGAGGAGCAGTGGCGGGGCGAGGTGCGGCGGTGGCACAAAGAAGGAGCCTGGCGTCGGCGTGGTGGCGGATCCACCAGGCGCGGCGGTGAATCTAACAGGCGCGGCGGTGGATCTACGAGCCATCGGCGGTGGATGTACAAGGCGCGGCGGCGGATCTCCGGGCGCGCTAGCCTTCTCCTCGCATCTCCACCTACTTCCTCGCGGCGGATCTACAAGGCGCGGTTCTCCCGACGACGAGGTCCGGCGAAGGTGCAACGACCTCTCTCTCTCTCTCTGTTTTTGTGTGCGGCGGCGGCCAGTGATGGTGTTGCGGGCGGTGGTGGTGGTGTTGCAGGTCGCGGCGGCGGTGGTGGTATTGGTGGCGGCAGCGGGCGGTGGTGGTGGTGTTGTTGCAGGCGGCGACAACGGTGGTGTTGGGTGGTCGTTGTGGCGACGGGGGTGGGAGGCAGGGCGGCCGGTCGGTAGGCCCGTTGCCTGGGATTTTTTTTTTGTTTTATGAAAATGTCTTTGCCGAGAGCCATCTGCCCTCACGGCACACGTGTGCCGAGAGGGTTTGACGTGGCTCTCATCAAAGAAGCCTTTGTCGGCCCAGCTCTGCCGAGTGCCCTTTGACGAGAGTTTCCTCTCGGCAAAGGCACTACCGAGGGTGAAGTGGCCTTTGCTGAAAGCATCATGCTCTCGGCAAAGGCGGCGATTCTGGTAGTGTTGCCACAACGTCCACATTGACGTAGTCCTTCTTGCCAACTACTACAGGAGATCCGGTCCTCAACCTCCTCATAACGGCATGCACTGATGGTCCTCCTTAGATGTAGGCCTCTCCTTAATTGTAGTTCCTCTGGACTAGTGGATGATAAGGATAACCGCTCATGTAACAAACTCACCGCTCAAGTAACAAACCCGTGTCACATGTACTACCTATTTATAGGCTCTTGTGATTGGAATGGAACTCAACGCGAATTGCCATTCTGCATGGTAATCAGAGCTACCCATTCCTGAGCCTTCCATTTTTTTTCTCTGTTTTTGTTTTCCGGCGAGCCACCATGACCACTGCTACCCTTTCCTCCAACTCCACGGCTGCACTCATCTCTGAGGTCGCCAGCGCCCCTGTGTCAGCAACCGTAGCTTCTTCTTCTCTTTCATTTAACCACCAGAATATCAACATCAAGAGCCTTGTTCCCATTACTCTTGATATGTTGTCCACTTCTTTCTGGCGCTGAAAGGATACCTTCCGCATCATTCTTGGGCGATTTGACCTCTTCTCGCATGTTGATATCAACACTCCACGCCCCAACGATGCCGCCTGGGTGCAAGCCGACCTCACCGTTATCATGTGGATTCATGCCACACTCACCGACAACCTCATGGACATGGTCAAGGAGGACAAACCGATGGCGTACTCCGTCTGGAAGCAAATCTCCGATTTCTTCAACAACAACAAGGAGAGCCGTGATGTACAATTCGAGGCCGAGCTCCACGGTCTCCAGTAAGGTGTTCTCTCCACCTCGGCCTACTGTCACCGCCTCAAGACTCTCGCCGACTGTGACCAGCCACTTCGCAACCGCGCCCTTGTCCATTAGCTGATCGCGGGGTTAATCCTCGCTACCACACTCTGAAGACTCTCTTGTTGGCACTTCCTCAGTTCCCCAGCTTCATCGAGGCCCGGATGATGCTCATTGTCGAGGAGGCCTCCCAGAACAAGAACAAGCCGCCGTCTACGACCTCCGATACCGTCCTCATCACGACCGAGGGTGCGGCCACTTCAGGCGAGTCCTCGGGTGCTCGCTCTGACTCCGGCGATCGCACCGGCTCCAACAACAATGGTGGTCGTTCCATCAGTGGTGGTCATTCTAGCGGCCACAATGGTCGTGGCCGCGGTCGGGGCCGTGGCAGCGGCGGACGCGGTACCTTAAACACCAACGGCTACTACAACAACAATGGTGAGAGACATGGGTACCCATGGGTCCCCACCGGCCAGGGTCCCAGGGGCCCCTGACAAGTGGACCCGACCTTCCAGAAGACCCGCCGACCTGCAAAGTGGGCCCAGCGACCTTATCCACACCTCCGACGACCGCAGGCGACCTGATCAGGATCTCGGAAGACCCGCGAAGCTTGGCGTGCAAGTCAAGACATCGCGACCTGGCGCGCCGCCGCCTGTAGCTCCAAGTATCACGGGATACTCCTTGTAATCCGGGAGATATGCTTCCCGCAGTTGTAGCTAATCCCGACACGGGTCAACCGACCTGGCATGCAAACCCTAGCACGTCCTCCCCATATAAGGCGGCCTAGGGCTCCATGCACAGGACATATCATCTTCAACCTTCCGCATAATCCACCACAACTGGACGTAGGGTATTACTCTCCGGAGGCCCGAACCAGTATAAACCCTTGTCTCCATGTTCCTCGCCGCCATACTCGCCTAGTTCCGTGTGCATCCCGTGCATAACCACCTACGCTCTTAGGGTCCTCCATTAACCTGCAAACCTCTAGGGCAACCCCCTAGCGGATCTGTCCAGGTCTCATCCCCTGACAGTTGGCGCGCCAGGTAGGGACGATCAGGAACTCGCTGTGCAGCATGGTGGCCTAATCTGGCGTCGTCTTCCCGGCGAGCATGGCGGCCTTCCTTGGCGACCCCGTGGAGATCTGCTTTGGATCCTTCACGTCGACCTCTCCTGATCCGGTAGCCTCGACTCCTCCAGCGACCTCCGAGCAGGTTGTCACGGTGCCCGCCGCCGTCTCCGTTCCCGATCTAGTATCGGAGACCCACCCACCTAGACCCTGTGACCTTGTCTAGGGGATGGAAAGTGTCATCGGCTCGATGAGGGAAACCCTGGAGATCTGCGAGTGAGCTCAGTGCTTGGCACAGACAGCGCTACGCCACGACACGTTCCCCTTCGGCCTGAAGTCTGCGCCCGGCCTTCGCCTGAGCCAACTCTCCACGCCTCCCCAGATCCAATCTGGGCGGCGACCTCCTCGCGACCCAAGGCCAGCACCTCGCGCACGGCGCGACCCTCTCGACGTGCTCTGCACCTACCACAAGGGTGCGAAGCACACCTCCGCGGGTGCCGCCTGCGGAAGAAGATCGACAATGAGCTCCCTCGCCGAGCTAAGCGACCTACCCAGTCTCCGGACTGCGGGGAGTTCCAGAAGGCCTGGGTTCGAATCTCCCCCAATGATTCGGACATCGTCTTTCGCCAAGTGCTCGTGATCTCGGAAAATGAGCCACCCTGCGCGGGCACGACCAACTCTGAGGAAGCTGCCCGCATCCAAGCCAACGCCCGCCGTGCTCAGCGACGTGCGGAAGAGCAGCAGCGCGTCTTGCCCTGAGCTCGCGACCTGCGCTTGGAGTTCGAGGAAGCTGGGATCCCAACGTTGAACAGCCCCCAGGCCAACTTGGGTGCGGCCATTACCCGGCCCCAGCAAGCTCCGATGACGCCTGAAGTTGAGCAAGCACTGGCGTACCTCCGGGTCGCCAACGCTTTGGTAGAGGAGAAAAGCGCAGCCTCCAAATCCACCGCGTCTTCATCGACTCGCCATTCGCGCAGTCGATCTCATCGACCTCAGCGCAGCCATCTCTCCCCCATCCGGGAGGAGGTCGCTCAGCACAACCCTGAGCAACCCGCCCAGCAGCCTGCTGCAGCCCGCGACCTTCGCGTCAACCTCGACGCCAACAGATGCACCCGCGACATGCGCGACGTCGTCGACCAGCGCCACCGAGAGCGCGAGGAGCGCGAGCTCCACCGCCGCCTGGACTACGACCGCGAGTACGGCACACCCGAGGGTGTTCACCGCATCATGGAGCGCGAGCTCCGTGATCAACACGACAATGAGAACAGGCGACGTGCCAACTACGACGCCGAGCACGGCGACCCCGCCATCGTCCAGACCAACCGGGACCGGCAGCCACGTTCCTAGGTTGTCGTCCCGAAGCGCAGCATCCACTCCGCGCTGAGAGAGGCCGCTCGGCCAGAGGTTCCAGCGACCACCTTGCCCTCAACGCCTTCCCAGCGCTGGATGCCCGTTTCAAGAGGGTGGAGTACCCTGACAACTTCAAGCCCAACATCAAGCCGTATGATGGGCGCTCCGACCCCAACATCTGGCTGTCGACCTACTACGTCGCTGTCAAGGCGGCCGGTGGTAGCTTCGACTATATGACGGCCTACTTTCCGCTGGTGATGGGCAAGGCCCCTTCGCTATGGCTCAACAACCTCGAGCCTGGCAGCATCAAGACCTGGGCCGATCTGTCCTAGGCCTTCACGTCGAACTTCTAGGCGACCTACGATCACCCTGGAAACGCCTTCAGCCTGGGGCGAGTCGTGCAGAAGCCTAAGGAGCGGCTCCGCGACTACAACAACCGGTTCTTCGAGAATCGGAATGAGTGCGTTGGTGTCAGGGACGATCAGATCGTCGACAACTACAAGAAAGGCCTCAAAGACCGCAAGGTCTTCGAGAAGATCCATGAGTCTGGCGCCACCAACGTCAAGGAACTGATGCACATCGTCAACAAGCTGATGGACACAGAAGACGCGCTCCAGAATCAGTTCGACGCTGATAACGCTGGTGCATTTGGCACTGCAGCAGACAAGCTCCGCAAGCGACCTTCCGAGGTCCTAGCGGTCGAAGGGCGCCGCGGTTCCACCTTCAACTAGGAGGAGTTCGACCTGGCGCTCGACAGCATCTGCGGGTTCCACGAAGGAGCTACCCACACTCTACGCGAGTGTTCCCAGTTCAAGAGGGCCTTCAGCGCCCCCGCGGACCCCAAGCGACCCAGGAACGATGGCGGGCGCCGCGACAACCGCCCCTACAACAACAACTACCGCCGTGACGACCGGCGAGATCGGCGTGACGACCGCCGCGAGGAGCGATATGACGATCGCCGCGAGCCTCCTCACAGCGACCCTCCACGCAGCGACCCACCTCCAGCCGCTCCTCACGACGAGACGAACCTGCCCCCTCCACCGGCATCAGTCAACCCCAATGGGCCTTTCCAGGTCGCAACCCGTGCGATCAATATGATCGTCGGTGGCATCAAGTCCAGCGCCAGCAGGAGGCGCTACAGGAAGGACAAGCGCGACGTCCACCTCGTCCACACTCAGCCAATTGTGCCTCTGCATTGGTCGGAGCGGCCGATTACGTTCTCTAGGGCTGATCACTGGGTCCACATCCCAGATCCCGGGTCCTACCTGCTTGTCGTCGAGCCCATGGTGGACGGGACCTTGCTCTCCCAGACCCTGATCAACGGTGGCAGCGGGCTGAACATCATCTTTGTTGAGACCCTCAAGGAGATGGGTTTCGACTTTGACAAGATCACGGAGTGCGACGAGCCCTTCTACGGCATCGTCCCTGGGAAGGCGGCCTGCCCCTTGGGTCGGGTCTCCCTCCCCGTCACCTTCGGTACGGAGGCGAACTTTCGCACGGAATACCTCAGCTTCGAGGTCGCCAACTTCAAGTCCTCCTACCATGCGATCCTAGGTCGCCCAATGCTGGTCAGATTCATGGTCATCCCGCACTACACCTACTTGGTGTTGAAGATGCCGGCTCCACATGGGGTCCTCTCCGTTAAAGGGGACCTCATTATCTCCTTCAGGTGCAACACGGAGGCCCTCGACCTCGTCGCGACCTCTGCTGCTGCCGACGCCTCTGCGGTCTTGGTCGCTGAGGCCAACCAAGTCGACCCTGTCGACTAGTCTGTCCTAGAGCAGAAGCGCACCGACACCGCCCTGGATGTGGTCCCCTCCACGAAGAAGGTCTGCCTCGGCCTTGCCGACGCAGAGAAGATGGTGGTGATCGGCGATGGGCTCGACCCCAAATAGGAACTCGCGCTCACCAGTTTCCTCCGGGATGACGCGAACATATTCGCATGGAGTCCATCGGATATGCCGGGTGTACCCAGGGAGCTGGCTGAGCACTCCTTGGATGTAAGAAAGACGGACAAGCCTGTCAAGCAGAAGCTTCACCGCTTTGCGAAAGATCGCAAGGACGTCATTAGGGTAGAATTAATAAAGCTCCTAGCTGCCGGATTTATCCGCGAGTGTAAAAACCCGGGTTGGCTCGCCAACCCGGTCCTTGTACCCAAGAAAACCGATCAATGGAGAATGTGTATCGACTACACCGACCTCAACAGGCACTACCCTAAGGACCCCTTCCCTCTTCCGTGCATCGACCAGGTCGTGGACTCCACGGCCGGAAGTGTCCTCCTCTGCTTTCTCGACTGCTACTCAGGGTATCACCAAATAGCCCTGAAGGACTCTGACTAAGACAAGACGGTGTTCATAACACCCCACGGCATCTACTGCTACACGGCCATGACCTTCGGCCTCAAAAATGCGGGTGCGACCTATCAAAAGGCCATCCAGAAGTGCCTTGCTAGCCAGATCAGCAAGAACGTAGAAGCCTACATCGACGACGTCGTCGTCAAGACCACCCATGAGGACAAACTCATAGCTGACCTCGCGGAGACCTTCGCCAACCTCCGCACTTACCACTGGAAACTTAATCCAGAGAAGTGCGTCTTCGGTGTCCCGTCTGGCAAGCTCCTGGGCTTCATGGTCAGCAACCGGGGCATCGAGGCCAATCCCACCAAGGTGGATGCCATCCTCAGGATGAAGCGACCTACCGGCAAGAAGGACGTCATGAAGCTCACCGGCATGATGGCGGCCTTAGGCCGATTCATTAGCAAACTTGGAGAGAAAGGCCTGCCCTTCTTCAAGCTGCTAAAAAAGGCGGACAAGTTCGTCTAGACCGAGGAGGCGGACCAAGCCCTTGAGCAACTCAAGACCTTCCTCACGACACCCCCGGTGATGGTACCCCGGCACCTAAGGAGCCTTAACTGCTCTACATCTCGGCGACCACCCTGGTGGTCAGCTCCGTTCTGGTGGTTGAGCGACCTGAAGAGGGGCGACCTTACCCTGTCCAGCGACGTATATACTACGTCAGCGAGGTCCTGTCTGACAGCAAGACCAGGTACAGCTAGCCCCAGAAGATGCTCTACGCGCTACTCATCACCTCCTGCAAGCTCCGGTATTACTTCCAGTCACACAAGATCAATGTCGTCTCGGCCTTCCCTCTTAGCGAGAACCTGCAGGGCCGTGACACCACTGGGCGCATCGTCAAGTGGTCCATCGAGCTAGGCGAGTTCGACCTAGAGTTCTACCCCAGGCAGGCCATCAAGTCCCAAGTCATCGCAGACTTCGTGTCGGAGTGGACAGAGATCCAGCAGCCTTCGCCGTCGGAGCGACCTGAGCACTGGAAGATATACTTCGATGGTTCCCTGAACCTCAAAGGAGCCGGCGCAGGCATCCTGTTCATCTGCCCCCAGGGCGACTACCTCAAGTATGTCCTACAGATCCACTACAAGGCGTCTAACAACAGCGCTGAGTACGAAGCCCTCATCCACGGGCTACGCATTGCTATCTCCCTCGGGATCAAGCGCCTTATGGCCTACGGCGATTCCAAGGTCGTCATCGACCAAGTCAGCAAGGACTCTGAAGCCAGGAAGGATATGATGGATGCCTACTGTGCTGAGGTGTGCAAGCTTGAGCGTCACTTTGAAGGGCTCGAGTTCCACCACGTCTGCTGCAACAACAACGTCGCGACTGATGTTCTCTCTAAGCTTGGCTCCATGCGCGCACTGGTTCCAGCCGGTGTGTTCGTCCAAGACCTACGCAAGCCATCCATCAAGCTCATCACCGACCCAGAGTCGCCAGATGACGAGGTGACCTCACCTGCAGGTCGCGAGATCCTCATGATTGACGCAGAATATGACTGGCGCCTCGACTTCATCGCCTTTCTCCTTGAACATCGAGTGCCTGAAGATAAGGCAGAGCGCGAAAAGATCACGAGGCGTAGCGCCAACTACGTCTTCGTCGGCAACGAACTCTACCGGAGGTCTGCCACCACCGGAGTACTGATGAAGTGCATCCTACGATCTGAGGGCCTTAGGCTCTTGGATGAGATCCACGGCGGCGAGTGCGGTAACCATGCCGCATCTTCCAACCTGGTGGGCAAGGTCTTCAGGTCTGGCTTCTACTGGCCCACGGCCATGGCCGACACCCAGGAACTTGTACGTCAATGCAAGGGGTGCCAGTTCTTCGCCAAGCAGCAGCACATCCCGGCTCAGGCCCTGAGGACCATCCCTCCATCGTGGCCCTTCGCAGTGTGGGGTCTCGACTCTGTGGGACCTTTCAAGACCGCCCCGGCGGCTACAAGCACATAATCGTGGTGGTGGATAAGTTCACCAAGTGGATCAAGGTCCGTCCCGTATCCAGCGTCACATCGAAAAGGCGGCCAAATTTATCGAGGAGATCACCCACCGCTTTGGGGTGCCAAACAGGATCGTCACCGACCTTGGCACGGCCTTCACAAGAGCCGATTTTTGGGACTTCTGCCAGGACAACCTGATCGACATATACTACTCCTCGGTGGTGCACCCGCGGTGTAATGGCCAGGTCGAGCGGGCCAACTGCATGGTCCTATAGGCCATCAAAGGCCGCATCTTCGACGGCTCAGCACCTTACGCAACCAGGTGGCTCTCAGAGCTCCCCCACGTGATCTGGGGTCTCAGGACCCAGGTGTTGGTGTTTCTTAATGTCACCACTAGTTGTACACCTAGAGGGAACGTAAGAGCAACCGAGTATACCGCAAGCGCACGGAAATACTGCTGTAGCACTTCCCCAAAGGAGTATTCCAAAGGGTATCGAATCAAAGGAACGATGTGCACTACCTTCTATCCTAGATGAATGGTCCAAGGACACCAAGCCCCGGCTATGGTAGAGAGATGATGGGGAGGATCTTGCTGATAGCGTACAGAGTTGAGGACAGTCTCTCGATTAGGAACTCTCATTTCAGGAGCTAACCGCCCGCGTTGCTTCTGCACAGCTCCGGTTGTTAGATTTTAGACTCCTATAGCTGTATCCGAACGTGGGGGATTTCAGTGGGTCTAACGGCTGTCACTACCGCGGCCTACCCCAAGACAAACCGTGGGATACAGGGCATTCGAAGGATAACCCGTAGTCTAGACACCACGTCTACACCACCGATTACTACTATAGCACGGCTACGTCTGATATCCCGTAGAAACACTATAGCACTCCGTATAAATACGAAGCGATGAACCCACGAGGGAGAGACCCGAACTCACTCAGCTATACGCTATCCTATGCAAGGAATCATGGATGAACTTGGTCTAGATTAGGATAAAGAAGCATCCACTAACTCTGATTAGACTAGCAGGCATACAAACAGGTTACAACCTTATATGTTTATAACAGAAGATCAAGGGTCATGTTCATGAAGAACACGAGCCTCTAACTTATGAACAAACACGAAAGTATGAGAAACTCGCTCGTCAACTAGATCGAGGAAGCGTGTTCGTGAAGAACACGAGCCTCTAAATGATGAACGAACGAAGAACTCAAGAACACCGTATGAATGACACTATAGTCTAATTGGAAATGTCGAAATACTCACTTTGCTCTAATTGAAGAACAAGACATCCTCTCCAACACCACACTCTACCTAGCACCTACTCTCACCTACATGGATCAACTCATTTGATCCATGAGAGATCACATGAGGGAGGAAACAAGTGTTTTTCAAGAGGAGGAGGAGAATGGGATACCCTCTATTCTACCCCTCTCCATCTATTTATAGGCTAGGGAGAGTAGGAGAGGAGGAGGGAAGTGTGCAGCAGCTCCTGGGCGCCCTCAATTGCGTGGGTGACACGTGTCAGTCGAGAACCGTGAAGAACCGCAAAGAACCGGAGCATCCGAGGTGAAACAGGTGCTGAACCGGAAGGAAAAGGGCCTGAACCGGTAGAACAGGGGGCGAATCGGCGGTCCGGGCGGGCCAACCGAGCGAACCAGCGGCCAGGCCGAGGGGGCCGCGGCACCGCCTTGCCCCCCCCCCCCCCCCCCCCCCCGCGCCTGTGGCTGTGCGCCGCGGCCCGAGGCGGCGTCCCGCGCACGGCAGCGCGTACGCGCGCGCGTGACGCGCGGGGGCCAGCGCCCGGCCAGCCGTGTGGCGACACGTGGCGGGCGGCGGGATCCAGCGGCCCCGCGCGGGCCCCGTCCCTGATCCCTGGTGCAGCTCCTCAGCCAGTAGGAGGCCGCCACGTGGCGCTCCCTACTGCTGCTGCGGCGCAGCGCATGTGCGCCCGCATGCAACCTAGGAAATGCTGAAACCCAATCAGGGGTCGCCACGTGTCACACATGTTTTCGTAGACCGGACTACTGTGGGTCCCAGGTGACGTCATCTATCTTGTTTTTTTCCTATCTTCTTCACACGAACTCCGATGTAGGCATATAATATGTCCATTTCGATCGTCTTGACGAGGCCGTCGCAATGGTGCAGTCCAAATTGGCATTTGAAGTTGTTATGGATGATGTCCTTTAATAGCCATTGGATCACTTGCACTCAATTGTACTGTTTGGCACATATTTCGGTGCATCCTGCAACAAAAGCTAGAAACACCAACACTTGTGGAAATCATCAGTATCAAGCCCTATTCTAGTGTTGATGATCCTTTTACATTTATTTTATGCAGGTATTGACGGTGTAAAAGTAGCACTTAACAGCCGTCAACAACTCCCCCACACTTGACCTTTGCTCATCCCGAGTGAAGGGAGTCAGATCAAGGTGAGACATGATATCCAAAGGTATGAAGCAAGTATAAGAGATATTCCAAACCATACCTTGTACCTGTGAACTCTGTAAAGTGTCTATCATGCTATCTTGGGTAGTTGAAGAATGGAACGGTCATGAATAAGTCACTCTTGCTCATCATGTCAAGCAACTTGGGGTTTTGCAATAAATGTCCAAAACAAACCTTGCTTAGCTCCTCATTTGATTCTCTCAGATCGCTCAATGTGTATATGTCCTCACCAAGGCATTAGATTGTCTTTCTTTACCCTACTTCTAATGACGGTTATATGTGGAGCTCGGGGTAGGATAAAGGATAAGGCATACTTGTATCACATATATTGCAAAGTCAAAGACTGGATCCACAGAGAAAATCAAATCATACAATCAGATCAAGATGTGCACGTGTATGGATAGGATGGGTATGGCAAGGTGTATACTAGGCCCGGAATGGGTGCTAGATATTACCATACGTATATGATGAGTGTTGGTTGATGGTAAGGTGGACACTAGCCCCGGAATAGGTACTAGTTATTACCATCTAAGTTATGGAACTCCTTTTTGCATGATTTTCTCCGCTCTCCTTCTTGAAATTTTCGAGATATGGGCTATCTCTCTTTTCTCTCTTTTTTTTCTTTCTTTTTTTAGAAGATCTTGCCTTTTTGAGCATGTCTTTCTCTCTTTTTTTATATATAGCCCAATCTCTTTTAGAGATATTTAGAGAGGGATAAATCATGGAACAATGCATGGAGCTTTATTTTGTGGAATGGACTGAATGATACAATGCTAACTTCCACTGTGGAAGCATAGCAAGGGGAATATGGGTGAGTGCACATGAATCTTGATCATGAAAGTAATGAAGAGAATTCTCATAAGGGTCACAGAATTTGACAAAGCTCAATGTAATAACAAGCAGCATATGAGTATAAGATTTTCAACTATGAACATCATATGGCTTTGGTAGGACTGTGGCATATCAAAGAGGAGCTTTGCGAAGGGTTTTGTGATTTTTCAAATAAAATTCCCAAGCACCCAAACATAAAGAGCGAAGATCATATCATCAAACCATATCACAAACATCAACTACTTAGATAAGCATGCGTTCCCTAATGATATTTGTTCACAAGCATCAAGATAATAAGCAAGGAATAAAACATATGCAAGCCAACCACAAGAATCATGGAGAGCAAACAAAACACCGATATTTGAGTTTGATTTATTGGATAAGAATTGAGGATTATTCGAATTCAAAGGTAGAGAGTGAGATGAAGGGTGCACATACCATCGCTCCTGAAGGATATGAGGAACAAGGAAGACTAGTGGTGATTTGGCTGACCCGTGGGATAGCCAGCTCACTCTAGTTTACCTTGTCCTTGTCATGAAGGCATAGTCGATGTCGTGCAGCCCTTTGTGTGAGAGTTCTCAAGCGGATATGTTGATGATGAGCTTGAGAGAACTCCCCCACACTGGTGCTTGTACTGGTGCTGTTCTTCAAGCAAAAGTGGAAACAAAAGATGGACTCTACTGGTTCGAGAACCATAGAACCTTTATTCAAAAGCAAATATTTTTGTTGTTTTTACTCTATTTTATTGTCACCATGTCATTTGCTCGAAAGGGTTAGACCAAAATTACACTTCATACACAAAGGGGAGTATACTTACCTTGGACCTTTGAGAGGTCATATGTACCACCTTTGCATGTTGTGCAACATGAATCTGACACCTCAACTTACCTTCCCATTTGAATTTGGTTCAATGACTTACCCATTCAAATTTGACAATTTTCTACAGGGGTTAGTCAGCATATATGCAACCAAGATCCATGAAGATATAACTCTAAAGTTCATCAATCAAAACTCGACACCATGTCTTGTTTTGACTGAAGAAGACAGTTTTAACCTAAGCACCATGCTTAATTTGAAACAGTCTATGAATGTGTGTATACTCAAACATTCAAACCAAAGCATATGAACAAAGATAAAGGAGGCATGAAAGCATGATCAAGCTATTTATCAAAAGGGACATAAGCATGAGCATAAGACGGTGAACCTCGGGAACCTCCCGGAAGGGCTTTGTTTAATGTCAAAAGCAGGACTTACCTAACTAGTGGGCAAGATGCAAGAGGTGACATCATCCTCACACCAGGATAAGATTTGGTAGAGGGGGAACTATACTCAGGATGCTCACATGCCTCCCCCACACTTGAAGTTTGCATTGCTAGGCAACAAAACTCAAGTATGTAGTGATCAAGCTTCCTTTGTAAACGTTCCCTCACCAAAGCGTATCTAGGTGTTGTAAATGATGTGGCTCACATGTTCGTAGGCGTCACCTGTCCATCTTCCTTTTCAATCTTCACCTGAAGGGTTAGTGACCAAAAATACCCGAAGGACAACTTATCTTAAAAACATGTTCTTGCTTTTATTCGAAAAGGGAAATGAAACCTAACCTAATCCAGGCTATCTCCTGGTAGTGCTTTGTTTATTTATTGGTCATGAGCTCGACCATGGGAACTTCATCTTGCAGCTATCGTTGGTGGTGCCATTCCCGTCTCACTACCAATCCTTAATGTATCGGTGAAGCTTTAGCTGCAAGGTTAGTACCACAATGCACACACGAAATCTGATATGCTTATGATAGACATATGCATCCACAATCAACCTTCTAAACATTTTGCAGAAGAGGACCAGAAGGTGATTGCAGCCCTCGAGCGTGCTCAGCGCACTAAGCATGGCCGGCTCTGGATAGGCATGATGCAAGCATGGTTCATGTGGTGCATCAAGAATGAAACTACCATGCTTATCTGTGGAACCTTTGCCCATAAATTCCAGAGTCGGTGCCTCACAAAATTCCATGGCCCATGAGTTCTCTATCTCAAGAGATGCATCGTGGAGGCTCGATGTTGACTCTCGATCATAATCGAAAGCAACATAGTATGGGCCAGCGAGAAGAGGCTGAAACTCGGTCGAGATAGATGATAATCGTTCGCCTCCACAGAGGTGAAGAGGATCTCCCGAGTCATCCCCTTGAGGAGTAGAGAAGTCTACAACCTCAATCGGAACAGACTCGGATGATGCGAACGGAGATACGTGCATTATCGTCTCGAGCGGGTTTTGCTCGGGAAGAGGCTCTACCATGGAATGTTCATGACAAGAGATGGATGTGGTAGGAGTGGCTTCCCTAAGCTTTACATATAGGCTTCCTTGAGATTTATCAAGAAGTTCATCCAATGGGAAGCCCAAAAGAAGATCGAAATCCATGATGTCATAGATGTGAAAATCTAAGTGCACCTTGATCTTGTCTATGATGATTGGCACGTCCCTAGCAATCCCTCGACATGGGAAAATGTATTCTTTATACCTAGGACTTTGGAAATATCTATCAGTCGGGGTGAGGCGCATGTCACCCACCAAAGTGTCCAAAAAGCACTCTGCTATGATGCAAACTCCAGCGGCAGGGTCATGAATAGCATCTACGGTGTTTCCCTTCATGGAGCAATGGATGGTCGTGGAAGTCGAGCTGACCCGAATTATTTCAGAAACAGGCTTCGCTGACCAATCCACTTTTGCCCCATGATTCCAAACTTCATCGAGAACCTCATCAAAGTCCAACGATGCCGTAGGCTCCTCGTGCCAAGAACGATTTGAGGTGTTTGTGATGTCCCGAGAAGGATCACCCTCAAATCGAGAGGAGAACTCTGAAGGTTGAATTTCTTCTCCCTTTGGTGTTCGTGGTTCGGGAGAAGGCTCTCTAGACGAATCATTGGATGTGCAAGGTGAAAGCTCAAATTCGCCTGTTAAGAGACTCTCTTGGATCGACTCTGATTCTTGGTGGAGATCATTGTATCTGGGATGGGAAGAAGAGGTTTCTAAGAAGTATTGTAGGACCTCTCTTCTTTCTGTTGGAGTTTGGGTTCTGAATGATCCTCCAGCTACAAGGTCGAGTTCAAATGCAGATTCCATGTTTATCATCCCGTGAAAGATGTTCATGGATACATTATCGGGTATAGACAGGTCTGAGTTAAGCTCCAACAGGTGTGAGAACCTAGCCCAAGCTGCACCTATAGACTCGCACTCTAGTTGCTCGAATTCACGGAATTCACACGGTAGCGAATCTAAGTGTTCAAAAGGGGAGAACGAGTGACAAAAGTCATCTTGTAGTTCTTCCCAATTTTCTACACTCTCTATCGTGCGGGTGTACCACTGTTCCGCTGTGTCTACAAGAGAAAAGGGGAACAACTTCCACCTCAAAGTTTCATGTGTCATACCTGGGATTACCAAGCACGAACACAGTTCTTCGAACTCCTTTAAATGATCATGGGGATCATCACTGATGGCACCAGAGAAAGGTCGATTCCGAACCATGGCTATAAAGCCGGGACGAAGCTCGCAGCTAGATGTAGAAGTTGATGGTTTCTCTAAGATGAACTCACCCCTAGGAGTAAAGATGCTATTGCAGAAAAGCTTCTCCATGGGTAACGGGGGTGAAGGTAGAAGGAAAGAAACAAAAAGGATGTCTGATGGGTAATGGGGGTGAAGGTAGAAGAAAAAGGAAAAACAAAAGATACGAGGACCACTAGGTTCGAAGATAGATACAGCAACCGTTCCCCGGCAATGGTGCCAGAAATGCTTGTTGGCGTTTCTTAACGTCACCACTAGTTGTACACCTAGAGGGAATGTAAGAGCAACCGGGTATACCGCAAGCGCACGGAAATACCGCTGTAGCACTTCCCCAAAGGAGTATTCCAAAGGGTATCGAATCCAAGGAACGATGTGCACTACCTTCTATCCTAGATGAATGGTCCAAGGACACCAAGCCCCGGCTGTGGTAGAGAGATGATGGGGAGGATCCTGCTGATAGCGTACAGAGTTGAGGACAGTCTCTCGATTAGGAACTCTCGTTTCGGGAGCTAACCGCCTGCGTTGCTTCTGCACAACTCTGGTTGTTAGATTTTAGACTCCTATAGCTGTATCCGAACGTGGGGGGTTTCAGAGGGTCCAACGGCTGTCACTACCGCGGCCTACCCCAAGACAAACCGTGGGATACAGGGCATTCGAAGGATAACCCGTAGTCTAGACACCACGTCTACACCATCGATTACTACTATAGCACAGCTACATCTGATATCCTGTAGAAATACTATAGCACTCCGTATAAATACGAAGCGACGAACCCACGAGGGAGAGACCCGAACTCACTCAGCTATACGCTAACCTATGCAAGGAATCACGGATGAACTTGGTCTAGATTAGGATAAAGAAGCATCCACTAACTCTGATTAGACTAGCAGGCATACAAACAGGTTACAACCTTATATGTTTATAACAGAAGATCAAGGGTCGTGTTCATGAAGAACACGAGCCTCTAACTTATGAACAAACACGAAAGTATGAGAAACTCGCTCGTCAACTAGATCGAGGAAGCGTGTTCGTGAAGAACACGAACCTCTAAATTATGAACGAACGAGGAACTCAAGAACACCGTATGAATGACACTATAGTCTAATTGGAAATGTCGAAATACTCACTTTGCTCTAATTGAAGAACAAGACATCCTCTCCAACACCACACTCTACCTAGCACCTACTCTCACCTACATGGATCAACTCATTTGATCCATGAGAGATCACATGAGGGAGGAAACAAGTGTTTTTCAAGAGGAGGAGGAGAATGGGATACCCTCTATTCTACCCCCTCTCCATCTATTTATAGGCTAGGGAGAGTAGGAGAGGAGCAGGGAAGTGTGCAGCAGCTCCTGGGTGCCGTCAATCGTGTGGGTGACATGTGTCAGTCGAGAACCATGAAGAACCGCAAAGAACCGGAGCATCCGAGGTGAAACAGGTGCTGAACCAGAAGGAAAAGGGCCTGAACCGGTAGAACAGGGGGCGAACCGGCAGTCCGGGCGGGCCGACCGAGCGAACCAGCGGCCAGGCCGCGGCACCGCCTTGCCCCCCGCGCCTGTGGCTGTGCGCCGCGTGGCGTCCCGCGCACGGCAGCGCGTACGCGCGCGCGTGACGTGCGGGGGCCAGCGCCCGGCCAGCCGTGTGGCGGGATCCAGCGGCCCCACGTGGGCCCCGTCCCTGATCCCTGGCGCAGCTCCTCAGCCAGTAGGAGGCCGCCACGTGGCGCTCCCTACTGCTGCTGCGACGCAGCGCATGTGCGCCCGCATGCAACCTAGGAAATGCCGAAACCCAATCAGGGGTCGCCACGTGTCGCACATGTGTTCGTAGACCGGACTGCTGTGGGTCCCAGGTGACGTCATCTATCTTGTCTTTTTCCTATTTTTTTCACACGAACTCCGATGTAGGCATATAATATGTCCATTTCGATCGTCTCGACGAGCCTGTCGCAATGGTGCAGTCCAAATTGGTATTTGAAGTTGTTATGGATGATGTCCTTTAATAGCCATTGGATCACTTGCTCTCAATTGTAACGTTTGGCACATATTTTGGTGCATCCTGCAACAAAAGCTAGAAACACCAACACTTGTGGAAATCATCAGTATCAAGCCCTATTCTAGTGTTGATGATCCTTCTACATTTATTTTATGCAGGTATTGACGGTGTAAAAGTAGCACTTAACAGCCGTCAACACCAGGTCTGCTCGGCTACAGGGTACTCACCCTTTTTCCTGGTCTACGGGTCAGAGGCTATCCTCCCCACCGACGTGGCCTTCGGGGCTCCTCGCATCCAAAACTTCGATGAAGGAGAAGTGGAGCAAACACGCAGGCTCGACCTCGACAGTGTCGAGGAACATCGTGTGGCCACGCTCATGCGCCATACCCGCCACGAGTAGCAGCTACGTCGCTACCACGACCGCAACGTGCGGGAACATTCCTTCAACGTTGGCGACCTAGTCTTGCGGCGGATACAGAACACCAAGGACATACACAAGCTCTCTGCGCCTTGGGAAGGCCCCTTCATAGTTAAGGAGGTCATTGGACCGGCGACCTATCGCCTCCAATGGGCCGATGGCCAGGGCGTCCCGAACCCCTGGAACATCGAGCACTTACGTCGCTTCTATCTTTAGGAGCCTTGTATCAATAAAAAGCTATGTACTCTATCCTTTGTACTTCGATATATATAAAAAGATTACCTTTTCGACCTGCTTTTATGCGTTTTTATCTGTTTCCCCCTCCCCTTCGACACGCTCAGGGGCTTGGTTTAAAATTGGACCCCTCACGCTCGGGGGCTTGGTGTTAAGCTCGGCCCTTCACACTCAGGGGCTTGGCTTTGCCAACCTAAGGGTCGTTCGACCTAGGGGTTTCTACCTTTCTTTTTTTACCAGTGTTCCTTACCACAACTTTTTGTACGCCTTATAAGTATTCCTAGGTCATGGGGTTGCTCGACCTTTGGTTCCTGACCCCCCTCCACACGCCGGCAGCACGTAAGCCTCCACACCGAGCTGTGCAGTCGGTAAGCCGTTCCTCCACTGAGTTGGGTTAGCCGGGGGGGAAAGGGTTCTTGCAACCTCATTGCTTTTGCATTCTTATAAGGAGTATATGGGTTAAATAAGGGATCGCATCAACTTAATTAACAACGCCTTTTTGATTCATTCAAAATTTATCTTACATCAAAAGGGTCCACGACCCATTGGCTCTAACCATTTGCTACGTCCTAAGTTACATCTCCAGGTCTATTTTCTTCATAATTTCATCCGCGGCGGCCTGGATATCTTCAATGCCCACCAGCTGAGACAGGTTCAGCTCCTCCTTGACCTTCTCAAGGTCGAACGTTGTCACATGGTGCCTCACCGTGGCCAGCACGGTAGCAGCGGCGAGCTTACCGCTGTCTATCACCGCCTCCTCCAGCCGTGCGACGAGCTCCTGTGGCCCGCCCTCTATCTTGGGGACGTAGACGTCCACAAGGTACTCGGCGACCTCCTTGAGGTCGTCCAGCTCCTTCTGAAGATCTGCAGTCATCTCTTGATGATCAATGAGGGTTTGCATCGCCCGGCCAAGGTCGATCTCTAGATCCCTGCGCACGCCAAATTCATATGCAGCTTTTTGGGTGAAGTAATACTCACTGGCGACGACCTCATTGTGCTTCTCCTTGAGGATCTTCACCTGATCTTTGGACTCCTTGAGGTCCTTCTTCAAGGCGGACTCCCTCTTCTTGGCCTCTGCAAATGTCAAAGTCAAGAAGGGTACACCGCGATGTAAACTCCAGGCACAAAGACTAAGGGCGTTCCCAGAACGTACCCATGGCAGCGACCTTCAGCTCATCCTCCGCTTCCTTCGCCTTCAGCTTGGCAGCCTCAAGCTCCTTCTTCAAGGCCTCCATAGCCTTGTCCTTCAAGGCCGCCTCACCCTCGAGATGCTTTATCTCTTTTGCGGCCTCAATCTTGGCCTGAAGCACGGCCTCCCGCGTCGTGGATAGCTCCGCATGAAGCTTGGCGCCCTCCGTTAGCAAGTTCACCCTGCCCTGCGCCCGCTCGACAAGAGTCTGCACCCACTCATTATGAAAGATCGTCAAGTCAACGCGCCTAAGTGAATTAACTCCTCAGCCCCAAAGGCAATGTTGACTCACCATGAGCGTCCTGCTGATCGTCTTCGCCGCCTCCTTGATCGTTGCCTGCGCCGACTTGAAGTCGTCAAGGTCCTTGGCATCGGCGAGGATGTCCTCCTCCCACGGAGTGCCGGCATAGAGGCACCAGTTCTAGTCGTCCTCCTAGCCTCCTCCTCCAGTCTCTGCCAACCGTGTCTCCGGTAGGCCCGACTCAGGTGGGTCCCGCTCATGAAGGCCTTCTCCCTGCTGAGCGCTATCAGCAGTGACCTTGGCCGCCGTCGACGATGTTGTCCCCACGGTCCCAGGGACCTTGCTGGTAACATCCCCGCCTGAGGTCGCCGGTGACTGCCCCACCAGCACCTTCTCGAGCTTCCGCCCAAAAGCCTCTTGGCCTGAGGCATTCTTGCTGGTACCCGATGTAGCGGGAGTCCCCCTGCCCAAGGTGCACAAATTTGTCAGTACCGAGTATTCAACAAAGCCTCGCAGATCAAGAAAAGCAAGAAAACCAAGTTCAACGACCTATCCGCTGCCAGATTTCAACCGAACCTGAAGCGGCCTGGGTGGCGCCCGCCTCAGCTTCTTCTGCCACCCTTGGTCGCTCACACCTTCCGTACTTGGCTTCGGCTGCTGCTCGCTTATAACCCCGAGCGGGGTGTCATCTCCTCATGCGGCCGCTATGTCGCACGACCCTGCGGCGACGTCATGCGACCGCGCGTCATCCTGCTCCTCGAAGACGACCTCGGTGCTAGTTGTTGCCGTCTCCGACGATGCAATGGTGTCCTTCCACTTCCTCTTCTTCTTCTCCGCCTCGATGGTGGCGGAGACGATCTTGACGCCCTTGTGCGCCGGGATCTTGCCAGCGACCTACCGCGTGCGCCGGGTCGTTGGTGCCGAACTCACCATAGGCGGATCCTCCTCATCACTACCTCCCACCGATGAGTCGGAGAGGTAGTTCTCCAATAACTCTGGCAGCAGAGCCTGCACGTCCTCCGCCGCGCGGACCTTGAAACTGTGCTCACCCTCATCAGCGAGGGGAGCCGGGCTCCAGAACAAGCCCTCACGACCCTGCAACAGGTGACTTTCGTCTTAGATCGGGGGCGAGCAAATTCCACTCAAAAAGGAACCAAGGTCGATCAGCGACTTACCACTTCGGCGGGCCGCTTGAGGGAGAACGCCTTGGGGCACGTCCGGTTCCGGATCATCCCGTTGAAGAGCTCCCTCACCCGCGCCACCATCTCCTGCTTGGAGACCTTGCGTTGCGCCATGCAGGTCGGGTCGGTCTACCCCCAGTATTCGTAGGTCGGGTGCACCCGATCTTGGATCGGTTGCAATAGCCTCCGGCTGAAACTGATGACCACCGCACCGCCCGTTAGCCCTTCTTTCTTCCGCACCTTGAGGTCCTCCAGCAGTGGCTTGATGGCGTCCATCTCCCGCGACATCAGTTGGTTGGTCCACTCCGGCACCGGGACTGGCGCGAGTCCCGACCTAGTGACCAGCGCCGGCTTCGGGTTGTCGATGTAGAACCACCCTCACCTCCAGCCCTAGGTGTTGTCCGACAGCTCCAAGTCGATGTACACCATCTTCATGTGACGGCGTAGCATGAAGCTGACGGCCCCGACGACGCCATTCTTCCCTGTCTTCTTCACCTCGAAGAAGTACCGCCACAGGTCGAAGTGTGGTGGTATCCCCAAATACGCCTCGCACAGATGGATGAATGAGGAAACGGTGGTGACGACGTTGGGGACGATGTGTACCAGGTCAATACGGTAGAAGTGGAGCAGCCCGCGGAAGAAGTCGCCCGCCGGGACTCCAAATCCGCGCTCGATGTACGCGACGAAGGCGACGGTCTCCCCGGTCCCCTCGGAGGGGAAGGCTTCGCCGGCGGCTGGCCTCCAGCCCACCTGCTCCCTGGGCTTCAGCAGCCCGCGCTCCACCAGACCTTGGAGCTACACCTCCGTCACCGTCGAGTGCTCCCAAACCTTTTCCGGGGCCGACGCAAGCTCTGGGGCCATTTCTTCTTCGCTGAAGCCGGTGGATCTAGCTCTAAACACTACCAAGGACTTCTGGCGCATACGGTGGCGCTGGGCGCGATGGATCTAAGCACGGCGGCACCGGCGAATCTGCGCACTAGAACTCTTGGCGGCGGATCGGAAACCCTAGTTGTTGCGGGGGAATGGAAGTGAGTGGGGACCCCGACCCTTCACTCAGCCTTTTATAACTGGGCCGCATCAGTGCAGTGGGCCGCGATGCCCCAAATGTCCCTTCGGATTCGGCGATATTCCCAGCGACCCAACGGATACATCGCCAACGGCTCTTTCGGCCTAACAACCACAGGCAGTAACAGCTCGCGCCGTGCAGGAATCCATGCCCGTTGGCCTTTTGCCCAACGGCCCGGCGTCCATGGACTCGTTATGCCCTAATTCAAGCCCCTTCCCCATCATTTTCTCCAAGGTCTCCTGGCCTCTGACGACCTCCGGGTCTATGATAACACCTTCACAAGGTCGATAGGTACTACCGCTTGGTAGGTCGCCTCAGCTTTCGTTGGCAGGTTCACTCCCCTGGCTCCACTGCTCGTTGGCGACCTCCGGGTCAAGTAGCACCTCCCTGAGGTCGCTAAGGTCCTGCTACCTACTAAACCGCCTTAATGGCTATACCAACGGCCCCGCGCTTAATGGCTCCACTGCCCGTTGGCGACCCCCTGGTCAAGTAGCACCTCCCTAAGGTCGCTAAGGCCCTGCTGCCTTCTAGGTCGTGTAGACCTAGAGTTTCCAGGCTGACTACCTGCATTGTGTCACTGCACAACGACCGTGTCGATTCAGGTCGACACGGGTCCCTCGTCTCTACGAAAGGCCTCCCGTAAGGTCGGCGTGCTATTACAGCCCTGCCGGGACCTTGGTATCCGTACCATTGCAGCCCGGGCGCCCTTAAAACCACTGAAATCATGATATTTCTCATGCAAAACTATATTTACAGCTTCATAAGCTCCAAAGAGTTTGGCCCTTGGCCAAATTACAAGATACAAAGATATCAAAGGTCATGAATTACCTTCCAAAGTGCTTACGACTCAATCTACACTAATAAGGCTTGTCGCAAGCTTTCTTCTAGCTTCCGGACCTACTCGACGATCTTTACAGCCACTGTGGAGGCAGCTGCCACACAGGCACCTCTACTCGCGCACCAACCGGTCTCCTGCGGCGCCCAGCGTCAAGTCTGAGCTTCCCCGCAAGATCGCAGAAGGTCCGAGCTTTAACACCAACCTCGCCAGGTGGAGCGCAACACCCACTAGCATCACCTCAGGCCTGAAAATGTTAGGGCCAACGATGCAGCTACTACTTCATACTTCTCCTGGGTTCCTCGGCGGGACTGGGAGAAGAGGCCAATCGAGTTCTTCGAGCCTCGCAAGCATTCTTCTAGCTCCAAGCATGAACTACATCAACCCTACACTCTGGAGGGCGGACACAAGCCCCCGGCTTGGCAATGTTACTACACTGGATCATCTTGCTTCACCTTTGAAGATTGGTGTGGCTTGCTTCGGGGTTTGGGTGCCTATTTATACTACAAAGCACCTGCCATTCGGTCTTATCCGCAAGCCAGCTTGCGTGGTGTCCTCATCCTCAAGGTCACTGTACACTCGTGGAACACGAGGTCACTGTTCGCACGTGAGTGGCATTGGCGCGCCTGTCCCCTACCTGGGGTTTGGGTGCCCATTTATACTACAAAGCACCTGCCATTCGGTCTTATCCTCAAGCCAGCTTGCGTGGTGTCCTCATCCTCAAGGTCACTGTACACTCGTGGAACACGAGGTCACTGTTCGCACGTGAGTTGCATTGGCGCGCCTGTCCCCTACCTGACTACATCCTGGAGCACCTTTGTCTTTTGCGGGTGATAGCGACCTCTGCTACCTCTGCAAGCTGGCCCGTGACCGTACAGTGCATTCGTGACTCTGGTTGCACCAGACCTGTTGCCTGCTGACCTCTGCAAGATTCTGGAGCTTTTGTCCTATAGCGTCGGCACTACAAGAACATCTGTTTCCTGAGCAGAAGGTCGTAGGTTTGGATTATTTTTCTCTTCTTCTTCTTTGGAGCATCAAACCGGCCATCCTGGTCGCTTTACTGCTCGGGGGCTACTACACTAGTGCGTCTTTCGACGCCCTATTTTCTTCAGGTCGCCTCGACCTAATGGAAGCCTGCTTCCATCACTTCTCCGCTCGACCTACCTTCGGTAGGCATGGCGACCTTTCCGAAGGTCGCGGCAGCTACTACATTGTCCTGACTCAGGTCAGGTCGACGGTTCTACAAGGTCTACGCCTCGTCTTCACTTCGACTTCATGGTCCTTTGACCCCGAAGCTCGACGTTCAACTTCGTGCGCGCAACGGAGGGGTTTTCTTTTCTTTTTGGATCCCCGTGCACCCTTCACGACCTCGATGATGTTGCGCCTTGCTACTCTTCGACACAACCTCGCCTCGGCCGCTACGCCTACACGTCGATCGGGGGCTTGAGAGACATGGGTACCCATGGGTCCCCACCGGCCAGGGTCCCAGGGGCCCTAACAAGTGGACCCGACCTTCCAGAAGACCTGCCGACCTGCAAAGTGGGCCCAGCGACCTTATCCACACCTCCGACGACCGCGGGCGACCTGATCAGGATCCCGGAAGACCCACGAAGCTTGGTGTGCAAGTCAAGACATCGCGACCTGGCGCGCTGCCGCCTGTAGCTCCGAGTATCATGGGATACTCCTTGTAATCCGGGAGGTATGCTTCCCGCAGTTGTAACTGACCCCGACACGGGTCAACCGACCTGGCATGCAAACCCTAGCCCGTCCTCCCCATATAAGGCGGCCTAGGGCTCCATGCACAGGACATCTCATCTTCAACCTCCCGCATAATCCACCACAACTGGACGTAGGGTATTACTCTCCGGAGGCCTGAACCAGTATAAACCCTTGTCTCCCTGTTCCTCGCCGCCATACTCGCCTAGTTCTGTGTGCATCCCGTGCATAACCACCTACGCTCTTAGGTCCCGGTCCTCCATTAACCTGCAAACCTCTAGGGCAACCCCCTAGCGGATCTGTCTAGGTCTCACCCCCTGACAAATGGTTTCGCCATTCTAGCAGCAGCTACCTAATTGGGCGGCTTTCTTTCCTCCTGGCGGTGCTGGATGGCATGCGCCATGGACTAGTGCCACAGGTTCGGGTGTTAACACCCGTCCTCCTCCTCATCAAGCGTACAACGCCTTCTCGCAGCCGTCGACCACTTCTGCACAACCAAGCTGGGACACCACCGGTCTTATGCAGGCTCTTCATGCCGGCTCTCTTTAGCAACCATCCAATGGCGAGTGGTTCATGGTCACCAGCGCTAGTACCCACATGACTAGTGATCAAGGTAACTTACCTACATATTGTCCTTCATCATTGCATATTTCATCACATGCAATTGTTGGCAATGGATCTACTCTACCCATTCTTGGCACAGGCACTACCTCCATTAACTCACCTAATGCACGATTCATCTTACCCCATGTCCTGCATACACCACATCTCATTAAAAATCTCATATCAGTTCGCAAATTCACAAAAGATAATGCTTGTTCTATTGAATTTGATCCCCATGGTTTTTCTATTAAGGATCTTCACAGTAGGAAAGAAATCATGAGATCCAGTAGTGGTGGTGACCTCTACCCCTTCGGCCCAAGCACGATCACATCTCCTTTGGCTCTCACGGCATCCTCGTCAAGTGCTGATATGTGGCACCGGTCCACGACGCACGCCATCCAGCACCCCACGGGGCACCGCCAGGAGGAAAGAAAGCCGCCCAATTAGTAATCGTTACTGTTGAAGGCACCACGTCCGCCGTAGCCGCAGCCCCGGGCGCGACCACAACCACCAGCGTTGTGACCGCCACCGCTGGAACGACCGCCGTTGTTGTTGGAGCCGTATCGATGGCTGGAGTCAGAGCGAGCACCCGAGGACTCAACTGAAGAGGCCGCACCCTCAGTTGTGATGAGGGCGGTCTCAGAGGTCGTAGACAGCGGCTTATTCTTATTTTGGGAGGCCTCCTCGGCAATGAGCATCATCCGAGCCTCGATGAAGCTGGGAAACTGAGGAAGCACCGACAAGAGAGTCTTCAGAGTGTGGTAGCGAGGATTTAACCCCGCGATCAGCTGATGGACAAGGGTGCGGTTGCGAAGCAGCTGGTCACAGTCGGCGAGAGTCTTGAGCCGGTGACAGTAGGCCGAGGTGGAGAGCACCTTGCTGGAGATTGTGGAGCTCGGCCTCGAGTTGTATAGCACGGCTCTCCTTGTTGTTGTTGAAGAAATCAGAGATTTGCTTCCAGACGGAGTACGTTCTCGGTTTGTCCTCCATGACCATGTCCATGAGGTCGTCGGCGAGTGTGGCATGAATCCACATGAGGACGGTGAGGTCGGCTTGCGCCCAGGCGGCTCATTGGGGCGCGGAGTGTTGACATCAACATGCGAGAGGAGGTCAAATCACCCAAGAACGATGCGGAAGGTATTCTTACAGCACCGGAAAGAAGTGGACAACATATCAAGAGTAATGGGAACAAGGCTCTTGATTTTGAATAGTGGTTAAATGAAAGAGAAGAAGAAGCTGCAGCTGCTGACACGGTGGTGCTGGCGACCTCAGACATGAGCGCGGTCGTGGAGTCGGAGGAAAGGGCAGCAGTGGTCATGGTGGCTCGCCAAAAAACAAAAACAGAGAGAAAAAAATGGAAGGCTCAGGAACGGGTAGCTCTGATTACCATGCAGAATGAAAATTCGCCTTGAGTTCCATTCCAATCACAAGAGCCTATAAATAGGCAGTACATGCACACGGGTTTGTTACATGAGTGGTGATCCTTATCATCCGCTAGGCAAGAGGAACTACAATTAAGGAGAGGCCTACATCTAAGGTGGTTGATGGAATAGGATCTGATATGGTGTGATGAAATGAATGGGTTTAGAAGGTCGTCGATTCAGTAGGTATGTGGATGTGTGGAGAGCTTCGTCCCAATAATGAGGAGGCATGTGTGCTTGTAACAGAAGTGTAGGAATAATGTCATTAGTGGGTATTGTGTTTATCTTGGGGATAATTTGGTTACCTGGTCTTCCAAGCGCTAGCACACTGTGTCGAGGTCAAGTGCCGGAGCTGAATATAGGGTAGTGGCAAATGCAGTCTCTGAAACATGTTGGCTACGACAACTTCTGCAGGAACTACATCGACCTACAAAGAAGGCTACTCTAGTTTTTTTAGACAAAGTATCTAGCAAGTAATCTTGTGCAACATCAACGGACTAAACATGTTGAGATCGATCTACATTCTGTCCGTGACAAGGTGGCTCTTGGAGATGTAAAGGTTCTGCATATTCCATCTCAGTCTCAGTTTGCTGACATTTTTACCAAGGGCCTTCCACGCGCGTTGCATGAGGATTTTCGTTGCAGACTGAACATTGTACCACGTCCGGGCTGAGGGGGGCTATTGGAGTATATCGTTCTCCTTGCCACAACGTCCACATTAATTGACAGAGTCCTCGATGCCAACTACTCCAGGAGATCCGGTCCTCAACCTCCTCAACCGCATGCACTGATGGTCCTCCTTAGATGTAGACCTCTCCTTAATTGTAGTTCCTATTGACTAGCGGATGATAAGGATCACCACTCATGTAACAAACGCACCGCTCATGTAACAAACCCGTGTACATGTACTGCCTATTTATAGGCTCTTGTGATTGGAATGGCACTCAAGGCGAATTGCCATTCTGCACATGATCCATCTAGTTTCTCTTTTAGGTTGGCCTAGCTAGTTTTAGCGTGAAAGAATCTTGAAAAGAGAAAGTGGACAAGAAAAAAGAGGAACTTAAATAATAAATGCTAAGAAAAAAAGGTGAGAAAAAGGAAAGTGGACAGAAAAGGGACTTCCAAGTATATTCATAAAAGGTGAGAAGAGGAAGAAGAAATGTTAATAATACATATGGGCTATCTTGTCCACAAATGACTTGAGCTGCAGTGGATTCTTGTCTGGATACGTCTCTTCTTTTTTTTTTTTTGAAAAAAATAGCAGGAGCTCTGCCTTCCACTATAGAAGAACAAGAGTGTCAACAAAAAAAAACAGACTTTAGACCCTTACAGGATTCTTACACTTACGCCACCTCATCATACGCTCTGTTTGGCTAGCTGGTGGCTGATGGCTGATTTGTTGAGATGAAAATATCACTAACCGACGTGTAGCGGGTGGTTAATGTTGATTTGTTGTGAGAGAAAAATATTACTGATAAGTTAGACGAAATAAGCTTTGGGCACAAAAATATGAAGAGAAGCAACACTTGAAAATTCGTAAAAGCTCCTTTCAGGGTGCTCTATATCCTCATCGTGGATGCTTCATCTAGGAAATTGCTCCACTTCCGCACTTTCCAAATATTCTACAAATTAAGACCAAATATTCCTTTTTCTCAAACTAAGAAAAAAAGGTGAGAAAAAGGAAATTGGTCCTTTGGCACTGCCTTGTCCGGATGTGCCTCTTCTCTCTTATTAAGACCACTTCAATAATTGATCTTTATATTTAGTTCAACAAATGAATGATTTTCTACAGAAAATGCAAGCTGTGGTAGCTAGAGG
Source organism: Cenchrus fungigraminus (assembly GCA_036936925.1). Classification (NCBI taxonomy): domain Eukaryota; kingdom Viridiplantae; phylum Streptophyta; class Magnoliopsida; order Poales; family Poaceae; genus Cenchrus; species Cenchrus fungigraminus. The sequence continues at coordinate 126,278,056 of CM072773.1, forward strand.
AGACTTTAGACTCTGCCATCAAATCACACGTCTCATATGATTTACCGTGAATTTGTTTCCGGGGCATGCATGCCGTAGTGTATATTCTCTCCTTTTTATATTCTCACTTGTCTGATTGGTTTAATCAATCTAATGGTGCTCAAGGGATAAGGCTCCAGTAATTTGAGCAAGATTGGCCGTCCGATTTCTCTTGAAAGCGTGTCGTTAGCATGCACCCAGAGCTGAGAGCTCCCTCCACTCGATGATGAAACATGAAAGCGCTAGCTAGAGGGGTGGGTGACCAGGCGATGACTCCGTTGCAAATCCGAATGCTTGGTTCGGATTGAGCGGGCATGTAATTCCGTGAGAGCAGGAGAAAGGGTCCAGCCATATGAAAAAGAAAGAAAAATAAAGGAGGGAAAGATACAGTAACATTAAATTTGACGGAAAAATCTTGTGGGGAGTGCAAAAATAAAATTAGTGGCTATTTAACCTTGAGTATCTAGGATACTTATATTTTTTTACACTACAAGAAACTATTTAATCTGTGACGAACTTTCTGCGACGTTCTCAGAGAACATCACGAAGAGCACTACGTCTGCGACGTATTCCTGTTTTTCGTCATGGATGTGCACTGATGGATATTGAAGCCCAGAACACTACGACGATTTGTTAAATTCGTCACGATTCTACGACGTATTCCTGTTTTTCGTCACGGATGTGCATTGATGGATATTGAAACCCAAAACACTGCGACGATTTGTTAAATTCGTCGCAATCCGGCCCACAACACTACGATGTTTGAGCAGATTCATCACGATCAACAAATGAAAAATAGTCATGTTATGGATGGAAAAATTGATAAATTAAATTTTAAAAATTCAATCAATAAAAATAGTCATGTTATGGATAGAAAAATTTTATAAATTAAATTAAAAAACCAAAAAAAATAGAGAGGGCCAAAGAACCGAACTCACAACCTCAATAAAAAAAGTGTACTCGAGGAGGGTCGAACCCTAGACCCCTAACCACCAAGAATAGCACCTTACCACCGGGTTATGTTATTCTTTCTGATTCTGCCAAGGATTTGATTTTTTAATACGCATCATACAACCGGAAAAAATAAACCGGAGCGGGAGGGAAAAAAGGAGGGGGCAGGACTCAAACCCGCACTCTTGCACTCCAAGAATAGGACCTTACCACTAGGCTATGTTGTGTTTGTGATTTTGTGAAAGGAATTGGCTTTTTAATACACCTTGCCTTACCAGAACCCCTCCCACGTCGGCCCAGTCATGCGGCCACGTCGGCCCGCTGCGCCCAGTCACGCGGCCGGCGGAGCGTGGGAAAAAAAATGAGCTAGAGCGGGGAGGAAAAAAAAGGAGGGGACGGGGTTCGAACCCGCGCCCTGACACACGAAGAGCACACGTACTACCACTGGAGTACTTCGGCATTTGTATTGCTTTGATGATAGTTTAAATCATATACCAAGCTATGGAGCTTCGAGACCACGTGGCAGCACTGGATTTGTCGAGTTGCTTCGCCGGGACCACGTGGCGCACGCTGAGCTCGTTTTCCCCATCGTTTTTTCTTTTTAATCTACAATTAAAATTTGAAACTGGTGTTTCTCGGTTATAGTAACTCCAAATTCATTGATTCTTTTTTCTGATTTTTTGTAAAATCATGATCGTTCATGTAATATCGTTTGTTTTCATATTAATTGCTATTTTATTTATCTTTTTTATACAACTTCTTTTCTTATACCGAAAGAGAATAAATAAAAGATATTTTTCAATAACAAATGGTAACATAACTTCATATTTTCTAATGTTATGATAAATATAAGGTTGTAGCCAAGTTTGAGATGCATACGACTTTGAAAATGTAAATCACCACTCAAATCTCAAAGTTTGTGTTGAGTTTTAGAAAACTATAAGAGGGATGTATCCATTTGTAAACAATGTAGGTTCCGCCGTTATCGAAATCATTTGAAAATTTTATATAAAGTTTAAACATCCATAAAATGATTCCATGTCAAGTTTTAGAATTTTCGGAGAAGTTTTAGATATTATTATCATTATTTTATAACAAGGTGACTAGTACAAGTTTGAGTTTTTCATATAAGTAAATTGATTTTTTGTCAATCTCCTAGATGTGTGCTAGAATGGACCATAGGCACCTAAATACAATTTTTTTGAATTTTTTTGAATCTTATTAGAGGTACATATAGGTCAATTTGGAATTACTTTCGGTAAACATGTAGAAATTCATTTAAATGATAGAAAATAGCAAATCTACGTGAAAATTCATGAAACTCCTAGGTGACAACTTATATGCTATATTTTACCTGTGAAAAATGTTTTGAGGGTATGTAAGATAATATTTTTTTCAAGTTACTTCACAAGGGTGTCTTTATTAGGTATTTAAAAATAGAAAAATAACTTTTTTGTATGACAATTGGAAATCTAAATCTCCAAATACTAATAATATAGTAAGGTTGAGGTTTCATTCAAATTTAAGGTGGCCATGGGGTAAAAAAGTACTTGAGTGTCTACACACTTTGAAGTTTGAGTTGAGTTGTATGAAACAATGTGATGAACTATCTAGTTTATGAACAATATATACTCCAATTTTCACAAAATCTTATGAAACTTTTTTGTACAGCTTTTACATCCATAAAATGATTCTATGCCAAGTTACACAACTTTTTGATAAGTTTTAGGTATTATTATCATTATTTTATAACAAGATGACTAGTAAAAGTTCGAGGTTTCCCTACAAGTCAATTGAATTTTTCTTCATATCTAGGGAATGGACTATAATAGACTATATGAAAATAAAAATAATTTTTGTGCACTTTTTTGTATTTTATTAGATGCACTTGTAGTTCAATTTGGAATTAATCTCGATAATAATGTAGAAATTCATTTAATGCATAGAAAATAGTAAATTAGTTCCAAAATTTATAAAACTTGTACAATACAACTGATATATACTCCTTTTGATTAAAAAATACAATGGTGTATATATGCCAATTACTTTCCTGTGTTACTTTATAATGATGTAATACAATGAAAAAGAAAAAGAAAAATGTTAAATAGACCAGAAATTGAACCAGACCTGTTTCAACCCAAATGGCCCAACTATTGTTGACCGTCCACTGTCGATCCAACGGCTCAGATTGCACCGTCTTGGTATAAAATGGCATCCACAAACCCTAGCGCACCTCCGTCGCCCTTCATCCAGGCACTCCCATCCGCCCCCAGTCACTCCCATCCGCCTCCACCTCTGGCCATGCCCCCTTCACCTCCGTCGCCTCCTCCCCGTCCTCCGCCTCCACCTTTGGCGTGGCTTCTCCGCCTTCCACTGCGAGGGCCTCCTCCGCAACACCTCCATCGCACTATGCGTTGGGGCGCGGCTGGGCTAGGAGGTGGCCGTGCTGCGCCAGGTCGGCGCATCCGACGCCGTCGGCATCAACCTCGCGTCGGCGCTACCGCTCGTCATCTGGGGGACTTCCACGCGCCAGATCTGAGCAGCATCGGAGGCCGGAGGGCGCTCGGCCTAGAGACCCTGCGGCGGTGGTGCTCGGATTCGGCACGGCATCGTCGGCACCTCGGCACAGATCCTGCTGCTCGGGTGCAGGGCCTCTACCTCACACCTTCGTCTACGACCCCCTCCACATCGTCGAGGAGCCACGGCCGAGTCAAGATCTGGTTCCAGGGGAAGGAGGGAGTGAAGGCGGCGGGGTGGACGACAAGAATCCATGGCCATCGCCGCTGATGTTTGCTCGGGCGTGGCCCCCTTCGTCACGCTCCGTGTCGCTATGGACGCACTCCCTCTCCAGGTCCTTTCCCCTGTCCCCTCTCTCATTGATGCTGCTCATCAGTCCTAGGGATTTCGGGTGTGGACATTGAACTGTAGTAGATGGTACGATGCTGCGTTAGGATCGGATTGCCTCATGTTTGGCTTACTGTTACGACAGATGCTTAGACAAAATGTTGGGTTGATTTCATTCTGTTGGTTCTGAGGACATGATTTTATAGTTATACTTAAATTCAGAACCATTCCAAAAATTTGTGCTCTATTCAGACCTTAGAGTAGAGGCATTTTAAGAAACTACCTGATCTTCGATAACTGCATTCATCATATAACATATGCTCTCTGGTTCAGATTTTCATGGTTGGACTATGTGTACATTTCAAATTCAGATGAATTGAGTGTTTGAATTGGAACAAAAGAAATAGCTTAGATGATGATTAATTGATTTATTTCATTCATCTGGTTACACAAATACAGTGATACCAGTTCAGTTGTTTTAGAATATCAGATGTGAAGCTATTTGATTTTTCCCTAACTATTGCTTCCTTTGTGAAAGGACCATCGGCTAGAAGGATATCACTATTGTGGACCACTCTTTGTTTCGCCCATTATGCAGTTGGTTTGGTACTTGATTCAGGTTGTTTGTTATTCTAGAGCATCTAGCTTCTCTTGCAGATTTCCTTCATGCAGCTTATCTAGAGTTCAGTGTTTTGAACTGAATCTTATGCTTTGAAGTAGCCATTTCTTATGTAGGTTGTAGGCTGTCCTTGTATGTTCTTTAGAATTTGAGACATTGGGTTCAGTTATATCATATATTCACAATAAGATTGTGTTATGTATGCTATGATGCAATGTTGAGACTTCATAATGTGAACTTGATGTGTAGCATGGTAGTGGCCTTCTGCATTGAGCAGCTACCAATTTGTATCCTCCACATTGGGCTAAAATTTTGTCAAATGTTTGCACCTTTTTCCCATTTAAGTTACTAAAGATGGCATTACTGCCTTTGTTTACGACCTCAATCAATTCGCATTGCTCAATGCAGGTACCATGTTAATCAATGTGAATGGTTTATACAATATGCTATAAATTGAATTGCACAAACTACATTTCATTGGAATGAGGATACCTCATTTATACATATTCTGAATTGTATCCATGTATCCATTTCAGTTTAGTGTGCGCATGTTCTGTTTTGCGGATGCATTGTTCAGCAGGCTGTCCTTCTATAAATTGTCATCTTTCAGTAAGTACTTCTCGTGTGCACACTGATGTCAGTATAATTTGCATTCTGAACTTATAGTCAGCATCAATTTGTGCTGAAGTTAATGTTAGAATCCTTTGGCTGTCTCATAACTTTTGATCATCATACATCCTACATTGTTTGAGAGCTTGGTCCACTTGTGTTGTTGACATTTTAGTTGTAAACCACTGCTGCATATGCTTACACTCTAAACTACAAGTTCCTGTTGCACTAGGATTTGATTGTGGAAATCTTAAGAGATGAACAATACTCATTTTTCTTATGCTCATTGCTGATCTACTTATCTCTAACTGACTCTTAGCTTTCTTATGTTTTTTATATGTGCATGTGCGCTTGATGGCGGATCTGAATCTTGGAGCTGCATCCAGTGAGTGGCTGCCTTTCCTTTCCAAGAGGAGATGAAGTAGTTTGCTGAGTTCGAGGTCAAACTAGAGCTTTTGCCATGGTGGCTTTTGATGCTAGATGAAAATATATGTGCCATGTGTATTATTGTTGTGATGAGATGCTTCATTTGTTGTGATGAGATGTTGGATTATTATTTATCCTTGTAAAGAGATGCTTAATCTTCTTTGAAAATGGGTTGGTTTTTATTTTGATTTGGGCTGAAATGAAAATGTATTGATTTAATGGGTTGTATGTGAAATGTGCTGAAATGAGAATGGATTGATTTAAATCAAATTCTACGTGCAAAAAAAAAACAAAATCCATGTCCGCATGCCACGTCAGCATACTCGTCACTGTCCACGTCATCACCTATTGTCCATGTCAGCAGCCACGTCAAATTTAAGTCAGCAGCCACGTCACCTCCATGTCAGCAGCCACATCACCTCCAAGTCAGCAGCCATGTCACGTTCAAGTCAGCAGCAATCGTGACGATTTATTTCGTCGCGAATAGTGGGCTAGAGGTTGGGCTGCATGGGCCTCGGACTACTTCGTGATGATCTAGATACGTCACGGACTGCGACGTTTAGTAAGGAACGTCGACAGATTTAATCAATGACACTCAATCCACCATGAAAATTTAAATCGTCGCGGATGCTGATTTGCGACGAATTTTATTTAATCCGCGACAGAATGATTGTGTCACAGATTAAATGATTTCTTGTAGTGTTACCATCTGTACGAGCAGTGACTAGAGCGCGTTTGCGATCTTGTACCAGGTTGGCTCGGCCCGCCCTACTAGCCCAAGCCTGGGCGGGCCTGGCTCAGCTGGTCCAACTCACCTTGTTTGCACCCATATACGAAATGAGGCAGGTGACGCCGCAATGAGCTTTCGAGACTTAATTCGTCGCCTCGTGGATGTGGACGCTTGCACGGCAGACACGAACTTCCTTCCTTCCGAAGGAAGCGACCGAGACCTCCCCGGAACCAGCTCCCGCCGCCCCTCCCTCCTGTCTCCGGCGACCTCGCCGCAGCGGGTAGGGAGGGGGGCTACCTCTCTTCTGTAGTATAGCTGTAGATCTAGTTGTTTTTACCTTCTTTAGTTTAAATTTGTGCCTTCTGCTAGTGCCTATATGGCTTATCTCCCGCCTGCTCTCGTCGCCATGTTCGTCGGTGCCTTCACCGCTGAGGTCCTCCTCGGTGGTTCTCGCGCCGCTGCCGTCGCTGATGTGAGCCAGGTATGTGGTACCCTAATAAATCCTCTTTCTTCCGTTGTGGATCTCGGATCCCTCGCCTTCCCTTTCTCCACCGCTCCACCGCCTTGCCTCTGTCGAGATCTGCTCCGTCTCCATCTCCACTTTAGGCAGCAGGTGGTTGTTCCACCTTCTTTGCCTCCCTCCGGGATGCGGCAAACCAGAAGGTGTCGAACGCACCGTCGTTGGCCTTTTCCCCTTCTCGCCTGCTCCGTGCTGAGCCTCGATCTACTTGCTTCTGCTGTGGATTTGGGTTCTCCACGTTTGGCCACTTCACCTTTGGTTGTTCTGATGCAACTGCCTCCACTGGTGGAGGCAATTTCGCTATTGTTGAACGCATCGGTGAATTTTGGTCGCCGTCTCCTTCCTGAGGACTGCTTCTCGACATATCAAAATCTGCCCCACCTCCTTTGCTATGTACCAATCACTGGCGGAGCTAGGCATTGGCCAAGGTGGGCCGTGGCCCCCCCTTGGCCCAGCAAACATCACCCCATATGCATGTTTACAGCCCAAAAAATTGGCCCAGCTACTTAGTAGTGCTACCTGGCGATCGATGCAGCTCGCGCCTCCTCGGCCCCTCACGCAGTCGCACTGACGGCCGCCGGATGCGAGGTCATAAGCATCAACCTTTTGCAGGCTCCCCTCCACCGCCACCCCCAGGAGTCCAGGACCAGGAGGATCCTCAGTTTGCCGGTGCCGCTCGCCGGCCTGGCGGCCTCCGCCTGTCTGCCGCTCTCCGCCTGGCAGGCTACTCCGCTCCCCATTTGCAGACACCACCGAACGTCCGAACCCCAATTCCAATTCGTTCGTCAGTTCATACGAGCCCTGAGAGCTTCTTCCATTTTGGTCAGGGATTCATTTATTCAAGAATTCAGCAATCATCAATCAACATCATCGACAAGTGCAGGTAGGCGGCACTTTCTTTGCTTCTTTTTCCTTGTTCCAAACAATTTTGTGAAATGTGACCAAAATATATTATTAACCATATGATATGTAATTATGTATATAATGACATCATTAGTGCTAAAATGGCCCCCCCTATGGTTCATTCCTAGCTCCGCCACTGGTACCAATGGTTGTTCCGATGCCTCGGTCTCCATCAGTGGAGGCGAATTCGCAGTTGTTGAACGCATCGGTACATGCTTCTCCCCCTCAGCAGATGTCTGTCCTGCAGTTAGTGTTGGCCAGGCTCTCTCGTCTTCACCTGGGATCCTGGTTTGTGCACCCTCTACCTCCGGCGACGGCTACTACAACAACTTTCGGTCGCCGGTGCAAGCTACTCTCGTTTGCACGACTGTCCCCTGCTACAACCGTCGCTTGATAGCACGGTCCCTCCGCCCCGGCGTACGCATCGACATCGAAGCCCCTGCGCCATCTCGCCGGCGGGTGAAGCCCATGGATCAACATCTCTTCAGTAGCTGCTGGAAGAACCTGTATCGGACCTGGTTGTAATTGAGACTTTTTCTAAGGTTTTTATTGTAACTTGTCTGCTGTTTTAATATAGTATGTTATGTTGCAAAAACAAAAATTCTCGCCTCGCCGTGACGACGCCGATGGCCGGGACACGCGACGGCGGAAAAAAAATGAGGCACGACCACGTACGCCACCAAGATATTTCCGGCCGTTGGATCGGCGGCCACTCGTCGTCGCGGCACGATATGCATCTTTCCCCCTTCTGCTCACGTCTCGCTGGTAGGTAGACTACCGGAGCTTGGCCGCTCTATATAACTGGCCAGCTGCTTGGTCGCTGCAACGGCATGGCATGGTGTGCTGGTGGCAGAAGCTTAGGAACCCGATCGAGAGAGGGGGCGTGCTGTCTTACGGTGCTAGACTGCTAGCTAGCTAGTGCTGCGGTGGCGTAGCAGCAGCGGCAGCAGGCAGCAGCCATGAGCAGCGGCGGCCGGGAGAGCAGGTGGCCGGAGCTCGCCGCCCTCCGCCGCGCGCTGATGGCGCGCGAATCCGCCGTACCGGGGAGGCAGCACCCGGGGTGGCGCGGCGCCGGCGACCACGCCGCCGCGGCGGGCGGCGACGGCAAGAGGGCCAAGGTGATGCACCTCCTGCTCTGGGGACCCAAGTGATCGATCCCACTTATCCGGCAACAACCTCGACCTCTCGTGGCGCGCTCCGGCGAGTGTTTCCGGCGGCGGCTCGGCTCCGGCCGCCCGGCCTGCCGGATTGTATTGTAAATAACCATGGTAGTATGCCAGTTGCTCCCTTGTCTTGCACCACCACCTCTTTGTTTGCTCAGGCTGCTCGTCGTCGGTGAGTGTTTGGGTGTCAACTGCCGGAAGCTATAGCTAGTAAGCTTCCTTGTAAAATATACCAAATCCGACTGGTGCTTCTAGGTGTGGTTTCAATTTTGAGCAGCAGACTGTACCCGTGTAATCTAAATTCGCCTGGTTGTGCCGCCTGTGAAATTCAGAAAACTGTCTTGATGCTAAAACCAATTTTGCTGCGAACTGTGCACTGTTTGCGGCAGGGACAGGGTTTATCTTGAAATTAGCTGGAACACAGACAGAGTTTGGGGCGCAGTGCTTTGCTGCCTCGTATCATGGAAGCCATGGAGATCCATCTAGTTTCTCTTTTAGGTTGGCCTAGCTGGTTTAGCGTGAAAGAATCTTGAAAAGAGAAAGTGGACAAGAAAAGATAAAGAAATTTAAATACTAGTAAGGGAAAAGGTGATAAAAAGGAAAGTGGACAGAAAAAGGACTCCAAGTATATTTGTAAAAGGTGAGAAGACGAATAAAAAAATATTAATACCTAAGGGTTATCTTGTCCACAAATGACTTAGCAGCAGTAGTGGATTCTTGTGTGGATGAAGTGGATGTCTCTCTCTGTCTCTTTTTTTTTTTAAAAAAATAGCGGGAGCTCTGCCTTTCATTACAGACAAATAAACGACTTAAAAATCAGGGTCCTTATACTTACGCCACCTCAACACAAAATTCGTGAAAATTCGCACAAAAATAAAAATATGAAGAGAAACATCACTCGAAAATTCGTGAAAGCTCTTTTCATGTGCTCTATATCATAAACGTCGTCTTGCTTCCGCTTTTTCCAAATATTCCACATTTTATAAATATACAAAGCACTATTCAAAGCACGACTTTGATTGGTCCTTTGGCATTGCGTTGTCTGGATGTGTCTCTTCTTACTTAGAGGGGTGTTTCACTACAGGAATCGCCGTCTTTGCCTAGAGTCCGGGTCTTTGCCGAGAGCCAAATAAAAACTCTTGGCAAAGAAAAAAACACTCGGCAAAGAGGCTTCTTTACCGAGAGCCAACCAAAAAATCACGGCAAAACCACGAGCTCTCGGCAAAAAAAATATATATTAAAAATTACTTTCTTAAGTCCAAACTTTTTGTGTCATCAACATACACATATACAAAACTTATTATCAATTGGCTCAATTTTAACTTTGTTTGCTATATTTTACAATTTTATACTATTCTAGGCATTTTTTATACGTCCGATTTGAACTGCAAGTGCATTAAATCATAGAGTGAAGTTGGTGAAAAAATGAAATTCATATTCATAAGACATCTCTAGGACCATGTACATGAAATGAAGTTAAATTTCCGATATTTGGTTCTCTGATCATGATGAAGATCGTGAGGTAGAAAAGTTTTAAAATTATATAAAATTCAAATGAAGTTTGAAAATTACGAAATTTGTCTAATGATCGTGATATCATAAGTGGAGGTTATGGTAAAAAATTGAGATTGTTTTGAACACTTTAACACGTAGGCTGTTTAGAAACCGGAATATCTCACGAGAAGTTTCTAAGAATTTGAAATAATGTCAGTAGGTTTGGAGTCTTAGCGAAATTCAAATTTGAGTATGACTACAAAAAAATTTCTATAAGTAGTATACAACATAATCAGTGTCATTAATTTTTAGAATTTTTTTTGCATCTATTTGCTATTTTTTAGAATTAATTTAATTAAAATTGTCTGTGCCGAGAGCCAAGATGGTGGGCTCTCGGCAAAGAAAATGTGACCCACCACGACCTACCTCCGGCCCACCTCCAGCCCACCGCCCTGTCCCCGTATATAACGCCGCCTCCCTCCCCCCAAACCCTAGTCCACCTCCCTCCCTCCCAGCCGCGCAGCCGCCCCTCCCTCCCCAGCGCGCCACCGCGCCTTCCTCCCCAGCGCGAGAGCCTCCCTTCCCTCCCGCCCCGTCCTCCGCCGGTACCAGACCGCCCAGAGCCTCGTCGTCCCTCTCCTCCCCCCTCCACTCGCCCCTCACCTCGTGGCGAGGAGCGGCGGCGGGGCGAGGTGCGGTGGCAGCGGATCCTTAGCGCGGCGCCAGCCTGTAGCTCCGTCCCCGACGCGGCCTGCAGCTCCATCCCCAGTGCGGCGGCCTGCAGCTCTGTCCCCGACGCGGCGGCGGCGGCGGATGCTCCCCCAGCGTGGATTTGGTGTGCGGCGATCGGATCTGTTGAGGGCGGCGGTCGGATCCGGGTGTGTGTGCAGCGGCTCTCTCTCTCTCTCTCGGTGTGTGTGCGGCGGCTCTGGTGGTGGTGTGCGGCAGCTCTGGTGGTGGTGGTGGCGGCGGCGGGCAGTGCTGGTGCTGGTGATGGAGGCGGCGGTGGGCGGTGCTACTGGTGGTGGCGGCGGCGGGCGGTGGTGGTAGGCTAGTGGCGGCGGCGGCCAGGGGGGCACGCCGGCCGGCCTGTGGACCTGCTGGCCGGCAGATTTGATTTTTTTTTGTTTTGGAAATTCTTCTTTGCCGAGAGCTATCTGGCCTCACGACACACGTGTGCCGAGAGGGTGTGAGGTGGCTCTCGGCAAAGAGGCCTTTGCCGGCCCAGCTGTGCCGAGTGCCTTTTGCCGAGAGTTTCCTCTCGGCAAAAGTGCTGCCGAGGGTAAAGTGCCTTTGCCGAGAGCATGCGACGATTCCGGTAGTGTTTGTTTCTGCTTATTTCTTGCTTGTAGGTGGAAATAAGCGAGAATTCTGTCAAATACTTTGCTTGTTTCCATCGATTCTCGCTTATGCAGGAAGCTGCTTCGGAGATTTGAACAATGAGAAGCGAGAAAATCTGCTTAAACTTATAATCTAAGTGTGGTTGGGAGAAGCATATACAAACGGGACGACCACTTCAATAATTGATCTTTATATTTAGCTCGCAAAAATAACTGGTATTATACTGAAAATGCAAGCTGTGGTAGAGGAGATTTCAGAATCTGCCATGCATCAAATTCAGACGTCTCATATGATTTACCGTGAATTTGTTTCCGGGGCATGCATGCGGTAGTGTATATTCTCTCCTTTTTATATTCTAATCACTTGGCTAATTGGCTTAGCCGATCTAATGGTAGTCAAGGGATAAGGCTCCAATAATTTGAGCGAGGTTGGCCGTCCATATTCCCCTTGAATGCGTGTCGTTGGCATGCACTCTGAGCTGAGACCTCCCTCCACACAATGAAACATGAAAGCGCTAGATTGAGGGGTGGGTGACCAGGCAATGAGTCAGTTGCAGATCCGAATGCTTGGTTCAGATTGAGCAGCCATGTAAATTCACAGCCATATGAAAAGGAAAGAACATTAGTGCGTGTTGTGAGCGTCTGCGTTGTACTGTGTAATCTCAAAAAAAAAAGAATAATAAAGGAGGGAAAGGTACAGTGGCATTAAATTTGATGGAAAATCTTGTGAGAAGTGTAGAAATAAAATCCATGGCTATTTAAACCTGAGTGCCCTGGGATATTTACCTTCGTGCCATCCCTTACGAGCACCAGCAGAAATGCCTCTGCATTTTAGAGATGACTTCCTGCATTTTTGCCTATTTTGTTGATATGGCAAGACACATAGGTATGCTAGCGTGGACGAGTAATGCAAAATGATTCTTTTGCCCCTGCCAATACACAGATAAACCTGAGTACCAGTCAGAGAGTGTAGATCCGAATGCTTGGTTCCGATTTTCTTTTTAAAAAAAAGCTTGGTTAATTTGGATTGAACGGGCATGTAATTCCGGGGAAGGGTCGTCCAAGCATATGATAAAGGAAAGAAAATTAAAGGAGGGAAAAATATAGTGACATTAAATTTGATGGAAAATCTTGTCAGAAGTGCAGAAACAAAATCCATGACTATTTAAACCTAAGTACCCGGGAAAAAAAGAATAACATTTGATAGAAGAACACCTTCAAACAACCTTTTTGGTGGTAAGATTTTAAATTTCCTTGTAATGGGAACTAAAGGGTGATGCCTAAAAGAGAATTGTGTAGTGAACTAGTAAGAATCACATTATTAGTACACTATAGTGAGATCGTAAGAGGACAATTGAATTAAAAAAATATAAAAATAGGTAGAAGCTTCCTCTACTGTGATTTCTATAAAAAAAAGAAATGAAAAAACTGCTGACAAGCATGCATGAAACCAAACAAAAATATAGAGTTTTCCCAGCTCCGAGACTGCTCGGTGGCACGGCGGCAGCCGGCAGCCATGCAGCAGGGCTCCGGCGGCCTGCAGGACGAACCTGTTCTACGGTCGAGATTGCCTGTCCAGATCACGCGCTGAGCATTGATCTTGTAACGCCGAGCCAGACGTACGTGATGACCGTCCACAAGAGACCCCCGTATCATCTGCACGCCCGGCTGCCGGCGACCCGGGGCCCGTGGGGGAAACGCTCTAAACGCCGCGCCGGCGCGCCGCCGTGATCGGCGACACACAGCACGCGATCGATCGCTTGGATCTCGCATCTCTCACTGTGATTGATCGTTTGGATTATTATTTGCACTGATCCGGACGGCCTGAGCACCTCCGACCAGGCGATGCCACACTGAGCTCTCCAGACTTGAATCACCCGGCCCTCGCCGTGACGCCGATGGCCGGGGACACGCGACGGAAGTGAGTTGAAGGGGGAAATATCGGGCACGGCCACGTAAGTCAACAAGATATTTCCGGGCGCTCGATCGGCTGCTGCGGCACCGGAGACCTAACACGTCTCGATCGCTGCTCTCGATCGCTGCTAGACTAGACTACCGGTGCCTCGCTTCGCCGCTTTATATAACTGGCCAGCTTGGGTTAGCGGCATGGTGAGCTGGTGGCAAGAGCGAGACTGCGAGAGAGAGCTGGGGAGAGGCGCGTGGCGTGGCGTGGCGTGCTAGTGCTGCGGTGGCGTAGCAGCAGCCAAGCAGCCATGAGCAGCGACGCCCGCGAGAGCTGGTTGCCGGAGTTCGCCACCCTCCGCGCGCTGATGGCATCAGCGCGGGACGCCGCCGCTGTGCCAGCGGTGGCGGCGGGGAGGGAGCTGCTGCGGCGGCGGCAGCCGCAGCCGGGGCGGCGCGGCGGCGGCGACCACGCCGCTGCTGCGGGCGGCAACGACAAGAGGGCCAAGGTGATGCACCTGCTGCTCTGGGGACCCAAGTGATCGATCGGTGCATCCACTTATCCCCGGCAACCTCTCGTGGCGCGCGCTCCGGCAAGTGGTTCCGGCGGCGCGGCGGCTCGGCTCCAGCCGGATTGTATTGTAAATTTGTACCATGGCCATGGTACTTGTACCAGTTGCTCCCTTATCTTGCACCACCACCTCTTGCTGTTTGTTCAGACTGCTCGTCCTCGGTCAGTTTGGGTATCAACAACTGATGGAAGCTGCTATATAGCTAAAAAGCTTTCTGTAACATACCAAGTGTGAGTGGTCTTTTAGTTAATGTTTGGAGCAACAGATCATGCCCCTGTAACTGTAATCTAAGAACACGTGCTTAATCACGGTTCGAATCTCCATTTGCACGTGTTCTTAGATTACTGTTAAGCTATCAAATATGACTGGAGGCTAGACCCCTATAGGCGGCTATAGTCGTTTAAGAATCGCGTGATTTGTGCTCGTGAATTTTGATTTTACGCCTTGGTGTGTACTCAAATAACTCATCCAGATCTCTGTTTTTTTTTTTGGTTTTTGTGTGAGGGTCGCTGGTTCAAAGTCCTAGATCGGCAAGGTTAATTACCTATTTACCTTAGCACTTTTGCTCGAAGTTTTGCTGAATCCTGATGCGGTGCTGCATCGATTTTACTGAAAACACTGCGCTGTCTTATGGATGTATCCACCTGATTTCCTTTTGGGGTTGCATTGGCCTAGCTGGTTTAGCGTGAAAGAATCTTGAAAAGAGAAAGTGAACAAAGGAATTTAAATACTAAGGAAAGGAGAGAAAAGGGAAAGTGAATGGGACTTCAAGTATATTCATAAAAAGTGAGAAGATGAAGAAAAAAATGACTTGAGCAGCTCTAGATTCTTATCCGGATGTGTTATTGTATTTCTCTTTTTTTTTAGAAAAATGGCAGAAGCTCTGTCTTTCATTATAGAATAATAAGGGAGTTATAAAATCCTTAAGCAACCCTTTTCGGCACAAAAATATGAAGCGAAACAAAACCTTTTTTTTGTGGAAACTCCTTTTCTGTGCTCTATATCCTCCTTGGCATGGTGTGCTACTTGCAGCACCGTCGACGCTTCGTTTTGAAAAATCGTCCGGTTCTCCTCTTTCCAAATATTCCACGATATATAGATACAAGCACGACTTTGGTCCTTTGGAATTGCCTTGTCCGGATGTGTCTCGTCTCTCTCTTAAGACCACTTCAATATTTGATCTTTATTACCTGAAAAATGATCTTTATATCTGGCTCAAAAATAATTGATTTTTCTACACAAATGCGTGTTTTTGGCATTGACATGCACCCTTAGCTGAGCTCCCTCCACACGATGAAACATGAAAACGCTAGATAGAGAGAGGTGGGTGACCAGGCAATGAGTTGGTGTAGATCCAAATGCTTGGTTCGGATTGAGCGGGCATGTAATTCCGTGAGAGCGGGGGAAGGGGTCCACCAGCCATACGAAAATAAAATAAAATTAAAGGAGGGAAAATACAATGGAATTAAATTTGATGGAAAATCTTGTGAGAAGTGCAGAAACAAAATTCATGGCTTTTAAACCTGAGTACCAAGGGGAAAACGAATATTTGATAGAAGAACAAGAGAATAAGATCCCTTCAAACAACCTTTTTGTGGTAAGATTTTAAATTTCCTTGTACATGGGAATAAAGCTTATGCTTCAAAAGAATAATGTGTAGTGACCTAGTAAGAATCAGATTATTAGCATACTATAAGCGAGATCGTCGGAGGAGGGTAATTCGATTAAAAGAAGAATAGGAGAGTTCAAAAAACAGACTTAGCCAGTTAGCCCCTTATAGGTCCTTCCGCTAGCTTACACCACATCAACACAAATGAGCTCTAGGCACAAAAATATGAAGAGAAACAACACTAAATTTTTTGCGAAAGCTCTTTTCATGTGCTCTAGACCCCAGCTCCATACCAGACGACTCCCCTCCCTCAAAGAAGGACCTCTTCGCCTAAGCTTGACTTGAAATACCAGGTCTTTGTCCCTAATCAATGCATCCATTTAGGTCAGAATTCTCTGTAGTCGTTTAATTAAGAACGTGTGATTTGCGCTTGTGAAATTCGCTTTTCCTACACCTTAGTGTGTACTCAAATAACTCATCCAACTCCCTGCTTTGGTTTTTGTGTGAGAGTTACTGGTTCGAAGTCCTAGATCGGGAGGGTTTACATTAGCTCTTTTACTTGAAGTTTTGCTGAATCCTGATGTGATGCTGCATCAGTTTTACTGAAAACCCTGCGCTATCGCCAGAGTATTATGGATGTATCCACCTGATTTCCCTTTTGGGTTGGCCAAGCTGGCTTAACGTGAAAGAATATTGAAAAGAGAAAGTGAACAAGAAAATAAAAAGGAATTTAAATATCAAGAAAGGAGAGAATAGGCAAAGTGAACAGAAAGGAGCTTCAAGTATATTCATAAAAGGTGAGAAGATGAAGAAAAAAAATAACTCGAGCGGCCATGGATTCTTATCCGGATTTGTTTCGCTCTTTTTTTAGAAAAATGGCAGGAGCTCTGTCTTTCATTATTGAAGAATAAGGGAGTTAAAATTCTTATGCTTATGCCACCTCAACACAAATAAACTCTGGGCACAAAAATATGAAGAGAAACAACACTATTTTTTTGGGTGAAAGCTCTTTCCCTGTGTTCTATATCCTCCTTGGCATGGTGTGCTACTTGCAACACCGTCGATGTTTCATTTTGAAAAACCATCTGATTCCCTTCTTTCCAAATATTCCACAATATATAGATACAAGCACCATTAAAAGTACGACTTTGGTCCTTTGACATTGCCTTGTCCGGATGTGTCTCGTCTCTTCTAAGACCACTTCAATAATTGATCTTTATTATTACCCACAAAAATGATTTTTACACTTGGCTAGAAATAATTGATTTTTCTACACAAACGCGTCTCATTGGCATTGACATGCACCCTGAGCTGAGCTCCCTCCACATGATGAAACATGAAAATGCTAGATAGAGAGGTGGTGACCAGGCAATGAGTCAGTGTAGATCCGAATGCTTGGTTCGGATTGAGCAGGCATGTAATTCCGTGAGAGCGGGGGGAGGGTCCAGCCATACGAAAAAGAAACAAAATTAAAGGACGGAAAGATACAATGGAATTAAATTTGATGGAAAATCTTGTGAGAAGTGCAAAAAAAAAATCATGGCCAACATAAAAAAAACCATGGCCAACATTTGATGGAAAACCTGAGTACCAAGAAAATAAAGAATATTTGATATAAGAACAAGAGAATAAGACCCCTTCAAACAACCTTTTTGTGGTAACATAGGATTTTAAATTCCTTGTACAAGGGAATAAAGTTAATGCTTAAAAGAGAACAACTGTGCAGTGGCCTAGTAAAAATCACAATTATTAGCATACAACAAGAGAGATCGTCGTCGGAGGGTAATTATATTCTTCGATTAAAAATAATATTAAGTGAGTTTAAAAAACAGACTTAGCCGGTTAGCCCGATACGGATCCTTACGCTAGCTTGCACCACATCAACCCAAATGAGCTCTAGGCAGTGTTCGGCTTGTTTTTTCTATATTATTTTTCTCTCACAGCAAATCTGCCAACTCAATTAGCACACAATATTTTCTTCTCACAATAAAGCTACCTGTCAAATAAATAAAAGTCCTGCCGAACGCTGCCTAAAATTTTGTGAAGCTCTTTTCATGTGCTCTATATCCTCTTGGTATGGTGTGCCATGTGCCACTTGCAGCATCGTCGATGCTTCAATTTTGAAAACCTTTTTATTCCGCTCTTTCCAAAGATACCATGTTATATGGATGCAAGCGCATCGTTGAAAGCACGAAGCGACGTTGGCCCTTTGGTATTGCCTTGTCCGGATGTGCCTCATCTCTCTTAAGACCACTTAAATAATTAATCTTTATATTCAGATAAAACATAATTTATTTTCTATTGAAAATGCAAGCTGTGGTAGCTAGAGAAGATTTCTAAATCTGCCATCAAATACACACGTCTAATAGGATTTACCGTGAATTTGTTTCCGGGACATGCATCACGTAGTGTGTAGAGATTATTGAATATTCTCTCCTTTTTATATTGTGATATTATCACTTGGTTTATTAGTCTAACTGTGCACGGGATAAGGCTCCAATAATTCGAGCAAGATTGGCCATCCATTTTCTCTTGAATGCGTGTCGTTGGCATGCACCTTGAGCTAAGCTCCCTCCACATGATGAAACATGAAAGCAGTAGATAGAGGGGTTGGTGACCACGCAATGAGTGAGTGACTCAGTGTAGATCCGAATGCTTGGTTCGGATTGAGCAACCATGTAATTCCGTGAGAGCGAGGGGAAGGGTCCAGACATATGAGAAAGAAAGAAAATTAAAGGAGGGAAAGAGTACATTGACATTAATTTTGATGGAAAATCTTGTGAGAAGTGGAGAAACAAAATCCATGGCTATTTAAACCTAAGTACCCGGGAAAAAGGAATAACATTTGATAAAAGAACAAGAGAATGAGATTCCTTCAAACAGCCTTTTTGGTGTTAAGATTTTAAATTTCCTCGTACATGAGAACTAAAGGTGATGCTTAAAAGAGAATTGTGTAGTGAACTAGTAATAAGAATCACATTATTAGTACACTATATAAGTGAGATTGTCGGAGGAGGACAATGGACAATTGTATTATTCGATTAATAAGAAAAAATGTTCAATAAAAAAAGGTAGGACCCCTAGTGACGTCGAGGGAAAAAAATTGCGGACAAACACATGGAACCAAAAAAAGAGAGAAGGGGAAAATATTTACAAGACACGGTAGGAGTATGATGGAATCTACAACAACGTTCATAAGTGTTTTGCACCCGATCGTTTGGATCTCGCTTCTCTCACTGATTGAATCTCGTATGCGATTCTGTTGGCCTTGCCCTCACTCACACACTCGCGATCAGCTCGCTGGAGTTGGAGACGACACACAAGACTTGCCGGCGACGAACGCCGCGGCCGCGAAGCGGCCTGTATCTTGGCGATCTTTACTCACTGGGTTTTAGCCACGAAAAACAATGGAGCACAGGGGTACATATAGGCCACGGACTCACCAGGAGCTAACCTCCACGTCCGGCCTTCATGCCACGATCCGCAGGTCACGCTCAGCGACATCCGAGAGCCTCTCGCTCCTTCGTGCGTCACGGCTTCTCCATGCGATTCGGCAACCACGCACACCACTCCAACTAACCTCCTACGACTCGATCAACACAGCAGCCACGGCGCAACAAACTTGCACACGTTCTGCACCTAAACCTGGACTCGATTAACATGGCAACAACCTTGCCAATCTACTGCACCTATACTTGAACGAACACATCGATCAAACCTGACACTAACACGACGTGATGCACATGGTGCAACATACACACACGTACTGACTCACACACGCCAGGAACACACGCTTGGCATGTTTATTTCCAACAGATTCCTCATCTCGGTGTTCCGGGCGTCGTCGGTGGTGTCGATGACGAACTTTCTCCAGACTGGGATCACTGGGGAGGCGTGAGCTGAGACCGCTCGGCGCCATGGCACGGCAGTCATGCAGCAGAGCTCCGGCGGCCTGCAGGACGAACCTGTTCTACACTTCTACGGGCCAGCGTGCCTGTCCAAATCACGCGCCGAGCCAGACGTACGTGATGACCGTCCACAAGACCCCCCGTATCATTTGCACGCCGCCGGTGGCCGGCGACCCACGGCTCGTGGAGAAACGCCGCGCCGGCGACACCCCACGCGACCGTTCCCTTGGATCTCGCATCTCTCAACTGATTGATCGCTTGTACTGTTATTCGCATTGATCCGGACGGCCTGAGCACCTCCGACCAGGCGACGCCGCACTGAGCTCTCCAGACTTGATCACTTGAATCGCCCGCCCGCGCCGTGACGCCGATGGCCGGGACACGGCGACGGAAGTGAGGGGAAAATATCTGGCACGGTCACGCACTACGTCAACAAGATATTTCCGGGCTCTCGATCGCCGGCGGCCTCTCGTCGACTGCGCGACAAGATATTTTTTCGTTGTAGACTAGTAGCTAGCTTGCCTAGCTACACTGGCGCTTGGCTTCCCGCTTTATATAACTGACCAGCTTGGTAGCGCAGCATGGTGAGCTGGTGGCAAGAGCGAGAGAGAGCCGGGGGAGAGGCGGGGCGGGGCGCGGCGTGCTAGTGCTGTGGTGGCGTAGCAGCACCCACCCAGCAGCCAGCAGCCATGAGCAGCGACGCCCGAGAGAGCTGGTTGCCGGAGTTCGCCTCCCTCCGCTTGCTGATGGCATCAGCGCGCGACGCCGCCGCCGTGCCAGCGGTGGCGGCGGGGAGGGAGCTGCTGCGGCGGCAGCCGCAGCCGGGGCGGCGCGGCGGCGGCGACCACGCCGCTGCCGCGGGCGGCAACGACAAGAGGGCCAAGGTGATGCACCTCCTGCTCTGGGGACCCAAGTGATCGTTGTATCCGGCCAGAGTATCCCCACCTATATATCCGGCGAGCTCTCTGCTCTCGCACGTGGCCGCGCTCTGGCGAGTGTTTCCGGCGACTCGGCTCGGCTCTCCACCTCTCCGGCCGGCCGGCCGGCGACCGGAGTGTTCTCTGTACCATAGAACTAGTACCACCTGTTTGTACGTACGTGTACTCGCTAGCTCCATGATGTCTTGCACTGCTTTGCTGTTTGCTCAGACTGCTCGTCGGCTCGCTCGTCCGTCAGTTTGGGTGTCAAAACTGTTGGAAGCTACTATAGCTAATAAGCTTTCTGTAAAATATACCAATTACCAAGCCTGAGTGGTGTTTCTAGGTGTGGTTTTAATATGGAGCAGCAGATTATATGTACCCCTGTAATCTTACATTAAACTCGCCTGCTTGTGCTGTGAAATTCAGTTTTCCTACGCCTTTGTGTGAAACTCGGCAGATTAATCAGCTCTTTTGCTTGAAGTTTCGTTGAATCCAGACGCGGTGCTGCGTCAATTTTACCGAGGATTCTGCGTTTGCGGCAGCGTTTTATCTTCAAACTGGACACACGGTTTGGGTGCTTTGCTTTGTACCTGATTTCTCTTTTAGCTTGGTGTAGCTGGTTTAGGGTGAAAAAAAGGATCTTGAAAAAGATAAAGTGAATAGGGAAAAAAGAATGTAAATACTAAGGAAAGGAGAGAAAAGGGAAGGTGAGCAGAAAAGGACTCCAAGTATATTCGTAAGAGGAGATAAGAAGAAGAAGACCTGTGGGTTCTTGTGTCCACAAAGTGAACAGAAAAGGACTTCAAGTATTCATAGAAGGAGACAAGAAGAAGAAATTGTGAATACCTGTGGGTTAAGTCCAACAAGTTTTTTTTCTCCAATACGCATGAGAGCTGCATATCATTGTATTAAGAAGAAAAACAATTTTTTTTTTACAATCCCCGTGGAGCAAGCTCACGCACACACTTGCAGAGGTCCAGCAAGTTTTGTTTTGGGGAAATTGGGATAAACCAAGTTCAACGAGTTAGTACATGCTTAACAGTTAGCATGGCGCGTCTCTTAAAACGGCTTCAATAACTGATGTTTCTACTGAAAAATGCAGGCTGTGGTAGCTAGAGAAGAAGATTTTCAGAATCTTCCATCAAATTCACACCTCTCGTTTTTCCCTCCTTTTTATTACATCTCATATTCTCTTGTCACTTGGCTTAGGCTGATGGTGCTCACGGAATTAGATTCCAATAATTCGAGCGAGAATTGCCAGCCATTTTCCCTTGAACTTGAATGCATGTCGTTGGCATGCACACCCTGCCCTGAGCCCTCTTCACATCATGAAACATGAGCTCTCTTCACACCAGGCAATTGAGTCGGTGCAGATCCGAATGGTTGGTTCGGATTGAGAACGGGGCAAAAGGGTCCGGCTCCAGCCGTATGAATGAAGAAGAAAGAAAATGAAAGGAGGGAAGATACGGTGGCATGTTTTTGAAGCAAAATTCACGTGTGGGAGTGTGGCCATGCATTCTGAAAAGATGGGAAATCTTGTGAAATTTGCAGGAAGATTTTTAAACCTGAAGTACTCGGTAAACATGTGGGGGTGAGGTAGCTCATGATTTGATCGCCCAACGGATCGAGCGCCAGACAAACCTTGCTTGATCCGCGCCCCGGCCGGCAACTCGAGCTCGCCGTCGGCAGCGCGCGTTCGGCCCCGTCCCCGAGCACCAGGCGTCCGGCGCTGCTCCAAACGCCGCCGGAAGGTTGTCGGTACCGATCGAGCATCAACGCAATCGGAAGAGCCTGCCGCCGCCGGCGGTGGCTGCCAGCGCCCTCCAGCAGCGCCATCGCGGCGACGAGACGGGGAAACGACCAAGTCAGATTGCTTCGCTCGCGAATGTAGGCCGCACGAATGCGATCGGACGGCGGTTGCGGGTCCAAGGGGTGGACGGTAAATGAAAGGGTAAAGTCCGATTTACAACCTTGAACTAGCACACAAGTCTGGTTTTCAACCTTAAACGACAAAATCAGACATAAACTATCAAAACCGTGCAAGTTTCAACCTTTGAGCGGTTTTGGAGGTGGTTTTCCATTTTGTGAAAATGTTAAAAAAATGGTTTCATCTAAAAAAATCATAACTAATTCATTTTAAATCAGAAAAATATGGAACTAATACCCAAAGATTTATAAAAATGTCACCTATCTATTGGTACACTATTTGGAGTTTTTTTAAATATTATATGTTCAAGTTTCTAGTTTTTATTGCTTTTTCTAAAAATACTAGGAATATGAATAATAAGATGCAGATGACTCCAAATAGTTCACCAATAGATATGTGACATTTTTATAAAACTTTGGGTATAAGTTCCATATTTTTCTGATTTAAAATGAATTAGTTATGATTTTTTAGATGAAATCATTTTTTTAACATTTTCACAAAATGGAAAACCACCTCCAAAACCGCTCAAAGGTTGAAACTTGCACGATTTTGATAGTTGGATGGTCTTTTATGTCTGATTTTGTCGTTTAAAGTTGAAAACTAGACTTGTGTGCTAGTTCAAGATTGTAAATCGAACTTTACCCTTTCTTTTACCGTCCACCCCCTGTCCTGGCCAGGGCCGCGGCGCGCCTCCTCTGCTCTGCTTCGTGCCTCGCCACGCCAGAGCGCCGGCGCTGCTGCTGCTCGTGGGGCCGCTGCCCGGGCGCCTGCCCACGCTTCTCCACGACGCGAGCGTCGGAAGCACTCCTCTCTGCCTTCCGGCGTCTTCGCGACGCCGTCGACATCGTGGATGCTGCCGCCGACTCGAGCAGTTCTGAAGCTGCTCGGCGCCTGAAAAGATTCAAGAGCGCTCGCCGCAGCGTGGTGTGCTGCGCCTTCAGTGGCGGTAACAGTCACCAAACATCCATTGACGGCGAAGCAGCGGCGACCTTGAGCATGGCCAAGCCGACGGCCATCAGTGGCACAAGGAATCGACGGTAAATGGAATACCGTCCACCCCTGAAATCGTCGGCGGATCGATGAGCATGCATGAGGGCCTCCTCTGCTCGCCACGAGTTCTTCACGGCCTTGGCGTCCTCGCTCTCCGCCGACAGGTCGTCGAATTCCTCGCGGACGTCGCCGACGCCCCTGATCTGGAGCAGCGTCTTGCGCGCCGTCGCGGTGTCGCCGCGTTGGATCAGCGAGGTCGGCATGTCCGGGATGGGGAGCGCGCCCAGCGCGATGACGCCGGCCGGGACGGAGCCGAACGCCACGGCGATGCACCTGTGGCTTGTAAATTTGATGGGAAATCTTGTGAGATTTGCAAGGGTATTTAAATTTTAAACTTGAAGTAGTACTCGGGGGAAAATGTGAGACGAGCTAGCTCATGATTTGATCTCCCAGCGGATCGAGCGCCAAGAAAATGTTCAAGAGCGCTCGCCGCAGGGAGGTGTGCTGCGCCTCAGATGGAGCTAACACCCACCAAACATCCATGAAGGAGAAGCAGCAGCAACCTCGAGCATGGCCGGCCGAGCCGATGGCCATCGGTGGCACAAGGGATGGACGGTAAATGGAATACCGTCCACCCCTGAGATCGGCAGCGGATCGATGAGCATACCTGAGCGCCTCCTCTGCTCCGTGCAAGTACGCTTGCAGTGTCGCCGCGTTCTCGCCGTGACCTCGCCGAGACGCCACCGACGAAGCGACCGTGGATTCCATTCTGCTTGGCGGGCTCCGTTACCGCTTCACGGATGTCACCCAGATCGGCAAGGTTACTGGCACCTTTGCAGGAAGTTTTGTTGAAGAGCATCTCCAAGAGAGTGCAATCCTACTCCCAATACCTGTTTTAGGAGAAAAAGGAGAAAAAAAGAACTCCAACAGTGCACCTAAAACTCTCCCAAAAGATTAGGAACGCCAAAAAAACGCCCCTCGGCGCGCATATATTAGCGACGCGTACTCTTCCCCAATCCGTCCAACGCACTCTTCTCACGCGAGTTTTTTTTCCGAGCTCGCACGTCGTGCATGGCCGCCTCGCTGACCGTGCCACGTTGCAAGCCGCTTCTGGCCGCCGCCTCTTCGATGGGAGCCGCCACAGGTCAGTGGCATGGGCCACGAGGAGGACGAGCTGGTGCCGTACGGTGGCCGCGGTCAGTCCGATGCTGGGCAAGGGGACGCACCGCGTGTCCGCGCCTCGCCGTGCGCTGCGGCGCGGAATGGGTTCGCACCATCATGCTCCGCGAGGCCGACATAGGATGGTGCGGGAGCTACTCGCCGGCGCCGCCTAGGAGCAAGGTCTCTAGACTCCGACGACCTCCCCATGGCCGTCGTGTCATGGCCTCATGGGTGCCACCGTTGCCTGCAGGGGAGGAGGCAGAGTTGTCCAAGGCTGCGGAGGAGCAGCTCATCTGACATCGAGCTGCTCGCTCGCGCTGCCGCCACGCTGAACAAACTTGCTGGGCCTACTGCCCACGCCAGGTACTGATGCCTTGATGCTTGTTAGATTTGAGAGAGTAGCAAGGGCCATGCAGAGATGAACTTGGACAACAAAGGGATATGTGGAATTGTGGATGGTGCTTGAACGAAGGATATCCGTCGGTGGATTGCTCACTGCTGTGCTGACAGTGGACCAATAGTGCTGACGTGTCAAGTCTTAAGTATTGGAGACTTTAATATTAGAGAACTGCTGTGGGGTGATATGATTTTGGGGAGAAAATTTTTTAGAAGAGTCCCCAATATATAGTTTTGGGGAAGAATTTTTAGCAGACTCTTACGCTCTGAATTTATGATGCGATACTACTACATCAATTTTACTGAGAACTTTGTGTTGTTTTGCGGCAGAGTTTGGTGGTAAATTTTGAATTCCCTTGTACATGGTAACTAAATTAAGGTGATGCTTAAAAGAGAACTGTGTAGTGAATAGTGATCACATTGTCAGTACACCATAAGCGAGATCATCCGATGATAAAATGTATTCTTCAATTAACAAGAAAAATGCTGACAACTTGGAATGAAACCAAAAAAGAGAGAGAAGGGAAAAAATTACAAGATATGCTATGGGTATGAACAAATCAAATCTACAAACAACATTCATTTGTGTTCTGCACTCTAGCTATTGAGCCAAGCAGTTAACTGAAGATGCTTAATTACTTGGCGCTGTATCGCCATCAGCTATTAGCTCATCTCTAGCGCTATCCTCTTCCTCATCTCCGCACCCCGGGCGTCGGTGGTGTCGATGACGTACTTCCTCCAGAACCAGTGCTTCTTCCAGACGTGCGCCATCTCCTCGACGGGCACGTTCTTGGTCTCCGGGAGCAGCATGGCGATGAAGAGCGTCATGAGCAGCACCCAGGCGCCGAAGAAGTAGAAGAGCCCGAACCGGAGGTGGCACAGCAGCGTCAGGAAGATCTGCCCGATGAAGGCCGTGAAGAACATGTTGACGGCCACCGTCAAGCTCATCGCCGGCGACCGCACCGCCAGCGGGTAGATCTCGCTCGGGATCAGCCACCCCATCGGCCCCCACGACCACGCGAACCCGGCCACGTACACGCACACGAACAGCACGATGCACATGGCGTACTGCTCCGAGATGGCACCCGTCCCGCTCATCCCGAACTGCAGCCCGATGAACGTCCCCACCAGGATCTGCATTCATCCAAGAATTTGTTTGCATCAAGTTCTTGGATACAAACAAGGTTTGTATATATGTATATATACATATATATAAATCTTGATGAGTTGCGGTGTCATTCCTTCGTACCTGGGAGATGATCATCTGCGTTCCGCCCTGGAGGAAGAGGGCGCGGCGGCCGACCTTGTCGGCGGTCATGATGGCGACGAAGGTGGAGAAGACGTTGACGAGGCCGGTGATGACGGAGGAAACCAGGGAGGCGTTCTCCTTGAACCCCACCGTCTTGAACAGCACGGGCGCGTAGAACATGATGACGTTGATGCCGGTGAGCTGCTGGAAGAAGGGCACGAGCAGCGAGAACGTCAGCTGGGGCTTGTACTTGCCGCCGAACAGGAGCTCCCGCCACGGGTTCTCCACGGCCTTGGCGTCCTCGCTCGCCGCCGACAGGTCGTCGAACTCCTCGCGGACGTCGCCGACGCCCCTGATCTGGAGCAGCGTCTTGCGCGCCGTCGCGGTGTCGCCGCGCTGGATGAGGGACGTCGGCGTGTCCGGGATGGCGAGCGCGCCCAGCGCGATGACGCCGGCCGGGACGGAGCCGAACGCCACGGCGATGCGCCACCCCCACCCGCCGGCGATCTTGGACGTGAAGTAGTTGGTCATGTTGGCCAGCAGGATCCCCACCGTGATCATGAACTGGAAGAGGATGTTGAGCATCCCGCGCTGGTGTGCGGGGGCCATCTCCGAGATGTAGAGCGGGGACGCGTGGATGGAGAGCCCGACGCCGGCGCCGACGAGGAGACGGCCGGTGAGCAGCATCGGGAAGTTGACGGACACGCCGCCGAGGCACGCGCCGAAGACGTACGCGGACGCGGCGGCGAACAGGGTCCACTTCCGGCCGAAGGACCGGGTCATGGGCCCCGCGAAGAAGGCGGCGGTCATGGCGGAGAGGAAGAGGGACGAGCAGAAGAGCGTTATGAGCTGGCTGTCGAACTTGCAGTACTGGTTCACGATCACCTGGTGCTTCATCTCCTCATAGATGGACGGGAAGAACTTGACCAGGAACGGCTCCGTCGACGTCAACCCGGCTTTTTGTACATCACGATCGCCGCGGCGGCGAAGACGACGGCAACAACAACACCACCACAAAGCAATCAAACCCCTCGTCAGTCGTCAGAGCAAGACCCTGATTTGTCTTTTTTTTTTTGCTAAATATATATCTATGGAGCTCAGCTCACAGGTGAGGCCGATGTCATAGCCGAAGATGCAGCCGGCTACGGAGGCGATGAGGCAGGAGAAGACGACGATGCCGGTGACCTCGCCGGGGTACGTCTTGTACCTGTTGTGGTGGTGCACGATCACCCCTCCCGGCATTGTGTCTGGCGCCGGCGGCGAGGGGAACCAACCGACCAACCGTTCACTTTACAGGCCGGTGATCTCGACGGGAACGAAGGCCTGGGGGTGATCGGAGGAGGGAGGAGGTGGCGAGCCCCTCCTGTGTTCTCGTCCTTGTTGCGCGGCGGGCGGGGGAAAGAATGCGTCGAGGCGGGAGCGGCGAGCGCTTAAACCGGTGGAAGGGCTCGGCGAGTGGTGCGGCCGTCCCGTCCTAAATCGTAGGACGCGTGCTGGTCGGTCGTCGTGTGCATGCGATGGGAGTCGTGTTACCCAGGAACGACGTCGTCTCCATGGTTTCAAGGTCAACCATGGCTTTGAAGCTTCTAATCTTGGGAGACCGCCCTTTCCAAATTTAGCATGCTGCACGACCTGACAAACTTGATGCTACGGTAGATGGGTATTTGAATTTCAGTTGAGGGTTTGGACTGAATCTATAGTTTACTCATCATTGTCGTTCATTATGTTTGAACCCTGTCACCGTTCTCATGCAAATTTTAGGTGCTTGGAGTATATGATTTGGCATTCCATTGGTCTAAAAATAGTCGCTCTTAATCTTTTTGGCTGTTTTTATCATCTTTCTTATTTATCGATGACTCTGAACCATTCTGAAATCATGACTGAATTTACTTATTTCTGTGTACCAGCTCAGCAGCATACAATGCATCGGTCATTGAACCGAGGACAATGCTAAGCCTTTTCTTCTCTCTTTTTAAAAGGGACAGGTTGGTAACTTTTATCATCAGAGAATAGCGTCATACTACAGAAATTACACACGCACACACACCTACAATATGGAGCTTTCAATGGAAGGATTCACAGAAACTCTCCATTAAAAAGAAAAAGAGTGCAGACATGCTTGCAGCAAGGATACCAAAAGGAGGTATAATGAAAATAATCTCTTCTACACTGAGGGTGGTCACAAATCTTCTCAATAAATCAACCAAATACACCCACAGTAAGGCCAAGAATCCCTGAAAACCAAGAGAATTTCAATAAGCATGTTGCTTCATAGAAGCCAAACAAGTTACATGTCAACAAAATAAGAGTTGAAGGGTGTTCTGAACCACAAGAAAATATAGATATGACTAGAGAAACTGAAGCAAAGGAAATTTGATTCCACCTTCAAACAAAAGCAGATGTGGAGTAGAATACAACAATGTTGCCCTCAACTATGATAGTATAACCAATATATGACTCTGTTACTACTCTGAAAAAAAACTAGTCATGTAACAAGCTCCTGTTGGATTAATTTCTTAAACGTTTCATCAGGAAAACCTAGGAAAACAACAGTAGTGTTGAGGTGAATATTTGACATTACTAAAAACTTTTCGATGGTAACACATCCTTCTACTTTATTTTTCTTTTTGCTGGCTTGTTATTTCATTTCATGTACATCCAGGAGAAGCCTTCTAAAGGACTTGTTAGAATTTCTACCACACATTCTTGGTTCAAAAAGACAAACTTCCCCTGGCTAACTTTTTTCCTCTGTGTAAACAGGGAGTACAAAATTAAGCACCCCATATATTGGGATAAATCAGATTCCAATTAGTTCTGCATAGATCAGGTTAGGGTTGATCTATTTACCCGGATAATGCATCTAATGATCCTTGCGGTTTCCTTGTCCAATGCCTCTTTGTAGGCATCTGACATGCCAATCATGGCAGCAATCTTCGAGTTGACATCCATCTGCAGTGGTGCTGTTGTGTAGCCCACGGACCCCTCCTCGACGTCGAGGAATAATGAGCCCACCTCCTCCTTAGGGACCTCTCCGGACCGTGTCGATGATCCGACAGGAATCATGGGTGCTATCAAGGTCTGGCCCAGGATGCAAAAGATTTCAGCTATAGGTACGGCAACAACAATAACAGCAAACGTCGCAAACCATGTGTCTCCGCTGGTGTCTCAGCTATAGGTATAGGCCCAGGATGTAGTTGATCGCACATATTTTCATGGAACTAAACACATACACCCCAAGAAACATCAGCAGTCCCTGCAATCAAGTAAGCTCTCAGTCAGAACATGAGTATAAACCACAGGAAAGACCAGAGGAAGGACTACCCAGACAAAGGGAAAAGAAAAAAAGATGGTCAAGGAGAACGATGGGATCAGGTATATGGCTGACTCAATCTAATCCAAACCAACTATTTAATACGGCTGAATGGATTGAGACTGCATGCTGTTTGAATGGTTAATCGGAAAAAGTCTGCAGAATCATTTGCTGACACATACTAGAAATGTTACATGAACAATGAGGTTAGGTCATTCTTTGTAGAGGAGTATAGCAGATAGTTTACCTTTTTTTCTCTCTAGAACATGCAGACTTTTAAAATTCCTCTTTAATTTGTTTTTAAAAGATATACAATGATGTGATAGTTAAGGCCTAAACATTCCATTAAATGTGGCAAACCACGGTTTGCATGTACAAGTACATGAGCAAGGGATACAGATAGACACATCCAAGAAAGAAAGAAAAAAGAACACAACAGTCATGAGGAGAGAGACACAATCTAGGACCTTCTACTACTACACAAGAGGAAGACAACTTCCGATCCTCAGATACAAAAGGTAACAAAAACAGCAGTTCCATTCTATATGAACCCACTATCCTAAACCAGTAAGTCAAGGTTGGCATCAGTACGTGAAGCCAACAACTGGATGACATGGCAAAATCAGATCCCAAAAACTAGCTACCATGAAAGTTTTACATTGCAAATTATATTTGTGTCCATAGAAAAAAAATTAACAACAAAGCTAGGGACTAGGGTACAAAATTCCCCATGTGATCCAAAAGACCAAACCATCCATAACCATACCTTCTTCCAATAACTGTTGTATAATACAGCAAAACCAAACTATAAAAATCTTTTGTGCTATGATTCTCAGTGGCGTTTGATGTAGCACCTTTTGCATATATATACAAATACAACCCTGGCAAAGGAAGAGTTTCTTCGAAAGACAAAAAATTTCATTGTTCGGCCAGATTTCATAAAGCAATGTACACGCATAGTGATTGGCAAAGTTGAAACCTCTCGAAAAGGATGCACTGGCAGGTGTAATAATAATAATAATAATAGTAATAGTAGTAATAATAATAATAATAGTAATAATAATAATAATAATAATAATAATATACGTACCCGGACGATGAACTTGGCGGCCGGCCCTCTCCGCCGTCATCTTGATAGGGTCCCTCCCGGCGACGGCGGGCATATCCATGGCGCAGCCACCAAGGCCGCCGTCCCTTCTCCGGGTCCAGCAACGGCGCGCGCGCGGAGAGGGATCGAGCGATGAGACAAGCTTCGCGGCTTCGCGCCGCCCTGCCAATCGTTCCTCGAATCGATCGGCTTGGTCGTCTCGTCTGCCCCGTATCCCGTCGCCTTTTGTTTTTCTTTTGGGAGAAAAAAAAAGGAAAGAGTGAAGTCTTTGTGATGCGTTGGTCAGTGATGCGTTGGCATCGATGATGGACAAAGCAAAGAGTGCAGGTCAAATTAAAGGGCTAGCCTGTGACTTGATAGAGGGTGGTATTTACCCATCTACAGTATGCAGACGATACTATTGTATTTCTAACTCTGGAAGAACAATCGCTCATACAAGCCAAATTTCTGCTGCTTCGAAAATATGTCTGGTTTGAGAATCAACTACCAAAAGAGTGAAGTCTTTGTGATGGGAGGGCCGGAGGAAGATGAAATTAGAGTGGCCCAGATTTTCAATTGCAATCTAGGTAGCCTGCCCATGAAGTATTTGGGAGTGATGGTTAACAATAAGTATATGACAGTCTCGGATTTGGCATATGTCTACCAGAAAGTGAAAAAGAAAGAGTAAAGTGCACCAACGGTCCCTAAACTTGTTATGGTGTATCATCCCGGTCCCCAAACTCGCAAAATGCTCATCTAGGTCCTCAAACTTGCTAATTGTGTCATATGAGTCCCAAATCTACTTAAACAACCTATTAAAACTACTTAGGCCGTGGGACTGGGCCATGCTCCGACGCGGTCGAGACCGGCACCAACGCCGAAGAAGGAGGGCGCGCGCAGCTCCGCCGCGGCCTCGCGGACTGGCAGGAGCAACTCCGCTGCAGCCTTGGTGGCGGGCACGAGCAGCCTCGCCGCGGCCACGCCAGCGATCGGGAGCCACTCCACCGCGGCCTCGCAGGCGGGCGCAAGCAGCTCCGCTGCGGCCACGCCGGCGGGCGGGCCGGAGCAGCTCCGCCGCGACCTCGCAGGCGGGCGCGGAGAGCACTCCGTAGCGACCTCGCCGGCTCCCGGACTTGGGCCTGCGCTGGAAGGGGTAGGGCGGCGTGGCGGCGCAAGGATTTTGGCTGGCTCCCGGCGTCCGGTGTTCACCAGGAGCAACAGCGCCATCAATGGTGCGGCGGAGGAGATGGCCGGCGTTAGGGAGGACCTCATGAGCCCTGCCAACGGGAACGGAGCTGCGAAGGCCACCCACATGGAGGAGCTTGGCCCGTCCCTGCGGCGGCACGAGGGACCTCCGAGCAGCGCCCGTGGTGGGCGCGCGGCGGCGGCGCCGGGGTCAGGCGTGGCCGCGTCGGAGCATGGGTCCCGCAGCCTAAGTAGATTTAATAAGTTTTTAAGTAGATTTGGGACTTATATGACACAATTAGCAAGTTTGATGACCTAGATGAGCATTTTGCGAGTTTCGGGACCGGGATGACACACCATAACAAGTTTAGGGACCGCTGGTGCACTTTACTCAAAAAGAAACTCCCATCTTGGTAGAGTGTTGGTCTCTCATCTGGTGGAAAATCTATTCTAAGTCCAGCTTAAGTTCTATCCCGAATTACACGATGGGGTATACTTGCTACAAGATGAGATCCACCAAAAGATGGACTCAGCTAGAGCGAATTTCTTTTGGCACGGCCCTAATTTGAAAAGGAAATATCATATGACCAGTTGGGAGCTCCTGGCCAGACAAAAAAAGTGGGTGGCCTAGGTTTCACCGATACAAGAGCGATGAATGAGTGTCTGCTCCAAGTGGATATTCAAAATAGAGTGGAGATAATAGCTTATGTTGCACCCTCCTTAGAAACAAATATCTTGGGGATGGAGACTTCTTTAGCTGTAAAAAGAGGAACTGCTCGCAATTCTGGAGGGGCCTACAAGAGGTTAAAACTAGCAGTCAGAGGAGTCTGAAATACGTCATTGAAAACAGTAAAAAAGCTATATTCTCGCATGAGACTTGAATAGAGGGGTGTCCTTTGAAAATAACCTTTCCTAAGTTGTTTGGAATCTGCAATCAGCAAAATGCAACAATCTCTTCGATCCTTGGTAATGGTGAAAGCAATCTAACTTGTAGAAGAAACTTCGGGAGTGGAGAGAGTGCAGAATGGGTTGAGCTCTCTAATCTTCTAGAGGGAGTAGCTCTGTCAGAGGACACTGATACGGGGTGTACAAACAAATGGTTGGTGCAGTTATGGGAAACAAAATTGCCACTGAAGATTCTCATCTTTATAATTCAATCGGCAGAGCAGCTGAAAAAAGAAACTAGCCTGGGGCAATAGAGTGTAAGCTGTGTGGACAAACTGAAACAACAGAACACATAATTTTTCGTTGTGCGGTCGCCCGGTTTAGCTGGTGCGTATGCAAGGAGGTGCTAGAGTGGCTTGTACATCCGGTGTGCATCAATGATATACTGAATCTGAATAGTGAAGGAACTAATCGAGATATCCAATGCCGCATCTTTTTCTTTGGTTGTTTAGCATGGAGTCTTTGGCTTATCCGAAATGATCTTGTATTTAACAACACTCTAATTGCATCTCCTGACGTGGGGCTTTATCGAACAATCTCGTATATGCAGAAATGGAGGACTCTGAACAGGGAGAAGGAGCAACAATGGATCGACATGGTGACACAAAAGTTGAAGCTTCGACTGTCATCGTTAAGGCGCGCTGAAGATCAGTAGCGATCAGCCCAGGCTTTCCTATGTTTTTCTTCCTCCTCTTTTGGCTGTAATCCTGAGGGCTAAATCTCAGTACTCTTTTTCTTGTTTCTAGTACTGGTGGCTGGAAGTTTAGAGAGTTGTGGTAGAGAGGTCTGCTATCTCTGATAGCCTTGTGCTCTGCT
Source organism: Cenchrus fungigraminus (assembly GCA_036936925.1). Taxonomy (NCBI): domain Eukaryota; kingdom Viridiplantae; phylum Streptophyta; class Magnoliopsida; order Poales; family Poaceae; genus Cenchrus; species Cenchrus fungigraminus. The sequence continues at coordinate 126,311,650 of CM072773.1, forward strand.
CCTTGTAAAACTGGTAACCCCAATGGATATCTTTTGCTTTAATACAAAGCAGGGTCTTCCAAAAAGAAGGAAAGGTTGTTTCTTATTACTATCTGACAGTCTGAGTCCAAACCGCGCCTACGCATAAATCCGATGAGGAAACTTGGCTCCAATACGAAATTGGCTCCAATACGTTACCATATGGGGAATGAAAACGGTGGAACATGTTGAATTTCGGACAGTTAATTTGGACTGACCCAATACCTTTTTTTTTTTAAAACCGAAGACCCAATACCTTTTTATTTGGTACTCTCTACATTCCAATTTGTAAACCACTTGCAATTTGGAACAGAGAAAGTACATTACTTCTTGTGTTTTAATATTTTTTTCATGTTTCATTTGGAATATTTATTAGTTAACGAAATGTAGAACCAAAACCTTGGGATCCTCATATATGGTTGATTTGCAGAACACGAAAAATATAGCATCTCCAGCAAATAAATTCTGCCAGGAGCAATCCCGTCACCAAGTCTTCACAGATTTTGAATTCCTTTCCACAATATCTGTCGAACACAGCCAAGATATTTTTTGGGATCATTCATGTACAGGTTATAACTACATAGATGCAGTCAATCAAGCAGACATGCTTGCACCAGCAACACGAACCATTTTCCACACTGGAATTCAACTTGGACATTGTAGAATCCGATATTGTGGCTGAATAATGTACTAGGGTGAAAAAGGAGGGCCTGGAACCAGAACTGCGGCATATGAAGAAACTCAGATGAGGAAAAATTCAAACTGAATTCGTTAACACCATAATTCATGGAACCCACTAACCCAAACATGCATCCAGAAAGTTGAAAATGTGTATGATTCTAACCTTTTGGGTCTGTCAGGATTCTAAGGAATTCTTCAGAACCTGAAGGCATTTAGACACGATAATGATCAATTCCCAGTTTACTAATATGAGCACAACACAAGCTTGAAAGACCATAGGCGAACCAAAATTCAGTAGTCTATTGTTGTCAAAAAAAAAATCAGTAGTCTATCATACATTTTTCTATTTCCTTCTCATAAGTAAAATGCTCACACTTCTTTTTTTTTGAAAGAAAAATACTCACACTTCTGCTGCTCTTCTACTATAGCAGGTCATCCATTGTCTAGAGCTGTTGCATTTACATCCATAACCAGGAAAATCATTTCAGCAACATTGCTTATTAAGGAGCTCAAGGGAATTATGTTCCTTCTAAAAATATCAGCAATTCAAGCAATAATATTTGCTTTCATGAAACAAGGAATGTTGCGACATCCTTTCATGTAGCATGGTAGGACATTAACACGGGTCCTGTTTGGATACTCTGACAGGGTTAGAATTAGAGTTAGTTTCTAACTCTAGCTCTAAACTAACTCTAGCTCTAGAGGTGTTTAGATGAATGGTTAGAATGACATTAAATGTACTTTTTCAATCATTAGGTGTGGGTGGAGGGAGAGAGAAAAGCCACTTTTTAGTGGACCTAACATGAACTAGCTTTAATAAGCACCTCTTGGGTGGTATAGTTTTTTGAGGTGGGTTAGATGCAAACTAGCCCAATCTAACCCTTATGTTTGGATACTAGTTGAGCTCCAACCAGCTAAAACTAACTCTAGCTCATGGATCCAAACAGGGCCACGATCAGAGTGCAGCAGAGGCCTGTCATATTTTCAGAACTGCAGCTCCATAAAACCTACAATACATAAATACATTGTACAGCTTAACAACAGGAACACACTAGAAATCAGATTGTAAGATGGCTGTGGAGCTCACCTGATTAGGTAGAAGTAGCAATATTTCTGAGACAAACTGTCCACGTTAGCTTATACCAGCTAGATTCTCTCAATACAATTCTGACAAATGTGGAGGGGACCACAGATAAGGCCAATGCAAAGAGTAGATCATCCGGGTCGTCTCCTCGGTCCAGGAAAAAATATATGCACACCCCTTGCAATGAGAATATATGGCCAAATGTTACCTCGACCATTGTGCCAAATTAAAACTGGTACCATAATTTGTTAATCAGCAATATAGTTTTGTGGCAGTGACTAAATTTAGATTCTCTTTCATGAAATCCTAGACAATCCGTAATTCATACATTCCTTCATAGATACTAATGTCAGAATTTGAGTCCAAGATTTTTCATGAAATTCTCGATAATCCAGAATTCATACATTCCTTCTGTGGGGACCGCCCTATAGGGGTGGGCCCGAATGCCTTTACGTATCATTCCCTGGATCATTAGATGATATGGGCACTTGCACAAGAAGTATCACAACAGTACTTCGTTTATTTATTCTGGTATTTTACATAAGGTTGAAAAGAGAAAACACACTCTATACAAGTGGGGCCGTAGCCTCAATCTTATTCAAGCAGCGGCGAACTACGTAGCGGACTCACACTTCATGCATCTTGACTCCTAGCTCGGACCCAGGGGGTCCTCTTCGTCATAAGCTTCTGGTTCCTCGTCTGGTAGAAGGGATAAGGGAAGCAAGAGTGAGTACCGGGTAGGGTACTCAACAAATTCTACAGCGGGCGGACAAGACCAATACGGAGGGGATTCGGCCACTAGTGGGCCTAAGCACACATCCAGGGTACTGAATGTAAAGTATGGAATTTAAGTGCGAAAGAGAGAAGTATGTAATGCAGCAATATAAAGTAGTTTTGGTCCTGGAGGGCATTCACTTCTCTACCAGTCCCCTGATTATAAAGAGTCTACCCGGGATTCCGTCACGGACATCCCGATCCAGCCTTAAGCCATACTCGGGCTCCACTCAAGGACAAACCCGACTCAAGATCAAATTAACCTTAACCAATAACATCTCTAGTGTCCTAGGGTGTGTACTAATCAATGGGAGCTTTTATCAAGAGGGCTCACAACCGCGAGCCTCGGCTATTCGAATAGATTCATAACTCTGGCCAGAGGGGTACGCTTTACCCGCACGGTCGATCAGCCCATACCCTGTACGGGGGCGGTACTGACCTACGAAACCCTTACCCGTCGGCGTCTATTCATGGACTATATTATCGTCCAATCCTAGACTACATTCCCTAGCTCCACCCATGTCTATACTAGGGTCTAAACAGGGACCATTCCACCACCATCCGCTACGCGGATCCAGTTTTCCCGAGAAAAGATGCATCAATATAAGATGTGGCATTCAATACCACCGCGTCCCCTGACGCCAAAACATACCCGATGACTCGTGCTGACCAGACCTGGGACTATGCGAAGGTCCTGCTCCAGCATATCCGTTGCCCACCATGGCCCCTTGGGGTGGTTTACTAGGTGCAGTGGCGGGGTGTGGATCAAGTCCTCACATGATTAGGCATTCCTGAAGGCTATGCCTTTTTGGCCCGTGCAGTCGTACATAACACTAGAAAGACTTTCCCATGAACCGAACCTTATACGACTGGAGTAAGCATGGGCAATACCCTCCACTGAGGTTGCCTCCATACTCCCATGTCCATCCTTAGGGGTTCTACTACTTTAGTCCAATTCATGCAACTACCATATTCTACTTCTAAGCATATGAAAAGTAAATACAAAATGTAGAATTCGGTAGTATTTAAGCGGGAAAGCATGAAATTAAGATGAGAAGATATCTGGATGGTAGAAGTCAAGGAATGTTGTGGAACTTGCCTTCTTCGAAGTCTTGGTCGTTCAGGGCTTCTTCCTTGTAATCCAGGTCGTCGATCGAATTCTCGAAATAAGTATCATCTTCTATAAAGCGTAGTTATACGGAAAAATGTAAATCATGCAAATAAAGCATAACAATTCATCAAACATGGGTTAAGAAATAATGGATGGGGTTCCTAGGGTTTTACGATCGATTCGGAGGAAAAACCCTAATTTCCGGGTACATGAAATATAGACCCGGTAAATAGGAAAAGATGTCGGAAATTATTCTGGGAGCTAGACATGTGAGATTTGAGTGCAAAGAACAATAGGCTCTAACATTTATGGTGAATTTTTGGGAATTTTTGGGGATTTATAAGATGGCTAACTAAAATTGTGTGTGCACTTAACCGGGTGTACCTAGCAAAACAGGGGGGAGAGAGAGACTGACAGGCGGGCCGGGGGGCTAACGCGGCGCGGGGCTGGCGTGGGTGCACATGGCGTACACATGGCACACACGTGGTGGACCAGCACCTGCGTGGCGGGGTGGTGTGTGCGGTGCACGTGAGCTGAGTGCAGGGGAGGGGAGAGGGGAGACGGCGCCGCCCAGGGGGTACACCGGACCGTCGTGAAACAGGGGCGAGCTCGCTGTAGTTGGGAATTCCGGTGGCTGTGGCTCGCCGGCGGGGATGAGACTTCGCCGTGGAGGTGCAGCAGGGTAAGACGGAGCTGGGCGTGGCACGTGTGGTCGACGGGGGTGGCCGACGGCGGCGCAGCGGCTCGCCGGAGCGGAACTCCGTCACGGCCCTGAGTGGAAACACGCCTAGAGGCGGTTTTGTGCCCTATTTTGTGTGTGTGTGTGTGCGCGCGCCTAGTGAGCACGGCGGTGTGCTCGGGCAGCACAACGGCTCGCCGGAGCTAAGCCGGCGGCGTGCGCTTGCCCGGCGGAGGTGCGGCGGCGGCACGGGGTGCCTGCGGTGCTATGGCTAGGGAAGAGGGGTTACTCGGGCAGCATAACGGTGCTTACCATTGCTATGAAGCGGTGGAGGGTCGCTGGAGGTGAGAGGAGCGGTGGTGGTGCTCGGTGGCAGAGGGTGGCTCGCCGGCGGAGTAGGGTTTCGCCGGGAGAGTGCTGGAGAGGTGGTGGTGGTGGTGCGGTGGGTTGTGGAGGTGCAGTGAGGAGAGCTGAGAAGCTCAGGGAGCCCTGGGGTCCTATTTATAGGCCGGGGAGGGAAGCTCGGCTGGGGTGCGGCGGCGGCCATGGAGACGTCATCAGCGCCCGGCGGATAAGGCCGCGGAGAGGGGAAGAGGATGGGGATAAGGGTCGAGCCGGTGCAGGTGGTGCACGCAACTGCAGCGCGCGTGTCAGGACGGCCAGGGCAGCTGCAGGGGAAGAGATCAAGCATGGTGGCCTGCGGCGGAGCTCTGGAGCACGGCGCAGCTCTCCGCCGTGGCACGCGTGCTGTACGGCCATGCAGGTGAGCAGATGAGGGCAAGCGGCTGGGGCATGCTGCGGTGGTGTGGGTGGTTGCGGCACACGCGCAAGTAGGGCAGCGGAGGGCATGGAGGAGTGGCGCGCACGCGGGCTGCCAGCAGCGACGCTCTGCCACGGCGTCGCGGGGCAGAAAAAGCGGATGGCTTTTCCGTCTTGGGTGAAATGGATAGGGTGGTATGGGCGGCCTGGCGCGTGCACGTGTACGACTAAGGACGGCAGGGAGGGGAGGGTTACGGCGGCGAGCGTGGCGGAGGGGAAGGTTGCGGTGCGGTGCGAGGATGATGACGACGTCGTCGTCACGCGTCGGCACGGGGTGTTGGGCTGCACTGGGCCGTGTTGGGCTGGGCGGAGGGAGACAGGCTGTGCTGGGAGGAGGAATAGGAGGGGGTGGAGTGGACTTCGTCGACGGGTTGAGTGAGGTTTGGCCCAACTATGGTTTGAAACCCTTTTCTATTTCTTTTGAACATGGTTTGAATTCAAATTTGAATTCCAATTCAAATTTGGAGAGTTTTGAACTAAAACTTGAACTAGAAAATCCTTAAGGAAATGTTAGTGAGATTTTTGGGGTGATAAAAGAATATTAGCACAATCAAATGCATATGGATGTGTGAGGAAAAAGGGAAGGACTTGTTTGTAATTTGCAAACTATTGCATTTAGGCCCTATAGGTTTTAGAGAAATTTTTAGGGACCAAATTTTAAAATCTAAAAAATTCAGGTTGTGACAGACCTACCCCACTTAAAGTGAATCTCGTCCCCGAGATTCGGCTAGATTGGTGAATAGGTAAGGAAACTCTTCTTAAGGTCGTCCTCTCTTTCCCAGGTTGCTTCCACTGAACTCTGCAAAATCTGGCCGTTGTTCTTCTTGTTTGTCGTATGGCGGTATCCAAAATTCTGACTGGCCTCTCTTGGTACCGGAGATCTGGCTGTAGGTCCAATACTTCTGGCGGTGTTTGTTCCTCCGGGACTCTTAAGCATCTTCTGAGCCGGGACACATGAAATATCGGGTGCACATCATTTAAGCCTTCGGGTAACTCCAAAAGATATGCTACCTTTCCGATTTTCCGAATTATCTGATAGGGCCCTATGTATCGAGGGGCTAGCTTGCCATGTATCTTAAATCTTCTAGTGCCTCTGATCGGTGCTACTTTCAAGTATATGTAATCTCCTGTCACAACCCTTGGCCGCTGGCGATCGCCAGAGACGTGAGCGGCTCAAGCGGATCGAGAGATGGGGAAATCACAGAGGAAAGGTTCCTCACGCGAGCTCGTTGTAATTTTGAGTTCTGATAATTGTTAACATTTACAAGTTTGCCTCCTGGCATTTAACCCAGCACACACGCTTACACTAGCCATCCTGGCCCACTGTCATACTCAGACGCTCACAGCTCATTCGCTCTCACTGGACACGTTGTTGGCGTAGTCTGGACTTCCCGCCTCCTGTGTTGCGTCCGCTTCTCTGGTACCGGGCGCTACACCTCCCCCCGCCGGAGTTGTTGCCTATCCCCAGGCAACCGCTGTAGGAAAGCGAGTCTTGACCACATTCCAGTACTCCCAGGTAGCCGAAGTCACCGGTAAATGACGCCACTTGATACGCACTTGAGGAATAGCAGAGTTACCTTTCTTCACGAGTCGCCTCTCCAACACTTGCTTAGGTTCCAGATTCACCGAGCTCAGGTCTTTAATGCGAGCAATATCATTGAAAATTAGTGTGTAATTAGTTGTGAATGGTTTTAGCTGAGAAACATGAAAGACCGGATGCACTTGACTTCCTTCTGGCAGTTGAAGTTTGTAAGCAGCTGCTCCAATTCCCTCCAGTACAGGAAATGGCCCAAAGAACTTGAATGCTAGCTTGAGAAATGGATGGCTCACTACTGACTATTGGGTGTATGGTTGTAACTTCAGCAGGACCATTTCTCCCACTTGAAATTGTCTGTCTGAGCGATGACGATCAGCCAATAGCTTCATTCTATTCTGAGCTGCTGCTAGATGGTCCTTGAGATTTGCCAGCTGAGCTTCCCTTTCATGGAGCACTCCCACAGCTTCTGAATGAGTTCCGTCAGTTACAAGCACTGTCACTCCAGAGTTTGCTTCATAACCATATAAGGCCTTGAACAGTGAACAACCAATTGCTGAATGAAAAGAAGTGTTATACCAAAGTTCAGCCAAAGATAACCATGATTTCCATTTCTTCGGGCTATCATATACAGCATAGCGGAGATACATCTCCAGACATTGGTTCACTCTCTCAGACGGCCCATGTGTCTGAGGGTGATAAGAGGAGCTTCTTAGCAGCTTTGTATCAAACAAGGAGAACAGCTCTATCCAAAAAGTGCTGGTAAACACCCTATCATGATCAGAAACCATTGACTTGGGGATGCCATGTAGTTTCACCACATTATCCAATACCACTCGAGCTATAGACTGGGTAGTGAAAGGATGTTTAAGAGGTATAAAATGAGCATACTTAGTATATCTGTCCACCAGTATAGCATTGAAACCTTCTGATGGTGGAAGACCCTCTATAAAATCCATGTCCTGCCAAGCCCCTTGAGGTATGGCAGAGGCTGTAGCAAGCCAGCTCGGTGTGTGTTCTCATGTTTAGCTTGTTGGCATATCTGGCATTGCCTAATGTAATCCTCCACATCACCTTTGATCCCCTTCCAATAAAACAACTTCTTTATCCTTTGATATGTAGCCTTGGTGCCAGAATGGCCACCCACAGCACTGGAATGTAAGGCAGTTATGATCTTGGTTTGGAGGGCTGAGTTGTTAGCTATCCACACTTTGCCTTGATATTTGATTAACCCTTTTTCCAGTGTATACCCATTCTCATCAGGACTAGAGATAGCCAGCTGAGATAGTAACTGATGTGCTTGTGAATCAGTGGTGTAGGAGTTCAATACTTCTTGCATTCATTTTGGTGTGACTTCATAAACAGCTTGTATGACCATCAGATGGCACACCCTAGATAAAGCATCAGCTGCCAGGTTGTCTTTCCCTTTTCTATAGACCACCTTAAACTGAAGTCCCATCAGCCTTGTCATAGCTTTTCTTTGCATCTCTGAGTGCAGATTCTGCTCAGTTAAGTAGGCTAAACTCTTGTGGTCAGTTTTGATGAGAAACTCTTGCCTTTGTAAATATGGTTTCCATTTCTCCACTGCCATTATAAGAGCCAAGAATTCCTTTTCATAGATGGATAGCTTCTGATGAATGGGTCCCAAACCTTTACTCAAAAATGCTACAGGTCTATCTTGTTGCATCAGAACAGCTCCTATGCCCACATCACAAGCATCTGTTTCCACAATGAACTATGCATTGAAATCAGGAATTGCTAAAACTGGAGCTGATGTCATAGCCTGTTTCAGGTTCTCAAAGGCTCTTTGTGCATCAGGTGACCACTCAAATTGCTTCTTCTTCAACAGATTTGTGAGTGGTTTTGCCATTATCCCATAGTGCTTTATAAATTTTCTATAGTACCCAGTTAGTCCCAAAAATCCTCTCAACTCAGTAATTGTCTTAGGAACAGGCCAATTGAGCATAGCCTTAGTTTTTGTGGGGTCAGTTGCCACACCTTGATCAGTAATGATATGGCCCAAGTAGTCTAACTATTGCTTAGCAAAGGAACATTTACTAAACTTCATAAATAAGCTATGTTCTCTCAGTTTGTCTAAGACCGTGGTAATGTGATGGATATGAGATGACAAGTCAGGACTGTATATAAGGATATCATCCAGAAATACCAGGACAAACTTCCTGAGAAATGGCTCTAGGACAGTGTTCATGATGCATTGGAATGTAGCCGGTGCATTAGTGAGACCAAATGGCATTACCTTAAATTGATAGTGTACGTGGTGAGTCTTGAATGCCGTCTTGTACTCATCTTGTTTCTGCATACGGACTTGGTGGTAGCCAGAGCGCATATCCAATTTAGAGAAATATTGAGTTCCTGCCAATTCATCCAGTATCTCATCAATTATTGGCATGGGAAAGCGATTCTTCACTGTGATCTCATTTAGCTTTCTATAGTCCACACAGAAATGCCAGCTGTCGTCCTTCTTTTGCACCAACAAGACAAGGGAAGCAAATGGGCTTGTACTAGGCACTATCAGGCCTGCTGCCAAAAGTTACTTCACTTGTTTTTCTATTTCATCCTTGTGCAAAGGTGAATACCTATAAGGTTTAGAGTTCACAGGTATTGCATTAGGTACCAGTGGAATTGAATGATCTAGTAGTCTTTCTGGTGGCAGTGTCTTAGGATCATCAAATACATCCTTGTACTGATCTAAGACCGCCCTGAGCTCAGGTGGGGTCTCATCCTGCTCTCTATCAGACACAGTCTCCACAATGACAAAAGCACTAATATCATTACCAGCAGCCCATTTTGCCAATTGTTCAGATTTAACCTCTGGTAGCTCTAACACTGGTGGTTTGACTCCCTGAATGAATATATCTCTTCCTTTATCCACAAATGCCACTGTCCTGTTTTTCCAGTGACAAGTCATAGTACTACGGGGCTTAAGCCAGTCATAACCAAGTATGGCATCATACACCCCCGGGTCGAGAACCATCATATCAGTGTTCATAGTATATCCCTGAGTCCACCATTCTAACTGAGGCACATAAGAAGTTGCAATTAAGGTTTCTCCATTAGCTACTTTTACCACTTTTGGTGTCATTGGTACTGGTATAATCCCTACTTTGGCCAATAGAGCACTGCTCACAAAACTGTGGGAGCTTCCACTATCCATAAGGATTAGCATGACTTTGTTTTTCAATAATGCTCTGATTTTGATCGCTTCTCCATCATCAGTGCCTGAAATGGCATTGAGAGACAAGGTCCCAAACTCAGAAGTCAATGTGTCTTCCATGGCCAATTGCTCTAATACTTCCTCAGCCAGGTTGACATCCAGATCATTAACCACCAAAGCATTTAAGTGAGCTTTATGTCTCTTTGTACACTTGGTCAAATGAGAGGAATCAAAAGGTTCACCACAGAAATTGCAGAGGTTGTTGGCCCTGCAGTAATCTCTCTTGAGCCTTCCTTTGCTGAGACTGGGTGGGAGAGTCAATTGCTTCTGTTCTTGCCTTGGGGACCCAGATGGGGCAGTATACTTGTTGGAAGAGAATGCCCTGTGAGGTCTGTACTTCATCTTCTCCTGCAATTGTTGCTGCACCTTGGCTAGCATCATAGCTCTCTCCATGCTCTCTGGCAAATGAGACTGGACTGCAGCTGAGATTTCAGGTTTTAACCCCCTTGTGAACTGAGTTACAAAGAACATTGTATCATAGCCACTGTTATGCATCTCTACTTGAAACTGCAAGTTCTCAAACTCCACAGCATACTCCTCCACTGTATTCATTTGCTTAAGTTCCAACAATTCATTCAGAGCATGGATATAGTCATAGGCTCCAAATTTTGCTTCAACAGCACTCATGAACTGTTCCCAATTACCCAAGCCAAACTTTCTCTTCTGCACCTGAACACATTTAGTAGCATTTTTTCCATGTGCATGGTGGCAGCTGTAATCCATCTTGTCTCAGGTACACTAAAGATTCTGAAATAGTCTTCACATTTATCTCTCCAGATCTTTGGATTCTCTCCAGTAAACAAAGGAAATTGTATCTTTGGTAGATTATGGTACGGCCTATCACCCGACCCTCCATTCATGCCAGACAAACCATTACCAGAAGGTGGAGGTGGCTCACCTGAAGAATGAGATCGTTCAGTATACTGATGTGGACGAGTCTTCTTGCGGTGTGGTTGATGAGTAGGCGGTGAAGATGTGGAATCTGATGTGTCTCCCAACTCTTGCTCGGCTATGCGTTCCAGCCTCAATTGAGCCACTGCTCGTCCAGTTTCCTCCACATGTTTGCTCATGATGTCCTGGTCTTTCATCACCTGATCGATTGCCTTGGTGTTGAGATCCATGTTGACTTGCATCTGTTGCTGATTCCGCCTAATCTCATCCATGCGATCGAAGAGCAGGTCCAGGCTGTCGGCGACCCGGTTTCACTTTGCATCCCCCTGCTGAGACGATTCCGCCGCGGCATTCAAAATGATCCGCGTCTGCTGCGAGGGCTTGGGAGGCGCCGTTGTGAACACTTGGGAACTGCTTCTCACCTTCTCGCCACCACTCCAAACAGATCGGCTCAGGACGAATCCCTCCCCAATTTGCCTGTTCGGAGTATCCCCTCCGCCTGAAACCGAGGATCAACCGAGGGATTTTACACGCAGACGTGCCGCGCAACCCAAACCGAGATCGGTTCCCCTCCGTCGCCTCTGCAAACAAATCCGCCTAGGTTCCCAGAATTTTACGCCCGAACAAATGTCGAGCAACCCTCACCTTCACGAATTCGCTACCAAATTGGTAAGCTGCTCGAATGCGCCGCAACTTGCTTGTAACCGGAACACTGCCAGGGCAACTCGAACCCGAAAAAAGGCCGACGGTAGCGTAGGAATTACGGGTTCGAGATCTAGCACCGGTTCTTCGCGGCAACTGGATCTCAATCGACCGACCTACCCTGTTTGCTGCGCTCAATTGACGGAGTTCACGAGTGTGCTACCGGAAGTGGCCGAGGATAGAGTGTCTCTGATACCAACTGTCACAACCATTGGCCGCCGGCGATCGCCGGAGACGTGAACGGCTCAAGCGGATCGAGAGATGGGGAAATCACAGAGGAAAGGTTCCTCACACGAGCTCGTTGTAATTTTGAGTTCTGATAACTGTTAACGTTTACAAGTTTGCCTCCTGGCATTTAACCCAGCACACACGCTTACACTGGCCAACCTGGCCCACTGTCATACTCACACGCTCACAGCTCATTCGCTCTCACTGGACACGTTGTTGGCGTAGTCTGGACTTCCCGCCTCCTGTGTTGCGTCCACTTCTCTGGTAACGGGCGCTACATCTCCTGCCTTGAATTCTAACTCTCATCTGCGAGTGTCTGCATAACTCTTCTGTCAGCTTTGTGCTATCTTTAGATTTTCTCTAGCTAGCCTTGTATTTTCTTCTGCATCCTTGATGATGCTAGGACCAAACAATAACTTTCCTCTGACTTCTAACCACATTAACAGAGTCATACATCTTTTGCCGTACAAAGCTTCAAACGACGCCATTTGTAGGCTAGCTTGATAACTATTGTTATAGGAAAACTCTGCAAAAGAAAAACTTTCTTCCCAATTCTTTTCATAGGTCAAAACACATGCTCTTAGCATATCTTCTAATAGTTGATTGACTCTTTCCGTTTGACCATCTGTTTGAGGGTGATAGGCCGAACTATAGTCCAGAGTTGTACCCATACTCTCGTGTAAACTTTTCCAGAATTTGGAGGTGAACTGAGGACCTCGATCCATCACAATTCTCTTGGGTATCCCATGTAACTTGAGAATGTTACCTACGTATAACCATGCCAATTTATCTCCTCCATGACTGATCTTGATTGGGATAAAGTGAGCTATTTTGGTTAAACGGTCAACTATGACCCATATAGAGTCATTTCCTTTAGGGGTTTTGGGTAACCCTACTATAAAATCCATACTAATTTCTTCCCATTTCCACTCTGGTATTGGTAATGGTTGTAATAATCCTGCTGGTTTTTGATATTCTGCCTTGATACTTTTGCATAGATGGCAGTTGGCTACATACTCCGCTATGTCTCTTTTCATTCCTGGCCACCAATATGTTTCCTTCAGATCTTGATACATCTTGGTTGAACATGGGTACACCGGACCGCCGCGAAGTAGGGGAGAGCTCGCCGGAGTTGGGAATTCCAGCGGCTGTGCCTCGCCGACGGGGATGAGACTTCGTCGTGGAGGTGCAACGAGGTAAGGCAGAGCTGGGAGTGGCACGTGTGGTCGATGAGGGTGGCCGGCGGCGGCGTAGCGGCTCACCGGAGCAGAACTCGGCACGGCCGTGAGCGAAAACACGCCTAGAGGCGGTTTTGTGCCCTATTTGGTGTGCGTGTGTGCACCTAGTGAGGACGGCGGCGTGCTCGGGCAGCACAACGGCTCGTCGGAGCTAAGCCGCCGGCGTGCGCTTGTCTAGCGGAGGTGCGGCGGCAGCGCGGGGTGCCTGCGGCGCTATGGCTAGGGAAGAGGGGTTACTCTGGCAGCATAACGGTGTTTACCGTTGCTGTGAAGCGGCGGAGGGTCGCCAGAGGTGAGAGGAGCGATGGTGGTGCTCGGTGGCGGAGGGTGGCTCGCCGGCGGAGCAGGGCTTCGCCGGGAGAGTGCTGGAGAGGTGGTGGTGGTGGTGCGGTGGGTTGTGGAGGTGCAGTGAGGAGAGGTGAGGAGCTCAGGGATCCCTAGGGTACTATTTATTGGCCGGGGAGGGAAGCTCGGCTGGGGTGTGGCGGCGGCCATGGCGACGTCATCGGCGCTTGGCGGATAAGGCCGCGGAGAGGGGAAGGGGATGGGGATAAGGGTCGAGCCGGTGCAGGCGACTGCAGCGCGCGTGTCAGGGCGGCGAGGGCGGCTGCAGGGGAAGAGATCGAGCATGGCGGCCTGCGGCGGAGCTCTGGAGCGCGGCGCAGCTCTCCGCCGTGGCGCGCGTGCTGTACGGCCATGCGGGCAAGCGGCCGGGGCGTGCTGCGATGGTGTGGGTGGTTGCGGCGCGCGCGCAAGTAGGGCGGCGGAGGGCATGGTGGAGCAGCGCGCACGCGGGCTGCCAGCGGCGGCGCTCTGCCACGGCGTCACGGGGTCAAAGATGGCGGCGCGGGGCAGAAAAGCGGATGGCTTTTCCGTCTTGGGGGAAATGGAGAGGGTGGTATGGGCGGCCTGGCACGCGCACGCGTATGGCTAAGGACGGCAGGGAGGGGAGGGGTACGGCGGTGAGCGTGGCGGCGGGGAAGGTTGCGGCGCGGCGCGAGGAGGAGGACGACAACGTCGTCACACGTCATCGCGGGGTGTTGGGCTGCGCTGGGCCGCGTTGGGCTGGGCGGAGGGAGACGGGCTGTGCTGGGAGGAGGAATAAGAGGGGGTGGAGTGGACTTCGTCGACGGGTTGAGTGAGGTTTGGCCCAACTATGGTTTGAAACCCTTTTCCATTTATTTTGAACATGGTTTGAATTCAAATTTGGAGAGTTTTGAACTAAAACTTGAACTAGGAAATCCTTAAGGAAATGTTAGTGAGATTTTTGGGGTGATAAAAGAATATTAGCACAATCAAATGCATATGGATGTGTGAGGAAAAAGGGAAGGACTTGTTTGTAAATTGCAAACTATTGCATTTAGGCTCTATAGGTTTTAGAGAAATTTCTAGGGACCAAATTTTAAAACCTAGAAAATTCGGGATGTGACACCTTCATAGATACTAATTTCAGAATTTGAGTCCAAGAATTCTTGACCACCATTGAACTCTCGGTACAAGACTTTACTCGAATATATATGGATGAGTCAAGCACTAAAAGAGCAGCACCATGTCCACCATTTACTGCATCTAAACCCCACCTTGATAGGTCATCAGTCACACACATAGATAATTGTTGGCTGATTTGCACATACTTTCTGTATGTGAGGGCATCAATCATAAACAGACCAGTGGGCAACAGCTTGTGACGATTAAGCACCATGGCTGCTCAAGCAAGATCATGCGTGCCACTGGCATCCTCAAACACAACATCAAGATCATGCGTGCCATCCACAAATGGCATTAATCCGTTAGTAACGAGTACCATAGTACCATGCCTACCTTACATTTCGTCGAGCACGTCACGACCGTCAGGTGATAAGGCCTGTGCTACACTGCACTACACTTACACCCTGAGCTTGCTGATACCCAATCAATTTGCGATCGATCTCTTCGAGGGGGCGCGCAGCCTCCGCGTAGCGCAGGAGAGCGCGGACAGATCCGGCAGGTCGCAGCGGCGGCATCCGGCACCGGAGTGAAGCGATCCAGCGGGTCTGGAGGGAAGGCCATCACCACCTCCATCTTGCAGCCGCGGCCTTCCTCAACGGCCAACGAGCTGGCGGGAGGCGGGGTGAGGGGCTGAGGGCAGAGCTGTGGAGTAGCAGCCAAGAGGGTTGCAGCCGGCCTGTCCCTCACCGATCACGCCCACATGATGGCGGTTTCACGAGCACCGGCCGAAGTCGCCGCTGCCGCCGCTCGGCCAGCCAAGTTGGGCTATGGGCTCATGGCCCATTTGGGCCCACCTGGGCTGAGTGACGTGATGATGATTCCCAAGGATAAACACTCGTTGCCTGGTGGGACCGCGAGACTGTCAAGCCCACTAGTCAGCAACCCTTCAGCGGTGGTGCTTGGCGCGCGGCGACCAGAATACCTGGCGGAGCTCACAGCCGACCCAGCACCCACCGGGGCACCGCCACCAGGGATGGAGGAAGGCGAGCTGACAGGTGGGTCCACTTTCCAACTTATCTGGGTCCAATCTGTCAGTAGAAAGAACATTCCATTGTTTAAAATCCCCGCTCGGTTTCACTTCGCGTTGGTTCCTTCCCTCCCGTTCGAGCTCAGTTCGTCGGCTCGCCTCATCGGAGCGGCGGAGCGCACACGCCACTGCAACTACCTCGGCGACGACGAGGTCAGAGGACGAGGAGCCGTCCATCTGTCGTGTCGAGGTACGACCCACCCGTCCAGAACTAACTAGTGCTTGTTGGGTGATCTGAATGCTCTGCGTGATCGTAGTGCTACTTATTAGGATTTAGGTGGGGGATTCACCAGGTTTTTGGGGGCATTTGGGGTCGAATCCGCGAGGATCGCTAGCGTCACTTGCCATTCAGTGCCAGCGTGAGAAGCAAACCGCGGCTTCCAAGGCTTCAAGCGGGGGATGTGAAGTGTGATTGATAGCCGCGCATTTGGGTTGAATTCTCGCGTTTTGGAGTCATGAATCGCGATTTTTTGTCATCGATTAGGCGTGCGTAGAAACGGGTCAGTGCGCCAACTCGAGGGAGTACTTCACGTTGCATTGGTGTGCCTGAGTGCAGTGGCAGAGCTGGTGAATTTTCACGCCTAAGGTCACTATCTACTTTGATGTTTACTTTATTTCAATTTAGTAATTTAATTAAGAATAAACATTTTAAACCTATAATATATAACACTAAACCATAAAATATATTTATTTTATTTCAAATATAATTATTTTATCAATCTTTATACAATTGATCATATTCAGTTTGAATTAACCTATGTGTCTCTCTATTATTGGACACAACTTAATTGATCACTGATATAAATTTAGTTCCTAACATCCATCCATTTATGCATGCACACTATAGTATATACTACGATATACTTCAAAGAACACACGGTCTCTAACTTATTCATGTTTAATTCACTAGCATATATGTACTTCATGGTGAATATTAAAATTAGATGGTCTATCGTGTTGTTGAGAATCTTCTTCACTTAATCAAACTATGTTGAATGGATGTTTCAACTACTATTACACAATCCCAATTTATAGTGTCATACTATCATGGTTTCGAACTTAAAAAATTTCATATTATATGAAGATATAATGATAGAACAATCTACAATGTAGTCTTATTATAGTTTTAAAATATCTAGGCTTCTTTAAAATATTAAATTGAAAAAAATGTCGAAGTAAATTCATTTCACAGTTGCAAGCTTTCCTAAGCGAGAGATGGATAATCTATAGCTTCCATTAAAATTATATATTTTAAAATATGTAGCACTTTGATTTCTACATGTTAATAGAATGAGACCTTTAAACTTTTACTGTGTTTATGCCAAATTTTATAGCATTCAAAGTTTAAATGCTATTTTATTAAGATGCTCTCAAGTTTATAACAATTTAACGAGAACCCTAAGTGCAATATAGAGATAATGTATAGCCTACTTTGAAATTAAAAATTAGCCATGTATACATAGAAAAATTAGCAGTACTATTAAATGAAAATAAGTAAAAAAAGTGGTGGGGGATACGCTGCAGCAAAAGCTGGCTTGTTGCTGGCCGTTTGTGTGTCTGTGTGACAGAACTGCCCAAAATAAATTCGTATTATCACCCACTTAGCTCATACGCGATAATAAAGATGTATTTTGTCGTCTCTGCCGGGTCATGCCCGGTGAATCACTTACAACAGGATCGCTGATATGCGCAAAGCCCACACGAAGGTGGGACCAGAGTACAAGTTCAACATTACATAAATGGTTCACAAGTTCACATTATTACAAACCAGATTTTTCATACATAAAAGTAAAATGTTTCAGATTTTAACAGCGGAAATAAAAACTAAACGCGGGATACACACGGGAGGCCATCCAAGCATATCACTCATCATCGTCATTCTCCCATTCAATCTCCCAACCATCTGGAATAGAGCCAGACCAGATGGGGTTACCTGAAAACCACAAATTAAACAAGGCTAAGTATGCTAGTACTCAGCAAGACTGACCCGACAAAATAAAAGTACTTCTAGACATGCAAGGCTTTTTGGCTGGTAGGTTTGTTTTGCCAAAAGCAACTAAGAGTTGATCCTTAATTTCCAGGTTTTAGCTCAAGTTATAGTATGTTAACCATTCTAGGTAAGCACCTATCTAAACAAACATGTTTGTGCAAACAACATTAATCAGGCAACAATATTAATCCAAAAGTTTCATAAAACAGTATAGGGTAGCCAGTGGTCAAGCCGACTCAGATAACGGCGAGTGACCGACGATCGATCGATTTATATCCTTGCAAGATCAACCCAAGATACACGAAAGAAGGTAGACCCTAAGAATCCAAAGAAAAGCAAATGCAGGGTCTACCCCGACCAGGCGGTTCCCGTCATTCCCCAGATTTGGGACAGGTGCCACAGTCCTAAGTACAAGGTTACTGGAACGCCCTCACACGGCACATCCAGACTCACACTTGCACTACCGGAATCAAACCGGGAGACGCATCTCAAGAGTAGTAGCGATAAAGTCCCCGCACTGGTTCATTGGGTACTAGGCTTACCGGTCCCATTCCCGACAAGCACTTGATACGTTCAATAGCTTAAACCGGCACAATGCTACTCGGTCGAGACCGAACCCGTTACTCTTACCACATGAGCGAGTCAATTTATCCAACTTATGATTCCAACATAAGTATCCTATATCTCGCGAGCAATGAGTCATTACTCGACTTGTACCGTGTCCATAAAGCATTGCACTAGCGACCTAGCATATTAGTAAAAGAGCATAGGAATCCTAAGGATCATGCATCTAGGTTTCAATTCAATATCTGAAACTTAAATGCACAAAACATAACATAAATCACCTAAGATCGGGTTTGGAACCCATCCTGGTAACAGCGCCAGAAATGCTGGTTGGTAATTCTTAACGTTACAGGAATCCGCAAGCGTACGGAAGTACCATTGTAGCATTTCCCCAAAGAAGTATTCCAAAGGGTATCGAATCCAAGGAAGGCATTGGTGGATTGACAAGCTCAACACTATTGCAATGAGTATAGATCATAGACGAAAATAAATCAGACACTCAAGTGCAGGGGTAAGATAATGATAATAGGGGTAGTGTGATCACACACACACTCTCTCTCTCTCTAAGGGGTCCTAGGCATAGGAGGCAACATACGAGTTAGTTCTAGGTTCTTATGTACTATACACATAAAGCTGGTAGGAACGAGTTAGATACACTAGCGTTGAAGAACATTAACTTAAGCACCCAGGTACCACGGGGAGCTAACCTCCCGCGTTGCTTCTGCACAACTCCGGTTGTTAGATTTTAGACTCCTACAGCTTATCTGAACGTGGGGGATTTCAGAGGGACCAACGGCTATCACTACCGCGGACTACCCCAAGACAAACTGTGGGATAAATTCATAAGTAAGGTAGCTACGCAACCCAAGCACCATGCTTACGTTGTTAGCCGGACTTGACCGGCTCGGGCTATTGTGACCCAGGTCAAGCCACCAGATAAACCAGCCAATTACACCGAGTACCGTAGCTTAAGCACAGACTTCATACAACGCAGTCATGTCATCTAATTAGATCAAACCAGGTTAAGTACACAAACGTATTTGTGTTTTCCTATGTCTATTCAACTGGATCAAAGGGTCGTGTTCGCGAAGAACACGAGCCTCTAACTTATGAACAAACACCAGAAACATGTGAAAGTCACCCGCCAAGTGGATCGAAAGGCCTTGTTCATCAAGAACAGGAGCCTCTAAATGATGAACAGGTGAAGAACACATGAACAAATCACTCATGTATACTAACACAACATTATATGAAATAGTTGAATAATTGAAGTAGATCAAAGTCATACAAATGAAATAATATACAAGAGAACTCATACCTAGATCCCAAAGTAGACTTGGAACCTGAATTAGAACTACTCTAGCCTACCTCCTAGCCTTGAGACTAAAAGTGAGAGAGGTGTTGCAAGTGTGGATGTCTCATAAGTGAGCCCCCTCTCCTTCTATTTATAGGCCCGGGCACCGGCGAGGAATGGATGCAAACACCCCGGGAATGGCGCCTAGGACCAATAGGGAAGCACCACGTGGAAGGCCCTGAGTGGCGGCCTCAAGGTCGGTTCGGCCGACCCCCTGTGGGCCCAACTCAGGGTGTACTTCCTCCTGGTGGCTGTCATGTGGGTCCTTAGGTCGGTTCCCGGTGTCCACCCTGTTTTGGCGTGATTTGCATGCCTTTGTGGGCCCATGGATCCATGTGATGTCCACGTGTCACGCTCTGATTCGTCAGGGGTTGCTTCACTTGGATTGCTTGCATGGCATGCATGCATGGCTCCCTTGTTGGCAGGTGTGCATGCATGGCATCCTTGTTGGCAGCCCACCTAGGATGAGGTGATGTGGTATGGACAATAGAAGGTGAGTTTGTCACTCTTTTCCTGCTTATTTTCCTGCAATCAAATAATCTCCAAGGACAAGTGGAACTACATTATTTTTAACTAAATACGTGTAAGAAATGTCTTATGCTCCTTTATTCATGAGTATATTGACGGCTAAAGTAGGTACTTAGTAGCCGTCAACAACTCCCCCAAGCTAGCCTCTTGCTCGTCCCGAGCGAGAGATTAAGGACTTAGGTTGGTTGATCAGGAGTTGCTACGATGTTGTATTCCTAATGTATAACAAGATACAGCTAGGTACTCTATCAAGCATTGAATAAGTTGGCATTGATCATACCTTACACTCGATTGATATGGGGCGTATAGCTTCACCTGCCATGGGCGGTTGAAAGATAGAATGGTTGTATAAAGATTACCAGTCACATGTACCTTGATCAGTTATCAATCCGGAGGTTTTGCAGGTTTTTCAAAAAGAAATCAAAGTTCCTCAAATGATACTCTCGGATCGCTCAATGTGTATGATTCCTCACCAAGGTATTGTTTTGCCTTCTTTCACTACCTACTTCTAATAGGCTGATATATGGAGCTGTAGGTAGGGAAAACATGTGGCATACCTGTTTCTCATGTTTTGTCGAGTCGAAAACCGGATCCTTGGGAGAACAAGTCATACACCCTGATCAAGATGTGCAAAAGTGTGTGTATGGTGGATGGATAATGAACTCCTATTTGCATGATTTTACTCTCCCCTTTTCGAAATTCTTGAGACTTGGGCTATGTCTCTTTATTCTTTCTCTTTCTTTCTTTTTCTCTTTTTTTATGCATGCCCTTGAGCATGTTTCTCTCTTTTTTTACATAGCCCATAGTCTTTGCTGAATATTTTTGGAGGGAGAGTAATCATGGAACATGCACGGAGCATTATTTTGTGGAATGGATGGGGGATGGATGAAATGATGGTTGCTAACTTCCAGTGTAGAAGTTTCGCATATGGTGGTGCGTACGTGATCTTGATCATAGGAGTAATGACAAGTTTACTCGCCGAGGGTCACAACAATTCGACAAGACTCAATGAGTAAATCAGGTAGCATATGTGGAGGTTAACTGAAGCTAAGATCTACATATGGCCTTGGATAGGAATTTCTTATCATTGAGGAACTTATCATTTTAACATTTTTTTCAAAAGAAAACTCCGGATATCAAACATCACTTAGTACTAGCTCATAGTAACTCTATTATACCATATCATACCTCGCAACAACTTAGGCAAAGGTCATGCTTTTTGCTACCCACAAATTTCAAGCTCAGGTTCGATCATACTAGCCAACAAACTCAAAACTTGGATAGGGCACTAAGTTGTAAACAAGGCATACAAGAGGAATAAACAGAGCAACTATTCATCATTTCAACCATGGAGAATAAGAGCACTCTTACCGCGCATATGAAAACAAACTGATTTAAGGAAGTAAATAAATATTTTTGGTCTTTTTAACTTTTCAGATTTTATGTGTTTTTAGCATATGGGATTCTGAAAGCAATAGAAGATACAAGTTACCTCAGAATGGGGGTCCTCCCCCAAGCTAGCTTCAGGCTCATTGTTGTGGAGGGTGGTATCCCATCCACACGTAGTAAGCCCTCTGCTCCTCCAGCTGTCGCAGCTGTCTCTGCTCCATGGTGTGAAGTCTCTCGCCAGTCATATGCTGCCAGTCTCGAGTGGACTCAGCCTGTTGGTGCATTGCCTCCTCCACGGTACCGACACGGATGTTGAGCTCGCTCATCTGCTGAGTGAGGGTGGCCCCACGAGATGACGAGCGCAACCCGGACGATGAGGACGAGTCCCCGTAGGTAGCACCGGCGGGCCTAACCCACTCGCCACTCCCAGCACTAGCCCAGGTCAAGCTACTCGCACCCGGCTTACTCATGGGTTGATCCCAACTGGGGCATATCCGGGTGTAACTCCAGACATGTACCCAGCCGAGGCCCATGCGCCAGACAGCGGTGGGGTAGGCTGAGGCTGTGGCTGAGGCGACGGCTGTGGTGGCGGATGTTGTGGCGGTTGCTGTGCTATCTCTGCTATCCTCGATGCACTCCTAGTGACCCTATTTCCAGAAACACTAGAAGATGAGGTTCCTCAAGAGGAACGGTCAGTGGCCCTTGACCGTACAAACGGAAATCCGGGTTAGGTAACCGAATCTGGTTTGCATGGACAGGGTAGAAGAAAACCAAAGAATCATTCGGGCCCTTTTTAAGAGTATGTCCTTGAATCAGATACGCCTCATCTATCACGGCTCGAGGAGAATCAATGTAGGGAACGTTAGCCCCTTGTGTAATCCCAAGACTCGAAATGATACGTGTGATCAGAGACGTACACTCAATAGAACCCGTCATCCTAAAATTTTTCAACCACTGCCGAATCATAGCTTGCACTGGGGAGATTTTGATCCGTCTGACCACGACATATAATATCCTAATCTCGTCTGTGCGCACGGGTCAAACGTCATCCCTTGGAAAGAGAGTGACGGCGAGCCACTTGTGCCACAGTCGGAGAGTGGGATGTGTGATATCATTGCACCGAGGTGCTAACTTGCCACAGACAGGCCGACCAGAAAGCTCTTCCCAAAAACTATCTCGAATAAAATCACTGCAAGCTTGATCGAGAGAAATAGCACAACGACGATGAAAACCAAGAGCACGACTAAGATCTGGCCATGAGACTCGATACGACGTTCCATGGAAACGAAACGTAATACCGGTCTCATCCTCCCGAAGAGTACAGAGGAAATAGATGGTGAGAGGCTTAGAACCGATATCCCACACCGGAACAAAGTTCTCCCACCCAAGAGCATGCCAAATGGAATCGAACTCGGAGTCCATACCTATTTTCTCGAGAAGGGCCGAGTCGAACTCCTTGGTGTTGGCGAAGACTCGATCCTTGATGAGAGCGTAGGCTTGTCTCTCCCGGTCGTTCCTCAAGTCGATGAAGGCGGCATCGGTGTCGAACACTCCTTCAGCTTGTGGCGTGGGTAGCTCCTCTTCTTCCTCTTCTTCACGATCAGTTGACATTGGACTCGGTGTAGCTCCGGAGTGGTGAGACGAGCCCTCCCCATCTCTCGAACGGCATGAGCGGGTCACCTTTCGGTACGCACCAGTGATCCAACTCATCTTGCACAACAGTGGACAACACGAGCAATTTGGTGATGGGTTAGTGAAATCAAAATGAAATCCTTACCGAGCTCGCTCCACCAATATTCAATACTCAGCGACAAATTGGAGAGAGTGCTTGACACTTCCACTTGAGCAAGAAATCCAAGAAAACCAAAGAGCAAGAGCAAAGAGGGAGGGAGGATGATGGAAATGAGTGAATGGGTGAAGAAACCCCTCAATCCCCCTTCTATCTATAGGCAACCGAGCCAGGCACTGGGGGTGAGGACAAGGGCAACGGCTAGGAGCCGTTGGAGGAGGCGGGGCCCACATGACCGTTGGCCAGGGTCGGTCGACCCCTGGGGTCGGTCGAACCCCTGCCGGGCCCGCCTGCCTCCAACTTTTTGCAATGGCTCTCTAACGGTTACCTGATGCCCTGCCTAGATGTCTAGGTCCAGATTCACCCAAAATTTTGCTCGAATAATTTTTCTAGGATTTTCCAACTCAAGAATTTATTTTCAGAATTTTTATTTGAAAAGGGAAATTTGGCTAGAAAAATCTAGCATGCAGATGCAAGGTTGGAAAATTCAAATATGCATTTGGAAAAATCAAATAAAATTTTGAAAGAGATATATGAGATAACTACCAATTTTACCTTTTGGCAAAAAGAACTCATCTTTTTAAGTCTGAGAGCGAGACTTTTCTCGGCGATCAATTCCACTCGTCACCCCATTCCCGAGAAATAGATGGAGATGACCTCTGTATTTCCCACCACACCTTTCTTGTTTTCTTAGGCTTTGTTGGAGTGGTGGGAAGTCGTTGGGGCTGTGGCTCCGTCCATGCCCCTGATTGCTCATTTTTGCCCTGCAGTGTATATCATTTCTCTTTTGTTGCCTGAAATCAAAACATCAAGTTCCTCTTCCCAATGCGGAATCGGATCGTTCCGGCTCCAACATTGATCCTTGTGTTGGCGTCACATAAGAATGGTCTCCCAAGAATGAGGGGCATTCCCTCATCATCTTGCATATCAAGGACCACGAAGTCTGTGAAGATGCATGAACCTTGGATGAATACCAATAAGTTCTCTACTATCCCCTCTGGATATCGGATCGATGCATCAGTAAGTTGGACGGTCATCGCAGTTGGAGTTAGAGCTGGATATCCCAATTGTTCAAACATGGCCTTGGACATAAGGTTAACGCTTGCACCAAGGTCACAGAGAGCATGCTTAATCTTCTGGTAATATATCTTACAGGTGATAGCCGGATAACCAAGATCTTTCTTATGTGTGATTGTTGAAGATTCCCATGGGTCAAGTACCTGCTGTATAGGCTTCCCTGCATAGTCAGTGGCTTGTGCCCGCCCAGATGGCTTACCCCATCTGGTGGACACTACACAAACATTTTCGCAGGAAGATACGGGTTGCCCCGGAATCTTCCTGTCTTCAGCAGAGGGAACCAAAGCAGCTAATTGAGCCAACTGGGTTTCTATCATCTTATTAAAACTCAACTGGTTTTTAAGAGCAGAAGAAAGGCTATCAATTTTAATACTAAGGCTCTCAAAAGCCTTATCATAGGCAGTTGTTTTCTTATTAAAACCTTCATTAATCTTAGCTTACCCAAAGACTAGATCTTTCAAGGAAGGTTGGTTTGGGTTGAAAGAATTACCTTGATTACCTCCTTGATAATAAGGGCGTGATTGATTCCACGTTTGACCTCCTTGTGGACGATAACCGTTGTTGTTGCCGTTCATGTACATCACATCCTCCTGAGTAGCAGGGCAGTAATTCCCTGAATGCCCAGTATTACCATAGACTTCGCAAGTCATGCGAGCATCCATAGCTTGAGTAGTGGTGGCCATGGCGGTCTTCTCATTGGCTAGATCATCCATTCTCTTCATCATTGAGTCCATCTTGGCGTGCAACATATCCGCTTCCTTGACGGTATGTGTACCCCTTTGACGTGGCTGGAGTCGATCGTCACTCCACCCTTGGTTAGTAACCATCTTCTCAATCAGTGTAGTAGTTTCAGTAATAGTAAGAGAGAAGAAGGCCCCTCCAGCTGCAACATCAATATGGCATCGGGCTGTCAGAGTCAGCCCATTATAGAAACTTTGAAGAATAAGCCAGTTGTCTATCCCATGATGAGGACACGCCAGGATGTACTCCTGGAGCCTCTCCCAAGCTTCTGGGATAGTCTCATTTGCCGCTTGTTGGAAACTTGAAATTCACCCACGAAGGACATTGGTTTTGCACAACAGAAAGAACTTCGCGAGGAATGCTGCGGAGCACTTTGCCCAAGTGTTAATCTCTGCACGGTTAGCATAGAACCACTGCTTCGCCTTTCCCAGGAGTGAGAAGGGAAACAATCGCAGACGAATAGCAACTTCCTCCACTCCTCGTATAGTGAAGGTGCTGCACAGTTCCAGGAACTGTTGTAGGTGGGCGCTCACGTCTTCATTAGGCTTGCCACAGAATGGGCTAGCCTCTACCATCATGATTAAGCCGGTCTTGATCTCGAAGTTTCCATTCCTAGTGTTGATCACAGGGCCTGTCGGCACCTGGTCAGCAGAGGGAGCGGAGTACTCGCGGAGAGTCTTCTCGACAGGGTTGGCCATGGAAGTTGATGTGGAGGGCACAAAGGAAGCTGGACCGACTTCCGAACGTTCACGCAAAGGAGAGCCGAAATGAGTTCGTGCCTTCCTTACGAGTGACTCAGGAACTTTAGTAAAATTCAGTGGTAAGTCGAAACCAGTCATGCACTACCTGTCTTCATCATCAATAGACAAAGAAGACAATCCAAGTTAGCCTGCATTGAGAACTATTTTATTCTTGTCATGATTATAAACATATGCAAAGTGTTGATATGTCATCCTTAAGTCTTCCCCGGCAACAGCGCCAGAAATGCTTGTTGACATTTCTTAACGCAATCACCTAAGATCGGGTTTGGAACCCATCCTGGTAACCGTGCCAGAAATGTTGGTTGGTAATTCTTAACGTTACAGGAATCCGCAAGCGCACGGAAGTACCATTGTAGCATTTCCCCAAAGGAGTATTCCAAAGGGTATCGAATCCAAGGAAGGCATTGGTGGATTGACAAGCTCAACACTACTGCAATGAGTATAGATCATAGACGGAAATAAATCAGACACTCAAGTGCAGGGGTAAGATAATGATAATAGGGGTAGTGTGATCACACACACACACACTCTCTCTCTCTAAGGGGTCCTAGGCATAGGAGGCAACATACGAGTTAGTTCTAGGTTCTTATGTACTATACACATAAAGCTGGTAGGAACGAGTTAGATACACTAGCATTGAAGAACATTGACTTAAGCACCTAGGTACCACGGGGAGCTAACCTCCTGCGTTGCTTCCGCACAACTCCGGTTGTTAGATTTTAGACTCCTACAACTTATCCGAACGTGGGGGATTTCAGAGGGACCAACGGCTGTCACTATCGCGGCCTACCCCAAGACAAACTGTGGGATAAACGCATAAGTAAGGTAGCTACGCAACCCAAGCACCATGCTTACGTTGTTAGCCGGACTTGACCGGCCCGGGCTATTATGACCCAGGTCAAGCCACCAGATAAACCAGCCAATTACACCGAGTACCGTAGCTTAAGCACAGACTTCATACAACGCAGTCATGTCATCTAATTAGATCAAACCAGGTTAAGTACACAAACGTATTCGTCTTTTCCTATGTTTGTTCAACTAGATCAAAGGGTCGTGTTCGCGAAGAACACGAGCCTCTAACTTATGAATAAACACCAGAAACATGTGAAAGTCACCCGTCAAGTGGATCAAAAGGCCTTGTTCATCAAGAACAGGAGCCTCTAAATGATGAACAGGTGAAGAACACATGAACAAATCACTCATGTATACTAACGCAACTTTATATGAAATAGCTGAATAATTGAAGTAGATCAAAGTCATACAAATGAAATAAGATACAAGAGAACTCCATACCTAGATCCCAAAGTAGACTTGGAACCTGAATTAGAACTACTCTAGCCTACCTCCTAGCCTTGAGACTAAAAGTGAGAGAGGTGTTGCAAGTGTGGATGTCTCATAAGTGAGCCCCCTCTCCTTCTATTTATAGGCCCGGGCACCAGCGAGGAATGGATGCAAACACCCCGGGAATGGCGCCTAGGACCAATAGGGAAGCACCACGTGGAAGGCCCTGAGTGGCGGCCTCAAGGTCGGTTCGGCCGACCTGTGGGGTCGGTCGACCCCCTGTGGGCCCCACTCGGGGTGTACTTCCTCCTGGTGGCTGTCATGTGGGTCCTTAGGTCGGTTCCCGGTGTCCACCCTGTTTTGGCGCGATTTGCATGCCTTTGTGGGCCCATGGATCCATGTGACGTCCACGTGTCACGCTCTGATTCGTCGAGGGTTGCTTCACTTGGATTGCTTGCATGGCATGCATGCATGGCTTCCTTGTTGGCAGCTCACCTAGGATGAGGTGATGTGGCATGGACCATAGAAAGTGAGTTTGTCACTCTTTTCCTACTTATTTTCCTGCAATCAAATAATCTCCAAGGACAAGTGGAACTACATTATTCTTAACTAAATACGTGTAAGAAATGGCTTATGCTCCTTTATTCTTGAGTATATTGACGGCTAAAGTAGGTACTTAACAGCCGTCAACACTAATCATCATGACAAAGTCCTAGGGTGCATTGGTGCTTGAAGAAAAGTTTTGCTGACGGGACTATAAAAAGCATCAAGCTTAACCTAGCATAAAGATTCCAAAAATCATAACTATAAATCTACACATCAAACATGTGTCCAACTTGATCACAGGATCTGAACATGGCATAAGTAATAACATATCCAAATTTCATATCCATTGCATGAGTATATTTTGAACTACAATCAAAGTATATCAAACTGAGTTTGAATTTTCATTTCAAAACTATACAGAAAAACACTATACAACCTTTCTAGAAATTGTAGATCTCCTCACAAAGAATCCAACACAATTGGATTTACATTTTTCTGAATTTTCTATGATTTTTCATGCATTTTCAAAGTTTCAACCAAAACCTAAAACAACTTTTGCAGACAGACCCTTGATCTAATTTTCTGAAATTACAAATACACCCCTGCTTTTACGGAAAAGACCCTGAATCTTTTTCAGTCGTCACAAACATACCCCGCCGGTGCAGGGGACGCCGCCGGTGGCCGGAGGAGTGCAGGAGCTGCCCGGGTGAGCGGCTTGGAGGCCTTAGGGTTGCTCACCTGTGTCGCCGGTGGTGTTGGCCCGGCCGGAGAACTAGCCGGCGAGCCCCGCGGCGGCACGCAGGGACGGCATCCGTCGGAGGCGGGCGTTCCAGCGTCCGCGGCGCCAATGCGCAGCAACGGCAGGCGGGGAAGGTGCAGAGAGGCTAGGGGTCACGTTGAAGAGGAGGGGGAACCACGAAGCCGACCGGAGAGGGAGATGCTGCGGCGGCGCGGCAATGGCGCGCGGCGGCGGCCCTGTTCGGCTCGGACAGAGCACGGCGGCGCGAAAAGGCGGGCGAGCAAGGCGAGGTGAGCGAGGAAAAGATCGACGCCCTCTTCTCTCCCCTCTCATATACTCGGACGAGCACTGGGGGCCCGCGTGCTGGCATGCGGCGCAGCTGGCGGGCAACGCGGCCGGCGCGTGGTGCTGTCCGGCGCGGCTGCACACCTGGACACAGCGTACGGCGCGGTCGCGGGCGGAGTCACCACGGCACGCCCCTGGGTCCATAGCGACGGACTCAATGAGTCCGTACGCCGGACGACCATGGGGGCGCCACGTAGATGCGCAGGCGCGGTGGGAGCGCGTGCACGCACGCGCGGTCGGCGCGCCGACGCCGGCGGCTGCGCCCCGTCCATTTGCATTTGCCCGCGTTTAAAAATGAAGAACTCCAAATTCTCAAATGTAAATTGAATTTTTCCAAAAATAGAAGTTGGAGAGGAACTATAACACTACAACTTTCCCAAAGGGCGACCTATGTTTTGGTGAATAGATTGGTGGGAAAAACGCGATGAAAATCCAGTTTTTCTCGGCCCCGGTTTCCTGTTCACAGGAGCTTCAACTCAAATTTAAGCAAATTTTTAAAATTTGAATGTCCGCCAATTACGAAAAATGTGTTCCCGGAGACAAGGAAAAACTTTTATATTGGCAGATTTTGAACTTCTATAATGAAATTTGGAGAACACGCAAGAAAACCATTTTAGCCTTCTAGAGCTCTTAGAGATAACACACAAGAAAAACATTTGCAAATGAAGGCATGAGATCTCTTAGGAGTATATGCAAATCTAGATTAATTAGCCACAAGCTTGGAATCAAAGGGTGGTGCAACTCTTCATACATCTCTAAAAAATGACACAAATAAAACGACTCTAGACACTAATAGGCACACAAAAATGGTCTACAAGGTTCCCAAGTTCAAATAACAAAGTGCTCTCTCAATAGCAATTAAATCATACATCATGATGTTGTGGCATTTATTAGAGCAATGGTACAATGTTACTTGATGAGTTCAATTTAAGAGCACAATATAGACCATCATTTATATAGATAAATTGATAAAAAGAATGGGTTGCCTCCCGTAAAGCGCTTCATTTAAAGTCATAGAGCTTAACTTTCTCACATACCTTCTAATTGTTATAAAGTCATGGTCCTTCGTGCAAGAATTCGAATTGTCCATGCAGCTTGCTTTGATGTCGCCTTTCGTAATCCATCGTGGTTCGCTCTTAACATCTTTATGCGTTGAATGTTGTCACTCATGCCTTCATTTGAAAATGTTCTTGAGGCCCTTATTTTGTACTGAGCTTCTGAGTTCGATCATGTATGCTTGAAACCACAGCCCAAGCTCCTCTTCATTGTTGTCATCCTTATCTCCTTCACCTTGTTCTCTTCATGTTCCTCTTGCATCTTTCTTCATGGATTTTCCCTTGCATCCAGAACAAAACCTATACAAAAATATAGTACTATTTAAAAGTTTATGAAATTACCTTTCCAACGAGTGGTCATTCGTCTTAAATGGAGCTCGAAGGGAGAAGTTATGGTTGTTTTACTTTAGCGCTGTGTGTTGTTCAGAAAATTTCAGAACGCACGACCTTCGATGTTTTAGCTATAACCGCTTGTAGGAATCTCCAATTGACTTGGTTTTTGATTTGTTGGAACTGGAATTTCATGGGGCTCCTTAATATCTGAAAATATTATTGTGAATTTAGAAGCAATCGGCACCTTCTTGTGAATTGATCCGCAGATGTTGATGACCTTGATCTTGTGGTCTTTGAGCGTCGTGTTGTGCATCACTAGATTTCAACTTCACCACCACTGATCCACCAGCGAGTATCACGGCTCCAATGGTGTATCTTATCCATTTTTCTTGCATTACCTAGGGTGTTGGGATCATAGGGGGTTCAAGGCTCTCTAATCTTCCTTCTACATCGTCATTGTCTCCTCCGTTGTTTGCTGCTACCTCTTCTTCATTGAATTACTCTTCATCCAGTGCAGAACATGTACCAAACTTCCACTCCATGCAATGTGTATAAAATTCCGTTTCCAACGAGTGCTCATTTACTCCAAACGGACTCCGGATGAAAGAGTTATGCTCGTTTTACTCCGGTACTACATTCTGTCCTGAGAAATTTCAGAATGTGTAGCGTTGAAAGATTTTACCTTAACT
Source organism: Cenchrus fungigraminus (assembly GCA_036936925.1). Taxonomy (NCBI): domain Eukaryota; kingdom Viridiplantae; phylum Streptophyta; class Magnoliopsida; order Poales; family Poaceae; genus Cenchrus; species Cenchrus fungigraminus. The sequence goes on from CM072773.1 coordinate 126,342,340, forward strand.
CTTTGTACCGATGTCCAAAATTGACATTTTTTTATGCATTGGAAAGAAGACTTGATGGAGCTCCATAATCTTCAATTTTCCTCCATGGTACCTCTCTGATTATGGGTGAAAAACTTGGTCATAACAGCAACTTCCCAGAGATGTTGATGATCGGATGTCACGACTTCTTCGGGGCCTGATTCATCACCTATAGCTTGGACAAAGAAATCTCCAAGAGACATTAGCAAAAAAAATCAATTGACATGGTGATATACCTTTTTCATCTTTACTTATTTTGAGTGTGGGATCAATAGCGGATGTTGGACCACTAACAAAAGTTAGCACCTACCACTAAAGAGCGGGTCTTCATGTAGCCATCAACTTGTTTGAGCGAGATTGGACTTGTCGGAGTACGAACATTGAGAACTTCTTGATTGCTTTGTGTCTAGGATTTTACCTGCATTCATGGACACAAACAAGAAACGCAGGATATATGCTGTAATAAAATTAGGGTTAGTCCAAAAAGATAGATAGATCGCCGTAGGGTTCGTGTTGCCGATCCCCGGCAACGGCGCCAGAAAAGCTTGTTGACGGCTCAAAAGCGCGTCAAGTTCGAACCGCAAGCGCACGGATCATTGTAGCTCTTCCCTTAGAGTATTCCCCCAAGGTTTATCAATCTGTGGATCGGAAGCGAACCGACTAAGGTTTACCATATCTACTGAACCTAACCTAACATGAAGCATAGATTGCATAAAGGGGTTAACATGCAAACATTGGATGGATGTATGGATCACATTCGGTAGCCATAAGGTAACACGACCAAAGGTAGCACAAGCCCACCGTCTTCTAGTTGCAACTCTGGCCCAAGCGATAAACTAATCTAGTACGTGTACCATGATAAAGAGATATCCCTAGTGCTTTCTCGTGAATGACATTGCAAGGTGCGTGTAGACGACACGCCTAAGGTTCTCCAAAACTTTACCTCAAACACCCATCAAGTGCTCTTTACTCAAAGCTCCTCCTCTCAGAGGCCGCGCAACGACTCTCACGATACTCGCCAAAGATCAAACTCAACATTATTACACGTTCGTTCGGCTTTTTCCCTCCCGCATACTATCAGCACACGACGGTAATCAACCACCGACCTCCCATGCACTACTTCGATGTATCCGCAAGACATATACTAACCATCACGATTAAATGTATTCCTACTAAGAACATATGCTAGCTACACATATGGAGGATAAAGCATGCATCAAAGTAGATCAAAAGTAGAGACAAGATTAGATTGATATCACTGTTATAAAGTACATGTGCCTTGATGGATCTAAGGCATGACTCCAGAACTCCACCATGGCTTCACCACGCAGGACCAACCATGGCGGCTAGGGTCTAGCCTCAGCCATCTCCTAGGCAACGTCGAGGACTCGCAGCGGCCGTCGGCTTCCTTCGGTGTGTGTGTCCCTCAATTTGGCGGCTCTCTGATGAATGGATCCCCCTCCTTAGGTGCCTAGGGGGTTGTATATATACTCTTGGGGAGCCTTGGGGCATGCTCCACCTTGCCTTGCACGAGATCTTCCTTGGGATACAAGCGAACTTGGTTTCTATAAAATCAGCATCGTCCAGATTTTCCTGATTCACAGCCCTTCCTTGCGGGCACCATATCTCCCATGTACGGACTCCAAATAATGCAAATTCGGTATCTAGATTGTGTGCCACAAAATTATCTCCAACTTTGGTATTCATTGCTTTCCTTGGAAACGAAGATAAGATCCTCAAAACGGCCTCGAAAGATAATCTGTCTGATTTCGGACTTATCTGCGCAGCAGGTATTTCGGGGGTTATATCTCCAAGCTCCTTGAACCGAATTGGGTCTTCCATATGTCCAAATCGAAGTTCTCATCGAGGCCCACAACTTTGGTATTCAAACTTTTACCATTAGAGGCTGTTTAAGTCTTCGAATCTGCACTGAAAGATCAATGTTGTCCTGGGCTGCGCGAATAGCTCTCGGGCTGAGTTGATCTCGTGGGTAAACCTCCAAGTCCCCGGAGTTTGAGGAATTCATGCTTTGGTCCTCGGGTCATTTGGAGTCATGTTCACTTCGTGTCTTGACTTGTGTTGATCTTCATTATCTTCTCATAAAGTGCTTGATGAACTTTGCCCGAAAGTCCTCCTTTAAGCGCTTAAATCCTGCGTAAACAACATACTCCAAAAATCATATGCAAGTGTGAACTTGTTACATCATTAGTATGCCTAGTGGCGGGTTAGTTATAATTCAAAGCTCAAACCAAAGTGTAACAAGTGCTTTTAGTTGACGGAAATCGACCGCCAACAGCCATCCACCTCAGATGCCACGTCATCATCTACTAGATCATCAATTTATGTCTTGCACCGATTTTATGTGACTATAACATGCATACATCTTTGCGAGTATTATACTTCAAAATTCTAACAATAGAAATACGTGAAAGATCAATCATTTAACAACTGTTTTCTCTCAACAAAATCAATATATTTTCATATATAGTGTCGTCTGTACAAGAATGTTGCATAGCAATCACCTTAGTTTATACTTTCAAATTTTCATCTTACAACTTTGTTTAAAAATTCCTGCAGCAACGCACGGGGTATCAGTATCACCTAGTGAAATTATAAAGTGTCATACATGCCATAATTATCTTGCTTTGCTTTTTCATGGGATAATGACTAGTAAAGCTAACAAAATCCTTCACTTTATCTTAAAAACTCCAAAAGACCGCTCGATGACATTTCTTAGCGAGAAATGTGCATAATTAAAGAGCTCTTTTTTACCTTTTGTAATTGGACCTTGTCGAAATAACCCTGCATACCAGCACACATGCACGCAAACCTAATGGTATACCACTGCACCTTCGTTTGTTCAGGATGTATGACCAGTACGAATCTTAAGGGGCAACTAGAAAGATATCTGCACTCCGGAGTTCAGTCAACATTCTTTGATATACTTTGACAGGCCTCCAAGCTTCAGGTAATTCTGCGTCCCATAGGGGCAAAAAACACAGATAATTTGAGGAAGTTACAGGGCAGGGCTGCTCTCTAGATGACTAAAATCCAAAGTAAAATTTAGGATAACCGGCTCAGGTTCAGCATAACCAAACGTTCAACTAATAACCGGCTTGCCGCTATCGTTGACACCGACACAAGAGACCACCTTGCGTGCCCAGCTTCTCTTGTTTCTGCTTATTGTTGTATTATTTTCTTTCACACCAAATCAAATTAACTGTACAAATCAGCAAAAGTTATTTTAAGATCTGCAGAACAGACTCAGCTTCCTAGTGCCCGAACGGATCTATTTTGCTGGCAGCCTCACAATGCAGTGATTTCCTACTACCTTCTCAAGGGAGTCCTCTGATATTTTGTGTCAGTTTTTTTTATTTTGTTGTATTGCTTAATCCAAGCTTTCATCTTCTTTTTAATATAATCAGTAGCTCTTTAGTTTTGGAAAATAGGAAGTCATATGTTAATTGCGGGCCGAGACGAAAATTCTCGCAGGACTGTTAACGCACGCAGCTCGTGGTGTATGGCCCTGGAATTCTGGAGGATATGCCATCTCCGCCTTTCGGATGGATAATATCAAGCTTCTTGGAGATGACGTCGTACAGGTCATTTTTCAACACTGCTCTCAACGAATCCGCTTGGTCAGTCCTCTTGCTGGCTGGTTCAGTTCCTCCTATTGGAATTTCGCAAACTATCAATCAATTGAATAAAAAGTGAACGAGGTGGTTTCAGAAAGATCGGAATGGAATTTCGCCAGGTGACGGACACAAGGTCGAGGCATCTTTTGCTGTAACGAGGTGGGTTAGAAAGGTTCATCAGTTTATTCAGTTTTTAGTGGGATGGGTGGGTGAAGTGGAAAGAAAGGAGAACACGCTCTCCTACTGCAACCCACGCTTGGATAGATGATTAAATTGCTGCTTCTCGCTATGATACGTGCCACCACCACAATCCATTCCGTAAGTGCCTTTCCAGGGTAATAAAATAATTAAAAGACGAGATGAACATTTACCTTTTTGGCTTTTTCTCATTATTCATCCCATCATGTGGGGCAAAGCTAGCTGGCAAGTGTAAACTGTATCACAGACATACTTGCAGTGAAAGAAACAGTGCACAATAGCGTCACCTTTGCCCCAGTGCATGAACTGCAAAATGCAGTCCGTAAATTTTAGCTTCGCAGCCTGTTCAGTAGTTTATCTTCGCAGTCACTTGCAAAAATATGTAATTTTGTTTCTTTCGAGTAATGAAATTTGGGCGAAATAAAAAAAAACTAAGTTATAAATTACAAGACTACAAGAGAGATTTGAAAGTGGAGAGATTAAAGCACGAGGTGCACGTGATGAAAAGAGGCAAAGCGGTTGGTGAGCCTGATAGTGAGAGTATAGCAGGTACGGAGTGGACCACGTGCTCGTTCGTATCGTACCGCCGGTGTACCACTGCTACTCTGTACCACCGCACATGTGATTGTCACTGCACCTTCGTTTGTTCAGAATGTACGGCCAGTACGAACCTTAAGGGGCAATTAGAAAGAAATTTGACACTCTAGAGTCCAGTCAACATTCTTTGACAGGCCTCCAAACTTCAGGTAATTCTGCGTCCCATAAGAAAAAAACAGATAATTTGAGGAAGTTACAGGGCAGGGCTGCTCCCTTAGACTGTCTCCAACAATATTGTGCATCTGCATGCGCAAAGAGGAGGTATCCACGTAAGAGAGTGAAGAGTTGAGCACTGCAAAAGGTAGAGTGTTCCAGCAATACACTGCAACCCCACGCGCATCCCGCCGATAGTTGGGTTCCCGCGAGGAGGGAGAGGGAGCTCCTCGCGCCGACGAGCTCTTGGGCGCCGCTCGTGGAGCTCCTCGCACCGACGAGTTCTTGGGCGCTGCTCGTGGAGGTCCTCGCGCCGGCGAGCTCCGCCCCCGAGGCCGCTCGAGGAGAGGGGAGGAGCCACCGCCGGAGTCCGGCGCGCCACGTACGGCCGCCGCCGGAGCTCACTCCTTGACAGCTCCTCCGCGGCCTCGAGGACCTCCTCCACTCCTTGACGCGCGCGGATCTGGGGAGCGGCGTGCGTAATCCCTGCCCCTGCTCCTCCCTCACTCCAGATCGACGCAGGCCGCCTCTGCCCATCGCTGCTCTCTGCCGCCGTGGCCGAGCCTGGGGAGGGGAGAGCAAGATCGCCGGCGGCCGGATCTGCTCGTTGGCGCAGCAGCCGGAGCCAGCGCCGGGCTCGTCGTCGTGGAAGCCTAGGGCGACGCGCGCTGTGTGGTGGTGCTGACAACACCGGCGCTCCTGCTCGCGAGGCTCCGGGACGCGTACGTGGATGTGATGGTGGCGCTGGGCGGGGGCGCCGTGCGCCCGTGCGCGGCGCTGGCGAGGTCGCGGAGCGGCGCCGAGGCCGGGCTGTGGGAGAGGCGGATGCCCCGAGCGCACCAGGGGAGCGGCGGCGGCGGCGACTTCGAGCGCAGGGTTGAAGAGGCGGCGCAGGGTGGAGGGCCGGACGGCGGCGCGGCTGACGGCGCTGGATCCCGGCCGCCAGGACAGATGTGCGCAGGAGGCGGGCACGTGCTCCTCCGCCTCGCGTGGGTCGACCTCCTCGATCTGGCCGCAGGCAAGGCGTCCTGGTGCCGCCCGATCTCCCGCGGCCGGAGAGGGAGGCGCGACACCTCCTCGTCCAGATCCACGGTGGGAGGATGGTCGGCGCGGCAGGGAGGCAACCGCCGGCGCCATCGTCGCGAGGAGTGGAGAGAGGCGGGGGCGGAGTGTGAGAGGGAGAGAGAGGGCCGGGCGGAGTGCAGCGGTTGAGATGCAGCGATGGGAGAGAAATCCCAGCAATGCGGTTGCGCGGGGAGGTCGCTGCAAAATGCAGCAGTGGTTGCAGCTCCCGCTGGAGCCGCTACAGGGGCTCCCGCGCGCGCATTTTGCAGTTGCAGCGCGGGCTCCAGATGCTGCTGATCCAAAGTAAAGTTTAGGAGCTCAAGCTATTACAAAACTTAAGAACTTTGCAGAACACTTGAATGCAGTTATCGAGTGAATAATCTATCGGAATCAAAAGGTACAAAATTGAAAAGTTTGTACGTCAAAGACTCGAATGCAGTTGTCAGATGAATAATCCATCTGAATATGCAAACTTTTTTTTAGAGAGGACTGTATATGCAAACAAAGTTGCAGTGTCCTGGTGTACCTGCTAAATGCTGTTGTATTTAATTTCAGCTACCAAAGGAGGAGCGACTTGGGGCCCTTTTCCCTGCAAGGAAGTGCTGCTGGTCCTTAATACAGATGTCAAAAGTTTCTTGAAAGATCATATGATATATGTTCAAACTTTCTGATATCCCACTACATAACATTGCAACACATGGATGAGCATGAAGACCTGGTAGCTATCAAGAGAAGTAAAACAGCATCAATGGAAATCCACTTCTAAATTTAAATAAAGCTTCCCATAATTTTGTAGGCTAATAACATCAATTTGGTATCACAAAAGTTATATACTAATCAAGTAACTGTTGGTCAAAGGCTTGTCCTAATGAAACAGTCTTGATGAAGTAAAATCAGTCATGATGAATAATTGAGCCTGTACCCCAGCCACCACTGTAGCACATAGGCCAAGGACCACGACCATGAGGCATACAAATAAATGCAGTCCTAACAGTGGAACAGTAAACACAGATCCACCCCACTAGCAGGTTTATTTACACGCCATACTCCGGCCGTGTTGGCCCCTCCGGCGCCGGCGAAGAGGGGGAGCCGCGAATCGTCTGCCGGCTGTACATACTACCTAGGTTTTAGTAGTTCTAGGGTAGTTTAGGTGTTGGCCCATGGCGACGGGGTCGCATGGGGTCTTTTGCTCCTCGGTTGCGGCGGTGGTCTGGCTAGCGTCGACGAGGTCCTTCCTCTGTCGGAGCTCGTGCAGGGATGTCTGAGGGCCGTGGCGGCTTGCGGAGCGGGTTGCGACGGCGGCGGTGGCGCGCGGGGACGCGGATCTGGCCGCGGAGCTGGACCGCGGTGAGCGTTGCGGCTGGCGTGCTCCTCCCGCTCGAGCTCCCTCCCTCTGCTCGTTTCGACTGGCGGTGAGGATTGGGGACTCCGGCGGTGGTACCTTTCCTGCTGGAGCTCCTACTCCCTCGGCTTCCTTCGGATGGAGGCGGCTCTCCTCTCCGCGACGTCCCTCCTTCCTGCACACGGGCCGACCTCTCAACGCAGCGTGGAGGTTTGTCTCTTCCCCACTATGAGTTGGGGGATGTTTTGGCCCGCCGGCATTGTTGCTGGTGGTGCATGGTGTTTTGTCCGGGGCACATTGGAGTGGCGGCGGCGACGATGCGTCCATTGGAATAAAGTCTCCCGGGCTTCCGCCGTGTCGACGGCGTCTCGCTCTCCACCGCTGTCGGTGAGCTCGTGGAGCAGGGGTCCTTTGCGACCCAGTCCAGGGGAGCTTGTCTTCAAGATCTCCGGTTTTCCCTCTCACGCGTGGTGCCTCAATAATAGAGCGACGTCCTCGTCGCGCACCAGAGTTTTCAGGTGATTTTTCAAAGGACGCGGTTGCGCGCTGGTGTGTAGGTGTAGGTCTGCTAAAGTTTGTAGGGGTGTGTGCGTTGAGTATGCATTTCTATGTACTGAACAGATTCTACAGCTATACATCTAAGTTTGAGAGAGTTCAAAAAAAAAATACTCCGGCCGTGTTTAAATGAGTTCCAAAAAATTTTCAGAAAAGGGAATCTCGCATGCATGGAGTACTAAATGAAGTCTATTTGCAAAACCTTTTCACACATAGGTGTAACTTTACGTGATAAATCTAATGAGCATAATTAATTTAATAATTTGCTACAATAATGCTACAGTACCATCTTCTAAGCATGTGGTCAAAGCCCTCATTAGACTCCTCTCAAAAATTTACCTAGGGGTGCGAAGGTAGTTTTGTAAACTGCATTTATTTAACACCCTTAATTATTGGTCAAAGTTGCATTTAATACTTCAAATTTTTTAGTAAACACGGCCTCCGTATCTGAGTAGCTGCACAGATATTATTGTAATACAGTGGAATGGAAGGACAAAGGAAAAGCATGTACTAAAAAGGACACACAAATTTCTAGAGACGTTAAGATTAGCATATAGACACATATAATGTGTAATTTAATTTAGCTTGATTTTATCAAGGATAAAGAGTAAGAGCAGTCTAAACAGCCATGTCATATGGATAGACATTTCATCAGCTGATGTATGATTGGTTCTTTCTGGTTATTGCATAATAAGAATATTGCTTTCCAACTCGGCTCGACTCTCTAGAAAGTTAGAACTTTCCCTTCAATATTAATGAAATATCCACTTACCAAACATTTAAATGCAGGTGCAGGACCATGTAGGCATTCATCTGATCACCAAACATTTAAAATGAATGCAGGACCATAAACACATTCAGGTGCTTGTAGAAATGACTGAATGACAAGATGCAATTTGCAGACTGACAAATGACCATAACCATTTAAAATTTAGTGCAGAAACATAAACATATTTAAAATACTTGATAATTCATATGCCCATTGGCAAATGTTAAAAATGTAGCATCGGAATGTTATCTCAAGTTTCAACTCTTCATCAAAATAATACATAGTACGGCTAAATTGGTATGTCCGTGTTAAAGATTCAAAGTTGTGATCTGATCTCATAACTGGGACCTATGACCTAGTTATGAAAAAAAAAAAAGCTTCGTAAGAATTACATTGGATCTCGGGGATCTTCTTAAATTTAGATATACCCATTCATACCTTACAAAGAGAAGCATAAAGCTAAGGCCCAAAACATAGATAGGATTATATTTATATTTATATCTTGGTAGAACCACAAAAAGCTCAAAGCCTAAACTAACACACAGGAATATATTATTGAGATAATAATCATACTAAACAAATTGGGACAAGAAAAGAAAGATATCTCTGAGGTCAAAATAGAATTGGACGCTGCCTACTAGAAGGATCTGCACAAACCCAAATCAATAAATTCCCAGATCCTTGGAAAACATTCCTTCCTGTTATCGTAATAACTGCCTACCCAACTTGCATGGGACTAAAAGGATTTGCTGTTGTTAATATTGTTTTGTTCTTATTCTAAGCACTGAAGGTAGGCTTCTGGTATTTACAGACACCATGATCACTGTTAGTTAATGTACAGATCCCATCAAAAGAAGACTATTTATCAAGTCACCAGAAAAGTTAGCATTTGTTATGCACAAGAACTACTGGCAGTGTTGCAAACAAGAGTCACCTACATACCTAACATATCCTACAGACTGAATAAAACATATCTTAACAAAGCTTGGAGAGTGGGGATATAACTCTACCAGCCTTCAATAATAAAATCATGCACCACCCCTACAAGGTCAATCCTAGACCCACCACTAATTTACACAAAGTAGAATACACTTTCTTTTCCTCACCAGCACAAGCAATCTTTTCTGAAGCAGCATACCACGCTCTTTAAGATATTGTAAGCATCCTCTTATTCCTGTATTTTGCAAGTTGGCAATATAAGTAGAGGATATAGATAGGTAAAGTACTTTTATCAATAAAGTTGTTCTATAATAATTGCAGATTACATAATAAGAAATATTAATGAAAAATCTGGCATTAATGAAGAAATCACAATCGACCAATGGGATTCCAGATTTACAGGTCCCAATATTTAAAAGATGTGAAAAATGCTTAGCATGCAAAGATAAACTTCAAGGGAGCACTTGTACGATATGAAAACAAGACTAAAAGAGTGTTGACTTCCATTCCATGTATGAAGCAGTACACATAGTCACATAGATACACTGAGTCAAAGGCAACAATATATTGAAATTAGTAGCCAAGCACTCAATTGGTGCTCAGGTTGTTTTGCAACAGAAACATAGGAGTTGTGTATCGTTCGTCATCTATCTTGAAAGATTCAGCTTCATAAGTCATCAAATCCAAAGTCCAGCTCCGTGAATTCACATCGAGTGATTTCTCGTAGCTTGAGATTCCTATGCAGCTCAAGCTTTCAAAAAGAATTGACAAATTCAAGAGGATGTGAAGGCTACGCATAAATACAAGTGCATAAGAAGGTTCAAAGATAATGGACCCCTTTACCAACATTATCCATATCATTTCACTATGCTGTGTGGCTCTACAGCTCTGCATGGTTTGAAAGGATAAGACACAAGTGCAAAGCACTAAGGTGATATGGCTTTCACTTCATAAAAGGAGCACCACAGGGTACCACTTCACCTCATTTATCTCCATCACTAAAACTCAATGGCCCAACAAACAAGAACACTTAAGACCCCCCAGACCTCCAAAATAGCAAATATAAATTCAGCCACCTGCACAACCCCAGTATACAATCTTTAACGATAAACTAATACTACCAACAGCTGACTGTCAATTATGTCTTGTAAATGTTTTAGAAAGATAACTATTTCCTATTAATCACAGTATCGCAGAATTGCAACTGGTGCACCACCTCAAATATCCAGCAGGCACAAAAGTCACAGTTACTAGCACTGAGTACAGCTCATTTCCCGCATCCTCTATTCCGCTACCACACAAAGTCAATTATAAATTTGATTAGTTATAGTAGCCATACCAGACTAACTGGAAGATAGTTATAGACAATCAGGCTAAGAATATCAAAAGAATAAGCATTACGTTCATATCAAAGACATATATAAAAAAGGCACTTAACGAAATCATCCAATAATTCCACATACATCTGGCGCCAGCAGGATGCAATCTTCACATGAAGTAATAAATTCAGGAAAGCCTGTTATTTTGGCATGAAGGTAACAAATCAACAAGATTGCAACCCTACTTCCAAACTACACATGTCAAGCTGTTGTAGTGAAACATGTTCAATCCTTATCTTACAAAACTCCATGGGAACTGCTATAAACAAGATGCTTCATTTTCTTACAAGATTCCATGGGAACCACTAAAACAAGGTGACAGGTTATACAAACCTTTTGTTATCAGGTTGCATGTATCTAGAAGAAACCTGGACAGAATAATATAATGTTATTTCCGGATTAACCAAGGGAAGTGCACAAGCTAGTTATCCAGAATACACAGTTTAACTTACCAATTCTAATGTAGGACAAAACTAATCCACACACAAAAAAAAGTGAAGGTGTACTAACAGCAATTTGTAAAAACTAACTCCAAAGAGATGCCTGATAAGCATTCAATTCTTTTGGGCATGCACACAAGCAGCGAAAGAGAAGCTGAGGATGGTAGAAGAGAAAATGTGGCAGATCAGAATACCTCCCATTTCAACCTTTATGCCAGAATATTTCAGTAATATGAATTGCAAAAAGAAAACATATATCAAACTCTGTATGCCTTGCAGATTTCTTTTCCCCATGTCTGTTATCTAACAGCTAGAAATCTAAAATTTATGAGCAGAAACCGAACTACAACAACACTTTGCTCATTCAATCTAAAACCTGACAAAGACCTCCGAATGCAATGGTTGGATCTGAGGACCATCAGGCTCGCTGAAAATTATCTGGGTATTTGGAGTAGCTCTTTCCAAATGCATTATTTCTGTTTTCAGCAAACTGGGCAGCACATCCGACTGAATCTTGCGGAGTCCTTGTGGGTGATCCTCTGTAGGAGCAACCAGAAATAGTTTCTTCAGACAACTAGACTTTCTAAGCAGAAATTCTACTAGTTGCATCTCATTACGGTGCCCCTTGAAGTTTGTCATCTTGGCTAACCAAAGGTTCTCTAATCCACCTTTAGGTGGCTCTTCCTCCGCTACCTCCAGGAAATTCTCCGTGAATGAATCACGAACGTTCGTCGGGAGCTGCATGTTCAGTGGAACATGTTTGAGAAACAGATCGCGTGGCCATCAACAAACTAGCAATGGAATGCAGATTTTTTTTTGCATGAAAAATAAGCAAGCATAGACCTGCACAAAGAGCCGCTCCAACTGAGGACAGGAACATGTCTTGAGGAAGCTGTAGATGTCAGCAAGGTTGGAGTTGGCCATGCCGAACATGAGGAGATGGAGCTCTCTCAAGCTCTGCAGCTTGCTCTCCACCCCGGCCTTAGCTGTGAAAGCAGAAATGTACTACAAGGCAAGGGTGAACAAGTATGTAAGCGTGTTGGCAATGAAATGGGCTGAAAGGAAACGGCAAAGATGCCTGAGCAGACCTGAAGTGCAATGCTGCAGAGGGTGAGGACACTGAGGTTCGACAGGCGGGGAACCGAGATGGGCAAGTTGGTGGGCGGCAAGCCGTTCTCCGGTCCGCCGGAGCAGAGGTAGAGATGCTCAAGTGAGCCCCCAGCGCCCGAGAGGATGTTGCTGGAGAGGAAGGCACCGCTGAACCGGAACGACCGTAGGCGCGGCGCCACGGGTACCCGCACCTCGGTGGTGCGGGAGCAGTCGACGAGGGTGAAGGTCCTGAGGTTGGGCACCCCGACGGCGCTGAAGTCGATGCGGCGGAGTCGGCGGCAGTAGCGGAGGTCGAGCTCCCGTAGGCGGGGGCAGGCGGCGACGATCCGTCGCAGCGCGGCGTCGGTGAGGAACACCGAGTGGAGGTGGATCACCTCAAGCGTGGCGACCATCGCGTTGGCGGCCGCCGTGAGGTTGAGCCCCCGCACGGAGAGGCGCGCGAGGAGGCGGCTCCCGACGGGGAAGTGGACGGTGAGCATGCCCCTGCCGCGTGTCCCCCCACCCCCGCGCGACCCCCTCCCGTTGCCGCCGCCCTCGACGCGGAGGTGCAGGTCCTCGACCTCGCACGCCGCCGCGTAGTCGAGGCAGCGCCTGAGGTCCGGCTGCGTGAGCTGCCCGCCGTGGAAGGAGAGGGAGTAGCAGTCCATCCGGCGCCTCCCGCGGCGGTCGATGAGCGCGAACTGCTCCGCACGCGCCGCCGCCCCCGCCGCCGCGCCGGGCGGGAGGCGGGCGCTGACCGAGGACGGCTCCGGCCACCGCTGCTCCCACAGGCAACGCCAACGCGAGGAGAGGGACCCGGTGCGGATGGCCGATTTGAGCGGCAGCAGGCTCAGAATCTGCAGACGCAGCGCGTCGGGGAGGTCCGAGATGCGGTCCTCCTCCACCACCTCCTCCTCCTCCCCGTCCTCCACCCGGCGCCGCTTCCCGCCGCCTCCCGCCATTCCCCGCTCCGCCGCTGGCCCCTCCTACCCGCGCCGCATCGGGGGAGGATTCCGCTGGGTTTGGTTGCGCCGCTCCTTGCTACAGGGATGTGCTGTATTGTGAAGCAGGGGAGGGAGGGGGGAGGAGAAGGGGAAGGGAAGGGGGAGAGACGTGTGGAGGCGTCTTGCTCGCCGCCTGGCCGCTGCGGTGGCCTCTTGTGCCTGCTGCGGGTGTGTTCTGGCTGGCTGGCTGGCTACTTGCGCGCTGGTGGTGCGCGGCGCGGGTCATACGGCTCACGCTCCTCTCCTCTCGATCGCGTCGGGTGTGCGCTGCAACGTTGCTTTACCGTTCGGGCCTTGAGAAACTTTTCCGCCGGGTCGCCGGCCGCGGACCTTTTCACACCAACAGGCAACACCCACAGCCCCGCGGGCCTCGCCTTGCTTCCCACATTTTTCTCTCGCCCGCCGCTGTTCACACGGCACTTTTTTTTAAAAAAATTATTCACACGGCACTCTTTTTTAAAAAAATTATTCACACGGCACTTCAACGTCCTTTTTCTTCCGTTTCGTTTCTTCGCTCATCACGGCCTCTCTATCCCTCCCTTTTGCTCTGCTAGCTTACCTTTTGCCCCGTTTTCAATGCTTTGCTAATTTTGAGCCTCAAGATGAAATGCCTGCTAATTATGTGGAAGCAAACATTGATTTCTTTCCTTTCATAATTTTCCTACATTGATTTATTTACATTTTTTCTAATTCCCCTGCTTGTTTAGGAGAAGATCTTCCATATTTTGCTTCATAAAGGGAGAGAAGGTGGTCCAAAGGACTCTAGGAGCTCTAGTTCAGGTTACACTCTTCATCTTCCTCTTCCTCTATATACAAAGTATACGTAAAAGCCATACCGGTGCGGTGACAGTTGGCATGGTAGCAACAAGGTGACAAGTTTGCAAATGAGTTACATCGGGCGCGAAGTATTACGACAAGTGATAGTGGCAAGGTAGACAGAGGTGAAACGAGGGCGCATATTTATTTGTAGCATGACAGACTAATTGTAATTGTGTGCTCTCTTCCAGTGAATTAGAATGAACTTATTAGCAGTATTTCTTTAAAAAAATAGTCGATTCAATTTAATTGGTTGCACCAGCCTGTTCGTTTGGCTGGGGGCTGGTGTCTGGTGCTGATTTGTTCTGAGAGAAAAGTACTGCTGGCTGGTTGCTGGTGGCTGGTTTGTTCTGAGAGAAAAGTACTGTTGGCTGGTGGCTGATAAACCAAACGAACAGGGCAAGGAAAATGCAAAAGAAAATGTTGTTGTATCTCTTATAACATCATCCCACATTTCAGCAAACAGTATAATTGTCACCTTCGCCTAATGGAAAAGGATTAATAAAGACTTGCGGTATAACGTGACAATAAAGGCCAACCGGACACCAAATACTTGACATCGTTGAATTTTTTGGAGGATTTTTATATTTAATTTTGACCAATATTTTTCTTATTAATATACAGATATAATATCGCATAGATATGAAAGTGCTTTCTAAGATAATCTTTCTTAATTTCAAACTGAATATATTGAAAGATAGGATGAGAAGATGTTGTAGGGTAAGTAGATAGCAATCTGAAAGATATGCTGAGAATAAGGCATAGGAAGCCTAGCTGAGAGATAATATGATGCATCGAGTGTGATACCTCCGCCGTGTTCGACTTCATGATAAGGGGAATGCTTCATGATAAATGAGGTGAAATGGATTCTTGTAATTAGTTTAGAGATATAAATCAAGCTCTAGGATATCTGATCTAATGGTGCGTTGGATATAATAAAGATATAAATGTTTGCTAAACAATAAAGTTTGCACATGATGCTTACCTATTTCCTCTCCCCCACCAAATCCCTAAAAACCCTTAGGAAAGCCACAAGAGTCTCAAATCACCCTATGCCTCATTGTTGTTTTAAATTCATCCATACAGGCCAAACTTCTTCAAACTGACGATTTTTCAGCTCAAGAGTTTCCATTAACACGTATGCCTCATTGTTGTTTTAAATTCATCCATACAGGCCAAACTTTTTTCAAACTGACGATTTTTCAGCTCAAGAGTTTCCATTAGCACGTTCATGAATAGATCTTGAGAAGAATGGCAACGTGCTGAACTTCCAAAACCTACACGTTGCTAAATGAATGCTGAGCGAACCTTCCTCCCGGGGCCCTCTCCTCCTCTCGCTGTCGTTGATATTTTCCTGACGTGACACCCAGTGGCTGGCACTGGCACTAACATACACTGCGGAGAAAATGGCCACACCTTTCGTTGCTCGCTGTTCCAGCGGTCACACGCTAGCGAGAGAGGCTGGGCCATCCACCTATACATCCACCGGCCGGCGGCCGTCAAATCGTGCAGTACCTTTCGAGCAACGTGATGCCGATACCGATACCGATAGAACTGGTGAAATTCTCACCTGGAACCAAAGCCTAACTTCCTGGGCTTATCAGATCAGCATGTGCTACGTTTCACTGCTAACCCAGTGGTTGACCAAACTAAACGGCGAAAGCAACTGCGCCTCAGCATGACATGTAAGATGTTTCAACGTTATAAATAAAAAAATTTACTCCAAGAACTGAATAGTTTAGATAAAATTCATCTGAAAAATCAAAGGAATTTGACATCGTATACGTATGTACGTGACAGGTTCAGATCCAGCAGCTGCCGTGACGCCGCCGCCTGTCCCTGCGGAGCTCGGCCTTGGCTCTGCGCAGCCGGGCCTTGTAATCCTTTGTCCACGCGCGGAACTGCGCCTTGAGCCTCTTCAGGTCGTCGGCGGCGGAGCTGCCGCCGCTCGGTGCGTCCGCCGCCGCCGCAGGCTGCCACGGCCCCGTCGTCGCTGGCGGCGCCTCGGCGACGACGACCGCCGCCGCGCCGCGCTCCAGGGTGTGGCTCTGCCGCCGGAACTCTGCGCCGAGGCGGCTCACCGCGCTCCGCCTGGCGCCCTTTTGCACCAACATGCGGTCCCGGCCGTGACGCAGCCTCACCGGCAGCGGTTCCTCGGGCGTGCTCGTCTGGGGTTCTGGACGTTCCCGGCGATCGCGCGCCGCCGCTTCCTCGGCCCTGCTTCGTGCCGCGTCCTGCACCAGCTGCATGAACACAGACACGTATAAGAAAAGATGATGGCCGGATCATCGTTCAGAGTTTCAGAGTGAGCGCTGTGCCATGTTTTTTTTTTTGTTGTTCAGATATTCTGACGGAACAGACCTGCAGAGTAGCCATTTGTTCGTGGAAGGCTTCCTCCAGGGACTTGATCCTGATCTCGTACTCCAGCCACTTGATGTGGTAGCTCTCGATCCGCCGCTTCAGCGCGGCGTTCTCGTCCTCCTTGCGCCGCAGCTGCGCCTCCACCTCCGCCGCCTTCCTCTCGAGCTCCTCCACCACCACCAGTGAAACGTCATCCGTCGTCGTCGACGACGATGTGGCGTCTTCCTGTTCCTGGCATATATAGATGAGCCAAAGCCATTTTAATTCTTCGTCACCTCTCATGATCACTCGATCGCCTGATCGTGACGAATCAGTGGACAATGCTGGTTGATGTTAGTGGAGGCTCGAAGGGGATTGGGAGATTGAAAACCTTGGGCGGTGACGACGACGATGACGGCGGCGACAATGTCTGCGGTGGCGTGGCGGGCCGGGCCCTGCGCCGCGACGGATGGCGGCCTCGTGGAGTCGGCCGTGCGGGCAGAGGCGGCGGCGGCGGGGAGGCGAGGGTATCGTCTAGGGGCGCGTCGATGTCACCTCCTCCTCCACCTGATCCTCGCATCAGCGAGAGGAGCATCGCTTCCAGGGAGCTCAGGGCGGACGTTGACAACGCCGACATCGTCGCCATATGGCCGGTGTTCTAGCTGACGCCGCCGACGACGAAGGGAAACTGCGGCACGCGTGCGTGGAAGATGCAGGTCGATCGACTCCTATATCCTCGCATCAAGAATTCGAATTCACGGCGTGCGGCGCAATGAGCTGCGGATTAATAAGGGCGAATTCGGAACGACTTGCTGAAGCATCGGGAATCCGAGACGGGAAGCCGTTAATGATCGACGAGGAGGTGCATGAAGGTATCGAGTCAGAGTAGGAGCCGGAGCGAACAAGGAGAGCGATGGGATTGAGGATCGGAGAGGAGGCAAGGCAGAGAGCAATCGGTACCGGCAAAATAGATAGGATCTTTGAATTTTAACCACACACACCTCGTGATGTGTCACAAGAGGTGACAAACTCCTCCAATATCACCTTCTATATTTATCACAAGAGATAACGCAAAAAAAAAAAACTCAAAAACCACTGTAACATGCTTGCATACAAGAGAAACACAAAGTTGATGACATCACCGATATGCATGAAGTTTCAGAATTTCAAAATCAATCCCACTTCACTATGCTTTGATAACATTTTTAAAAAAATGTTTTCAATATAGAGATTAATCAGTTGCGCGTTATGTGAACTAATATTTGAATACCACGAACAAATGACTATTTTTTGAAATAAAAGATTAAACATGATGAATAAAAAAATCATATCGTGAACAAAAAGACTCAACATCATAAACATTTGATTGTATGGGATAAAATAGAAATTGGACATCATGAAAAAATAAATAAATCCACAACACTGAATAACTTAGCCTACAAAAGCCAACAAATTATATTTAGCATCACAATAAAATCAATCTATACAAATCGAACCACATGCAAACTAGTTATTATTATAGACTACTAGTCTGGTTGGCGCGCGATGCGCACCTGTGCTCAAATAAAGTATCATTATGTTATTGTATTGAACTGAATAAAAAAATCAAACGTAATATGAAATTCAATTGATCGATCCTGTATTAAATTTATTTTTTCAAAATGGTATTTTTTTGGGAAGTCGTTGACTTTTTGAGTGTCCGTAGAAATAATTGGCAGATAAACCTCACATTGATTCTTGATTTTGATAGAGCTAAATTAGCAACGAATGAATAATTCAATCATATGTTGCGAGTCTATGAATTGAAAGCAAAGTTGAAAAAGTAGTAGGACTACCAGAAATGGTGCACGAAGTTGTCATCCTTTTCATACATAGGAAAAAATTTAATATATTTTATTCTTCCACATTGCAAACTTTTTGAAAAAAAATGATCGGAGGCCCACTCAAAATTATTGTGGGTCTCACCTAAATAGTGCATGGGTCCCATGCGGATCCCACCTAAAAAGCGTGTGGGTCCCACCTAAACAAATACATGGGCCCACCTCAACACCATGTGGGCCCACGTGGGGCCAGGATTCATGAGGAAGCTCCAAACCTAGCAACACTAGTATATGTATATAGATTAATTCAAATTATATAGAGAACAAATAATTAACATCGTGAGCAAATACTATAACATGGGTCAACCAATTTAGTTTATGAAGTGAACAAATTATTCTTATTTTCGAACAATAACATCACAAACAATTAAATATGTAAAAGTGAACCAAATGTATATGTAACAAAACTAAAGATTTGACCCAACTTACATCGAAACTTTTAAATCTATGGGATACAATTTTCACTTATTTAATTTATAGGAAAATAAACAATAAATATTTGTGGTCCACGTGCGCGCACTAAACACTAGTGTTACAATAGGTTGAATCCATTTTGTTTGCTTGAAACCAACAGATCGATGGAGCATGTTTTGGCCCAGACAACACTATGGACATTTCATTCACTGCAGATTTGTACTGAACTCATGAGTACCGGCAAAATACCTCTCGCCCAAAACACTCACCCCTAGTAATTCCATTCTCGCCCAAAACATCTATTTCTATGAATTAGGAAGAGCATGATGAATTTATTAAGGTAGCCAAAAGTTAGAGCAACTTCAAGAGATTCTTTATGCTCTTTCATTTCATGAAGAATTTGATAAAAAAAAAGAAGAAAGAGCATTGATAAAAAAATATCTCATCAACTATTTGACAGTAGAAATCTTATTATTATGTCACGAAGGGTCAAGTGTCCGTCCAGCTCCTCCGGTGAATCTTTGGAAAAATTAATTATAATTATTAAATGACCAACGGGTCCTGCTTGGGCCTGACCCAACGAAAGGTCAGTCAGAGCCCAACTAAAACCGGGCAGCGACCGTGCGTTAGTCGGAATCGGACAGCGCTTTTGTTTTGCCTTCTCCTTCCCGGCTGGGCACGTCAAATTTACGGGCGACCGTAGGGATAGCTCCCTACGGTCGATCTCCGACAGCACGTTGAAAACCACTTCCACTTCAGACTCCCACTTGCTCGCATGCGTCTGGACCCGTGTTAAAGAAAAATCAGAGAAACATACCGAAACACAAAAAGGAAAAAAGCACTAGAGAAAATGTCTAGAAAGTTTTCTAAAAAGATCTAGAAAAAAGTTAGAAAACAAAAAAGTTTAAATGAAAATTTTGCAGGAAAATATGAAAGAAAAAACTGGAGAAAAGTTTTTTAAAATGTAGGCAAAAAGATTTTGTCAACGTTTTTAAACAAAACTTTATCAAACAAAATCCAGAATAAAAATTTTGAAGCAAAAATTATGGAAAACAGAAAGTTTGGAGAAAAATATTTTTAAAGAAATTGGGGAATAAAAGTGAAAAAAACTTTAGCAAGCCAAAAAATAAGAAAAACTTTTGAAACAAAACTTTACGAACAAAAATTCTAAAAAAATCGACCAAAATAGTTTTGAAAAAATTTCTGCAACAAAACTTTGCGAACAAAATATTCTAAAAAATATACCAAAACGTTTTGGAAAAATCTTCTCACAAAAAGTTTTGGAAAATTTTCTGCAACAAAATTCATAAAAAAAAAGAAAAAAATGCACTGCTCCCTGGATCATCGGTGCGGGCTCCTCGATTCGACCGCTCCAACCTGCCTACACGAGGGCCTGACCGGGCCGGCGCCGGTCGCCATCCCCGCGGGGGGCTGGAGCTCGCCGGTACCCTCCTCTGCTCCGCCCCGGTTGGAGCTTGCAAGGGCTCTCCTCTCCTCCGCCGCGGCTTGAGCTCGTCGGGGTCCACCTCGACCCAGCTCCGTCACGGGGGCACTCTCCCGAGCGTGCTCCCTCCGCCCACGTGTCGCCGGCGGCATCCCCGGCAGAGGACGAGTGGCGGTCATGGCCCGTCGGATCCGTCGAGCGCCGCCGTCGCCTCGAGTCCGGCCGGTGGAGAGCCACCGCCGAAGGATTGCATCGGGCGGTTCGGGCCTCGGTGAGGAAGAGTGAGGAAAGAGAAGGGGAATGGAGAGACAGAGGACTAGGAGTGTGTGGTGGGGAGGACTGCGGGGCCCATTCCGTGTGGAGCTAGGAGCGAATCGACCGCGTGGATGAAAATCCACGGTCGCCTGCGAACTCAACATTGCGTTCCCGGCTTCGTCTCCGCAGGCGGCGGCAAACTGACGCGTCTCGCGCGGGGCAATCTCTATCTCTATATAACGAATTCTGGGTCCAAGCTCGAGCACATGATAACACCACGTCGCCCGATAGCCCGCTCACCGTTGGATCCGGCGATTCCATGATACCAGCCGTTCGATCACGGTCTGATCGGGTCCCTTACCCGTTAAACGTCGAACCTGAAGAATCGCGAACCCGCCCGAGCAAGAACATCACCTCCGCCTGCCACACCGCTCGCTGCCCGACGGCCTCCGGGCACAGGGCGCTCGGCGGCCAGTAGCACGGCGTGAGCCGCGGGAGCTGGCGCAGGCGGCTACAACTGCACAGGCTGGCTGCCGGCGCGGCGAGCAGCGGGCCCCGTCCTCTACCGGCACCAGCGCGGCGAGGTCTCCTGGCCACCTGCGCCCCGCGCCAGAATCTCCAGGTCGCCTCCCGGGTCTCGGTACATTGTAATCGCAGCCGCAGAAATGAGAGCGGCTCTCGTGGCGACTCCAATCGACGCGATGGCCAACGCAGAGAACAGCAGGGGCCAAGTTGCGGCGCTTTATTCGGCAGCGGATGTCATGGATTCCAGTACACCACGCGCGCCGATTACAGGCGCAGAGGCGCTCCTCGGTGGTTCAACAGTTCAGTCTATGTGATTTTTGCAACTGCAACTCCCAATCTCTATTCCTTTGCTTCGAGCGGCCGTTTGTTGCGGTCGAAAGCTTCGATTTGGTACTGATGTAGAACTGTACAGGGATGGTTTTTGCTCATGGGCTCGCGGCAGTTCTTGCAGGCGTCATCGATCTGAAGTTCCTGCAAACTTCATCGTCTTCCTCATTCAGTGTCGTGCACGGCGCACCACTCACAAATCCTAATCTGCTGTGGAAATCAGTTCAACCACCGCTTGACCATGGTTGTCCGTGCATGTGCCTCCTTGTCCGAAATTCCCGATCTCATGTTAATGTAAACTAGCAATTTGTAATGATTATTAGAGCTTATCCTACCATTTTAAGAATAAGTAACCAGTGTCAGTGTGCAGTTCCTTTTTTTGTTATTGCTCACGACTTCCTTAGTTCTGCTTCTGTTACACCTGACCATTGTTTTAGCTTCATAAAAGAAAATCAGCAGTTTCTTGCACTATCTTTACCTAGCTCTCATTCATCCTTTTGATAACATTGAAGCTGAAAGTAAACGACTTTGCTCAAGAACACTCTTTTCACCACCATTTCAATTTTAAGCAATTGATGAAGTGATTTACGATCTTTAACCATACAGGTTGCGTACTTGCATGTGGCTTGTACGCAAAGATAACAGCTTTTCCAAAGGTTCAACCGCTCAGCTTTAGGAATGAAACAAAATGTTTTATGCAAGTTATGCCTAGGGTGATGATCCAGAAGATCATCTGGTTAGTTATCAATGCTGAAAATATCTCTAAATTTCTTCTTTTACATGCCACTCTATCGACATATTGGCCTTGGCCTTCCCATGGGCACTCACCAGCTGTTCCCTGGCTGTTGATTCAGGTGTTCCAAAAAATGCTAACATAATTCTTCCATAATGAACTCGCATCAACCTCCAGACCAAGGTTTTAAATAACTGGATTTAGCTGCGCTATAGCCAGCTATAGCCTTTTTTAGCCTGATAAAGCTATTTGGATTTATGTAGAACTTAGCAGCTATAACCCGCTATAGCTCCGTTTAGCCCCCGCTATAGCTGTTTTAGAGGTCATCCGCTAAATACCTTTAGCCGGAGATTTAAAACCTTGCTCCAGACACAACACAAGCAGATAGAGAAATGATTTCACGGTAGCCACACTGGCTAATAACAAAAACTGAAGCGCGGCAACGCCGCGCGTTGTTTCTAGTAAAACAAGAAAACCGGGCGCCGCTCCCTCGTGGTGCTTTAGGTTTGTTCTTCCTTGTAGTCTGTAGCCGCCGTCCTCATCCAGATCTAGGCTCTGCTCTGTGGTGTTTCGAGAGGTAGAGGGAGATCACGCCTGCTGCGACGGACGCCAGGAAGTTGCAGGGGAGCTCGTCGGAGAGGCACGGGATGGTAATGACGAAGAAGCAGGCGTCCTCGTCGGAGGAGGGGTACGGCATCCTGAAGGCGAAGAAGGAGGCGGTGGCTGCTGCAAGGCTCCTGCGTTTCCGCCGTGTCCCGGGGGGTAGTGAGATCTGGATGGATCACTGGCGTGAGATGAAGGCCAAGGCGGCGGCGGACGAGGCGGCGGAGGCGGCCAGGCCCGTGAAGAAGAGGAAGAGGGTGCTCAAGCAGCGGTTGCCCAAGGCGCTCATCGATCACATGGTGGCTAGGCCCTTTAGGAGCGTCGAAGATCTCACTCCTGCTCAGCTGGCAAAGCGTTCCATCAAATTCCGTCAGTACTATCCGCTCACGACATTCGTCGATGCCAAGCTCCGTGACTACCAGCAGGCCCTCATCCGCCAGTACAACGCCGTGGGCTACGCGGAGGACGAAACTGAGGTCACTGACAGCGAGGAGGATGCCACGGCGGTGGAAAACTAGGGGAGGAATGAAGCATCCAAAAACCTGTGTCTGTGTCTGCGTCTCGTCTCTTCTCTTCTCTGTGTGAGAGCTGAGACGAGATTCGATACCCTGAGTAGAGTTGGAGTCATCATCCTGGTGTAATTGACATAACTTTATTTGCTACTGGTTTGTTTATCCAGATTGCTACTGTTATTCAGTTATCCTTTTGTGTAATGTGTACTGTCACATCTTGCACTGGGATACTGATGATTCTATTCTCGTGTTATTGGACCACATTGTGATATCTTGTTGCTGATTGTAACAGTACTAGTCTTACTTGAGTGGTGGTCTTGCATACACCTAACCCCCAAACACTCTCTGCCATAAGCTCTTCTGTTTCTATAAGTTCAATTTCTTTCACCCTGCAGCCAGCTGTTACTTCTCAGCTCTTGGCGTGTGTTAATCAATTCGGCCCACCATATAAGTTTTTAAATAACTGATGATGTCCTTTTTATCCATTAAGCATGTAACTGCACATTCGTTAGTTATCTTGTCTTTCTGTCACAAAAGCACACATTTCTGTTCTGTGCTTGGATCTTTTATTAATTTCTTTCAGAAAGTATACTAAGGAATAAGGGTTGATCTAATATTTCTTTTTGTTGCGTTGTAGTCCATCTTACCTAATCTATTTCTTTTTGTGCAATGTCTCTTTGTGTTGCAGATGTGCAATTTGGTGTGTGAGACATCCCAGTCAAACCGACTCTATACGTTTCAGGTGAGGAAAGCTGACTGGCATTGTGAATGATAAGCTTCTTGCTCATGAAAAGAAGCGATCTCGTGGAGGTCGTTCTTTGGCTCAGGAGAGTGGCTAGATAAGGTAAATCCTGTCAGTGCTGCTTTCATTTATACAACCACCAACATTATTTATACCAAAATTTAGTCAGTACCGAGTCAACTGTGTTATACTAATCCAATTGTGTAAGTACTCCGCTTGGAATTGCGTCAACGATGTCAACTAACTTGATCGGTGAACCCCTCAATCTACATTCCTCTAAATACTGATCATCCATCCCTTGTATGGTTGCTGAGTGACAAGTTCATTGGGGTTGATGTGATGATTGATGATTTTTCAGCCAGCCATGCTGTTTATGCAGTTAAGCTGTGTGTTTCTGAAATTCTGGTCAACAATATTAGAGCTCTATACAATGACCGTTTTGTTGGATATATGCCCTAGAGCCAATTGGATTTGATCCACTAATGGGCTTGATGGATTTGATCCATTAGGGTACTAGAGTCTTAATGGGCCGCAAAGGTTGGAAGACCCATTAGTAACCTCTATATATACAAAGGTGGGGAGAGAGGAAAACCCTAATCACCTATTTGCTACAGTAACCCGCGGTGAACAGTAACCGTGGGTGAATAGTGATTTCTGCAGCCCCTCCTTCATCTATATCCTCCAGTTCGTGATCGTTCGTGAGGTGCTAGTACATCTACGATCGGCGTTCCTTCCCCGTACGTATGGATACCTTGGAGGTGCTACGTTTGGAGCACAAGGACGAACCGGACGCGAAGGACAAGGTGGACGTGAGCAACTGCACTTCCTGCTACCTCGACGCGTTCGTCTTCATCGAGACGGTTCCGCTGCAACTGCGTGTCTAGTGGTAATCCCGTGATCTCTGACAGCAGCAGTTCCTGTTTTGCGGGGAAAATTTTGTTTGTGCTAGCGTAGCGCCCCCGTATCCCTTCAGTGGTACCAGAGCCGTAGCTGCTAAGTTTTAGATTCGGGATGTGTGCATATGGAGATATGCAGATGTAGAACAAAGTTTTGATCGGGTTCGTGTTCTTGCCGTGATGGTCGTGTAACGAATTACTCCTACCGGTCGGAATTTCGCCATCGGAGTTAAGTGATACACGTAAACCCAGCCACAACGAGAAGGAGATCAATTGGATTGGTCGAATCGAAGCTAGGTCAAGTGCCAGGCGCATGGGATGCGTGACGGCGGCAGATTGGATCTGCTACCGGCCCGGTAAAACCAGAAAACATGATGTTCGGTAAAACAGTCATAACTTTTCGTGGTTAACTCGGATGAAGACGTTTTCTATACGAAAATTGATCTACAGAAAATTTTACACATGTGATAAACCAGCTTTGCTGGTCTCGGCGAAATTAGTTTTGCCAAATTCGGCTTGCAAGATGGGTTTTCGAGCGTTTTAAGTTTGGACATCGGAATTGCGATAATCTGTTTTGCAGGTTTTGTGATCGGTATGGTCTATATGTGTATGTGATGCATGTGTGTAATTTTTTCGTGACCTGCGTGTCACGCGTACGGCAATACGGCTGGAGCCACATGTATTGTCAAAATTAATGTAATGGTCTGCGTACCAATTTGTGATGATCTAATACGCGATTGTGTAACTTTCATTACTAGCACGCGTTAGATAGTTCTTGGAGGACTCATCACATGGAGGATGGCACACACAGATCATGGAGATGGAGATCACCATGATATACAGGTCAATGGAGATGGAGATCACCATGTGACAATAGGCCATACCGTGTTACAACTGTGTGAATGTCGTTCTTACCGTTCTACTTTTACATGCGACAATGTTATTTTCTTGCGTGTGATGTTACGAGTAGAACGATCCCTTTGGAATTTTAAGTTAACATGCCCTCCCAACACTTGCCACCGTCCCACGTCTCGTACAATTAGTGGTGGGTCTATGAAATTAGGGTGCCACTAGTTTTCCTTGACTAGACGAGTTTGTATCGGATACTTACACGCATAAGTGTTGGTTTGCTTATCAAAGTCATCTTAACGGTTAAGGACTTTGGGGCATAAAGGTTGGGAGCCTAGACATAGAGATGTCACCCAACAACAGGAGTCATATGTGATATGATTAGCAAAGAGTTGCTTACCGATCTACCTTGTTTACTAGCGGTGACGCAAAAGCTCACTAGTAGACTTGTTAGTTGTGGATTCTGAATCACTAAGTATCAATGTGGGGATATTGATTTTAGTGGGAGTAAATTCTTTTATTTTACTCAGTCATGGATATTTTGTCTTAGTATTTTGCATTTATTATTTTGTTGTAGATGGCACCTAGTAAGGAATTTTCTTTGCGTACAATCCTTGAGAAGGACAAGTTGAATGGAACGAACTATACGGATTGGATCCGTAACCTTAGAATTATTCTCAAGGCTGAGAAAAAGGAAGATGTTCTAGACACCCCTTTACCCGAGGAGTCTGATGAAAATGCAACACTCGCTGAAAGGAATGCTTACAAGAAGGCATGGGATGTCGATCTTGAAGTGGGCTGCCTTATGCTTGCGTGTATGGAACCTGACTTGCAAATGCAGTTTGAGTCAGTCCATGTGCACGATATGGTCGTGGCACTCAATGATATGTTCGTCACACAGGCTAGGACTGAAAGGTTCAATGTCTCTAAAGCCTTTGTGGAGTGCAAATTGGCAGAAGGCGCGCCAGTAGGACCACATGTAATCAAAATGGTTGGTTACGTTCAGAGGTTGGAGAAGCTAGGCTCCCCACTGGGCAAGGAGTTGTCCACTGACTTCATTCTCACGTCTCTTCCGCCTAGCTATGGGAACTTCATCTCGAACTACCATATGCATGGGGCGGAGAAGGGCTTGAATGAACTATGTGGTATGCTAAAGACAGCAGAGAGTGACATCAAGAAAGGCGCTGGCAGCAGTCATGTGATGGCGATCCAAAATAAGCCGACCTTTAAAAGGAAGGGCAAATCTTGGAAGAAGAAAGGCAAGGCCAAGGATAAGATCCCTATGCCAAACCAGGCACCCAAGGCTAGTCCAGCTGCCAATGCTGAGTGTTTTCATTGTAAGGAAATTGGTCATTGGAAAAGAAACTGCAAGCTGTACCTAGCTTCTTTGAAGAACAAGGGAAGTAAGGGTACTTCCACTTCAGGTACACTTCATGTTTACGTTACAGATCATATTTTCCTCGCTGATACTGTTATTAATTCTTGGGTATTTGATACCGGATCGGTTGCTCACATTTGCAATTCGACACAGGGAATGATAAGAAGTAGAAGCGTTGAAAGAGGAGAAGTTGATTTCCGCATGGGCAATAATGCAAGAGTTGCTGCGTTGACCGTCGGGACGATGCAACTCCACCTCCCATCAGGATTTATTATGGAGTTGAATAATTGTTATTTTGTTCCTAGTTTGAGTCGAAACATTTTATCCCCTTCATGTTTGATGAAGAATGGTTATTCATTTGCGAGTGAAAACAATGGTTGTGTGATCTCTAAGGATAATATGTTTGTGGATTGTGCATCCATTGTGAATGGCTTATTTGTTTTAAATCTTGACGATTCACCTATCTGTAGCATAAGTGCTAAAATGTCTCGACCTAATGATTTGAGTCCTACCTACATATGGCATTGTCGTTTGAGTCACATAAGTGAAAAGCGCATGAAGAAGCTCCATAACGATAGACTTTTAACTTCGTTTGATTTTGAATCCTACGAGACATGTGAAGCTTGTTTGCTAGGCAAGATGACCAAGATGCCTTTCTCAGGTTTTCCTGAGAGAGCCTCAGACTTACTGGAACTCATACATACGGATGTGTGCGGACCAATGAGTACGACAGCTAGAGGTGGATACCAATACTTCATAACGTTCACTGATGATTTAAGTAGATATGGTTATGTCTATTTAATGAAGCACAAGTCTGAAACTTTTGAAAAGTTCAAAGAATTTCAGAGTGAAGTAGAAAATCAACGTAGCAAGAAAATCAAGACCTTGCGATCTGATCGTGGAGGTGAGTATTTGAGCCACGAGTTTAGCAGTCATCTAAAGAGTTGCGGAATTGTTCCACAACTTACGCCACCTGGAACACCTCAAAGAAACGGTGTATCCGAGCGACGTAATCGAACCTTGTTGGACATGGTCCGATCAATGATGAGCCAGTCGGACCTACCATTATCATTTTGGGGTTATGCTATAGAAACCGCAGCTTTCACTTTAAATAGGGTACCTTCTAAGTCCGTAGTTAAGACACCATATGAGATGTGGACTGGTAAGACTCCCAGTTTGTCTTTTCTGAAAATTTGGGGTTGTGAGGTTTATGTGAAGAAACTTCAATCAGATAAATTAACACCTAAATCGGACAAGTGCATATTCGTGGGATATCCAAAGGAAACCTTGGGATATTATTTCTACAACCGGTCAGAAGGCAAAGTGTTTGTCGCCCGGAACGGTGTTTTCTTAGAGAAAGAGTTTCTTAAAAGAGAAAAATGTAGACAGAAGGTGTATCTTGAAGAAGTTCAAGATGAGCCGCTTGGCCAAGATTTCATAAGTGATGCTAATGTAGCTGAACGAGTTGAGATGCCCGTGGCAAGAGAAGCACCACCACAACCACGAAGGTCTGAAAGGGCACGTCGTGCAACTGATAAGCTCAATCTCATGATCACGGGAGAGCGCGACATATTGTTGTTAGACAATGATGAACCTATGACATATGCGGAAGCAATGATGGACCCAGATTCCGAGAAATGGCAAAGTGCCATGAGATCCGAAATAGATTCCATGGATGACAATCAAGTTTGGAACTTGGTTGACCCGCCAGATGGTGTTAAACCCATAGAGTGCAAATGGATCTATAAGAAGAAGAGAGACATGGATGGAAATGTTCACATCCATAAAGCTCGACTTGTTGCAAAAGGTTTTCGACAAGTTCAAGGAGTAGACTACGACGAGACATTCTCACCCGTAGCGATGCTTAAATCTATTCGGATCATTCTAGCTATAGCTGCATATTTCGATTATGAGATATGGCAGATGGATGTCAAAACAGCTTTCCTAAATGGAAATCTGACTGAGGATGTGTATATGACACAACCCGAGGGATTTGTTGATCCAACCAATGCTAGAAAGGTGTGCAAACTTCAAAAGTCCATTTATGGATTGAAGCAGGCATCTCGGAGTTGGAACCTTCGCTTTGATGAAGTGGTCAAAGGGTTTGGCTTCATTCAGAGTGAAGAAGAGCCTTGTGTTTACAAGAAGGCAAGTGGGAGCTCTGTAGTATTTCTAATCTTGTATGTAGATGACATATTGCTGATTGGAAATGACATTCCTATGCTTGAGGCCGCTAAGACCTCATTGAAAAATAGTTTTTCGATGAAGGACTTAGGTGAGGCGGCATACATTTTGGGCATCAAAATCTATAGAGATAGATCAAAAGGGCTTATAGGATTAAGCCAAGACACTTACATTGATAAAGTGTTGAAAAGGTTCAACATGGAAGAGGCGAAGAAAGGGTTCTTGCCTATGTCACATGGCATACATCTTAGCAAGACTCAGTGTCCTTCGACAACTGATGAGCGGGAACGCATGAGTAGAATACCGTATGCTTCGGCCATCGGATCTATTATGTATGCAATGATATGTACACGTCCAGATATTTCGTATGCACACAGTGTTACAAGCAGATACCAATCTGATCCAGGTGAGGGTCACTGGACAGCGGTTAAAAATGTTTTTAAGTACTTAAGAAGGACTAAAGGCATGTTCCTAGTCTATGGTGGTGAGGAGGAGCTCGTTGTAACGGGTTACACCGATGCTAGTTTCCAAACTGACCAAGACGATTCAAAGTCGCAATCAGGATACGTATTTACGATAAACGGTGGAGCTGTGAGCTGGAAGAGTTCCAAGCAGGAGACAGTGGCTGATTTTACAACAGAAGCCGAGTACATCGCGGCTTCGGAAGCTGCAAAGGAGGGTGTTTGGATAAGGAAGTTCCTTTCTGAACTTGGTGTGTTTCCGAGTGTCTCTAGCCCATTGGATCTTTATTGTGACAACAATGGGGCTATTGCGCAGCGAAGGAGCCAAGGAACCACCAAAAGAATAAACATGTACTGCGGAAATTTCATCTGATACGAGAGATCGTTAGACGAGGTGATATCAAGATATGCAAAGTACACACGGATTTGAATGTTGCAGATCCTTTGACAAAACACCTTCCACAGCCTAAGCATGAGGCGCACATGAGAGCTGTGGGTATTAGATACATTCTAGATTAGCTCAAGTGCACGTGGAAGAATGTTAGAAATATGTCTTATAAGGTATCATAGAGATGATTATATTTCATTATATCCATGACACTTTGTTCTTTTATTTGAATATCTATGAAAGACGACTTGTATTTGATTGGTAATTATGTGAATTGTTTGTGAAACTCTTTTACTTGTATGGTTATTCAAAAGTTGTCCCTAGTATGAGTTAATGACTAGCACATGAATTAGTTGATGACTATGTTTCACAAGTCATGAACATGGAGATGTATAACTAATAATGTGGACACATGTATGACATGGGGCTGGACTGACCTAATTTGAGACTTTGTTATATAGTTCTCTGTTTACACAACGCATACGCTATGTCCTTAGACTTGAGATTGTCGCATGTACTCAAGATGTGAATTGACCTACTTAGGGGCTATCAACCGCTACTCCGTAACTGGGTAGTTATAAATGTGGCTTTCGGGTTTGTCAGGAAGCATGCTGTGAGGCATGGTCAATCAAGATGGAATTTGCCCCTCTCTACTTGAGAGAGATATCTCTGGGCCCCTCGAGTGACCGAATCAAGAAATGCATGGCCGTGCTGGGTTAAGAGTTAACCCCCTTTAAAGGATCCGAATCACAGTGTCGAGAAAGAGAGGTCAGCTTGGAGCTAGACCAAATATCGTGAGGCAAAGGGAATAACATGTATGAAACGATGTGTGATTCGTCTGATAAGATCTTTACGTATGCATAGGAGTTGACACGTCTTGCTAGAGGCCGCTATCAACTATTGGTCGAGTAGGAGTACTCGGGCCATGTCTATGTGTGCGTGAACCTATAGGGTCACACACTTAAGGGGTTTGGAACATTAGAAAGTTTGCATATGTGATTGTCTCTAGTGCAAGTGGGAGACTGTTGGATATATGCCCTAGAGCCAATTGGATTTGATTCACTAATAGGCTTGATGGATTTGATCCATTAGGGTACTAGAGTCTTAATGGGCCGCAAAGGTTGGAAGACCCATTAGGGACCTCTATATATACAAAGGTGGGGAGAGAGGAAAACCCTAATCACCTATTTGCTACAGTAGCCCGCGGTGAACAGTAACCGTGGGTGAATAGTGATTTCTGCAGCCCCTCTTCATCTATATCCTCCAGTTCGTGATCGTTCGTGAGGTGCTAGTACATCTACGATCGGCGTTCCTTCCCCGTACGTATGGATACCTTGGAGGTGCTACGTTTGGAGCACAAGGACGAACCGGACGTGAAGGACAAGGTGGACGTGAGCAACTGCACTGCCTGCTACCTCGACGCGTTCGTCTTCATCGAGACGGTTCCGCTGCAACTGCGCGTCTAGTGGTAATCCCGTGATCTCTGACAGCAGCAGTTCCTGTTTTGCGGGGAAAATTTTGTTTGTGCTAGCGTAGCCCCCCGTATCCCTTCACGTTTATATGCAGCCAACCATCCCAGATCAATCACATAGTAAATGCAAAATCTGGCATGAATGTTACCTATACACAGCTGGTCATAGGCCTCTTCAAGCATCTCAGCCACATGGACGCGCTGTCTTCTAATTTGCAAGTTTTAGAAAAAATAATGTGTGCAAAAATTAGTGCCGATCTGGTTGGTCAAAATTTAGATGCAGGTTGTTGCGCTTACACTGTAAGACAACACGTCCATGTGGCTTCTAAAAACTTTTTGGTTTTTAGATTAATCTCCTGGTCGTGTTGCAAGCCAGTCCATCCTTTAGGCTGCTGTGACGTTCTTGAGCAGTTTATTTGTTAAAAGTGATGAAAAACATTGGTGTTTTTGATTTAGATTATCTTTGACTGAGTTTTGTTGTCACCAGATTTAATGTATATGCCTCATAGTTTTGTAAATTTGATATAATCCTCATGTTAAAAGAAGGGTCGGGGTAGCATAGAGATTGATAGAAATTTCATTTTTTATGTAGGCTTCTCGATGTCTTTTGACATTTATCATCAGCTTAGAGCCTCCTTAGGTTTGGTCAATAGGCTTCTGTGTTCTTGGACAATATATATAGTTTCTTAAAGTTTTACATGTATTGCCACTTAGGTCCTCTACAGTTCCTAACATGGTTTTCATTGTGCAGTGCAGGTAACTTTGTTGGTTGGTAGCGGCTAAGATCGTCCTGGCATATTCTACCAGAAGGACAAGTACAAGTGGGATGCATGGGAGGTTGTTGAAGGTTCATATACTTAT
This sequence comes from Cenchrus fungigraminus, assembly GCA_036936925.1. Lineage (NCBI taxonomy): Eukaryota > Viridiplantae > Streptophyta > Magnoliopsida > Poales > Poaceae > Cenchrus > Cenchrus fungigraminus. The sequence continues at coordinate 126,374,602 of CM072773.1, forward strand.
CTGATCGTTGTATTTGGGCGGCTTACATATTTTTGTTATTTACCACAATACTAAGTTCTACATGCTGCTACTGCTGTGCCTGGTGCTGTGCGCCATGTTCTCCGTTGGCGGCGGCAGCTGGTGGATTTCAGGTGTGCTGCTGGTTGCATGCGTGCTCTGCCTCGATCTCTTTTCCTGCGGGGAAGTCTGGGGATATGGGTACTCCTGAGTTCTCACTTCTCGGCATGTTTTTTCCAGGACGGTCTTTGTTTCTTGCCATTTAGAAATAAGTATATGATCATTACAGTGCTTTTTGCCTGATGTACAATTAATTAATCTTAATACTTTTGCTTTCTAATTAATAGTTTTGCTGCTATAATTTTAGCTTTGGCAAACTTATACTTACCTACTGATTTATGTCAAGTACTCATTTTAGCTTTGGCAAGTTGTTGTGGCCTATGTGCTATGAAAAAACTGTGAGCTGTTTGTTTGTTTGAAGCAACTATAAAATCTACACCTCTTTATCTCCCTTGAATGAGATGAAAACATCTCTATTTTATTCACTCATTTGGAAAAAACTGAAAGCTTAAAGCGAAAGCAGGGTGCTGTGTGCTGAACTAGGATCAAACCTGAAATTACATCTTTTTTGAGACAAGTAGTAGTATATTTTCATTCTCTCTTCAGAATTCACTTTCTGCATATGTAAACTGGCAATTAGTGGAGGTTGTGTGCTGAGGGTTGAGGCACTGAGCATTTTATGCTTCAGCCTGCTTGTTGTCATTTTCTTATGCATGACTGAATGACTGATCTGCTGATCATGTTTGGGGCTGGCATGCAGCAGCAGCAGAAGAGCTTGCTGCTGATGCATACCACCGCCCTGGCTGGAGTTGAAGTTCCTCTTCTGATGTTTCGAGCCTTTTTATCTGCCTAGAGGTATAACGACATATATACTCTATGATTTCTAACGTCTTTATATAAACTTGATATGCATTGATATTGCTAGCTCTACTTCACAGGTTACTCCCCGTCGCGCGAAGCTTTGAATCAGATCGAAGCTGGAAGCCCTACTAATGCTATCGCAGCCATTGACGCTTCGCTTTTCACGATTACAGTCTGATCTCCTAGACCAGTTATTATGTGCAACTTGGACACATGTCATCCTGTTTGAATCTTAGTGTATTTTAAGACTTGGTTTCCTGACAGCAACATTATCTTATAAGTTTGGATTCTGTGAAGTGCTTGACTGCAATCAGCTTTATCAATGATGTTGTTTTTGCATACTGACACTAATTTTGTAGTCATGCAAGAACAATATTTGTGGTCCACTTGCGCACGATTTTTTTAGGTTCCTACCGCCGTGTGGCACGGCGGCAGTTGCCCTGCCCCCACACGGTGGTACGCCCGGACGCGGGCCCCAACTGTCTGATGGACATACCGCCGTACCACACGGTGGTATGTCCCTACCGCCGTGTGGTACGGCGGCTGCAGGCCTGCAGCCGCCGTACCACACGGCGGTAGGATCTGCTGCCTATATAAGGTAGAAATTCAACCGAAAATGTCATAATAATTCGAAAAAAAAGAGAGAGGGTGGGGAGAAGAGAAGTGAGTGAGGAGGAGGTGGCGAAGGTGCGAAGCTCTACCGGTTTTTCGTCTCGTTAGAGGTAAATACTCTGGTAATTCATATTTTCAACTCTGATAATTCATATTTTTAAGTATTGTTTTAGTGTAGATCTGCTTAGTGAAATTATAGTTTTAGTGTAGATCGATTAGTAAAATTATAGTTCTAGTGTAGATCTGCTTAGTAAAATTATAGTTTTAGTGTAGATCGATTAGTAAAATTATAGTTCCAGTGTAGATCTGCTTAGGAAAATTATAGTTTAAGTGTAGATCTGAGTAGATATATTTTGTAGTTACAGATCCACTTGTTAATAACGATTATTTTTTTCACGCTGTCAGACATGTCGGATGCAGTTACTGTGAAGTTGTATTTCGGTAATGGCCAGATTAGATATGGTGAAAATGGAGTTGACTTGTCAGAATTTGATTCGGTTGACCATGTGATTAGAAGAGCAGCAGAAAGAACTTGGGGGGTCATAACCAACTTTTTTTTATAAGGCATTCCATGTAGATGTAGAGCAACATGACTTTTCCATTATGGCTCTAATCAACAGGAGTGAGGTAGTATATTGGAAGCTTATGCCACTTCAAGGTACTGAACATTGGAGGAGTTATATCAGAACTGCATGTCAAATTGGTTTGCCTGTGATTTTGTTTGTCCAAACTGTTCACAAGGCTGGGTCTAGTAGTCAAGTGCATGAAGAGGGTAGTGGTGCTCACCAGGGTGAGGCTGAACTAGAAGCAGGAGATGGTCCTGCAACTGAGGCATAAGAAGGAGATGGTGCTGTGACTGAGGCAGAAGTAGGAGTTCAGGAGGAACAGAGTCACACACCCTTTGAGGCCCGTGGTGAAATTGACGAGGGGGAAGTTAATGAAGAAGTACTGAGGCAGTTTGAAATGGAGGCCGGTGACGATGAACGTGGGTTGCAAGAGGACTCCTCAGATGATGAGGATGACCCGCTAGTGCCAAGGGACTGGGACAGTTACAATTTCTCACAGCTCACTGTTAATCCTAGTGAGAATGTGTTCTGGGAGTATAGAGAGAATCAGGTTTGTGTTGGCGCCATGTATAAGAGTGCAGTCGAGGTCAAGGATGCAGTGAAGAGGTGGGCCACCCTTACTCAGCAGAGAGAGTTCAGGGTAGTGAAGAGTTCTCCACACATATATGATGTACAATGTGTGAAGCCCAACTGTCCTTTTCGAGTGTATACTTCTAAAGGCAAGTGGAAAAATTACTGGGAGGTCAGGTCTGTTGTGGATCACACTTGTGTACTTGACCAGCTAGATGCAAGCCATCGTAATTTGTCGGCCGGTTTTGTGGCCAGCCAGATGTTTGCTAAGATTGTGGAAAATCCTGCTTATGAGCCCAAGTCTATTATCTTGGCAATTGAGGAGAAATTTAGGTACTTGATAAGTTATGGTAAGGCATACATGGCGAAGAAGAAGGTACTGGAGTTGAGGTGGGGTACTTACGAAGCATCCTACGACAATCTGCCTCAATTACTGAACACAATTGCCATGCTAAATCCTAGTAGTTATTATGATATCAAGACTTATAATCTTGTATCAAGGCCAGGGAAGCAAGTCTTGTAGCAGGCATTCTTAGCATTGGGTCCCACTATTGCTGCTTTCAAACAGTGTCGACCAGTCATTTGCATAGATGGCACATTCCTAACAGGAAAATACAAGGGCATAATCCTTACAGCTGTGGCTGCAGATGGCAACAATCAGTTATTGCCATTGGCAATTGCTTTTGCAGAGGGAGAGAATGGTGACAGATGGTATTGGTTTCTGGATAGATTGAAGCAGATGGTGGTGGGAGATGTGTCAAACGTGTGTGTGATACACGATACACACAAAGGTATTTTGCAGGTGATAAATGACATCAAAGAAGGTAGTCAAGAACGTCACAGAGCAGCACAATGGCCAGATGTGCATAGCAGGTGGTGCATGAGGCATATGAGAGCAAACTTTCATAGCCAATTCAAGAACAAAGAACTTACAGCATTGTTCAAGCGGTTATGTTCGACGAATCAGGAGAAAAAGTTCAACGAGATCTGGAAAAAATTAGATGATCTGACGAAGAAAGCATCAGAAGAGATAGCTAAGAAGCCAATAAGTACTGAACCTGGGGAAGAGCCTGTTTCTCTGGAGGACGTGGGGCTAGGTGCTCCAAATGTCAGAAGGAGAAGGGGACGTGCTGTGAAGACCTTTAGCCAGTGGATTCAGAATGAGCCTAAGGAGAAATGGTGTCTCCTGTTTGATAAGGGAGGTGTGAGGCATGTGATAATGACAACAAATTTTGCTGAGGTCTACAACGCGGTTTTGCGTGGTGCCAGAGCTCTCCCTCTTGTTGGTATCATTGAGTTCTTGTACCGCACAATGAAGTACTTTCTTGAGCGTGCTACTGCAGCACATGCAGCTATGCAGGACTGTCAAAAGGTGTATTCAACATGGATGACTGAGTACTTGGACAAAAAACAGAAGGGTGCTCTTGCTCACAGAGCTTACCAACAACCTCTACGTCGTGATCCTGGCGAGGAAGTTAAGCGGAAGTATCAGATAAGTTGCCAGTCCAAATCATAAAAAGCAGATGGTGAAATAACAATACATCAAACAATTATTGGGAATGAGACATGCTCATGCTCTTGCCAGAAGCCGCACCTGCTAGACCTTCTCCGCTCACATGTGATCGCTGCATGCCTTGCAACAAAGAATATCCATTGGGGTCGGTACGTGTCTAAACGTTGGTTGAAGCAAACCATTCTAGACACTTGGAACCACACTGTTGAGGGCTACCTGCATCTTGGTACTTTCACTCAAGACCGCAAAGACAATGTGTTGTACATACCAAATCCAGATCCAACCATGTGCCAAGGTGTTGGTGGACGCAAGAAGAAGAGGATTAGGAACAACATGGACGAGGCTGAAGGTGGTCCTTCAGTGAAGATATGCTCAAAGTGCAACAATCCAGGACACTCCTACAAGAAATGCACCGAAGCATCTTACTTTTCCATAGCCACTGGTCCAGCACCTTCAGCTAGTGGACGTGGACGTCGTTCCCGTCGCTACACCGAAGGAATGCAGTGATCGTACTTGTTTGTGCTACCGTGTTGTAATATTTGAAATACTTATGCATGTTATTGTCTTGTAATATTTGAACCATTTAATTTGCCAAGGTCTTGTAATATTTGAACCGTTTAGTTTGCAACACTGTCAGAACTTATGCATGTTATCATGTTGTAATAATTGAACTATCTTTTCATTTGCTTGTTGTTTTCTTGTTGCCTACAAAATTATTACCATATCCTGTTATGTATTGTTCTCTAATTTCAAATGAAACATGTAATGAGTTATGATATTTGTCATCTTTTTTGTAGGTTTGTAATGGTTTCCTCGGGTCCTGAGTTGGACTTGGAGTTGCTCACCAGTAGGAAGGACAAGGTTGCGGTGCCAAAGGGGATCCACACTCCTATGTGCTACTGCGGTGACAACTGTAAGCTTGTCAAGTGCAACGTTCTCGGGTACTGCTACGGGATGAGGTTCTTCATGTGCGTGAACTACGAGCATGACCCGATCCCGCCATGTCGCAATGTTAGACCCAAAGTAAGAACAAACTACATTACTAAATAAATAATATGCCATTGCTATTTTATTATGTGCTAACTTGTCTTTGAAAAAAGTCTCCACCTCCTCTCTGTGATTTTATGCAGTGGCTAGATTGTGAGCAGTCCGAAGAAGACAAGCGTTACCTCGAGGCGATGGGTCGTTCAGCACGTGAGAGGTGGCAAAGGATGGTTGAGGCAGAAAAACAAGAAGAAAAATATAAGGAGCAGCAGGAGGAAATTCGCATTCGTCGGGAGATGAAAGAACGTGAAGCGGCCGCGGCCCGTGAAGCAGATAGAGAGAGGAAGAGGGAGAGAGCTCGTCGGGCTAAGGAAGCTGAGCCGGATGCCATGAAGAAGGGGAAATACCCCCGTTGTACCCAGTAGACGTAGAGTACTAGACGCCGAGTGCTACTGTATCTCTAAAAAACTATGATCTCATTTCATCATCCACTAGAGTCGGCTTGTATCATTAAGAACTTGATTTCAGATGCATTAGAGCTTGTTTCCTCAAACAGTAAATCTAGTACTAGGATGTGTTTCCTGTGAGTCACTGCATCAAATAGTGAACACATAGGGTGTGTTTTCTGTGAGTCACTACATCAAACAGTGAACCTAGTACTAGGGTGTGTTTCCTCTGAGTCACTGCGCATTTCTCTTGCCCTGGATCGAATGGCCCACCGTCCAGTCTGCTTCATTGCCTACATATATGTGAGCACTCTTCTCCAGTGCCACTTCTCAACACAACAAGCACCAATGAGTTCCTGGATTGGGGATGATGATGGCTCCATTGGTCCAGCACTGTGGAGCCAGCAAGATCCAGAGTTCAACAGCAATTTTCCAGTCTTAGATAAGAGAGATTTCAAATCCATGCGTGATGTTAGAAAGTATGCACCAAATCAAACGGTGAACTGGCCAAGGTGTGCACACGATGAGTTTTGTGTGATGCAAGTTTACCAGGGATGGAACAACTCTGGTCGACGCTTCTGGCATTGCTCATGAGCATGAGTAAGCAAAACTACGTGACCTTTGTCCTTCATCATTTTATGGTTTACTAATGTAATCTCGGTTTCTGCAGTACTCCGACCAACCAGATAACTGCGGTTTCGTGCAATAGGTGGATCCCCCAGCTATTCACCCGTATCAACAGTACATCGACTACCTCGAGGATGTTGTCATCTTCAACCTGAGGCAAGAGCTCGCGTTAGCATTGGCTTCTCCAGATCCGGCATCTACCAACGACGACGACGGACCGGTGACCGGACCAATGGTGGTGAAGACGAACACCGGTTGTGAGGACGAGTTCTGCTACTGTCCATGCCACGAGAAGAAGGACAACACTCCACCAGCAACTCCACCCCCGCCACCGTCTGATCCAACTCTACCCCCGCCGGGGTACGGGTGCTACATGCCCTCCCAGTACTCCGGCGGGTCTATGATGTCTGGGTTCTCCGGGTACTACTCGTACAACTAGACTAGAAATGTTGTAACCGTTTATCTAAATTCCCTAAGACACGTTAGGACTACCAGCGGCACAAAGTTAGGGTATTTGCGTCGTACGTGCCATTGTTTATTTATGTGATTGGTCGTTAAGTATCATGGGTTCAAAAATGTAACGTACCAGGAAAAAAAACTACCGCCGTGGGGCACGGCGGTAGGTAGGGACCTACCGCCGTGCCCCACGGCGGTTGCTGCAGGCTCTGCTGCCGCCGGGCGGTAGGCCGGTTGGTGCCCGTGCCAGTGGGCCACGGCAGCTGCCGCCGTGCCACACGGCGGTAGGAACCCTACCGCCGTGGGGTAGGGCGTCAGCAGTATAGATTTGCAAAATTTTTTAGAGGCATTTATTTTTGCAAAATTGAGAAAAATATATATATATAAAAATTCCGTGCGCGCACTGAACACTAGTGCTACAATAGGTTGAATCCGTTTTGTTTGTTTGAAACCAGATCGATAGAGCATGTTTTGGCCCAAACAACACTTGGACATTTCAGTCACTGCAGATTTGTACTGAACTCACGAGTATCGGCAAAATACCTCTCGCCCAAAACACTCACCCCTCCAGCTCCGGTGAATCTTTGAAATAATTAATTAATTATCAAAGGAAGAAGTCCATTTTTGGTCATCCAACTCTTGCACGAGTTTGGTTTTGACCATCGAATCGCAAAACCGGGAATCTTCGACCATCCAACTCTTGAAACCGTTCATTTTTGACCATCCAGCAGTTTTCGCAAGCGGTTTTGCTGACGTGGCTGCCACATGGTGGCGGGCTCACACGTCAGCCTCATCTCTCTCCTCTCTCTCTTTCTCACGGGAAAGAGAGGAGGGCGGACAGGAGGCGGCCTGGCCGGCAGTGGCGACGCTCGCCGGCGCTTCAGGGCACGGCGGCGGTCGCTGAGGGGGGGGGAAACGGAGAGGGAGACGAGAGGGACCGATTCCCCTCCTCACCACGAGGTGGGGTGGCGCGTGAAGGTGGATCCTCGGCGGCAGACAGAGAGCAGCAGCGGAGTTAATGGCGACCGGGTGGAGCTCGAGCTCGCCCGGCTGGCCGCGCCAGTGGAGTAGGCGGCGAGCTCCACCAGGAGCGTAGGCGGGGCACGTGGGTTGGTCTGCAGCGCCAGGTACACACGCCCGCGGCGGCGGCCCATGGCCCAGCGTCCGCGCCCGTGCCGTGCGCGAGCCGGCACGGCCAGGATCACTGACCGAAGCCGCGACAGCGCCACGCCGCCGTCGTCGCGCCTCGTTGCCTTGCATAGCTGCGTCACGTCGTCCTGAGTAGCCACTTCAGGTTGGCGAGGCCGATGGTGGTGCTCGGCAGCCATCCCCAACCAACTCAGTGAGGAAGAGGAGGGACGGTGCCGGAGCAGGGGAGCCACCGCAGAACCCCCGCCATCATCCTTGGAGCTGCCACTGCACGCTGTCTCCACACTCAGATCGAGGTGTGGCTGGCCGCTGCTTGGACCCGCACGCCTCTGCTCCTCCTTGATGACTCCGCCGCCGGCCTGGACCCCCGAGATGGAGCAGAAAATATGTCCGCCGTCGCCGTCGTCGGGCTCCTCGAGCAGATCGAGCCTCCTCCGCCCGGCGAGGCCGCCGCCGTGAGTAGCCGCTGCTCCTTCTCCTCCGCCGCCACGCCGCAACCTGTTCTTCTCCGCCTCCGGCCGAGCTCCGAATCGGGGAAGGAGGTGGTGGTGGGGAATTGCCGAGCCTCGAGCTCCTGGATCCGCCGGCATGGGCCGCGCCGTGCCTGGGGAAGGAAGCAGATCGATGCAGGCGGAGGAGCAGGAGAGGTGTCGGTAGAGGAGCTCGGGAGGAGAGGAGGTGCCGGTGGAGGAGGAGCAGGGAGGTGCCGGTGGAGGAGGAGCAAGGGAGAAGGGGTGACCTGGGCCCTGCTCGCTGACGTGGATTGGCTAACGTGTGGGCTCTACCGCCACGTGGCAGCCACGTTAGCAAAACCGTCTGCGAAAACCATCGGATGGTAAAAAATGAATGGTTTCAAGAGTTGGATGGTCAAAGATTCTCGATTTTGCGGTTCGATGGTCAAAACCAAACTCGAACAAGAGTTGAAAAATGGACTTCTTTCATTATTAAATTACCCATGGGTCCTACTTGGGCTTCACCCAACGCAAGGTCAGTCAGAGCCCAACCCAACATTGGGGATTGGCGATCCAGGCGCACGGCATGGCGCGATCGTGAGTCGGAATCAGACAACGCTAATTTTTCCTTGTCCTTCCCAGCTTCGTCTCCGCAAGTCCGCAGGCGGCGGCAAACTGACGCGGAGCGGGGCAATAAAACAAGAAAATCGGGCACCGCTCCTTCGCGGTGCTTTAGGTTTGTTCTTCCTTGTAGTCTGTAGCCGCCATCCTCATCCACGCTCTGCTCTGCTCTGCGGCGTTTTGAGAGGTAGAGGGAGATCACGCCTGCTACGGCGGACGCCAGGAAGTTGCAGGGGAGCTCGTCGGAGAGGCACGGGATGGTAATGACGAAGAAGCAGGCGTCCTCGTCGGAGGAGGGGTACGGCATCCTGAAGGCGAAGAAGGAGGCGGTGGCTGCTGCAAGGCTCCTGCGTTTCCGCTGTGTCCCGGGGGGTAGTGAGATCTGGATGGATCACTGGCGTGAGATGAAGGCCAAGGCGGCGGCGGACGAGGCGGCCAGGCCCGTGAAGGAGAGGAAGAGGGTGCTCAAGCAGCGGTTGCCCAAGGCGCTCATCGATCACATGGTGGCTAGGCCCTTCAGGAGCGTTGAAGATCTCACTCCTGCTCAGCTGGCAAAGCGACATTTTTTCAATTTAATATTTTAAAGAAGCCTAGATATTTTAAAACTATAATAAGACTACATTGTAGATTGTTCTATAATTATATCTTCATATAATATGAAATTTTTTAAGTTCGAAACCATGATAGTATGACACTATAAATTGAGATTGTGTAATAATAGTTGAAACATCCATTCAACATAGTTTGATTAAGTGAAGAAGATTCTCAATAACACGATAGACCATCTAATTTTAATATTCACCATGAAGTACATATATGCTAGTGAATTAAACATGAATAAGTTAGAGACCGTGTGTTCTTTGAAGTATATCGTAGTATATACTATTGTGTGCATGCATAAATGGATGGATGTTAGGAACTATATTTATATCAGTGATCAATTAAGTTGTGTCCACTAATAGAGAGACACATATGTTAATTCAAAATGAATATGATCAATTGTATAAAGATTGATGAAATAATTATATTTGAAATAAAATAAATATATTTTATGGTGTAGTGTTATATATTATAGGTTTAAAATATTTATTCTTAATTAAATTACAAAATTGAAATAAAGTAAACATCAAAGTAGATAGTGGCCTTAGGCCTGAAAATTCACCAGCTCCGCCACTGCTCACACATGCACAATTTATTCTATGAACAATCTAAGTGACCTTTGCAGTATCATGCGCACTCTAAATTGTGTGCAAAATTGCAAATGCACGGATTGCTCAAGCATTCAAACTGGACAGATAATTCAAACATCTTATTCACATACAGCAATCAATCTTAGTGACCTTTGTACTATCATACACTTCATTCCCATATATTCCTCTAAATTGTGTCCAAAACTGCAAATGCATAGATTGCCCAGAAAACAGCATTCAAACTGGATAGATAATCCAAACCTCTTACTCATAGCAATCATCATCTAAGTGAACCTTGTAGTATCATACACTTCATTTCCACATATTCCTCTAAATTGTGTGCAAAACTGCAAACGCACGGTTTGCCCAGTAAACAACATTCAAACTGAACAGATAATCCAAACCTCTTACTCACACACAGAAATCATTAGTCCTAAGAGCTGCAGTGTACAGCTTCAAATATGCTTCACATCTAAATGGTGTGTCCTAGGGAGTCATTTCCAGTGCCTGTCAACATAAGCAGCACCTTCTGCCCATTCCGCCAGTTCGAGCGCGTGTGTTCCACGCCGCCTCCGCCTTGGCCCTCGCGGCCGCACCCCTTGAGACAGCACTATAAACCTTAGGATCAGCCCTGCAAGCAAAGAAACTAAGTCAGGCCCTGTTTAGATTCATTCTTCAAACTTCCAAAACATATTACATCAGCACATGCAAGAAGCACTAAATATAGTCGACCTGTAAAACCAATTGCACCAAAATAATCTAATGAGACTGCCATTTTATAGTACATCAAAATGGAAATAAACACAGCCTTAATCATAATTTGCACACTTACCTAGAGGTTTTCTCATATTTGTCCAATGATCTGGGTGCAGACCTAAACGCAGACACCACTGGACACTTACTCGTCAACATGTAGTTCCTCGTACACAAATTCAGTTCCTCGTCACTGCAATCCAGACACAAATTCAGACACAAATTCAGTAGCACATCATACAGCTCAAATCAGGTTTCATTTGCTTAAATTATCATTACCGAAAGACTTCCCTTAGGTAGCAAAACAAGAACAAGTCGAACGGAGTAAACGCCCAAGAGGTTACAGACTCATCCAGTTCTTCTTATATAGTTAACATGTAACAGTTAAACAAATGCACAGATACCATTCACACAGTATCCTAAAGCCATGGGGTAAATAAATATAGCAAGTGTCAAAATTGTGGCACCAACCGATGGCAGACAGATAGTCACACATCAAATAACAAATTCAGTGGCAGATAATACAGTTGAAACCAGTTTTTAACAGATTAATATTATCACTGCCAAAAAGGACTAATCAAGTTGCATCAATTAAGTGCGAAAAAGGAGGTCACAGATTCATTCAATACTTCTTGTATAGTCAACATGTAACAGTTAAAACATACCGTGCAAACAATATCCTAGGACATAGAAATTGCAAATACCATATGAATTCTAGACCTTGGCCTAATTAAATTATTACCTATCCTCTGCAGATTGACTGCACTCAGCATTAGCACTAGCGGATGCACCTTTGGCAACAACAATACTCAATTTGGGGTCATCGAGAATTCTTGACACATCACCATCAACTGCTTCATTGGGAGGGAGAGGCTTGTGTCCAAGACTATCAATGGCTTTCATCAATTGAACAATCTTATCTCTGATAGTTTTGATAGATTCCTTAGACTCATCCACAGCAACCTGGAATGCTTCCAGACCAGCAGAGTGTGCCACACGAGCAGCAGCATCAAGGTATGAATTTGTTTCGGTTGCCAAATTCTCATATTCAGTCATGAGCTCCTCCTGGAGAAGCCGCACCTCGCCTGCTCCTAAGTCAAAATCCTTAGGAGCTACATACTATAACATCAAAATAAAATTACAGTCAGAACAGACAACACACGTTCACAGCTATTCTGCACATCATTTAACACAATTTTGCCCAAGAAAATCTATAAAATCAGTAGAAACTAGGTTTCATTGGCCCAAAAAGTTAGTACTTCTTATATAGTTAACATGTAACAACTAAACAGATGCACAGATTGCAATCACACGATATCCTAAAGCCATGGGGTGAAGAAATACAGCAAGGGTCAAAACTGCGATGGCAGACAGATAGTCACACATCAGAAAACAAATTTAGTGGCAGAGAATACAGTTGAAACTAGATTTTACAGGATTATATTATCACTGCCGAAAAGGACTAATCTTGCATCAATTAAATGCCAAAAAGGAGGTCACGGATTCATTCAGTTTTTACTGGTGCATTAAAACATGGCAACAGATTCACCACAAGTTGGATCCACATTTTATGTATCGTTTGCTTTAGTAGATGATAAATGCACAAATAGCCTTTTCCTGAATCAATGGGTACTTCACCCTGAACAAAAGTAGCTGGTTCAACTAATCAACTGACACTAGCAAAGGGTTGTTAGCTGTTTCAGATGAAACAACAGATCAGCAATACTTGACAAACTCAACTATAGAAAATACTGCACACCTTCGATTGTAATGGTTAAATACGTAATCACATAGTATATGATACATAACAGTTCTACCTGTGACTCTATCCTACAGATCACTAGATATTGGGAGCAGATACGTAATCAGCCTTACAGCTGTAACATCCCTGGTGTTTATTTAAGATAAGTACCTTAATTAGTTTTGCTAATCAAGTATAAATAATGCCTAAGCATGTTTAGTATGGTTTTGATCACTTTTGCAAATAAACTCTTGGTCAAAATCTCAAAATTCAGTCAAACCCCTAGGAGCTCTAGAAGGCTGAAATGATTTTCTTGCGCGTTCTCCAAATTTAACTATAGAAGTTCAAATTCTACCAATATAAAAGTTTTTCTTGTTTCCGAGAATACATTTTTCATAATTGGCAGACATTCAAATTTTGAATGCAAATTAGCTTAAATTTGAGTTGAAGTCCCTGTGCACAGTATTGAGGGGCTGAGAAAATCTGTATCTTCAGCACGTTTTTCCCATCAATCTATTCACCAAAACATAGGTCGTCCTTTGGGAAAGTTGTAGTGCTATAGTTCCTCTACGACTTCTATTTTTGGAGAATTTCAACTTAGTTAACACTTTTTGGAGTTTTGGATTTTCGAAAGGGCCACAAGGAATAAAAATCAGACGTCGGCGTGCCGTCGCCGTGCGCAGCGTGCGCGTTCAGCCGCGCCGGCCACGCGTCGTCCGTCGGTTCCTCCGGCGTACGTACGCATCGAAGCCTCTGCTGTGGACCCGTGCGAGACCGTGGACCCTCTGTCGCGTGGTGGGCCGTACGCCGCGCCTAGCGGTGCATCGACGGCATGCCGTGCCACGCGCCGGGCCGCGCCGGGCGCCGGCCTCGCGCTGCGCCTGCGCGCACGAACTGACCGGCCAGTGCGCAGGGTTAAAGGGGGGAAATCCAGGGGTGCCACGTTCTTTCGCCTCGTCCACCTCGCCTCCTCGTCGCACACGCTCGCTCGGCTCGTTTCCGTGCGTCACCATCGCGCCATTACCGCCGCCGCTCGGCCTCAAGCAGAGCCAAGCCGAGCCGGCTTTCCCCTCTGTTCGCACTGCCTCCTCCTCCTTCTTTAGGTTCCCCTGAGCTCCTCGGAGCCTTGCCCGTCACCGCCGTCTCGCCCTAGCGCCGTCACCGCCCGGACAGCGAGCTCCGGCGGGAGCAACACCACAGCCTCGTCGCGGTGAACCACCGGAGCAGTCGCGGGCCGAGCAACCGCCTCCACTACCCCATCATGTTGGCCACGCACCCTAGGGACCGCTTCCCGGCGAAGTCCGGCCACACATTGCCGCCGGTGAACTCCCTGCGCGGGCAAGGGCTGAATTGCAGGGATTGAGTTCTTTTGAGGGTGTTTTATGTAAAGCTGGGACCTATACGTAATTCCAGAAAAATAGATCAAGGATCTGTCTGTAAATATTATTCTATGTTTTAGCAGCAACTTTGAAAATGCATTAAAAATCATAGAAAAATCAGAAAAATGTAAATCCAATTGTGTTGGATTCTTTGTGAGGAGATATACACTTTCTAGAAAGGGTGTATAGGGTTTTTCTGGACAGTTTTGAAATGAAAATTCAAACTCGGTTTGATGTACTTTTGTTGTAGATCAAAATGTACTCATGAAATGGAGATGAATTTGGATATATTATTCTTTATACCATGTTTAGATCTGTGACCAAATTTGACACATGTTTGATGTGTAGATTTGTAGTTATGAATTATGGGATCTTTATGCTATGTTTAGCTTAATGCTTTTTATAGTCCCCTCAAGAAATTATTTCTTTAATCACAAAGGCACCCTAGGGCTTTGTCATGATGATTAGCATCTCTGGAAAAATAATTATGATTTTAGGAACTTGTTTGAATCATGTTTTGGATTTAATCTTGTGAAGGATGTTAAATGGATAACTTGAAAAATATGATAGATCTACCTTTGAAAATTTGTCAGGAGCTTGAGCTTGACATGAGAGACCTGTAGGAAAAGTTTGAGGTCAAAAAGATTAGTAAATATTTATGTAGGATTTAATGTAGTTAAGCTAGGCTGAAATTTGTCTTTTTCATATAAATTAATTTATATAGGATCTGGAGCTGATGTTTGGTATTTGAGCTTAATTTGGTCATAGTCTGCTGTGTGAAAAGTTTGAGTTCAGTTAGAGTTATATTTCAATTATTATGAAATTTTGAATGTATGGCTAGCTAAGAATTGAATAAATTGGTTTATATTTATTATTTAAGTTGAAATAAGTGTTTCATGTTTGGTTCCTGTTTGAAATCTTTTTAACACACCCCCATACTGTTGGTGAAGTTTAGTAAGTTAATTTGCTTAGATATGCACACAATCACCATCAAAGTAGTTGTTAGTCCATCATCACACCACCCCTTGTTTTTTGTGAGAATTTATAATTGTTTAGATGAATGTGTCCAACAAGAGTTGGTTTGGTGGTAATTCTCCCACCCTCAACATAACCTAATGCATATGCATGTGTACGTGTAGATTTACCGGACGGTACGTATACGCTCACCCAGGAGGAGGAAGGAGCAGTTGATGGAGAGGTGAACCAGACTGTTGTGCACCAAGACTTGGACCAAAATCCAGAAGAGCCCAAGGCTAGTGCTGAAGTAGAAGAAGGCAAGCACCGGAGTGCATCTAACCCTTTTTCTAAACTCACAACTTTACTTTCCGTATTTATGTTATGCTTTGTGCATTTACGTTTTAGGAGTTGATTTGAAACCTAGATGCATGATCCTTAGGTTCCTATGCTCTTATACTAGTATGCTAGGTCGCTAGTGCAATGCTGGACACGGTACAAGTCGAGTAATGACTCATTGCTCGCGAGATATAGGTTACTTATGTTGGAATCATAAGTTGGTTAAATTGACTCGCTCATGTGGTAAGAGCAATAGGTTCGGTCTTGACCGAGTAGCATTGTGCTGGTTTAAGCTATTGAACGTACCAAGTGCTTGTCGGGAATGGGACCAGTAAGCCTAGTACCTAATGAACCAGTGCGGGAACTTTATCGCTACTACTCTTGAGATGTGTCTCTCGGTTTGATTCTGGTAGTGCAAGTGTGAGTCTGGACGTGCCGTGTGAGGGCGTTCCAATAACCTTGTACTTAGGACTGTGGCATATGTTCCTAATCTGCGGAGTGACGGGAACCGCCTGGTCGGGGTAGACCCTGCATTTGCTTTTATTTGGATTCTTGGGGTCTACCTTCTTCTGTGTACCTTGGGTTGTACCTTGCAAGGTTTATAAATCGATCGATCGTCGGTCTCTCGCCGTTATCTGAGACGGCTTAACCACTGGCTACCCCATATTAATTTATGGAACATTTGGATTAATATTGTTGTCTGATTAATATTGTTTGTACAAACATGCTTGTTTAGTTAGGTGCTTACCTAGAATGGTTAACATACCAGAACTTGAGCTAAAACTGGGAATTAAGGATCAACTCTTAGTTGCTTTTGGTAAAACAAACCCACCAGCCAAAAAGCCTTGCATGTCTAGTTGTATTTTATTTTTGTCGGGTCAGTCTTACTGAGTATTAGCATACTCAGCCTTGCTTAATTTGTGGTTTTCAGGTAATCCCATCTGGCTTGGATCTATTCCAGATGGCTGGGAACTTGAGTGGGAGCAGGATGACGATGACTGATACTCTATGGATGGCCTCCCATGTGTATCTTCCGCTTAGTTTTATTTCCGCTGTTTAAACTCTGAAACGCTTTACTTTCATGTATGAAAACCTGGTTTGTAATAATGTGACCTTGAGGGTTTTTATGTAATGTTGATCTTGTACTCTGGTCCCGCCTTCGTGTGGGCTTTGCGCATATCTGCGATCCTGTTGTAAGTGATTCACCGAGCATGACCCGATAGAGACGACAAAATACATCTTTGTTATCGCTTATGAGCCAAGTGGACCGGCTTAGGTGATAATACAGATTTATTTTGGGCGGTTCTGTCACAACAGCAGTACCTCATCATTGACTCAAACACAAAAGGAAAACATTGAAGGCTGAGGGGATATCCATGCCGGCTACATAAAGGATTCGATCCAGGATTCGGAAACTGAGACACAAGAAACTGTATAAAAAAATCTAGAGCAAAACCAAGATTGCATACATGAGCATCCAGGGTTGCATAGGAATCATGAAATCGAGCAAGAAACCACGAAATCTGCAAAGAATCACAAACAAGATCGAAAACGATAGATACCTCAGTCGAGTGGCATCCCCAAGAAAGGAGGGGCCATCTATAATAGCTCCAAAACCTCCAAAGGCATCCCGGCGAGTGCAAGCAACTGGATCTGTCCGCGTTCAGGGTCCGAACAGGCAGAGGAGACGACGAGAGTTCGAACTGGTGGAGGAGACGCCGGGTGGGAAGGAGCAGCTGCGAATCCGGATCTTGGGTTGGTGCGGCGGAGCAGAGGCAGACGACGATCGAGGGCAGTTTTGTTGTTTGCGACCTGGAGGAGGAGGGCGGCTGGCGAGATTTGCTTGTGTTTGAGTCGACCGTTGGGGACGAGTCGACCGTTGGAGGCCCCAAAATGGGCCGTAGGGCCTCAAAGTCGTGCGCCGTGGGCCGCGGCACCCATCGAAAGCTGGTGACGGGGCGTCGTCGTAGATCTGGGAAATCCACGGCACAGTTTTAAAAACCTAGGTGAGGTGATATAGCAATGTAGTAATACACAATGGAATTCGTCGTATACCTTCATTCAACTGCACAAGTAGCAGATATGAACCGGTGGCGAAGAAACAGAGCCCCTGCCTCCTCCGGCGGGATGAGCAGAACCAGGTATCAGCGGGAGGGGTGAGCAGAACCAGATCCTGCGCGGCCACCGGATCTGGTTCTTCCTCAACGAACTTCTGCTTGGAGGGATCTTCTCATCCATGCCCCATGGCGCCTCCTCGCACACTCACACTCGTTCTCTCTAGAATGGAGAAAGAAAGAGGACGGAGGGGTAGCAGTAAGGA
Organism: Cenchrus fungigraminus; assembly: GCA_036936925.1. Classification (NCBI taxonomy): domain Eukaryota; kingdom Viridiplantae; phylum Streptophyta; class Magnoliopsida; order Poales; family Poaceae; genus Cenchrus; species Cenchrus fungigraminus. The sequence goes on from CM072773.1 coordinate 126,392,192, forward strand.
TTGTGGAGTCTCTCTGCGTGGATGGGGAACAGACTAACAGAGAAAGAAGGTGAGGAGGAAGGGAGACTGGAGGAGGGGAGAATATATAGGGAGCATTCGACTTTCAGTGACCCACCCATTCCCACCGCGCGTATGGGGCCACTAGTCAGAGTGATTGGTGTGAATTCGACTTTCAGTGACCCACCCATTCAGTGGCGGAGCTGGTGAATTTTCAGGCCTAAGGCCACTATCTACTTTGATGTTTACTTTATTTCAATTTTGTAATTTAATTAAGAATAAACATTTTAAACCTATAATATATAACACTACACCATAAAATATATTTATTTTATTTCAAATATAATTATTTCATCAATCTTTATACAATTGATCATATTCAGTTTGAATTAACCTATGTGTCTCTCTATTAGTGGACACAACTTAATTGATCACTGATATAAATATAGTTCCTAACATCCATCCATTTATGCATGCACACTATAGTATATACTACGATATACTTCAAAGAACACACGGTCTCTAACTTATTCATGTTTAATTCACTTGCATATATGTACTTCATGGTGAATATTAAAATTAGATGGTCTATCGTGTTATTGAGAATCTTCTTCACTTAATCAAACTATGTTGAATGGATGTTTCAACTATTATTACACAATCTCAATTTATAGTGTCATACTATCATGGTTTCGAACTTAAAAAATTTCATATTATATGAAGATATAATGATAGAACAATCTACAATGTAGTCTTATTATAGTTTTAAAATATCTAGGCTTCTTTAAAATATTAAATTGAAAAAATGTCGAAGTAAATTTATTTCATAGTTGCAAGCTTTCCTAAGTGAGAGATGAATAATATATAGCTTTCATTAAAATTATATATTTTAAAATATGTAGTACTTTGATTTCTACATGTTAATAGAATGAGATCTTTAAACTTTCTACTGTGTTTATGCCAAATTTCATGGCATTCAAAATTTAAATGCTATTTTATTAAGATGCCCTAAGTGCAATATAAGGATAATACATAGCCTACTTTGAAATTAAAAATTAGCCATGTATACACAGAAAAATTAGCAGTGGTGGTGGGGGGATACACTGCAGCAAAAGCTGGCTTGTTGCTGGCCGTTTGTGTGTCTGTGCTCCCAACGCTCTGCCCTTCGCAGCTCACGTGCGTGGACAGACAGGGAGAGGGCCTTCCTTCACACCTTTGATGTTGTCTTGGGCCACCCAAGCAAGACTTACGATCAGAACGTAGACAACTACTTAGGTGTTCAAAAAATCATGTGGGTATAAATAAGGGGGATTTTGGGCCACACCTAGGGCCATGGCCCTGGTGGCTCTGGTCCAAATCCGCCCCTGACCCATTCCCACCGGGCGTATGGGGCCACTAGTCAGAGTGATGGGTGTGAATCAGTGAACTGCACATCATCACCCTACGCAAGTGGAGTACGTGCGTCAATTCGAAGGCGTGTTTTTGTAAAAAAAAAATACTACGCAGGGTAGTCGGTCAGGAAAATGATTAAATATACACGCAGGGTAACCAACGTATGGATGCCAGGTCTGCACTGTGCGAGGTGATTTTTTAGATGTTGTATAATATGATTTCCGAATATTACAAGGGAATTCATGTGTTGCAGAAAGGAACTTCTAATGTTGGGATTCGTATGTTTTCCCTTAATGTTGCAACAAACGAATTTAATTATCAAAATTAGCGTTTTTTTTCAAATGTCGCACCACTCGAAGGTGATTTCAGATGCCTCCGTTTCCACGCTTCATGTTGATTTCGCTAGGTTACGGTTCTACTGTTTGAGATGTTGCAGTACATTTTTTTTATGTTGCATTGCCGGCGTGTCTATTTGCCTCGATTTTGATCGCTGCTCGAGCCAAGACCAATTTGCTTTTTTTTAAGACGTGAAAACTACGTTTTTCATTAAGAGAGGAGAAATGAGTTACACAAAAGCAGTTTTAGGAAGGCTCTAAAGCGTACAACAACAGGAAACAAACCGGCCAAGGCCGAAGGGGAAGCAAGAAGGGGGGAAGGGAAGAATCCACACCAACACCAAACCACACACGATTACAGAGAGGCGAAGCCTGCTGCAAACAAGAGCGCCAAGGACATACGCTCGTCACCGGACGCCTAGTGACCGAGGCCTTAGAGGGGGCCGGACGAGGAAGTCATGCAGGACGAAGCCTCCAAGGGGGGGAACGACGAGGTCGCCGCCAACGTCCGTCTCTCCGTGAGGGGAGAGAGCAGGTTTTCACCTTGCAGACCACGCCGGGTCGGAGCCGAAGTGACAACGCCTCCAGCGAGGAATACTACGCCAACAGGCGCAGGTGTTGTCAGCCCGTCAGAACGGGCGAGGCTTTCACCAAGCTCCGAACCGGCTCCACGAGACCCCTAGGAAGGCTAGGGGCAAGACGGCCGGTGGAGAAGCAGCATGCAGCACGAGGCACTAGCACAATGAAAGGACGACAGCAAGCCAGCGACGAGCGACCCGACGATACGAGGGCGAGGCGAAGAAGAAGATGATGCCGGCGAAGAGGATGTGGAGGCTGACGCTGCAGGAAGACGGCGGGCCCGGCGAAGAGGCAGAGACGAAGACCGGCGGCCGGCAGTGCCGACGCGCCGGCATCTTCCTCCCCACGTCAGCAGCGGCGGCGGCGGCGCAGGAGGAGGGGCCGCACCCACCGGCAGCCGGCAAGGAGGAGCGGGAGGCCCCGTCCGCGGCGGCATAGGTGGCAGCAGCGCAGTAGGAGGGGCCGTGGCCACCGGAAGCCGGCGAGGAGGGGCAGGCAGGCACCAGCAGCCTTGGAGGAGGCCCCCGCACCGCCCAGATAGGGGAGGCAGGACGGCCGGGGGCGAGGAGCCGGGAAGGAGGACGGGCCACCAACACCGGTGGAGGCGCGGGGTCCAAGGAGTGTCGACGGGGAGGGGGCGCCAGCGTCAGGCGTCGTCGGGCGGCACGGACGGGGGAGGAGTCGTGCCTCGCGCCGGCGGCGGCCAGCCAGCGCGGAGGGCGCGGCCGGTGGCGGCGGGAGGGGATCACCCCCCGAGTCGCCTGAGAGGGCGACGTGCAGGAGACCAAATTGTAACTGTTGACACTTACTCGGCCAACAACACGGGAGCACTAGATCGCGCTGCAGCAGGGAACTGAACTTGCCGGAGCTCCTATCTTGACCGGTCTGACCGATGAAGTCCACCGGTCTGACCGGTGGGCGTCGGGGCACCGGTAAAAGCCTACGAGCACCGCCTCGGGAGGGACCCCGTCGGAGGTGGCACGCCTAGGGTTGCTCTGAGATCGGCAGGTCACTCAGAACGTCCTTGATCGCCGTCGAGACGAACAAGGAAAGCAAAGGGGTTGAAAAAGCTAGGGTTTGAGAGACAAAAGTTGTAAAAAGATATGATCAATTGGGTGATACCTCCTCAACCGGCCGTGACCCTTTATATTTATAGGGTGGGGAGGTCTTGCCCCGCAAAGAAGTCCTTTACAACTCGAAAACGACTAGAACTCCTCAAATCTACTCGGACTCGGGGTCCACCGGTCAGACCGGTCACCCCCACCGGTCAGACCGGTGTGGCCTTTGCCGGATCGGCTACAGGGCCTGACTGGTCAGACCGCCCGGATACACCGGTCTGACAGGTGGCGTTAGCGTGATCGGCCTTGTGCCAATTTTGGGTGCGAACATATGCCCCCCTGTTTTTTTAGTAAAGCTTGCGTATTAAAAAATATTTCTTAGGTCGATGTGACAGATTTCACCGGCCATTTTTGTTCTAAGGGCGATTTTTGCATAAATCGGCCATAGTGCTATTAAGTATCTTGCCAAACACTTGGGTAAAACTTTTTGAAGTACCTCCCGTTGAGAGCCCTTGGAAGTTGCTGTCCTTGCAAAGTCTCCACCATGTAAGAGTTTTCGGCACATACCTCTACAATCTTATATGGACCTTCCCAACTTGAAGACCATTTACCAAATTTATTACTCTTGGTCCCAATAGGCAAAATCGTCTTCCAAACCAGACCACCTACCTGAAAAGATTTTGCTTTTACCTTTTTGTTATAAGCTCTAGCAAGTCGCCTCTTGTCTTTTCAATCTCCTCTAAAGCCTCCAAGCGCTTGTCGGTCACCTCATCAATATTATCCATCATCAAAGCATCATAGGTTCCAACTTCAAAATTATTTTGCTTTGCAAGTCTATATGCGCCTAGATTCACCTCAACGGGCAAAACTGCCTCTTGACCATACACAAGCTCATAAGGAGTAACTTTGGTAGCACCATGTCTAGAAATACGATGAGCCCATAAAGCTTCAGATAATACCTCATGCCATCTTCTAGGATTGTCCTCTATCTTCTTCTTAATGAGTTTTATCAAAATCTTGTTGCTAGACTCGGCTTAACCATTTACTTGAGCATAATATGGAGATGAATTGAGTAATTTAATACCATAGGAATTGACAAACTCACGCACCTCTTTTGAAACAAACGAAGTCCCTTGATCTATAGTCAAAGTTTGTGGAATGCCAAATCTATGTATAATATGCTCTGTAATAAACTCAATCACCTCTCTATGTGTCATGTTCTTCAAAGGAAATGCCTCAGTCCACTTGGTAAAATAATCAGTTGCCACAATCACAAAACAATGTCCCTTCGACGAAGGAGGGTGAATCTTACCAACAAAATCCAAACCCCATCCTCTAAAAGGCCAAGGCTTAATAATTGGATGTATTAACGCAGCGGGTACCAACTGAACATCTCCATACTTCTAACACTCTTCACATCCCTTATAGTATCTAAAACAATCAGCTATCATAGCAGGCAAATAAAAGCACGTTCGCTTAAGGAGCCACTTCATCTTAGGAGCCGATTGATGAGTACCACAAATCTCTTCATGAACCTCTGCCATAGCCAATCTAGCTTGATCAGAACCCAAGCATTTGAGAAGCAAATCATCCATTGTCCGACGATACAATTCACCATCATCAATAATAAACTTGAGAGCCCAGCGTCGAACTTTTTTATCAACTGAACTGTTAGGATCCTGCAAATAATTTACCAGAGGCCTTCTCCAATCATCCACTTCGTCCTTATTATCTTTAGAATGAATAATGGCTGAAGAAGATTTCTGACCAGGGGACCGGTCGGTCTCAACGGTGAGACCGGTGTCACCGGTCAGACCGGTCAGAGGTATCGGTTGGACCGGTGCCTCCAGAGCAAAACACTCGGTCATAAGCATTGGTTTGTGTTCTTGAAAATTTCTTTTTCGAACATTATAACCAGATGCTTGCTGTGCCAGAGCATTAGCCCTTGGATTCTCTTCTCGTGGTACATGATAAATCACAAATTCATCCATACAAGATATGATATCCAAGCATTTATCAAGATATGCATTTAAGAAACCATTTAAACATTGACATACCTTGGAAACTTGCTGCACCACTAATAAAGTATCACTATAAGCTTCCACATGTTTTACTCCCATGCTATGCAAAATCTCCAATCCAAATAGAAGAGCCTCATATTCGGTTTGGTTATTAGTACACTTATGATCTAATCGGTTAAGAGCTTCAAAAACAGCCCCACTTGGTGAAATAAAAATAATTCCAACACCACAACCATCTTTGCAAACCGATCCATCAAAATGTAATTTCCATGGGGTAAGAGTAACATAACCGACATTTAAATTAAGTTGCTTATCTACTCTATGTCCAACAATAAAGTCGGCAACAATTTGACCTTTCATTGAATTTAATGGCTCACAATGTAAATCATATTCAACTAAAGCATAAGCCCATTTGCCGACTCTACCACTTAAAATTGGTTTATGCAACATATATTTAATAATGTCGGTTTGACATGCTACTATGCAAGTGCTAGGTAACAAATAATGCCTCAACTTGGTACAAGTATGATATAGTGATAAACACAATTTTTCAATAGGAGTGTACCTTGTTTCGGCGTCCAATAGTCTTCTACTTTCATATGCAATAATATGTTCCTTCCCTTCGGTCTCTTGAGTCAAAACACCTCCAATGACATCTTTCTCGGCCGCCACATATAACTTAAAAGGAATACCACTCTTGGGTGCTTGAAGAACGAGCGGCGAAGATAAATAATGCTTAATCTCATCAAATGCCTCTTGTTGTTTTGCCCTCCAAGTAAACTCAACATCACTTTTCAACCGAAGTAATGGAGTAAAGGCATTCACCTTCCCAGACAAGTTACAAATGAACCTTCTCAAGTAATTTACCTTGCCCAAGAACTTTTGCAAATCTTTCTTGCAAGAGGGAGCCTTTACATTTTTAATAGCTTCAACCTTCTTAGGATCTATCTCTATGCCTTTCTCATGTACAACGAAACCCAAGAATTTTCTAGCCGATACACCAAAAGCACATTTGAGTGGATTCATCTTTAATTTATATCGACACATTCTCTCAAATGCAAGCCTTAAATCAGTCAAATGAGAATCTACTCCAGCCGATTTGACAACAATATCATCGATATAAACTTCTACTATGATGCCAAGTAAATCATGAAAGATTAAATTCATAACCCTTTAGTAAGTAGCACCTGCATTTTTTAATCCAAAGGTCATGACCATCCACTCAAACAATCCAACAAAAACTGGACATATGAAGGCTGTTTTGGATATATCCTGTTCAGCCATAAAGATTTGATTGTAACCATCATTACCATCAAGAAAACTAAGAATTCTATGTCCGGATGCAGCATTAACAAGAAAATCGGCTATAGGAATAGGATATTCATCTTTAGGAGTAGCTTTATGAAGATCTCTAAAGTCAATGCAAACACGAAGCTTTTTTGTTCCTTTTTTCTCAACAGGCACAATATTAGAGATCCAATCAGCATAACGACAAGGCCTAATAAACTTAGCATCCAACAACCGATTGACTTCCTCTTTCACTCGGTCATAAATGTCAAGATTAAAGTTTCTACAAGGTTGTTTATAAGGCCTAAAACCAGGTTTAATAGGTAAATGATGCTCCACTAAATCTCTACTTAAACCAGGCATTTCATTGTAACTCCATGCAAAGCAGTCAACATACTCCTTTAATAACTTTATTAATTCAGATTTAAACAAAGGATCAAGATTCTTGTTTACAAATATCGGCCTAAGTACAGTGCCATTACCAATGTCTACCTCTTCTAAAGGATCAACCGACGTAAACCCTTGTCTTAACTTGCTCAAATCATCAAAATCTTCGATGGCCTCACACATATCGTTCTTATGCGCCCGATAGTGTTCACGCCTCCGCTGTAACCACTCTAGATTTGCATCCATCAAATCCCAAAAAGTGATGTAGCCCGATCTTCAACCGGCTTCATAACAGCAGTAGCAAAACCATCTTTGGTAGAAGCAATAAGTTCCAATCCAGATAAATCTAGACCAGATAAGCATTTAAGATTTTCATGATCATTCACAGAGGTACTATCAGCCACTGCAACACAAGCCGACGTATCACCATGAACAACCTCTACCTCGTCGCCTACCCATTAGATTAAAAATTGATTCAAAGTAGAAGGCACACATTGATTTGCATGAATCCAATCACGACCAAGGATCAAGCTAAAGTTACCTTGGGTCTCGGCGACGAAGAAAGCAGTAGCCAATGTCTTGCTCCCGACGGTGAGCTCCATCGACACAACACCCTTGGCACCCATTGGCTTGTCTCCGATACGCCACTGATCGTCATGTTGGTCTTGATCAACTCTTCATCCACACCTCCCAGCTTCTTGAACAAAGAATACGGCATCAAGTTGACGATCGCTCCTCCATCCACTAGCATGCGAGAGATAGGCTTCCCATTAATGTGACCCTTCATGTACAAAGCTTTAAGATGATTTTCAGTGGTCTTGGGCTTCTGGAAAATAGCTTCTTTTGGCCCAAAATCGAGATGAGCAATATCCTCCTCCGACAGCACATAACCATCCATTGACATATGCACCACGTTGATGTCCAAATTCATGTGTTCAGGAGAAGAACTGTAATCAACAAGCTCTTCGTCGTCTTCTGGAGCAGGAACCGATGTAGACTTGTCATCACAAACTATAGAAGCTGAAGAAGAAAAACTGGGCGGCACCTCTGTGTCATCGGTCTGACCGTTGACCTCCACCGGTGTGACCGGTCTGACCGGTGCTACCTCAGAGCTGGTCTTGATCCTCCACTCTTTGCATTGTGGTACCATGGGCTTGTACTGGTTAAATGTCTCGTCCCTCTGTCTTTCTAGCTCTTTCTCCTTATTTTCTCTGAACCTCAGGCGTTGAAGCTTCCTCCTTTGTGTGCGAGTCAATCCGGGAGGACACCACCTTGGTAAGAAATACTTGGAGTTAGAACCACTCCCACTGGCCTCATGGTCATTAGCAGCAGCAGATGCTCCCAATATCGGTGTCACAACCTTATTGCTTGGAACAATCAGTCTTTTGCCACCATTTTCAATAGGAACATCCATCGACCCAATTTGGATGATATCTCTGTTCGTAGTCCTTTCTGAGTCGATATCCATCTTCTGCACCTCCTCCTTTTTTGGCTTGTAAACTTGCTTCATAGGAGACGACACAAACTTCCTAGGAGCACCGGTCTGACCGTTGGGCTGCACCGGTCTGACCGGTGGGGTCTGGTACCCCTGACCATGCACCGGTCTGACCGGTGGGGTCTGGTACCCCTGACCAGAATAACGAGGTGTCAAACGGTCCCGAAACGGCCTGGAAATCCTGTCCAAAACAGATCTTGGTCCTCCCCATCCAGGATGAAAAGCTTGCTGAAAAGGCACCCACATAACTCCATTATCATCATAAATTGGGCGAGGTGAATTTGAGCTTGACGGCACCCACGATTGTCAGGGACGGTCATTAGGGGTCCCCTAACTAAGGGGATAATCACCCTCGTTAAACGCTACAGCGTACGGACTAAATCCCCACAAAACGCCTCAGGGTACGCGGCGGGCCCACGGCCTGCCAAGGCCCAACAACAGCACAAGGCTCTTCGACAAGGGGATCCGCCGGCACCCCCAACTTTCCGCCTCGCTCGAGGGTCTCGGCCCCTCAAGCGGGTTTCCGCCTCGCTCGAGGGCATTGGCCCCTCGAGCAGGTTTTCGCCTCGCTCGGGGGCATCGGCCCCTCGAGCAAGTTTCCGCCTTGCTCGAGGGGTCTGGTCCCCCTCGAGCAAGTAACCGGCTCCGCCTCGCTCAAGGCCACCTCTCGATCTGTGGCACCCCGCTCCGCTTCTCCTCTGACAACGGCATTTAATGTCTGGCCCCACGGCGGGACGCCAAAGTCAAGGGTGAATCTCCCCCACACCGCGCGACTGACGCAGTCAGAACGCCTGACACCGCCACAGTGCGGCCTAACCCGCCACTGTGCAGCCATCTCTGGCCCTGTGCGGATAGGCAGGCGTCACTCCGCGACGCTGTGCCACCTGCTCCCGTCCTCCCTCTGCGGGGGCACCCTCGAATGAACACGGGGGCACCCTAGAAGGGTGTACGGGCGGAGAGCGAGCGTGCGCTCCGACTGACGCCGCCGTACGAGCGGCGTGCGCCACGTCCCCTCCGCCAACTCCGGCGCCGCACGGCCATCCCGGGCCCTGTGCGGCCATCCCGGGCGCTGTGCGGCCATCCCCGGCACTGTGCCTCCACTCCTACCACTGTGCGACAGGTCATGCGGCACTGTGTGGGCAGGCCGGTGACGCGCCGCGACCCCGCACCACCAACTCCGGTCCTTCCCCCGGCGGCTAGACCCTCGATTCAGCAGGGGTGGTCCCTCGAAGTCAAAGCAGGACGGGTCACAGTGACCACCACGCCGCCCGCAGAAGCCGAAGGGCGCTACCAACTCGCGCCAGGAACCATGACGTGAGGGGACAAGACCGCCGGTGCCATACCTGTTAGTACATAGCCACTATGCTGGCTGCCGAGCTGCATCATTGTAACTGCCCTCCCTTGGCCTATAAAAAGGAGAGGTAGAGCCCCCTGCGCGGGGACGAGTCTCACTCACTCGCACCAGCACACCACCACGTTCCAGATATTGGCACTTGCCTCAATCATCTCAGTAGGGACTTGGGGGAATTTCCTCCTCTCCCGCCTTGCTTGTAGCCCCCCTCTACAGGCACCACCGGTGCAAGCTAATATAGTGCGCAGGCACACTCTGCTGGACGTACGGCCGCGTGGCCGGAACCAGGATAACTCCCATGTTTCCTTAGCTTAGCACCGCCCATCAAGAAGCAGATCCCAGCGCAAATTACTAGTTGGTGCCGACGCTAATCCGGGCACCGACAGTTGGCGCGCCAGGTAGCTGCGTCGCTGTGATCATCCACCCGCTTTCTCGATGGTGATCGTCACGGAGCAGACATCGGAGAGGCCCGCCTGGGGCGAGTCCGACTCGTTCCTGGCCGGGTTCGAGATCTGGTTGGGAGCATCCACTACCAGGCGACTGGCAACGGCTACCACATGCGCATCCTCAACAGGGACGCGCTCAAGGCGGTGGCTCCCGGAACGACGGCTGCCCCAATGCCAGCAGTGTTTCCACCACGGCCCCGACGCCGCAAGCGTTCGGGGAAGCGCTCACGGCGAGTGCGCACGGCGGGACGCCAAGCGGCGGGCGCTGGCTTCCCCCAGGGGGTTGAAGCCGGCGGGCTCCCACTTGTCGGAGCAGAGCAAGGCGACGCACCTCCGCCGGCGAACTCCATGGCGCACCCTACGGAGGGGGTCGTGGCTGTGCAGCCACGATTCCCCCACGGGATGTGCGGCGCCACCATGGCGTATTTTTTGTCGGTCAGCACCAAATTGGCTGCATACGAGGACCTTCTGGACCACCACTTCATGTCCATCCGGAACCTCATCACCACCTCGCCCGACGAATCCTACCGCGACACCGACGGCGAGGAATACAGGTACGTGCGCGGGGCGCCGGAGTGGGACTACTCCGGACTGCGGGACCCCGACACTTTCAGGTGGTTTCAGGCCGCAGCAGACTACTGCCTCACCTGCTCCGACGACTCCAGCGAGGGGGATTATGATCCCACCCGCGAATGCTTCGTCGTCGTCCTCGGCGAAGGCGAAGGCGAGGGAGGCGGAGCGGGCGATGCAGCGGTCCGCAATAACGTGGCAGTAACCCCACCAGCGGGGGCAACACCACCACCACCTGACGCGGCACGTGCCGCGCAGATGGCCCAGCTCCGTGAGCTGGAAGCAAAGCTGAACGCAGAACGCGAGCAGCTGCGGTAGCTGAAGGCCGCGCTCGAAAGAGACAGGACCGGCCTATCGACGCCAGGCGCGCGCACTGCAGGATGCGTGGCCCGTGAGCGCATCAATGCCGACGCCGACATAAACGAGATGCCAAACCTGGCAAGGGCCAGCCAGAAGCTTGTGGCTGCGGCGACTTTGATTCGGGCCATGCCCGAGCCATCAACGCCCGAGGGACGTAACCTGCACCGCGAGGCGCAGGCCCTCATCGAGCAGGCTGCGGTACAGCAAGCCGAATGCTCCGCGTCCCTCATACGTCATCAGTCTATCACGAAGGCTGGTGGGGGCGGCAGGGACCAGGAGGTATCGGTCCACACTCTGCACCAAGCACCTGCCGTACACGAAGGCAACCAGAGGACCCCTGCCATGGATCAGATTCGGGATACGCGCGGCGCGCCCAACGATGGCGACGCCCGCAACATCCTGAACAAGAAGAGGCAGGATGCCACTCCGTCGCACGGCTACAACCCCCGACGTGGGGGACGATACGACAACCGGGAGGACAAGAGCCCGTCGCCAGAGCCGCCGGGCACGCGTGTGTTCGGCCGAGCGATCCGCACAGCCTCGATTCCCCCGCGCTTCCGCCAGCCGACCACCGTGAACAAGTACTCGGGGGAGACGGACCCCCGGGTGTGGCTCAACGACTACCGCCTAGTGTGCCAGCTGGGCGGCACCACAGACGATGCCATGATCATCCGCAACCTGCCGCTGCACCTGGCAGACTCCGCGTGGACATGGCTCGAGCACCTACCCGCGAACCAGATCCATGACTGGGACGACCTGGTCAGGACGTACGTAGGCAACTTCCAGGGCACGTACGTGCGCCCCAGGAACTCCTGGGACCTCCGAGGTTGCTCCCAGAAGGCTGGCGAGTCCTTGAGGGATTTCATCCGCCGCTTCTCCAAGCGCTGCACCGAGCTTCCGAGCGTCGGTGAGTCCGAGGTCGTGCACGCCTTCTTGGAGGGCACGACTTGCTGAGACCTCGTGCGCGAGTTGGGGCAGAACCCTCCCACCAGCATCAACGAGCTATTCGACATCGCCACCAGCTATGCTTCCGGAGAGGAGGCAGTTGGGGCGATCTTTGACGTCAAGAGGGGCAAGCGAGTCGAGGATGCGCCTGCGGAGGGCAGCAAACCCAAGGAGCCCTCGAAGAAGCAGAAGCAAGGCAAGAAGGGCAAGAAGAACCAGGGTAAGAAGCCCATGGAACAAGACGAGGGCCCTGAAGAGGTCAATGCGGTCGATGCCGCCAACAAGGGGGCTCGAGGCCCCCCTCGAGGCGGAGTGTTCGACGACATGCTGAAGAAGCCCTGCCCGTACCACAAGACCCCCGTCGCTCACACCCTCGAGTAGTGCGACATGCTCCGGAAGTACTACAACCGGGTCGCCGTGAAGGAGGACAACACCAAGAAGGACGCGGGCGACAGGGGCAAGGATGGCTTCCCGAAGGTGGAGAACGTGTTCTTCATCTTCGGGGGGCCCACCGTAGATATGACGTCTCGGCAGCGCAGGCGTGAACGTCGAGAGGTTTATTCCATTCACCCGGCAGTGCCGTCGTACCTCGACTGGTCGGAGGAGACGATCTCTTTTGGCCGTGAAGACCACCCGGATCACATCACCAATCCGGGACAGTATCCGCTTGTTGTTGACCCCATCATCGGCAACACGCGATTCTCCAAGGTGCTGATGGACAGAGGCAGCAGCCTCAACATCATGTACTCCTCCAGCTTGGAGCTCATGGGGATTGGACTGGACAAGCTGCGGCCCAGCAAGTCGCCGTTCCACGGCGTTGCGCCGAGCAAGCGGGTCCAGCCTCTCGGGCAGATCGACCTGCCTGTCTGCTTCGGCACACCGAGCAACTTCCGCAAGGAGGTCCTCACCATCGAGGTGGTGGGGTTTCGGGGATCGTACCACGCCATCCTTGGCCGGCCCTGCTACGCCAAGTTCATGGCAGTCCCGAACTACACTTACTTGAAGCTCAAGATGCCGGGGCCCAAAGGTGTCATCACGGTGGGCCCATCGTTCGAGCACGCATTCGAGTGCGACGCCGAGTGCGTGGAGCGCGCCGAAGCACTCGTGCACGACGAGGCCCTCGTGGCGGACCTGGAGAAGCTGGCCAACGAGGCCCTCGACTCCACCAACAAGCACGCCGGCAGCTTCGAGGCCGCAGAGCACACCAAGGTTGTACCCTTTGACCCCCAGTGCCCTCGAGGGCAGGGTGCTGAGGGTCAGCTCTACCCTCGACCCGAAATAGGAAGTGGTGCTCGTCGACTTTCTCCGCGCCAACGCTGACATTTTTGCGTGGAGTCCCGCGGACATGCCGGGCATTCCGAGGGAGGTCGCCGAGCACTCACTTGATATCCTGCCCAACTCCAAGCCGGTATCTCAGCGTCTGCGACGATTTGACGAAGAGAAACGCCAGGCGATCAGAGAGGAGCTGCGCAAGCTCTTGGAGGCCGGATTCATCAAGGAGGTATTTCATCCAGTGTGGCTAGCTAATCCTATACTAGTTAAGAAGAAGAATGGGAAGTGGCGGATGTGCATAGATTACACCAACTTAAATAAAGCATGTCCCAAAGTTCCTTTTCCTTTGCCACAGATTGATCAAATAGTTTATTCCACCACGGGGTGTGAGTTGCTATGCTTCCTTGATGCGTATTCCGGTTACCACCAAATCAAGATGAAGGAGTCCGACCAGCTCGCGACCTCTTTTATCACGCAATTTGGTATGTTTTGCTACGTGACAATGCCATTTGGTCTCCGAAACACCGGGGCGACATACCAGCGATGTATGCTCCACGTCTTCGGGGATCACATCGGGCGGACCGTTGAGGCATACGTCGACGATATCATAGTGAAGTCCAGGAAGGCGGACGACCTGGTGAATGATTTACGCATTGCGTTCGATTGCCTCCGAGCAAACGAGGTTAAGCTAAACCCCGAAAAATGCGTCTTCGGGGTGCCGCGTGGCATGCTCTTGGGTTACATTGTCTCCCAGTGAGGCATAGAACCCAACCCGGAGAAGGTGTCGGCCCTCGAACGGATGGGGCCAATACGCGATCTGAAGGGAGTACGGAGGGTCCTGGGCTGCCTCGCAGCTCTGAGTCGCTTCATCTCACGTCTCGGAGAGAAGGGCTTACCCCTGTACCGACTTCTGCGGAAGAACGACCGCTTCTCCTGGACCACCGAGGCCCAGGAGGCCCTCGACAAGCTAAAGGTGGCACTCGCCCGCGCTCCGATATTGACGCTGCCCCAGGAAGGCGAACCCCTTTATCTCTACGTCGCCGCGACGACCCAAGTGGTCAGCGCGGTCATCGTTGTGGAGAGAATGGAGGAGGGTCACGCCCTACCAGTCCAGAGGCCTTTCTATTACACCAGCGAAGTGTTGTCGGAGACCAAGACGCGATACCCCCAGATCCAGAAGCTACTCTACGCGGTAGTGCTCGCGCGGCGCAAGCTGCGGTACTACTTCGAGGCCCATCCCGTCACCGTGGTATCCTCTTTCCCTTTGGGGGAGATTGTCCACAATCAGGATGTCTCGGGTAGGATAGCTAAATGGTCCGTGGAGCTCATGGGTGAAGCCCTCACCTACGCACCACGAAAAGCAACAAAATCGCAGATCTTGGCGGATTTCGTAGCTGAGTGGACCGACATTCAGCTACCCACCCCTCAGATCTAAGCTAAGTGCTGGACCATGTACTTTGATGGTTCAGTGATGAAAACGGGCGCAGGCGCGGGCCTGCTCTTCGTTTCGCCCCTTGGAGAGCACATGCGATACCTGGTACGCTTGCACTTCCCCGCGTCGAACAACATGGCAGAGTACGAAGCCCTCCTCAGCGGCCTGTGCATCGCCATCAAACTCGGCATCAAGCGCCTCGACATCCGGGGAGACTCTCAGCTGGTCATCGACCAGGTGATGAAGAACGCGAGCTGCCACGACGAGAAGATGGAGGCGTACTGCGCCGCGGTGCGCAAGCTCGAGGACAAGTTCTTTGGCTTCGAGCTTAACCACATCGCGCGCAAGTACAATGAGGAGGCGGACGAGCTGGCCAAGATTGCTTCGGGGCGAATCACCGTTCCCCCGAACGTTTTTGCCCGCGACCTCACCAAGCCCTCTATCGACCTCGACAAACCCGCAGAAGCTTCCGGAAAGGCCTCGGGGGCTGGCCCCTCGAAGGCCACGGGCACCGAGCCCATGGACGAGGACCCCTCGAACGGGGAACACGAGGCCACGGACCTCGAAGGATCCCAGGCAGACGAGGCCGAGGCGATGGAGATCGACGGACTCCCGCCCCCTCCATGGGACAGGCGCGACGAATATCTCGCCTGGCTAGATCGGGGAGAGCTGCCCCCTAATCGAACCGAGGCGAGACAAATCGCCAGGAAGGCCAAGTCTTTCGTCGTCATTGGCGGCGAGCTGTACAAGCGCAGCGCCTCGGGGATCATGCAGCGGTGCATTTCCATCCCTGAAGGCCGGGAATTGATTCAAGACGTCCATGCGGGCGAGTGCGGCCACCACGCCGCTCCACGCACCCTCGTGGGCAAGGCGTTCCGCCAGCGCTTCTACTGGCCGACGGCGGTCATCGACGCCAATGAGGTCGTACGCACCTGCGAAGGGTGCCAATACTACACACGCAAGACACACCTCCTGGCGCACACGCTACAAACCATCCCCATCACATGGCCTTTTGTCGTGTGGGGACTGGACTTGGTCGGGCCCTTGCGAAAGGCGCCCGGGGGCTTCACCCACATACTGGTGGCCATCGACAAGTTCTCGAAGTGGATCGAGGTCTGCCCCATCAGCAGTCTCAGGTCCGAACAGGCCGTGCTGTTCTTCACGGACATCGTGCACCGCTTTGGGGTACCCAACTCCATCATAACGGACAACAGCACTCAATTCACCGGCAAGAAGTTCCTAGAATTCTGCGATACACATCCGCGTGGATTGGTCAGCCGTGGCGCATCCACAGACTAACGGCCAGGTAGAACGTGCCAACGGCATGATTTTACAAGGCCTGAAGCCAAGGATCTTCAACAAGCTCAACCAGTTTGGCCGGAAGTGGATTCAAGAGCTGCCGTCGGTTGTCTGGAGCCTCAGGAACACCCTGAGCAGGGCCACGGGCCTCACCCCATTCTTCCTGGTCTATGGCGCAGAGGCTGTCCTCCCCACGGACTTGGACTACGGGTCCCCGAGGTTCAACGCCTACCAGGAGGGGCAGAACCAGCAAGATCGCGAAGACGCGCTAGACTGCATCGACGAGGCCCGTGATGCGGCGATCCTACACTCTGAGAAGTACCAGCAATCCTTACGGCGTTACCAAGCGCACAAGGTTTGGCCCCGAGACCTCAACAAGGGAGACCTGGTGCTCCGACTTCGACAAAAGAACGAGGGCCGCCACAAGCTCACGCCGCCATGGGAAGGGCCGTACATCGTCGCCGAGGTCCTTAATCCCGGCACGTACAAGCTCGCGAACGAGAAGGGCGAAATCTTCGCCAACGCTTGGAACATCCAACAGCTACGTCGCTTTTACCCTTAAGTTCCAAGTCGTTTTTGTACATATCCAGCACCCAAGTCGGTTGTATATACACTAAGGTTGCGAATAAAGACAAGGGAGACTCGGCTTTCCTCCGAAAACCAAGTCCCCCTCGGGGGCTACTACGGGGGGCACCCCCCCTAAACGGTCCCATTTTTTCACAAAAAACCTTTTCTTCTGAAAATGCTAAGCGTGTCGTGCCTCGGAAGCTTAGGCAGATAGAAGCAGGGTGCGAGTAGCTAAGAGGCCAAGCCGGACGAGTTCGGGACTGCCTATGCCTCCAGCAGGATACGGTTTCCCTCTCTCACCACTTCACCTCCAGGTTACCCGTGAAAACGATCGATCCCAGCTGAAATCTGCCTAGGTTACGAGAAAGACGCAATGACATACATAAAACAAGTCACACTTAAGTTACAAACTTCAAAAGATGATTTGTTTATTTACATAAGCCGCTCGACTCGAATCTTGGCCACGACCTAAGGGCTTCCGTGCCTGGTTACTTTCAGGGCTCAAGGGGGCCTGCAGGAGCAGTGTTCGGGAAGAGGTCTTCCTCGAATATGTCGGCAAGATCAGCGGCGGCGGCGGCAGCGGCAGCACCGGCTTGGTCCATGGCGTTCTGCGCTCCATCATCGTCGAGGCCGTCCGCGACGACATATCCTGTGGCCAGCGCCGCATGATCGATAATGAAGTGCGTCAACACCACGCCAAGGGTCTTCTGAACGCCAAGACGGAGAGCGCCCTTCACGCGCTCGACGACGCGGCCGCTCAGAGCCCGAAGGTGGCTCACCAGTGAGCTCCCCGACGAGCCGACACCCTCCTCGATGTCTCGGCACGCTTCAAGGGCCGCCTACTCCAGAGCCTCGAACTCCTGCTGGGACGAGGTGTAGGCTGCCTGGAGCGCTTCCGCCTGTGCCCCAGACTCCCCCAAAGCTTTCCGCAGCCCTGGGACAAGAAAAGGTGCGTAAAGAGCAGATCTTGACGAGCCCAAACAACAACTGAAGGCTCGGGGGCTGCGACTTACCCTCAACCTGTTTCCTCTCTATTTCAAGCTCTGTACGCGCGGCCCTAGCTTCTTGCCGCAGCTGCAGGATCGAGGCATCTTGCTCCCCAGCGGTGGTCCACAGGGCCTCGACGATGACGCTCTCCTGAACCAGGGCCCCGGTCAGCCGCTCGGTTTCCGCCTCCCGAAGTCGGAGCGCAGTCCTGGCCTCCTCGAGGGCGGCGCGCTCCTGCTGGAGCTGGGACTGCGCCTCCTCCCGCGCCGAACGTTCGCGCTGAAGCGCGGACCTAGCATCCTCAAGCGCCACGCGCTCTTGCTAGAGCTGGGCCTGCGCCTCCTCGCGCGTGGAACGCTCCTGCTGGAGCCGACTCTCCACCCCGGTGAGCGCCTCGGCCTTCTCCTGCAGAGCAACGCCTAGCGTCTCGACCGCCTGGGTCTTCTGCTCGGCCTGAGTCTGCCAGGACCTCGCTCCCTTGAGGGTTGCGCGGTCCTGCTGGAGTTGGGCTTGCGCCTCGGTGAGGGCCGTCTCCTTCTGCGCCAGCACGGCCTGGATCTCAGCGTGCGCCGCGCGCACCTTCCGCAAGTCCTCGTTCGCCGCCTCCAGCTCCCCCTCCTTCCCTTGGAGCGCGGCCTTCGTCTCCCCAGCCTCCTTGGCCTTCTGCACCGCCACGGACCGCTGGTTGTCACGCGCCTCCTCCGCGCGGATGAGGTTGTACTCGAGCCAGCCGTTCTCCGTCCGCAGGGCCTCCACCATCACGTCCAGGGCATCGTACTGCGTTCAATACCAGTCGAGGTCGGAACTCAGCTCGGGGATGCGAGCAAACCGTTCCCCCGCCTGGTTCTGCAGCTCCTACAGATGGGGAAAGAAGAAAGAAGAGCAAAAATCAAGCGAAAGGCACACTAACAAGGGAAAAAGAAACAAGCAGCGCTTGAGCAAGCACGCTTACCTGGAAGACCTGGAGCGACCTGCCCTCGTGGAGTTGGAGGGCGTCGGCCAGAGCGGCCTGCAGGGAGGCACCAAGGCCGCCGAACTCCCGCCACAGCGCCCTCTCCGACCTCGCCTCTTCCACCAGGCTTGATGGAACTCCAGGAAGACAGAGCCTCTGCTCCCACTGTGGCGCGCGGGCACCGGACGTCGGGGGTGGGACGACAGACGTCGACACCCCGGCGCCGGCTGCCGGCACCGGTGGCATCACGCAGCCATCGGACCGCACCACCAGCGCCTTGGGCACGGGCCCGGGGGCTGGCGTGGCCGCCGCAACCGCCCGACCCTCAATAGGGGTCGGGTAGCCACCAGCAGAAGCCACAGCCGCGCCGCGGCCCTCTGCTCCCCGACCCGCGGCACGAGCCTACACACGCCCCCGCAAGGTCCCACGGGTCACCGCCGCGCGAAGGACTTCGGCCGCCGCCTCCTCTCGCCGCTGCAGCCCCGTGGCCGCAGTTTCTACCTGCGCCGCCGCCGCACCCGCTGTCGTCCGCGACGTCCTCGCCGAGCGAGGCCGCGTTGTGCGTGGTGCGTCTAGCGTCCCCACCTTATGCCGGACATGCACCGCTTGCGCTTCCTCGAGGGCTCTGGGGGCGCCTCCCCAGACCCAGCTGACACCCCCGACGGCGCCCCCTCATCGAGGGGCACCGTATCCACCCCTCGAGCGGGCTCCGCGAGGACCTCCTCGTTCCCCGATGATGGGGGCGGCGCGGCATCCCACTTGTCGGAGGTGGTCCGCTCCCCCTCGCTCTCCTCCTCGTCCGAAGACATGTTCACCGGCTCCGGCAGGGGGGAGAGACCTTGATGCTCCCGCACCAGGTACTCCTCGTTGTACCTGTTGAGGCGCTCCTACCTCCTTATCTTCTTCTCTTTCGCCTGATCCGCCAGGCCCTTCTCCCTTTGCTGCCTGGCACGGTTGGCGGCGTGCGACCTGGGCGTCGGCGGATCTGAGGTGGGGATGTTGACGTGCACCCCCTGTCACCAGCAACCGCGATTAGATCGAACACGGGGATAAAACAGGCAAAAGCAAGGAGTCGAATCTCACCAAGTCGGCGTCCTGGAGCATCGCGAACGACCACAGGTACTCGTCGTTGTGCGGCACCACCTTGAGGTTCACCGTGCGCCTCGCCCTCGTGGCCGCGTACGCCTGGGGGAGCGGCTCCTCCAGCAACCGTGAGCGCGCCAGGGCCACGGGGTCGGCGTCGCTCCTCATCTCGAAGATGAGAAGTTCCCTGTCCATGAGAGCGATCACCCACCGGAGGTGGAAGTTGGCGATGACGGCCGCCACGGTCAGCCCGGCGTTCGCCAACTGGCGCAAGGTGTCGGTGAGAGGCTCGAGCCTCGCCTGTCTCGACACGGGCAACACCCCGTGCGCCCACGACGTCGGTGAAGGACCGATTAGGCGAACCAGAGAGGGGGGGAGTGAATGGGAGCCGATAAAAATTCTTCTCGAAGGAGATGAGAACTCCAACAAGACGAACACGGCTTCCAACTCACGTCTCCGACCCAACTACCCAAGTTGGTCAAGACCACGCAGCCACTGGAGTGCTACTGGTCCTAGGAACCAACACTCAACCTTCCGAGCCAAAACTCACCGAACCACACAGCGGAAACTTGCACAGCTTGCTGCCTGTGCTACACCGGTCAGACCGATGGCCTACGCCGGTCAGACCGGTGACACCGGTCAGACCGGTGGACAGAGCCGGTCAGGCCGGTGGCTACAGCAGCCGCACAGCAAACGTTCCAGGAAGCCTCAGTGAATCCTCTAGGCCCTGGAATAAAAACCACCACGAAACACAACCTGTGAGGAAGAAGAACCCCTCACAAAGCCTAGCAAAACAACTCCAAACACGCCAAGAACTGAACAGCAGGACCACGGGACAAAACCACACGGACAAGGCTGTTCCCCGAGACAAAAAACCACCAAGGGCTAGCACCGGTCAGACTGGTCAAGAGAACCGGTCAGACCGGTCGTGCCTGGGCAGCTCGGGATGAACTGCGCCCGCGAGTCAACTCTTCCAAATCCAACTCCCGATCTCCCGATCCGCTCCACGGTTTTGCACAAGACTTTGGGGATAGTAGGAACACCTCATGGGTACTCCATAGCCAAGTTTTGGTCCGCCAAAACTTGTCAAATCAAGAGGAATCGAAGAAATCCCACCAAGAACACCTCTAACCCTAGAGCCACGAAAACCCCAAAATCGAGCCCCTTTGCTCACGGATTTGGAAGGGGAATCAAAGGGTAAAGAACCATGAAGGGTTCATGCATACATCCCCCACCAAATCCCAAAGAGAAAGGCCTCGAAATCGCTCCAAGAAAATCGCCAAGAAAGGGCTCCGAAAATCACCAAAAAGGAGAAACGGGAAAGACACATCCAAGCCTTGAGGAACCACGCCGAATCATCTATACATACCAAAGAGGTTCATACAAGGTCTAGCTTGCCGCCCGATCATCCTTCCCTCTCACAAGATCTCACCATGAAGCTCTCAAGCTAGTCCTAGGAAAATCCTAAGAAAATAGGAAGGAAAATAGGAAAACCAAATGAGCTAGGGTTCCAAGAGATGGCTGCCATCCTCTCACCACTTGGGTTATATGGAGGCAACCGAAAGACTAAAATACCCTTACTAGCTAACTAGGGATACATGCCCCTCGAGGGTGAAATTGGAAGTCTTTGTCTTCGCACCATCGGACGGATGCCCAGCGACCGCAAACTTGCTTAGCCTCGACGCAAGCCTTGCGATCCCGACGCGTGTCCTCCGCTTCGAAGATTCCGGACTGCGTCGTCGCACACCGGTCAGACCGGTGCTCCTCACCGGTCAGACCGGTACCCACCGGTCAGACCGGTCTGGAGCTGCTGCACCTCCGTCTTCGGTTCTTCGGTCTTGGCTTTGTGGATCAACCAAGGAACCCAGTGATTTTCTGGTGAACCACCGGAAACCCCGCGAACTCGGTGTAGCCTCCGCCAATCACCACTCATGACTCGGCTCCCACGTAGTCCCGGCTCGACCTTGGTTTTGAGGCTCAACCAAGAAACCGTCCATGACTTCATCTTGCCGTTCTTGCCACCATGCGGCCCGCACTTGACCCCGCTGGCCACCGGGTCCCTCGAACCAAGCCTACTTGTCTTCTCCACACCTGGAGGCCTCACCGGCAACGACCTTTCACGCTTGTTCTTCACCTGCACCTGCACCAGTCAAGCCGCAACCTGCACCTGCAATACTTAGCCAAGAATCAGTCCACACCACGTTGTCAATCACTCATCACACCAGGAAGCGACCATCCACCGGTCCTCGAACAACACCTGGCTCTCAGTCGGCCTCTCCTTCAGCACCTTCCCGGTGTATGGCGGGAGCCCGGCGCCATCATTGCGCAGGTAGAACCAACCCTTCTCCCAGTCGGTGTTGTTCGTCGTCATCGTACAAAGCAGGTACAGCTCCTTCCGGGAGTCACGCGCAGCGAATGTGAGACCACCGGCGCGTACGGCCCAGCGCGTCCTCCTCTCCCCGGCGGCGAGCGTGTGGAGATCACCTCGGAAGAGATGGATCCACAGGTCTCAGTGCGCCGGGATTCCCAGAAACCCCTGACAGACGGCAACGAAGGAAGCCGCCTACGAGATGGCCTTGGGGGCTAAATTGTGAAAATCCACCCTGTAGTGGTAGCACAACCCCCGCATGAACTTGCTCGCGGGGGCGTTGAATCCACGCTCGTGCAGCCGCATGAAGCTCACGATGTAGCCCGGTGGTGGAGACGGCTCCCGATGCGACGCCGGCGGGATGATCCACACCGGGTTCGCCTCATCACCGGCCGGCACCAGCTGACCGTCGGCGACTAGCCCCTCCATGGATTGCAGGTCCACCGACGACCGGGGCCACGGGTGAGCATCCAGCACTCAGACCGCAGACATGGCGGTAGCGGTGGGGATGCGGAGAGACGGAGTGGAGCGGCGGAGCGCGAGCGAATCCGGAGCGGCGGAGCGCACGGCGATGAGGAAGGCGAAGGGCAAGGGGCGGATGCGAATGGCAAAGGTAACGAGCACCCCCCGCGCCCCTGCTTTTATAGAGTAGGAAGGGGCGGAGCGCCCGGAAGCACGGCGGACGGCGGCAGTTAATGCGGTGGGTGCCGCCCGTCACTGACGGCAGGGCCCCACCGTCCCGAGGCCGCCGCACGCGCACGCGTGCGCCATAATTACCGCACGATAATCCAAGGGACGCTGTGTCCCGTCTTATCACTGTCACACATCGTCCACGTCGCATCACCTGAAAAGGCGTGCCCACCTCGCCTGCCCCGTGCCACGTCAGCCACGACCGGGTGGGCGTGGCAGCCAACCTCCTGCGAACGAATTTCGAACGCCGGGGGATTCCTTCTTGTATAAGGAAAGCCCCAGGTAACCTCGAGCCGGGGACTCGAGGCCCGATCCCTCGAAAGGATACAACGGGCACCTCGATCCAAAGCGGTCAAGGCCGCGAGGCCACGACCTATCGAGCACACCCTCGAGAACGATCTCGAGGGAGCCCAGGGCTTAGGCCCTCGAAATACAACTGATCAGCGGCTCGAGGCCCGGCCCGCGGGGGGCACGATGGGCGCCGCAGATGCCCCTCGACTTGGGGGTGTACTGATCAGTGGTTCGAAGCTCGGTTCGATGGCGGATCGACGAGCGCCACAAATCTGCCAAGACGGGAGCACCCGGCGCCCCCCGCAAACGCCCTACTGATCAGAGGTACGGAGCCTGACCCTCGACGGGTTCGAACAGGCACCTCAGATCGATAGAGTCAGGAACGATCGGGGTGCGCGCAATCGAGCCTATCCCCGGACGCGAAGTTCGGGGGCGCCCCACATATCGTGTTCAAGGCCGAGACAAAGGCAGCCAATCGAGGGATCCCATCGAGGGAGTGCTTCCACGCCCTCGGCCCCTATCGAACGGGACCGAGCCCTGCTTGGCAAAACTTTGCGAGTGCTTACATGGGCGTGTCTCCGGACCATGAGCCGACCCCTATCGAACGGGGCACGGAAGCCCACTTGAACTATCCGTTAACAGCTCACCGAGGCAACCATCGCTCGTCGCCCGTTCGAGGGTAGCACGAATTGCCTCACCCCTCTACCCTGCGGAAGGGCAGCGAGGGTCATAATAACAAAGTCGAGAGCTTTCACCCGATCGCCCCTGATTGGGCCAGGGCTCGGGGGCTCCTCGCACCACGACCACCCTAATGATCACCGCATCAACCTGCCTAGGGTTGCGTCCTCGAAAAAAGGTCAGCCTACCTGAAACGTCTTGGGTCAACATGATGCCTCCCACCCACGTAGATTGCCGATGCCGGCTGAAATACCGCCGAAGCCGGCTGAAACAAACGCGAGGTGAGCCATGTCACCCTACATATTCAACCCCTACACGAGTGTGCGCACTCCTGCAGGGCTTCGGGGGCTTACACCCGCGGGTGCGCTAGCGCGCCCCCACAGGAAAACATGCACGATCAAAGGGGAAGAAACTCGCGCACAGCACCCGAGGCCGAAATCCTTTGCCGGGAAAGCTCCCTTTCCCGCAAAGGCTCGGGGGCTACTGTAAGGGACGGTCATTAGGAGTCCCCTAACTAAGGGGATAATCACCCTCGTTAAACGCTACAGCGTACGGACTAAATCCCCACAAAACACCTCAGGGTACGCGGCGGGCCCACGGCCTGCCAAGGCCCAACAACAGCACAAGGCTTTTCGACAAGGGGATCCGCCGGCACCCCCAACTTTCCGCCTCGCTCGAGGGTCTCGGCCCCTCAAGCGGGTTTCCGCCTTGCTCGAGGGCATTGGCCCCTCGAGTAGGTTTTCGCCTCGCTCGAGGGCATCGGCCCCTTGAGCAAGTTTCCACCTCGCCCGAGGGGTCCGGTCCCCCTCGAGCGAGCAACCGGCTCCGCCTCGCTCAAGGCCACCTCTCGATCTGTGGCACCCCGCTCCGCTTCTCCTCCGACAACGGCATTTAATGCCTGGTCCCACGGCGGAACGCCAAAGTCAAGGGTGAATCTCCGCCCACGCCGCGCGACTGACGCAGTCAGAACGCCTGACACCGCCATAGTGCAGCCTAACCCGCCACTGTGCAGCCAGCCCTGGCCCTGTGGGGACAGGCAGGCGTCACTCCGCGACGCTGTGCCACCTGCTCCCGTCCTCCCTCTGCGGGGAGACCCTCAAATGAACACGGGGGCACCCTCGAAGGGTGTACGGGCGGAGAGCGAGTGTGCGCTCCGACTGACGCCGCCGTACGAGAGGCGTGCGCCACGTCCCCTCTGCCAACTCCGGTGCCGCACGGACATCCCGGGCGCTGTGCGGCCATCCCCGGCACTGTGCTGCCACTCCTACCACTGTGCGACAGGTCGTGCGGCACTGTGCGGGCAGGCCGGTGACGCGCCGCGACCCCGCACCACCAATTCCGGTCTTTCCCCCGGCGGCTAGACCCTCGATTCAGCAGGGGTGGTCCCTCGAAGTCAAAGCAGGACGGGTCACAGTGACCACCACGCCGCCCACAGAAGCCGGAGGGCGCTACCAACTCGCGCCAGGAACCATGATGTGCGGGGACAAGACCGCCGGCGCCATACCTGTTAGTACACAGCCACTATGCTGGCTGCCGAGCAGCATCATTGTAACTGCCCTCCCTTGGCCTATAAAAGGGAGAGGCAGAGCCCCCTGCACAGGGACGACTCTCACGCACTCGCACCAGCACACCACCACGTTCCAGATATTGGCACTTACCTCAATCATCTCAGTAGGAACTTGGAGGAATTTCCTCCTCTCCCGCCTTGCTTGTAGCCCCCCTCTACAGGCACCACCGGTGCAAGCTAATACAGTACGCAGGCATACTCTGCTGGACGTACGACCGCGTGGCCGGAACCAGGATAACTCCCGTGTTTCCTTAGCTTAGCACCGCCCATCGAAAAGCAGATCCCAGCGCAAATTACTAGTTAGTGCCGGCGCTAATCCGGACACCGACAACGATGGAGTAGAATGTTGCCTTTGCTGAGATGATTCACCCTTAAACCTTATTGCAGCTCTTGGAGGTGAAGATGATCCTTCTTGATGTGTAGGTGACCTCATCCTTTTTTTTAATGGTCGATCACTTGTAACGGCCTTTTGTTTGGAATACTTGTCAAATAGCATGTCAAAAGTGACCTTTGGCTTAGGACCACTTCCCTGATTCTTTGCTACATTAAGCTTCCAATTACCAATCTCCGGACGGCTTGGTTTGATCATCCTCGGACGGCTCTAGGGCGCACCAGTCTGACCGGTCAGCAGCACCGGTCTGACCGGTCTGGCCTGATCAGGCTCAGACAGTCGTTGTTCGGCGGGTGTGGACGACCCTTGCCCCCATGTCCAGAGGCTCTAACAGTAACCTTGAAAGTTTCTGTGACAACCCGCCAGGAAAATACCGTACTATCGCCTAAACCAATCCACTTTGGTCATTAAGCAATAATAAAGTATCATCCTGTCGTTAGTTGCCGGGTTAACGCCCGGTAAATCACTTACAAAGTAACAAGGATCGACATATATGCATTAAAACTCACGCGAAGGCGAGTCCAGAGAACAACATAAGATTAACATCCAAATTTACCCCGAAGGGCTTAATTATTACAAACCGAAGTCTTTGACACGACAACGAAGTTCAGAGTTTTGAAAACAGCGGAATTAAACTAAACGGCACGAGGAAACATCACGGGAGGCCTGCCATGATGCCTTCATTCATCGTCTTCAACCCACTCCAGCTCCCAGCCAGGCGGGATCTCTCCAGGCCACACATCAGCAAAGGCATTACCTGAAGCAACAGATTATAGCAAGGCTGAGTATACTAATACTCAGCAAGACTTACCCGTCGGTGACAACTACATCACCAACTCTAGACATGAAAAGCTTTTTGGCCAATGGGGTTTCTTTTGCTGAAAAGCAACAAAGAGTATGTCCTTACTTTCGATATTTTAGCACAAGTTCTAGTTGATTATTCCTTTCTAAATTAGCAAGCTAGAGCAAGCATAAGTTGTGCAAACAATTAAT
Source organism: Cenchrus fungigraminus (assembly GCA_036936925.1). Lineage (NCBI taxonomy): Eukaryota > Viridiplantae > Streptophyta > Magnoliopsida > Poales > Poaceae > Cenchrus > Cenchrus fungigraminus. The sequence continues at coordinate 126,418,985 of CM072773.1, forward strand.
CAAGCATAAATATTCATCAACTTCCATCATTAGGGATCTCATGGCCAGTGGAGTAAGTAGTGTCAGATAACGGTGAGAGGCCGACAATCGATTGGTTTAAACCTTGCAAGGTAGACCTAAACACACGGTAGGGTGCCCCCACGAGGACAGCCACCAGGCGGTTCCCAAAGGTCCTCGGTTCGGGATAAAAGGCGACAGTCTTCGGTACAGGCTATCTGGTATACCCCGCAAGGCACCCAGCATCGCACATGCACCACCGGTAGCTAGCCGGGGGACACATCCCAAGATTAGTCACAGTAAAATCCCTTACCGTCTCGTTAAGGTACTAGGCTTACCGTACCCATTTCCGACAAGTGCTTAGTACGTTCAAACACTTAACCCACGAAAGCCATTGGACCGGAGCCCACATCCCATGCTCTTACCACATGAGCAATCCATTTAAGGAGATCTTATGATTCCAACATAAGAACCTATTCTCGCGAGTGACAAGCATCACTCGACTTGTAACGGTCCTATAGCATAGCAGCTACCGACCTATCATACTAGTAAGAACATAGGTACCTAGGGATCATGCATCTAGGGTTTCATTTCAACTCCTGAACATAAATGCACAATCATCCATAGATAGTTGCATAAATTTTCAAAAACACTTGGTTAATGCACCAGGGCTTGCCTTCGTCAGCAGGGTTAGCCTGAGGGTCCTCGGTGTCGTCAATCACCTCCACGTACTGCAGCTCCGCGTCAGCTCCTCCTTCCTCGGCTTCCGGCACGAGCGCGTAGTTACCGTCAGGAAGCTCTACACGGAATGCAATGCAGGGTTCAGGTGGAGTGATAGATTAATTATTTCATCCAACTCTTGTTGGCCACATTTACTTTAACAAACAATTAATTAGTAACTCTTTTTCATTAAGGTTATTATGGACAAGGATTTAATCATTGCCCAACAATTAACTGGTGTTCATTTTCATGATTGTTATTTCATGTGAGATTTACTATTCAATCTTTCAATAGCAAAGGTGTGCACATAAATGTAGATACTTCCATTTAATTTTTCCAAACAGCACGGATGATAAGCAAGACCCTAAAATTAGGCTAGGTACCCAATCACAAGGTCACAAGGTTAAAGGAACACATTTTCCTAATTAAAACCTATAACAAGCTCATGTGCATTCTAACTTTTAAAGGCGCAAACAATTCACATAAACAAGGATAGGGGTCCTTGCTGGCCTAAGTATTTTTAAACACCCATTGGATCCAAGTTTGGTCACTAAAGAGTTACAAAACTTATAAATGCAAGAAACACATTTCCTAGCTATTTGAAATAAGGGAAATGCATAAATAAATAAAAGTAAAGCTCCTGCATCCAACAACAAGCCTACAGCTACTCTGACCCTAAACAAGATCAGAACACCCATGGGTTCATCTCAAACCAATTTGAAATATGAACCATGCATTTAAATATATATCTAGGCATAAAACAAGATTAAATATTTCTAACAGAGATAAATTCATGATAAATTCAGGAAAGTTACTTCTAGGCATAACATGAACCTTGCCACAAGTTGAGCACAAGAATCAATTCATATTTTGCTACAAAAATCAGTACAACAGAAATACGATAAATATGAAGTAATTCATATAAAAATATCTGTTTGACAACTTTGTGAAATTTTTGGTCCAAAGTCTAATCATGACAATTCTAGCAACATATCCAAAATTCAGCTCCATATCCTTTCTATATTTTGAATTATAGCAAAAAGGTGTCAAACTAAATTTGAATTTTCAAAACCTATAAGTCAAAACTATGGTCATGCTTTGTAGAAGTTGCAGATATACACTCACTGAGACCAACAAAATTGGGTTTGCATTTTTCTGAATTTTCTGTGAATTTCTAGGCTATTTCTAAGGCACTGGACTGACTTGCAAAGAAACTAAGATAACTTTCGTTGCGATCGAGTCCCTGGTTTACACATATGCCCTTAGGAATTCACAACCGTGCCCTTGGCGGCGGGGGAGGGCTCGCCGGCGGCGAACGGCGGCCGGACTTGGTAAACATGTGGCGTGGGAGTGTGATTGGGCTCACCACGCGTCGATTGGCGGTGGTGGCTTGGCCGGAGATGGCCCCGGCGAGCGGCGGCGGCGAGGTCGCGGCGGCGCGCCCGCTGCGGCTCGGGTTCCGACGAGTGGCGGCGCAATGTGGGCGAACACGCGGCCGTGGGAGCTTCACTGGTGTCTAGGGAAGGGCTAGGAGGGTTTGGCCGGCGGCGGGAGCGAGCGGAGTTGTGAGCTCACCGGCGGCGGCGGCAATGGCGGGTCGGCGGGTAGCAGTGCTCACGCGCGGGAGAAGGAGGGGACGGCTTTTTATAGCCGAGCGCGCGCGGAGGCATCATGACTTCGCAGTGAAGCGACCGACGCGTTAAGGCGCGGGGTACGGCGAGCCTCGGCGTGCGGGCGCGGCGGGCGGACCGACGGCGCCGCAGCGAGCGCGCGCACGCCGCGTGGCGCGCGGGCTCACCGGCCGAGACGCGGCCTGGAGGTGCGTGCGGTGCTGACGCATGCCGTGCTCACGCGCGGACTCTTAGGCGGGGCCGTGGTACGGCGGCGCACGGCGGCGGCGCGGCGGCGACGCGTGGTGTCGCGCGTACGCGCGTGACGTCGCACCGAGCGCGCTCTCGGCCCGGTCCGAGCGATGTGCCCCTGTTGCCTTGCACGATTCTCCAAAAATTGCAAATAAACTTCAAAACCTGTAGATATGAAAGTTATAGATGGGTGATCCCTCTAGAACTTGGCTGAAACCGAATTTGAAATAGATTCAAATCGAGGGAGAAATTCAAATGCCAGTTTGGAGAATTTTCATGTCTCGGTGAACAGTAACACAGAGCTTTCTTGGCAATTTAGCACCTTTTCCACTCAAAACCAGAAATGCCACTCAACATGAAAGTTGTGTCTCATGAAAAACTGGACAACTTTCCTATTGGGGGATTTTGAAGTGTTTAGGTGAATTTTGGAGAACACGGCAAAAGTTCCAGATCGACACAAAGACATCAAAGGGTTTGCCCCCCCTTAGCTAGGGTTTTGACCAAGGAGAGTGTGCTAGACTTGCTTAAGATGCTAATAGGTGAGTGTTGGTGAGGTTTTCGAGGTGATGACCCAGGTTGACCGTGCTTTGACCCTAGTCAACAGTTTTGACCGGCAATTAAGATTAATTAAAAACCTGGGGCGTCACAGTTTCCTTGCCATGAGGAGTATTTTCATAAGTAACTTCTCGAACTAACTCCTTTCCTCTCAAATCAGGCTTAGCTTCCCTGATCACCACATTCTTGCCTTTAGTTGCTTCAGCTTGACTCGGCCGAGCCAATACTTTGGGCTGTTGTAATTCCAGAGTGTTGATAGGAACAGGAGTCTTGTCCACTTACATCTCATGAAACGTCAAACGACCTTCATTTATGGCTGATTGAACCTGTCGACAGAACACATTACAATCATTAGTAGCATGAGAATAAGAATTATGAAACTTGCAATATGCACGCCTTTTTAATTCATCAAGTGGAGGCAAAATATGAGTCAATTTAATGTTTCCAGACTTATGCAATTCATCAAATATACGATCACATTTAGAAATATCAAAAGTAAATTTAACTTCTTCTTGCCGACCTTTACTAGCCGGCTTAAGAGATGAGTAAGAATAAGATTTTTCTTTAGAAGGCCAAATAAATTCAGCAGCATAAATTTTTTTATCTCCGTCACTCGAACTATCAGAATCATAGTCAATGTGATGCACATTTGAACGACGTGATTTAAAATTATCTGTTTCTTTATTCAATCGGTTTTCAACAATTAAAGCCCTTACTTGAACTTGTGCAACCGAAAGAAAATCTGAACCCTCTATTCTATCTCTAATAACAGATCTTAAACCTTTTAAGCAAATGTCAGCAAGATCCATATCAGTAATTGACAAATTAAAGTAACGGTTTTTAGTTTCTTTAAACCTTTTAATGTAAGAAGAGACGTTTTCATCTCTTCCTTGTCTAACCGATGTTAAATCTGTCAATTTTAATTGCATGCTCCCACTATAAAAGTGATCATGAAATTTACGTTCTAACATATTCCAAGATATAATAGAACAAGGAGCAAGCGATGAAAACCAAGCAAAAGTGGTGTCAGTCAAAGATAAACAAAATAAACGTACTTTCAAAGCATTAAAAGCACCTGCTTCACCTAGCTGAGCTGTATACTGACTAATGTGTTCCCACGTGGTTCGATCATCATCACCACTAAATTTAATTAAATCAGGCATACGCCAACCACGTGGGAGAGGAAAATTATCAAACTCAGGATCATATGGTTTTTGATACAAATTTGTATTACCAATATCAACACCAAGTTTAGTTTTTACCACATTAGTCAAATCTTTCTTAAATTTACTAAATTCCACCCAATTAGGGTTATTTGGCTGTTGTGGAGCTGGATTCACCATATTCATCTTATTTAGGTAGGGAGACATCTTAGCATGAGCAAGCCTATAACTCTCATAAACATCATCAGGGATTATGTTCTTTGGAGCCATTGAATTAACCGTCGTGCTATAATATGGTCCAGGACTAAAAGTATTATTAAAATTTGGCACGACAGAAATTGGCTCACGCTGTTCGTACACAAGATCCAGCGCACTGGTCTGACCGATACCCTGCATCGGTTCGACCGGTGCGGCCATATTTGGCCTGAACGGTTGAAACGGCAAGGTTTGACCAATGGGATCATGCGGCATGCCATACTGATAATTCATGTTATTAGTTACAGGCAAAGGTGCTAAACTAGGATGAATCCCTTTATTTGTATTAAACTTAGGAGCACTGCTATTAGTTTCATTATTATTAAGGCTAGCAATGCTCCTATCCTTTTCAAGATCCTCTAAGCGTTCTAAACGAGCAATATAAGATGCAATCAAACCATCACTATCAGTAGTAGATTTCTGAGAAGATTAAGTAGGGGGTGGTTTGCTTACATTGGTTACTATCTCAACCATATTGTCGTTCAGCTTGATCGGCGGCAGCTCAAATTCTTTTAATCTTGCTACCTTGCCGTGACGATCCTTCTTGACGCCTGCGAGGAACTAGACTTGAAGGTACTCTTGCAGTACCTTGAACTTCTGCTGCTCCTCTGGAGAGAGATCTTCCATTGAAGCCGTAACGATGTTGTTCATGTCGAGGTCGCAGCGAGAACCCATTTGAGCTAGGTTAGATTGAACGGTTTTTGAAACCTGATCTTTTTTCCCAGCGGAGTCGCCAATTTGTTGACGCTTTCTCGGCCAACAACACGGGAGCGCTAGATCGTGCTGCAGCAGGGAACTGAACTCGCCGGAGCTCCTGTCTTGACCGGTCTGATCGGTGGCGTTAGGGCACCGGTGAAAGCCTACGAGCACCGCCTCGGGAGGGACCCCGTCGGAGGTGGCGCGCCTAGGGTTGCTCTGAGATCGGCAGGCCACTCAGAACGTCCTTGATCGCCGTCGAGACAAACAAGGAAAGCAAAGGGGTTGGAAAAGCTAGGGTTTGAGAGACAAAAGTTGTAAAAAGATATGATCGATTGGGTGATAGCTCCTCAACCGGCCGTGGCCCTTTATATTTATAGGGTGGGGAGGTCTTGCCCCGCAAAGAAGTCCTTTACAACTCGAAAACGACCAGAACTCCTCAATTCTACTCGGACTCGGGGTCCACCGGTCAGACCGGTGTGGCCTTTGCCGGATCGGCTACAGGGCCTGACCGGTCAGACCGCCCGGATACACTGATCTGACCGGTGATGTTAGCCTGATCGGCCTTGTGCCAATTTTGGGTGCGAACATCAACACATGGACATGTGATACTAGTCAATATCTATTCTATTATCTCTAATAATAAAGCACAAAAATTTCAGTCGTCTAGCCCGTCGTCCCACGGCTGCTAGGACGATTTGGAATCAAACTATGATACGACTGCAACTCCACCTATATATAATTAAACAAAGACAAGTTTTTAGTCGTCCAGCCAATCTGACCGTTGCGGGGCTCGAAAAGGGGATATACGAGTTCAACTCCATCCATAAATATGTACTACTACGGCTGCTAGGACGATTTGGAATCAAACTATGATACGACTGCAACTCCACCTATATATAATTAAACAAAGACAAGTTTTTAGTCGTCCAGCCAATCCAACCGTTGCGGGGCTCGAAAAGGGGATATACGAGTTCAACTCCATCCATAAATATGTACTACTAAAAAAAACTCCATCCATAAATACAAATATGATAAGGTTGTATTAAGCAAAAGACAATTTTTTATAACAATATATATTGTCTCCTTGTCAAATGATTGAAAATAAGACTTCCATCAATAACTTTTTCTCTGACCATGGATTATAGATCTAGTCGTGGATTTTTTGCACTAAAGAAAAAATGATTGATTTTTCTCTTTCTCGTCAATCACTTTTTCAGTTTGTGTGGTGGACAGATCCGTTGGTCTGAATAGCAACAGATTGAACCTGTTTGGGGAGAGATCCGGATCCGTTTATCAGAGTTATTAAAAGCTACTGCTCTTTCCTCGCACTAGAGCGATTTGGGCCTCGTGGAACCTCGGTTGCTCGACACGCCTCCTGCCCGAGCGAGAGCGCGCGCGCTCCCGCGACCGCGAGATGCAGGGCCGCAAGCCTTCGTGTGGCCCCCAGCTTATCCCTTCGTTGCGCTCTCCGCCTCTCCATCTCTCTCCCCATTCTCGGGTCTCCGACGCCGCCACCTCTCCCTGAACCCTAGCTTCTTCCCGCCGCCGCCGCTGGCAATTGCCCGCGCAGGCGCTCGGCGCGCGGAGGGGAGGCCTTCATGTGGCGGCCTCCACCTTATCTCTTTCACTCTGTTGCTTTCCCCATTCTCATCTCCTCCCACAACCCTAGGTTCTTCCCGCCGCCGCCGCTCTTTGACGGGCGCAATATCACCTTCAGTATTGCCGTCGGCGTCCTGCTACCCCGCGTGCCTCGAGGCCGGGGTGGTGGAGGTGCGCGCGCGCCAGGGAGGTGCGAGGTCCCGGCTGCACTCGCGGACCTGGCGCCCCCGTGCGTGGATGTGAGCTCCTGCGGGTGCCTCTGGCGCTCCTGCTGCCTCGCCTCTATTCCCGACGGGCGCAGTATTGCCGCCAGCGTCCAGCTATACCGAGAGCTTTGCGGGCAGTGGAGGTGCGGGTGTGTGTGCCATGGTGAGCGCGAAACTTGTTCATTCTTTGGTCTTTAGATAACAGTGTTATCTGATACATCTAGCGATAATCATGTAGGCTATTGCAGATATTGGAAAAGAGGAGAGTCTGAAGGGTTACTGGAAAGGCAACCTTCCACAGGTGCTTGATATTCTCTATCATGCATATTATGGCTCTTGCATGGTTTATCTTGTAGCCCTTGCTGATTATTCTTTGTAAATTTGGACCAGGTTATTCACATTATACCTTCCAGCGCGGTGCAACTCTTCTCATATGAAGTTTACAAGGTCATAATTTCTCCTTGTTACATGTATAATCAATTTATTACATTCTTGCAATTTTCTCCCTTACAATGTTACTCTCGAATTTAAAAAAATTTCCGGGGGAAGGATGGAAAGCTTACTGTATTTGGGAGACTTGCTGCTGGTGCTTGTGCGGGCATGACATCTACACTTGTAATTTATTTATTTTCTTCCTCAGTAGCAATTGTCCCTGCATTTTAAATTTGGCTAAACGTGTGAATTTTGGATACATGTGGCTTCTGTTTTTGCCTTTTATTTGGTTATGACAGATCCGGAACTTCGCCCTTGTATTTGCTCATAGGTTACTTAATTACCTACTGGATGTTCTTCGTCTCAGGCTAGCAATTCAATCTGGACACAACACTATGTCTCAGCTAAAAACTCTTGTCAATGCAAATTTCTGTTTCTGGAAATCAGCATAATCTGATGACTTTATAGGTTGCTCTTAACATGCTGAGAGAAGAAGGATTGGTCTCTTTCTTTGGAGGGTTGGGTCCATCTCTTATAGGAATTGCACCTTATGTCGCCGTGAACTTCTGTGTTTTTGACCTGTAAGATTCCCTCTACTGATATATCAAAACTATGGCACATCAAAACTATATATTTGCATCTCATATTTATGTGGGCATTTTTTCCACAGATGAAGAAATCTGTACCAGAGAAGTTCCAAGAACATAACAGAAGCATCTTTAGCAATTGCTCTTCTTTCAGCAACATTTGCAACTACGATGTGCTATCCCCTGGACACCGTTAGAAGACAAATGCAGATGAATGGCACACCGTACAATACCATTTTTTATGCTATTCCAGGTATGGCTGCATTGTATAGATACTTTCTGCTGGTACTCCTGAGATATTCCACGCCACACCTGCACTGTTGCTGGTGGTACTCCTTTTGCACAACCTTATATTGGAATTAGGTTCATGGATTGATGATTTTGGATTGTATTTTTAAAAAATTACCTAAACGACATCGGTAATTTGTTGGCTGACATTTCTGATATAGGATCTCTAAATGGTATTGTTTTTATTATTTTCTCAAGTCCAACAACAATAATAATAATCCAAACTGATATCTTGAACTGGTGATTTTTTTTATTTGTTTCTTCTCAAGTCGATTTGACTATTTTGATATGTCAATTGAAGGTGATGCAATGGTGATGAAATCTCATTACAAGAAGGCAATAAAGACCAATTATGTGCTTGTAATATAACTATTTAAATCTGAGAGTATATATACATGCTCATACCTGTGATGTCATACTACAAACATGAGCATATCGCCATGCCAATGGTGCTGCAAAATAAATGTTCAGCATGTGCCCTTGCAAATGATGCTATATTTCTTAGTTGAGCCTATTTTCATGCCAACGAACATATGCAGTGTTTAGTGTAATTCATCTATCTATTCTTTTTACTGACTTGGGGCATTTTGGCATATGTAGTGATGATTGTCATTCTTTCATGATCTCTGTATCCTCTTTTTACTAACCAGATTTATTTTGCATACGCGGTCATATGATTTCCATTCTTTTTATGGTATATCTATTCTCGTATTATTGATCCGAGGCATTCTTATTGGAGGCATCAGTATATGTAGTGATAACAATTATTCTCCGCATACAGGATTTGAACCATTTAGTTGTCCCCAAACTGAGTTATTGGTTTCACTTTATTTTTTCTATTTTGTACACACTATTTTCGAATGAATCTAACTCCTAATGTTTTGTATTGTTTTGAATCAATTTTTTCCATCTGTGGATTTATATCTATAAAGTAACCATTTTCATATTTGCTGATTACTTTTCATTATTTCTTACTTATCAGCCTGAATGGAAGCAATACAAGTGGCGCCATAGAGGTGATAGACAAGACCATTGGCTCCTCCCATAATAATTTCATCTTATTCCTGATACCATGAGATGCTCTTATGATCTTCATTATCATTTGGAGGCACCTAACAAGTGTGGCCACATATTGTGATCATGAACCTTTTAGTACAAAAATGAAAAATCTCACTCGTATGAACTACCCGCTATGGATAGACAATTCAATTTGTTAATAGCAATAGATACATATGATCTTTGTTCGAGAGCGCTTTTGGCAGGGTGCGCATCGCCCGTTGATTGTTCTAGTATCACTAAAAGGAAATGGACGCAGAGATGAGGAGCCGCTGCCTCTCCTCTTGTCCGCTCTTTGCATGTCCCTGTATCATTTTCTTGTGAGATCCATCCCCTCAGATTTCCTGTTGAAAAAGAAAAGCACATGTGCGGATTTTACTTTTTTGTTGCATCTTGTATAAAATTTCGTTGCATCTCAAATTTTGCATGATGATAGAAGGGTCGTGTTTGTTTGTTACAAACTAAATTTTAGTCTCAAAGAATTTTGCGTGCATGAAGCACTAAATGAAGTTTATTTACAAAATATTTTCACATATGAGTGCAACTTTGCATGACAAATCTAATCAGTCCAATTAATCTATGATTTGCTATAGTAATTACCCTCTAATCATGCGGTTAAAGACCTTATTAGACTCGTCTCGCGATTTAGCCCAGAGATTGTGAACGCAGATTTGTAAAATAACTTTATTTAATATCTCTAATTAGTAGTCAAACATGTTAATTTAGACTAGCTAAAGTTTAGCCGCACCAACCAAACACATCCAAGATGACCTGAACTGTCCAACCATATTTTTGTTGCAATTTTTTTCTTTTGATGAAAGATCGATGCTCGTAAAATGCGGATGCCAAATGGGTTCCGGGGAACCTGAGTTCCCGGTTGCCGCATCTGAGCAGCCGCGGGGAGCGGGGCGACGTCCGGCCAGCTCGTGGTGTCCGGCCAGCTCGTGCCGCTGCTGGAGGCGGGCTTGGCAGGATTAGGATTGATTGGCTGTTGGAAAAAAAAAATTGAAAGAAGGCTGTTGGAAAAAATGGGGACGAGGATGCGTCGGTTGTTGGAGGAGCTTCGGTTTGGGCCGCACACTCTTTTTTTTAATTTTTTTAAGTAAAACTCTTTTTTTTAATTAAAGGTAGGATTACTGCCATATCATTTAAGAAGAAGAAGTAATTGTACATCACGAGTCGAAGCGAACACCACCATCACAAATACAACACACACAAACGCACTTAACAAAATTCTACACCACCTCAACCTGGGAGAGAAGCTAAAAGTAAGCCGACGTGAACTGCGCCGTCGTCACCAACGTTGAGCCACGACAAAAGTCGCGACCCGCTGCAAGCCAAAGCGGCAACTCGAACTCCTCCACCACGGGATCATCATCCTCAAGCTGCGCACACATGGTCGTCGATCCCCCTGCGCCAACAAAGCGTCGGCAGAAAACTTCCGTTGCGACACTAATGAAAACCACTTTTCCCGGTCACTCTGCGTGGGGGCCTCGCCTCATCCACCGCCTCACACTCCTCTGCCAAGGACTCAGATATCTGAAGCCGCTATGAGAGCATCGCTTCCGCCCAACCGCCACCGAGGTCACCACCGCACCAAGTGTGCCAACTCAAGACCTCCAGCACCCATGGGTCCTCTGCACCTCCCTGCTAACGCGGACCAAGCGCACCTCCTTTGCTGCTACACACGAGCAACACCACCAACCAACCACTGCCACTACCTGACCAAGACGGGCCTCAGATGCGGTGCCTCTAAAGAGGGCATGACGCCAATGGTGCCGCCGTCGCACGTCCAAAGATGGACAGGGTTCACACCCTCGAGAGCCCCATGCAGCAGGGGACGTGATGCCTCACAATGGTACCCCATTAGGTAGCACAACGCCACAAGGGCGTTGCCACCATCACCTACGCCCGACTCAGCACCATGCCTACCACATGTTCTTGACCAAGCCAGTGACCTGCTCCTCCTCGCCTCCGCCGGAAGCACCACCACGACGCCACCAGCAAGCACCAGCCAGCCCCCAGCCCCACCACCAAGGCGGCGGAGAGAGAAACTAGGGGTGTGTTTGGCACGGCTCCGGCTATGGCTGTGCTGGCGGAGCGAATTCTCTGATGGAGCCGAATCCGTTTTGGAAAAACGTTTGGCAAAACAGCTTCTTCGGACTATGTGTGGTGGATAAGATTATGAAAAGTCCATAATGCCCTTCCCCTTTTTTATTTTCTATTTCCTTCTTCTATTTTCTATTTTCATTTTCTTCTCAATTTTTTATTTTCCCTTTTTTATCCTATTTTTTCTTTTTTTTCTTCCAATTTTCCTTCTCATTTTTTTCTCACCGTCCATTTTTTCTCATCCACACGTTCGTCTCACCCAACGACACGCACATCTCATTCTCGAGATTTCTCCCGTCCTCCAGGCGGCCGGCGTCCTTCCCCTTCCTCCAGGCGACCAACAGCCCGGTGGGCGTCGGCCACGGCCAGCGAGCAGGGCGCGGCGCCCAGACCGACCCCGCGCGCCGGCCTCCTCCTCCTCCACCGCCTCCACCGCGCCGCGCCCCTCGGCACCGCGTCGCCATCTCCGCCGCGCAGCTGTCTTCCGCGCCGTTGAGCTGGAGGCGGCGGAGCGACCATGGACGGATCTGCCTCCTCCGCCCCGGCCGGCACCGCGCCGTCGCCCTCCTCCACCCTGGCCTGCTGCGCGCCGTCGGCCTGCTCCGCCCCGGCCTGCACTGCGTCGTCGGCCTGCTCCGCCCCGGCCTGCACCGCGCCTCCACCCCTCCTCCTTTGCTCCCTCCCGGCCATCTCCTCCCCGCGCCGCCGGGGCTGCCCGTGCTTGCCGCCGTCGGGGGCCGCCCATGCTCTGAGCTCCTGCGGCACCTCCGTGTCCACCCCGGTGCTCACCAGGCACATCACGGGCACGCCGGGCTCCGGCAGGGACTCGACGAGCGGCAGGATCCGCGCACGGTGGGGAAGAAACACCGATGCGATTGGGAGGGGTCATGCGGGAGTGGGGGATGGCAAATTTGTTGTAAGAGCAACTTCAGCGGATGGAGTAAATTTGATCCCCTATATAAGATTATTGGAGGTGGAGTAAAACTATTTTTATCTCCAAAACACAATTTGCTTCAGCAGTTTCCCTATTCTCCTTCCCAACTCGTGGGTCCCACCGCGCCACGTCAGCTTGTCCATCCCCTCCCCCAAATCTTCCATCTTTGGTCAGAGCTGCTGCTGTTCGTGTTTCCTCACCTGTCCATTCGGAGCACGAGCTTGGCGCCCTGGCCAGCGACGGGCACCGCGCCATGAGCGCACCGACGGGCCTGACGGAGGCGGCGCGGAGGCGGACCTCCTCGGCCCCTCGCCACACGCGCCGCGCGCAGTCCGCCAGCCGCGGCTGACCCCGGCCGCCGCCGCCGCGCGGGGCCATCCGACGCAGCACCTCCACCACCACCTCCCCCGGCGCGCAGGTGGTCGTTGGTGCCGCCGCATTCACCAGCGCAGTCTGCGACGTGCTGGCATAGGAGTAGCCGACGTCGGTTGGCGGCGGCGGCGCCCAATATTGTGCGACGGCGAAGTCGTCGTGCTCCTGGCGCAGCTCGCACCGATCTCCTCCATGAGCCAGGCGCTCGCGACGCAGAGGAAGTACTAGTTGCCGTCGTCGTGGCCGAAGCGGCGGAGCCGCGACGTGCGCGTGCCCGGGTCGGCGCTGTACACGTCGGCGGCGCACATGACACCCTCGGCCTCGCCATGTGCGCGCCCACCGTGCCGAGCCACCACCGCGGGTGCCGCCGGCTCCCGGCCACCACGCCGCGCCGGGCCACGCTGCAGGAGGCGGAATTGGTGGCCGGCGCGGGGTCCGGGGGCGGGGCGGGGTCCGGGGCAGCGGCGGCAGGCGGGACCTGCAACTCGGACGAGCAGTCGTAGGCCGCGTCCAGGTACAGGTCGTCGTAGAGCGACCACGCGGCGTCGACCGTGCGGTCGCGGGACGTGGCCGTGGCCTCGAGCCCCTCGACGGAAGCGCCGCCGGCGGCGGCGTCGTCGTCGCCCGCGGGGGCGCGGATGGGGATGTCAGGCCCGATGTCGAGCTCGAGGCCGAAGTCGTCGGTGGGCTCGAGGAGCACCCCGGCGCAGAGGAGACCTGAGCAGCAAGCGGGGCGGGGTCCCAGGCTGGTGGGCCGGAGGCGCCGCGAAGTCGAAGAGCGGCGCGTGGGCGGCCTCCGCCGAGGCGGGAGAAGCTGAAGCGGTCGTCGGCGAGCGACGGCGCGCGCAGGAAGGCGGCGGCCCTCCGCCCGCCTCGTCGGCGGCGGCCGCCGTCCCCAGCGGCATCAGCCTTGACCCGACGGCGATGGTGGCGATGACGAGGTTCACGAGCACGAACAGCACCGCGAGCGTGAGCCACCCGCGCGCGGCCTCCAACATTCTTTTTTTCCTGCGCGGGTGGGTCCCACAGAGTAGGGGATGGAGGAGAGATCCCCTCTATAAAGGGGATGGAGAGGGATTTTTAGTCAATGGAGAAAAAAAGGGAGAGTTATAGGGAATCTGCTGGAGAAGATTTCATCCCCTATATAGTTATTTTTTTGCTATTGGGAAGGGGATAGGGAAGCTGCTGAAGTTGCTCTAATATCGGGAACTAGAGGGGCAGTTTGGTAACCGCATTTCAGGGGTGCGGGCGGAGCCGGGGGGAAGCTACACTTTTCGGCTCCGTGTGGGCAAAAGCGCTCCAATCAGTGCGATTTCCGGTGGATTCGCCCAGGGATCCGTTTTTTATCGCTCTTTGGCAGGGCTCCGGCCAAAAGGGCTCGCGGAGCCGCGGGAGAAGCCCTGCCAAAGGGACCCTAGGAGAGAGGACTTGCTTGCGCTAGTTCAGCTCCCTAGAAATGTGCGAACGAGATCCTCTGCCATTCAACCTCTGCCATTGAGTGGCTGACGTGTGGGCCCAGACGCGGTGGGACCCACACGGTAGTGACCCAATGGCAAGGACGTGAACGTCAGAGGAACCGGTTCCGAAATGTGAGGGCCAGCACTACCGCATGCACGCAGACGTATAGGCCCTTAACCTGCCTCTTTCCTCCACGAGACTGCTTCTCCAGAGATTCGAATTAGAAAATAGCAGGAGATGTGTGTGGAGACTAAGGGTACCTTTGGCACAGCTCCGGGAGCTGTTTTCGGAGGAGCTGTGCTAAAGGGCTAAAAAACAGCTCCCGGGGAGAATCCCCCGCGAATCGTGCTCTCTGGAGTCAAAAGGCGGAGGGAGAGCCGAAAAACGTAGCTCCCCCGGCTCCCGGCAGCTCCGCCTCCTCTTTCCCAGGATTACCCTCGACGCACGGCGATTCAGAGGTGGTGGTGGCGGAGAAAAAGGAGTGGAGGACTGGCAGTTGATGTAGGCACGGTGGAGCCGGGCGGCGCGGCCGGAGCCCGCCGACGGGCGGCGCGGCGCAGCCGGAGGCAGAGGACGCCGGCGGAGCTTGATCCGGGTCGATGGGCGGCGTGTCGCAGGCCGGAGCAGAGGCCGGCGGAGCTCGATCCGAGCCTATGGGCGGCACGGCGCGACCTGACGCATAGGACGCCGGGGGAGCTCGATCCGGGTCGACGGGTGGCGCGTCGCAAGCCGGAGCAGAGGCCGGCGGAGCTCGATCCGGGCCGACGGACGGCGCGTCGCAGGCCGGAGCAGAGGCCGGCGCCGGGCGCTGGGGAAGCTGGATGCCGCCGGTGGGGGAGTCGGTGGGGGTGCTGGTGGAGGAGCTGGCGGCAGCACGGCGCTCCGCGCATGCGAGACGGTGTGCGACCGTGGGCTGTGGATGGATAAGGATCTCATGGATAAGGTGGGAGGAAATAAGAAAGGGAAAACAAAAAATGAGAGAAAGGATAAGAAGAAAAGGAAGAGAAGAAAAAATAACAAAAGGGAAAATAATTTGTAGGAAAAAGAAAATAGAAAATAAAAGAAGAAAATAGAAAAAGAAAAAAGAAGGGTATTATAGACATTTCACCCTCTTATCCATCTTACACAGCCAGGAGAAGCTGTTTTGTCAAACGTTTTTTCTAAAACGGATTCAACTGCATCACAGAATTCGCTCCACCAACACAGTCACAGCCGGAACTGCCACAGCCACAGCCGGAGCTCTGGCAAACGCACCGAACTTGTTGTATGAGTAGTCTCTAAGTTTTATCTCTTTATTACATGGTTTGTCTACAAGATAAGTTTATTAGACTTGCTCTTGGCTATGTTTAGTTCCCAAAATATTTCACCAAAATTCTCACCTAGAGGACCGTGTCAGTTCATTTTTTCTTTCTGCGCACGTAGTCCAATGCAAAAGAAATCTACTATAAAATAATGCGATAATTAGATCCACTGGCTAGCACCAGTGCAAATCTGATATAGATTGGTAAGCTTTGGGTCCAATTTGTCTATCAACCGAGTTCCCAAAAAATCGAATTCTGTTCTAAAAAAATTGAATTCAAACCTAAATCCACGACATGGAAGCAGTCATAAGCATATAGACAAAAAGAAAACTCCACGATGAAGCAAGGGCTCATCGCATAATCAATGGTGTCACTCACCAGCACAGGCTGAGGACGAGAAGCCTGAGTCCAACGCCGCCGATGCAGGTGGTGTGCTACCGACCAGGGAGCCTCCGACCCCGAATCCGCCGACCATCGTTAGTATTGTCTGCGCGGGGTGCTTGGACATGTCAGCGTTTGAGATCGTCACTAGCGGAGCTGACAGTGGCCACCGCGGCCGCCGGTGGCGGGATCGATGCAGTGCAGATTGGTGTTGCAGGAGATTGGAGATTGCTTTCGAAGGTCTCATGCCACATTTCAAAGGGAGTGCAGGGTCTAATAGCAAAATATGTATCGCTGGGGCGGGTGGCAAATCGCAAAATACTAGAAACTCGACGCGGCTGTTACCACGCTTGGCTGAGGTGGCCAGTGTGCCTGACATGAGTTGGGTCTTCAACCCAACGATATCAAGAGTGAATACATGCTTATATACATAGTAAAATAAAATTATCGTGGATCTGAAATAAATAGTTTTAAATAAATACCATAGCTAAATTCTCAAATTAAAATATTTTTACAATGTTACTTTATGCACATTTCTACGGGAAATGGTATATGAAAATTGAAAAAAGTATATGGTTAGTTCTCAGTACTGCAGAGGATCCATCTCCAGTAATATACTTTTTGTAATAATAGTTGGTTAAGTGCATTTTCTTCTAAGTTCTAACGAAACCAAAGTACATATTTGTCACTGTTGAAGAAGAAATAGCGCATGCTTAATTGAATAGGAACCAAATAAATAGCATTAGTATTGAATGACACAGCAACCACAATGCAATCCTCAGTCGGACATTTCATTGAGCATCTGGTGAGCGACAGCTATTTGAGGACAGGAGAGGAAGCAACAACATTCAGAGTCACAGTTTTGCTGCGTGCCAGCGTCCTTGTTGGTGTGGACCAGTTCTTAAGCATCAAGCTTTCTCATCCCATAGGATTTTTCGAATTTGAGCCCCATGTCAATCTCTTGGTATGGGGAAAAATATTCAGGGCACCATCAATGTTAGGAAGACGTAATCATGTCAATTATTCAAAAAGATTTATTGAACATTCACAAGTTCAGTGAAGATAAAATATGCGGAAAGCTCTTGAAATGCCTTGACAATAGTGTGAGATATGCTGTAGTGTAGATAATGTATTACATTTTTATTGATAAGGTAAGTACCTAAAAAAATTTATAAACATAGGTACCAAATGTGAATAAGGTTCTTTTAAGTAAAGATGTCATGTTCATAATATGTAAGCTAAGCAAGTTAATTAGACAGGCTGATCCATTGGATCTAACATACATAAAAAAACTTACAGTGATGTTCCGGGTCATCAGTTCGAGAAGAGTTTCATATCAAGCATTCAGTGAGGTAGTCGGTGGTGAATCACATTCTAATCTGGCGTATATCCTGGAAATATGGAAAAAGAATAATTGCTTCACCATAAAGTGTTTCAGGCATCTACTCTGAAACAGGTTGAGGAATGTGGATCTCTGAAGAAAAATTAGCAGATATATTTTGTCAGCTTGTGTTTTATTTGAAATGAACTGTCAGAAATGGTACTTGGTGGGTGGTAGCAGCCTAGGAGGTTCTGCTATTTAGGAAGTAGTGTCCTCCAGTACAAGGAGCGATTAACCCGATGCTGCGCCAATAACAGATGTATATATTCATGACTGATCTATGTGGTAACTATACGAGCATTTGATTCGATGTTAACAGATTGCCAACTTTCAGTAAGAAAAAATGCTAAGGAAATTAGAGTGCTCAAAGGATATCATATAGCAATAAGGACGTGGCTACGTGGAGAGCCCTCTCCTTTTAGCGCTATGTGGAGAGCCCTCTATAATTAGCATCCTTTCCGTTTAAGGAAACAACCATGCACGTCTCCCCTCCGCACGGATGCGCGGGCGGCGAGCGGATGGATGGGAGCGGAGCACGCGCGACAGACAACGGTTTGAGCGGGAAAAAACTGGGGGGAGCAAAATTTTGAGCATCCTACCGATTGGACGAAAAAAACCTACAGGTGGACCATTGAGAAAAGTGGTCCAACCCATATAAGAAGCCCAGACAACCCAGATAAGAAGGGAAAATGCAACAAACCATGGAGATGCCTCCAACCATGAATCAGAGAGAAAAACATAAGATCTCAAGAAAATAGAATGCAGGGAATCATGAAAAGTGAATCAACGACAAAGGAAGATCAGTTGTCCAGGTTAGCATCCTTTTCATCAAGGATAGAAAACACAAACTTCTGACAGTTTACCTCCAAAAATTAGGAATGAAAAGTTACATCCAACAGATTTATGGGGTCTTCATATCATGCATCTTGAACGCGTGATTCCTTTTTTTACTGCCTAGACTTACATTATGTATGTGTTGTGTCCCATGTATGTGCTGCGTCCCATGTATGTGTGGTTCCCTGTACATCCCAAATCCCTGGAATTGGAAGCAAAACACATTCATTGTTAACATCTCATTATTCATGATTAATTGTGACAAAGGAAGAAAAAAGTAACACTGATGTTAACAATAAGGAAAAAGGTAGAACCTATGTTAATAGCACTAGAAGGTATCTAAAGTGAGTTTAACTAGTTGTACATATCTCATATAGGAAAAATGATTGCTGTTGGTGTTGGTTTTTATGTGTGTATCTATGTTGGTAAGTAGCATGTGTGTTGATCCCTACTTTGTTTTCTACAGTTGCAGGTGTGAGCAAGTTTGATCCCAATGTATAGCAGTGCTAGAGATCGACTGGGAAGTAGAAGGTGCAGTTTGGTAGCTGAGAAGAAGCTAGTGGTCTAGAGTTACTTCCTTCTGAGTGTATGCACTCGGGCAACACAAGAAGCATAATGCAGCACACTGTTACCTCACTGTTACCTCAGGGGAGACCCACTTTGCAAGTTGGAAATGAAGCACAAATGCAAGGGAAAAAATCATGTAGAGAATGAGAGCACTCAGCTGAAGCAGCAGTAGCAGTCCCTCAAGATAATCAAGTATGTTCACATGTGCAATGAGTTTGCAAAGATTGTGAAAGAAGCAAGAACAAATGAGAAAACAACAGGAATTGTGAGGAAGCACATGGATGAGATGGAAGCTAAGTTTAGGGCCTTCAAGGTGAAGAATTCTAAGAAGCAGAAGAGGTGACCCATTTCAACAAGAAAGCGGGCTTCTGGAAAGGGTGCCAAAAAAATTAAGAAATGGAAAGAAGAAAGCATGTATATAGGGAAGAGCTTATGCAGAGAATGTGCATGTAAAGAATTCAGAGACTAATGATATATAATCTACAACAATGCTTACTTCCTACAACATTCAAATTGAGATCAAGTTATTTCCGATATGATTCAGATGCATGGCTAGTTACTTCCGGAATGTTCAGATTAGAGCATTAGTTACTTTATACAAGATTCAAACTAAGATCAAGTTACTTCCGATCTGATTCAAATGCACGCCTAGTTACTTCCTAAATGTTCGGATAAGCACCCTAGTTACTTTCAACAACATTCAAACTGAAATCAAGTTACTTCCGATATGATTCAAATGCATGCCTAGTTACTTCTTGAATATTTAGATCAACACAACACCGTAATTACTTTGTACAACATTGAAACTAAAACCAAGTTACTTTTGATGTGATTCAAATGCATGTCTTGTTACTTTTTGAATAAAAATGGTAAAAATATCATTAAAAAGTAGAAAAATTGAATTAGTTACTTCCAGTATAATATAGAAGTAGAATTAGTTACTTTTTATATGACTACATATGTGGTAGGTTACTTCCTAAGTTAGATGAATAGTGACAAGTTAATTTCTATTTCAAATAAAAAAGGGGCTGAGCCACATGATTTTTTAGAAAAAAACAGAAAGAAAAAATGAAAACAAAGCTACTGCTAACATTGTTATTAAACTATTGTTATTTTTAAGTATAGGTAATGAGATACCAATAAGCTAGCCACGGAAAAAGAACATGTGAATCTAATTCTTTTTTTCAAGTAAACATAACATTCTATCAACATGTGTTACATCCTACGGAATAAAAATTCAGAACTAGTTACTTCTGGTATCACTGATATATGTTAAGTTACTTTGTAAAGAATATAAATATATAATTAGTTACCTCTTATGAGATTACATATGTGGGAAAGTTACTTCCTATTGTAACTTAAAGCTCGTTACCAAAAAAAAAAGAACAGAAAACGGCCATAGAACAACACACAACTAGCATGAATTATAGTCTATTGCATGCACAAAGTAGTAAGGATGACTTTAATGAGTTCATTAGAAAACAACCTTCATCAAAACTGAGTCATGCTAATCTTGAATGCCAACTCTTTCTGTGGTCTGGTAACAAAACAGAATAACATTGGTTAGATCAGCAAAAAAACAGATGTTGAACTACTGAATGTACTATGTGTAATAGTTTCAACAAGTGTTAAAAAGTGTAGAGTATCAGCTCACAAGCATACTAGAGAATGTGCATAATTTTTCAAGAATATTTCATTAAAAAAGATGAATAATGCTGATGAAATAGTACTAAATAGCTATATAGTTCGACAATTGTTAGGCCCGAATGCTAGGAAAAGGGTGTCAGTGACTTAATAATTTCAGTTCAAAAGGTTCTTAACACTAAAAAATCCTAAGCCGGGAACAAAATTATCAACAGATTTAAAAATAGTTATAAGATTTAAGTTTACATGGACAACACATCTTAATTCATCACTTTTGTTTTGCTAAAAAAATGTAGGAGTTAGTTTGTTTTCACTGTCAGCTTGATACTGAGCCTCTAACTGACAGATGTTGAATAACTTAAAATTGATTATCTTAAATTTTTAATCATATCCTAACTTGTTGTAACACCGAATTGATGGTAAATAGGAGCATGTTACTTCCTCTATTCACAAGAATGTTGAGAAAAGCTACTTCTTTGATTTGCAACTTAGGGGCTGTTACTTTCTTTGTCATATAAGCTATTGACAAGTTACTTCCTAAGTCAGATAAATAGTGACAAGTTACTTCCTAATTCAAAATAGAAAAGGGACCGAGTCACATCATTTTTTTTGGAAAATCAGAGGACAACAAAATCAAAACATAGTTGTTACTAACATTGATCTTCAACTATTGTTATTTTAAAGCATACATAATGAGATATCAATAAGCCAATCTTGGCAAAAGAACATGTGAATCTAATCTTTTTTTCATGTAAACACAACATGTGTAATGTGTTACATCCTATGCAATAAAAATTTAGAACCAGTTACTTCTTGTGTCACCGAGTGTATGTTAAGTTACTTTGTAGGGAATACAAATATAGAAGTAGTTACTTCTTTTGAGACTACTACATATGTGGTAAATTTACTTCCTATGGTAAATTAATCTCATTGCCAAAAAGTATTAGTGAAATGGTAGTGAGAAATTGCAGATTGTTATGAGAAGGGAACAAAATATAGTATAGGAAAAATACAAATAGTCATCCTAGATCGAGCTAGCAGAAATTATAGTCTACTGGATGCAGAAAGCAGTAAGGATGACTTTAAATGAGTTGGATTAAAAAAACAACCTACATCGAAACTGAGTCAAGTGGACGCAGTAGCTCCTTTCTGATCTTGAATGCTAACTCTTCTGGTCTTTATATGTTAATAGAACAGAATAACTTTGGTTAGATCAGCAAAAACATATAGTGTTCTGTTATCAAAATTATACACGCGGATATAAAATAAGTTTGGCAAATCTAAATTAGATTGATGCATTAAAAATCAAACAAAGAAAACACTCAATAATCGAGACGATCTCTAGCTGACTGTTAAGAAAACACTTCCAGTATACACTTTAATTTAGAAAGATGCAAAAAGCTAATGTAGTTACATTCAATGGAAAACTTCTTAATGACAGGAGAGTTTTACCAGAGGTACTTGCTAAAACATCAAAATATAGTTACATTCAAAACCATCAATGCAACAAACTAACACAAGATCAAGGTTCCAGAAAAAGTACTTAAAAGTAGGGATGTTTCGGTGGGATGTATGCTATCATGGAAGACGCCGAACTACTGAAAATCAGTTAACTTAATCATATCCCAATCCCTAAATTGCAGTTTCAGAAAGAGTTGAAAAAGTGCATAGTTACAGCTCACAAGCACACTAAGAAATGTGGGTAACCTTTTCAAGTATTTCATTAAAAAATCTGAATAATGCTGCTGAAATAGTACTGAATATCTTATTCTATATAGTTTAACAATTATTAGGCCCACTTGCTAGGAAAAAAGTGTCAGTGACTTAGAGTTTCATGTCAAAAGGTTCTGAACATTAAAAAACATCATGAGCTGGGAATAAAATTATCAAATTCGAAGTAGTAACAAAATTACAATCCTTTACTTGGACAACACAGCCTAATTCATCACTTGTTCCGCAAAAAAGTTACGGAAGGTGTTATTTTGCTTTGTTGTCACCGAACCTAACACGTGAGTTCGTACTTGCTACTGCATACTGAACAGTTCTGCATTGGTCATGAATATTAGATGCTCTAACTGACATGTTGAACTATTGTTATCTTAATCATAGGGCAAACCTTTTTTTTAAGAAAAGGCAGGCACACTGCCATATCATATCCTAAACCTATTGGCTAGAGACATGCTCCAAAAACACTAGACATACTCCAAAACTCTAGATCAGTTATCTTAATTAGGTCCTTACACTAACGTAGAAGATAGGAAGGATCGCAAACAAAATACTCAGGAAAACAATATAGATCGCCACATGCACAAAATAAGAACGTGCTTGTAAGCTGATGAATTTGTGCCATAAACAACACATAGACATGAACTAGTAAAGTACTAATGAGCATGGTGAAATTCGTGGAAAAACATCACATTATTCTAGATGATAGCAAAGAACAGGTTGAATAATGAGAAGGATCTGGACATACCTACCTACTAATTGAATGACCGGCACCTTGTCGGAGGACAAGCCCCGCACGCGTAGTCGACGGTGCTGCCATGATTTGACTCGCAAAGAGCGGTGGAGAAGAGGTTCAGGGGTGGGGCACTAGATCCATGCATGGCCGAACGCCCTCGGCTCGACGTCGAACTGGAGATTCGAGGTGGAAGGCATGCCATGGAGCGAAGCCTTCCTCCGCTCGTTCGCGTCGCCTCTCGCCGGAGATGCGCGACATGTGACATCCCCTCCTTTGCCGGCGTCACCTAGTCTCACGTGCCCTCACCCTAGCCTCCCCTCTTCTCTACGCATTCTGGCCGGAGAGCCGCGGTGTGTGACCTCTCTACCTCCCCAGCCATTGACTGGAATCACCTGACCAGCGGACCTCTCCCACAGATGAAGAAGAACACGGAAAGGGGAAAAATGAAGGGGATGAAATTTTCTCTCCCCTCGTAGACCCGCTGCTGATTTGCTAGTCGCTACTGCACGTCTTCTCGTCCACTCGTTTCCACAAGTGCGGCCTGCCCATTCGATCGGAAACTGACGCATATAAGAAAGGGTCTCGGCATAAGACTAACGGGAGACCCCTCTCGATGTAGGATTCGCGTAGCAATAATTGTAAGCCACGTTGAATCATAGATTGGACTCCTTAGTGCATTCAGACTAAGTAGAGGAGTCCGGACCTAGACATAAAGTCATGTTGTTAGCACACGTAAATAAACTTAGGTATTTCAGTAATTCCTTGAGCAATTGAGCTGTATTACAGGGTAATATACTAATATATATTATGTAGTCTCTAGGAAGAACAGGTTCAACAACACTACAAAGTACAAACCAAGTTCGATCTTCTAAGAGATCTGTTTAATTTAAATAAAACTTTTTTTGTCTGTCGATAAGAAGTTGGTATTGTAACATGGGCATGAATAAATAGTAGATCTAATGTCATGGATCAGAGCCTGCAAGGGGTGCTAGAAGAATGGATCCCGCTGGGCTGTTATGAATATAAACTAAAACTCTTTTTGTTGGGTGTTGTACTCTGGATTCTGTGGAAGACTAGAAACAAACTTGTGATAGAAGGGGGTTGTCCAAAATCACCGACTGATGTAATGTTTAAAATCCTCTCCTCTTTGCAGCGTTGGCGCATTCTGCTAGGGGGTGCTGATCAAAACAAGATGGACGCGAGGGTGACCCAAGTCCAGACATGGATGAAGCAGTTCAAGGCAAAGCTTGAAGCAGGGATGGTGGAAGATATCTTCTGAAGGAGCCAGACATGGATGAAGCAGTTCAAGGCAAAGCTTGAAGCAGGGACGGTGGAAGATATCTTCTGAAGGAGCCTGCGCGGGAGGCTGCTTAGTTCTTTCTGTTTCTTTTCTCGGCTGTGCTCCCCAGGATGTCCTAACTGTAGTCGCTACCCTTCTAAAAGGACCTTTCATTTTGTTCTTAGTTGTAAGCTGGCATCCCCAGCGGTGAACTGTGTGTCTGTTTGAGTCTTTGTGAACTTATATTGCTTTCAATAAAAGCAGGGTGAATCCTTTTTTTTAAAATGTCATGGATCAGAAGGTGCAGCTTAAGTGATCATATAGAAGCATTGATCTACTAGATATGCAAAGCAGCATAACATTAATCTACCTGTAGAATCAAGTAGGCAAGCAAGAAGACGTGCCTGACTGAGGGCTGTGTTGGGGGAGCGAATTGATGGCCGGGGCTACAACTGGATGCAGGGATTGGACGAACAGTTAGAGCCGTGATTAGATGCCGGCGACCAACGACGTTTGCGAGAGGTAGAGCTCCTTGCATTTGGGCAAGGTGGAGCACGTGCCCTATGGTCACCAGCACTACCTCCACATCGTCGGCAAGCGCATCCTCGGCTACCAGGTTGCAATCCCGCCCATCTCCATCTCGGCGGCGAATCGACGCTCTGTGCGGCCGAATCGAGCTCCATCGCTCCGGAAACTGGCCATCCGGGCGAAGCAGGAGCCCCTCTGTCGGCGTCCGCCGCTGAAGCGGCCAGCCCGGTAGCCCAGCTGCCCGAGTATCGCCCGCCCATGACGCCATCGCGGTGACCCCCGCTCATGACGCCTTTGCCTTCGCGGCTTCTGTCGCAGTGGCGCGAGGATGAGACGGAGGCATGGGAAGGTCCTGGTTCCGAGCTGCGGGCGCGGCGGCTCGCTCGGCCTGGGTTGACGGAGGGAGCGGTCTGCCGCTTCCGGAGGCTGCGGAGGGGCGGGCGTGCCGAGCGAGCGACCGGGCGGAGTCTCGCGCAGTCGCGCTCGTGAACGAAGAGCCTGGAAAGTCGTTTTGGATACTCCGATCAAAATCCAACGGCGATGATAACACAAGCGGCGTGGCCCAATAGATTGCTTGAGTTTGGTTGCGCTTTAAAGGGGAAGCACTAGTTAGCGCGCGTGTCCAGAGCGAACGAATTTCAACGAACTACCAGCACTCTGCGTTACTATCTTTCCTGTCATTGGTGGCCGGCCCCACACGTGCCTCACTACACGTCCTCGGTGCGCATACACGCACACCTGACACCATACCGTTGACCTCCGTGCAACGTTGCAGCACATGCCGGTTAAAAAAAGAAAAAGAAGTTGGACATGGCTGAGGAAAAAAATCTGAAATGCAAAACGCAAAAGGTTTTTTAAATAAAAGAACTTATGCAAAAAAAAGCAAAACTTATATATATATATAATTTTTAATTAAAAAGTTATATATAATTTATATCAACGAAGCAAAACTTACACCTATAATATATAATTTATGCAAGAGAAGAAAAGTTTATATACATAACTTATACGAGAGAAGCAAAACTTATGTGTATAACTTTTCAAATAAAAAGATTATATACATAACTTATGCGAAAGAAGTAAAACTTATGTATATAACTTCGCAAATAAAAACTTTATATACATAATTTATGCGAGAGAAGCAAATTTATGTACTCCCTCCGGTCTCGATTACAAGGCGCGTGGACGAGCGTTGCGAAGACCAATGCAGCAGCTACTGGCATGCGGTGGCATTAAATTGATACGCCAATTGTAGTGCATTAGGAGCAATGAACGTGTACAGTGGAGGCACATGGAACAAAAAGAGAAAGAAGTGATACTCTACATTCACTGATTGGTCTATTCGGTTTCTGTGGGACCGGTTAAATGCCAGAGTTAATTGCATGCATAAGTACCGAGGTCACACGCCTTATATTCTTAGCAAAAATCGAAAACTGCAGTATGCCTTAAAAACGAAACCGGAGGGAGTATATAATTTTTTTAAAAAAGTTATGTACATAATTTTTTTTGAGCAAAAAAGTTATGTACATAATTTTGTTAGCAAAAAAGTTATGTACACAATTTATGTGACGGAGGCAAGACTGACTTCAGCAGCTCAGCTTTCGTTGTGCATAGTGTTAGCCATCAGACATTTGTATGTAGGGAGTCTCACTGCTCACGGTCTCACGGTCAAACTCAAAATCCAATTCCGCTTGCGCATATGCAGTGCATGCTCACCAACATGGAGCACACCCAGACGATCAGAAATTCGCTTGCTGGGGGCACGCGCAAGCCAAATTGGTATTGCGTTTCAAAGGGAAGAGATTCCTCGGACTAACAGGTTCATCTAACACCAGACATCTTTTATTCAACGGCTCAGGTTGCTAGTTTCTATGATTCCATCTAGTACCTAGTTTCCGCTAGAGTAAAATGCATGAGAGACCTTTTAACTTGTAGTGTTGTGTCAAATAGGTTCACCAACTTTGAAAATGTATTTTTGGATCCTTAAACTTGTCAGGCGTGCACCACAGGTCCAAAACGCCACAAGATGTCCTTTTTGTTGATGTGGCATCACTGACGTGGAATCCATGAAGTTGCAGCACACGTGAGGGGGCGGGACTGGCGTGGAAATATGCATGTTGCCCCTGACTTTCCTCTCTCATAGTTGTCCTGACTGTCCATCTTCCTCTCTCCCTCCATCACTTCCGCCTTGGTGCCCGACGACCCTCACTGCTGGCAAGGTGTTGTTTCCACACCGGCAATGTGCATGTTTCCACACCGGCCCGCCTCTGCATGTATGTTGTAGCTTCATGGATTTCACGTCAGCGACGCCACATCGGCAAAAAGGGCATCTCATGACGTTTTGGACCTGCGGTGCACACGCCTAGACAAGTTTAAGAACTCAAAAATGTGTTTTCATAGTTGGTGGACCTATTTGACACAACACTACAAGTTAACGGGTCTCCGATGCATTTTACTCTTTCCACTATATATTCTCCCGCTTAACCGTATGTTCAGATGTCAACAAATTCATACTACCTCCGTATCGAAATACTTGTCGTCATTGACTTTTTTCTTCAACTTTGACCATTCATCTTATTCAAAAAATTATGCAAGTACAATTTATTTTGTTTGCTATATATTTTACTATTGTATATATATTTTAAGCTTGACTTATCCTTTTACATATTTGTAATAATTTTTTGAATAAGACGAATGGTCAAAGTTATAAGAAAAAGTCAACGGCGACAAATATTTCGATACAGATGAAGTATATATTTTCCCTTTTTTTTGTTATAACTTGTTTCAACTCAATGGCTTGAACTGTCATGTGACCGAACAACTAAAATGCTTATTTCCAGTTCAAGTATAAATGGGTCAAACATTAATTTATTTGTATTTTAATTAATAAAATAGGAAAACATACCATAAGTATTTATTTGCCCCCTAAAACGTATCCATTTTATGTGAATTTTTAGGCAAACTCTGTGGTGGAATTTGGTGAAAATAGGTGAATAACACATACTTACTCTTTCAAATGAGTACATCTTTCGTCTTAGGAAAAAAGTATCAAACTTGTGCCTTGCATTTCAAACTTTGGGTGATTATTTCTCCGGGACATAGACCGAAGCAGAGAAATTTGAAAATTTGACACCTGATTCGAAGCCTCTTGACACTTGATTCGTAGCTTCTTCGAAATTTGACACTGCACACGAATTCCTTCAATACGAGGGACTCACCTCATTTTTTATCATTTCCTTTGCATTTGGGCCTGTATTCTCACGTGATGAGACAAAAATAACCCTGAACTATCTACACAACACGCACGCCGCACGCACGAGCAGAGGCTGTGCTCTGTTTTCTCCATCGCCGCGGCCGCGACGAACCCTAGCTCCGGCGGCGGCGTCGCTGCCCCTCGACCCACGCTGCCTCCGGTCGCTACCTCCCTTCGTTCCCCGCCGCTGCCGTCCCTCCACGCACTGCCTCCCTCCGCTCATCGCTCGGCCGCCCAAGCACGAGAGGCGGCATCAGCGGGAGGGCAGGACGACGGCGGTGAGCAGGGACAAGCCGCAGAGGGCAGGGCGGCAGCGGTGCTGGCGGAGGCTAGGGTTCGTCGTCCAGCAGAGGTCGCGGCAGGGAAGAGCACGGGCTTGTTCTCGCCATGTGTGTTGTGTAGATAAGGTTCAGAGGTATTTTTGTCTCATCACGTGAGAATACAGCCCAGATGGAAAGAAAATGATAAAAAATAGGACGAGTCTCTCGTATTGAAGAAATTCGTGTGCGGGGTGTTAAATTTCGAAAAGGCTACGAATTGGTGTCAAATTTCAAATTTCTCACCAAAACACGGTGAATTTGCAAGCACTGTCCAGTTCCAAGCTCTGAACTCTGAAGCGGGGCGCTTCCATGGACGGCCCTGCCCCCTCGCCGACGAGCGAGCTGCCGTTCCGCATCAGCTTCTCCGGCCACGGCGGCCACCTCCGGCTCGACCCTACCTCGCAATCGTCCAGCCCCATTCCCGACTTCGTTCCGGTACGTACGCAACCCACCACTTCGCCCAAAATCACCCGTGTTGTTCACTGAAATCTGTAAACCCTAAACCCGCCGCTGTTGTGGTGGCGACCGCAGCCGCCGGCCTACCCGCCTGGGAGCCCGAATAGCGTGAAGGAGTACCTCGAGGCGAACTACCTCAATCCCGAGCTCCACCTCCCCACTGCGGCCGATGCCGGGAGGGTGTGGGACTTGGACTGGTTCGCCCTGGCCAGGCCGCCGCTGGAGCCCTCCGCTCCCCGCACCATGCTCGCGCCCGCCTGGGAGCCACCTTTCCGGCGCCGCCGGGGGACGCAGTCCGCCTCGGAGTCGCAAGTGTGGGATCCTGAGTCCGTGCAGATGGAGATGGGCGAGGTGTTCGGTTCGGGGAACGGGGGGTTGGCGCCGCGGATGCCTGGTCCGGCGAAGGACTTCGTCAGGGGGAGCATCAACAACAGACCCTTTCGTCCGGGTGGTCTACTGGATGATGATGCTGAGGCAGCTGCATTGGAGAAGGCATTCCCAGAGGGTGCACGGAATGGTGATTGGGTACATGAGCTTATGACCGGTGGCCCGACGCAGGTTGCTCCTCCGGGGTTCCGCAAGGGATTGGAGTTGGGCCAGTTGAAGGTTTGTCCCTTACTAAATTTCTTTCTCTTTTGCCATGTAACCATAAGGATTGTTGTGGATGCACTAAACTTTCCCTGCGGCTGTTGATACTTTTCTTGTAGGAGTATAAAAGCCACTGGAAGTGTTTCCGGAATGGAGAACTTGTCGAGGAGCAACCTACATCGTCATCGAATGATACAATGGTAGTTAGAGCAACGTTCCACATTTTTGCACATTTTGCCATTATAGAGTTGTTATAGTCTGATTGTCACATTTTCGTGCAGGAAAAATACTCGGTGCAGTTTGATGATCTTTTCAAGATAGCTTGGGAGGAAGATGCTGCCAACAAGGCATTACATGAGGATGATGTTCAACAATCAGCTGAAGATGAGGGAACTGAAGGTACTTTATTGCTGTCATAAACCACATGAGTATATTCTCTTTTGGGTCTTGGCAAATTGTAATAGTTTAGAGATAATGGGCCATCGTTACCAATATGGCTACTAGCACATTATTAGGGCCTCCTTGGTTCCCGACCACGGATTACCCCGCTACAGGAGCCCATGCCACAACTCTCCCTGCCATGCTACAGTCAACAGAAAAGGCAGCTCGTGGCTGTGACGTCTGGAAAGGACGCCACAAACTGTGGCGCGGATGTGTGTGGCGTGGCCAGCTGTGGCTGGCCACCAAACACACCCTTAGTATTTATGTGTGTTTAACTCTTTGTTGGTTCTTGTTAAGCTTTTATTTTCCATTGGCAGGAGTTGGCGAACAAAAAGTTTATACATTGCAAGATGCTTCTGAGACTGTAACAAAGCTAGATGCTGAGAAACATGAAGTAGCTGCTATAAGTGATGATCCTGGAGCTCAAACAGACTTGGATCTAATGCTATCTGCTGAAGTTCAATATACACGAAGAGAATCAGGTGTATCAGGTGATGACAAGCCAACACAGGATGGCAAGGTAGGCACACTTATGCTTTATTTTGCATCTCATTTTCTATGATGTGCTTCTCGTTCCATAACCTTCATGGGTGGATAGTGTTGCAGAAAGTAGTCTCGCAATTATCAAAAGATAAATCATGGATGAATTGATAACAGCAATGTATCTCTATTTCGCTTAATAGATTTGGGCACTTGTTGGCGGGGACGAAGACATTGCGACTAACTTCTACAAACTCGTTCCAGATATGGCAATTGAGTTTCCGTTTGAATTAGATAAGTTCCAGAAGGAGGTAAGGTACTCACTCATAATCTTCTGTGCTTTCTATCCGTCTTCTCTGTACTGATCGTGGCATCTAGTAGAGTACACTACATCATCCAAAGAGCACATACTGCTCCTTTTTTACATAAACTTTGATAGGCACATTTGTTCTACATGCTTGTGGTTGTGATACTTTGTCTATATTTGCCCCACCTTAGCTTTCAAATTTACACTTCTACTACACACTCAAGTCACAACTTGAACCTGACAAGATTTGTATTGGGACTTAGGAGAGTTAAAGTGACCTGAATCACTATAGATATGTTGAGTACACACTCCCATTTTATTGTGCTAATAATGTTCACTGTCTAAAACTTCATGCTCTGCCGCTGTCCATTTTCTTTATGCACCAGTGTGAATTTCTTATGTGTTGTTAACAGCAATTTAGAAATTAATGAACGATGATGCTCTGACTTGGGAATGTTATTCTATGTTGTTTTGAAGTTAGTTCTGTGCATTGTTTTAATTCACAATTTAATCGCGTAACACAATGACTGCAAATAATGTTGTTCTTCATATTGTTTTTATCCTTACCGCATCATATGTTTTCTGAAAGCAAGACAAATTTGCATATCTCAGTGAGAACTTTAAAACCAAGTCCTGTCTACTCGTTTTCTAGTCCCTCCTGGACTACAAGATTATCATAGGAATTTTGAATGAATGAAAAAAATCAAGTGACATATATTTACTTTCCTGGCATGCATTTAGTTGCTATCACATAGCTATCTGTTTTTGAACTTAGAAAAATGGTTTTTAAATGCTCAGTAGTTAACTTATATTTTTCTATCTGTCAATCATAGGCTATATATTATCTTGAGAAGGGTGAATCAGTCTTCGTTGCAGCCCATACATCAGCAGGAAAGACAGTTGTTGCGGAGTATGCATTTGCTTTAGCAACAAAAGTATGACCTCCTTTGCTCCTTTTTCTTCTTTTTTGGTACCAGCTTGTAAATCCTGAGGTTCAGCACCAGCTTTGGTTAGAACGGAAGCTTTAACTTAGCATTACTCTTTGCTTTGAGAAGTGTGCAATTCTTAATTTCTGATAAGATTTCACTTTTACTTTTGTGAGTTGATCAATCTTTAGACTACATACTTCAGTGAACTATCTCTCGTCGCTTACCATAGTAGTTGGTTTAAACCCACACCCAATAAAAAGAAATATGTCACATGGATCTTTAGATGACATATAATCTTGTGATGCAGCATTGTACTCGGGCTGTCTATACTGCTCCTATTAAAACTATCAGCAACCAGAAATACCGAGATTTCTCTGGGAAGTTTGATGTAGGACTTCTGACAGGAGATGTCAGTATCAGGCCAGAGGCAACTTGTTTAATTATGACTACTGAAATATTGCGCTCAATGCTCTACAGAGGTGCGGACATTATACGTGATATTGAATGGGTAATCGGCTTCAGTTCTAATTTATTCATATTGTTCTGTGGCTTTAATTTTAAATATCATTTTATAATTTATTAGTGCTGATGTGTGTTAACTATACAATCAGGTAATCTTTGATGAAGTGCATTATGTAAACGACGCTGAAAGAGGTGTAGTTTGGGAGGAAGTTATTATAATGCTCCCGAAGCACATTAACATTGTTCTTCTTTCGGCAACGGTATGGATTTAAAGAAAATCACACTTTCCGCTACACTCACTATCAATCACATTCTGTGCACAGTATTGGCTGTTCAGATAGTTGCTCAATAATAGTTATGACAGTATAGCATCCTGATTCTATTTGCAGTTGCTTTTGATCTTTTGAAATAGTTGATGCATAACTGTAGCCTAGGTAAATTTTGCTGGGAAGTGCAATTGTCTCTGGCGAAGTTATTTAGTACGAAAATATGATATAATGCAATCACCCATATTTTGATCATCATGCAATAAAATGACATGTTTGCTGATGTTATTCATTCAAATTTTGGATGCTTGTATTCAATTGAAAATTGAATAGTACTGCATGGAAACATTATAACTGAAAATTGGCCCTCTAAATATGAGCTAGGGTTAATATCATAATTTAATGCAAAAATTACCATTTGAATGCATTGCAATAATTGAAATTTCTTTTGCTTGCTGTGAATAAATTTTGAGAACTCTATGTTATTTCTCTTGTTCAAATTTACTAGGGAGTTGAAGTGTTGAACCCTAATTGTTTCTTTGCAGGTTCCAAATACAGTTGAATTTGCTGACTGGATTGGTCGAACAAAGCAGAAGAAAATTCGTGTCACTTCGTAAGTGCAGTTCTTATGAATTTTTAGCTACTTGATTACACCATAGGCCCTTGTTATCAGTTGGTTTAGCCACCAGGCCGGTTTGAACTACCCAATTAGCTTCTTTCTCTTCTAGTCAATTGGTACATGGAATCTACCTTACTAGAAATTGGTACATGGAATCTACTTTACTAGTCAATGGAATCTATTCTAGTCAGTGGTATGACTACTTTCACGAGAGTGTTATTTTATCAACCATACATTTCATTTGTTTTCCATGACAGAATTGAAGTGGCTGCAGCCATTAAATACAACTAATTTCTATGGTATGAATAATGCATGTACTGAATTATATAAGAGGGAAACTACGATTGCTTGTACGATATCAAATGTGTTAGTGTATATATGTATGAGTGGCCCATATGGCCTGTGTAGCCCATAGAGGCCCATGTATAGCTAACTCTATATACCCACCCTTCTAGGGTTGGAAGAATAGACAAGGAATTATTCCCCAAACATGGTATCAGCTAGGTTTTCTTCTTCCCTCTCTCCTCCTCTCCCCTGAGCCGCCGGCGACCTCCCTGCCATGGCGAACTGGCCGCCGCCGCCCCCTCTCTCCTCCTACCTCCCTCTCTCCTACGCCTCTGCAGCCGCTCGCCGCCCTGCTCCCGGTGCGGGCGCGCATGGCCTGGGCGCGCACGGCCTCCAGGCCGGCCCTGCCGCCGCCTTCACCGCCGATTCGCGGCCCCCTCTACTCGATCCTGCTGCCGCTGCCGCCGCCTTCCACGTGGCGCAGCAGGGCGCGGATGCAGGGGCCGCGGATGCGCTCGCCGGCGCGGGCGCCGTGGCCGACCCTGCGGACCCGCGCGCCCATGCTGCGGGCGCGGGCGACCCTGCGAGCGCGGACGGCCCCGCGGACGCGGGCGGTCCTGCTGCCCACGCGGGCGCCTCGCTGCTGACTGTGCAGGGGGGAGGTCTGCCGGTCGCCGACGCCCTGGTAGCCGCCTACGGCCTCTCCCCTGCCACGGCGGCCGCCATCGTTGCGGCCGGTCCCGACGCCATGGCTGCTGCCCTCCGGATCTTCGGCGCGCACACGGGTCTTGCCAACTCCGCAGAGGCTGCTACCCTGGCTGCCACTCTCACGGGCAGCCCCGCCACCTCTGCTGCCACCGCCCCCGCTGCTCGTCCGGTGGGCGCGACGGGCACTTTGCTCCTCGGCGGCCCCGGTGTCACGCTCTTCCCCGACTACCCCCACGGTTCCCTCTACGGCGTGCCTCCGGCGACCGGACCCTTCTCCGCCACCGCCTTCCTCCGTGGGCTGTCTCCGCGTCCCTCCACCGTCGCCGCCGCCGACAACGCCCTCGCTGCGGCCCTGGAGAACGCCAAGACCGCGGCAGCCGCCGCTGAGGAGCGTGTGCGTGTGGCTGCCCTCGCCTGGGAGCACGAGCGCTCTACGGCCGACGCACTTGCTCGCCAGGTCGCCGAGGCGGAGCGCTTCCTCCACGCCTCTGCGGGGGAGCGCGTCGCCTCTTCTCAGCAGCCTCCGTCTACGGCTCTGCTCCAGCCGGGTGCTGGACCCCCGGGTGGCACGGACGACCCCATGGTCGCCTACCTCCACCTACAGGCCGCCGGGGTCCCGCACATCAAGAACCTGGTCACCGTCCTCCTCAACTCCAACTCCACCTCCTACGCTCGATGGAGGGACCAGATTCTCCTCGTTCTCCGCCGCTACGCTCTCGACAGCCACGTCCTCTCCGACACTCCTGCCCGTGCTTGCGACCCGGCGTGGCGACGCCGCGACAGCATCGCCATGTCCTGGATCTCTGGGACCATCTCCCTGGATCTCCAGGACATCGTGCGGACTCCGGATCCCACCGCGCGCGTGATGTGGCTTTCCCTCGAGACTCAGTTTCTCGGGAATGCTCAGACACGCGCCCTCCAGCTCGACGCCGAGCTTCGCACGCTCGAGCAGGGTGACCTGTCTGTGGCAGACTACTGCAGGAAGATGAAGAGCACGGCTGATGGGCTTCGCGACCTCGGGTACACAGTCCCGGAGCACGTCTTGGTCCTCAACGTCCTGCGGGGCCTTCCCAGCAGCTACGAGGCCGTGCGGACACTGCTTACGCACCAGCGGCCGCCACCCACCTTCCTGGAGGTCCGTGATGCCCTCACCCTGGAGGAGCTCACCCGGGGCCTCCACACACCTACCTCGACTACGTCTTCGTCTTCCACCTCTCGCGCACTCGTCGCTGCCGCACCACCGTCCTCCACCTCGCCGCCTGCCTCTCTCCTTGGTGCTCCTCCCCCTGGGCCGAGCGGGGGTGGGGGGGCCGTGGGGGTCGCCGAGGTCACCGAGGACGCGGTCGTGGGGGTCGTGGGGGTCGTGGGACGCCCACCCAGGCTCCGACCCCTCTCGCTCCTCTCCCCGGCGGTGCGCCCTGGCCGACCTTCTCCAACCCGTGGTCAGGGCGTATCTCCATGTGGCCCCACCAGGGTCAGGGAGGGGGGCCTCGTTCCCCGCACCAGCCGGCGGCCATGGTCACGAGTGCTACCTCCTACGCGCCGACCTGGACTCCACCCCCTCCGCCCAGCTCGTCGTGGCCGGGGGGGTGGGATCAGGCTGCCTTGGCGCAGTCCTTCAGCACTGTGGGGTTGACGCCGCCCGTTGGCACCGAGTGGATCGCCGACTCGGGTGCCTCTTACCACACCACTCCAGATGCGGGTATCCTTTCTTCTGTCCGACCTCCTCACCCCTCTTGTCCCTCTTCCATCATGGTCGGTGATGGCTCTTGTCTTCCGGTCACTTCTGTGGGGACTGCTCACGGTCCTTTTCGTCTCTCTGATGTCCTTGTTGCTCCTCAGATGGTTCACAATCTTCTTTCCATTCGTCAATTTACAGCTGACAATTCTTGTTCTGTGGAGTTTGACACTTCTGGTCTTTCTGTGAAGGATTTGGCTACCGGGCGTCCACTCCTCCGATGTGACAGCACCGGGCCCCTTTACACCCTTCGGCTTCCTGTCTCCGCTGCCTCTACTTCACCTTCGTCTTCCTCGTCAGCTGCTCTCGTCGTGACACCGTCTTCCACCACCTGGCACCGCCGCCTCGGTCATCCCGGCCGAGATGTTTTGGCTCAGATTAGTCGTAGTGGAGATATCTCTTGTACTAGGACTACTGCTGAGCACCTCTGTCAGGCATGCCAGCTTGGCCGTCATGTTCGGCTTCCTTTTTCTTCTTCTTCTTCGCATGCTTTGCATGCTTTTGATCTTATCCACTGTGATTTGTGGACTTCTCCTGTACTCAGTATTTCTGGTTATAAGTATTATCTGGTGATCATTGATGATTTCTCTCACTACTGGACCTTCCCTCTGCGTGCCAAGTCTGACACCTTCCCCACCCTTCTTCACTTCTTTGCCTGGGTGTCCACTCAGTTCGGCCTCACTGTTAAGGCCGTCCAGTGCGACAACGGTCGTGAGTTCGATAACTCCACCTCTCGCTCCTTCTTTCTCACCCGAGGTGTTCAATTACGTATGTCTTGTCCGTATACTTCACCACAGAACGGCAAGGCCGAGCGCATGATTCGGACCACGAACGATGTCATGCGCACTCTTCTGATCCAGGCCTCCCTGCCCTCGCGCTTCTGGGCAGAGAGCCTTCACACCGCCACCTACCTTCTCAACCGTCTTCCTTCCACCGCTTCTCCCGCTCCGACTCCTCACCACGCTCTCTTCGGTACTCCTCCCACTTACACTCACCTTCGTGTCTTCGGGTGCGCTTGCTACCCGAATCTTGCTGCCACTGCTCCTCATAAGCTCGCACCTCGCTCGACACGTTGTGTGTTCCTTGGTTACTCCCCTGACCATAAGGGGTACCGCTGCTACGATCTCACCTCTCGTCGGGTTCTTATCTCCCGACATGTTGTGTTTGACGAGTCGGACTTCCCCTTTTCCTCCTCCTCCACACCCACTCCGGATCCTGATGTTGAGTCCATGTTTTCTGACCTGGTGGTGTAGCCGCCTGTTTCTGTTTTTCCTTTTCCAGCAGGTTCTTCAGGTACACCACTGGCCCTGGCTCCTACGGCGGCGCCTGAGCCTCCTCTTGCACCACCCGCGGTTCCGGTGCCATTCGTCGCACCTGACGTGGGCTTGGTGCTTTCGGCCGGGCCACGCGTGGCCCCGGCGCCCCTCGCCGCGCCACGCGCGGCCCCGGTGCCCCCGGCGCCCCTCGCCGCGCCACACGCGGCTCCGGCGCCTCCTCCCGCGCCACGCGCGGCCCCACCACCACCTGCACGCTACACCCAGCCCGTGCAGGTGTACCAGCGTCGTCCGGTGCCTCCACCGCCGCTGCCTTCTCCGGCTCCTCCACCAGCGGTGCCTGTAGACTATGTGCCTCCTCTGCGCCATGTCTACGGGTGCCGCTCCACGGCTCCGCCTCCACCACCGTCACCGGAGCCGTCTCCGCCTCCTCCACCGGCGCCCACACCGCCTCCGCCGCCGCCACCGCCGCCTCCACCACGTCGCTCTCGGGTGGAGTCGGCCGTGTACCACCCGCCGGTCATCCATCGGGATCCTCGCCACACCCATCCCATGGTGACCCGGCAGGCGGCCGGGGTTCTTCGGCCGCGGGCTCTCTCCGCCACCGAGGGGGAGCCGCGGCTTTCTCCGATCCCGACATCGGTTCGTGAGGCTCTGGCAGATCCGCACTGGCGTCGTGCGATGGAAGAGGAGTACGGAGCTCTTCTTGCCAACCAGATTTGGGACCTTGTGCCACGTCTGTCGGGTTGCAATGTGGTGACCGGCAAGTGGATTTGGACGATCAAGCGCCGTGCTGATGGTACTCTGGAGCGCTACAAGGCGCGTTGGGTCCTTCGGGGGTTCACTCAGCGTCCCGGTGTGGACTATGACGAGACTTTCAGTCCAGTGGTGAAGCCTGCTACAGTGCGCACGGTTCTCTCTTTGGCTCTCTCTCGGTCTTGGCCCGTGCACCAGCTTGATGTCAAGAATGCATTTCTTCATGGCACTCTGACCGAGACAGTCTACTGCAGCCAGCCAGCAGGGTTTGTGGACTCCAGTTGTCCGGATTTGGTCTGCCGGTTGAACAAGTCTCTCTATGGTTTGAAGCAGGCTCCTCGGGCATGGTACTCTCGGTTTGCCACCTTCTTGCTAACACTGGGGTTTATTGAGGCCAAGTCAGATACTTCGTTGTTCATATATCACCATGCTGATGGGGTTGCCTACCTCCTCCTCTACGTTGATGACATTGTTCTGACTGCCTCCAGTCCACAGCTACTTCAGCGGATTATCACCTCACTTCAGCAGGAGTTTGCCATGAAGGATCTGGGTCAGCTTCACCACTTCTTGGGCGTCACAGTTGAGCCCCGTCAGACTGGTCTTCTCCTTCACCAGCGTCAGTATGCCCTGGATATCCTGGAGCGTGCCGGGATGACTGATTGCAAGCCTTGCTCCACTCCTGTTGACACTCAGGCGAAGCTGTCTGCTACTCTGGGTGATCCTGTGGCTGATCCTACTGCTTATCGGAGTCTTGCTGGAGCTTTACAGTACCTCACTTTCACCCGACCGGATCTCACCTATGCTGTCCAGCAGATCTGCCTCCATATGCATGATCCACGGGAGTCCCACCTTGCTGCGCTGAAGCGCCTTCTTCGCTACGTCCGAGGCACTGTTGACTTTGGCTTGGTCCTTCACCGGTCTCCGTCTGCTGAGCTGGTAGTCTACACTGACGCTGACTGGGCGGGGTGCCCGGACACGCGCCGCTCTACCTCAGGTTATGCCGTCTTCCTCGGCGGCAACCTGATCTCCTGGTCGTCCAAGCGACAGCCGGTTGTCTCCCGCTCGAGTGCTGAGGCGGAGTACCGAGCTGTTGCTAACGGCGTGGCTGAGGCGTCCTGGCTCCGACAGCTCTTGGCTGAGCTCCACAGCCCGCTCACCAAGAGCACGCTCGTCTACTGCGACAACGTCAGCGCCGTGTACCTCTCCACCAACCCGGTTCAGCATCAGCGGACGAAGCATGTGGAGATTGACTTGCATTTCGTTCGTGACCGGGTGGCCATTGGCGATGTTCGGGTTCTCCATGTACCGACCACCTCCCAGTTCGCTGACATCTTCACCAAGGGTCTTCCCTCCTCGACCTTCTCGGAGTTCCGGTCCAACCTCAACGTAGCCAGTGGCTAGTTGTGGCTGCGGGGGGCCTTGTGTGTGAGTTTCTTTCTTTGTTGGCCAGTCTTGTACACCGCTGCGCCGGTAGTCCAGACTGCGGGGGGTGTTAGTGTATATATGTATGAGTGGCCCATATGGCCTGTGTAGCCCATAGAGGCCCATGTATAGCTAACTCTATATACCCACCCTTCTAGGGTTGGAAGAATAGACAAGGAATTATTCCCCAAACAAAATGCACATAAGCTGCAAGACTAGAAAAAATAATGGCTTAGGCCTTGTTTGTTTCAGCTTGTAGATTATGAAAAGCAACTTGCAGATCGTAACAACCTCAAGCCGGGGGAGTAGATTGTTGGATTTTAACAATCTTTCCTGTGGATGGTTACAGTCAGGGGTGCGAAAATGCTTATTTTTCAGCTTGTGATTTAAAATCTACAATCCCAAGCTGAAACGAACATGTATGGCCTTGGATTTCAGGATCTATGAAAATAATTTGAGCTTGTCGGCGCATACTATCCAAGGACAATGATTGTCCTATGTACCACAATGAAAGATGATCGTAGAAAAGGGTTTATCCTCTCTTTGTTAATATATATGATTAATGAAATTAGACTGCGACAAATTGCTAACGTTGCACAAAATGATACATTAATAGGCCCAAACCTGGTAGCATTTTAGTGAGGATTTTAGACCAATATGATACATATTGGTTGGTTAACATTTTGAATTTAATATGCCAATCTTGATTGATTCAACTTAATGTCAATACACCTATATAATAGTTACAAAATCGGACAAATCTGAGTGGTGGAACCCAAAGGGCCATGCTTTAAATAAACAAACTTGGTTGAGGGATACCAATGAACTCAATTGTTTTGAAGGGACTTGATTCCACATAAGTGGATGATATGGGGTATTGATCAATAATGTTAGATTATAGGGGTTTGATTGCAGAATGCTTAACTGTTAAGTGGCTAATAGTGTAGTTTTGCCTTATGTTCAAAATTTTAATATTCTTAGATACCTGCAGCTCTAATTTTGATCACACAGTACTGTTATTATGTGTTTACCAGGACCAACAAAAGGCCTGTTCCACTTGAGCATTGCTTGTTCTACTCTGGAGAAGTGTACAAAATATGCGAGAGGGATACCTTTCTTACTCAAGGATTTAGAGAAGCAAAAGATTCTTTCAAAAAGAAAAATTCAAACAAGCTTGGAGTGAAACCTGGTCCAAAGTCAGGAACCCCTGCAGTACGTGCTGGAACTCAAGGCAAAACCCCAGATACATCAAACAGGGGGAGAGATCAGAAGTACCCAAAGCACCACAATGCCAATTCAGGATCAACAGGAGTTCCGCAAAGCTCTTCGGGACCAAAGAGACCAGACTCTTTATTTTGGATGCCGCTTGTGAATAACCTTCTGAAGAAATCCCTAGTGCCTGTATGTGAGAGAATAACTTTTGTGATTTCTCTATCATGCGATCATGACATTATTAGTTCTGCTGGACCTCTTTCTTTTTCATCATTTACATTGAATTCGTTTCATTCTTCATTTGTACGCTGAAGCCAATCTCAACCTGTTGTGAAATGACAATTACTCTCAACATTTAGTTATGGGTTCTACTTGTCCCTTTTATCAAAATCTTTTTGTTATTTCACATTAGAAAAAGGTTTATCTGATCATTTAGATGGTCCTTTTGCAGGTGGTGATCTTTTGTTTCTCAAAGAATCGTTGTGATAGATCGGCAGAAAGCATGTTCGGTGCTGATCTCACCAGTAGTTCGGAGAAAAGTGAAATTCGTGTCTTCTGTGACAAGGCGTTTTCACGCCTAAAAGGATCTGATAGGAACCTTCCACAGGTGATCTAATAGGTCATAAAATTTAGTGCTGTGCCCCTGTGAGCCTTTTCTTCAATCAGTGCTTTAAACTTTGATCTCCTTCATAGGTTGTGGGAATACAAAGCCTTCTACGAAGAGGAATTGGAGTGCACCATGCTGGGCTTCTCCCTATTGTGAAGGAAGTAGTTGAGATGCTATTCTGTCGTGGTGTGATCAAGGTTATGCTTTGAACATCTGGATGCTGTTTTACCAAGTACTAACCAATGCAGCAGCTCTTTCCCTTTTTGTTTCTTTCTTTCTTTTTTCATGATGCTGTTTGTCATAGTAGTTTCACTTGAAGCTTGTAGGTAACTAGTCCATGCATGAACTCTAGTATATGGGACTGTTGGATGTTTGCTGAATTTGGAACAAAAAATTGTAAATGCTGACCACTGCTTAAGTCCATCCTGTCCTGCAGTTATGCACAACCCATACCATGCACAGAAGGTGTTCTTTAACTTGAAACAGTATTAGAGAAACGATATTTGTGATCACATCACACTTTCGTCAGTTGCTCCCGAAAAGTTCCTTAAAAAATGCTCCAGTGACAAATATAGCATGTTCTGGTATAATCATCTCTTAGTTAACCAAATGGTAAAACTTTTGACTCTCTTGAACTCATTGCAGGTACTGTTTTCCACTGAAACATTCGCAATGGGTGTTAATGCACCAGCAAGAACGGTGAGATTCTATGTGTGCCTAATAAAGTGTTTCAATGCTTCTGTATCTTGAACAAATCTCTCTAGCATTTGACAACATTTATTTACATGTTTCTG
This sequence comes from Cenchrus fungigraminus, assembly GCA_036936925.1. Taxonomy (NCBI): domain Eukaryota; kingdom Viridiplantae; phylum Streptophyta; class Magnoliopsida; order Poales; family Poaceae; genus Cenchrus; species Cenchrus fungigraminus. The sequence continues at coordinate 126,460,570 of CM072773.1, forward strand.
TTTCTACATATTCTGTTGTTTTCTGTTCACTGTTACATGTGATGCATTGCTCAGCATTTCTTTGTCGGAAAGAGAACTCATCTAAACATTGATGCTCGAGAGACACAGCTGCATGCGTTGATTCCTTGTTTCATTGTGCACTTTTGGGTTCAGTGAACTGTAATTATGCTTAGATGCAGTTGCTTTTCCCACGCCTTTAAGCTCAGGATTGTGGAGCTAGTTCTGAGCGTGTTTTTGTTAACCCAACAGGTTGTATTTGATTCCTTAAGAAAGTTTGATGGAAAAGAACACCGAAAATTGCTTCCAGGGGAGTATATTCAAATGGCTGGACGGGCTGGCAGGAGAGGACTTGATAACATTGGTACAGTGATCGTTATGTGTCGTGATGAAATTCCTGAAGAAAGTGATTTGAAAAATTTGATTGTTGGAAAACCAACTCGATTGGAGTCTCAATTTCGATTAACATACACTATGATACTACATCTTCTACGTGTGGAGGAGCTGAAGGTATTACCTATGAACACTTATCATTGTACATCGTTTGTTAGACTCTTCTTTTTTCAATCTCAGCTCCAGTTTGATATGAATTTGCACCTGGGCCTGCTCAATCATCTTTTGATTCGTTATACCTGTCATTTTTGAATTTTGGAGTTTCGACTGAAAATAGAATTAGACGAGACAATGTTCATATCACCCTCTGTGCTTCTCTAAAGTACTTCATATCTTATGTGTGTATTATGATGAATGTGTGAAAATCAATATGGTAGAATCATTTCTGGAATAATGACACCCCCCTATTTATTCAGCATGTTAAGGGTAGTTGTGTGATAGTATGTGTGGGTTATGGATATTTACTGCCCTTACCTACATATGGTTGCCCATTAGGCTCTTGAAATGCCACGTAAGTGCAAACTACCAGGTGATACATCAGAGTATCAGACTATTACACTACTGCCCTCTTTTGATGTTTACAGTTAAAATTGGCACTTCTTTTCGTGGGCGTGGGAGGAAAATACAGTAGATTGTGCTATGGCAATTTTACTTCCAATTGGAATGTATTTAGTACATGACACTGTTAAATTTCACTCTCTTTTAAACACTGATTTGACTTCAGGGGGGGGGGGGGGTTATTTTTAGTAATGGACCAACACTGTAAAGAATGTTGTGGTACACCCTTTGTTATGCATAGGGAAACTAATATACTTAAATGATGATTTTTCTTATAGGTTGAGGACATGCTCAAGAGAAGTTTTGCAGAATTCCATGCACAAAAGAATTTGCCTGAGAAGGAGAAGCTACTTTTACAAATGCTTCGTCAACCTACAAAGACAATAGAGTAAGACACTGAGACATACACATACTCATGGTTACCTGATTGATACAGTGGATACCAACACATTGAATGTGAAATTGCAGATTCTACATAAGAATGGTAACAGAAAATAGTGAAGTTTTATTGACATAAAATGATAAAAAACTAAAACTTGAAGAATTGGTGTTTTATTTATGATTTTGGTAGGCAAAGCAAAGAATTACTGTCCCTGAATCCCCCCCAATATGGACTGAAAAGGTTTGTCTAAATTGAAATAACAAGTGCACATGCAATCTAATAGACGATGATTGGGTTACATAAATGCAGAGATCTAGGTATTGAACCTGGATAGGCTTAGAACTGCACATAGCTCCAAAATTATGGGAGCCTATTAGAAAAAGCCATGGAATTGACCTAAACAACTGTCTTGTTAGAAGGAGATTTTCGCTATCAGATAGCCTCTATCTCTGATCCGTGGGTCGGTGAATGAATGAGTTTTGGGATATAGAGAACATGGACATTTCCTTCTCAACTTGGATGTTAGCACCAAATCAGTGTGTCTAGCAATGTGTTAGACAAATATATGTCACACATGTGTATATGGGCATGTGCTTCTGTGGCTGTTCAGCCTGCTGGTTGTATTAGATTGATTAGAGATTAGAGATAGGAGGAGATCCTAGTCCATCTCTGTTTCTATAAGTCCTAAGATCTCCTCACCCCTATATATTGTAACCCATATCCCCTATCAATCTAATCTAACATTCCACGCAATCCTATTGCTTTCACAATGTATGCATTTTCGGTTCTCTTGTTTGTTATCATAATTTTGTTGCAGTGTGTGATAAGCTTTCATTGTACATCTGAAGTACTGATATAAGTGTAGTATCCAGTATTTATATTTGCACTGAACTTAGTTTTTTTAATCTCTTTGCCTTATCTTATATGTGTATTGTTGTATTATAAGTTGCATAAAAGGAGAGCCTTCAATTGAAGAATACTATGAGATGGCATTAGAAGCTGAGGCACATAGGGAATCTATAACAGAAGCAATTATGCAGCTGTCCAGTTCTCAACAGTTCCTTATGCCTGGGAGATTGGTGGTCGTTAAATCTGAATCTGTATGCCTTCATCATATTTGGTTTTCTCTTTACACACTTGACACTTCCTCGTTTTCTGTCAGTTCCTTTTGGGAGTGATTTATATTTACATAGTTGCAGTACTTTACTTTGCAACGTTCAACAGTTATAAAAACTCAATAAAAGGTTCTTGGCACTTGGGACTCCACGTCTTCTATATGTATTAGCAAGGATACGGAAATAGCGCATAAAGAAATACGAGAAACTTAAAAGAAACCAATGCATTTTTTAATGTTCCAAATTGAAGTTTAAAACCTCTTGTTAAATTATTGCCAGACATCCGATCCAAACTCCAAAAGGAAACTAAAAATTGTGTGACTTTAGAATCCACAAACATGGTACTATCTTTGGTTATAACTAATCTTGAGCTTGACAACAAGCTTAGCTTGATATCAGCTTATTCTTTGCTTAAGGTGAACTAAATTTACGCGCTTAGCACCTCCACTTTTAATGCTGAGAACTAAAATTAACCAGGCAATTTAAGCAAGTACTTTGGAAGGTTCTATTTATTTGTTTTGGAGGCTACCATTCTATCATTAATACCATAACCATATGTTTGAACCAGCCTGATTATTTTCATATTACTGTTACATGTGCTATAGTTGCATCTCTTCCACATTTAAACCCTATGTTTTTAACATATTGACAGGATGATGATCACCTGCTTGGTGTTATACTTAAATCTCCATCTCAATCACTAAATAAATACATTGTCCTTGTATTGACTGGTGATTGTAATTCATCTGCATTATCCCCTGTGTTGTCCAATAAAACTGAAAAGGGACCTGGGGATTTCCAACAAGGGCACTTTATTATCCCGAAAGGAAAACGTGGCATGGAGGATGAGTATTTCTCATCTGGCAGCTCACGAAAAGGTTCAGGTGTTATCAAAATCCCCCTACCATACAAGGGGGATGCATCTGGAATGGGCTTTGAAGTCAGAGCAATAGAGAAAAAGGAGATCATCAGTATATGCACCAGCAAAATAAAGATTGATCAAGTCAAACTCCTTGAGGATTGTAACAAAGCTGCTTACTCCAAAACTGTTCAACTGCTTATAAAAGAGCAACCAGATGGAACTAAGTATCCTCCTGCTTTAGATGCAATAAAAGGTACAGCTTTTCTGCATGACTAGAGTATTTGTTTTGTGCTATCTTATTGAAATTTTGATTGGCTAGCGAAGGACTCAGCTATTTAAAACAGTGTTCTAGTCTTCTAGATTTGCTTATGATTCTGTTAGTCTTGTAAGTTTGACAGGGTAAATGGGTGTTCTCATGCATTCTCGTGGCTTTATCACCAAACTCCTAAGCATTTGTTTGGATCTGGCAAAATTTGAGTGACCAAAGAGATAGAATATTTGGAAATTTCAAATGAATATGGAAAGAATTTGACCATGTAGGTTGTAACTGTGATTAGGTTGTGCTGAAACATCTGAATATTCTAGTTAAAACTCAAAACCAAGTGATGCTGTACTTGAAATGCCATATATGTTTATCTTAAATTATGTGCACAATTTTTTTTCCCTAGCCTGTTATTTTTCTGGTTTTAGAGAGATGAGTGGGTTAGAAAACAATTCAACATTATTATCAACTGGATATTTTTGTTCAAAAATTGTAGAATGGCATGAGTGTGTTGGCCTGCATGACCCTGAAGTTCTTGAGCAATATCAGCACATGTGTTATATTTACATTTTTCGTTCTGAATTAGGACCATCATGGCCACACACTGACTTCTTCTAGTTGTTTTATAAACTTTATAACTACTTACTGTGGTCATTTGATGCAATACAGATCTAAAATTGAAGGACATTGATTCTGTTGAAAGCTACATTGCATATCACAGACTACTGCAAAAAATGTCTGAAAACAAGTGCCATGGTTGTATAAAACTGAAGGAGCATATATCATTGATGAGGGAACAAAAGGTGTACAAGGATCAGCTGAATGAATTGAAATTCCAGATGTCAGATGAGGCGCTTCAACAGATGCCAGAGTTTCAAGGCAGAGTAAGACTTCTTGTGTACTCTTTCCTCTCGTTGCCCTGTTGTATACATGAAGGAAAACGGTTCAAGCGATTATAGCCATTATCTGTGTAGCATGGGAAAAAAACACCTGATATTGTCATTTCTTCAATTGCTTTGCGTTGGGTGTACATGAGATGTTTTTGGTCCCAGTCCTGTACCAGAACAACAGTTTGCTGGTCTTATTTACATTAGTCATATGTACCAATCCATACAGGATCACAAAGTTTGGTGAAAATCATTAAGACCTAGGTGAATGTCCATACAGGATTGTTAAGACCTAAGTTCACATGAAATGCTTATATGGCTATTATCAGCCTTTTCAATAATGAAATATGTCTCGCTAGCCACATCTGACTTCATTTCTATTTCTATACCTTCGAGGTTGTTTTCTGACACTTCAATTTTTCCATCACTGCAGATTGATGTACTAAAGGTAATGAACTACATTGATTCTGATCTAGTTGTGCAACTTAAGGGACGAGTAGCCTGTGAAATGAACTCCGGAGAGGAGTTAATATCAACAGAATGTCTGTTTGAGAATCAATTGGAGGAACTAGAACCTGAAGAAGCCGTGGCCATTATGTCTGCATTCGTCTTCCAACAGAGGAATGCATCAGAACCATCTCTTACTCCAAAATTGGCTGAGGCCAAAAAGAGGTTATATTTTGTTTTTTCTCCCCTATTTTAGTTTCTGCCATGATCCATCTTAAGAATCTCAGCTGTATTTCCTCAGGAGACATGTTTGAAGGACCTCTTGCTCTTGTATTTTTGTCTGTATTAGGCTTTATGACACAGCAATCAGACTAGGACGGCTCCAAGCTCAGTTCAAGGTGCCTGTGGATCCTGAGGAGTATGCACGTGACAATCTCAAGTTTGGCCTCGTCGAGGTTGTCTACGAGTGGGCAAAGGTACATACATCGTCGCAGGAACACTTCTTCACCAAGATGAATACTGGATTGAAATGCCATTTTCTGTTGCATTAACGCAGGGAACTCCTTTCGCCGACATATGTGAGCTGACAGATGTATCCGAGGGGCTCATTGTAAGAACAATAGTTCGGCTGGATGAAACATGCAGAGAATTCAGGAATGCGGCGTCGATAATGGGGAACTCTGCACTGTACAAGAAGATGGAGGTTGCGTCCAATGCTATTAAGCGTGACATTGTGTTTGCAGCAAGCTTGTATGTCACGGGAATCTGATACCTGCAAGCTTGTAGTTGTAGTCGCTTTCGTTGTTACCCCTGCTGTGGTGGATCTCCGATTTGTTGGTGCAAGTGTAAGCTTAGCCGTAGTAAGAACCAAACAGCTCGATGGATGACAATGATGCCTAATGGAAGTTGAACGTGCCCGTCAGCAGGCCTGAAATCGGGATAGTAATGTGAATTTGATGCCTAATGCAATGAGAAACTAGACTGCAAAGCTGACGCTGAGCTATAAAAACTTTGGGTAATTATCAATCTTAGGAACAATTTACGTAAAGAATCATCTTTGGTTTGATAAATCTCTGCGTGGGGTCTACCTCGCCTCACTTTAGGTCACGGTACTGCGACGATCTTCTCAAAATCTGTCCTTCAGATCTCAGCCAAGTGATCGAGTGCTGGCATACACGAGAGAGAGAGAGGCATCCACAAGTCAGCGAGGGAGGTTGTCAAAAAAAAAGTCAGCGAGGGAGGGAGGAACAAGCCGGAGAAAGCAAACGCCCAGGTCCGTCCAAGTCAAGTTGCTGGGCTGTCTCACTACGTGGGCCACTACCTCCAAACTGGGCCGTTGAAACATCCAAGATTCCAAGCCCAAACGGTAGGGAGCCGCCGCAGCGCTGCGCTGCACGCCTGCCTGCACCCGCGTCTCCGCGCTCCCCGCCTCTGGTTCTCCCGGATAGTACCACATCGCTAGCTGAAGGCTGGTGAGGCGGTCGAGCGAGCTATACGCCCCGTTCGTCAGGCTTATCAGCCACCAGGCTTATCAACCACCAACCAGCAGTACTTTTCTCTCAGAAAAAATCAGTCACCAACAACCAGTCAGCAGTACTTTTCTCTCAGAACAAACCAGCACCAGCCACCAGTAATCAGCCAAGCGAACAGACCGATAAAGCAAGACGCAGGGCAACGTCTCAACTCATACCTTTCTCGGCCTTTTGGCTAAGATCAAGTGTAGTATTTGTTCTTATCAGAGGTTATGTATCCACTTCGATATTAAATTTATTTTTTGTGGGAGAGTCCACCACAGTGGCTTGCCACTGGGCCCCTCGCGTGTCGCCCAGCCGTTGCACTGCTGGCAGGGCCTGGCGCACCCCGACCAATATCAAAAGAAATATTATCTTTCAATTAAACTAGAAAAATAGAAAAACTAGATTAAAAATAAATTTAAACGAATACTATGTGTATGTATTTTGCTTAAAAATTGAGAGGTCAAAACATTGTTTTATAAACAAATTGAGGGCATCTCGCCTGTACATTGTGATTGATCTTTTCAAAATAACGTTAATCCGAGTTTAACAAATTCTTTGCGATTCGTGAAACAGAGACGTTCTTCTTGCAAAAGAAGCAAAGCTTTAGCAAACCACCCCCCAGCCGGAAAACCCCCCTTTGAACCCACGGCGCCACTCTTCAAAAAAAAAAAAAAAAACCCACGGCGCCGCCGGAGCCACGAGCCCACGGGGTGACCGGAGCAACCCGTTCTCCTGCAGCAGCAGGATCAAATCCCCCACTCCGGCGCAGCGACGCGGGCGGAGGCCACGATGACGGTGCGCGCGTCCCACCTCCGCGCGCTCCTCTCGCGAGCGCTCGCTCCCAGCCTTCCCCATCCACCTGCTCGAGCTCTGCCTCAGGTAATCTCACCGCCGTCTCTCTCTCTCGTCCCTGGCGGCTGCCGAGCGCGGGATCCTCTCTCACCCTTCGTGTAGTGAGGCCGAGATGTCGTGATTAATTTTGTAGTTTTTTCTTCCTGCTGCAGATCGCCGGGCCGGGTGCGTCTCAGTTCGGAGCGGCGTTCCTGGGCCGCGCGCGCTTCTTCTCCGCCGACGCCTCGACTGCGGCGCAGGGCGCGTCGAAGACCCCGGCCGCGGCGGTGGCGGCAGCGTCGGGCGGGGATGGAGGGGGTGAGGGGCAGTCTGGGAAATCTGAGCAAGGGGACGCCGGAAAATCCGTCCGCGGAGGGGTGAGTCATGGCTTGTAATCGCAATTGGCACTGGATGTAGGGCCAAACACACACGGTTGCTCTGAAATCTTTCGTTTGACTCGAATCAGTAGTGACCTAGCGGCCAACTGGAGGACGGTTTCTCATTTCTGCTGGGCATTCCACATTCCTCAGGGTAAAACTGTCAAAGGCATATTCCTCACTTGATACGAATTGCTTTCTTGCAGCCAGTGTCGTGGCTCAGTTTTCTACTGCTGGTCGTGACTGGAGGAGGGATAATCGTCTACTACGACAAAGAAAAGAAGCGTCACATTGAAGGTAGATTACTATGGTGAGTCGGTGTTATTGTTTCATGTCATGCTAGGACTGCATCTAGTGGTGAATAGAAAGATCTTCAGGTTGGTATCATGTGTACTGAATGGAGGAAACAGCAACAGTAGTTAGCCAAATTTGGGTTATGTTGAGCCAATCAGCGAAAGCAGTTCATGATGTCTTGAGTGGATTTCACATAGGTCACATGGTTAAATTGAGTCAAGAGATATTTTCCACATTATGTTAAAGCCGTAGTTTAGCCTAATATATACCTCTATAGTACCATAGCTGCACTTCCATGTGATTTCAAACTGTCTAATTGTATATTCGAATGCTCGAACCCATCTAAAAAAAATCTGGCTAGTCTTTCTAATGATCTCTTGCTAACGATATGCCATGGCAATATGGGATGCTGCAATGGGAAAGATAAGGTTTTGTGTGTATGATACGCACGCACACTGAATGGGCATGGGTCACGAGTGTCATGCTGGTGGTGAACTGATTGGTGTAGACGTGCAGTTTATCGGCTTCCAAATCTTTTTTTATTGAGAATTCAGCTTCAGCCTCAGAGTCTTACTAATTCCCCATGTCAATAGCCTCCATTTGCCAGCACGAGTGCTGTACCTTGCTATTATACCTAGTTACCTACCTACTAAAATTTGATGTTTTGGAATGCATTATTTACACAATAAAATTATAAACACATTGTCTGATGTTCTTATGTCCACGTTATTGTATTTCCCGAACTAGGAATTTACAGCTTCCATTCATTCTGCCATAACCTACTTTGGTGTCTAGCATTTTTATCTTTTATTCAGCGTTTAAGTTTTATAAAAACTATGTAAAGTACCTATCTCTTTGTCTGAAAAGTTCTTTTTTTCCGGGAAAAACATGGTAACTATTGATGAGATCATCATTAAGGGAAGATATATCTTACTGAATGTGTCAGCCATGTTGGAGCAATTTATGATTTCAGATATTTCCTGTCAATTATTACGCATCATTCGTCACTACATATAAAATGGCGAGCCATACCTTGCCAGCTGCCTAAGCTTGCCCCACCCTTAGCAACAATTTTGTCAGTCTACACCAATGGACAATAAGTTAAAGACTAATGATTTGCTTGCATTTTTTTGTAACCGCTGCTGTCATTTTTATGCTGTTTTAGCTTGTTTGTAAATACGTATGCATGGGTTTTAAGTGCACATATACAAACTATACAAAAAGTTGTATGGAACAATAAACTTGTTAAACAAACAATATAAATGTGGCTATTGTTGCTCTTGTCATACTTCTTTATGGCAGCAGGGGAAGTCAGAAACCATATTATAGGGCCAGTGGAACCATTGCTAAAACTTTGTGTAATCATATCTTGTTTGATAAATTGTATTTTGTTTTAACACCATTGCATTATGATAAAATCATTACCCTGGTTCAGAATTGGATCTCCATGTGCTATTTTAGTAAGCATTGCAAACCCTTCTACAAATTGAGACATGTGCCTTTTAGAAGTAGTATCAGCATAGTAGGAAGGTATCAGCTTCCTTGAACCTAATAGCTGTTTGAATTTCTCATAATATTTTCTGTTTCATCTCACCCAGAATTGAAGAATAGAACAAGTGCTGTGAAGCCTGAACAGTCAGTAGGTGCTGCAGCCATTGGCGGTCCATTCAAGCTTCTGAATCATGATGGGAAGCCTGTCACTGAGAAGGATTTCTTGGGCAAATGGACTTTGCTTTATTTTGGATTCACACACTGTCCTGACATTTGTCCAGATGAGCTCCAGAAAATGGCTGCAGCGATTGACAAAATTAGTATGTTAATTTGATTCTCTTGTTGCTTGGATACAAGTAGCTCCTTTTTTTAGAATGGATACAAATATCTGTATTAATCATGTTTTGAGTGTTTATTGTCTATATCAATATATTCGTCTTAATGGTCTGCATAACAAGTTAACAACATTGTTATCTTGCATCAAATTGTCACGTAGAAACTAGGAAGCATGTTATTATACCAATTATCAAAGTAATATGGTATAAGGGCCAGACTGAAATTTCCACTGAAGTGCCTAACTAGAGCTAGTAGACGACAGTTCTAATTAGCAAATTTTCCAGTCATTACAAAATCAGTTGTTACTTTGCAGAGGAAAAGGCAAAATTGGATATTGTGCCAGTTTTCATTACAGTTGATCCTGAAAGAGATACTGTTGAGCAGGTTCGGGACTATGTTAAAGGTGTGTCTGTACGCTTATGTCCCTCAATTCTTAATGCTTATCCATTGCCCATTGTTGATGAATTATTTGTGTTTCCCAGAGTTCCATCCAGATCTGATTGGACTAACAGGCACGACAGATGAAGTAAGACAGGTTGCACGTGCTTACCGAGTTTACTATATGAAGACAGAGGAGGAGGGTTCTGACTATCTCGTTGACCACTCAATTGTCATGTATGTTGTTCTTAATCTCCCTGTCCCTGGCACATTGACTTTGGCTAATTTTTATTTTGCTAAAGACTGCAATTGAGTTGATTCTAGTTCTAGTTATTCTGTTGTTGCACAATATGACATATCTACAACTTGCATAGCAAAATGAAGAAACCAGTTAGTTTGTCTATTGCATTCTGAATATATCTTGCAGGACTCTGATGGGTATCCAGTAGTAACTTATGATATACTTGTTTGGATGCTTTAGAGACTCAACACTAGGAACATCTCTCAATCCCAAATGAACCTAGTGGGTAACAGTTTTTCTCTTAGAACTCGTAGGACTGTAACATGCTTCTCATTTGTTCATTCCGATACTGAGAAGATGCATACATTCTGATTTGTTATATTCTCTGTTAATTATATACCTCTAAACTCATTGTAACTGTAGAAGCTTCTTGTTTATTCTGCTGGTGCCATCTGGCAAGTGATACTGAGAAGATACACGTATACCCTGTCAGAACACTGATTGCTCATCTACTTTCAGGTACTTGATGAATCCAAAGATGGAGTTTGTCAAGTTCTATGGAAAGAACTATGATACAGATTCCCTTGCCGACGGTATCATCAAAGAAATTAAAGAGCACAAGTAGTTGAAATGGCACTCAGATGCCAGCCGAGTTTTCTGAATCTCTCCCAAGAATTTTGTCCGAAGTCGAAAAATACCAAATAACACTTGTGCGGTGGACAGGTGCTGTTTGTTCATTTCTGAGGTTTAGGATATTTTTAATCTCGACGCAGTTTATTGTAGCAGATTCCGGTGCACGTTTTGCCGCACAGATGCAGAAATCTGTTATTTTGTTATAGCGAACATCTGCTTCAGCGACTCACAACGTTCATTGTGGAACACCATATATTAATCTGAATTAGTAAGCATTTGCTATCGATTCAAGACGTCTTATCCTTGTGCAGTTGTGCTTGATGGAATGTGCTGCATAGAGCCAAGATAAATAGGGAAATACCAGTGAGTGATGCCTGATGGTTCGTGCAGTCTCTTCACTTTTACTCGCTGCTTTTGCTGCTTGTGTTCAAATGCAGAAGGGGTGTCCTGTACTCCTGTTGATTCGTCGACAGGTATAGCACCTGTTGTACTTCCCGTTACACTATCTTGAGTCCTGGCAATAAAGAAAAAAAACAGTTATTTCTTAATAATATATATACGAGCGCACGAACCACTCAGCGGCAGACATTCTTGGACGTGTCGGCCAGCATAGAATGTTAGCTAACTCAGAGATTTTTTTAATTTATTTTTTCATTTTGTAAAAATATACGACCGTTTCAAAATTTATCAAAACTAATCTACAACCGCTGTCGCCCACGGTGGCCGCTGTAGCGTTTGGTCAGCCACCGCGGAGACTAATGGCTGCAAAGCCAGCCGCCGTGGCCCACAACGGTTGACCGGCAAAACGCTGTGGGGTACGGCGGTTGCATGTACCGCTGTGCGCCACGGCGGCTGCAGGCTCTAACCGCCGTGGGTCACGGCGGTAAGCTTTGCGGCCGTCGTAGCCCACAGCGGCAGGGTCTCAATCCTCTATAAGAGCCTAAAATTGGCTCGGAATTGTCAATAATTCGAAAAACAAGAAAGAAAGGGTTGAGAAGGAGAGGAGAGTGAGGTGGAGGGGGCGGAGCAGCGAAGCTCTGCTGGTTCTTCGCTTCATTGCAGGTATTTCGCTGATTTCAACTCTTTTAGTACATGTACTTAGATGTAATGAAAACGTAATTAGTATTGATTCACTAGATTTCTTTAGATCTATAGTATATGGTTGTCGGGTTTAGGGTTTAGATTCTATTAGATAACATAGTTACTGTTAACTGTGTAGATTTCAGCGGATTAGTTGTAATTTTAGTTTAGATTTTAGTCTATTTGTTTGTTAGTTCCTAGATGTAGTATTTGATAGCTGTTATTGATTTTTATTATGAATGAGACATGTCGGAGACAGTTACAGTCCAATTCTATTATGGATCTGGAGAAATTATATATGGTTCACAAGGAGTTGACTTGTCAAATTTTAGTTCAGTTGAGAAAAATGTTAAAAGAGCAGTAGAAAGAAATTGGGAGGGTATAACCAACTAGCTGTGCAAAGCATTTTTAGTAGATTCAGAGTACCAATACCTGTCGGTAATGGCACTAATCAACAGAAGTGATCATGTGTATTGGGAGCTCGTGCCACTTCAAGGGACTCCACAATGGAGAAGTTATATCAGAAATGCATGTCGAGTTGGTTTTGAAAGGATCGAGGCAATATGGCCTAGAGGGGGGGGTGAATAGGCCTGCACACAAATTTAAACTTTTCCTGCAGAAAAACTGTCAGGGTCCGGAACTTCCGAGATTATTCTCGGAACCTCCGAACGAGGCAGCCTCCGAGAATAAACTCAGAACTTCCGAGAACTGTCAGAACAGAGCTAATATGAAACAAGCTGCGGATTACTTGATGAAAAACAGATCTACCAAATTCTAGGAGGTACTTAGGACCTAGCAAGAAGATTTCTAAGCAAAGAACAAGCTAGGAAGCTACCACAAAGTAGATCGGAGACAAACCCTAATAGATCTAGTCAAGAACAAGCATGAACATGGACAAGCAAGAATATAAACCACAGCACGCACGAGACAAGGATTTATCCCGTGGTTCAGCTCGCCACAAAGGCTTGCCTACGTCCACGTTGTTGAGGAAGCCACAAAGGCTAAGGACCACAAAGGTCAACTCCTCTCTCACACCTATCACTTTGGGTAATAGGTGGAGACTTTCCACTAGATTCACAAAGGGTAATACAAACACCTTGGAGCTTCCACAAATCGGGTTGGAGAGCTTCCAAGAATCTCTATCCGTCTAGGAGCAAGGCTCCAAGAGTAATAGATCCACCAAGCTTGCTAGGACTTCTCCAAGTGCTCAAGAACTAGGAATGGAAGGTTTTGCTCACAATCTCACTTCAAATTTCCACTCTCAATCAATGCTAGGCAAGGATTTGGAAGAGAGTAGATTTGGAGTCAATGCAAGGTGAGGGAATGAAGCTTGAATGCGTCACTGTTCGGGGAGAAATGGCAGATGACCGTTGGGGGACCAAGGGGTATAAATACCCCCAGATCCAGAACTGTAACGGTCAAAATTTCAAAGTCCGGAACCTCCGAGAAAAACCTCGGAACTTCCGAACTCTGAAACCTCTGCAGTCTGAAGCCGGCACGGTCGGAACCTCCGAGAATAAACTCGGAACCTCCGAACTGGGAAACAACAGGGGCAAACAGCAGCAGGTCTTTCTCCTTAAGGCATGGGTTAGGATTTAAGGTAGGTATTCTATGAGCACTTGAATCTATCCTAACTCACCATTAGTATCCCTCTTGATAGTACGGATTGTCCTATACTCAAATTCAAAAGATAAAATAAATAAACATCTCCAAAGAGCATAGGCATCCTTCTTCATGTAATTGAGGGGTCTCCTTTCAATCTTTTGCACCTGTAAAATATTCTCACACTGCACAATAATCTCAAAGGCTCATTAGCTCTTTAATTGTGTGGTCAACATCACCAAAATCCTCATAGGGCTTGATTGCACTTACAATCTCCCCCTTTTTGGTAAATGTTGACAACCCAATTAAAGTTTACAATTTAATTTGAAAGATTGAGCTTTTGATGATTTGAGTACAAGTCTCCCCCTCAATGTATGCTTGTTCCTTTTGAATAGGGTAATATGTCTCAAATGACATTTAGATTGCATACATTGTGAGTAATGTGACAAGATAATTATACTCAAACCATCGAGGGGTGCAAAAGAAGTGTAACAGATAGGACGTGATGCATATGACATGTTAATACACTCAGAGAGTTATCTGTTGACAGAGTTCGGAACCTCCGAGAAAGTTTCCGGAACCTCCAGGAGTTGGAGCCTCCGGAAAAATTCTCAGAACCTCCGAGGTCTGCAACAGACACTCCAACATTCAGCATACACAGGCAATGCACCAACATAATCAGAAACAGCAGCTAGATAAATATGGAAACAACCAGCACATCTAGCCCTATTACACACATCACACAATAGTTTTAAAGTTTTCACATCCCACAGTTTGACCATGACCAGACCATGCTTGCCAACAAAGGCAAGCTTAAAGTTTTACAGCAGGTTCAACAAATTACCAACAGAGTTTATGAGAGGCTCAAGAGACAGTTAGCACAGCACTCTCATCTCACCAAAAGAACAAAAGAATTTGTTAGCCACAGCCAGCCACCATAGAAGCTTAGGTCTTCAGATCATCTCAATCTTCATGCTTCTCCCCCTTTGTCAACAGTTAACAAAAATGGAAGAAAAGAAGAGAGGAAGTTAAAGTAGGATCTGCAGGGAATCACTCCTCATCACTGAAGTCAGAGTCTTCCTCCTCAGCTTCAGGAATAGTACTGTCAGATCCAAAGTCAGAGCCAGAACCAGAAGAGATATCAACAGGCCTTCTGACAGGTCTTCCAGCAGTTGCCTTCCTTCTTGCTCTGCCAGCAGAGGAAGATCCCATGGCTTTCTTCCCAGCAGCTTCTTTCTTCAGTCTGGCCATCTTGGCACTCAGTGGCTCAATGTCTTCTTCTTCTTCAGATTGGGCAGCAGGCACATTTCTCCCAGCCAGTGGACTGCCAGTGTCCTTCTCACCCTCATCTTCACTAGTGGTGTATTCTGGAAAATCTGGGAAGATAGGTGGAGGAGGGAGCATGGCATTGAAGGACAGCCCCTGATGCTTTAGCAACCTGTTCATGTCTTCCCTGAGCCCATGCATCTGAGTTGCTGTCCAGTTGCAAAACCTCCAGGTGTCCCTCACCATGCCCCTCAACTTGTGCAGACCAGCAGGCATAGGTGCCCTGCTAGGTCCCTCTTCACCCTCTTGCTGCTCAGACCCTGCTTTCTTCAAGATGTACTCCTCAACCACTTGTTGCTTCTTCTGATGCTACCACTGCTTGACTTGATATGATGCATGCTCCACATCCTTCTTGAAACTGATTCCTGAAACCATCTCAATCAAGTACATGATGTAGGGAGCATAAGGCAGATTACACTTGCCACTCTCAGTCACTTCCACAAGGTTGAACCAGATGAACCTGCTGACTGAGAAGGGCTTTGCCCCAGGCAGCAACCTAGCAATCAGATTTGGAGCAAACCTTCTGAGACTGGTTGAGTCACTTCCTCCTTTAGGATAAATTGTCTCTCTGAACATGTTGTTGAGCACATAGTACACAGATTTTAGAGCAGTAGTGGACCCATCTGCAAGCTCATCATACTCATAAGCTGAGGCAATCCTTTTGTGATTCATATGCTGCTCAAAATGAATCACCTCAGCCTCCCTATCATCCTTGCTGAAACCAAAGAGCCTTGCAAAGGTGGTGAAGTCCACTTTGTAGTGTACCCCCTCTGTCATCCAGTGTATAGTCTCCTAGCTGTCCTTATAAAAGAAGGTGGCATGAAACTGAGCCAGCACCTCAATATTCCAGTCATACTTGAAGCTCATTATGTCCCTCATCTTGTACTTATCTACCAGATCAAGCACATCTGACTTCTCTGCCTCTTCTGCTGCCTCCAAATGAGTGAAATCAATCCACTTCATCTTGATCAGCTTCATCTTGGTGTTCAGCACTGTCTCATAGAACTTGAAGTGGAAGACTGACCAGAACCTATAGTCTATGGCAGCCATCTTGGGGTTCTCATATGGGTTCTCCTCTCTGGCCTTCTTGACTAGGTATCCTGCCCCATCATAGTTGGTGTGCTCAATGTACACAGAGTTATCATATTTGGTAGGAGGGTGTCTCTTGAGCAGCACCTTGTGATACTTCAAGTAAGTTGAGTCTATCTCCCCAAGCAACATGTCATCTTCAAGCTCAATGGGAATGGTTTTCCCTTCCATTCCCCCATTATCTTCAACATGTGCTGCAGATCCAGATCCCCTTCCCCTTGACAGGCTGCCCTCTTTGCCTCTTCTGGGTGTAGCTTTTCCTCTGCTGCCACTGCCAGCTGTAGCTTCCCTTGCTGCTATCTTGAAAGCCCTTTCTCCTGCAGAGGATTCATAGGGCTGCCTCTGCCTCTTGGCATAGGTCTTGTCACCAGGTGCCCCAGACATCTGTCAGATAAGGTATGGATAACAGATAAGAAAGGGGTCAAGAGATGTATGTGCAGAGGATCAAAGACTGAGATTGAAGATCAATTGGTTAAGGTTCAGTGGAATTTTGAATCACAGACTGTCCTTTGTCAGTACAGACTTCGGAACCTCCAAGGATTTTCTCGGAACCTCCGAGGTCTGGGTACCGATAGAGGATAGTTTGTTGATTCAACCTTCAACTGAAACCTAGCCAAGGGATGCAAACTAGATGGAATTGAACTAAGATAGAGACAGGATGAGGTGCTGCACGTGGATTGGAACTCAGTGGAACTTTGAATCAAAATCAACCTACAGTTGGTTACAGAGTTCGGAACCTCCGAGAATTTTCTCGGAACCTCCGAGACTCTTTGAACCTTACTGCATTCTGCACTTTGATTCAATTTTCAACTGAATTCAATTAACACACGCATCACATCATCCAAAACAAGGCACAGGATAGCATCTGTAACTGCAAGCCCTAGAACCCTAAGAACTAATGGATCTGGGAAATAGGGTTAGGGTTAGGTCTAGGTTTACCTTGAACAGGAGAAAAGATGGGTGAAGCCGACGAGTTTGAGAGGCTTTTACGCCAGGGGACGTAGCCCAGAGGCCCCCTCCAGATCAGAGACCTGGTGGCGCTGAAGAGGATCAACTCGCCGGAATGAATCCAGGCGGTGCAATGTTGTTCCTCCTCTGCTTCTCAAATGTCAGCGATGAGGAAAGATGATGACGCAGATCGATTGAAAGGATCGAGGCTCCTTCCTTAGATCAGTGCAGATCTAGGTCATCCTCCACGAACTGCTCCCCCTCCTTCTTCAGCTTCTGCGACTCACTGACGAGGGATGATGCCCGGCCTTGCACGCGTGACACACTAGGAGCACGGTCACCGGCGGCGATGGAGTACGGCGGCGGCGGCGCGGCGGTGGAGAAAGGAGGGCGATGCGGGCGCCGTCGAGAGAGGGAGAGAGAGAGAGAGGGCGCGGTGAAAAAGTGGATCTGAGAATAACCGCGCGGTGATAAGGAATGGATGAGTTAACCCTAAGGTAAAAGAATATTCTCTGGAATATGCTTGGATCCCTTTAACTGCTCTTCTGACGAACTGACTGCAGAGTCTTATACAGATTGGAAGTTCCAAAAATTTTCTCAGAGCTTCCGAGGCTCGGAACCTCCAAAGGTTTTCTCGGAGCTTCCGAAACTTGAATTCCAGAGACAGTTAACATTCACTCCTTTTGAGATTTTGAACCTTTTATCAACTGAGATTCTTAGGTCATGGTATCCTTGACTCAAGTGGCTAGAAAACAAGCAATCATACATTCAACTATAGCCACTTAAGACAAGTTAGGGATATGAAAATATATTTTGAAATTCTTTTCAAGACAAAGTTTTCACACAAGAGTTTTCAAACAAAATTTTCAGAGAATGTCAACAATTTGAAGCAAACAATCATGGCATGCTAGAGATCAAACCACGCAACGAGAATCAAGAATATTTAGTTCATTCCTTAAACTACAAAACCTTGACTCATCAAGAGGTTTAGTGAAGATATCGGCTAGTTGTTTGTCGGTGCTCACATGACTTATAGCGATATCTCCTTTGGCTTCGTGGTCTCTCAAGAAGTGATGACGGATGTCTATATGTTTTGTGCGAGAATGGCTTACGGGGTTGTTTGCAAGCTTTATGGCACTTTCATTGTCACACAAAAGTGGGATATGGGTAAAGTGACATCCGTAATCTTTTAAGGTTTGCTTCATCCAAAGTAGTTGAGCACAACAAGCGTCGGCTGCAACATACTCGGCCTCGGCGGTGGAAAGGGCTACTGAGTTTTGCTTTTTAGAACTCCAAGACACTAGAGACCTACCAAGGAATTGGCAAGTCCCCGATGTACTCTTTCTATCTACCTTGCAACCGGCATAATCAGAATCCGAATAGCCAAGTAGATCGAAAGTGGAGCCCTTAGGATACCACAAGCCAAGGTTAGGGGTATGCACTAGATATCTCAAGATTCTCTTTACAGCCATTAGATGGCACTCTTTTGGGTTAGCTTGAAATCTAGCACACATGCACACACTAAGCATAATATCCGGCCTAGATGCACATAAGTAAAGAAGAGAGCCGATCATGGAGCGATATACCTTTTGGTCCACGGATTTCCCTTCTTCATTGAGGTCCATGTGTCCATTGGTAGGCATTGGAGTCTTGATGGGCTTGGCCTTATCCATGTCAAACTTCTTTAGCATATCCCTTGTGTACTTGGTTTGACATATGAACGTCCCTTCCTTTGCTTGTTTGATTTGAAACCCGAGGAAGAACTTGAGCTCTCCCATCATGGACATTTCAAACCTCTTTGTCATCACCCTACTAAACTCTTCATAAAAAGTTTCATTAGTACTACCAAATATTATGTCATCGACATATATTTGGCACACAAAGATATGACCATCAACTTTTCTAGTAAAGAGAGTAGCATCGGCTTTGCCTATTTCAAAGCCTTGCTTGAGCAAGAAATCCTTAAGGCATTCATACCATGCTCTTGGTGCTTGCTTAAGCCCATAGAGCGCCTTACGGAGTTTGTAGACATGATTAGGACGCTTGGGATCTTCAAAACCCGGTGGTTGCTCAACATATACTTCTTCCGAGAGTGGTCCATTGAGAAATGCACTCTTTACATCCATTTGGTAGAGCTTGAAGTCATGATGGGCAGCGAAAGCAAGTAGAAATCGAATTGCTTCAAGTCTTGCCACCGGTGCATAGGTTTCTCCAAAGTCTAGTCCTTCAACTTGAGTGTACCCTTGAGCAACCAATCTTGCTTTGTTCCTAATCACAATGCCAAACTCATCTTGCTTGTTTCGAAAGACCCATTTGGTGCCAATGATGTTCGTCTTTGGTCTTTCCACCAACTCCCACACTTGATTTCTTTTAAAGTTGTTCAACTCCTCTTGCATAGCCACCACCCAATCCGGATCCTCAAGAGCTTGCTCTACCTTGATAGGTTCAAGAGAGGAAACAAACGAGTAAAATGCGCAAAAATTCTTAAGACGAGATCGTGTTGTTACCCCTCTCCTTATGCTCCCAAGGATATTGTCAACGGGATGATCCCGTTGTATAACTTGATGTACACGGGGATGTGATGGTCCAAGAGGTTGGTGTAGGGGTTGTTCTTGCTCATCATCATCAGCTTGAGGTACTTGGTTAGCTTCATGATCATTTCCAATCTGAGAAAAATTCTGGCCTGCAGTGTCTTCTGGTGCTGAACTCCCAGGTTTCGGAACTTCCGAGAAATTTCTCGAAACCTCCGATCTGGCAGCAGTGTTCGGAACCTCCGGTGAAATCTTCAGAACCTCCGGGTTCTGTACCTCTGCAGAGCCAGTGAGGTCAGGCCCTTCGAGTGGTGTTGAAGCTTGTTGTTGTAGCTCATCTTCTTCTTGTTCTTCAACTGGTCTAACATCACTAATGGCCAATTGCTTAATTGCTTCACAAGATGGCTTCTCATTACCTACAACATTTAAGTCAACTTGCTCCACTTGAGAGCCATTAGATTCATCAAAAGTCAAATTTACCGTGACTTCAATCCTCCCGGTGGTTAGATTGAAGACTCGGTAAGCATGCTCATTTGGACCATAACCAAGAAGAAATCCTTCGTCAACCTTTGGTGCAAACTTAGAAGTTCGGGGCCTCTTGTTTAGAATGAAACATTTGCACCCAAACACTCTAAAGTAAGACACCTTAGGCTTTTTACCGGTGATAAGCTCATAGGAGGTCTTCTTGTGAAACTTGTGAAGATAGAGGCGGTTGATAGCATGGCAAGCCGTGTTGATGGCTTCGGCCCAAAAGATGTCTTGAGTCTTGTACTCGTCCAACATGGTTCTTGCCATCTCAATAAGAGTCCGGTTCTTCCTCTCAACCACCCCATTTTGTTGAGGGGTATAAGGAGCTGAAAATTCATGTTTGATGCCCTCTTCATCAAGAAACTCTTCAACATTGGTGTTCCGGAACTCCGAGCCATTGTCACTTCTCACTTTCTTGATTGGTAGCTCGAACTCCCTTTGTGCTCTCCTTATGAAGGTCTTCACCTTTCCTTGTACTTCACTCTTGTCAAACACAAAGAACACCCACGTGAAGCGAGAATAATCATCAACGATAACCAAGCCATATTTGTTACCGCCAATACTTATGTAGGCCACCGGTCCAAATAGATCCATGTGAATGAGCTCCAATGGGCTTGATGTAGTGAGAATGCTATTTGGTGGGTGAGGTGCTCCTACTTGCTTTCCGGCTTGGCATGCTTTACATATCCTATCTTTCTCAAAATGCACATTTGTTAGTCCAAGGATGTGTTCATCTTTCAAAAGTTTGGCCAAGTTCCTCATGCCAACATGGGCTAGTCGGTGATGCCATAGCCAACCCATGCTAGATTTTGCCACTAAACAAGTCTTGGGAGAAACCTTACTTTTGTTGAGATCAACTAGGTAAAGCCTCCCCCTCAAGCGACCCGTAAGGACAATAGAGGAATCTTCCCTTCTTATGATGGACACACCCTTATCCGAAAAGTGACAATCAACACCGATCTCACTAAGTTGTGAAACGGATAATAGATTGTAACCTAACGGATCAACATGTAAAACATTGGTAATCGAATATTTTTGAGAGATAGGGATATCACCTATACCTATGACTTCTCCTTTTGTATCCCCTCCATAGGCAATTGTTTCTCTTGGTCCTTCCAAATGGAGGTAGGATGAAAACATACTCCTTTCTCCGGTCATATGATGTGTACATCCGCTATCAAGCACCCAACTTGATCCACCGGAGGAGTATGCCTACAAAACAGTTTAGTTCCTTCTTTTAGGTCCCCAATTTGACTTGGGGCCTTCCACGTTAGCAACCAAAACCTTTGGAACCCATAGAGATCTTTTCACATATATGTTGGACTCATTTCCAACATACGTGGCAACAACTTTACCAAGGTTGTTGCGTCTCAACACATAGCTAGGAGGTATGTCTCTAGATGCATGAGCCTTGTTCTTGTTAGGGGACAAGTTCCTTCTAGGCATGATTGGATGGTTCTGAACCTGCAAATGAGTGTTAGATGCCTTGGGAACTTGCCGAGGTTGAGTCTTGCCTTTCTTCTTTGTTCTGTCTTTGCAGACCCCGGAACCTCCGAGAATTTTCTCGGAACCTCCGAGTTCTGCTGTCTGTGTTGCTCGAGGCTTCCAGACTCCGGAACCTCCGGGCTTTGAGCTCGGAACCTCCGGGGTCTGGGTAAACAGAAACCCAGTGCTCTTGAATTTAAGACATTCCTTTTCCTTGATGATCTTTCTTTCATTGGTCTTGCCACCTTCAACATAGCCAAAACCTGGTTTCTCAGTTTTCTTCAACATCTTTCTTTTGGAGAACTTTCCCTTCTTGTTCTCTTCACTCATGCATCCTCTAGCTATGATTGAGTTTAACCTAGCAATTTCCTTTTTCATAGCTTCCATGTTAGCAAGATTAGTAGCATAGGATTCAAGATCAACATTGAAGCATTTATCACAGCCCTTGCTAGTAGAAGCACTAGAGTCACCCTTTACTTTCGAAGGATGTGAGGTGCTACTCCAAAGGAGACTATATTGCTCCTCAAGCTCTTCATTCCTCGACTTGAGAGAATTACATTGAGCTTGGAAGGCAGCAAGGTCTTCCTTGAGAGTAGCTATGACGCTCTCCGCTTGGCTCACTTCCAAACGCAAAGCCTCAAGCTCACTACTTTTGGATGTAAGAATGTCTTGTTTTTCCTCTAGTTCCACTATCAACCTAGCCATAAAATCTCTAGATTGCTCATCCATCTTACTAACAAGTTGGTTTGCTTCCTCATCACTAGATTCATCACTAGAGTCCATTTCCGACTCATCACTAGGTGGAGGAGAGGGTTTTGAGCGAGTTTTTACCTTCTCACCCTTGGCCATGAAGCAATGAATGGATGAGCCCTCTTCATCATCGGTCAAGTTGTTGAACAACCTTGAAGTGGAGGGAAGCTTCTTGATAGCCACGGTTGCAATCTTCTTCCCTTCTCCTTCACTAGAGCTCTCATCTCCGGAATTCCATTCATGACCAATATGAGCTTCTCCACCATAGTTTCTTCTCTTGTGATGTGGTTTTTGATCTTTCTTGTAGCTTCCCTTGCCTTTGTCATTCTTGTTTTCTCTCTTCTCATTTGGGCAATCCGCTATGAAGTGCTCGGTGCTTCCACAATTGTAGCAAGTTCTCTTTTTCTTGTTGGGGAACCTTCTCTTAGCAAATTTGTAACCTTATTTCTTCAAGTCTCTTTTGTATGTCTTCATGAACAAAGCCATGTCCCCAATCTCAACATGAGAGCTTTCATCTTCATCTTCACTTGAGTCACTTGTAGAGCTCTCTACTTCCACTTTCTTTGATTTTGACTTGGAGGGCTTGGATGAAGTAGAGTGCTTGGATGAAGTAGTGGGCTT
Source organism: Cenchrus fungigraminus (assembly GCA_036936925.1). Classification (NCBI taxonomy): domain Eukaryota; kingdom Viridiplantae; phylum Streptophyta; class Magnoliopsida; order Poales; family Poaceae; genus Cenchrus; species Cenchrus fungigraminus. The sequence goes on from CM072773.1 coordinate 126,483,531, forward strand.
GCTTGACTTGTGGGAGTGGAGAGCAACCTCTTTGACCTTCAAGTTGTTCAACTTAGCTTCTAGCTCACCAATCTTCTTTCTATGTTGGATTTCCTTGTCCATGAGCTCATGAGTAAGAATTCTCCCAAGAACATCATTTGGAGAGAACTCCTCAAATCTCTTCTTCTCTCTAATCAAGGTGACTAGAGTAGAATTTCTTGGAGCAAAGGCCTCCAACATCACCTTCACAACAAAGTGGTCATCCAACTCATCACCACCTAAACCTCTTATCTTCCCAACTATGATCATCAACCTATCAAACATCTCATGTGGCCCTTCTCCATCAAAGATAGTGAATCTATTAAGTTCGGCCATCAATATGTTGATCTTGGATTTCTTGACCTTGTCAACACCCTCATGAGCAATGTGGAGGATGTCCCAAATCTCTTTGGCAATCTCTAGTCCACTAACACGATTGTACTCTTGGGTATTCAAGGCACTAAGGAGTATGCTTGTAGCTTGAGCATTCCTCCTAATGTTGCGACGATCACGTGGTGTGAGGTTTTCAAAGTCTTCGGGATCATCAAAACCTACACACACAATATTCCACAACTCCAAACTTAAACCGGTTAGGTAAGCTTTCATCATGTGCTTCCATTTAGCAAAGTTGGTCCCATCAAATTGGGGCAACTTGCCAACGGGTATAGTGATATCATCCTTAGATTTAGTCTCCAAAGAATCATAGTTAAAGGATACTCTTTTATACTCATTCTTTGACTTGGCCTTGGGCTTGGGCTTGAGTGTTCTTTTGGGAATTCTTGTGCCGTAGTACTCGTCATCCCCATCTCCATTCTCACTAGATGAAGATGATGATGAGGATGATGAAGATGGTGATGGAGATGGTGAAGGTGTTCTTTTTCTTCTCTTCTTTTCTTCTTCCTTCCTTTTCTTCTTCTTTTCTTGCTTGCTGTCCTCTTTCTTCTTTTCTTCTTCTTTCTCTTTCTTCTTCTTGTCCTCTTTCTTGCTTTTCTTGCCATTGTTCTTGGAGTTTTCTTTGACAGCCTTCTTGAGCTTGTCAAACTTCTCTTGGGCTGAGGTGTTGCCTACCTCCGAGGCATCACCTTCAACTTCACTTGGCAAATCTTCAAATTCCTCCTCCTCTTGCTTGTCATCTTCACTTACCATATCCTCACACGGTTAAGTGTTTGCAAGGATAACCGGCTCTGATACCAATTGAAAGGATCGAGGCAATATGGCCTAGAGGGGGGGGGGTGAATAGGCCTGCACACAAATTTAAACTTTTCCTGCAGAAAAACTGTCAGGGTCCGGAACTTTCGAGATTATTCTCGGAACCTCCGAACGAGGCAGCCTCCAAGAATAAACTCAGAACTTCCGAGAACTGTCAGAACAGAGCTAATATGAAACAAGCTGCGGATTACTTGATGAAAAACAGATCTACCAAATTCTAGGAGGTACTTAGGACCTAGCAAGAAGATTTCTAAGCAAAGAACAAGCTAGGAAGCTACCACAAAGTAGATCGGAGACAAACCCTAATAGATCTAGTTAAGAACAAGCATGAACATGGACAAGCAAGAATATAAACCACAGCACGCACGAGACAAGGATTTATCCCGTGGTTCAGCTCGCCACAAAGGCTTGCCTACGTCCACGTTGTTGAGGAAGCCACAAAGGCTAAGGACCACAAAGGTCAACTCCTCTCTCACACCTATAACTTTGGGTAATAGGTGGAGACTTTCCACTAGATTCACAAAGGGTAATACAAACACCTTGGAGCTTCCACAAATCGGGTTGGAGAGCTTCCAAGAACCTCTATCCGTCTAGGAGCAAGGCTCCAAGAGTAATAGATCCACCAAGCTTGCTAGGACTTCTCCAAGTGCTCAAGAACTAGGAATGGAAGGTTTTGCTCACAATCTCACTTCAAATTTCCACTCTCAATCAATGCTAGGCAAGGATTTGGAAGAGAGTAGATTTGGAGTCAATGCAAGGTGAGGGAATGGAGCTTGAATGCGTCACTGTTCGGGGAGAAATGGCAGATGACCGTTGGGGGACCAAGGGGTATAAATACCCCCAGATCCAGAACTGTAACGGTCAAAATTTCAAAGTCCGGAACCTCTGAGAAAAACCTCGGAACTTCCGAACTCTGAAACCTCTGCAGTCTGAAGCCGGCACGGTCGGAACCTCCGAGAATAAACTCGGAACCTCCGAACTGGGAAACAACAGGGGCAAACAGCAGCAGGTCTTTCTCCTTAAGGCATGGGTTAGGATTTAAGGTAGGTATTCTATGAGCACTTGAATCCATCCTAACTCACCATTAGTATCCCTCTTGATAGTACGGATTGTCCTATACTCAAATTCAAAAGATAAAATAAATAAACATCTCCAAAGAGCATAGGCATCCTTCTTCATGTAATTGAGGGGTCTCCTTTCAATCTTTTGCACCTATAAAATATTCTCACACTGCACAATAATCTCAAAGGCTCATTAGCTCTTTAATTGTGTGGTCAACATCACCAAAACCCTCATAGGGCTTGATTGCACTTACAGGTTTGCCCGTGATTTTGTTTATCCAAATTTTCCAAAAGGGTGGGTCTAGCAGTCAAGTGCATGAGGAAGTTGAGAATGTGCACGAGAGGGAAGGCGTAGAAGTTGTAGGGGAACAACAAAGGAGGAAGAAGGTGATTCAGGAAGTGATGACACATTCAGAGATTATGTTGTCACTGGTTTTGTTGATGAGGGAGAAGCAAATCCAGAGGTGATGACACAGTATGAGAGAGAGTTAGAAGACGATAAACATGCATTGGAAGAGGACTTCTCAGATGATAAGTATGAGGAGCATGTGCCCTGGGATTGGCAGGACTGCGATTTCTCACAGTGTACTGTTAATCATGGTGAGAATGTGCCCTGGGAGTGCACCAAGAATGAGGTTACAGTGGGCGCCATGTACCCCGGTACTGCACATGTGAAGGATGCAGTCAAGCAGTGGTCCACCTTGACTCTGCACAGAGAGTTCAGGGTACTGAAGAGCTCTCCGAAGATATATGATGTGCATTGTAAGAAGCCTGATTGTACTTTTCGAGTGTATGCATATAAGGGCAAGTGGGATCATTACATAGAGATCAGAGAAGTGGTGCCTCACACATGTACCCTTGATCGGATTGATGCAAGGTACCAAAATATTTCAGCCGATTTTGTTACAAACCACATATACCCTACCATTGTGAAATGTACTTCTTATGAGCAGAAGATCATTATTGATGCAATTGAGGAAAAATTCGGATATACCATCAGTTACGGTAAGCCATACAACGCAAAGAAGAAGGTATTGGAGCATATGTGGGTACTTATGAAGCATCCTACCTCAATTTGCCTAGCTTACTGCACATAATAGTTCAGATGAATCCTGGCAGCTACTATGATATCAAGAATTATCCTTGTCAGCAGAAACCAGGCAAGCGTGTGCTTCAACGGTCATTCTTGGCATTAGGTGCCTGCATTGAGGCTTTCAAACTTTGTCGACCGGTCCTTTGCATAGATGACACTTTTCTCACAGGGAAATACAAAGGAACAATGCTGACAGTTGTGGCAGCTGACAGTAACAATCATTTGCTTTCTTTGGCCATTGCATTTGTGGAGGGGGAGAACGGTGACAGTTGGTACTGGTTCCTTGAGAGGTTGAAGAATATGGTGGTGCATGATGTGCAGAACGTGTGCGTCATACACGATAGGCACAAAGGTATTTTGCAAGCAATGAATGACATAAAAGATGTCAGCAAAGAGCGTTACAGAGTTCCATTGTGGCCAGATGTTAAGAGCACGTGGTGCACTAGGCACATGAAAGCAAACTTCCACAACCAGTTCAAGAACAAGACCCTGACTAAATTGTTTGAGCGGTTGTGTGAGCAGACTCAGCAGAAGAATTTCGATGCCATTTGGAAGAAATTAGATGACCTGACAAAGAAGGCATCAGAGGAGCTAGCAAAGAGGCCAGTGAATCCTGAACCTGACCAAAAGCCAGTTTCTCTTAAGGACGTGGGATTAGATGGCCCTCAAGTTATGCGGAGAAGAGGCGTGCTGTGAAGACCTTCAGCCAGTGGATTCAGAATGAGCCTAAGGAAAAGTGGTGTCTCATGTTTGACGAGGGCGGAGCAAGGCATGAGATAAAAACCACTAATTTTGTTGAGGTCTACAACTGTGTGCTTCGCGGTTCAAGAGCTCTTCCTCTAGTTGGAATCATTGTGTTCTTTATGTATCACACAATGCAATATTTTTACGAAAGTGTAAGTGCAATCAAGCCCTAAGTGGGTTTTGGTGATGTTGACCACCCAATTAAAGGTCTAATGAGCTTCTAAGTGTTTGTTTCAGGCTAATGGTTTGTGTAAGGTGCAAAGAGACAAAAGGAGACCCCTACTTCAAAAAGGAAGGATTGCCCTTGTCCAAGGGTGGTAGTTTAAATTTATTTTCATTTTGAAATTGAGTATAGGACAAGCCATACTATCAAGAGGGATACTAATAGTGGTTTTGGGATAGAACCACGTGCATTAAGTTCTTTACAAACCTATAAAACATCCCAGCCACAAATAACCTATCAACAGCAGCTCTGTTTCTCTGTCTCCGGAACCTCTGAGTTTTTCCCGAAAGTTCCGGACTGTCTTGTGACTGCTAGCTGAAGACGCTCAGTCCTCGGAAGTTCTGGGATTTTTCCGGAAGTTCCGGGATTTCAAAAAGAGCCGTTACAGTTCCAGATCTGAGGGTATTTATACCCCTTTGACCCCCAACGGTCCTCTTCTTCCTCCCTGCACCAAAACAGTAACCTTTGCCTCTTTCTCACTCCTAGCATTGACTCCCACCTACTTGAATCCAAAATCCATCCTAAGCATTCAAGTCTTGGGTGATTCCTTGTGAGAAGAAGCAAATCCTTTTACTCTCTTGAAGATTTAGTGCACTTGGTGAAACCCTAGCCTACTTGGTGGATCTATTACTCTTGGAGTTTTACTCCTAGATGGATAGAGGTTACTTGGGAGCTTCCTAGCTTTGTGTGGCTGCCCCAAGTGGTTTGTATTACCCTTTGTGACTAGTGGAGCACTCTATTTATTACCTTGGTGATAGGTGTGAGAGAGGAGTGGATCTAGAGAGATCCCAAAGCCTTTGTGGCTTACCTCAACAACGTGGATGTAGGCTAACCTTTGTGGTGAGCTGAACCACAGGTTAAATCTGTGTCTCTTGTGCTTTACCTTCTTTGCTTGCTTGTTCTTGTTTGCTCTCATCTAGATCTATTAGGGTTTGCTCTAGATCTAAGTTCTTGTTGTCCTAAGGTTGTTTGGTAGTTTATGCTTCAAATTCATAGCTTCAATTATCTGCATCTAGCCTGTGAAATCAGCTCTTAGCTCTCTAACCCATGCAGGTTTGAAAAATCAGAAGCTCCAGGAAAATTCACTGTCTGTGAATTTTCCCGGAGGTTCCGGACATTGACAGAAAATTGGCAGAAAAATTTGAATTTGTTTTGCAGGCCTATTCACCCCCCCTCTAGGCCACTTGCATTGATCCTTACAGAAAGGAGCAAGACAACGGATGAGGTTGTGAGGAATACTCAAATGGTGTACTGCACCAGAATGACCCAGTATTTGGAGAAAGCTCAGGAAAAAGCACTTCTTCACAAGGTCCGTGCAACCTTACTACCAGTCTACTGAGAATGAAATTCTGTGGAAATATGAGGTTGAGTGCAAGGAGAAAATGCGTCTAGGCCCATCGCGTGAAAAGACGCAGCAAGTATGTGAACTTGGCAACCAAATCTGCAGATGCTCTTGCCGGAAGCCGCAGCCGCAACTACTACACAGCCCCTGCACACATGTGATCGCCGTATGTTATGAAATTCAAAATTTCAGCCACCGTAGGTACGTGCCTTGGTACTACGAGAAGGAAACTGTTCGGAACACTTGGAACCGAACAATTGAGAGCTACCTCGTGCGGGGTACTTTCACTGAGGACCCCAAACAAAATGTTGTGCACATATCAGATCCAGATATGTGCCAAGGTGTTGGAAGACGGAAGTGAAAGGACCTTAATGTCGCCTAGAGGGGGGTGAATAGGCGAGTCGATCAGATAAAACTTTTCCCCCGAAATCTTGAGCTCCCTGGCAAGGGCGGTCAGACCGCCTTCACAGGGCGGTTAGACCGCCCTGCTGGTTTCTGCTGGGGGAGGTCGGTCAGACCGCCTCCTCACAGAAAGCCAGGAAAAGATGGCTCAAGCTCCTCTTGACTTCTATTACGAACCAAACTTGGTGGGTGGCCTTGGTAGATGGTCACAAGCAGAGTAATGATCCCTGCACACAAAGATAAGCACACCCAAGTAGATCGAAGCGGAAGCAAATAGAAATATGCTAGAAAACCACAAGTGAAGCAAACCACAATGGAGACACAAAGATTTGTTTCTCGAAGTTCACTTCCACCAAGGAAGCTACGTCTGCGTTGAGGAGCTTGTAAGGGATTCGAGTTCTCAACTAACTCTTCCCACAACAAGCCGGGTCTCTTTCAACCACTTTCCTCGATTCCACTATGGCGATCTTTTTCACGAAGAGGCAAGATCACAGCCCTCACAAACTTGCCGCTGCTCACCACAACTTGGGAGCTAGCCGGCGACGCCTAGCCGTCTAGGAGGTTAAACCTCCAAGAGTAACAAATGCTTCAAGGCTTGTAGACGCGAATCACAAGTGCTCAAGCTATGGAATGGCTCTTCTCAGCTCACAAAGCTCACACAAACTCACTCTCTCTCAACCCAACACAAGAATAGAGCTTGAATCTCACAAATCTCACAAAGAGATGGTTGGGGAGAGGTTCTATGGCTTTGGCTTAGCAAGAACAGCAGGGGAAGCACACCAGCAACCCTAGAATCAGCAGCTCCAACAAGTGGAGCTCGTGGGGTACTTATACCCCACTCAAGGAAAACTAGCCGTTAGAAAAGCGACCGGGGCGGTCAGACCGCCTGGTCAGGGCGGTTAGACCGCCCCCTCCGGCCAGTTTGAAAAACTAGCTGTTGGCTGCCTGGGGCGGTCAGACCGCCCCCCTGGGGCGGTTAGACCACCCTGGGCAAAGAGAGCTCAAAACCCTTCTACTCTTCTCACAAACACTTCAAGACGTGTTGAAGTGGCTAAGGATGGGTTAGAGGTTTCTTAGATCACTCAGGGACTCTCTCAAGGCTATTTCTCACATAGGTCAACTAATGAGCACTTTTGATACTTGTCATAAAGCTAATGTTGCATCCCTCTTGATAGTACGACATTCCTATACTCAAGAACAAAAGTAAATACCTAGTCAACCTCTTGAGCTTGTATAACTTTCATCTTGCCATACTTGAACGATTTGAACTTGAGGGCTTCCAACAATTGCTATCTTCATGAGCACATCCATACTTGAGCTAGCAACTTAAGATCTTTTCATATAGCATAGGTATGCACGCTTAGATCCTTAAGTCACTCCATATTGCCAAACATAACATGTAGATGAGTTGCATTGGTTCACTCGATTAAGGCTTGGATATGATACTTGGAGACCCCACAGATACTAGAACTTCACCTTAGCAAAACACGAAATGGCGGCTTAGCTAGGGCCCCAAAGATTGCTTAGTCCCTCACCCTAGTCATCTCGGTTGATCTCTTCATCACTTACCCAAACCACATTAAGTTCGACTTTGCTTCATCTAAATTTGATCTTCATTTGAAATACCGCTTCAAATGCTTGTTCTTGATTGACAACGTATATGCAAGCTTCCAAATTAGGATCCTCAAATATGCACTCATCCTTGTATCCTTTCACTATCATCACATGAAGTCTTGCATTTATTATTTAGTAGAGAACACCATTTCTCTTTTTATGATCCATTGATATTTAATCAAGCTTCCATAATCATTGAAGACTCGGAATTGATCTTTTGTAAAATATTCCCAATATTTATCTTCATTTGATTGCTTGACATTTATTATTTCTCATCAAAGGACCACACACTTGCTTGTCTTCATCATGTGAACCATACAATATTCATCCTCAAATATATAGTAATATTAACTTATGAATAATTAAATAAAAACATGCTCACATTCTTAAACAAACAAGTTAGATCTTTAATCGCTTTGTCATTCAATTCACCAAAATCTACTTAGGGGCCTAGATGCACTTTCAGGAAGAAGAAGAGGATTAGGAACAACATGGACGAAGCAGAAGCTGGATCTGCAGTAGTGATCTACTACAAGTGCCACAACACGGGCCACACGTACAAGAGGTGCACAGCTTCAAATTATGCTTGCAATGCACCAAGTACGTCCAAGGTGGGAGAATCATCACCTTCAGGACTCTCCCAAATCCCAACCAATCGTAGCAACAATGGACACGGACGTGGACGCGGATGCGGACGTGGGCGTAACAACAATGCATAATTCATATGATCATAGTTGCTTGTAACATTAGGACATTTAATTTCAGAATTTGTAATATTTGAACTAATTATTTCTGTACGAACTTATGCATGGTATTGTATTGTAATAATTGAACCACTATTTCGTGTCGTCTCAATTATTCTATTTCATTTGTATTATTTTCCCTATGTTACTAATCTGATTGTTCTCCTCTTGTTTTGCAGGTTTGCAATGGCTTCCTCAGGTCCTGAGTTGGGCTTGGAGTTCCTCACCACGAGGAAGGACAATGTTGCGGTGCCAAAGGGGGTCAACACTCCTATGTGCTTCTGCGGTGACAACTGCAAGCTTGTCAAGTGCAAAGTTCTCGGGTATGCCTACAGGATGAGGTTCTTCATGTGCGCCAACTATGCGCACGACCCGATCAAGCCACTCGACCGCAATGTTAGAGCCAAAGTAAGAACTTACTAAATTTATCGATTATTTGTTTGTCATTGTTGTTTTATTATGTGCTGACATGTCTTTGAAAAAGACTCCACCTCCTCTTTGTGATTTCATGCAGTGGCTAGATACCGAGCAGTCTGACTTCGACAAGAGCTATGTCGAGGAGGCGGGCCGTGATGCAAGGGACAGGTGGTTCCGCATGATCGAGGCAGAAAAAAGAGAGGAAAAACAGAAGGAGGAGGAGAAGGAAATCCGCATTCGCTAGGAGATGAGAGAATGTGAAGCGGCCCAGACCCGTGAAGCAGATAGAGAGAGGAAGAGGGAGAGGGCTTGCCGGGCAAAGGAAGCTGGGCGGGATGCCATCAGGAAGGGGAAATACCCCCGTTATACTCAGTAGACCTAGAGTATTAGTCGGATTGTATCAAATAATTCTGGATTTCATGTCATCGTCAACTACGGTCGGTTTGTATCCTTAAGAACTTTAATCGAATTGCATTAGAGTGTGTTTTCTCCGTTATGTGTATTTATAGAGTCAGATGTGTTTCCTCCAAGTCACTGCCGCGTTCTCCTCCCACGGATCGACTGGCCCACAACGCGACAGTGTCCTAGTGCTCTAGTACTAGGGTGCGTTTTCTTTGAGTCACTGCTTCGTTTCCCTTCCCACGGATCGAACGACCCACCACCCAGCCAACCTTCTTCTTCTGCCTATATGTATCACCATTCACTCCATTGCCTTCTCACAGCATTCAACAATGAGTTCCTGGAGTGGGGATGAACATGGTTGCGGTCCTGAGTTGTGGCATCAGCAATCTCCAGATTTCAATGTCAATTTCCCACTAAAAAGCAAGAGTGACTTCACCTCTATGCGTGAAGTTAGAAGCTACGCACCCAAGCAACCGGTGTTGTGGTTTAGGTGTTCACACAGTGAGTTTTGCGTGATGCAAGTCTACGAGAGATGGAACAACTCCAGTCGTCGCTTCCGACACTGCCCATACGCATAGGTAAGCAATGTCCATGAAATTGGTTCATCATCTTTTTTCGTTTGCTAACGTTTTCTTGCCTTTTGCAGTACTCCACCCAACCAGAGAACTGTGATTTCTCGCAATGGGTGGATCCACCAACTATTGACCCCTATCAAGAGTACATCGACTACCTCGAGGACGTCGTCACCTACAACCTGAAGCGCCGACTGTTGGAGGCACTGGCTTCTCCAGATCCATCGTCTAGCGCAGGCGACGACCGATGCTACAAATGTCCGGCCTGCACTTGTGAATTCCACAAGAAGATCAGCTCCCCCCGAAAGATTGGTCCCCTCCACCTTCACCACCACCCCCAGCTGGATACTACTACATGCCGTCGTAGCACTCCGGCGGCTCTATGCTCTCCGGATAGTTCTCGTACAACTAGATTAATTAGGAATGTTGTAATCAAATTTCTAAATTCTCTGAGACATGTTAGGACTACGTAAGGCGCATAGTTAAGGTAGTAGAAGCACCGTACATGTCATTGCAAAGGTGTGTGTTTTATCATCTAAATTAAAAAAACCAACCGCCGTCCGCCATGACCCATGACGGTTGTATGGCCGCTGCCTGCCGCTCCCAGCACCTGCAACCACCATTGCCAACCGCCGTAGCCCATGGCGGTTTGCCGAACTGTCGTGGGCTACGACGGTTAGTACCGTCATGCCTGCAACCGCCGTAGCGCACGGCGGTGGTAGGTTAGTTTTAGTAAATTGTGAAACAGTCGTATATTTTCGCAAAATGAAAAAAAATAAAAAAAATTCTAGCTCGCACGGCGAGGCCAGCCTGAGTTAGGTAATATCGGGCAGATTAAGCGGCCGCTGGCTTGTAGTAGTATGGGTTGGCCCATGATCGCTTCTTGCGGCTCGCGCGGTTCTGATCAACACGGGTGAATTGGCCCAATTATAATGCGTGCTGCTCCTGTTTCTTCCAGCTCCGTTCCTCCTTCCCAGTTCCCCCACAAATCAAAACCAAGAACAGCTAATTCGCGTCTCACCGAATCAAACTTCAAGCCAGCGCAGGCGGATCAGGAAGACGCCCGAAGTCGAAGTCGAAGTCGGCGCAAGAGTTCTACCGAAAGAAAGGGAAGAAAAAAAAAAAGAAATCAAGAACTGCGGTCGCCAAGGGCACGGCAAGAAAAATTAAGAACTGCGGTCATCAAGAACTGCGTTCATCCAGAACCAGAAGAGAGATGGGCTCAATCGAGAATGCCCTTTCAGATGACGACGACGTCGTCTTCAGCCGCGGAAGAAGAGTTAGGCGCCAGATCGTTGAAAGCGACGACAGCTGCGACGGCCGCAGCGGTAGCACCACGATCAGCACCGGCGACGCTACCTCGGTAATCAAGATGAGAAGCAATGTTGTGAGAATGCTTGGCAATCGGGAGAGTGGATTGAGAGGGCTGGGTACTCGTGGACTCTGGAGCTCGTTAGGATCGCTTCACTCGCGCAAGGATCAGGTGAGTTTTCCCTGGTGCTAATAATCTGCAGTTTATTCAGTTGCCCAATTCAGTAGTAATCTGCGCAGGCAATGTCGATGCTGTGGAATCGCCTACTGCATTTGTCTGTCTTGATTCTTGAATGCGTTCTTTGCTACCTTGTGCTGATTGGAATTAAATTTCTGCTTAGTAGTAACAATGACGGATTGAGTTTGGGACTTTGGGTTGGGGGTGCTTCATCTTCCTCGGTCATCTTTAACGTCTTCTTTTCCCTCCCTTCTCGAGTTCTTGGGCAGTAGAAGGGCCCCTCTGCGCAGGTCTTGAATGCGTTCTTTGCTACCTTGTGCTGATTGGAATTAATTTCTGCTAGTAGTAACAATGGCGGATTGAGTTTGGGTTGGGGGTGCTTCTCGGTCATCTTCAATGTCTTCTTTTCCCTCTCTTCTCGAGTTCTTGGGCAGTAGAAGGGGGCCCTCTGCACGGGACGACCCAATGGGCTAGTGATGGTCTGTCAAAGAACTGTGGGCCAGAACAACGAAATCGACCTCGCTGGCCTGCTTCTCATCGTCACGCAAAAACACGTGCCGGCGTCCGCCGCCGCCCCCTCCGGCCCTCCGTCCGATGCACCGCCGTCCCCTCCGAGGCTCCGACACGCTACAGTACATGACTGCCTGTGTGAGGCTCGATGCGTTGTCGTCCGGTGCTTGCCCCCTCCAGTGCTCCGACCGCCGCCATCTGTTGGGGTTCAGGGTCACTGTAGTAGAGCTCAGAGCCTAGATGAAGCATGGCAAAGCGTATCCACTGAATTGATGAGCCATGGTTTTAAATACCGTTCGGTACCGGTCGGTATTCGCGAATACCGCTCCTACCGCACCAGCTCAGTAGCAAAAAAGATCGGTTTTCCGAGGTTTCGACCGGCCTAACCGACCCTAGCAAAAAAAACCTCAGTTTTCCGCTCGGTTTGGTCGGTTTTCCGGGCCGATTTTTACCCGTCGAAAAACCGGCCGGAGCCGGTTTTGTGAACCCTGCTGCCAGCTTGTTGAGTAAAAAACATTTGGTGATCATTGCTGTCGCACTTGATTCCCTCCTGAGTTAGAATTGTGATAACATGGAGGTTATGTTTCTTTGTAAATTCAGTTATCTTCATCGCTTAATTTCTTGTTCTGCATCAAAATGCTTTTGTACATTCTAGTGTTCTGATGATATTGGAAGCTCTAAATAAATTTGTTATGCACAATGAGCCCCCCTTTATGACTTGATGAAGTAATTTACTTTGAATCTGAGTTCGCTTTACAAATTGTTCATCTTGGTACCAATCTTTTATCTTGCATGGAACTGAAAATTCGAAATTTTTGTAATGTGTTAAAGTATAACAGGATTACCTTTGATGATTGAGGTTGTTAGGTTTAGTGAGGATTCCTTTTTTCCTTTTAATTTTATTTTTAGAACATCAGCCGTCACAGAGTGTGCAATATACAAAATTGCCGTTGTTAAGTTTATTCCAGGTAGTGTTTCTGAATTCCTAGCAAAGTGTTTATTTGCGGTTATTGATGTTGCCTGCCCTATGCGTTCTGTGTTAGTTGTAACCTGAGAGTCAGGCTTAGGCTGTCCGCACTCGTCAACCTCCATATTCAACCTCCAAAAGGAATATTCTTGCTTAGTCATCAACATTTTACAGTCCAGTACCAGTTTTGCTGCACCCATCAACCTCTATATCTCATACCCTACCCCAACTACCAGCTGCGGGACCCACCTGTCTCTCTCCTCCCTCCTCCCCCCTCTCTCTCCCTCTTCGTTCTTTTCTCCACCCGTCCGACCCGGCCACCCGCCCTTGTCAACTCCGCCGGCCATTCTCCAACTCTCCCCCTCTCCCTGCCGCTTCTCTCCCTCCTCCCCGCGCCCCTCCGGCGGCTCGCCCTTGTCGGTGCGGAAAGTAGTCCCGACACTAACTAGTAAGTTACGCTGTGATCATCTTCTCGATGGTCGGTGCAAACGACAGCACAGGGGACACAAGTTTATCCTGGTTCCGGCCGGGGCCGTACGTCCAGCAGTGGTGTGCTCGGGGCACTGTATTGCGTTGCACCGTGGCGCTTGCAGAGGGGAGCTACAAGCGGGGCGGGAGAGGAGGCCGGAACTCCAGGTCCCTGAGGTTTTGATTGAGGCGAGTGCCAATATCGTGGTGAAGGCAGAAAGCATGTGGGTCAGTGCTCTCCGTCGTCCCCCTGCGGCCAGGGGACTGCCCCTCCTTTTATAGGCCAAGGAGGAGGCAGTTTACAGGCGTGCTGCACTGTTCTAGCTACGTGTGATGGCATGGCGGACAGTGCAACGGAGTGGACGGCCGTCCTGGCGAATCTTGCTTCTGGCGGAGCGTCATGGCGTGCCCTGTATCCGTCCAGGAGCGGCTTCGAGGGTGGCGGCGTAGAAACTTCCCGTGTGGTCGTCGTCCGTACGCTGACTCGAGGGTGCGGCTGACGGGAGGTCGTAAGGGGCACAGCCGCGGGCGTGGCGGTGTCTTGTCGCCCCGCCCTCCCACAGCGTCAGGGATGGCGCTGCAGTGCCCGGGATGGCGTCGTGATGGCGGGGATGGCCGCGCAGGACCGACGGTGACGGAGGTGACGCGCCTCACTAGTCCGGCGTCATGGTGTGGCCCTGGGCAGGCGCGGAGTAGGCGTCCGTCCCCTTTTCGAGGGTTCTGCCGTCCTCTTTCGAGGGTGCGGCGCGTTGGCCGTACGAGAGTGGATGGCGCAGTGTCGCGGAGCTGACACCGGCCTTGCCGCACAGTGGTGGGGATGGCCTCACCGGGAGAGTTGGCAGAACAGCGCCGGAATATGATTCCCGGGCGTGTCAGAGGGACGGCATGGCTTGGATTCGTCTTTGACCCGGGCGCCTGCAAGTGTTAGAACATTAAACGCCCCTGTCGGGGGAGCAGGTGCGGGGGCGGCGAGCCCGTGAGGGCCTCGAGCGAGGCGGAGTCTCACCCGAGGGGGCGACCGACCCTCGAGCGAGGCGGAGTCTCACCCGAGGGGGCGACCGACCCTCGAGCGAGGCGGAGTCTCACCCGAAGGGGCAACCGACCCTCGAGCGAGGCGGAGTCTCACCCGAGGGGGCGACCGACCCTCGAGCGAGGCGGAGTCTCACCCGAAGGGGCAACCGACCCTCGAGCGAGGCGGAGTTTTGCCCGGGGGTGGCTGGGCCGACTGTTCTGGTGGGCCGCTGGGGCCACCAGGGCTGTGGGCCCGGCCGCTGGGCCGTGACTATCTTGAGTGTGTTTTAGGTTTGTGAATTCGTTTGTGTTTTAGTTTTTGCGAAAGTGAATGGGTTTCCCCCGGTTTTTTCGGGGACCCTTATGGCTGTCCTTGACAGTAGCCCCCGAGCATCTGCGGGTGTATCCGTTAGGATCCCGCAGATGCTGACGCTTGCTGATGGGACCTTCTTCCCTCCTGATTGCTGTGCTATTCCGTGGGGGCGCGCTAGCGGACCCGCGGGTCTAGCCCCCGAAGCCTTGGAGGAGTGTGTGTACTCCTTCAAGGTTTTTTCGCAGCGTCGTCATTGTGCGAGGCGTTTATTTCAGCCGGCCTCGGCGGTGTTTCAGCCGGCCTCGGCGGTGCCGTACGCATGTGCTGACGTTCGCGTGCGTTTGGTGCATATCCAGGAGGTGTAGCCACGCGTCGAGCCCCCGAGCCTGGGCCTGTTCGAGGTGATCGGGGTGGGCTCTCCGACTTGTTTGTACGTTCCCTTCGCCGTCCCTCCGCGGGACAGAGGGGTGAGGTGTCCACAACTTCCATCGAGCGGGTCGCGAATTGCGGGTTCCTCTTCGAGCTGTTATCGGGTGATTCAAGTGGACGCCCATGCCCCGTTCGATAAGGGTTGGCTCGTGGTCCGGAGACTCGTCCATGAAAGCGCTTACGTGGGTTTGCTAGGCAGGGCTCGGTCCCGTTCGCTGGGGACCGAGGGCGCGGAAGCTCTCCCTCAATGGGATCCCTCGACTAGCTGCCCTCGTTGGCTCTTGAACACGATATGTGGGGCGCCCTCGAGTTGGTGAGCTCGAGGATAGGCTCGAATGTGCGCGCCCTCGTCGTCCCTGACTCTGTTGATCTGGGGCGCCTGTTCGAACCCTTCGAGGGTCAGGCTTCGAACCCCTGATTAGTAGGGCCGTTGTGGGGTGGCAGCTAAGTGCCCCCGTCTCGATTGCATCTGCAGGATTCGTGGGTTTGCGATCGAGCCGACCCCCGAGCTGCTGATCAGTAATCCTCTAGAATCGAGGGCACCTGTGGCGCCCGCTTTCACCGAGCGGGTCTCGAGGCCACTGGTCAGTAATCGCACCCTTCGAGGGTCTAGTTTTTCGAGCACTGGGCTCGGGCCGCGCGAGGGTCACGCTTACTTAGTAAGGGACCAGGCCGTTAAATGCCCACAGTTGTGGCTTCAGTCGTGCGTCGCGGGCGCGCCTTTTCAGGCGTCGCGGCCGCGCGCGTAGTGGGCGACGTGGGGGGCGGACGTGACATGCCGCCGTGGCTCTTCGGTTGCCGCGCCGTAATGATCGCGCATGCGCGCGCGGCCGGCTGTTTCGGTGCGGTGGGCCCCGCTTGTCAGTGGCAGATGCAGCCGCCTGCAGTTAATGCACGCGACGCGCGGTTTGGGGAGCGTGGCTCCCTTAGATCTATAAATCCAAGGAGAGGGAGGCGGAAGCTCCTTACCTCGTTACTTAGTGCCGCCGCCCTTGGCTCCTTGCCTTCGCTTCTCGGCTGCGCGCCCTTTCGTTTCGCCCGCCGTTAGCTTCGTCTTCGTGCGCCGCTACCAACCGCAATGGCTCCCCCCAGCCGATCACGGTGCTGGATCCGCTGCCGTGGAGCCGCTCGACGGTGACGAAGCTCGCCCTGAGCGAGCTCGTGAACAGCGGCCAGCTGGCGCCGAACGTAGAGGGGCAGCCCCCGGCGTGGATCGTTCCGCCGGCGGCGGATCGAGAGCCCAACCCGCCGTACGGCTACGTCGTCAGCTTCATCCGGCACCATGAGCGTGGCTTCGCCGCGCCGGCGAGCCGCTTCATGCGCGGACTGTGCCACCACTACGGGGTGGAGCTGCACAACTTCGCCCCCAACGCGATTTCGCAGGCGGCCACCTTCGTTGGCGTCTGCGAGGGATTCCTGGGGATCCCAGTGAACTGGGATCTCTGGGTCCACCTTTTCCGCGCGGAGCTGCATACGCTCGTTACGCCCGAGGCACGGGTGCGCCGGGCGGTGCGCGCCGGCGGCCTGTCGATCTCGTTGCAGGATTCACGCAAGGAGTTATACATCCCCTGCACGATGACATCCAACAATGCGGAATGGGAGCGGGGGTGGTTCTACCTCCGCAACGACGGCGCCGGCCTCCCCCCCTACACCGGCAAGGTGCTGAAGGAGAAGGCCGACTCCTGGCACCATGGCGTGTCTCCCTCCTCGCACCAGGCGCGGTTGGATTCGCTCCTAACCGCGTTGAAGAGCCTGGCGGACGCCGGGTTGGGGGCGGCTTCGGTCCTCGCGAACCTCCACCACCGGCGGATCGTCCCCCTCATGGAGAGGGAGCTCCGTATTCACGAGATGAGCGAGGCGGCCAACCCTACGTCGTTGGCGCGCTCGCGGTTCTTGAATGAGCGCCTTGCTCGGGAATACGCGGCCACGAGGGCGAGGCGCGCCATCAGCCTCAAGGCCGGCCGGCACAGCAACGACGACCTCTGGTCGTTCGTTATGCTCCCCGACGCCCCGGCGGTGAGTAGGCCTTCCTCCCTTTCTCGTTCCCTTGCAACGTACCAGCGTGGTTTTGACAGTCGCTTTTTAGCAGAGGGTGACCGTGGACGCCTCGCGGTCTGACCCGCCCACGCCCCGAGCTCGAGCGGTTGCCCGCGCCACGTAGCGACGGGAGCAGGAGCGGGCGGCGCGCAGGAAGGAGAAGGGAATCCGGCGGCGGGGGCGCCGGGAGCAGCGGGACGAGGAGTACCGACTGCGCGAGCAGCAGGGACTCTCTTCCCCGGCGACTCCGGGGAACTCGTCGTCGGGAGAGGAGGAAGAAGAGGAGAGCGATGGGGGGCGGGCCCCCCTCGAGAGGTGGAATCCCTCGACTCCCTCACCGAGAGCCGCAGAGGCGGCAGAGGAGTAGGCGCCCGTGGTGGGCGCGGAAGCGCCCGCCGCCGGGCGGTCCGTGGAAGAGGCGGCGCGCGTCGCGGCAGCGCCAGGGCGCGCTGCGGAAGCGTCTGGGAGCGCTGCGGCGGCGACGACGGGCGCCACAGCAGCGCCTGCCGAACCCTCGAGGAAGAGGAAGCGAGGCTTCTCCACCTTGAGGTAAGCAGTCCCTCCTCCAGATGTTCCGGTTTCGAGGGGTTGGAGCTCAGTTGTTTGTCTCCGTGTTCGCAGGGTGGCGCCGACCGTCCCCGCCCTCGCGCCCGCTAAAGCGCTCAGGTCGGACACGTCCGTACCCACGAGGCGGCGCTCGTCGAGGGCGCCACGGGCGGCCGGGAGCGCGGCGATGACGGGCGAGCCACCGCGCAGCGCGGCCGTGGCCACGGAGCCGCAGCAGGAGGCGACGGCCGCGGCGGCAGCTCCGACAGCGGCAATCGCCGCGCCGACGGTTCGACCTCTGCCTGTCCCGGTGGCGGGTGGTCAGGCGGCCGTGGTGGAGATCCACGACGACGACGCGCCGCCGCCTGGATGGGGCCAATGGGAGAACTGGCCCGCGCCAGCCCCCGAGCCCGCGGCGGGGGTGTTAGTGATGCGGGAGGATGGCTGCGTGATGCCGCAGCCCTCGGCGCATGGCGCCGAGGCCTCGTCGTCTCGTGCCGGCCCTCCTGCCCCCGATGGCGCCGTGACGCGTGTGGAGCGGGAGCGGGAGCAAGCCAGCGTGCCGCCAGCCCTCTGCATCGAGGCCCAGGCCGAGCAGGCGCTGTGGCAAGAGTTCCGCGACCACGGCGCCTCGCTCAACAACGCGCTGGACGAGGCGCTGCGGATCCACGGGGGTCCTGCGTGGCGGATTTTCCAGGTACGCGTCCCTTCTGTTGGATTTTGGAGTTTCTTCCCCCCTCGTCTCTCCCGCGTTCGCGCTTTTTCCGACTCAAACTCTCTTCTGCCTTGTCTGCCGGTGGCAGGAATTGGAGGGTCGAGCCCGGGAGAAGTACGGCCACCTCGACTGGCTGAGCTCCGAGCGCAACTAGTACCGGGACCAATACGACGCTCTTGACGCCCTTGTCGAGGCCCTGCGGACTGACAACGGGTGGCTGGAGTACCGGCTCCAGGCAGTGCGGGACGAGCTCCTGGAGCAGGATGCCCAGGCTGCGGAAGGTGTCTCTGCAGTCGCGAAGGTGCAGACATCGCTCCTGGAGTGGGACGAGGCGCTGCGGAAGGCGCGCGAGGACGCAGCCGCGATGCAGACCGTGGCGGCAGAGTGGGAGACGGAGGTGGCCTCGATTCGCGCCCAGCTCGAACAGGACCGTGCAACCCTCGAGGGAGCACAGTCTTGGCAGAGCCAGGCCGAGGAAAGGGCCAAGGAGGCCGAGCAGCTGAGGGCCAGCCTGGCGGACCAGGCCGCCTCCCTCGCCTCGGCGGGGGAGCAGCTTCAGCGGGAGCGGGACGCGCGCCAACAGGCGGACGCTCAGCTCTAGCAGGAGCGAACCGCCCTTGCTGAGGCTCGGGGCGCCCTCGAGCGCGAGCGCCTGGCGCGAGAAGAGGCCCAGGGCCTCCTTCAGCAGGAGCGCGCCGCACTCGAGGGGGCGTAGGCAACCCTCAAGCAACGGGACGAAGAAGTCTCGCGGCTCGACGGGGAGCTGAACCAGCTCAGCGTCTCCTACGAGGATCTGTGCCAGGCTGTCGTGGAGCAGGAAGCTGCGGTCCTTAGCCTGCAGCAGGAGGCCGAGGTCGCGCGCAAGGCCGTCGATTCGGAGAAGAAACAGGTCGAAGGTGAGTCGCCTCTCTTCGCATTTTGCTTGTTGATTTGGTTTGCTTGGGATCCGCTCCCAATTTTTGTTTTTCATTCATGGGTTTCAGGCCTGCGGAACGCTCTTGGGAACTCGACGACCCAGGCAGAGTCCCTCCAGACGGCCTACAACTCCTCACAACGGGAGCTGGAGGAGCTGCGGGCCGCCGCCCTAGAGGCGTGCCAGGGGGTCGAGGAGGGCGAAGTGCAGGCTGGGAGCTCGATGGCGAGTCGCCTCCGTGCCCTCGGCAGGCACGTTGCCCAGCGCGTGCGCCGCGCCCTTCGCCTGGGAGTTCAGAAAGCTCTTGGCGTGGTGGCTTCCCACTACCAGGTCGACCTCGAGGCCGTTTCCACGGGCTACGTCGTTCCCGTCGGCGTCGACGACGAGGTGGCGATGAACCGTGCGGATGCGCTCACTGCTCCTGCTGCCGACATCCTCACCGAGGACTTCATGGACTTCCTCTTCCCGGACGCTCCCCCGGCTGGCGGCCCCCAAGCCTGAAGACCATTGGGCGTTTGTGCCCTTTATGTTTTTGATGTTAGAATTCGAGCCGCGCGGCTGTTGTAATAAACATTTGCTGTTTAAAACACTTTGATGTTTGTAAGTTGAAAAAGTCGTTGTTTATTTCGGCAATTGTGTTGTTCTGCCTCCCCGCTTCCTTAGGCGAACCTTGGCTGGGAAGGTTTTCGTTCGCACGAGTAGGTTATAGGCAAAGTGGCGAGGGGGAAGGGCCGTATCCTGCCAGAGGCGTGGGCTATCCCCGACTCGCGCTTCTTTGCCCTTCGGCCACTCGCGTCCCGCGTGAGTCCACCCAAAGTTTGGGTCGAGGCATACTTAGCACATTTGCGGCGAATTTTGCGAAAAAATGGGACCATTTTTTGGGGGGGGACGCCCCCCGCAGTAGCCCCCGAGGGGGATTCGGTTTTCGGGGGAAAACCAAGTCGCCCTTCAGCTTTATTAATTTGATGGAAATTACAGCCAACTCGGGTGTTGGGTATGTAATGACAAGAAAAACTCGGAAATCCTTTCTAAGGGTAGAAGCGACGTAGCTGTTGGATGTTCCAAGCGTTGGTGAGTTCCTCGCCGTCCTCGTTGGCCAGCTTGTAGGTGCCGGGCTTGAGCACTTTGACAACGATGTAGGGTCCCTCCCATGGGGGCGATAGCTTGTGGCGGCCTCGATTGTCTTGGCGCAGCCTTAGGACTAGGTCCCCTTCGTCGAAGTCTCGGCGTTCTGGGTGCACGCTCGCAGGTCCCAGGAGTTCCCAGGGCGCACATATGTGCCCTGGAAGTTCCCCACGAACGTGCGGACTAAGTCATCCCAGCTGTGGATCTGGCTGGGCGGTAGGTGCTCGAGCCATGTTCTGGCCGAGTCCGCAAGGTGCAGCGGCAGATTGCGGATGATCACCGCATCGGTGGTGGCTCCGCCCAGCTGGCAAGCCAGACGGTAGTCGTTGAGCCACACACGAGGGTTCGTCTCCCCCGTGTACTTGTCGATGGTGGTGGGCTGGCGGAAACGCTGGGGGAAACTCGCCGCACGGATTTCCCGACTGAACACTCGGGTTCCCGGGGGTTCCGGTGTTGGCGAGCGGTCCTCCCGGCTGTCTAGCGGCCACCTCGTCGAGGGTGGTAGCCCGCCGCCGCTCGCGCCTCCGCGTCGCCCTTTCGCTTGGCGTTCAGGACGTTGCGGGCGTCTCCGTCGTGGGCCTCGCCGCGCGTGTCAAGGATCCGCTCCTTGACAGGCGTCTTGCCCTGGTTTGGCGGCTGCTCCGCCGCGCCGTCCGCGTGGACGGATGCCTCCTGGTCCTTTGCGCCGCCATCGCCCCACGCGCTGGACTGGTTGCGCATGCGGGACGCGGAGCTCTCAGCCTGCTGCACGGCCGCTTGCTCGATGAGAGTCTGCGCCTCGCGGCGCAGGTTACGTGCCTCGAGTGTCGATGGCTCGGGCATGGCCCGAAGTAGTGTTGCCGCCGCGATGAGTTTTTGGCTGGCACGAAGTGGCGTGTGTGGGTTGTCCACGTTGAAGTTGGCATTGATGCGCTCGCAGGCTTGCTTCCCGGCTTCTCGGGCGCGTTCGCCGCGCGCCGAGGCTTCCCCTGCGATAGTTGCACGCAGGAGCCGCACCTGCCGGTACTCTTCCACGAGCTTCGCCTCGAGCTCGCGTGCCTGGGCCAGCTGCGCATTGATATCCGCATTGCCCGCTGGTGGGGCCGGTGGCGGGTTCGGCTCCGGATGCTGGGCCGCGTTCCCGTCGCCCGCTCCGTTTGCGCCGTCAGCTTGCTCGTTGGCGGCGACAACAAAGCACTCACGCGAGGGATCATAGCTCCCCTTGCTGGAGTCATCGGAGCAACCGAACCAGTAGTCCGCGGCATCAAGGAATCGCCGGAAGACCACAGGGTCCGGTACGCCGGAGAAGTCCCACTCTGCGTAGCCATGCGAGGTTGAGGGCGGCAGTTCGCTGGGCGAGCCGTGGTACGACTCGTCGTTGGTGGTGGCGATGAGGTTCCGGATTGACAGCAAGTGATGGCCCGGGAGATCCTCGTACGCGGCCATGTCGGTGCTGACGGACGAGGCGTATGCCGCAGCAGGGTTGCGCATCCCGTGGGGAAACTGCGGCCCCGCGGCCGTGTGCTCCCCCGCAGGGTGCGCCGCCGTGTCGCTCGGCGGGGACGCGTCGTTCCGGGCCGCCTCGCGTGTTGCCTGGCGTCGCTCCGTGCGCGCCTGGCGCGAGCGCTGACCTGGGCGTTTGCGGCGCCGGGATGTCGAGGCGCTCGCGGCAGCCACCCGGGTGGGTGCCAGAGCGTCAGTAGCAAGCGTGACGGGCATTGGGCCCGGCCCAGTCGACCGCCACGGGTGGAGTTCGTCGAAGTTGGTGAGGCGCATGAGGTAGCCGTTCCCTGTGGCCTGAAAGTTCAGGCTCCCAAACCGGATTTCGAATCCAGCGGGGAGAGGGTCCGAGCTGCCCATGGCGTACCTCTGGGACGTCATCTCGGTACGAATCACCATCGAGAATGCTGGTGAGGGGTCGATCACAGCGCGAGCCGCCCCTACCTGGCGCGCCAACTGTCGGTGCGAAAAGTAGTCCCGACACTAACTAGTAAGTTACGCTGTGATCAGCTTCTCGATGGTCGGTGCAAACGACAGCACAGGGGACACAAGTTTATCCTGGTTCCGGCCGGGGCCGTACGTCCAGCAGTGGTGTGCTCGGGGCACTATATTGCGTTGCACCGTGGCGCTTGCAGAGGGGAGCTACAAGCGGGGCGGGAGAGGAGGTCGGAACTCCAGGTCCCTGAGGTTTTGATTGAGGTGAGTGCCAATATCGTGGTGAAGGCAGAAAGCGTGTGGGTCAGTGCTCTCCGTCGTCCCCCTGCGGCCAGGGGACTGCCCCTCCTTTTATAGGCCAAGGAGGAGGCAGTTTACAGGCGTGCTACACTGTTCTAGCTACGTGTGATGGCATGGCGGACAGTGCAACAGAGTGGACGGCCGTCCTGGCGAATCTTGCTTCTGGCGGAGCGTCATGGCGTGCCCTGTATCCGTCCAGGAGCGGCTTCGAGGGTGGCGGCGTAGAAACTTCCCGTGTGGTCGTCGTCCGTACGCTGACTCGAGGGTGCGGCTGACGGGAGGTCGTAAGGGGCACAGCCGCGGGCGTGGCGGTGTCTTGTCGCCCCGCCCTCCCACAGCGTCAGGGATGGCGCTGCAGTGCCCGGGATGGCGTCGTGATGGCGGGGATGGCCGCGCAGGACCGACGGTGACGGAGGTGACGCGCCTCACTGGTCCGGCGTCATGGTGTGGCCCTGGGCAGGCGCAGAGCAGGCGTCCGTCCCCTTTTCGAGGGTTCTGCCGTCCTCTTTCGAGGGTGCGGCGCGTTGGCCGTACGAGAGTGGATGGCGCAGTGTCGCGGAGCTGACACCGGCCTTGCCGCACAGTGGTGGGGATGGCCTCACCGGGAGAGTTGGCAGAACAGCGCCGGAATATGATTCCCGGGCGTGTCAGAGGGACGGCATGGCGTGGATTCGTCTTTGACCCGGGCGCCTGCAAGTGTTAGAACATTAAACGCCCCTGTCGGGGGAGCAGGTGCGGGGGCGGCGAGCCCGTGAGGGCCTCGAGCGAGGCGGAGTCTCACCCGAGGGGGCGACCGACCCTCGAGTGAGGCGGAGTCTCACCCGAAGGGGCAACCGACCCTCGGGCGAGGCGGAGTTTCGCCCGGGGGTGGCTGGGCCGACTGTTCTGGTGGGCCGCTGGGGCCACCAGGGCTGTGGGCCCGGCCGCTGGGCCGTGACTATCTTGAGCGTGTTTTAGGTTTGTGAATTCGTTTGTGTTTTAGTTTTTGCGAAAGTGAATGGGTTTCCCCCGGTTTTTTCGGGGACCCTTATGGCTGTCCCCGACAGTAGCCCCCGAGCATCTGCGGGTGTATCCGTTAGGATCCCGCAGATGCTGACGCTTGCTGATGGGACCTTCTTCCCTCCTGATTGCTGTGCTATTCCGTGGGGGCGCGCTAGCGGACCCGCGGGTCTAGCCCCCGAAGCCTTGGAGGAGTGTGTGTACTCCTTCAAGGTTTTTTCGCAGCGTCGTCATTGTGCGAGGCGTTTATTTCAGCCGGCCTCGGCGGTGTTTCAGCCGGCCTCGGCGGTGCCGTACGCATGTGCCGACGTTCGCGTGCGTTTGGTGCATATCCAGGAGGTGAAGCCACGCGTCGAGCCCCCGAGCCTGGGCCCGTTCGAGGCGATCGGGGCGGGCTCTTCGACTTGTTTGTACGTTCCCTTCGCCGTCCCTCCGCGGGACAGAGGGGTGAGGTGTCCACAACTCCCATCGAGCGGGTCGCGAATTGCGGGTTCCTCTTCGAGCTGTTATCGGGTGATTCAAGTGGACGCCCATGCCCCGTTCGATAAGGGTTGGCTCGTGGTCCGGAGACTCGTCCATGAAAGCGCTTACGTGGGTTTGCTAGGCAGAGCTCGGTCCCGTTCGCTGGGGACCGAGGGCGCGGAAGCTCTCCCTCAATGGGATCCCTCGACTAGCTGCCCTCGTTGGCTCTTGAACACGATATGTGGGGCGCCCTCGAGAGAGCTCAAGAATTATTGATATTCTTGCAATAGAAGATATCGTAATTGTAATGTCAGATGGAGGCTTGTCTGCTTCATTTTGCAGAGGTAAGAAACCTTTTGCACTCCTTAATATTGGACAAAATCTAAAGAAATTGAACATTTTTGAGTCTGCTTGGTTGCCGGTCACCGGTAGCCACGCCAAACTGTGGCGCGCCATAGCTTGTGGCGAGCGACATCACCACCACATGTTCTGTCGAAAAAACAGTGTACTGTGCTGTGGCGGAACTTGTGCTGTGGCATGTGTTGTTGTGGCGTGGCGATGTGTGGTGGGGAACCAAACATCCCCTTCATCTTCCTTTTTGTTGCAGTGACAAATAAGTTGCAAGGTTTTTTGAATGTTAGCTCCGAATGGATACAAGCTTTATTCTACAACAAATACCAAGATTTAATTTTGATAGTATCAACAGATGAGACCAATGACTATCCATCTCCCATATGCCGTGAACCTACAATTCAGTAAGAGTACTAGAAATCTTATCTGCAATAATATAATATTTTCTTTGCATGTCCAAATCTGACATTACACCATTGCTGCATAGATGTATTTTGAGGAAAAAAACTAGATCACATATGCCAAATTTTCAAAAATGAAGATTTCTCATGGTCCGGCTATCTTCATGTTGATATGATCAATGAATTCGTCTTGATAAAGAACAAACGGTATGATTGCTCGAATAAAAGGAAGTTTTGTTACATGACTGTTCATGCTATTAGACCATCTACCTAAGGCACCCAGATGGCGGTGGAGCACCACCGCCCCACGAGCAGCGCCATTCTGTCGCTGAGTCCCACCGTGACGACACGAAGTTCGCCTCAAACATGATGAAGCGTTCGTTGATCTCCCTCCCCTACCTCGGCCTCGCCCGACTGACCTCTCTCCGCACCATCAGCAGCGCACTGCCGCCGCCGCCGCCTAGGTCCACGAGGTAGTGCAGCGTGAGTTGGTGGTTGGTGGCGGACGGAGAATCGGTAGAGCACATGTGACGACGCGGGTGATCCTGTACACAACTCGCCTTGGTTATCCTCGACGATGCTGATGGCAAGGAGGTCCTCGTTGTTGTCGAGCACGTAGAGCGTGCCCCGGTGTGTGGCCATGTCCTTGAGTCGCCTCCACTAGTCGTGGCCGCTCACCGACCATGATGGTGCTTTCGAGTGGCACAATGTGAGCTACCCCGACCTTTCCTCGCCGATCACTATAACAACGAGGTCGATTGAGCACACGACCAACTTTCAAACTGACAACGCCTCGGGCTCCAGCTCGGTGGTGCTATCGCACTGGGGCAGCCCGTGCTGGTCGTACTCCAGGACAACACGGTAGGCCATGGCTTCGTAGACGGGCTTGTGCTGGGCGCGGACGTGGGACAAACTTGGGAGCGGCGTCATGGCGGTAACCTTGGAGAACGATTTCACCAGTGAGTATCTGCACTGGTCATTGCTGTCATGCTTGAAGACGAGCCACTCTTCACAGGATCCATGGTATCTAGCGGCGGTGGGCAGCCGAACGACCGTTCTACCTCCAGTAATTCACGGAAGGTGTCGTCGTTGAATACGAGGTACGACATGTGAGGAAGCGAGTGGTGCTACGCCGCGGACGCACGTTGGGACCGGCACACGGTACCGAAGCAGATGTGGTCGGCATACGAACGGTGGTGGAGGAAGATGTCCACTGGGACGGTCGGCGAGGGCAAGCATGACTTCTTATGCCGCCTTGGCACCATGATCGTATATCCACGTGCAGTTGCAGACGTAAGATTATAAAAATAGATGTACATACATTCTTAATTTTGTTCCTAAGTATATATTATCTTACTATATGATTTGTAATTTATTGAAACTAACAATCCTAAATATGCATAAGAACGTAATCTTTGTATGCTTCGCAAGTTGTGTTTCTTTATATACATTTTAATTTTTTATTTACTAAAATAAACATGTCACCATATATTTTAAGAGATATCATGGTAACTCCCAACTTTAGTGATAAAGAAATTGTTGGTTGATTATTTTCATCAAAAAATTAGTAGATCACAATGTCCTTTGCAGTTCTTTTATAATACCATATTTAAATTTTTTCACTTTCTTTTCATGTAGCGGCGATATTTTTGTTAAAAAATCTTTTACATAGAATCATCATTAAAAATAAAATCATATTTATCTTATTTTATATTCTTGATGGATGTATATATGGATTTCATTTCGATATATTTTCAAAGTATTTTTTAGAAAGTAAACATGTTTTTGAGGTAAAACAACATATTATGTTAAGGTAATACTTTAGAAAAAAAAGGCTAATTATTCATATCGCATTCAGACTATTCCTGCTCACTACTTGTTTCCATCCAACGACGTCGTCTCTACCAAGTACCGCTCGTGGTTGTTGCAGTGCCTCATGCACATGGTCCTGTCGCGGCTACCCGTGTTCGCTGCAAGCGCTCATTTCTACCACGTCCACGATTGTGGCTTATCGATGTCTTCCATCTCCGCATCATGCTGCTAGTGCTTATCACAACACCCTTTAGCTACTGACTTTGCGGAAGAAGAAGAAATTTAAAAACTAACATTTCAAAAATATTGCCTTTTGGTTTGTAAAATGTTGAATTTGTTATATTCATATGTAGTTCAAAGAAAATATTGCGTGTGCTACTATGATGTTGATTATGGTATTCTCGGATGTTAGTCTCACTTTTGAAAGTTGTAAAATTTGTTAAGTTAAAATATTAATTAATTTTAGATTTTTAGACTAATATAATTGAGGAATTTTAAAATTATGGAGTCCTTCCTTTTCACGTTATGTCACACTAATCTCTATCTCTACCTAATATACTTCGTCCGTCACCCTATCCGATAAGAATACGGAGGGAAAAACGGCCGAAACCGGCATCCCGACGCAAAAAATCCGAAGCCCCTGGCGGTCCGAGGAAAACCGGTGGACAACCGAGCAATAAAAAAGAAACCGAAGCAAACCGTACCGGCCGGCCTGCCCACCAACCGAACAAAACAACCTCTGCAGGATTAAACAAGAGGAAGTATAACAGATACTACGTAGGAAGTAACTAGAGGCTGCACGTGGACCAACAATGCTAGATGAGTTTCATGTGTTAATATCTCACAAATGACTCATCTAATCTTGAATCCGTTTTCATATTAATATTTTTGGCAATTAAATCTACAAAACAAAAGGTTACATGACTATATTTTGAGGTAAATAAAAAAATAACATGTAGGTCCCACATGTCATATTAAGAAGTCAAATTGGCTTGGCAAATTTTGGTAAAGCTGCAATCCAAACTTAATGTTGCCAACGATTCGGCAATACCCATGATTTGGACATGACCAAAATTTGATAAAGTTAGATGGGGCACAAACCAAACATGCGCTTGATCCTAAATAAAAAATAGATTCGAGTTTATTTTATAACCTATAGGCCATCCACCATCAACCTGTACATGGTTAAAAAATAATGTTAGTTTGCCATATTTCTTTTTTACCATGGTAAAGATATGTTAGTTTGCAAAGAACACAGTGGATGGGGTCAAGTGGTGCGGGCGTGACGGTGAGGTCGGGACGACGGTGAGATTAGAGCGTACGACGACAAGACTAGGAGGCACATATGACAACAAGATGGGAACAATGGCGCGCATGCGCGATGGGAACGATGGCGCGGCCGAGGAAGGCAAGGTCGGCCAGACGACGAGATTTTGGGAGGCATGAATAATGACATGTGAGGTTAGGGTGGCACAAGCACGATGGAGATGACGACGAGGTTGGGAGGTGCAGGGGGGCAGGGTGATGGCGGGCAGGGCAGACGACGATGAGCGAGGTCGGGGTGCCACGAGCACGACGGTGAGACTGGGAAGGTGAGAATGATGGCATGATTTGGGCTGATAAGGACAAGGATGGAGAGGCACTGACGACAGTGGGCGTGGTCGGGGTGACACAAGCATGATGCAAACGACGACGCAAATAGGGAGATAAAGTCGAGTAGACGACAATAAGGTTCGGAAGGCACGAACGATGGCACACGAGGTTAGGTTGGTGTTGGCGTGACAAGGACAACAATAAGGTCGGAGAGGTGCGAGGGCGGCAGGGTTACGACACGACCGGGACGAGCTACGCAGGTGAGTAATGTTTTCTCTCGTTGTAATGCACAAATATAATTGCTAGTACGTCTAAAAAAAATAGATGTTTGATACGTTGGCTGATTCGTATCATGGGCGGTACAACCTAACAAGATTTCTCATCAATTTCCATTATGTTTCAATTTTAAAATAATTAGGTGTAATAAATTTTTACAAAAACAACACCCAACCAAAATAGCACTCAACCGCCGAACAAACTAGCGAATGAACCAGTGGTAAGTGACTATACCGTCGTTCCATCATGCGATTACTGTAGCATGGGGCTACTATAGCAAGGTACCATCGTTTCCAATGGCGATAACTCTAGTAAATTTTAAAAAATCATAATTATTTCATATGAACTCAGATGAAAATAAGCTTTATATGAAAACTTGTAGATCTCGACGAGATCTACAACTTTGTAGTTCAAACATTTTTCATTTCGAATCATCTTCATACTGAATGATCGACGCAATGTTCAGTTCTAATAAACCGGACTTATCTGGAAATCACATTTTCAAAAAATTGTAATTTTCATGTGAACTCAGATGGAGAAAAATATTTGAACTATAAAGTTGTCGATCTCGTCAAGATCTATAATTTTCATATAAAGCTTTTCTCCATCTTAGTTCATAATAAATACTCCCTCCGTCCTGATTTGATCTGCGTATAACAAAATAAAAGATGTTTATGAATGATATGTGTATTCCCAAGTGGAATCAATCGTGTCATGAGTTGCTTAGTTGGTTGGCTCGTTTGTTGATGTATCATAGAGAGAATTTAAAGTTCTTCTTGATCTTTGCGTTACACAGTTAGATGCATATCAAACCCGGACGGAGGAAGTATGACTTTTTGAAAATATGCTGGGAGTTATCACAGTTTGAAATGCCGGTAGTTTGCTACAATAGCTCGTGCTACGGTAATCATCGTTTCATTTAGCGATTGCCTGCACAATGCCGAAAACCGCAAGATGAAACGACGATAGCTCTTTATTGTCAGTTCATCCAGCGGTTGAGTGCCTTTTTGCAAACAAAATTGTTTGGTGCAATTATTTTTTGTAAAAACATTAAAAAATCCTCCTTATCCACACCCCAGTTGCCCTCCTCTCCAGCCTGACGAGCGCACGCAGAAACGCACTACATCGCCGGCCCGTGAGAGTCAACGCTATCCCCTCTTCCCAGTGGCGGAACTGGGGGGTGGCCGGCAGGGCCCATGGCCACCCCCAACAAAAATGAAAAATGTTTAGTACCCTTTGTTAGTCAGTAGTCACAATGGCTAGCAGGCTGTATTGTTAGACCCAACTGCCGAACGACGCACACAGCTGGTAGTTCGCCAAGGCACTAATATCCCATTCTCGCAATGTTTGATTTTCAATCTCGTACAGCGGACTCAATGCCAACGTCTAGTGCCGCACCATGGACTTTGGCTCTGTGACGATGGCAGGCAGCAAAGTGGCCGCGGCCGCGGCCGCGATGGAGAGGACCCGTCTACTTTTGATGTTCCTCTAACTCAAACCAATGTAAAAGCGAGCTCTATTTTCCTAATCCATATAAGATCATTACAAATTCGATTATTGATGATTTCAATATGTGAAGAATATCGTAGTGAATTTGAAATGAAGAATATATTGACAACTTTTCGAAACTATTTGCTTTTCTCTGCATAATTAATTACTGTAATCATTGTTAGCTAATGTAGGCTTGGGTGAACAATAAAAATTTGAATCAATTATAAATTTTTGAAAAGGTAAATATTTGTCTTGGCCCCCCTTTTATTTTGTCGCCATTTCCGCCACTTCCTCTTCCTCCCTTGCGACCCTAGCGCGCGCTGCTCTCTCCACGCGGTCGGTCCATGCGCCGCCCTCCGCACTCACTTGTCCACTTGCAGGTCGAGTTTTTTCCCACAACTTCTTGTCCTTTCCTAAGGCGACGACACGGTGAGTTGAGCTGCATGTTGTTCGTCGAGCGACGAGCACTTCGCCAGCTAACATCCGACACGAGTATGTCTTCCGATCCTATTCCCCTCCGTTTCTCATCTTGCTGCGCGAAATTAAATATCCAAACACCTAACGTATGCTATTTGTCTTCGGATCTGATCATGATTTTGCTTACTAAATTCGTTTTTCCAATAATTATTAGGTGTACTGTACATGTGTACACCGTGTCAATAGGGTCCGCCCCTGCCCGCGCGTATTAACAAGATCAGATCAGACGCTCGCGGCGGCCTTCGCGCCACATCATCTTGCTTCAAACTCGGACTCAGTGTCCGAATTCAGTTTCTTAATCTTATTGGGCCGCGATGAGGACAGGTTGGCTACATGGGCCGAGGATTTTTATACTTGGTTGCAGCCTCTCAACACCTTTTGACCAGGAATTTTTTTATATTTCTTTTTTCGTGTTTTTTAAAAAATAAATACCTGATCTCGAAATTGTCAAAACTAGACTACAGCCGCTGTTTGAAACGGCGGCTCCTTCCAACCACCGTTGCTAAAGGCGGTTAAGCGGAGAAGCCGCCATTGCCAACGGCGGCTGCTGAGGCCGCCGAGCGGTAGGTGGGTAGAGGACCAACCGCTAATGGGGAAGGCGGTGCGCCCGACAGGTAGGCCCGCGGATCCAACCGCCGTTTGAAGTGGCCGTTGGCCCAGGGTACCGCCTTTGCCCACGGCGGTACCCCTACCGCCCTTTAAAACGGCGGTTGGAGCGCGTCTATATAAGTCCCCCTCCTATTCCTCTCGTCACCACCCTCGAAGCTCCAAGAGCGGTTAGTGAAGCACCATTTCAGTCAGGTATGTTTCTAAATTAGTAGAAATATTAAATTTAATTTAGAAATAATAGAAAATAGTTTAAAATTCTAGATTTAGTTTAGAAATGGTAGAAAATAGTTTAGAAATTCTAGATTTAGTTTAGAAATAGTTGAAAAATAGTTTAGAAATTCTAGATTTAGTTTAGAAATAGTAGAAAATAGTTTAGAAATAGTAGAAGAAAATAGTTTGGAAGTAGAAGAAAATACTTCAGAAATAGTAGAAAATACTTTAGAAATTCTAGATTTAGTTTAGAAATATTAGAAAATAGTTTAGAAATTCTAGATTTAGTTTAGAAGTAGAAGAAAATAGTTTAGAAATATTAGAAAATACTTTAGAAATTCTAGAATTTTCTTAGAAATTCTAAAAATACTTTAGAAATTCTAAATTATTCTTAGAAATTTCTGGAAATACATTAGAAATATTAGATTATTCTTAGAAATTCTTGGAAACACTTTACAAATACTTTATTGTTCTTAGAAATTCCTAGAAATAGTTTACAAATTCTATATGATTCTTAGAAATTTCTGAAAATACTTTACAAATACTAGATTATTCTTAGAAATTCCTGAAAATACTTTAGAAATACTAGATTATTCTTGGAAATTCCTGTAAATACTTTAGAGATTCTAGATTATTCTTACAAATTCCTGTAAATACTTTAGAAATTCTAGATTATTCTTAAAAACTCCTAGAAATACTCGTACACACATCACTCCCTCGTCCTCCAGCAGCTGTGGCTCCACTGCAGATTCGTTCTAGGCACCATCGTCATACACACGGCCACTGTACGCGACGACTGTGTCCACTCCGACATCATGTACGTGCCGCGACCATCTGGTTTCCAGACCGCATCCATGTCGTCTTTTTTTCCATCCTAGTTTGCACGACATGTTTTTTTTTGTTATTTCTTGAGGTACGACATCTAATCTTATAGCGAGACCACCACCGATACCGACGGGAGTGGGACCTTCGTCTTGGGCAGGCCAGTCACCGGCACACACACCGCTGACACGACCACCCATTTTTCGGCACACCACACCTCGGCCAGCTGTTCAGCAGCCCAGCTTTGGTGACGTCTCCTAAACCCTCTCTAAACACATACTCTCTTTCAAATGAACATGCTTACCAAATTCTATTTATTGCAGCTTACGTGCCCGGCGGGACACCACCTCGAGGGGTTCTAGATCACAATATATCATACTCTTTGGACGACATCTTCGGGGATGACGAGATCCCAGAGGACCCGGAGGTGCTTAGACCTTCCCAGTTGGGAGGGGCCCCGCCAATCGGGACCCAGATGACGCAGTCGGACCAGTTGGCGACCTTGTTCGAGGCGGGAGCGGCGGTGTCGGCAGGGACGGCGGAGTTGGCAGCGGCGGCAGCACCGTCGGCCGGAGAGGAGGAGGGGGCTTCTGGATTGGCGGCGGCAACGGGCTTAGTGACACCGCCCCCTATCCGGACGACGCATGACGTTGCATCATCCCACGCGACCTCCTCACGTACCCCACCCACCACACGAGGGCAGCACAACTTACCGCCAGGAGGACGAGGGGGCCAAAGGGCCCGCCACGACCTACGAAGCGCGATCGTATTTAGTTTTGTTTGTCTCACACTAGTTTGTTGGTGCATAAATTATGGAGTCTTGTTTTTTTATGAATCAGTACTTATTCGTATTCTCATTTTTTTCAATTCCAAAAATCAGTTGTCCCAAAAAAATCAAAAAAAAGCAGCCAACCTTTATTTGGAAAGGCGGTTGGACTTTTGCCGCCTTTTCAAATGGTGGCTGGGCTGGGTCGGCCTACCGCCGGTGACGAGGGCCTGGATTAGGGCCCCCTAAGCAACGAGATAATTACCTCGAAGATGGAGTCCTCTGACACCATTGACAACGTGAAGGCTAAGATCCAGGACAGGGAGGGATGCAGATCTTCGTCAATACCTTCACTGACAAGACTTCCCCACTTCGGAGTATCTTCCGCCTCGCACGAGTTCGCCTCAGCTCCGAGTACCCTCCGCTTCGCTCGAGTACTCTCCACCTCGCACGAGTTCGCCTCAGCTCCGAGTACCCTCTGCTTCGCTCGAGTACTCTCCGCCTCGCACGAGTTCGCCTCGGCTCTGAGTACGCGCCGCCCCGCCTCCGACTACCCGTTCGCACGAGTAACTTCCGTCTCCAACTAAGGCGGAGCCCCCACGGAGGAGCCGGAGCGTGGGGCAGGGGCCCCACACGAACATGGTGCCACCCCAGCCCCCAAGCTTCTCCGTGACGACACGCGTGACACCGTTCTCCACGCCATGCAAAGACCACAGCTGGCGCGACGGGAGGACGGCAGGGTCTGGCAGGGGCTATAATGGCGCACAGTGCACCCCCCACGACCTCCGACACGCCGTCACATCCAACACCAGCTACACACAACCCCGTCAGAACAGGCACTCGATTACCATCTACCAGCTCTTAGGCCGTAACGTGGCGAGCTTAAAACGTACTCAAGAGGGCTGAGTCACCGTACGAACTACTCGAAGGAGGCGCCAAGTGCCCGGGATGAACAGTGGCAGCAGCCCACGCGGCGGCCTCCGACGACACCACAACTCAGCGCCCTCCCACTACGCCTGACAGACATCAATAACGGAAAAGACTTCACAACGCATAGCACTGTAGCTTGTTTTCGTTTTCCTTCTTTGCCCCTCGCCCTTGTGACTATAAAAGGGGGAGGGGTGCGATGTACATAGAGAGGACAGATCACCAAGTTTGTAACCCCTACTACAGACACCCCCGGCATAGGAACACGAGTACTCGGAACTGGACGTAGGGTATTACTCCTCGGAGGCCCGAACCAGTATAAAACCCTTGTGTCTCCCGTGTCGACCATCCGGATCCGACACACGATTCGATACAAATCTACTGCTGGCGGTTGAGAACCCCGACAGTTGGCGCGCCAGGTAGGGGCACATCGTGTGTCTCGCCGAACTTCACCAGCGATCCAGATGGAGGGTCGTGGGGTCTCGCTGACTCCCGGCACGACCGTGCACTTCGGCTCCCTCGGCTTCGTCTACGCCGGGCCGACGGAGTCCGTCGCTGGGAGGACTTTCTCCCGGCCCGCGCGTCCCACCGCCTCGACGGCGGCGGCAGCGCGAGCAGCCTTCGTCCGTGGTTTCACGGACGAATCGATCATGGCCATGCTGGGGCCAAACCCGACGCACGAGCGCTTCAAGCTCGCTACTTTCCACCTCACCGACCTTGCCTTCCAGGCCAGTGGATCCGAGCCACTGACTTGGGGGGAGTTCGCGGAGCGGTACGAAGCTCTGTACCCCCGCGGACAACCAGGTCTCCCAGATGACCCGGTGACGGCCTACGTAAACGAGCTCTGGGCTTCATACGTTGCCCCAGGCTCCGTGGCCCCGCGGCAGGGGCCACCAGCACCACTCCCGGACTTCACGCGGGAGTGCAACGTCTTGGAGGCTCACACCGCCACCAGCTCGACGAATGGCAAGGAGAATCCTCGTCACCGCAACGGGGATGCCCAGCGTCGGGCGCGCCTCGACGAGATCGCTGAGGCCCAGCGCCAGCTCGACGAAGAGCTGGCGAACCTTCATCAGGAGCTCGGTGTGGAGGACGAGCCCCAACAGAGCCGCTGGCACGAGCAGAATCGCGAGCAGGAGGCGGAACAGCCGGCACCACATGCTCGTGTTCGGGCGCGGGACGTGAATCGGCGCATCAACGAAGATGCCCCCGTCGACGACGACGGGACGCCGCGCTTCAGGCGCACGTTGCAAAATCTCGCAGCAGCAGCCATGCTCCTGCGTGGCTGCCCCGAGCCGGCTACGCCCAAGGAGAAGAGGGTTCGACAGCAGCTCAAAGCCCTCCTTGAGACGGCGACCGCACAGCAGGCCGGGAGTTCAGCATCACGTGCGCGCGAGGCATGGGGTGCACCATCCGTGCGGCGCCAAGATCGATCCCCCTCAAGACACCGAGCCGCCGGTGAACCACCAGTCAAGTCGCGACTGGGGCACAACCGCGATGCTCGCAACACGCTCGAGGCCCGTCGCCGGGCTGCGGGTGACGATGGCTACGACTACGACTACAGCAGCAACGACGACGGCCGTGACAAGCGCGATGAGCACCGCTCACACCGGCGTCATACCCAGAGGCGGGGAGGATGCTGCGACAGCGATGACGACCGTGACCGTAGCTGGTCGCCCGACCCGAAGGGCACGCGCGTGTTCGGTCGGAAGGTGCAAGACACCAAGTTCCCCTCGCGTTTCCGAGCTCCGACAGCAATACCAAGATACGACAGAGAGACCAACCCAAGCGTGTGGTTGGAAGACTACCGACTCGCGTGTCGCGCAGGTGGAGCGACAGACGACCTGTTCATCATCAAGAACCTGCCGCTCCACCTCGCCGATTCTGCGCGGACCTGGCTCGAGCACCTACCGCGCGGCCGGATCAACAGCTGGAAAGATCTACGGGAGACTTTCATCGGCAACTTCCAGGGCATGTACGCCCGGCCCGGCAAGCAGTGGGAGCTGCGCAACTGCAAGCAGCAGCCAGGAGAGAGCCTGCGCGACTACATCAGGCGCTTCTCAAGGTGCTGCACCGAGCTTCCCACTGCGACAGACAACGACGCCATCTCGGCGTTCCAAAACGGCACCACCTGCACCACCCTCATCCACCGGCTAGGGCGGAGGACCCCGAGGACAACTCGGGAGCTTCTGGACATCACGACAACCACGCCGACGGGGAGGAGGCGGTAGCCGCAACCTTGATTCCCCCATTGTGAAAGGGGAAGCAAGTCGTGGACGCCGGTGAGGGGCCCTCCATGCGGTCCAAGAAGAAGAAGAAGGGCGACAAGCGAGGCCGTGACGACAACACTGTTGCGGCAATCGAGCGCAAGGCAACACGCCCCAAGAACAATCAGAACGGCCTCCCGCGGGGACATTTTGAGAGGCTCTTGGAGGCGCCATGCACACATCACGAGACGTCTGTGAAGCACGCGCTCAAGGACTACCGGTTGATGAAGAACTACGTCAACGGCACGCTCAAGCCCAAGAAGGCAGATCCCCCGAAGAAGGATGCGCCACCCTTCCCCGATGACGACGATGACGACGACAAGGAGGTGGTCTTCCCCCGAGAAGATGGCGCGGTCCACATGATCTTCGGTGGAGCACCGGCACGACCATCAAGGCGCAAGGAGAAGCTGATCCGGCGTGAGGTCTACAACACCGAGCCCGCAACTCCGGCGTACCTCAAGTGGTCGGACACTCCGATCACCTTCGACCGAACGGACCACCCCGACCACGTACCGCAACTAGGAAGCTACCCCCTCGTGGTGGCTCTACTGATTGGGACCAAGCGGGTCCACAAGGTGCTGATGGATGGAGGGAGCGGGCTCAACGTCCTATACATGACGACGCTCGACAGCATGGGCATCTCACGGTCCCGACTGCGCCCATCACCGACTCCTTTCCACGGGGTCATCCCCGGGAAAGATGTGCTCCCGTTAGGGCAGATCGATCTGCCCGTCACGTTCGGGACGTCGCGAAACTTCCGCACAGAAACCCTCACCTTCGAAGTGGTGGGGTTCTCGGGGACGTACCACGCCATCCTCGGGTGGCCGGTCTACGCGAAGTTTATGGCCGTGCCCAACTACACGTATCTCAAGCTGAAGATCCCCGGTCCGAAGGGGGTCATCACAGAGGGGACTACGTTCCAATACGCATACGAATGCGATACTGAGTGCTTTCAATTCGCTGAAACACTCATCCGGTCTGAGAAGCTCCACGCCGAGCCTCCCTCCGAGGACCAAGATATCCCCGAGTCGTCCAAGCGAGCGGCCTGCTCTTTCATGCCCACCAAGGATGTCAAGGATGTAGCTGTCACCGATGATGGCCGCACGCTCCGTATCGGGACGGTGCTCGATCCTAAATAGGAAAGCGCGCTCGTCGACTTCCTCAAAGCGAACCTCGACGTGTTCGCATGGAAACCCTCCGACATGAAGGGAATCCCGAGAGAAGTTGCCGAGCACAAACTCAACATCAAGCCGGGATCGAAACCGGTCAAGCAGCGCCTGCGCCGCTTCAATGACGACAAGTGCAAGGCCATTGGCGAGGAGATCAAGAAGCTCCTTAGTGCAGGGTTCATCCAGGAAGTGTTCCACCCCGAGTGGTTAGCTAACCCTGTACTTGTAAAGAAGAAGAACAAGAAATGGAGGATGTGTGTTGACTACACGAGCCTTAACAAGGCATGTCCCAAGGATCTATTTCCTTTGCCTCGCATAGATCAGGTAGTCGATTCAACAGCAGGGTGTGAAACCCTCTGTTTTCTCGATGCATACTCCGGGTACCACCAGATCGCGGTGTGCATAGCGGACCAACTCGCAACGTCCTTCATTACTCCCTTTAGCGCTTATTGTTACAACTCGATGCCGTTCGGTCTTAAGAACGTGGGCGCTACGTTTCAGAGATGCATGCGACACGTTTTTGGTGATCTCATAGAACGAATAATCGAGGCATACGTCGATGACATCGTGGTCAAGTCAAAGAAGACGGGTGACCTGATCCCCGATCTTACGGAAGTATTCGCGAAGCTGAGAGAACATGGGGTGAAGCTAAACCCCGAGAAATGCGTTTTCGGGGTTCCAAGGGGCATGCTCCTGGGCTTTGTCGTATCCGAATGCGGCATTAAAGCTAATCCCGAGAAGATCTCAGCCATCACGAACATGGGGCCGATCCAGAATCTGAAGGGCGTGCAGCGCGTCACCGGCTGTCTCGCTGCTCTTAGCCCGTTTATTGCCCGACTCGGAGAGCGTAGCCTGCCACTGTACCACCTAATGAAGAAGTCTGACCACTTTACGTGGACGCCTGAGGCCTAGGAAGCGCTCGATAAACTCAAGAATCTCTTGAAGAGTCCACCAGTGCTCACGGCGCCCATGCCAGAAGAGCCAATGCTTTTGTATGTGGCTGCAACGACGCAGGTTGTGAGCGCTACTCTGGTTGTTGAACGAGAAGAGCCTGGGAAGTCACTTAAGGTGCAACGGCCCGTTTATTTCGTAAGCGAGGTGCTCTCCGACTCAAAGACCCGCTACACTCAGATCCAGAAGCTCGTGTATGCTGTCTTGATCACCAAACGCAAGCTTCGGCATTATTTCGACCAGCACCCCATCACAGTGGTGTCCAAGTACCCCCTCAGGGAGGTGATCCAAAATCCCGAGGCAGAGGGGAGGATAGCTAAGTGGGCCCTCGAGCTCATGGGGCACAACGTGACTTATGCGCCGCGCAGTGCAATTAAGTCACAGGTGTTGGCGGATTTTGTTGCTGAATGGACGGAGATTCAGACTCCGCCGGCACCAATCGAGCACGAGACATGGACAATGTATTTCGACGGCTCAGTCATGAAGGAAGGGGCAGGGGCAGGCCTTGTCTTCATCTCGCCTCTGGGCGTGCGTATGGAGTACATGGTCCGACTGCATTTTCCCACCTCCAACAACGTGGCTGAATATGAAGCACTCGTCAACGGCCTTCGGATCGTGGTGGAGCTCGGAATCCGCCATCTCGAGATCCATGGGGATTCTGAGCTTGTCGTGGACCAAGTGATGAAGGAGAAAAATTGCGTCGACCCCAAGATGGTAGCCTATTGTCGAACGGTGCATCAACTAGAAGACAAGTTCCATGGGCTCGAGCTCCATCATGTGCTGCGCGACAACAACAAAGCTGCGGACATCCTCGCCAAGGCAGCATCAAGCCGCAAGCCCGTGCCACATGGTGTGTTCGCCAGCGATCAGCACGCGCCGTCCGTCTGAGTAGATGAGGAGTGGCAACCAGAGTCAGAGGAGCCAGAAGTCATGGAGATTGACCAAGAGCCAAATTTAGAAGATCCTGACTGGCGCTTTCCAATCCTTGAGTGGCTGGTCGAGGGGAGGTTACCCTCAGATCAAACGGAGGCACGTCGCATCTCACGGCGAGACAAATCTTACGTCCTCATCGACGGCGAGCTCCACAAGCGGGGCGCGGCAGATATACTCATGCGCTGCATTCAGAGAGATCAAGGCCGGGACCTACTTTAGGAAATTCATGCTGGCACGTGCGGTCACCATGCCGCTGCTAGAACCTTAGTCGGAAAGGCGTTTTGACAAGGCTTCTACTGGCCCACGGCACTGGCAGACGCCAAAGATATCGTACAACGATGTGCGGGTTGCCAGTTCTACGCTCGACAGACGCATCTCCCGGCACAGGCACTTCAGAACATTCCCATCACGTGGCCGTTCGCAGTATGGGGGCTGGACATAGTCGGACCATTCAAGCAAGCACCCGGGGGCTTCACGCACCTGCTCGTCGCCGTTGACAAATTCTCAAAGTGGATTGAAGCTCGACCCGTGGCCAAGATCCGTTCCGAGGAAGCCATGGCGTTCTTCACCGACATCATCTACCGCTTCGGCATTCCGAACTCGATCATCACCGACAATGGCAGACAGTTCACGGGAAAGAAGTTCCTCAAGTTCTGCGACGACAACAACATTCGCGTGGACTGGACTGCTGTGGCACACCCGAGGGCCAACGGGCAGGCTGAGAGGGCCAACGGTATGATTCTACAAGGGTTAAAGCCTCGAATCTTCAGACGGCCTGAGAAGTTCCGGGCAAGATGGGTCACCGAGTTGCCGTCTGTTCTGTGGAGCCTGCGCACCACACCGAGTCGATCCACTGGTGCAACACCATTCTTCATGGTGCACGGGTCGGAAGCGGTCCTCCCAACGGATATTGACTACGGCAGCCCAAGAGTCCGGGTGTACACCGAAGAAGGGAACCAAGTCGCACTTGAAGATGCGATCGACCAACTCGATGAAGCTCACGACGTGGCACTCCTGCATTAAGCTCGGTACCAGCAAGCCTTGCGGCGTGACCACAAGCGCAACATCAACGAACAACAATTTCAAGTCGGGGACCTGGTTCTCCGACGTGTCATGAGCAACAAAGACAGACACAAGCTCGCGCCCCCATGGGAAGGGCCGTACATCCTCGACCAGGTGCTCCGACCTGGAACATTCAAGCTTCGGCACGACGATGGAACGATCATCACCAACGCATGGAACATAGAACATC
This sequence comes from Cenchrus fungigraminus, assembly GCA_036936925.1. NCBI lineage: Eukaryota > Viridiplantae > Streptophyta > Magnoliopsida > Poales > Poaceae > Cenchrus > Cenchrus fungigraminus. Next base: position 126,523,876 of record CM072773.1, read on the forward strand.
TACGATGTTTTTACCCTTGAGTAACATTCTCTGTTTCATCTTATGATCAATGGATAATTCCATATGTTTTTGTTCTTGTCTCATAAGCTTCTTGATATACTTGTGTTGGCATCTTTCCTATGTTTCAACGCGATCTAAAGGCTGAGTGGCAAGCGTCCTTGCACCCATGCAAAAACACTTGCCGCTCGGGGCCACCCGGGGCACGACGCCCCCCTTTCGTTTTTCGTTTTCAAAACAAAAACTCTCCGGTAACTTTGTCGCGACCAATCGCACGCGCGAACGGTTCTTTTTTAGCGGAGCACCTTGTACTTCGCAAGAGGAAAGGACGTCGACCTATGAGTGTTTCGATGTTGTCACTTGTCCAAGTCTTTTGGCACCTACGCCCCCGTGGCTACGGTACAAAAACTTGCAAGCACAACACGGACCTACAGGTTGACATCCGACTACTTTCAGAAGGAACATGGGTAACCGCTCGAGCTCCGGCTCGAAAACGTCTTTACAAAAAGCATATAAGTCTTTTCTTAAGCGTTTCTAAGTACTCGGGGGCTGCGAATGCACGGCGTCACTTCGTCGCTCAGGTCGAGCTTTCTGACTCTTACGCCTCCGTGGCTCTAGAGAAAAGTACGATCGGCTTGAGCATCTAAGTGCCGTCAATCCGTTCTACAGCCATCCGCAGTACTCAGGGAATGCTTCAGGAGATGACGGTTTCAAAACAAAATAAAAAGTTGTTCAACACGGCACAAATGCGAGTTTTGTTTAACTGTCATACAAATTGATATATCTAATGTGAAGGCCCAGAGCCATCTTTTGGTGTGTCTTTTGGGATCAACTCCAGGTCCTTCATCACGGTGTCGGCCATGGCGCGGGCAGGGGCGGCGCAATCCTCTTCGATCCTGTCAAGCTCCTCGCTCGAGTAACCGGGGGCCCAACCACCACTTAGCACCTCAAAATCTAGCCCCTGGTAGTGCGAGCTAAACATGGAGAGGACCCGGTGCACCACTTGTCGAGAGGTCGACAGCTCTTTCTCCTTGATGAAGCCTGGAAGAAGATTGAGCCGATCGCCAAGCACGTGGGGAGGTATCTGCACTGGCGGGACGCCGCTCTCTGTCAAGATCGAGTCAACATGACGTCTGAGTTTGGCGCGCTCCACTATGTTCTTTTTGAGTGCCTCCTCCACCTCATGATGGGCCTTCCGAGAATCCTCCAGCTCAGTTTTGACCTCTGGAAACAGAGAATGAGTCAGTGTTGAGCCGAGGTAGACACGAGCATGAGCAGGAAGGGGTCAAGATAAGAAGAATGTACTCGAGAGCTGGTCTGCCAAATTCTTGGCCATCTCAGTCATCTCGTGGATTTTGAGCTCCGCGGCCACGACCTCTTGAGCCTTCTCCGCCAGTTTGGCCGCCTGTGCAGCACGAGCTATGCGGATTCCTGTGAAAACCCAAGAGTAAAGCGGCCTCAGCTGTGATTAACACATGAAAGAGAGCGTCATGAAAGTCGAAGAACGCGAAGATACTCGCCCTGGATCTCCCGCACCATCTGGCTATTCTCATCATGAAGGCGGGTTCCCTCGTCAGTGGCCTCTTGCAGCTTGGTGGAGAGGGCGCCAACCTGATTATTCGCCGTCTTCAAATCCACCTCGGCATACACCAGGTCCTGCTGCAAGACCGCCACCCTCTTCTCAAGCACTGCTTTCTCTTCGGCAGCGGTCTGGGACACGACCTTGGCAGCGGCGGCGGCAGCCGCATTCCGAGCTGTTTCGGTGGCGGTGGCGGCTGCAATTCGTAGCTCTGCAGCGGTAGCCTCCACCTGGACGAGCTTGGCCTCGAGGGCAGCCTTCTCCGACATGGCGGCGTCCGCGGCAGACTGCGCGGCGACTGCACGGTCCTCCGCCGATTTTGCTGCGGCTTCAAGAGCGGTCCTCGCCGGCACCTCGCCGGCCACCGCCCCTACAGCCGCTAGTCGGGCGGTAGCCAGCTACATCTCTAGCAGGGCCTTCTCAGCCTGGAGCTCCTCGATGGTGCGCGTCTTCTTAGCGCTATAGCTGGTGAGCACCTGGATTAAGAAAATGGTCAAACGCAGCAGCAACTCAGAAATCGAAACACAAGATCAAGGAGTAGGACTCGGCCAACTCACCGACGAAGCCGGGACGACAAGCTCGTTGATCGCCTGCTCCGCCCACCGCAGACCCCACACGAAGCGGCGGCGTGCCGTGGCTTCCTCATCTTCGTCGTCATGCGCCTCGGCGTCGTGGGCTCCGGCCCATGTGACACGCCTGAGGCCCAGGCCATGTCCACTTCCCCCGGGGGTTGAGGAGGAACGGGCACCCGAGCTCTCGCCAACTTCTCGGACAGTGGTTGGAGGGGCGTCGCCTGTCGTGTCCTCGAGGGAAGAAGGCGCTTGTGTGTCGGGGAGTGGCGAGTCCGCAATATCGACCACCTCCGCGACGACAGCAGCAGGGTGGCACGGCGGCTCGGGCAGCGCGACGGAGTCCAGTGCCGTTTCCACCGTCAGAGTTCTGGACACCTCAGGGCTCGCCACGACCTCCTGGACGGCCGCGTCCTCCACCTCCGCCATGACGACCTCCGGAGCAGGCGGTACGGGCGCTTCAGCCGGCAATTCCTCCTGCGCCAGCAGGCATTGCTCCAACTCGGCCGCGTAAGCGGCTGAGTCGCCGCCTGGGAGAATTGGACCCCTCATACCCGTGGCCTCCGGGAGCCGCGAGGGCAATGAGGGGGCCGCCATTTCCACAGTCTCGCCGTCGCCGGTGCCCGGCGCCAGGAGCTGGTCGGCCTCTGGAGCCACCTGCGCGACGGCGCCCTGATCAACGACGGCCGCCGCCGAGGGCTCGGATCGCTCGGGGGCTGCTCGCTCCCCGACCACGCCTACATCCCCCGACGCCGGTGGGGGTACCGCCGCATCACGAGTCTCCAATGCCGCCGCTGCCGGCTCGGAGACTGTCTTCGGCGCAGACGGAGGGTTTGAAGAGCGGGGAGCGGACGAGGAAGTGCGCGCGCTCAGAGCCGCGCACTTTCGCGGCGCAAGGCTGAGTGCGCCAACGTTGGAGCGACTGACACGAAAAGAGCAAATCAACAAGGCCAACGAAAATCGAAGAATAAGACAACGAGACGGCACTTACACGGAGGATGTGATGCAGGCCCGCTTAACAGGCCTGGAGGTGGCACCCGACGACTCGAGGGCTGGCCTCTTGCCCCCCGGCTGAACAGAGGACGAGTTCCGGTTGTCACCTTAGGCAAGAGGGACCTGCACGGTCGGGGCGCCGCCGCCACGGATGATCAACGACTGAAGACGCCGTGGGGCAGCATCCGCGCTCACCTCGTGCGACGCGATTGGAGCAGGCGCCGGCGACGTCGATCTCGCCTTAGGGGCCGACCGCCCTCTCGGGGAGTGTAACCCCCGCCGCGACGAGCCACCGGAAGGACGGCGAGCGGACGAACTGCGGTCCCCCGAACGCCTGGGCGAGTCGTCTCGTCGCGGCGACCTCCTCCTCTCCCTCCGTTGTTCCTGGCTGCCAAAGCTCGGCCGGGGGTGAGTCACCCTCCGATCCTCCTGGCCTGGACGTGGAGGCGGGTGTGAGCTGGAGCTCGTTTCCTGTTCTTGGGCAGCGGGCTCCGGTCGCTGCCCCGAACTAGACGCCGCGGCCTGCCGCTGGGGTGGAGGCGACGGAGACGACATCACGCTCCAATCGACGCTGGTGCCATCGTCATCACCAGACCATGGCGGCGACAATGAGGGGTCCTCATCCGAGGAGACGGGGCCCTCTCTCATTTTCCTGCGCTTAGCGCGGCGGTCTTTCCGCTCGCGCTTCGCGATCTCCTTGTCTTTGTGCTGGGCCTTACGAGCGGCCCTCCTCCTATCCGCGGCTGCCTGGGCACGATTCGGTATCACGTCCTCAGGAAGAGGCGGCTTTGCAGGGAGAGGGGTCGCAGGCCCCAACTGAAAGCAAGGAAGGAGACAAGAATCAACACAAAGACTGCGAAATAGTCGGAGTGTTAATCAGAGGAAAGAAGGACTTACATAATTTTTGGTCCCCTCGTGGGGGAGCATGGGAAGAACTTGCGGCGGCGGTGTAACACCCCAGGTGTTTAAATACCATTAGTTAGTGCTAATGACCCTCTTAATTAAGTCAACACACTTTTGTGGTCAAAGCTTGGTCAAACACTAGCTAAAACCCTAGTCGAAACCCTTGTCACTCCTAGTCCTTCTAGAACTTTTGCCGCGTTCTCCAAATTTCACCTAAACACTTCAAAACCCCCCAATATAAAAGTTGTCCAGTTTTTCGAGGGACACAACTTTCATGTTGGATGGCATTTCAAATTTTGAGTGGAAAAGGGTGAAAAACTTGGTCAACTGCAGCTTTCACTATTCATCAGCGCCATGGAAAACCAGCAACTTTGCCTGCCGTTTATGCTCAAACCTTTGAGTAAAACATAGGACAACCTTTGTAAAAGTTGTAGATGGGTCCTTGATCTACAACTTTGGTATAAACACCTTGATGCACTTTAGTGGCAAAATTTTGAGAAAAACTGGGTCCAAGACGGCTAAACCGTGTTGCACCGAAGCGTGTCGCGCCGCGACGTCGTTCTCACACTCCAGAGCGCGCCTGCGCGTGCCGCGCCATGCTGCGCCACGCCGTACGCCGCCGTACCCCGCCGTACGTGCACGTCGAGGCGGGCCCGTGACCGTCGGTCTGTGAGCCGTGCCCCGCGCGACGTCGGTGGACCCCAGTTCCTGCCACATGCCGCGCCCGAACTCGCCGCCCGCCTGGCACGCCATCGTGACCAGCGGTCCGTCGTGTTCCCTCTGCGCGCACGCACGCCAAGGTCCGGCCGCCGTACCGCGGCATTGAAGCCGGGGTATCCCTTCGCCGCGAAGGCTTGGAGCCGCACCTGCTCGCCCTGGCTATAAAAGCCGCTGCCGGCCCGTCCTCGCGCACGCCGCAGCACCCGCCGTCTCTGCCATTACGGCGCCGCCGTGGAGCCGTCTCCTCCGGCCAGCTCCGCCGCATGCCAACGTCTCCAGTAGCCGCCCTAGGACCTACGGGAGCTTCCGGCGCTGTCTCTTCTTAAATCCCAGCCAAGCGTTCGCCGGAGCAGAGCTCGCCGCGGCCGCGGTCCCTGCGCGCCGCCGCCCGGCTAGCTGCCGGTGTTCCTCCGCCCGTTTTCGACCACAAACCGGCAGTCGGTGAGCCCCTAACCCTCCTCCTCCCTTTCCCCGGCCGACCCCGCCACGGGAGCCGCCGGATTTCGGCCGCCTGCGCCGCCGGCCATGGCAAGGGCCACATTGCAACCCCCTCCTTCTTCCCAGGGTGTTTTGTGTGAACCGAGGGTATCGTTGTGAAGAATCAAAACTTTCAGGGGCCTGCTTGTAAAAGGGATCTTATATAGTGTTGCAGTTTTGGCTGAAACTTGTAAAATTCGTAGAAAAGTGTAGAAAAATTAGAAAAATGCAAACCTAATTTTGTTGGATTCCTTGTGAAGAACCCTACAACTTCTGTAAAGCATGACAATAGTGCTTCCTGATAGTTTTTGCATGAAAAATAAAAATATGAAAAACCTAGATCTGTTGTATCTCAAAATCTACATGTGCTCTGTATCTGAATTTTGGATATGTTGTGTGTTATGCCATGGCTAGATTTTGTACCAAAATATTGCACAAAGTTATGTTGCAAATCTTTTATTATGAATTGTTTTCTATTTATGCAGAATCTGTCTAAATGATTTTTGTAGATAAAAATGAAAAGATTTTTGTGCCCAACTTCTGAATGTTGTCTTTTTATGCCAAGATGCACCTCTGGTGAATTAACCCTGATTTCATAATTGCCAGAAATATTTATTCTTGAAATATGCTTAATTTGCTTTGTAAATGCATAACCCAAGATCTATAGTAGCTCTAGGTGTATATGTTGCATGCCTAGCTTAGATTTGGACCAGAGGCCATGTGTGAGAAAGTTGGAATCATTTTGATGTGTATTTATTTTTATATGCATTTATCTTGTTTTGGTAGCTAGCCTTTGTTATTTTCGGTGTATTTAATTTCATAGCTCTCATAAGTGTGCATGTGTGTGCAGTGGTTTTGTATAGGTTTGTAATGCTTCATAACACACCCCACTGAATGTTTTTTAAGTTGTTTTGTGAATAAAAGCAATAGAGGCCATTAAAGCTTAATATTAAATTAAATGAGAAAATCATCAACTACACATCTAAAGACCCTATGTGTGTGATGTAAATCATTTTAAAAAGATAAAAACCAACCCGTGGCTGTTTGGTGAAATTTAAATTATTTATTTACATAAATATGTACACAGTCATTATCAAAAAGAATAAATAATAAAGCACCACAGGAAATTACTTTAATAGAAAGTTTATAGCAAATGTGTGTTTGTCAGGGTGAACATGGCCAACCATACTCTTCATGGTTGTCATATGTTGTTTGGTAATTAATTAAATTAAAAACCGTCAATTAAATCTTGCATTGCATCCCGTGTAGATCTTCCCGACGGTAGCCGTACGTTTGTGCTGGAAGGAGGAGACGAAGGAGCTGACGGAGACGTGCACTACGTCGCTGTAGAGCAAGACCTGGACCAAAGTCCAGAAGGGCCCAAGGCCAACCTTGCCAGCGAAGGCAAGCCCCGGATCATTAACCCTTCTTTGAAAATTATGCAATTTATCCTTGCTATGCTTGTGCATTTACGTTTCAGGAGTTGACTTGAAACCCTAGATGCATGACCCCTAGGTACCTATGTTCTTATACTAGCATGCTAGGTCGATAGCTGCTTTGCTATAGGACCGGTACAAGTCGAGTGATGTTCGTCACTCACGAGAATAGGCTCTTATGTTGGAATCATAAGATCTTTATAAATGGATTGCTCATGTGGTAAGAGCATGGGATTTGGGCTCCGGTCCAGTGGCTTTCGTAGGCTAAGCTTTTGAACGTACTAAGCACTTGCCGAGAATGGGACCGGTAAACCTAGTACCTGATGGACACGGCAAGGGAACTTTTCCCTACTACCCTTAGGACACCTTGTGTGTCCCCCTGCCTGCAACAGTGGGGTACCTGTGCGAATCTGGGCGATCCGGCGTGACGTTCCAGTAAGCCCTGTACCGAGGACTGTAGGTCTGATCCCGATCCGGAGAAAGATGGGAACCGTCTGGTCGGTGTATACCCCGTTTCGTTTTTGTTGTAGTTCTTGGGGTATGCACCCTCCGTGTGTTTAGGTCCACCTTGCAAGGTTATAAATCAATCGATTGTCGGCCTCTCACCGTTATCCGAGACTGCTTATCAACTGGCCATGATATCCCTTAATGATGGAACTTTGTGAATATTACTGCTTCAATTAATTGTATTGTACAACTCTTGGTTGACTTAGTTGGCTCACTTAGAAATGGTAATCAACTAGAATTTGTGCTAAAATATTGAAAGTAAGGACGTACTCTTTGTCGCTTTTCAGCAAAAGAACTTCCCCGGCCAAAAAGCCTTTCATGTCTAGAGTTTGGTGATGTAGTTGTCACCCGACGGTTAAGTCTTGCTGAGTATTAGTATACTCAGCCTTGCTTTAATAATGTGGTTGCAGGTGTTGTTTGGCCTGATGAGATTCCACCCGGCTGGGAGCTGGAATGGGTGGATGACGATGATGATGGCATCACGGACGGCCTCCTGTGATGTTTACCGTTGCGCTAGTTTATTTATTTCCGCTGTTTTCAAACTCTGAACCTTTACTTATTGTCATGAACAATGGGTTTGTAATACTTAAACCCCTTCGGGGCAGTTTGGTTTTAAATTGGTGTAGTGTACTCTGGACTCGCCTTCGCGTGAGTTTTAATGCATATGTTCGATCCTTTGTTGATATCCAAGTGATTTACCGGGCGTTAACCCGGCAACTAACGACAGGATGATACTTTATTATTGCTTAATGACCAAAGTGGATTGGTTTAGGCGATAGTACGGTATTTTCCTGGGCGGGTTGCCACAGCTGGTACCAGAGTGATTATATGCACCAGAGTTTAATTAACAACCTTAATCACTGGTTTTTGAATAAAATTTGCCAAGATTGGTTGTGTTTGGAAAATACGTTGGATCGTTAAGGATGGAAATAGACCGAGAGGCCCTAGAGGGAATTTCTGGGTTCTTTCAGGTGGCTTATAAATCTATGGTTTATTTCGCTAACTTCCAGCACATTTTATTTCTGTCAGAACTTACTTTCTGTACAACCATACTAGTTCATCACGTTTTGCCATACGTGGTGGTACCACAGGAAAGTCCTGTGAGGGATGGATGGGACCTATTCCAAAAGGGAACCCACTGTCGCGTCTGTGTCTCGCCACGTTTTGCCATACGTGGACGTTCCGCATTGTGAATATGCGAGGCAAGGATCTGCTTCATTCAAAAGGAGCGTATTTGAGGTTGGACGCTGTCCATGCAGTGATAAACGCATGGGTGCCGTTTCTATAGTGAACGGTAATGTATGTGGACGCTTTCGTGAGTGCTGGCACGAAAGGTTCGTTGTGTTCTGTGATCTTCTGCAGGTACACTGACCACGTTTCGTAAGTCGCTAAGTGAGTACCGATAGTCTCGTCTAGTTATTATAGGGAGAGACGTAATTGTTATCTTTCCACCGGCACTAACTTCGATTTGGCTTAATTGCTTAAGTGAGGACGGATAGGTCGTTCTTGCATCATGATAAAAACCTGCTGGATAATAAAAAGACCACATGTGTGGTTCTCCTTAAGTAATGATAATAATAACAACAATAACAATCTTTAAATCAATCTAAAGTGTTGTTGTTGGCCCGTCTAGTTGACCCTGTTGTCGTGACCTTTTTCTCAGACCCGTTCTGCAGAGTCTCCGTATAGGTGATCTATACCCAGCTGCTCCATATCTATCCAAATCCTTGCTGAGAATCTTTTCTTGATCATAGGCTTCCAAGATCTCGGGCTTGCTCAGCTAGTAAACCTAAGTCTTGCCGTCTTTTCCGGAACACGTCACTCCGTATCTTGCACCTTTGCACCTTGTTCCTAAACCATCTAGCTTAACCCTTGAGTACCAAAATCTTTGTTCCATGAACCTACCAAGTTGCCAGAAAATTGTAAAAATTTTGGGAACTTTGGTTTTGGAATTTTGGAATTGTCATTTCGATGCAGTGCGGCTGTCTCGAGTCTGACTATTTGGTCAATTTGAGTTTTCGTCGTACATGTTCTACTTGTTGAACAAGCTTACGAATGTGTGACTAATGAAAACTCAAATTTTTCAGATGGTGGGCTCGACACGCAGCACTCCGAATGGTTTCGGTGATTCCAGTGGCCGCAACCAGCCGCCACCACCGGACCCGACATCAGTGGCTACTCAAACCGAGATGATGCGCCAGATTCTTTTATACCTGCAGCCGCAATCGCAGCAGCAGCCCCATGGGAATTGAAATGAAGCCCAAAGTCAAGTGACTGAATACAAGCACTTTCTAGAGATGAATCCACCGTAGTTCACTGAAGCGGAAGAACCCCTGGATGCTGATGCTTGGATTCGGGCCATTGAAGCCATGTTCGCGGTGTTTACCTTGCCATGTTCAGAAGGACGCAAGGCTAAATTCGTGACATTGCAGCTTCGGGGTTCTGCCTTAATGTGGTGGGAACACTACAAATCCATGCAACAGCCTGAGTATGAAATCACGTGGGAAGAATTCAAAAAGGCTTTCAGAGACCATCACATTCCTAAAGCACTTACAGACAGGAAAATGCGAGAGTTATTGGTTCTCAAGCAAGGGTCAGACATGGTGTACCAATATGCACAGAAGTTTAATAACCTCTGCCAGTATGGAGGATATCATGTGGATACAGACATGAAGAAGATGGAGCTTTTTCGCGAAGGCCTGAATAGTGAATTGTCTGGATGGCTGAATCTGGTACAATTTGACAGCTACCACATGCTAGTGAATAAAGCTATCTCACAAGAAGATGCCATGAAGAGAGCCCAAGCCGAGAGGAAAAGAAAGGCTAACTCCATGCCCAATAATGCGCAGCTTCGCAAGTTTCACATGGTACAGAAGACTCCATCGGATTTTCAGCAAGCTTTACATTCGGGAAGATGGACGAAGCAGTCCCAGGATCGATCTCAAGAGACTTTCAATTTCCCTAACCCCAACGACTGACCCTGCCACTTACCAGACCTACACCTCCACCTGCGAGCAGTGGACGTCGTTGTGTCAAATGTGGTGACCCAAAACTTTTTGCTAGGGAATGCCCGACCCGCAAACAGAGCAAGCTAAAACAGTCAAATCAGGGACTAGGTCCTAAGCCCAACAAACAAGGCAAGAAACAGAAGATCCAATTCCAGAAAGGGAAGCTCAATTTCACATCTGAGGCTAATATTATAGAAGGAGCACCAGTAATGATGGGCACGTTCTCTATCCGGGACAAGCCAGTAAAAGTTTTGTTTGATTCTGGTGCCACTAATAGTTTTCTTAATGGGAAGACACGAGAAAGATTAGAGCTTGAAGCCTACTCCATTAATAAGACCTACAAGATAACCACACCAGGGGGTGAAGTTGTTTCCAATCGTATAACTAGAAAGGTACCCTTGGCGATGGGTAGCAAGACGATTCATTCAGATCTTATCATCCTAGATTTGGAAGGTATTGATGTTATTCTAGGGATGGACTGGATGAACCGGCACAAAATTATTTTGGATATTTCCGAGAGAATGGTAGAGATCAACTCACCAATTGTTGGAGCCACGACTCTATACCTACCTTTCAGAGATGGTGTGAATCCTTGCTCATATGTAGCAATCACTTCTCAGCTGGAAGGAATTCCAGTGGTTCGAGAGTTTGCGGATGTTTTCCCCGATGAATTGCCGGGTATGCCACCCGACAGAGATGTCGAGTTTGTCATCGAACTTCAGCCTGGCACAGCTCCTATCTCCAAAAGACCTTACTGTATGCCACCCAAGGAATTGGCAGAATTGAAGACACAACTTCAAGAGTTGCTAGATAAAGGTTATATTCGCCCAAGTTCTTCACCTTGGGGTTGCACAACTTTATTTGTGAAGAAGAAAGATGGTAGCTTGAGGTTATGTGTGGATTACCGACCTCTCAATGCGGTAACAATCAAGAATAAGTATCCATTACCCCGCATCGATGTTCTTTTCGATCAGTTGGCTGGAGCCAAGGTCTTCTCCAAGATTGATCTTCGATCAGGGTATCATCAAATAAAGATCAGGCCCTGTGATATTCCCAAAACAGCTTTCTCCACCCGATACGGTCTTTATGAGTATCTGGTGATGTCCTTTGGTCTTACCAATGCACCTGCTTATTTCATGTATCTTATGAATTCCGTATTCATGACGGAACTGGACAAGTTTGTAGTGGTGTTCATTGATGACATCTTAATCTATTTCAAGAATGAAGAAGAACATGCGGAACATCTTCGAATTGTTTTACAACGTTTGCGAGATCACAAGCTTTATGCAAAGTTCTCCAAATGTGAATTTTGGTTGGATAGTGTGAAATTTTTGGGGCACACTATTTCCAAGGAAGGCATATCTGTGGATCCTAGCAAAGTACAAGAAGTTATGGATTGGAAACCACCCAAGACCGTACATCAAATCCGCAGTTTTCTGGGTTTAGCAGGCTATTATCGTCGTTTCATTCCGGATTTTTCTAGGATCGCTAAACCTATGACTGAACTATTAAAGAAGGGAGTCAAGTTTGTGTGGAGCGAAGATTGTGAAAAAGCTTTCCACACATTGAGGCAACATCTGACTACAGCCCCAGTGCTAGTGCAGCCGGATAATTCTAAACCGTTTGAAGTCTTTTGTGATGCTTCGGGCACTGGTCTCGGTTGTGTTCTTATGCAAGAGAATCGAGTCATTGCCTACGCCTCACGATCGCTTCGACCCCATGAAGTGAACTACCCGACCCACGATCTTGAGTTAGCAGCGGTTGTTCATGCTCTCAAGATTTGGAGGCATTATCTTATGGGAAACCGCTGTAATATCTTCACCGATCACAAGAGTCTTAAGTATATCTTCACCCAATCAGAATTGAATATGAGACAGAGAAGATGGTTGGAATTGATAAAGGACTATGATCTAGAAGTACACTATCATCCCGGAAAAGCCAATGTTGTTGCAGATGCTCTTAGCCGTAAGGTTCACTGCAACTGCTTAACTGTGGAATCGTACAGTGAGACTTTGTGTGAAGACTTGAGGAAACTTCGATTGGAAATTGTAGAGCAAGGGAATTTGAATGTTATTTCTACTGAGTCCAATCTATATGACAGAATCGTTTTGGCTCAACTCAATGATGAAGGCGTCCAGCTAATAAAACAGAAATTAGCGGAAGAAGACCCCAAATATAGTTGTTTTCGTAAGGATTCGAAAGATGTAGTGTGGTTTGAGCAACGTCTTGTAGTTCCTGCTGATCCGAAACTCCGAAAGGAAATTTTCGACGAAGCTCATCTTTCCAAATTCTCCATTCATCCTGGAAGCACCAAAATGTATCAAGATTTGAGGAAAAACTTTTGGTGGTCAAACATGAAGGTGGACATCGAGTGTGATACTTGCCATCGAGTCAAAGCCAGCCATTTGAAATCAGCCGGTGTACTTCAACCATTGACTATACCTTTGTGGAAGTTGGATGACATAAGTATGGATTTATTGTGGGTTTACCCCTGACTGCCAGAAAGAAGGATTCTATCTGGGTTATAGTGGACCGACTGACCAAGACCGCTCATTTCATCGCAATGCACACCACTTACTCCGTCCAAGATTATGCAGAACTCTATGTCGATCAAATTGTGCGCCTACACGGGATTCCCAAGACCATTGTTTCTGATCGAGGTACTCAATTTGTGGCTCATTTCTGGGAACAATTACATGAATCTTTGGGAACCAAATTGATTCGTAGTTCAAGTTATCATCCTCAGACCGATAGTCAGACCGAGCGAGTCAATCAAATTGTGGAAGACATGCTGAGAGCGAGCATCATGCATTTCGACAAGAGTTGGGACAAGTGTCTATCCTTGGCCGAATTCTCTTATAACAATAGTTATCAAGCGAGTTTGAAGATGGCACCATTTGAAGCTCTTTATGGACGAAGATGCCGAACTCCTTTGAATTGGTCAGAAGCCGGGGAGCGAACGCTCTTTGGTCCAGATTTAGTTAAGGACGCAGAAGAGAAGGTGGAAGTGATCAGAGAAAACTTGAAGTTAGCTCAAATGAGACAAAAGAGTTACCATGACAAAGGGACAGCACCCCGCCACTATGAAGTGGGTGATTACGTATACCTCAAGGTTTCACCGACCAAGGGTGTACAGAGATTTGGCGTCAAAGGGAAATTAGCCCCACGCTATATCGGCCCATATGAAATCATCGAGGTATGTGGACCAGTCGCTTATCGCATCCGACTTCCGGATCGATTCTCGGTTGTGCACAATGTGTTTCATGTGACACAATTGAAGAAAGGCGTAAAGGTACCCGAGACAGAGGTAATCACGGAATCGAATGCTTGGATCGAGCCAGATTTTTCAGTTGTTGAGCATCCGTTGAGAGTGCTAGATCAAAAGGAAAGAAAGACCAGAAGACATACCGTGAAGATGTACAAGATACAATGGAGTCACCATACTGAAGAAGAAGCTACTTGGGAGACCGAGCATTTTCTCAACACCAAGTATCCGGGTTTTCTTCAATCGCGGAACGGTAAGAACCTTACCCTACCTTTGTCTATAAATTCCGAATCTCGGGACGAGATTCCTTTTAAGGGGGGTAGGCTGTAACACCTCAGGTGTTTAAATACCATTAGTTAGTGCTAATGACCCTCTTAATTAAGTCAACACACTTTTGTGGTCAAAGCTTGGTCAAACACTAGCTAAAACCCTAGTCGAAACCCTTGTCACTCCTAGTCCTTCTAGAACTTTTGCCGCGTTCTCCAAATTTCACCTAAACACTTCAAAACCCCCCAATATAAAAGTTGTCCAGTTTTTCGAGGGACACAACTTTCATGTTGGATGGCATTTCAAATTTTGAGTGGAAAAGGGTGAAAAACTTGGTCAACTGCAGCTTTCACTATTCATCAGCGCCATGGAAAACCAGCAACTTTGCCTGCCGTTTATGCTCAAACCTTTGAGTAAAACATAGGACAACCTTTGTAAAAGTTGTAGATGGGTCCTTGATCTACAACTTTGGTATAAACACCTTGATGCACTTTAGTGGCAAAATTTTGAGAAAAACTGGGTCCAAGACGGCTAAACCGTGTTGCACCGAAGCGTGTCGCGCCGCGACGTCGTTCTCGCGCTCCAGAGCGCGCCTGTGCGTGCCGCGCCGCGCCGTGCCGTACGCCGCCGTACCCCGCCGTACGTGCACGTCGAGGCGGGCCCGTGACCGTCGGTCTGTGAGCCGTGCCCCGCGCGACGTCGGTGGACCCCAGTTCCTGCCACGTGCCGCGCCCGAACTCGCCGCCCGCCTGGCACGCCATCGTGACCAGCGGTCCGTCGCGTTCCCTCTGCGCGCACGCACGCCAAGGTCCGGCCGCCGTACCGCGGCATTGAAGCCGGGGTATCCCTTCGCCGCGAAGGCTTGGAGCCACACCTGCTCGCCCTGGCTATAAAAGCCGCTGCCGGCCCATCCTCGCGCACGCCGCAGCACCCGCCGTCTCTGCCATTGCGGCACCGCTGTGGAGCCGTCTCCTCCGGCCAGCTCCGCCGCATGCCAACGTCTCCAGTAGCCGCCCTAGGACCTACGGGAGCTTCCGGCGCCGTCTCTTCTTAAATCCCAGCCAAGCGTTCGCCGGAGCAGAGCTCGCCGCGGCCGTGGTCCCTGCGCGCCGCCGCCCGGCTAGCTGCCGGCATTCCTCCGCCCGTTTTCGACCACAAACCGGCAGCCGGTGAGCCCCTACCCTCCTCCTCCCTTTCCCCGGCCGACCCCGCCACGGGAGCCGCCGGATTTCGGCCGCCTGCGCCGCCGGCCATGGCAAGGGCCACATTGCAACCCCCTCCTTCTTCCCAGGGTGTTTTGTGTGAACCGAGGGTATCGTTGTGAAGAATCAAAACTTTCAGGGGCCTGCTTGTAAAAGGGATCTTATATAGTGTTGCAGTTTTGGCTGAAACTTGTAAAATTTGTAGAAAAGTGTAGAAAAATCAGAAAAATGCAAACCTAATTTTGTTAGATTCCTCGTGAAGAACCCTACAACTACTGTAAAGCATGACCATAGGTTTTCCTGATAGTTTTTGCATGAAAAATAGAAATATGAAAAACCTAGATCTGTTGTATCTCAAAATCTACATGTGCTCTGTATCGGAATTTTGGATATGTTGTGTGTTATGCCATGACTAGCTGTTGTACCAAAAATTGCACAAAGTTATGTTGCAAATCTTTTATTATGAATTGTTTTCTATTTATGCAGAATCTGTCTAAATGATTTTTGTAGCTAAATATAAAACGATTTTTGTGCCCAACTTCTGAATGTTGTCTTTTTATGCTAAGATGCACCTCTGGTGAATTAACCCTGATTTTATAATTGTCAAAAATAGTTATTCTTGAAATATGTTTAATTTTCTTTGTAAATGCATAACCCAAGATCTATAGTAGCTCTAGGTGTATATGTTGCATGCCTAGCTTAGATTTGGACCAGAGGCCATGTGTGAGAAAGTTGGAATCATTTTGATGTGTATTTATTTTTATATGCATTTATCTTGTTTTGGTAGCTAGCCTTTGTTATTTTCGGTGTATTTAATTTCATAGCTCTCATAAGTGTGCATGTGTGTGCAGTGGTTTTGTATAGGTTTGTAATGCTTCATAACACACCCCACTGAATTTTTTTAAGTTGTTTTGTGAATAAAAGCAATAGAGGCCATTAAAGCTTAATATTAAATTAAATGAGAAAATCATCAACTACACATCTAAAGACCCTATGTGTGTGATGTAAATCATTTTAAAAAGATAAAAACCAACCCCTGGCTGTTTGGTGAAATTTAAATTATTTATTTACATAAATATGTACACAGTCATTATCAAAAAGAATAAATAATAAAGCACCACAGGAAATTACTTTAATAGAAAGTTTATAGCAAATGTGTGTTTGTCAGGGTGAACATGGCCAACCATACTCTTCATGGTTGTCATATGTTGTTTGGTAATTAATTAAATTGAAAACCGTCAATTAAATCTTGCATTGCATCCCGTGTTGATCTTCCCGACGGTAGCCGTACGTCTGTGCCGGAAGGAGGAGACGAAGGAGCTGATGGAGACGTGCACTACGTCGCTGTAGAGCAAGACCTGGACCAAAGTCCAGAAGGGCCCAAGGCCAACCTTGCCAGCGAAGGCAAGCCCCGGATCATTAACCCTTCTTTGAAAATTATGCAATTTATCCTTGCTATGCTTGTGCATTTACGTTTCAGGAGTTGACTTGAAACCCTAGATGCATGACCCCTAGGTACCTATGTTCTTATACTAGCATGCTAGGTCGATAGCTGCTTTGCTATAGGACTGGTACAAGTCGAGTGATGTTCGTCACTCGCGAGAATAGGCTCTTATGTTGGAATCATAAGATCTTTATAAATGGATTGCTCATGTGGTAAGAGCATAGGATTTGGGCTCCGGTCCAGTGGCTTTCGTAGGCTATGCTTTTGAACGTACTAAGCACTTGCCGAGAATGGGACCGGTAAACCTAGTACCTGATGGACACGGCAAGGGAACTTTTCCCTACTACCCTTAGGACACCTTGTGTGTCCCCCTGCCTGCAACAGTGGGGTACCTGTGCGAATCTGGGCGATCCGGCGTGACGTTCCAGTAAGCCCTGTACCGAGGACTGTAGGTCTGATCCCGATCCGGAGAAAGATGGGAACCGTCTGGTCGGTGTATACCCCGTTTCGTTTTTGTTGTAGTTCTTGGGGTATGCACCCTCCGTGTGTTTAGGTCCACCTTGCAAGGTTATAAATCAATCGATTGTCGGCCTCTCACCGTTATCCGAGACTGCTTAATCAACTGGCCATGATATCCCTTAATGATGGAACTTTGTGAATATTACTGCTTGAATTAATGGTATTGTACAACTCTTGGTTGACTTAGTTGGCTCACTTAGAAATGGTAATCAATTAGAATTTGTGCTAAAATATTGAAAGTAAGGACGTACTCTTTGTCGCTTTTCAGCAAAAGAACTTCCCCGGCCAAAAAGCCTTTCATGTCTAGAGTTTGGTGATGTAGTTGTCACCCGACGGTTAAGTCTTGCTGAGTATTAGTATACTCAGCCTTGCTTTAATAATGTGGTTGCAGGTGTTGTTTGGCCTGATGAGATTCCACCCGGCTGGGAGCTGGAATGGGTGGATGACGATGATGATGGCATCACGGACGGCCTCCTGTGATGTTTACCGTTGCGCTAGTTTATTTATTTCCGCTGTTTTCAAACTCTGAACCTTTACTTATTGTCATGAACAATGGGTTTGTAATACTTAAACCCCTTCGGGGCAGTTTGGTTTTAAATTGGTGTAGTGTACTCTGGACTCGCCTTCGCGTGAGTTTTAATGCATATGTTCGATCCTTTGTTGATATCCAAGTGATTTACCGGGCGTTAACCCGGCAACTAACGACAGGATGATACTTTATTATTGCTTAATGACCAAAGTGGATTGGTTTAGGTGATAGTACGGTATTTTCCTGGGCGGGTTGCCACAGGCGGCCACGAGTAGCTGGCCTTCCCAATTGCCTGCCCCACACGACACTGGATCTCATCCAACGTGGGGAGCCGAGGCGCACACATAGTCCCGACGAAGGGGGCGCGGTCCGGCGTCATCTGGCAGATGCGCAGGTGGCACCGCTGGAGTGGGACGACCCCCACCGTGTGGTACAGGCCGATGACGGTCGCCAGGTCGACCCCGGCATTGCGCAGCTTGGCCAGCACCAGAAAGCAATCCCCGAGCAACCTCTCCACCTCCGTCTCCAGGGGCCCATAACTCCAGTTCGCCGGCGCCTCGGCGATTGAGGAGACGGTATACTTCGGCAGCGGATACTCGGGGCAGTCTTTGAGATAGAACCACCTCTTGTGCCAGCCGCTGTTGGAGCTCGTCAGTGTGCCGAAGATGTACTCCTCGCCCCTCTTCGTCTTCATCCAAAGATTGGCGCATCCAAGGGTGCCCGGGATCGACTTGTCCTTCAGGCACACGAACTTGAAGAAGTACCGGAAGAGGTGCCAATGGGCGCCCACTCCCAAGTACCCCTCGCACAGCGCCTCGAACACCTCCATTTGTTGGATGCTGTTGGGGTTGAGGTGGTGGAGTTGTAGCCGGTACTCGGAGAGGACGGCGCAGATAAACCGGCCGGCCGGGATGGAGAAGCCCTGCTCGTGGAACACCTCGAACGAGATGACGTAGCCCTCCGGCGGGTGCGGCACCGACTCGCTGCCCGGGACCTTCCACTCCTCGGCGGCGGTGAGGACCGGCAGCGGACTGGCGGCGAAGAGCCGCTGAAGGATCGAGCGCGAGACGTTGGAGCGCGTCCAGTTCGACATGGTGCTTGTCGAGTTCGAGGGCGAGAAGAAAGGTTGAAGAAACGGCGGCGGCGGCGCGAGAGTAAGGAGCAGACGAGCAAGCGGCGCGGGCAAAAGCAAGGAATCGAGAAAAAGTACGGAGCTCAACCGGCATGCGGTTTATAAGGGGCAAATGTGGCCGCCGGCATTTAATGCCGGTCCCACCACGCCGTAAAACCGCCCGCTTGGTGGACTCATCTCCCGAGGCAACAGAGGCGCGCCCGCGTGACGGTTCGATACCGGGTGGGGCCACAGGTCTGAATCAGCCATGCACCGTCCCCTCCAACTGTCACCATCGCCACGTTTGCCATGACCGGCGGAGTGGATACGGCTACCGATACAGCCACAACCGCCATCGCCGGAGATCTCGAAGCGACAACATTTCAAAATTAAAAACCCCATAAACGAGTCTACAACTCCTTCATGGGCTCGGGGGCTACATCCGGCGGATGCGCTCGCGCGCACCCACCGAGTAAATCAAGGAACAACAACAACAACGTTTCCCCAAACGCAGAGCCTGCGAGCGAGTCCTTGACTCCCACCACAAGCTCGGGAGCTACTGACGAGGGCCTGGATTAGGACCCCCTAAGCAACGAGATAATTACCTCGAAGATGGAGTCCTCTGACACCATTGACAACGTGAAGGCTAAGATCCAGGACAGGGAGGGATGCAGATCTTCGTCAAGACCTTCACTGACAAGACTTCCCCACTTCCGAGTATCTTCCGCCTCGCACGAGTTCGCCTCAGCTCCGAGTACCCTCCGCTTCGCTCGAGTACTCTCCGCCTCGCACGAGTTCGCCTCAGCTCCGAGTGCCCTCCGCTTCGCTCGAGTACTCTCCGCCTCGCACGAGTTCACCTCGGTTCCGAGTACGCGCTGCCCCACCTCCGACTACCCGTTCGCATGAGTAACTTACGTCTCCGACTAAGGTGGAGCCCCCACGGAGGAGCCGGAGCGTGGGGCAGGGGCCCCACACGAACGTGGTGCCGCCCCAGCCCCCCAAGCTTCTCCGCGACGACACGCATGACACCGTTCTCCACGCCATGCAAAGACCACAGCTGGCGCGACGGGAGGACGGCAGGGTCTGGCAGGGGCTGTAATGGCACACAGTGCACCCCCCACGACCTCCGACATGCCGTCACATCCAACGCCAGCTACACACCACCCCGTCAGAACAGGCACTCGATTACCATCTACCAGCTCTTAGGCCGTAACGTGGCGAGCCTAAAACGTACTCAAGAGGGCTGAGTCACCGTACGAACTACTTGGAGGAGGCGCCAAGTGCCCGGGACGAATAGTGGCAGCAGCCCACGCGGCGGCCTCCGACGACACCACAGCTCAGCGCCCTCCCACTATGCCTGACGGACATCAATAACGGAAAAGACTTCACAACGCCATAGCACTGTAGCTTGTTTTCGTTTTCCTTCTTTGACCCTCGCTCTTGTGACTATAAAAGGGTGAGGGGTGCAATGTACATAGAGAGGACGGATCACCAAGTTTGTAACCCCTACTACAGGCACCCCTAGCATAGGAACACGAGTACTCGGAACTGGACATAGGGTATTACTCCTCGGAGGCCCGAACCAGTATAAAACCTTTGTGTCTCCCGTGTCGACCATCCGGATCTAACACACGATTCGATACAAATCTACTGCCAGCGGTTGTGAACCCCGACAGCCGGCCCAATGCTCCGGCCGCCAGGTTTGTGCACCAGCCGCCGTTTGAAATGGCGGTTGGGACCAACCGCCTTTGAGAGCGGCGGTTGGCTCCAACCGTCGTTTCAAACGGCGGCTGTAGACTAGTTTTGACAATTTTGAGACCGGATATTTATTTTTGGAAAATCATGAAAAAAGAAATATACAAAAATTTCTTTGACCAGCCCAGCCCTTTGTATGGCGATTTGAATGAACTTCCTGCAGTCTGTTATGATCCCCGGGCATGGAACATAAATCACTCGATTCTTCGGTGAATCGGTGCTACTATAGAAGAGGAGAGTACGAGTAGGTGGTGGCGTGGCCAGGGCTGCCAAGGCCATGGCCCCCCCTAACGTCAGAAATTTTTTGTTTATTTTATTTACTTCCTATAGCTTCAGTGCAATTTGGGGCCGGGTGAGACATTAATTAGTAGTTGCATTGATTTTGTCAGCTTATCCAGATTATACCAGATTCTGATTAATTTGCTTAAGCTAATTAGGGCAGTCCCAATGGTGCACGTAGGATGAAGTCCATCCCTAATAAATGAAGTGACACATCAGCAAATTGGTGACATGACAGCATAATTAATGAAGAAAGATGAGGAAAACACAAGACCTGATTTCTTTCTCAAGACTCGACCTCCTCACGCGAATCAAGGCTTCAAGACCCAGCAAAATCGCCATTTGGAAGACCTGGTTGGAGTCTTGCAGGTATGCTCCTCCCCTCCATTGGTAAGAGATAAGGGAGAGAGAAAATCGACATTTATTAGGTGAAGACACCAACTGTTGAGGAGAGGTAGGTCTCTAGATGAATTTTGATGATGTGACTCTCTTACACTTCGCATATGATTTCTACCATAGGGACTGTCCTTACTCCCTCCGTCCCAAAATAAGTGGACATCTCGTACTTTGAAGAGGAGAGTCCGAGTAGGTAGTGGCGTGGCCAGGGCTGCCAAGGCCATGGCCCCCCTTAACGTCAGAAATTTTTTGTTTATTTACTTCCTATAGCTTCAGTGCAATTTGAGGCCGGGTGAGACATTAATTAGTAGTTGCATTGATTTTGTCAGCTTATCCAGATTATACCAGATTCTGATTAATTTGCTTAAGCTAATTACTCTCTTCGTTCCAAAATAAGTGCACATCTCGCACTTCGAGGAGTCAAACACTTTAAAGTTTGACCAAATATATATTAAAAATATTAATAATTGTGATACTAAATAAACATTATTAGATTAATCATCTCATATATTTTCATGATAAATTTGTTTAGAAACACAAATGTTAATATTATTTTTTATATATTCGGTCAAACTTACAGCTTGTTGACTCCTCAAAATGTGAGATGAACACTTATTTTGGGACGGAGGGAGTAGGTGAGAAAATATTTTTTTTGGTTTCTTAATTTACTCTAATTACATACAGGTTTGCAATAGATAAGCAAAATCTTATTAATGATTTGTAAGCAACCAAGATACGAGAAGCACTATAACCAAAATAAAATAAATAAATGTTCCAACTTTAGTGCCTACTATGCAATGATACTTCGCTCAATATGTTTGGTTGGCTCCTATGTATATTTTCGAGTCTCTGCCCACTCAACGTATATGTACTCCCTCCGGCGCCTCCAAGCGGGCCCTTCTGCGCCGCCTTGGCCCTCAGCACGTGCTTACCGAGTTTACTAGTACATGAACACATAGGAGGAGGGTTTGACTATCTCGTTGACCACTCAATTGTCATGTATGTTGTTCTTAATCTCCCTGTCTCTGGCACATTGACTTTGGCTAATTTTTATTTTGCTAAAGACTGCAGTTGAGTTAATTCTAGTTCTAGTTATTCTGTTGTTGCACAATATGGCATATCTACAACTTGCATAGCAAAATGAAGAAACCGGTTAGTTTGTCTATTGCATTCTGAATATATCTTGCAGGACTCCGATGGGTATCCAGTAGTAACTTGTGATATATTTGTTTGGATGCTTTAGAGACTCAATACTAGGAACATCTCTCAATCCCAAATTAACCAAGTGGGTATCAGTTCTTCTCTTAGAACTCATAGGACTGTAACATACTAACATGCTTCCCATTTGTTCATTCCGATACCGAGAAGATGCATACATTCTGTTTTGTTATATTCTCTGTTAATTATATACCTCCAAACTCATTGTAACTATAGAAGTTTACTGTTTATTCTGCTCTGTTAATTATATACCTCCAAAGTCCAAACTCATTGTAACTGTAGAAGCTTCTTGTTTATGCTGCTGGCGCCATCTGGCAAGTGATACTGAGAAGATACACATATACCCGTCAGAACACTAACGGGTTGCTCATCTACTTTCAGGTACTTGATGAATCCAAAGATGATGTTTGTCAAGTTCTATGGAAAGAACTATGATACAGATTCCCTTGCCGATGGTATCATCAAAGAAATTAAAGAGCACAAGTACACTACTAGAGAATCCTTCATTTGTACCGGTTTATAACCCTCATTAGTACCGGTTTTCAAACCGATATTGTTCTGCCGGTACTAATGTGAAGTCACATTAGTACCGGTTTATTGGTACCGGGTGGAGTTACCACCCGGTACTAATGTGGAGTGCCCGTCACCGTCCGTCATCTCCGTCTGTTCCGTCTCCCACCTGTTTTTTTTTCTCTTTTCTTTTTCTTTTCTCTTTTCTTTTCTCATCCACCTCAATCTCATCTCATCTATGATTAACAAGATTCACAATAATATTCATCGCATAACACAAGATTCACAATAATATTCATCTCATCTCATCACAAGTTACAACATCGATTTGTGATACAACAAATCATATATACATCACAAGAATCACGAGTTACAACATCGATCTATCAACAATCTCACAGAATCAAATCAAGAAACAACGAAATTCATCTAAGAACAAGAAACAAAAATACCACACCCCACCGCCGCACCCCAGGCCAGGCCGCGCGCGCCTCCAGGCGCCGGGCCTGGCCGCGCGCCGCCGCCGGCCGCCGGACCAGGCCGCGCGCCTCCAGGCGCCGGGCCTGGCCGCGCGCCTCCAGGCGCCGGGCCTGGCCGCGCGCCTCCGCCCCCGGCCACCAGGGCCACCGGTCGGAGCCGCCCCACCTCCCTGCACACGAACAACAAGCGGTCAACGTGGTGGAATGGAGAAGAAGAGAAAGAAAAGGAGGAAGAGAAGAAGCAAAGGAAAGAAAGAGGAAGAGAAGCGAAGGAAGACTAGGGGCCAAGAAACGAAGATAAGGCAGGCGCGTGATAAAACGAAGGGGCGCCGCGCGGATCGAGGCTGTTTTTTTTACAACAGATCGAGACGGGCAGACGGCACGTTGACGGGAGAAAGTTTTTGTACCGGTGCTCCCCACCCACCGGTTTTCTTGTGTTATTTTTTGTACCGGGTGATAATATGCCCCGGTACTAATGTGTTCGTGTTCACATTAGTACCGGCCCATATTCAGCACCGGTACTAATGTGGGACATCAGTACCGGTGCTCAATAAGAGCCGGTACTAATGTTTGCCACGGGATGGCTCCGTCCGCCTTCTTTTTGGCACGGGACATTAGTACCGGTTCTTGCAACATTAGTACTGGTGGGCAAACTGAACCGGTACTAATGTTATTTTTGCCCTCGGACAAAAGCCTCTTTCCCTAGTAGTGGTAGTTGAAATGATCAAATGACACTCTGCCGAGTTTTCTGAATCTCTCCCAAGAATTTTGTCCAAAGTCGAGAAATACCAAATGACACTTGTACGGTGCCTAGGTGCTGTTTGTTCTCTTTCTGAGGTTTATCATATTTGAATCTCGAGGCAGATTATTGCAGCAGATTCCGCTGCACGCTGTGTTACGCAGACCCGGAAATACACAAACCTGTTTTTTTTTGTGTTATAGCGAACATATGCTTTGGCGACTCGCAACGTTAATTGCGGAACGTCGTATACTTAAATTCCGAATTAGGAAGCAATTTTTTTCCATTTCATTTTCCGTCCACCCCCTCTTGGGCTTGGGCTCTGCCACTGCCAGCCGTCAGATCGGGCACGTACGGCACGGATGTTAACATGGTCGTCTCCCCGCGTCGTGTGGCGAGCGCCGAGCGGCGATGGAGCTGCTGGTGCCTGGAGGTAGCCGGTGGTCTCTCCGCCGGCTGCCGATGCAGAGGCGGCGTATAATCTTTGTCAAAAAGATGCAAAGCTTATTCAAGGCACCATCCATGGCAGCCAAATGTTTTGCCAAAACTTCGTCGATCCATGATACACCTCACTTTCTGACTCTTGAGCACCGCCTCCAAATATAGACTCGCACAATGACATCAACCAAAATCACCTCTCTTCTGTGTTCTCCCTCACCAATTATTAACTCACTTGATGGGGCGGCGACGGAGACAAAGGTGTGCGTCCAGTGGCGAATCCAGGATTGAGTGCTAAGGGGGCTCTCCTTCCTCCTCTTCTTCCTTCCTCCTTCTTCTTCCTCCTTTTCAAAATTTCTATGAAAAATATGTAAGGTTTACATGAGATCCAGGGTGGTGGTGGGAGGCTGGAGCCCCCCTGACCCACCGCTAGATACGCCGCTGTGTGCGTCCACCCCCCAGATCCTTCTGGGCAGGGACCCGTGACTGCGCTCCGTGCGTCCCCTCACCGCCACGTCTCCAGTCAGGCAGCGTTTTGACTTTTGGGCTGCGATTCAGGAAGCTGAATTTTTTTCACCCAAAAGAAATCTTTCGTGCATGCAGAATTAAATGAAATAAGGACAACTTTGTGCGACGAATCTAATAAAGATAATTAATTTATGATTCTACGGTAAACATCTTCTAGTTACGCGGTTAAAGACATTATTAGATTCATCTCGGAAAATAGGGGTTAAATTTTTTTTCACCCCCCTCCAAACACGGGCTGTCCGCCGTTATACCGTTGCTACACGCGTTCCTCTTGCGGAAGAAGCCATGTCGCCGGCAAATCTTGGCCGTCTCGCCAGATGACAGGCTCAAGCCGGTAGGTGTGGCAGAATCTTGAGTTGTAGTTGTAAGCGCTTAGCGAATGCTCACGATTCGCTTGATCCACGATGCCGTCTTCCAAGAAGTAGATCAAGCCCGCCCACTGCATCCGGCGCTCCTCCGGCACGCGGAAGGCGGTGGAGCACCACCGCCCGACGAGCAGGGCCATGCTGTCGCCGAGGGCGTGCAGCTCCTCCCACCGCGACGACATGAAGTTCGCCTCGAACACGGTGAAGCGTTCGTCGACCCCCCGGCCCTGCCCCGGCCTCGCTCGGCAGACCTCCCTGCGTACCATCAGCAGCTCGCCGCGACCGCCGCCGCCGCCCAAGTCCACGAGGTAGTGCAGTGTGAGTTGGCGGCTGCCGGAGAATCTCGGCGGAGCGCCCGTGATGACGCGTGTGATCCCGGACACCGCCGGCTCGCCGTGAGTGTCCTCGCCGATCCTGATGGCGAGGAGGTCCTCGTTGTGGTCGAGGGTGTAGAGCATGCCCCTGTGCGTAGTCATATCCTTGAGTTGCCTCCACTGGTCGTGGCCGCTCACCGACCACGACGTGCTCCCGGGCGGCAGAGCGCGAGCTTCCCCAGCCGCCCGTCGCCGATCACCGCGGCAACGAGGTCTGCCGTGCACACCAGCTTGCGGAAGGACAGAGCCCGGGGCTCCGGATCGGTGGACGCGCCGCGCAGGGCCAGCCAGCGGCGGTCGTACTCCGGGACGATACGCTCGGGCACGGCTTGGAGGACGGGCTCGTGGCAGGCGCGGACGCAGGACAGTCTCGGGAGCGCCGCCACGGCGGCGGATTTCGAAAAAGGGTTCGCCAGCGAGTAGCCGCCGCCGTCGTGCTTGAAAATGAGCCACTCACCAGAAGAGCCGTGGTAGCCGCCTGCGGCGGGCAGGCGGAACGGCCGATCACCCTCCGGGAAGCCGCGGAAGGTGCCGTCGCCGAAGACGAGGCACGGCAGGCGAGGGGGCGAGCGGTGCTGCGCCGCGGACGCGCGCCAGGACCGGCACACGGCGCCGAAGCAGATGCGGTCGGCGTACGACGGGAGGCGGAGGAGGACCTCGCCGGCGTAACAAGATCAGATCAGACGCTTTCGGCGGCGTTCGCGCCACCAGTTCTGGCTCAAACTCGGACTCGATTTCCGAATTTCTTAATCTCATTGGGCCGCGATGAGGACAGGTGGGGCTACATGGCCGAGGATTTTCTTTTTTACTTGGTCGGCTACCTTTGCGTCCCACACCAACGCTGCAATAAACTTCACATGTTTAGGTGCAGCACTGCCTCCAACGCATGATAGCGCTCTTAAAAAACATATGGAAAAAAAACATGAGTGCATGTAAAATTTTAATTTTGAACAAAAAGTTTTTTTTTCCGATCATAAGAATCAATTACTCAAAAGCAAGGTTACAATCGTTCTCGACTGTCCCTAGCAACAACGCAGGGAAGCCTTCAGACCACACACACTCCAGGATTGATAGCGGTAGCAACTTTGCACATTGATGAGCTGCACCGTTACCCTCCCTTTTAACAAAGGAAAAGCTAAAAGAAGAAAACACCTTGCTTATCTCGCTGATCTCATGCCATAGGCCTGCGATCTGACTCCTCTCACCTGCCACCGATCGGAGAAGATTCACAAGCATCAGGTTATCAAGCTCCAAAATCACTTTATCAAAACCTCCTGAATGGGCTAACAACAAGCCATCCCTCGCCGCCAAGGCTTCAGCTGTTAGAGCATCTGGAATATGATGATGTCGTTTTGCAGCCGCCAACAGAAGATTGCCGTTCTCATCTCTTACAACTGCACCACTCGAACCAGAGGACGAGGTTAAGTCAAAAGCAGCATCTGTGTTCACTTTCATCCATCCTGTCTCCGGTTTCTTCCAAATGCCTCTGCTGCGACGAGGGATGTCCTCACTCCTTTGAGTTAAACAGATCAGGTCCTCAATCATCTTAGTTACGTGCTTCGCTGCAGCCATATGGTTCCAACTAGTTCGACCATGAGCTCGCCCATTGCGGCCTGTCCATAGCGACCAGGCACCACAAATGAATAAAGCGGCTTGCTCAAGAGTACAAAACTCGCCTGACAGGAGGTCAGTAGCCCATGATCCTGGGTGAAGCGATGGGAATTTGCATCCCGTCAACTCACGGACTGCCTGCCAGAAGCGTTCTGCTAGAGTACAGGAAACCACCACATGATACAGCGATTCTTCCGGCGACCCACATGTCTCACAATGATCTTCTTGTGCTATATGCCTCCTCTTAAGCTCTGCTTTCGCTGGAAGAAAATTGTTGAGAACTCTCCACCAGAAAATGCGGACCTTTGGAGGGACTTTCAGCTTCCAAACTTTCTTCCACCAACGATTATTATTTGTCGAACTTGGTTCCTTCCTCCCAAAATCCTCCATCTGATCACTCTCGTGTTTAAGCATTCTGTAGCACGAGCGAACTGAATATAGGCCATGCTTTTCAAAAGCCCATGCTTCAATGTCATCCATCAGTCTTGCACCCGGTTTTAACTTCAGAATCTCCTCAGCATCGAGTGCAGAGAAAGAGGAACGAACCAGCTCCTCATCCCACTGTCGCGAGTCCGGCAAAAAGAGCTCGCTGACCCGCTCCTGTTGCACATCTGGCAAACGACAGATGGGTTTCATCGTTGTCGTACCAGCAATCCAGTTGTCCGTCCAAATGTTGATAGACTCCCCTGGACCAATCCTCTTAATGAGCCCTTTAGACAATGCCTGGCGACCAAACAAGATAGCACGCCAGGTTTCTGAACTGTTCTTCCTCCTTGTTGCCCTCATGAAGCTGCTGCTCGGGTAGTACTTCCCTTTTAGGACCCTAGCGCACAGCGAATCTGGCCGAACAAGGAGGCGCCAGCCTTGCTTCCCTAACATAGCTTGATTAAACAGCGGGAGGTCACGAAATCCCATACCCCCTTCACCTTTTGTTCTTGTGAGCTTCGTCCACCTCTGCCAGTGCAGCTTATGGTTATCAATAGAGCTCCCCCACCAATAGTTGGAGATGTAATTCTTGATCTTTTTACAGGTCGGAGCAGGAATTCTGAAGCAACTCATTGGATATGTTGGCACCGCCTGTGCATTGGCTTTAATAAGAACTTCTCGCCCTGCACAGCTGAGCAATTGGCCACCCCATCCATTGATAAAGCCTCTGATCCTATCCGCCACATAATCAAAGGTTCCATCAGAGCTTTTCCCAACAGCTGTAGGGAGGCCCAAATACTTCTCCCCTAATGCCTCCGTTGGGATTTGCAAGCCTTCATGTACCTCTTCTTTTATGTCCTGATCACAATTCTCACTAAAGAAGACAGCAGACTTGCCTTTATTCACAAGTTGGCCCGACCCCCTGTTATATAAATCCAGGATCTCCGAAATTCTGTCTGCCCCTCTCTTCGTTGCTTGGGTAAAAATGAGACAGTCATCAGCAAAAAGAAGATGGGAAATCTAGGGTGAGTGCCTGCTGACCCTAACTCCTTTTGACAAAAACTGAGGACCTCTAGCTTTCAACATACAGGTTAAACCCTCCGCGCAAAGAAGAAACAGATATGGCGAGATTGGATCTCCTTGACGAATACCGCGGGAGGGTTTAAACGAAGGAGATAGAACTCCATTCACCCTGACTGCAAAGTTCACCGTGGTGACACATTTCATTATCAGATTGCACCACCTGTCCGGGAAGCCCAAAGCGATCATCACCTCATTGAGATATCTCCATTCCACCCGATCATAGGCTTTAGCCATATCCAACTTGATCGCACAAGCACCTGACTTCCCTTTTTTGTTTCGCAGGTAGTGAATACACTCGTATGCTATCAAAACATTGTCGGTAATGAGCCTTCCTGGAACAAATGCACTTTGCTCCTCCGACACAATATCATCCAAGATCAAGCGCAACCTGTTGGCTAGAACCTTGGAGCACAGCTTATAAATCACATTACATAAAGAAATTGGGCGGAATTGTGACAATTCTTGGGGATTAGCAACCTTAGGAATAATAACCAAAATAGTTTGATTAATTACCTCCGGCATGTCACCACCATTCAAGAAGCCCAATACCGCCGATGTAACTTTATCTCTCACCAAGGACCAGTGCTTTTGGAAAAAACCGGCAGTAAAACCATCAGCACCCGGGGCTTTATTCAGCCCCATTTGGAAGAGAGCAACCTCCACTTCTTCACTCGTGAACGCCCTTTCAAGCAGCTCAGCCATTTGGTCTGTCACTCTCCTCGGTATATACTGACAGATAAGTTCCGGTTGTAGGACCTCCTGAGCTGTGAACAGACCCTGATAAAATTCTGTTGCCAGCTGCTCGAGACCTTCTTGCGTTGTCTCCTCTGAACCATCCGCCCTTTTGAGCGCGCGAATGCGATTAGTACGCGCCCGCGCCTTCGCTTTGGCTTGGAAGAACTCCGTATTCCGGTCACCGGATTTGAGCCAATCCGCACGAGAGTGTTGCTTCTCCATTTCTTCCTCCGGAGCTAGAAACTCTGCTAGTTCCTTCATCAGGCATCGTTCACGCTCAGTTGGCCCCCGGTACATAGTGTTACTTCTTTCTTCCTCGAGCTCTTTCCGTAGGCGCTTTAGATTAGACCGTACTGAACCAAAGATGTTCCGATCCCAATCCTTCAGCGCGAGTTGCATGTTTGTCAAAGAGGAAGCCAGAGAGAGGAGATCCCCTCCACCCGGGCCGGGATCCCAGGTTTGATTAACGAAGCCCACATAGTCATCATGACGTTGCCACATGTTCTCATATCTGAAAGGCTTCTTCCTCCTAATGCGCGGGTTCCTCGTCCTAGTGTTCTCCTTTAGCTCGATCAGTAAGCCTGCATGGTCCGAGAACATTGTTGGCAGGACCCTCACTAACACATCTCCCATCATGTCCAAGAACCTATGGTCACCAAAGGCCTGGTCCAGACGAACCTTTACGTTCCTGGTACCTTCCTGTCTATTATCCCAAGTGTACGGCAGACCAACAAAGCCCAAATCCATCAGGCCGCAATCAGCAACTGCCTCTTGGAACCCTTCCATCTGCCATGCTTCCCTTTCACATGCTCCAAAGTGTTCATTAGCATTCAGCACCTCATTGAAATCCCCCGCACACAACCACGGGAGACCTAGCTATGCACGCAGGAACCGCATAAGATACCAACTGTTCTTCCTCATCTCTCGCCTCGGTTCACCGTAGAAACCAGTGAAACGCAATTGCCTTCCATTAAAATTGTCACAGGAGATGACAACGTCAATGTGTGAGCGTGACTTGCTTTGCAGCGCCACCATGACATCCCTTCTCCAGAACAACGCAAGGCCACCACTCAATCCGGCCGCTGCCACCACCTCCCCGTTAGGGTATCCCAAAGCTTTCATTAACCCCCAAGATCTCTCTTCAGACATTCGTGTCTCCATGAGAAACACTAGTGCAGGCTTCCAGGTCTCGATCAGGAGACCCAACTCTTGAACTGCCACGGGCCGCCCCCCTCCCCGGCAGTTCACGCTTAGGCAATTCATTGTGCTCGGCGGGGGCTGCTGTCCGCAACCGCCACCGATCACGCATCAAAAGTGGTAGAACACATCTTTTGCTTCTTCAACAACTCCTCCTTGCCTTCTCCGTCCCCCTCCTGAACCCCATCCAGTTGACTAATCCTCGCACTTACCATCCCAGCAGGGACTAGTGCCAGAGGATCCTGAACAGGCAGGTTAAGATCCAGTATAGCCGACCCCGGCATTGTTTTCGTCTTCCGTTTCCTGGCCGTTTTGGCCTGGAACAAAGGGCGACTCGCCGCCGACGGCACCGTGTTTTTGTTCTTGTCAGCCACAGGTGCCTTCTCCTTCAACGGAGATGTCACCTCATCATCTCTTTCCTTCCCAGAGGTCTCCTTCGGTGTCTCTTCTTCCTGCTGCTTAGAGGATCCCCTAGTGTGCTTAGAGCTCGATGTAGACACACTACTTAGAGATTCTGCAGCAGCTTCTGCAAAGCTTTGAGGCTTCCTCCTCCTATCATCCACCCGAAGTGTTATATCATACGAGAGCTTCCCATCTTCATCCCGCTGTGCAGGAGTTGCGCACACCAGGTCAGAGTGACCTATCACCCCACACGAGCGACAGAAGAAAGGCAGTTTCTCATACTGAGCATCAAACCATTCCGGGGCCTCCCCTCTAGACATCTTCAGTAGCACACCCTGTTTAATTGGTTTGCTCAGCTCAATGGCGACTCTGGCCCGGAGGTAAGGGCCACTTGCCTTCCCAAATTTATCCAGATCCATCTTCACCACATCACCGAGGAGCTTCATGGCCCGAGCCCCACGTTGCTGGTTCATCCACCCCAGTGGCAAATCCAGTAGCCTCACCCAAATCTCCATCCTCTCAAAACGGATCTGAGAGGGTTTAAGCTTAGCATCATACTCCCTGAGGATCACTGCATATTTACCGAAAATCCATGGTGAGCCAGCTAAGATGCGGTCCATATCCGCCTTGCAACCGAACTCAGCCACGAACAGGTTGTCTTTCCTCTCGCCAATCGGACGGATCTTAAGTCCAGCAGGGTTACCCCACGCCGGCCTAAGAGCTCCCATGATCGTACTCTGGTGAAGCATCCCAGGGGTCAGGACCTTCCCCACCAGTGCCCAGTCAGTTGCCGTTGCATCTTCCTCCTCATCATCGCTGAACACTGCGCACTCCCCCTCCGCCTCCGTGAGGTTGAGTTTCCTCAACAAATCAGCAACATGTGGATCAACTTCATTCTGGACCGAGGCCGTCTTCGACCCCGATCCTCCAACTCCCTCTCCGATCGAAGCCATCTGAACAATCAGAGATGAGTAGCAGCAAGTACCACACCAGTTGATGAAAAACCGGTGCGTACACACGAGATCCCAGCTACGGAAAACCTAAGCGGCGCGGCTCCTAGCGGGAAACTAGGGTTTGGTGGACGGCGGCGCCAGAGCGGCTAACCGACGGCTTTGCGGTGGCCGGCGACAATGGAACACGCACTGTCGGCGGGGCAGGGACACCGTGACCGCGTGGTGCACGGCGGAGCGGCTAGATCGGTACCGGAGAGGGCCAATCTAGCACGGGATCAAGATCGCATGCAGAGTCGCCACACAATCGCCTTCCGGAAAAGACGGAGCGTTTCCATGGCAGCCTACGCCGATATTTGTTTTGGGCATTTTGAACAAAAAGTTGTGAAGGAATACCTATACTTTCCCTAAAAAGAATCAACATGGAAAATAGTTGTGGGTCACAAATTCATCCCTCAGCACGCTCACGACTATTCACATGCTGCCTTTTGTTAAATTTATCACACGAATAGTTGTGGGTGCATTTAAAATATCACTTAATTATATAAACTAGGTGATTCCCCGGGCGTTGCCGCGGGATTTGAAATAGCATTTTGATAAAATATAAACCAATGTTGTGGCTACTAAGGATGATAGAACACTATATGTTGGAATGACGATTACATGATAATTAAGAGAACTGGAAAAACTGTGCCAACAATCTGAACACAATTACTGAAATCAAGAACAAAAGCCGGTAAGCGACAGGCAACAAAAAACCATTCATTCTTCTTCCTCACCAAGCAACTATGGCAGGTGTTCGTACACTGTTGGAGGAAGCCGTGAAGTCAGTGTTGATGGTGCTGAGGGTAGAGAGGAGCCTTCTCAGCAACGGCAGCCATGGCATCATGTCGATGGCAGCCTCATCACTCATCAGCAATGGCGTCAGCTATAGCATGGGTACCCTTGGCGGTTATTAAGAGGTGAGGACGCCAATGCCGTGCAGGTTGCTCATGGCAACATTCACAAGCACGCCCACCTGCCTGCCGCCCCTCCGCCATGGTCGCTACCATATCTTTTGGATCACCAGACTGACATAAGGGTTCAGCATCATGTCCTGCAGATACACACATAGCCAATGTGCCTCATCACATTCTACACGGCTGCAATTATCCCTTGATGTATTCCATGTAACAAAGTAACAGTCCATTCAAAGGGGGGAAATCTGACAGAGATCAGCAAGGGACACCAACCATGAGCCACCAACAATCACACGGTCACCACAAACACACAGTGATCTAAGCATAGCTCCAAATGCCCCGACAGCTGCAAGAGATGGATTCTACATATTAGAAACCCACTGAGGAAAATAAAAAATCACTATTATTTTCTGATGACAATGAATAAATCTCAACCTGCTCAACACTTGTCAATGTAGCTTCCTCAGGAACATCAGAATGTCCACTTGATAATCAAAGGGGAAAAATCTGACAGAGATCAGCAAGGCACGCCAACCATGAGCCACCAACAGCTGTCACCACAAACACAAAGTGTTCTGTACCATAGCTTCAAAGGCTCCAACAGATGCAAGAGATGGATTCTACATATTAGAAACCCAATGAGGAAAATCAAAAATCAATATTATTTTTGGATGACCATGGATAAATATCAACCTGCTCAACACTTGTCAGTGTAGCTTCCTCAGGAACATCAGAATGTCCACTTGATGAAAGCTCACGTGATCGTTTACGTGTGTTGTAAAGTTTGGAGGAACCTTCTTCCAAAACTCTGCAACAAAATATGGCTCATTTGGAGGAACCTCTTCTTCCAAAACTCTGCAACAGAATTGGAGAAGGTAAAATCATTAGAATGTAAAAAAATTCCTAACAACAGATCATCGCTAAATGATGTCACTGAAACCTATCTATGTAGTGCTTGGCATCCTTCTAAGAAGAGTGATGCAGCTCCTCAGCACGTATGCACAACTCATCATTGCATCGCCACATAGACAACTATATTTGAAGTCGTTATCTTCAATTATCAGATGCAAATGAAGTTATTAACTATATTCATATATTACCAAAGTAATAGTTACCTCGAACATCAGATCCTCAATTTGTGATCAGTATAAGTTTGTTGCAATCATTCTGGCAAGCAAGCAGACATCCCTGGTAACCTCTGGCGTGACTTAGTTTCCTAAATTTTTAGAAGCATTACAAATTTAGAATACAAAGATAAATGCTACAACCATCTATGTAAGGGCAGTGATGCAAACGCAGGGACATGCAGCAGTTATCTTCCCGTGTGAAGCAACAAAGATAATAGGCAATGCAAATATTCACAAAGTCATTCTGAGAAAGCAAAGAAGCAACGCATAACAATCAACTATCTGTCCTGTCTTAAAAAACAATCAACTATCTGTTGAACTCTAAACAAATTTCTTTGCAATATCACCCATCTAGTAGTAGGAAGAAGAAAAGGGGGAGTATCATTACCTGCAAGAGGTGTCCGGCCTGCAGATCGGGAAGGGGAGGTTGCCGGCGGGCAGATCAGAAAGGGGAAGGTGGCCGGCCTGCAGAGAGGAGGTTATCGGTGAGCAGATCAGAAAGGGGAAGGTGGCCAGCCTGCAGATCGGGAGGGAGAGGTTGCCAGCGGGCAGATCGGGTAGGGGAAGGTAGCCGGTGTGTAGAGGAGGTGGAGCAGGTGCGCCGCTGGCTCGATTTTCATGGCCGCAGGATCGAGGGGAGGTGGAAGGGCGTCGCCGGCATGGGTCGTAGGCGGGGGAGAGACATCGTATGCTCGAGGGGAGGCGGAGGAGGAACGCCGCCGGCACCTTGAGGCATGTGTGGAGGCCGGAGGGGGTGCACGGGCTTGGGCGATTTTATGGAGATGGGCAAGGTGGAAGCGGCAGTGGGGAGGCAAGGGGGCGGCAGCGGGCTTCTAGCATAGGAGGACAGAGGGGGTGGTGCGGTGGGGAGGCGGCGGGTGGGGTGGGAGGCGAGGGGGCGGTGGTGGGCAGGTGAGGGGGCATCGACAGGATTCAAGGCGCGACGGCAGCGCGGCGGGTGTTGAAGGAAGTGGCGCCGCGGGTGGAGAAGGAAGGGACACCGGGGGAGGGAGGATGACGCAAGCGCATGACGTGGATGGCTGTGGTTTGAGAGAATGGTACCGATTATATAGTTTTGTATTATTATTGTACTCCCTCTGTTTCATAATACTTGTCGTTTTGATTTTTCTAAATACATTTATTTTGCTATGTATCTAGACAAAAGTATATATCTAGATGTATAATAAAAGAAATGTATCTAGAAAAATCAAAACGACAAGTATTATGAAAAAAAACGTGCTTTGGCTCAGCTCACCCCTCCGGCAAGCCTCAAAACATTCTAAGGCCACCCCGCGGACACAAGGACCACCCTCAACATCTCTGCTATGGATCTCAGGTCGATCATATAGTTGCGTAGTAGTAGCCAGGGGCATAGGCCCCTAAGCCATGGAAAGTTCTACTAAAAATTAAATTTTTTGATGAATTTTATTAGAAGTAATAGTGTAATACTACGCATCATGGGTCCTTCCTACCAAGTTGATTTTTGAGAATTATAGGTCGTGGACTGGACTCAACGATGGTAACTCTCCCTCATTGTAACCTCTATTGGCGCAACACTGCTAAATTCTCTGCTACTACGAAGCCGTCAGTCGTTGTGACCTCTAGTGGTGCATGCATTTCTATTTTCGGAAAACATATATAAATCACCCGACAATAACACTACTTGATCAACTAGTGGCGGAGCCGGAGGCTAGCAGGGGGGGCCATGGCCCCCTATCATCAGAATTTTTTTGTTTATTTAACTTCCTACTTAGCTTCAGCACAATTTGGGGTGAAACATTAATCAGTTGCATTGATCTTGTCAGTTTATCTAGCTAATTCTTAGCGGATCACACTAGATTCTGATTATTTGTCTTATTAAGCTAATAAGTAATAAGTAACTATGTGAGAAAGTAATTTTTGTTTCTTAATTTTACTCCAACTACATGTTTGCAATAGATAAGCAAACACAGCTTATGAATGATTTGTAAGCAACAAAGATATGAGGTTTCTTCCAACTTGAGTGCCTAGCTACTATGCAATGGGCAATGATATTTTGCTCAACATGTTTGGTGACTTGGTCGGCCCCGTGTGTGTATGATTTCTGAGTCTGCTGCCCACTCGAGTTATATGTAGCTCATTTCTTGCCGCTGCTCTTCTTGAGCCCGGCGCCTCCGAGCGGGCCCTTCTGCGCCGCCTTGGCCCTCAGCTCCTTGAGAGCCTTCTCGTCCTCTTTCTTCTTCTTCTGGTTCTCCAGATCAGTCTGCATGCGCCCACAAAATATGCAAAAGCAAATAAATAATCGCATCAGGTGACACACATAGGGCAAGAAAAAAGAAGCTAGGGTAAATGCGTAACCCCGGAGGAACTCGAGCGTACGCACCTCGTCGAGCTCCTTCTTGGCCGCCTTGGGGGCCTTGAGAGGCTTCTGCTTGCCGCCCTGCTTCCCGTTCCCGCCAGCCATGGCCGCCGCCGCCGGTGGATCGGAGTGTTAGCTGCTAACGTCTGGTTCCGGTGCCGTGTCGCGCCGCCAACGCCGTCGACGACCTAGACGTGCGGATCGGGATGGGCCAGAGGGGTTAATTTCCTACGTGTTCGTTCTCTCCTATATACGTGTGTTATATATACAGAGAAGATCGAAGGACGTAGGCGACTAAAACCCTAGCTTGAGACGTGTGCGGATCGGAGTACGTATCGTGTAGGATCAGGTCTTTGTTAAGGGTTCTGCCTTGGATTCCATGCATCGTTTCGTCAAGTCGTATCTGAGAGGAAGGACTGGGCCGCGTTAGACCACCCGCACCGGCGTCCGGGATCTCTCCTCCAGGAGAGGGATCTCGTTTTTTGAGCTGCAGCGGGGGACGGGAAACCCCCGGCATTTTCCCGTCACCCCCCGCGTCCTTCAAATCCGGAGGGATCGAGGCCTCTCGCGGCCCCACCACGTGCCCCGCTCCCAACGACCGCGTGTTCCTGCTCCTGCGTCGCCGGCGATGGACGCCGCCGGCGATGGACGGGGCCGGGGACGAGGAAGATGACGCCAGGGGCCAGCGCCGTCGAGGGAGCTGCCTCCCTTCTTGCTCCTCTGTGCTGGAGGTCCGCCGCCGCCCTACTCCTCTGCGCTGGAGCTCGCCGGCCTCGGGGCGCCGTCGAGCCGAAGCAGAGGAGCCGCAAGTACGGAGCCGGCCCGCGCCTGTACGCCCGCCGCCCGCCGTCCGCCCGCCGTCCGGATCTGGCGCGTCGCCGCCAGACCTTCGTCCTTGGCACGCCACCGCTCCCTCCCCTGCTCGCGGAAGCCGGCGTGGGCCGCAGGGCGGCGTGCGGGAGGAAGGAGGCCGGCGCGGCCTTGCCCATGCTCGCGGACACCGGCGCGGGCCGCGGAGCGACGCGGGAGGAAGGAGCGACGGGGAGCCCCTGCACCTGCACCTCCCCCACGGCGGAGCCCCTACACCTCCTGCGCCATCCCGTGAGCCCCTACCCCTGCTCGTCAGAGATAGCGGGGACGGCCGCACGTGAACACCGAGCTCGAGGTGGAGGCGGCTGCCATGCCCTTCTCCCAAATCGTGACCGCCGAGGCCCGCCGCTGAGGAGCTCCAGCAGGCGACGAGGCCACTTGCCCTCCCTGGAGGCCGCGTCGTCGTCGCCGCCGGCGCTGCTCCTCTTCCGCTGCTCCGGTTCCGCCACCGCTCGCCGCCCTACGCGCCACCGCCACCTCGATGAAGAAGACGGCGAGGCTCCGCCAGGGAGAGAGCCGAGGGCGGAGCTCTCCTGTTCCGTGTGTGCTTGAGCTCCCGCCGCCAAGGGGACGAGAGTGTGCACGAGGGGACGAGAGTGTGCAGGCAGGCGGAGGGGACGAGGTCGACGGGGAGAAAAGGGAAGGGAGAGAGGGGGAGAGGGTGACAAGTGGACCCCACAAGAAGTAGTTGGGATGAATGAGAAATATAAAGGAGTATGGATGTGGGAGAAGTGAATTTGAAGAAGAGAATCTTAGTGACTAGGATGGAATATGCTGTTTTGAAGGAGAGGATGAATGATGACGAGTGTGGATGGTCTTGGAGAAACACCTGAGCCGTGTGCGGTCCAGCCCCGTCCCAGGCAGGCAGGCAGCAGGCTCTCCCGTACGTTCTCAGCAGTCAGCACCATCTCTACCGATTTTTTTGCTCCAAAAAATAAAAATATATCCATTTTGTATTCTGAAAGAGAGAGAGGGAAGAGCAAGACCCTCTCGGGGGTAGCCGGTGCGCCACCCATGGGTCCAAGCCGCTAGGGCCATGAACATAGTATCAAGTGTACATAGATGTACAGACCTAGCTAGTAGTCTATACGTGATACGTATTACACAGCTTTACACACGGACGGACGGCACGAGACGAGAGAAGACGAGGCGATGGCGACTACGGTATTAGCGAACATCGATTCAGCGACACCGGTCCGGCCGTCTTCCTCTCCCGCTCGCTTGCATCACATTCAGCCGTTTTTCGTTCACGGTTCTCCTTCTCCTCGCCAGTAGCCGATCCGGCCAATCGCTAGACGCGATCACGCGAGGCCCAGCCCCAGGCGACCTGCCCTTCTCGTCTTCTTGATTAATGACGATCCACATCTTCTTGATTCTCGTCTTCTTGATTAATGAATTTGATTGCAGTTTTGTACTGTATTAGTACTTGATTAGTGCTTACGGGGATAGATATTGGCTTTAGAGATTTGATTTCGTAATCGTTATATTAAAATATTATATTGTCGGGCTCTTAGTGTCTTACTTGCCTAGGAGCCCATAAATTTTGTGGGACGGCACTGGGGAAGAGATAGTGGCCCAGAAGAGTTTTAAAAGATTTCCAGAAGTGTTTTGGAATTTCAACTTTGATTTGGACCTTGAGATGGAGACACTATTCTACATTTTCCTTAGGAAGTTTTACACAGCAAATACTTGCAGAGCGAGTGTGACGCCGGGCGAGTGCAACCTTCGGCGAGTACTGCATGCTCGGTCGCTGTGTGTCATGTGTGCACTACTTCAGTGATGCATGACCATTCGGTTCTAGCTTTGATGACCCTCTCCTATACGTACCGGCCGTACGTCGTGAGCTGGCTGTTCCGGCACGGCCGGCACGCGACGAACGGGAGGCCGGGAGCGCACCGGGGAGTGGCGGAGCTTGAGCAGCAAATCAGGGTGACCATTCATGCTAATCTGCGATAAAAATAAACGAACAGTAATAAATTTACTATTCAGTCAACTGAGTTTTGCATGGGTGGGGAAGGGGCATGGCCCCCCCTTGGCCACAATGAAGGTCCGTCAGTGACATCGGAGTAACCGGTACGAGACACAGTTTTTTAACCCTAGACGACTAGACAAGCCTGGCCCCGATCGAGCGGTCGAACGAACCACTCGCCTTCTCCAAAAGTAAGCCCAGTACCGCGGTCGGCGTTGGTGCTCCGTGTCGCGTGGAAGACCAGTCTCGGCGAGCCTCCCGATGCTCTCCACTTGGAGGGCGGGAACTGCCCTGGCCGCCTGGCCGGCCTGGTGAGAAACGCACTTGCAGGCCCCATTCTGACATCCCTTTTGTTGCGGCCTTCCAGTTCCTGCGCTTCGGCTTTAACAATCTCACCGGCGGCATTAAAATGTTTAGATAAGTATAGTTCCTCAATAATTAAAAAAATTGTAAGTACTTTTGGATCATTATAGTGTGTGTGGGTGTGGTGGTGGTGGTAGTGGTGGTGGGGGCAATGGCCCCTGGCAGCTCCTCGGCGAGCGCCTCCCGGCTCGACAAATTTCGAAAAGTCTACTTGCAAGTCTACTTGCTGGATCTCTCAGACAACAATCTCACTGAGTTGCAGAACAATTCCTTTACCGACAGATAGAATCCCACCCGAGGTCGCGATGGCGGAGATCCTCAAGATTCTCTACCTCTTCAACAATATCTTTGACGGCTTCATTCCTTCGAGTCTCCGACCATCAACGAGTTAGCGAAGCCGGAAGAATAAGCCGATCTCTTTGTATTTAGCATCATAGCTAGCGACACAATTCAAGCCAATCGAGAAACACAATTAAATACTCCACCTGTTTCATATTATTGCTTGTTGTTTTGATTTTTCTAGATACAATTTTTTTATATGCACCTAGATATATTATTATGTCTAGATACTTATGTCAAAACGACAAATAATATGAAACGAAGGAAGTAACACAATAAGAGGCAAGGTGCCAAGAGCTCCATAGTGGGACTAGGAGCAGGTTGCTTATACGGAGACGATTGAGAATACATGGGGATCGGAGGAGATATACCTCACTTTTATTTTGTTTGTATTCTTTTGGCTTCACAGTGTTTGAGGAGAAAAACCACACGGGGATTTCTCTGCTTGTGGAAAAGTATCTGCGGGCGTGCCAGTGTACTAAGTACACAAAAAAAAGAACAAATTCTTTATTGATCTTTACAGAAAAATAAGTACAAGTTCTTGTGCGCTCCATAGCCTGCTGACGGCGATCCTGCCTTAGGCGATGTGGTCTTCTGGTTCCTAGGGTCTCGCAAGGCTCCTAGTTAATTATCTCCGCAAGTCTAGCTTGCCCGAGCACCTTCAATTCCGCCGTCGTGGCCGTCTTCTTCGGTCTTCGCTTCTTGTTCTCCATGCATGTGTGGTGTTGGTGTAGGTGTGGGTGTGGCGTCGGCGTCATCCATAACCTCGTCGGTCCATGAGCCTAGCGCAGTTGGGATATCAGCTCCGCCCGCCCGCGTCGTCCGTCCTCGTCGGCGTCGAACGACGCGTAGTAGTGGTAGTAGAGGTTGATTAGCGATGCATGGGTCGGTGTAGCTAGAACCGAAGAGACGTCACGGCGGAGACGTCGAGGTGGTGAAGACCTTCGCGTCGGCGTCTCGATAGGAGCACCACTGGGCGTCACGGACGGCAGCTGCAGAACGGCCTTCACTCCTCCCTTGCTTCCTGATTGGCCCATCAATGCACATGCATGCGCACGCACGCACGTACGTGCACGGCTGCATGGTGCTGCGAACGCCTCGTACTTGCATCTTGGTGAACATCAGCACTTGCATCTTGATGACCACCGGTGCTTGCATCTTGATCTGGTCTTGACGTCTCCCTTCGCCTTCCTGTAGAGTGCATGCATGCACACACACGGCTATAGTTTTGCCACCGGCACCGGCCCGGGCAGCTAAGTTCCCTGCCGTTGATGAAGTTTTTGACGATGCGTGCAGGGGCCCCATGAGGTGTTTTTTATTTGGTGCAGGTCTGCCACGTTTGCCTTGCCCCGTGCCTCGTGCCTCGCTCGGACGGAGCGGACGGACACGTGCCTCATTCACCAGGCAGTTCCTATCCCACATCCCCACCGGGTCCCACATCTGGTCCCATATGTCAGATTCATCAGCAACCTCTGAATCTCGATTTCCTTTTCCTCCTCACATCTTGTGCCTCCCAAGGTTTTCTCCCCACCCGATCTCTGATCTGCATATTCTCCAGCGGCTCCCCAAGGCCCGGAGCAGCAGCGCCTCCCTGATAAGCTTCCGGCCGTCCGGGCTGTCTCGCCGCCATCCGCTGGGGCCCGTAGGGGGGAGCTCGCCGGGCGCGCCGCTGCGTGTTCCCGCGCGAGGTCGCCACCTCCTTTGCTATTGCGGTGATCTTGTGCTGAGGCCTGACTTCACGAGGCTTTGGCCGAGATGAAGAAGAAGTCTGTGATGGCAGTGAAACTGCTGGTAAGAATATGATGCTTAAGAGTTCAAGATGGCAGTGAAACTCCCATGATTTTTTTTCGAGCAGAAACTCCATCAATTTGAACTGAAGCTGCAAGAATCTAAGACAACTGTGATTTTTTCTCTACAAGAACAGGCAAGTTGGTGGAGGATCTTGGCCCCTGTAGCTGTGATGTTTGCATTTGTGTGGTTTTGTGTTATGTATTACCCAAATTGAGCACGCAGAAATTGCGATAAAGAAGTGTTTAGTGTAATTAAGTGGTTTAGTTGTCTTTTGTATTGTACCAATGTCGGGGACAGCCACAGGGGTCCCCTAATAACGGGGGAAATCACCCCTTTTTTCGAAAAATAACAAAAGCACACAACCAAAAACTCACAAACCGCAAGTCACACCACGCACGGCAGCGGCCCAGGGCAGGGAATGGCCCACGGCCCAAAAAGCCTCACTGGCCCAACGAACAGCCGACCCCCGGCACCCCTCGAGCGAACCTCCGCCTCGCTCGAGGGCCGGGCGCCGTACCGCGAAACCTCCGCCTCGCTCGAGGGCTTGACGCCCCCTCAGGCGAGTTTCCGCCTCGCTCGAGGGCTTGACGCCCCCTCGGGCGAGTCTCCGCCTCGCTCGAGGGCTTGACGCCCCCTCGAGCGAGTTTCCGCCTCGCTCGAGGTCACCTCCGAGCCGTGACACCATACCTGCTCCCACGACCGGAGCGTTGAATGCTCTGGCACGTCACGGGCGCCCGGGTCAAAGGCGAATCCCCGCCACGCCGGCCCTCTGACACCGCCTGGGGATCAGATCCCGGCGCTGTTCGACCAACCCGCACTGTGCAGCCATCCCCGGCGCTGTGCGGGTGCTGTGCGGGAAGGCCAGTGTCATTCCGTGACACTGTGCCGCCTACTCCCGTACCTCCTCCACATCGCGCCCCTCGAAAGAGGACGGCGGCACCCTCGAAAGGGGTACGGCCACCAATTCCCCGCCCGCCTGGGACGACGCAGTGACGCAAGGCCGGCGGGGCGCGTCACCTCCATCACCTCCGGCCCTGAGCGGCCATCCCCGCCACTGTGCCGCCATCCCGGGCACTGCTGGGCCATCCCCCGCACTGTAGGGATCCAGGTTGACAGGACATCACCACGCCCGCCGCTATGCAGCCTCCGGGCTTCCGTCAGCCAGGCCCTCGAGCCGGTGTACGGACGGCGATCAAACGAAGAGCTCCAGCGCTACTACCCTCGAAGTCGCTCCTGGACGGACACAGGAGTCATCACGACGCCTGCCAGGAGCAAGATTTGCCAGGACGGCCATCGAATCGCCGACACTGTGCGCCATGCTGCCACACCGTGCCTAAAGCAATGCGGTATGACTGTAAATCGCCTCCCCTTGGTCTATAAAAGAAGGAGGCGGTCCCCTGGCCGCAGGGGGACGAGATCATCACTTCATACCCACACTCACCCGCATACTCGTTCCCTTTGATATTGGCACTTTACCTCAATCACTTAGCAGGGACTTGAGGCCTCTCCTCCTCCCCCGCCTTGCTTGTAGCCCTCCTCTACAGGCACCACTGGTGCGAATCAATACAGCGCGCACACGCAAATCTGCTGGACGTACGACCCCGCGGTCGGAACCAGGATAAACCCGTGTCCCTGTGTTGTCATTTGCACCAACCATCGAGAAGCTGATCACAGCGTAACTTACTAGTTAGTGTCGGGACTAATCCTAACACCGACAGTTGGCGCGCCAGGTAGGGGATTCCGCGCTGTGATCAACCCCTCACCAGCAGTCTCGATGGTGATTCGCACCGAGATGACGTCCCAGAGGTACGCCATGGGCAGCTCGGACCCTTTCCCTGCCGGATTCGAAATCCGGTTTGGGAGCCTGAACTTTCAGGCCACAGGGAACGGCTACCTCATGCGCTTCACCAACCGCGACGAACTCCACCCATGGCGGTCGACTAGGCCGGGCCCAATGCCCGCCACGCCTGCTACTGACGCTCCGGCACCCGCCCAGGCGGCTGCTGCGAGCACCTCAACGTCCCGGCGCCGCAAACGCCCGGGTCAGCGCTCGCGTCAGGCGCGCACGGAGCGACGCCGGGCAGCACACGACGCGGCCCGGAGCGACGCGCCACCACCGAGCGACATGACGGCGCACCCCGTAGGGGAGCACGCGGTCGCGGGGCCGCAGTTCCCCTACGGGATGCGCAACTCTGCTGCGACGTACACCTCATCCG
The DNA here is from genome assembly GCA_036936925.1 of Cenchrus fungigraminus. Taxonomy (NCBI): domain Eukaryota; kingdom Viridiplantae; phylum Streptophyta; class Magnoliopsida; order Poales; family Poaceae; genus Cenchrus; species Cenchrus fungigraminus. The sequence continues at coordinate 126,567,859 of CM072773.1, forward strand.
TCAGCACCGACATGGCCGCGTACGAGGATCTCCCGGGCCATCACCTGCTGTCAGCCCGGAACCTCATCGCCACCACCAACGACGAGTCGTACCACGGCTCGCCCAGCGAGCTGCCGCCCTCGACCTCGCATGGCTACGCGGAGTGGGACTTCTCCGGCGTACCGGACCCCGTGGTATTCCGGCGGTTCCTTGACGCCGCGGACTACTGGTTCGGTTGCTCTGACGACTCCAGCGAAGGGAGCTACGATCCCTCGCGCGAGTGCTTCGTTGTCGCCGCCAACGAGCATGCTGACGGTGCGAACGGAGCAGGCGACGGGGACGCGGCCCAGCATCCAGAGCCAAACCCGCCACCGGCCCCACCAGCGGGCAATGCAGATATTAATGCGCAGCTGGCCCAGGCGCGCGAGCTCGAGGCAAAGCTCGCGGAAGAGTACCGGCAGGTGCGGCTCCTGCGTGCTACCATCGCAGGGGAAGCCTCAGCACGCGGCGAACGCGCCCGAGAAGCCGGAAGGCAGGCTCGCGAGCGCATCAACGCCGACTTCAATGTGGACGACCCACACACGCCACTTCGGGCCAGCCAAAAACTCATCGCGGCAGCAACACTTCTTCGGACCATGCCCGAGCCATCTACGCCAGAGGCACAAAACCTGCGCCGCGAGGCGCAGGCTCTCATCGAGCCGGCGGCCGTGCAGCAGGCCGAGAGCTCCGCGTCCCACATACGCAACCAGTCCAGCGCGCGAGGCAACGGCAGCGCGCAGGACCAAGAGGCATCTGTCCACGCGGACGGCGCGGCGGGACAGCCGGCAAACCGGGGCAGGACGCCTGTCAGGGAGCGGATCCTTGACACGCGCGGCCAGGCCCACGACGGCGATGCCCGCAACGTCCTGAACGCCAAGAAGAGGGGCGACGCGGAGGCGTGAACGGCGGCGGGCTATCACCCTCGATGAGGTGGTCGCTACGACAGTCGGGAGGACCGCTTGCCAACGCCGGAACCCCCGGGAACCCGTGTGTTCAGCCGGGAGATCCGCACGGCGAGTTTCCCGCAGCGTTTCCGACAGCCCACCTCGATCGACAAGTACACGGGGGAGACGGACCCTCGTGTGTGGCTCAACGACTACCGCCTGGCTTGCCAACTGGGCGGCGCCACCACCGATGCGGTGATCATCCGCAATCTGCCGCTGCACCTTGTGGACTCGGCCCGAACATGGCTCGAGCACCTGCCACCCAGCCAGATCCACAGCTGGGATGACTTGGTCTGCACGTTCGTGAGGAACTTCCAGGGCACATACGTGCGCCCTGGGAACTCCTGGGACCTGCGGGCGTGCACCCAGAAGCCCGGCGAGTCGCTCCGGGACTTCATACGGCACTTTTCAAAGCGCTGTACTGAGCTCCCGAGCATTGCTCAGTCCGAGATCGTGCACGCCTTCCTCGAGGGCACGACCTGTCGGGACCTCGTGCGTGAGCTCGGGCGGAGCCCGTCGGTCGACTCCAACGAGCTGTTCGACATCGCCACCAGCTTCGCTTCCGGAGAGGAGGCGGTGGGGGCCATTTTCGACGGCAAGAAAGGAAAGCGCGTGGACGACACGCCCGCGGAGGGCAACAAGTCCAAGGAGCCCGTGAAGAAGCAGAAGCGGGGCAAGAAGGGCAAGAAGCCCCACCATGACGCGCCTACGCAGGGGCGCAGCAAAGACGACGAGGCCCTCGCCGTCGACCCTGCCCGTAAGGGTCCTCGAGGGCCCCCTCGAGGCCCCGGCGTGTTCGACGATATGTTGAAGAAGCCCTGCCCGTACCACAAGACCCCGGTCCACCACACCCTCGAGCAATGCGACATGCTCAAGAAGTACTACAGTCGCGTCGCCGCGAAGGAGGACGAGGCCAAAAAGGACGGGGGTGACGGAGGCGCTGATAGCTTCCCCGCGGTGGAGAACGTCTTCTTCATCTTCGGGGGACCGACGGTGGACATGTCCACCAGCCGGTGCAAGCGAGAGCGGCACGAGGTCCTCGCCGCGGAGAGGGCTCCTCCTTCCTTCCTCGATTGGTCAGAGGACGCCATCACCTTCAGTCGTGAGGATCACCCGAACCGCATCCCCAACCCGGGCCAGTACCCGTTGGTCGTCGATCCAGTCATCGGCAACGCGCGGTTCTCCAAGGTGCTGATGGACGGCGGCAGCAGCCTCAACATCCTCTACGCCCACACCCTACGGCTGATGGGGATCGGGTTGGATCAGCTGCGGCCCAGCACAGCGCCGTTCCATGACGTCGTGCCGGGCAAGCGCGTCCAGCCCCTCGGTCAGATCGACCTGCCGGTCTGGTTCGGCACGCCGGACAACTTCTGCAAGGAGGTCCTCACCTTTGAGGTGGTGGGGTTCCGGGGCGCGTACCACGCCATCCTTGGGCGTTCGTGCTATGCCAAGTTCATGGCGGTCCCGAACTACACTTACCTCAAGATGAAGATGCCAGGGCCAAAAGGCATCATCACCGTGGGCTCGTCGATCGAGCACGCATTCGACTGCGACGTCGAGTGCGTCGAGCACGCCGAGGCCCTGGCGCTTGATGAAACGCTTGTCGCGGACATGGAGAAGCTGGCCAACGAGGGCCCCGACTCCTCTGCCAAGCACGCGGGTAGTTTTGAGGCTGCCGAACAAACGAAGGAGGTGCCCCTCGACCCTGCCGCCCCCGAGGGCAAGGTGTTGAGGGTCAGTTCCACCGTCGACCCGAAATAGGAAGTGGTGCTCGTCGACTTTCTCCGCGCCAACGCCGACATCTTCGCATGGAGCCCCTCGGACATGCCAGGCATCCCGAGGGAGGTCGCCGAGCACTCCCTTGACATCCTACCTCACTCCAGAGCCGTGCAACAGCGGCTGCGGCGCATTGATGAAGAAAGGCGCCAGGCGATCGGAGTGGAGCTGCGGAAGCTCCTCGAGGCCGGATTCATCAAGGAAGTTTTCCACCCTACGTGGCTAGCTAATCCTGTACTAGTTAAGAAAAAGAATGGGAAGTGGAGGATGTGTGTAGATTACACCGGTTTAAATAAAGCATGTCCCAAAGTTCCTTTTCCTTTGCCACGAATCGATCAAATTGTTGATTCCACTACGGGGTGTGAACTCTTATGTTTCCTTGATGCCTATTCGGGTTACCACCAAATAAAGATGAAGGAGTCCGATCAACTCGCGACCTCTTTCATCACACCGTTCGGCATGTTTTGCTACGTAATAATGTTGTTTGGCCTCCGAAACACGGGCGCTACGTACTAGCGATGTATGCAGCACATTTTTGGGACCACATCGGGCGAACTGTAGAGGCATACGTAGATGACATTGTTGTCAAAACCAGGAAGGCGGACGACCTGGTTAACGATTTGCGCGTCACGTTCGATTGCCTACGGGTAAACGGGGTGAAACTAAACCCCGAGAAGTGCGTCTTCGGGGTGCCGCGCGGCATGCTGCTGGGATACATTATTTCTCAGCGGGGCATCGAGCCCAACCCCGAGAAGGTCTCCGCCCTCGACCGAATGGGCCCGATTCGAGACCTAAAAGGGGTGCAGAAGGTGTTGGGCTGCCTGGCCGCCTTGAGCCGTTTCATCTCACGGCTCGGCGAGAAGGGACTGCCCCTCTACCGACTCCTGAAGAAGCACGAGCGCTTCTCCTGGACCGTTGAGGCCCAGGAGGCACTCGACAAGCTCAAGGCGACACTCGCACCCGCGCCAATCCTCACGCCGCCTCGAGGCGGCGAGCCTCTGTACCTCTACGTCGCGGCAACCACCCAGGTGGTCAGCGCGGTCATCGTCGTGGAGGGAGCAGAGGAAGGGAACGCCCTACCAGTTCAAAGGCCAGTGTACTATATCAGCAAAGTGCTGTCCGAGACCAAGGCGCGGTATCCCCAGATCCAGAAGCTGCTCTACGCAGTGGTGCTCGCGCGACGCAAGCTGCGGCACTACTTCGAGGCCCATCCGGTCACGGTGGTCTCATCATTCCTGTTGGGAGAGATTATCCGCAACCCGGACGCTGCGGGCAGGATCGCAAAGTGGTCCGTAGAGCTCATGGGCGAGACGCTCACCTACGCACCGCGCAAGGCGATCAAGTCTCAGATCCTCGCGGATTTCGGCGCCGAATGGACGGACACACAGCTGCCCCCGTTGCAGATCCAGGCCGAGTGCTGGACCCTCTATTTCGACGGGTCGGTGATGAAAACCGGAGCGGGCGCGGGCCTGCTCTTCATCTTGCCCCTCGGGGAACACATGAGGTACGCAGTGCGCTTGCACTTCCCCGCATCGAACAACATGGCGGAGTATGAGGCCCTCCTCTGCGGCCTCCGAATCGCCGTCGAGACCGGCATCAAGCGCCTCGACATCAGGGGAGACTCGCAGCTCGTAATCGATCAGGTCATGAAGAATGCGAGCTGCCACGACGAGAAGATGGAGGCTTATTGCAACACCGTGCGCGCCCTCGAGGACAAGTTCTACGGCATCGAGCTCAATCACATCCCCCGCAAGTACAACGAGGAGGCGGACGAGCTCGCGAAGATCGCGTCGGGGCGAATCACCGTTCCCCCAAATGTTTTCGCGCGAGACGTCGCCAAACCGTCCGTCGACCTCAGTCCGGCCCCGTCGAATCAGGAGGAACCCTCAGGGGCTCCCTCGAGTCCAGCGGGTGCGGAACCCATGGACGAGGACCCCTCGAACGAGGCGTTCGTGCTCTCCCTACTCGAGGGGTACGGCGCGGACGAAGCCGAGGTCATGGAAACCGAGCCGGCCCCCCGCGCGGAGGATTGGCGGGCCAAGTACCTCGCCTGGATCGATCGAGGGGAACTCCCCTCAGATCAGACCGAGGCTAGGCGCATCGCCAGGAGAGTCAAGTCATTCGCCGTGATTGACGGCGAGCAGTACAAGCGCGCCGCGTCCGGCGTCCTGCAGCGGTGCATCCCCATTCCCCACGGCCGGGAACTCATCCGTGACATCCACGCAGGCGTGTGTGGCCATCACGCGGCACCGCACACCCTCGTGGGCAACGCGTTCCGCCAGGGCTTCTACTGGCCCACAGCGGTTGCCGACGCCAACGAGATCGTGCGCACCTGCGAGGGGTGCCAGTTCTACGCGCGTAGGACCCTTCTCCCAGCTCACGCCCTACAGACCATACCCGTCACTTGGCCCTTCGCCGTGTGGGGATTGGACATTGTCGGGCCCTTGCGAAAGGCGCCCGGGGGCTACACCCACCTGCTGGTTGCCGTGGACAAGTTCTCCAAATGGATCGAGGCACGCCCAATCACCAACCTCAGAGCGGAGCAGGCCGTAACATTTTTCACCGACATCATCCACAGGTTCGGAGTGCCGAACTCCATCATCACCGACAACGGCTCCCAATTCACCGACAGGAAATTCCTGGAGTTTTGCGACGACCACCACATCCGCGTGGACTGGGCGGCTGTCGCACACCCACAGACTAACGGCCAAGTGGAACGTGCCAATGGCATGATTTTACAAGGCCTCAAGCCCAGGATCTTCAACAGACTGAACAAGTCCGGCCGGAAATGGCTTCAGGAGCTCCCGGCGGTCATTTGGAGCCTCAGGACCACTCCGAGCAGAGCCACGGGATTCACGCCATTTTTCCTAGTCTATGGTGCAGAGGCCGTTCTCCCCACGGACTTGGAATACGGATCGCCCAAGATTAAGGGCTACGATGAAGGTTCGAACCAGCGAGCTCGCGAAGACTCGCTGGATCAAATAGACGAAGCCCGTGACGTGGCCATGATGCAATCGGCAAGATACCAGCAGGCGCTAAGGCGGTATCAAGCTCAGAAAATCCGGCGCCGAGACCTCAACGAGGGCGACCTAGTGTTAAGGCTGCGCCAGGACAACCGAGGCCGCCACAAGCTGTCACCACCATGGGAGGGGCCCTACGTCGTCGTCGAGGTGCTCAAGCCCGGCACGTACAAGCTGGCGAACGAGCAAGGCAAAGTCTTCACCAACGCGTGGAACATCCAACAGCTACGTTGCTTCTATCCTTAGAAAGGATTTCCAAGTCTTTTTGCACATATCCGACGTCCCAGTCGGCTGTACAAATGTAAAGTTTTCTTTTCGATAAAGTCAAGGGCGACTCGGCTTTCTCCCCGAAAACCAAGTCCCCCTCGGGGGCAACTGCGGGGGGCACCCCCCCTAAACGGTCCCATTTTTTTCGCAAAAAATCTTTACTTCAAAAGCGCCAAGTACGTCTCAACCCGGGAGTTTGAGCGAAATGACGCAGGACGCGAATGGCCAAAGGGCGAAGACGGGTGAGTCGGGGATAGCCTACGCCTCGCGGCAGGATACAGCCCTTCCCCCTCACCACTTTGCCTGAGCGCTACTCGTGAAAACGAACGATTCCAGCTGAAATTTGCCTAAACGACAGGGAGAGACGGAATGGCGCAATCACAAAAAACGAAATGACACTAAAACCTACAAGTACTTCAAGCAAACTGTATTTATTATATAAAGCCACGAGGCTCGATTCCTAACTACAATCTAAGGGCCTGAGTGCCCAGCTACTTTCAGGGCTCGAGGGGCCCGACGGGGGGAGCGTCCGGGAAGAGGATCTCCGCGAAGTCGTCAGTGAGGATGTCGGTGGCAGGAGCGGCAAGCGCGTCCAGGCGGTTCGCCTCGGCCTCCGCACCATCATCGTCGAGGTCGTCAGCGACAATGTATCCCGTAGCCAACGTCGCAAGGTCAACCTGGTAGTGCGATTGCACCACGCCAAGGGTCTTTTGGATCCCCAGGCGGAGCGCACCTCGCATACGCCGGGCGACGTGGCCGCCCAAGGCCCGGAGGCGACTTGCCACAGTGCTCCCGGCCTGCCCATCACCCTCGTCGACGCTCTGGCACGCCTCGAGGGCTGCCTCCTGCAGAACCCCCAGCTCCTACTGGGAGGAATTGTAGGCCGCCTGGAGCACCTCCGCCTGCGTCGTTGACGTCCCGAGAGCAGCCCGCAAGCCTGAAAAACGGAAGACGAATAAGTTGAGAGCGGATCTCGACAAACCCAAGCAACAAATGAAGAATCTAAGAGAGGCGACTTACCCTCAACCTACTTCTTCTCTGTCTCGAGGGCCGCGCGCGCGGTCTTGGCCGCCTGCTGCAGCTCGAGGATAGCGGCGTCCTTCTCCTCGCCAGCCTGCCGCAGCTCCTCGAACGACACGACTTCCTGGACCAACTCCCCGGTGAGCCGCGCGACCTCCGAATCCCAGAGCTGGAGCGTGGCTCGAACCTCCCCCAGCGTGGTGCGCACCCGCTGAAGCTGGCCTTGCGCTTCCTCCCGAGCCGAGCGCTCGCGCTGGAGGGCGGCCTGAGCCTCCTTGAGGGCGGACCGCTCTTGCTGGAGCTGGCCCTCCACCTGCTGACGCGCGCTCCGCTCTTGGCGGAGCTGCTCCTCCGCCGCGGCGAGCGACGTGACCTTCTCCTACAGATCAGCGCTCAGCTTCTCGGCATCCTGGGCCTTTTGCTCGGCCTGAGCCTGCCAGGACCTCGCCCCCTCGAGGGTGGTGCGGTCTTGTTGGAGCTGGGTCTGCGCCGCGACGAGGGTAGTCTCTTTCTGCGCCAGTGAGGTCTGCGTCTCGGCCAGGGCAGCGCGCGCCTTCTGCAGCTCGCCATTCGCTATCGCCAGCACCCCCTCCTTCTCCAGGAGCACGGCCTTCACTCTGTTGACCGCGGTGGCGCCCTCCGCGGTCAGAGCACGCTGGTCCAAGAGCGCGTCCTGCACGGCCATTAGCCAGTACTCCAGCCAGTCGTTGTCCGTCTGCAGGGCCTCCACCAGGGCGTCCAAGGCTTCGTACTGCCCCTGTACCAGTCGAGGTCCGAGCTCAACTGGGAGAGGCGATTGTACTTCTCGCGCGCCTGGCCCTGCAGCTCCTGCGAGCAGCAACCAAAGGGCGGAGAGAGGAATCAGAACGTGAAACACTCAGACGAAAAAGAGACGGGAAAACGAGCTCCAATCAAGCAAAGACGCTCACCTCGAAGAGCTGGAATGACCGGCCTTCGTGGAGCCGGAGCGCCTCGGCCAGCGCGGCGTTAAGGGAGGTGCCGTGCTCACGGAACTCCTGCCACAGCACCTACTCGACCTAGGCCTCGTCGAGCAGGGTATGTGGCACCCCGGGGCGACGCAGCCCCTGCTCCAACTGCGATGCGGCGGCGTCTGGTGCCGGCGGCGCGGCACGGGACGTCGACGCCCCGGCGTCGTGCGCCGGCCGCTGCGACATCACGCAGCCGTCAGCCCGCATCACCAGCACCTCGGGCGTAGGCTCGGGGGCTGGCCCGGATGACCTCCTCGACCGGCCCCTCCTGGGGGCGGAATCAAAACCAGCAGGGGCCTCGGCCGTCCCGTGGCCCCTGATGGACCGGCTCTCCGAATGAACCAGCCCGCGGCCTTGATGAGGGTCGCGGAGCACCAGCGCCTGCTGCGGCATCACGGCCGCCACCGCCGCCTCCTGCTGCGACCCCGCGGCCGCGGTCGGGGCGCGTGATGGCTCGCCCGCCGCCGCCATGCTCACCGCCGCCCGTGGCGCCCTCTCCGAGCGCCGCCCAGTCATCAAAGACGTCCTCAACTTGAGCGCCTTGACGGGCGCAAGGTCGGGGACGGCCGGTGACGCCCTGACAACGAAATGAAAGGGGAGATGAGCGGCTGTGTCTCAAAATCGAGGGCGTGCGGGAAAAGATGCTACTTACCTCAAACTGGAGAAGCCCCACTTCCTCTTCCTCGAGGGCTGGGGGGGCACCTCCACTGCGCCCACCGGCGCCTCCGCGATACCCGCTGGCACCTCCACCGACGACCCGGTGACGGGCGGATCCGTGCCCGCCTCGAGGGTCGATTCCGCGGCCGCCCCCCCGACCCGCGGGGACGGGGGCGCCGCGGGTTCCCACCTATCAGAGGTGGTCCGCTCCCCATTGCTCTCCTCCTCGTCCGAGGACGAGTTCACCAGCACCGGTGGGGGAGAGACCTTGCTGCTCACGCAGCCGGTACTCCTCGTTGTACTGATCGAGGCGCTCGTGCCGCCTGATCCTTTTCTCCTTCGCAAGGGCCGCCCGGTCCCGCTCTCGCTGCTGCGCGGCGCGACCGGCGGCGTGAGACCGAGGCGTTGGCGGGTCCGATCGGGCGGCATCGACGGTCACCAGCTGTGGGTAGGGATCGTCAGGACGAATGAACAACGCGAAACAAGATACAAAAAGGGAAAGAAAAATGATGCTCACCGGCCCGACATCGGGGAGCATCACGAACGACCAAAGGTCGTCGTCGCTGTGCGGCACCACCTTGAGGTTGATCGCGTGCCTCGCCCGTGTGGCCGCATACCCCTTGGGGAGACGCTCCTGCAGCAGCCGTGAGGGCGCCAGCGACGTGGGGTTGGCCGCATCACTCATCTCGAAGATGCGGAGCTCCCTCTCCATGAGGGGAATGACCCGCCGGTGATGGAAGTTGGCGATGATCGAAGCCACCCCCAGCCCGGCGTCCGCCACCTGGCGCAGGGCGGTGGTGAGGGACTCCAGCCTCCGTTGCCGCGAAGGGGGCGACACACTGTGAAACCAGGCATCGGGCTTCCCCATCAGCACCTTCCCGGTGTACGGCGGAAGGCCGACGCCGTCGTTGCGGAGGTAGAACCACCCCTTCTCCCAATCCGCGTTGTTGGAGGTCATGGTGCACAGCGGGTACAGCTCCTTGCGCGTGTCCCGCAGTGCGAGCATAAGGCCGCCGGCGCGAACCGCCCGGCGCGTCCCCCTCTCGGCCGTGGCGAGGGTGTGGAGCTCGCCGCGAAAGAGATGGACCCAGAGGTCCCAGTTCGCCGGAATCCCCAGAAATCCCTCGCAGACGGCGACGAAGGAAGCCGCCTGCGAGATGGTGTTGGGGGCGAAGTTGTGCAGCTCCACCCCGTAGTGGTGGCACAGCCCCCGCATAAACCAGCTCGCCGGGGCGGTGAAGCCGCACTCGTGGAGGCGGGCGAAGCTGACGACGTAGCCGTGCGGGGGGTTGGGCTCCTTGTCCGTCGCCGGCGGGACCATCCACACCGGGTATAGGCCGTCACCGACCGGCGCCAACTGCCCGCCGTTCACCAGCTCGTTCAGCGCCAGCGGTGTCACCGTCGACCGGGGTCATGGGAAAGGCTCCAGCACCCGAGTCGGAGGCGCCATGGAAGACAAGTGGGAGAAGTGAGGACTGCGGCGGAGGTGCAAGGAACACGAGCAGATCCGAAGCGGCGGAGCACACAGCCGGAAGGAAGACGAGCTGCGTGCGGGGATGGATGCGAATGGCAAGGTAAGGGACCTCGCCTCTGCCCCCCCCCCCTCCCGTGATTTATAAGATCTAGGGGAGCAACGCCCCCGAAAACTCCGCGCGCAGCGCCAATTAATGCGGGCGGCACCTTACGTCGCTGGCGGATGGGCTCGGCCGCGCCGAAACGGTCGTGCGCACGCACATGCGCTATCAGTATGACACAATAACCGAAGGGGCGCGGCGCCCTGTCCCGTCCGCCCCCCACGTCGCCCACGACGCCTGCGGTGCGCCGCCTGAAAAGGCACGCCCGCTTCGCACGATCTGCGTCCATGATCCGCGCCCATTAAATGGTTGGGTTCCTTCCTGAGTAAGGATGACCCCCTCACGAAACTAGAGCCAAGAGCTCAAGGACCGACCCCTCGCGGGTGTGATCAGCGCCCTGATCTAAAACGGGCGGAGCCGTGGCTCACCAAACGAACTCGAGTGTCGGGTCCCTCGAACGCTGTGTTTACTGATCAGCGGTTCGAAGCCCATCGAGGGTGGGCACCGCAGATGCCCCTCGAGCGGGGATTTACTGATCAGCGGTTCGAAGACCTGCCCGTCGAGGGTGGGCAGCGCAGATGCCCCTCGAGCGGGGATTTACTGATCAGCGGTTCGAAGACCTGCCCGTCGAGGGTGGGCACCGTAGATGCCCCTCGAGCGGGGATTTACTGATCAGCGGTTCGAAGACCTGCCCGTCGATGGTGGGCACCGCAGATGCCCCTCGAGCGGGGATTTACTGATCAGCGGTTCCAAGACCTGCCCGTCGAGGGGGGGCACCGCAGATGCCCCTCGAGCGGGGATTTACTGATCAGTGGCTCGAGGATCGGCTCGACCACAGCCCAGCGGGCTCCACAGATCAAGCCAAGATGGGGGCACTTTAGTGCCACCCCGCAAAGGCCCTACTAATCAGGGGTTCGAAGCCTGACCCTCAAAGGGTTCGAACATGCGCCTCAGATTGATAGAGTCAGGGACGACCAGGGCGCGCGCATTCGAGCCTGACCCCGAGCTCACAAGCTCGGGGGCGCCCCATAGTTCGTGTTCAAGGCCAACGAGGGCAACTAGTCGAGGGATCCCACCGAGGGAGAGCTTCCGCGCCCTCGGTCCCAATCGAATGGGACCGAGCCCTGCCTAGCACACCCACGTAAGCGCTCTTATGGACGTGTCTCCGGACCACGAGCCGACCCTTATCAAACGGGGCACGGACGTCCACTTGAACCACCCGCTAACAGCTCGACGACGGACCCATGATTCGCGACCCGTTCGATGGGAGTCATGAGCACCTCACCCCTCCGCCCCGCGAAGGGGCAGCGAAGGGGTGCACAGACAAGTCGGAGAGCTCGCCCCGATCACCTTGAGCGGGCCCAGGCTCAGGGGCTCGACGCACGGCTACACCTCCTGGACGTGCCCGAACGCAAGCAAATACTGGTACGTGCGCATGGCACCGCCGAGGCCGGCTGAAATAACGCTGAGGCCGGCTGAAACAAACACCTCGCGCACCGGCCGCACGCTGCGAAAAACCTTGCAGGAATGCACGCACTCCTCCAAGGCTTCGGGGGCTACACCCGCGGGTACGCTAGCGCGCCCCCACGGAACGTCACAACGCCCAGGCAGGAAGAAAGTCCCATCAGAAAGCACCAGCCTTTGCAGGTTCCTACGGATACCGCTGCAAAGGCTCGGGGGCTACTGTCGGGGACAGCCACATGGCTCCCCTAATAACGGGGGAAATCACCCCTTTTTTCAAAAAATAACAAAAGCACACAATCAAAAACTCACAAACCGCAAGTCACACCACGCACGGCAGCGGCCCAGGGCAGGGAATGGCCCACGGCCCAAAAAGCCTCATTGGCCCAACGAACAGCCGACCCCCGGCACCCCTCGAGTGAACCTCCGCCTCGCTCGAGGGCCGGGCGCCGTACCGCGAAACCTCCGCCTCGCTCGAGGGCTTGACGCCCCCTCGGGCGAGTTTCCGCCTCGCTCGAGGGCTTGACGCCCCCTCGGGCGAGCGCTCGAGGTCACCTCCGAGCCGCGACACCATACCTGCTCCCACGACCGGAGCGTTGAATGCTCTGGCACGTCACGGGCGCCCGGGTCAAAGGCGAATCCCCGCCACGCCGGCCCTCTGACACCGCCTGGGAATCAGATCCCGGTGCTGTTCGACCAACCCGCACAGTGCAGCCATCCCCGACGCTGTGCGGGTGCTGTGCGGGAAGGCCGGTGTCATTCCGTGACACTGTGCCGCCTACTCCCGTACCTCCTCCACGTCGCGCCCCTTGAAAGAGGACGGCGGCACCCTCGAAAGGGGTACGGCCACCAATTCCCCGCCCGCCTGGGACGACGCAGTGACGCAAGGCCGGCGGGGCGCGTCACCTCCATCACCTCCGGCCCTGAGCGGCCATCCCCGCCACTGTGCCGCTATCCCGGGCACTGCTGGGCCATCCCCCCAACTGTAGGGATCCAGGTTGACAGGACATCGCCACGCCCGCCGCTATGCAGCCTCCGGGCTTCCGTCAGCCAGGCCCTCGAGCCGGTGTATGGTCGGCGATCAAACGAAGAGCTCCAGCACTACTACACTCGAAGTCGCTCCTGGACGGACACAGGAGTCACCACGACGCCTGCCAGGAGCAAGATTCGCCAGGACGACCATCGAATCGTCGGCACTGTGTGCCATGCCGCCACACCGTGCCTAAAGCTATGCGGTATGACTGTAAACCGCCTCCCCTTGGTCTATAAAAGGAGGAGGCGGTCCCCTGGCCGTAGGGGGACGAGATCATCACTTCATACCCACACTCACCCACATACTTGTTCCCTTTGATATTGGCACTTTGCCTCAATCACTTAGCAGGGACTTGGAGGCCTCTCCTCCTCTCCCGCCTTGCTTGTAGCCCCCCTCTACAGGCACCACTGGTGCGAATCAATACAGCGCGCACGCGCAAATCTGCTGGACGTACGACCCCGCGGTCGGAACCAGGATAAACCCGTGTCCCTGTGTTGTCATTTGCACCAACCATCGAGAAGCTGATCACAGCGTAACTTACTAGTTAGTGTCGGGACTAATCCTAACACCGACAACCAACTTCTCTGCATGGCCGGCAATTCCGACGACATCTCATCCGTGATTGACCACTTGGAGATTTGATCTGGTGGCTTGTGATGTCTGGGCACTATTTGTCAACGTTCCAACCTTGTCTGACATCTAGTAATATGTTGTAGCTAAAAGTCTAAAACCTTAGGTTGAGTTCTTTTGCTATCTCGAGGAAAATCTATGTAACTTGTGGTCATCCAGTATTACCTTAAAAACAAAAGCTTGTATGGTATGCTTTTGGTTCGCCCCTAGTTAAGACTATGTAAATTGTTGCTGGTGTTAACATGCAGTCACCATCTTTAAACTACCACACTTTGTCTACTGTGTTGAATACAAGCAGCTTCCTGCTAAGTCATTGATATGTGACCTGCAACAAGTTCAACTATTTGGGCCAAAAGGAGCACGTATATGTTGGTGACACCATCTTAGTTCTTATATTACAGTCAATTTTTTAAATGATCTATGAAATACCACCAAGAAACATAAAGCATAATTTTGCTATTTGCAGATGGCCCTTTCCACATAATAATTCACTACTAGATGATGCAATTTGTTACAATCACCAATCGACTGCTAGTGCAATCACGTCATCCACACATCCCACTCTGATTACAAAACATCAATCCACACATCCCACTCTGATTACAAAACATCAAAAGACCTTCCAGGATACACAGACTAGTGGTGCTCACTGCATACAAGTTATGGTCTTAACATGTTACATAACCTACACTTCTGGGCTTGTTGTACCAACACTTTTAGTAAAACACTCTGCTGTCTTATGGTCATCCAACCCACAAATAGTGCAGATCTTACCTTTCTTCTTCTTCATCATCATCTTCTTCTTCTCTGACTTATTCATCATCCTCTCTTCAATGATTTCAAGCTGCCCCCTGAACCGGTTGACTCTGACTCGACCACGCTTGACTTTCACTTCTGGAGGCTTTAGACTCAAAAACTCCGAGTCACTCAACCCCGCACTAGAGCCTGCAACGCCAAACCTGCTGCCACTTGATTCTCCATCTGTTTCACTACCACAGCCAAATTCGCTACAGCTTGCATCTGTTTGAGAGTGGTCTGCATCTTCCTCACCTGAACCTTTGATTTTCTTGTATTCTTCTATCTTCATGAAGGCTCTATTCATATGTTTTGTTGCAATCTCAAACATTTCTGCATCGTAGTCACCCTCTGTAACCAAACGTGCAGCATCAGAACTCAACAACATGTTCCTATATGTCAATGGTTGCTGCATAGTTGTTGATGCTGTATGGTAGAAATTTAAGTCCTCCGGAACAATGTCCCTTGCCACCCTTGTCCAACGATTCATTATGTGATGGTCTGGTATCCTAGAAACACCAAGATGGAGCATAACCTGCAATGTATGTAACTACATCCATTTAAAACTGTGGTAACATGCAATATTTATTAGTAAGTTTTTATTATTAATTCATTATAGGTTCACAGTACAAGTTTCTTTTAGTACGTTGGTACATACCCGAATACTGTGGCAACACAAAATTCCTAGGTGGCTGTATAGACCACAATCACACTCAAAAAAATCTCTTTCATCTTCCACCTTCACAGTGAACTGCACTCTTGCATAGCGCTCTTTCCATTTAGCCTTGTCATGCACAGCTAGGAACACGTTAGGATCATTACTGACCCTAACATGATAGCGGGTCGAAATGTCAACTTGTCTTTGGAACAGCCTGTAAGCTGCATTGGTGTAGATTTGTAGTGCATGTATCTCCATTGGCCAAGCACGGGCGTGGACGAACACATTCTACATTGCCATATTTGTTTGAACAAGTCAGCATCCAATAAACCATTCAACTAGTGTTGCATTATGCAAAAAAACCTAGTGTTGCAATATTCTAAAGAAATCTAATTTATCAATATCCAAAATAAAAAGAGCCAACAAAGCAAGTGCCCACAAAATCAAAAGGAGACAAAGCAAGAAGGAGACATCACCTGCTTTGTCTCGTGTTCAGCCTCTTGCTCTGCCTTGTACCGAATGATTAGTAAGTTGTTGAAATTGCTAACAAACTTGTTCATTGAAGAATTACGTGGTACATGGTTCTTCAACATGTTGTTTGCACTCTCTGACCTTTGTGTGCTAGTCATCCCAGCACAATAGGTACTTTTGTTGTAAGGCTTAGCCCATCTATACCTTTTATTATAGGTACGCTCCATGAATTCATTATTCCTCAGATTGAAATCATCAAGAAGCTGGTCCCAAGCCATCTCAAATTCTTCAATTGTCAGCATGTCATTGATTATCTTGTGGAATTGGTTGTAGAAAGGAGTGCCTACATTGAATCTAGGCCCAAGGTCTGCCTGTGCTGTCCTCAACACATGCCATCTACACCATAGATGTGGAATCCCATGCCAGCATGTATCAATTGCAATATCCATAGCTAGACATTGATCTGAAATACATTTTATAGGATCGTGATTAATGAAATATAAATAGTTTTCATTGGCTAGAGTTCTAGAATGGATTATGTATCAGATTACCTGTTAGTATTGTCTGCGGTTGCTTACCCCCCATGAGTTTCACAAATTCTTTGAATACCCACTCAAAGCTATCTGATGTTTCATCAGTCATAAGAACACCCGCATAAATAATACTCTGGAAGTGGTTGTCGACCCCAACAAATATACCAAATGGCATCTTGTAAATGTTGGTGCAAAATATTGTATCAAATGTCACAACATCACCAAAACAAGCATATTGGCTCCTACTCCTTCCAGTGCACCACATTAGAGTTTTTAACTTGTGTTTCTTCTTGTCATAGTCCACACTGCACTGGAAACCTGGATCTTGTTTCTTCAGTTCCTCAAACACCTCTAGAGTTTTCCTGACATCATCAGCCTTCTGTTCCTTTGCTAAGAGCTTGCATAAATTGGCTATAGAGTTACTTGACCATGGAGGTTCACCACCGTGACCAATCATACTGCCGATTATGTGATTCACCTTTGTTAAGCTAACATTATTATCCCTTAGGTATCTAATTATATTCTTGGTTGACTGCTGTATCTTTCCATGTGAATTCCAGCACAATTTCTCACTATATGACTCAGACAAAGAGTGATTGTGTTCAGCTCTATGCAAACTAACATACCATCCAAAGTCTGTAGTCCGATGCAGTCGCAGCATTGCTTGGCACTTCTTTTTCTTTGTTTTGTACTGCACACGAGTGTCAGAACCCTGTAACAATGTCAAAATATTTCAGTCTTCAAATTGTCCAAACAGCTGCAAACAAGATTTGTAGATTAAACTACTGTAAGTTGATGACAAATTTCAATACCTGGCATTGGCACTGAAATTCTTGCATTGAGTTCCTGTACTTGTCACCCTTTTTGGTACCAAAGCCAACCTCCCAAGAATAGATTTCATAAAACTCTTGTGCTTCAGCAATACAATCAAAGGTCATGCCAGGTGTTGGCTCGAATATATATTTAGTCTTCCTTGTTGGTGAATTGCATAAAGCCCTCTCAATGGCACCCATTAACCTTGCCGGACGTTGCTCAGGTGCATCATCCGGCAACCTTTTCCTGCCAAAGAAAATACATCACATTTCAGTGTGTGTCTTGTAACGGTGCAAGCTAGTGAGCACCACTGTGCTATCACAATGCCACACCACGGTGAAACAGATAAGCTAAAAAATATTTCATACTAAAATAGTCAACTACCATTTATCCACATATGAGGTACCAGTCAATGAGGTCACTCCATGTATGTCTATAATTTATAAATATTTATTTAATGACCTTTTTTTGGAACATGTGCAAAGCCTATCATTTTTACCATGGTAAAATTTTGAATTTAAATTAACAACAATTGCACCATACATACAGGTAAGCCATATCAAGGTAGCATGGTTACTGAAAAACTGAACTGATTGGAACACTTACCATTTTGGCCATGGTTCTGCTTCCGCTTCTGAAACTGAGATTGTACCAGCTTCAGTTTCATTATCAGAAATGTCACATTGCGCTGCATCTGCTCCACTGCCATTGCCATTGCCATTCAGTGTGACAGCTCCCATCACAACATCACCACCATTTGTAGTCCTTGGTTACACAAAATAGTAAAATACAAATCCCAATCTTATCAACACCAGTTACAAATGATTATAACAATTACGACAGCATTATCAGATTCGAACTTACCCATCCACATGAACAAATTGATGTTCTTGCATCTCAAACTGGTCGGAGTTTGAACTATCAGCACCAGCGACACTTGTTGCATCAACAAAATGTACATTGCAGTCTTCATCTTGAGTACTAGTCCTCCCCACAGCAATTGCACATGTGACATTTCTCACCTTGTTGATCCCTGCGGGATGCAGTTCTCCATTGCTTGCATGCATTACCATATCTTGTAAGCTCATTGGTGAAGGACCTCCTTGATTAGCACATTAATTAAACATACAGACACACAAAAAATAGTCATTATTTTGAACCAAAAAGTAGTCGCAAACCAACTGGTCCTATGTTAACAACAATGTGAGCATCACGCACCAGTATGAATCCAGCTTTGGAAGTTGAAAAAAGAAGGCTCCATGAAAGGGTAAGAATTGAGTACTGTCGTGTGCTCCATGGAAATAGGAGCAGTTTGAGTCTAATCGACAGCAACATTTCAGCGGCAAGACAAAAAAAACAGGGGATTTACAAAAAGCGTTTTGAGATTGGTACCTTCTCTGTTGACACCAAGATGGGATCTTCTCCGTACTTCACCTTCTACGCCTATGGAGTCATCTCTTCTTTCCGCCATTGATTCAAGGAGCGAGCTCAATGCTGGATCTACCAACATGACCTACCTTCCTGGGCCGAGCTAGAGTGAGGAAGAGCACCGCGAGCAAGATGATCTACAAGAACGGATGGGAGGGTGGCGATGGCACGGAGGGGAAGGGTTGGGGCGACCTACCCTCCATGGGCAAGCTGGAGTTGGGGCGACGCCATGGAGGACTTGCAAAGTTGCAAGACTCGGGATGGAGCAGAGAAGAGACGATGAGACGGGAGGAGTAGGTAGTGGTAGGGATGAATGGAATCCAAGGAGAGCCGCTAGGTCCCACGTACCAATCTGCCTCGCCTGGTGCCTGAGTTACCTCAACTTGTGCCTGGCGCGGCACCCTCTCAGGCTGCTTTATATGGGGCCGGTGGTGTAGTGGTTGGACCAACTTCAACTGCTTCCATCAAGTTGCACGATTTTTGGAGCTCCAATCAATGGCAGGGAACTTGCCTGCCCGGACCGGTGCCGGTGGGAAAACCACTCTCCACACGCACGTATGCTACGTGCATGACTACATGATCCCTGGAAAAACACCTCTTGTTGCCTGTTCCTTACTTGCACGCCTTGGCCCTGTACGTCACGCGGAGCATGCATGCATGGCTGCACGCCGACAGCGTTAACATCGTCTTCATTCATGGCTGCACAAGCAGGTGCTTCCGGCCATCGGCAGGGCGTCGTCTTCGTCTCCGGTGGCGCCGACGCACTTCCCTCGGCCTCCAGCTTCCGCGACGCCGCTAGTCACGGCTGTCATGCCACCATCTTCACGATGATGCTTCCCGCGCACGGCGCACCTGTGATGTCCCTCTGGCAGCCCTAGCGATCGGACGGATGTACGGCAAGACGGGCGGAGCTGTGCTTATGCATCTGAAACAAGGACATAAGTGGGAACCGTAGATCAACCTGCAGCAACGCCGAAGATGATGAGTGGATCCATGTCGCCTCGCTCCCTGACGTGCTCGTCACCGGCTTCGCGCCCGCTCCGGCGAGGTTGCCCTGCGCTTGATGGACGAAAAGGGCGTCGGCTTCTCCTGGCGGCCTAGGACAGCTGCGACAGGAGCAGATGAAGCCTGCCTTCTCCTCCTGACGGCAGCTCTCCAGTAGATGGAAGCTGCGGCGGCTCTGGTGGATGAGAACGATTAGCAGCACCTCGAAGCTCGACGAACTGCAAGCTCTCTCCGGGCGGCCGTGTAGATGGAAGGAGATTGGAAAAGCCCTCCCTTGCGTGAGAGCACTAGGGGCTTTATATAAACCGGCAGCTAGGGTACGCGGCTCAGGAGCTTCGTCTGGCGCCGCGAAGTCTGTTAGCGACATATGCGCAGGTTGTTGGCTTTTTACTTGATGATCAAGTTGATTGATACTTATCCGAGCCAAATGCCAAACTCTTATCTCTGGCCGGCCGGTTCGATTTGTACGTGGGCCCCTTTGTATCCTAATACAACGCCGTAGAGAGTTTCAGGGCCTGGTTCAGAAATACTCATGCCCTCAGAGTAAAATGCACCCGCGGTACAACAACTTGGCCGGCAGTGTCATCTAGGCCCATCTACTTCTGAAATGCACATCTGAGTACAGTTTCTTGGCTCAGGCTTCGACACGCGTCCTAACGGGCTCGAGAGCGGACCTGCCAGCTGACACAGCACGCCACGCTGGCCGACACGTGCCCGAGGCCGCCGCTTTGCTTTGGTTTTTCGCATAGACCACCCTGTAGTACATACAAGTATAGATAGGGTGCTCAGCGATTAATTTCCTCAGTCCCATCCTTTCCCGATCCTCTCTGTTCTGCGCAGAATCGCCGCCGCCGCCGCCGCTGCCCCGTGGCCGAATCGAGCAGCAAACACAGCACAGCCCCATGACAGGATCAATGTCACGGTGCGGTCGTTGCCTGTATCCACCAGCTAGCGCTCCCCATTGGCGCGCACGGGGCAGCAGGAGCATGCGGAGAAGGCAGCTCCAAGGTGGCAGGAGAAGAAGGCCGCGGAGCCGGCTGCAGACCGGTTTCTTGTCCGGCGGCAGCGGCGGAGAGGAAGCAGTCGAGGAGAAGCTGGCTCGCTAGCACCCGGTGGCAGTGGAGGAGAGGGAGGAGGCGAGGAGAAGAAGACCTCGGAGGGTCGGCTTCTTGCCCGA
The DNA here is from genome assembly GCA_036936925.1 of Cenchrus fungigraminus. Classification (NCBI taxonomy): domain Eukaryota; kingdom Viridiplantae; phylum Streptophyta; class Magnoliopsida; order Poales; family Poaceae; genus Cenchrus; species Cenchrus fungigraminus. The sequence continues at coordinate 126,588,128 of CM072773.1, forward strand.
CGGCAACGGCAGAGAGGTAGCAGGCAAGAAGGAGATGGCCACCTGACTGACTAGCGTATGTGCAAATGCTCACTGAATGTTCTTAGAATGCACTGAATTTTGCCATGTACTGAATTTGGCATGAATGAATGAATGTATGTGCTCAATGACTTTTCTTAGAAATTGAAATATACTGAAAATAGAGCTCAATATACACCATGGGGCTCTGCTAATAATTACTAAATGCGATGAATATGTACAAGTGCTCAATGAATGTTCTGGAAAATTTATTCAAATGCATAGCATAATCATTCAGGCATACTGACCATATGAAGTGAACTGCATACTTGCATAGCATCCACCTGAGTTTTTGTGCTAACCATATGAAAGATCCTACTGACCATTCAGGCCTATTCATTTACAAAAGAGGCAGAGTATAATTCTGGACTAGCCATTGTTTCACAGTTATTTACATCAGATCAAAAGGTAGAATTTTGGGCTAGCCAATGTGTTGAATCTCATTCACGGAAGATGACCAGAAAAAAAAGAAAGGCAGGTCCACATCAATTCAGTGATGGTTTTGCCTTCTTCTTTGCATCTTCTCCCTTCTTTGTAGATGCAGCCTTCCTTTTTCTTGCAGCAGCTTTGCCTCTACTGTGAATTCGTCAGGATTGTCACCTATGGCACACGCACAAATCAACAGAAACAACAATTAGACCAAATTTCAGGATAAAATTGCTACTCGAAAACCCCAACAAAACCCTAAATCCTACTGAGAATGCAATAAATTTATCAACATCAGCCCCACAAGATTGAAATTTCTACCATCCTACGGGCACTACTTCCTCCAATCCATCACCGATTACACGAGTTTTGGGCCGGATCACACACTCACCATACGACGGCAGAGGGTCAGCCTTCCGCCGCAATCTCGGAGCCATCGTCCGCCGCCGGCGCGGCGGACTCCTTCGCCACCGCTGCCTCCTTTATCCTTCGTCCGACGACTCACATGGCAGTGACGGAGGAGAACAGGATGGGGGATGGCGGCGTGTCGCACGGCAGCGACGGGCGGAAGAGCACGGGTTGGGGACGAATCGAATGGAGGCGGAGAGGACGACAGGGGGTGTTTTGCAAAAAAAAAAAACCAGTCTGCCTCGAGCCAACGTGGCGTGCTGTGTTAGTTGGCAGGTCCGCTCTCGGGCCCGTTAGGATGTGTGTCGAAGCCTGAGTCAAGAAACGGTACCCAGATGTGCATTTTAGGAGTAGATGGGCCTGGATGACACTGCCGGCCAAGTTGTTGTACCGCGGGCGCATTTTACTCCTCATACACATACACGTGAGGGCGGCTCTAGCAAAGCTCGCTCCTCTGTTTTCTCCTTCCGGAACCAGAGCAATTTGTGATCGCCATGGCCATTGGCCTGAGTAAGGTCGCATGGCTCCGGTTGGCTCACCCGTCCCTCTACGTACGTGCGTGTACGTACTCGGATACGGCTGATATGGCTGCCGTAGATACATCCATCTTATACTAAGTTCTGCACGCCATTTATATTGGCTGCCTCCATGGCCTTGTTGTGCTTATTGGATCATGTTCAGTTCCATTTGCCTGAGACTAGAAATCTGCAAGCACACTTTCAATTACTAGCTCATGATCATGTAAGTGCATGAAACACCCATGCGACTTGCTAGCTTCTGTTTCCCTGTCCCTTTCTTGCTTCCTTCCTTTCGTTGCTTGGATACAGCATATATGATCACATTAAAAAAACTCAAATTTAAAAGATTTGCACAAAATCTCATCAAACACACAGGTCTGAAACATAATTAGAGACTAGGAGACATTCAGGCAACAATAGCAGGGACATCTTCGTGTCATCGTGTGGGTAGCAACAGCCAAATTTGCTCTATGAGCTAGAGATCCTCTACTCAAGGTCTTCACATGTTATCACAAGCGAATGATGTTGATAAAGATGTGCATAAGAACATGTGTCTTCAAACTTCCTTTGCAGAGGACAGATGAAACATATATAGGCTAATGTGTAAAATAAGGCACAAAGTTGGCATGCATCGTTGTTTTGTCAAGTCGTATCTGTGAGGAAGGACTGGGCCGTTAGAGAAACACCTGAGCCGTGCGGTCCAGCCCATGTAGTTGTCGTCCACCAGGCAGGCAGGCAGGCTCTCCCGTACGTTCTCGCTCCAGAACATAAAAATAAATCCATTTTGTATTTCCAGCACTACAAGTTGTTCAAAGTCCACGTGCATGGATCGCTTTAGTTTCTTCGTCATGGCCGTTTGCTAAATATATGACACTGTTGATTTTTTTACTTTAATTTTTACCATTATATATATTGAACAAATTAGTTAACTAAAGTAAAATGTATATCATTATATCTATTATCAAATATACTTTAGATTTAACTTATTGGTTTATCAATTTGCAAAAGTATATGTGGAAAAGACAAATAGTCAAACGAATGAAAAAAATCAATGGTGTCATATGTTTAAAAACAGAGATAGTATATTATTAGAGCTTGCAGGCATCCAGGAAAAAATAAACATAGTGATTACTAGTCTCCTAATCCACTGTACAACGGTAACTTTAGTGTAGATTCTGCTGTAACAATTCCATTCCATGAATATATAGCTGATTGCCTGCTTGTGGCCTGCTGTTTAATTTGTCCCATCTTACAATTCCTCCACCTCATTACTTTTTGTTAAAAAACAACTATGGCCGGTGTGGGGGCACGGCACGTTGACCCACATCAGGACGGCGGTCAAGGTCCAGTTGCCCACAGGACACAGCCTTGGGATGAAGTTGCCGTCACTACTAGGGAAAGATGCTTCCATCCCAGGTCGATTTTTTGTATTAGTACCGGTTTTTTTGCCGGTCGGTACTAATGTACATACGCACCGGTACTAATGTCCGGTGCGAAGAGAGAGATCCGCGGAGCCATCGAGTGACCCACATTAATACCGGTTTTGTAATAAGCACCGGTGCTTATTATAAACCGGTACTAATGTGAAGCCAACACATTAGTACCGGACCTATATATAACCCGGTACAAAAAGTTTGAACATCAGTACCGGGTTAAAAATAGGCCCGGTACTGATGCACATGCCGTCCGACACCCTCAAACGGCGCCGTCTCGTGTGCGTGTATGCGTGGCCTCGATCTCTTTTATTTTCTTCCCTCTCCTATCTCCTTTTTATCCCCTGTGTGTGTGCGGCTCCTCTCTCTTCTCTATCTTCTTTCTTGCTTCTCCTTCATTCTTCCTTCGCTCTGAGTCTTAGCTCATCTCTAACTCCTCTTCTCCCTGATGCAGGCGTGCACGGGGCCCTGCGGTGCGGGCGCGGCGGCGCGGGGGGCAAGGCGCGGCGGCGCTCCGGCGCGGCTGTGCGGGGCAAGCGAGCGCGGGAGGAGGCGAGCCGAGCCGCGCGCGGGAGGAGGCGGGGCCTGCGGCCCGGTCGCAGGGGAGCAGGGCCGGGGTGTGCGGCGCAGGGATCGATCTGCTTGCTTGTTCGATTTGAGTTTTTTTGTTGCGAATTGCTGTGAATCTTGTGGTTCTTTGAATCAAATTCATGATGTAACTACAATTTTTATTGTTGAATGGATTAGTTTGTGAATCTTGTGAGAATGATTAATTGGAGAATAAAATGTGTGATTTTGAATCTGTGTTGAGATGAGATGAGAGATGAGAAAAAAGAAAAGTGACGGGAGGGAGGGAGACGGCGTAGCGGGTGGTAGACTGCGACGGACGGAGAGGCGACATTAGTACCGGTTATTTGACCCGGTACTAATGTTTCCTAACATTAGTACCGACTGAACAATACCGATTTGAAAACCGGTACTAAAGGGGGTTCTCAACCGATACAAATGTAATCTAAAAAAAACCGGTACAAATGTGTGTTTCTCTAGCAGTGCGTCGAAGTTGATGAGTTGTGCGGTCCGACGAGGATGACGATCATGAAGCAGGGTATGCGTTGGAAGCCTCTCGGACGGTCGGACCTGTGCGGTTCATGTTGACGAGGGGCACCCAGCCAGAAGGCGATTGTCGCCGGGTACGCCAGGTGGTTGTCGCCCAAATGTGCCCATGGCCAGTAGGCCATACCCCCAGCCTTAACGTGTGGGTTGCGTGCGCTGACGCGTGACGGCGGAAGCTCGCCGCCGGCGAGGATTCCGGCGACGACGACGACTCCCAGCCTCGACTCGCGACTACCTTCCGCGTCTACGACGACTCCCAGCCTCGACTCGCGACTACCTTCCGCGTCTACTGGTCTCGCGACAAACGGCGGCGGCGGAGCGCGGGCGGCGCGCGGCTCAGCGGCGGGCGACCCGACGACAACAAGCGGCACCTACGACTTCGCCCCGACTCAGAACCAGCGCTCAAAGCAGCCGGGAGCAAGGTGCTCGACGACGGCCGCCATGCCCAAGGGGCGCGCGCGGTGGCGCTGGTGGTCCGGCCAACCCAGCCGTGCTCCAGGCCAACAAGCAGCTCCTCCTAGCTAGAGCATCTAAGGCGCACGCGTGACACAACTAGACGTTTGCATTGTGTACGGGACTTTACGACTACGGCAACGATGCTCTCACCGACGGCGGCAAACAGATCAGGCGACGAACTGACGCGATGGGGACGCGTCGATCACAGCCTTATTATTACCGGTGTTGTTGATTCTCGACGAGGGCAGTTCCGGGTGGACTGTGCGTGGGTTGGACTCGGAGCTGCAGACCGTAGGAATCGAGCTGAGGTGGCTGCAAGAATTACAGAATGGAGAATGATATTACAAACATGGTGCCTTTTTTTAAAGAATATACGGAGAAAGCCTTTATTAAGATGATGCATATGCATTTGCAATCACCAACTACAAAGTAACTTTGCTAACAAACATCACCCAACTATTGGGACTTGGAACACTGTGGCATTGTCATAGTCACAGCCAGCATCACAGTTCATGACGAGCCTAACACGATTGCAGCAGTAGGTGTCAGCAACAATAGCATCTTGCGGAACATAAATCACAGCGCCGATATAAGGATTCTGTTTCTGAATCACAGCTTTTGCTTCCTTGCCCTTCTTTCCCACCAGCTCAGGCCAAGAGAACTTATTTCCACGGCACTTGGGGTTGGAAGAATTTTTGGGATCACAAACCCATTCAAGTTGGTATGACATGGTTGCAGATCTTTCTTGTACGTGATCCTTGATTGGGATTTCTGTTCAATCAATTTTAATTGAAAAAAAGAGTTAACAAGGTACCAACAACATAACCTTAGTGCACAAAGAAGTAAGCCATGTGACTATGTACCGGTTGATATCGGAGGCTCCTTTGAGGATCTGGTAGGCTTTTGTAACGGAGGTAGTTGGATTTTGGGGTGTTGTATTGGAAGTGGTAATTCACTTGTGTAAGTTTCACCACCTACGTACACATCGAGGAATATAGAAGTTGATTTCAATAACCATGTGACCATATTATCGCACATGTAGTATGTGGTGCAGAAAGAATAAGCCATGTGACCGTTCATACCGGTTGGTATTTGAGGCGCCGGAGGATCTCCAGGAAGGGTGCTATGTTGCGGCGGCGGATCACTGTAGCGCAATATTGGTCACGAGATTTCTCTTGTGTAAGTTTGTCCACCTACACACACCAAACATCATATAGAAGTGAATTTTAATAAATCATGCAGCCATGTTACCTACCATTTGATTTCAATTACACATAGGCACCTTGGTGGTGTCTATTCCATACTTTCAATAACAATGATTTGACCCATAGTAAACTATGTGATCATATTATTACACATGTAGTATGTGGACAGAAAGAATAAGCTATGTGACCGTTCATACCGGTTGATATTTGAGGCGCCGGAGGATCTCCAGGAAGGGTGCTATGTTGTGGCGGTGGAAAACTATAGCGTAATATTGGCCACGAGATTTCTCTTGTGTAAGTTTGTCCACCTACACACACCAAACATCATATAGAAGTGAATTTTAATAACCTATGCAGCCATGTTACCTACCATTTGATTTCAATTACACATAGGCACCTTTGTGGTGTCTATTCCATCACTTTAAATGAAGTGATTTGATCAAAAATAAACCACGTGCAGCTGGTGCGTTCATACCAGTTGATATTGGAGGCTCCGGAGGCTCATCGGGAGGGGTGCTATGTTGCGGCCGCGGATCACTTTCGCGTAATATTGGCCACAAAATTTTTCTTGTGTAAATTTGTCCACCTACACACACCAAACATAATATAGAAGTGAATTTCAATAAACCATGCAACCATGTTACCTACCATTTGATTTCAATTACATATAGGCACTGTGGTGGTGTCTATTCCATGCTTTCAATAGAAATGATTTGACTCATAATAAACTATGTGACCATATTATCACACATGTAGTATGTGGTGCATAAAGAATAAGCCATGTGACCATGTTCGTACCGGTTGATGCTGGAGGCTCTGGAGAATCCTCGGGAAAGTTGCTATGTTGCGGAGGTGGAACACTGTAGCGCAATATTGGCTGCGGGATTTCTCTTGTGTAAGTTTTTTCACCTACACTCACCAAACACAATATAGAAGTCAATTCCAATAAACCATGCAACCATATTACCTACCATTTCATTTCAATTACAGATAGGCACCTTGGTGGTGTCTATTCCATACTTTCAAAAAAGGTTTGATCTAGGATTAACCGTTGATGTTGGTGCACAATAAATATGGCACACAATCTACCTCTTGATGTTGGTGGTTCTCCCCGGGGTTTGCTATGTTTTTGCAGTGGAACAATGCCGTTCAATATTGGAATGGAGAGTTTGCTAGCATCGGTATAGCCACCTACATGCATGAAAAATAACATTGTAGTTGAACTGAAGGGCAATGCATGGTCAAATTATTATTTGATATTTTGGTGAGGTGCTAGATTATTACTCTCACCGTTGCCCAAGAATAGCACTAGTAGTAGAGGGAGGATGGACATCATTGATGAGGTGTTGCGGGGCATGGCTTCAAACGTGAGGGAGAAGAGACATGGTGCCGATTGGTGTCGCTGAGTGCGTCAATTTATATGCAATAACTCAGAGATGATGCATCTTGGAAATTAATTCCTACCTTCTGTCAAGAAATTAATTCGCCATTGAATCAGGAAATATCTGCTATGCACGCATCTTTGGTAGGAAGTTAATTCGTGCTATACTACACCTAGTATTGTTGTCAGGAAATTAATTTCCTGCCTTTTGTCAAGAAATTAATTCATTCTATTGTTGTCAAGAAATCAATTCATGCCATACTAGTGTCTAAACTACTTTTTAATGAAAACTATGGGGCGGTCTTAACCCCCACCGACTTAGTTTTTATTAGTGTCTAAACTATAATCTTGCTGAAAATTAATTCTTTCCATACCACACCTAGCATGTATATATGCATTGTTAGCAAGAAATTAGTTCCTGCCACCTTCCAAAAGTTAAGGGTAGGCGTCACTTGATTCGGTAAATTTCATCAGACACCAAAAGTTGAGGTGGTGAATAAAAAGTTTTTTATTTTCTAAATAACTTTTGGGTGGATTTTGTTGAGAGAGAAAACTTGGAATGAAATGAGAAGTGAGGGAATGAATTGATTCATTGATGGATGGGGAACCCCTGTGTTTATTTATAAGCCCAAGGGGCATGAACATGTATGTTCGGAAGGGGGGATGCCCCTTCGGGAGTGGACCGGGAAAGGTCGGTTCCTACTAATTACATTGTTAATTACACCACTAATTACATGTTAACTTAATTACATAATTAGTATAATTGATCACTAATCTTTGGTTCACAACACCCCCCTTGATCAATTGCTCCATGTGATCTTGATGTAATTCCTCTTCAATCATCTTTAAATATTATCTTGTAAACCTCCTCCAAAAAACCCTATGGGAAAAATATCAAGGAGAAACCAATGTGTATATGCCATTAAAACTCCTTTAAAACCTAGTGGGAAAACATAAGAAGAAAATGATATGACATTTTGGATTGTTGTCTCATTGAAAAAACTTATATGAGAAACCTTGTAAGGAAAAACTCATAAGCAAGTTTTGGAGATCAATAATATTATGATCTGAGGATCATGTTTGAATAACCTTCCCAAAAAACCCAATGGGAAAAATATGAGAAGGTATTATTATATCTTCTTAAAAACTCTTGTAGAGAAAACAGAAGATATGATATAGAATATATCTTGAATACCACCCTTAAAACCTTAGTGGAAAAATTAGGTGATATGAGATATGTTCTTGTATTAATATTGCCTCATTAAAACCTTTTATGAGAAACACTGTAAGGAAAACTCATATAGGAAAAAAGAGTATAATATTCATAATCACTTTATATCAAAGGGTGTCTCCCCCTAATTCTTGCAAATGTTTGAATTGTTTCATACATATCCCAAAAATATATTTCTAGAATAATGATGTTGGTAAGAACTTTGTGAATAAATCTACAAGATTGTCACATGATTTGGTTTTCAAGATGTTCATTCTCTCATTTTGTAAAAATGAGGATAAACATTTTGAGCAATACAAGATGCATTATCATTTATGGGTAATGTTAGTGATTATATGGAATCACATTTTATCATTCATTGAAGTCTTAATATGAATATGATGCTTCAGAATGATAGATAAAAGTTTATATTATGGAGTCCATTATGATGACTACCATGAACACTTTATTATATGTATTAGTTTATGATCTGGCAATATGGGGATCAGATAGCCAGTATCTTATATTAATATCCTACTTGGTCAATCTCGAAATAATAATCAAGACTTTTTAGTACCATTTGACATCCATGGATATCATTTTTGACTCCCACCAGTATGGTGTTGTTGGAGTTACACTATAGCAAGGTATATACAACTGCAATATCAAGCATGTTGTAATTTGTATGATACACAAGCACTTTCTTGGCACTATGTTTATCACCCCAGGGTCTAAATGGATATTAATCCATCTTTAGGGATTGAATGACCATGAGTGTTTATGGATATGTTTGTCCAATATTATTTGAATATTGGTACACATTATCAATTGAATATTGATAAAATGATATTTATGCATAAGTTGTATACTTAAGCATATTTTGGTTTTACCCAAATTTCCATCTCAAATTCTGTCATAAGATGATTGCTTGTTTGTTGTGTGTGTGTGTGTGTGTTGAGATGATGGAATCCAAGTTGGATTTGTTTATGAACACACATGCAATCATAGTGATTGGAGTAATCCTTCTGTGAAAGATACTCGCTTAGTCAGTTGTACCACAATCAACTTGACTATTTCAAGTCATGGAGTGACTTGAGTGATGATACACAATATATGTTGTGATTTCCTATTTTGATTCAGAGTATGAAATAACTTTTAAATCTATAAAAGTTACTTGGTCTACCAATCGTTAAATATAGGAACATAATTTTCACATATACCATAAGGGTATGTTGCTAGGTCTCTGCGTAAAACTATTGCTACAATCTCTCATTATATCACCACCTTGTTTTCATAAAGAATGCATTTGTGAGAAGATGATATTGTTGTGGTAAATAACTCTCACCAGTGAATGAGAGAAATTATCTGTAATTGTCACCTTTTCTTTGACCCAATTCGAGTGTTGATACACTCTGCCTAGGACTTATGGTTTGGATCCAGTTTAAGGTGTATAGCAATTTTTAGGAGTATTTGACAACATTTTGTAGACTTTATATGATTGATTTAGTGGAACCACTATAGCATGTGAAATATTAAACCTTTACAACTCTTATCTCATTTCCCAAGATGATAGAGTTTTGGATGTTCCAATGATGATCCAGTGCCTAAATATATGTGCACATGTACTGGGCTTTTGAATGTTAAACGTTCATAGGTTTTGGGTTTTCAATTATCCATAAAGTGTCTAACAACATGCATGATGTTGATTTGCATTTACTATGTTGGAGGATATCTCCCCCTGTTTCCGCGGATGCTTATTTTAATTTGGGAGTTGAGTGATCTTGTTAGATTTCCACTCTTTTCTGGCACACATTTGTAGGGGTTGAATAAGATGACATTTTTGATAAGTAAATGCATTTGGCAGAATATTTGTATTATATCACAAATATAAGATGTTCTGAACTAATGGTTCAGATATTCTTTGGTATGTACGTGGATGTGAGGATTGAATGTGATGCGTAACATTTATTTTGTATTCCTAGCATTCTATGTGTGGTACTTATTGCCCCCTAATGCCTGGAATTATTCTCAAAGTGTGATCAACATACGTGCTTTTGTGTAAATCCCCATAGACACCTAAGGTATTATATGAATGACGGATAATAATACTTTTTATGTAGGTCCCTAATGCCCATGTTGTATGTTGTGAGGTGGTGATATTGGTAAGTGTAAAACATGACTGAATGCAGATAGGAAATATTTGGTAGTGGCCAAGTTTCCATGTACTAACTGCAATGGAGGGAGCCGTATGATTGCAGCTTGATAAATGTAAAGTATGTGGTGTGTAAATCCACATATTATTACCAACTTGATGTTGATAGGTTGAATTCTATTGTGATGGCCATACCAATGAGTTATCTCGATAAGAGATTCAATTAATCCATAATTGGTATGGACATATGGTACTGAGCCATATAGTTCCCAAAACCAAATAATTCCATGTGAATGGATTTATTCATGCGTCCAGAAAAATTTGCTCTAAATAGAAAAACTAGAGCAATGAATTTTGTAAAATTGTGATGCCTTATGATCAGTAAGGAACACATGTGGAACAATTTGCAATACATTTATGAGCACTTGAGAGTGCCTAGATAGTCCATAAATGGCTGAATATGGCCAACTTATCTTGAATGCATTCAAGAAATTGTGTAGCTCATTGTTTAGAATTTTAAGGTAAGAGGGCCTTAAAACTAATTCTCTTGTGGCACATGCGGTGCAAAAAATTTGAGAATTATGATAATGTATGTTATGACCAATAGAATTGGTAATAATGTTTCTTATCATCTAGGAGTCAGAATGACCAAGATAGAAAAATTATTTTATACGCAACATGTCATTCGGGATTTATGTATGTACACATAATATATCCCAGATGATATGAAAGGAATTGTGTGAATATTAAATTTTCTTATCCATTTTACCAAATTGAGTGCTGATTTTTCATCATTATCCTTGGTAATCGGTTTTAGTTATGAAACCATATACAAATGAATGTCACTAAATTGGGAGTATTTGTAGAATACATAAGTGCATCTATAATAAGTAATTGAATACCCATGAGGAGAGTATATATCTCTAAAACAATTGTAATAGTGGTGATTGTGACAACCCCACCGCGATATAATTCTGTACTATCGCCTAAACCACTCCATTTGGTCATTAAGCGATAATAAGCAACCATCACGTTGAGTGTTGCCGGGTCGAAGCCCGGTAAATCACTTGTATAACACACAGAGGATCAAAACATATACATTACAACTCACACGAAGGCGAGTCCAGAGTACCTTACAAATTTAAATTCAAATCTTCCCCATAGGGTCACTTATTACAAACCATGGTTCTTGACATGAAAGTAAATGGTTCAGAGTTCAAAGACAACAGAAATTAACTAAACGATAAAGTGACATCATGGGAGGCCACCCATGACATCATCACTCGTCATCATCCACCCATTCCAGCTCCCAGCCTGGTGGAATTTCTCTAGGCCATACATTCTCACCTGAAAGTAACATATATAGCAAGGCTGAGTATACTAATACTCAGCAAGGTTTACCCGTCTAAAATAAAGGACTTTACCTCTAATAATGCAAGGCTTTTGGCTAGTGGGTTTGTTTTGCCAAAAAAGCTACTAAGGAGTGAATCCTTACTTTCAATATTTTAGCTCAAGTTCTAGTGACTTAAATTATTACTAGATAAGCAACTATTGTAAGCATTAGTTGTGCAATACAATTAATCAAACATCAAGTTTATCCATATTCCATAATAAAGGGATCACAATGGCCAGTTGATTAAGCAATCTCGGATAACAGTGAGAGGTCGACGATCGATCGATTAATAACCTTGCAAGGTGGATCTAAACACACGGCAGAGTGTACTCATAATGAGTCCACCAACCAAGCGGTTCCCGTCATTCCTCGGATTAGGATCGGATGCCACAGTCCTAGGTACAAGGCTTATCTGGTCCGCCTCACACTAGCGTCCAGCCTCACACATGTACTACGGTTTGCAAGACCGGGGCTGCAAGCGTAAAGTTCCTACACCGGCTCATTCAGGTACTAGGCTTACCGTTCGCATTCCCGACAAGCATTTAGTACGTTCAAACACTTAACCTACCAACCACTAGACCGGAGCCCAAAATCCCATGCTCTTACCACGTGAGCAATCCAGTTTATCAAGTCTTATGATTCCAACATAAGGACCTATTCTCGCGAGTGACGAACATCACTCGACTTGTACCGGGTCCTTAGTGCATAGCAACTAGCGACCTAGCATACTAGTAAAAGAACATAGGCACCTGAGAATCATGCAACTAGGGTTTCAATTCAACTCCTGAACGTAAATGCACATCGAGAATCGATAATAAATTCAGAAGTTTAAAAAGAAACAGATCGGTCAATGATGAACTGGGGCTTGCCTTTCTTAGCACAAGCAGTCGGACAACCTTCCGAACTTTGGTCTGGGTCTTGCTCTACGAACACGTAGTGCACCTCTCCTTCAGCTCCCTCGTCCTCGCCTGTCGGCACGAGCGTGTAGCTACCGTCGGGGATCTCTACACGGAGGATGCATATGCAAGAGTTAGTTGGTCAAATTAATTTAATTAATTACAAACAACACATGACTAACATGGAGTGCCTGGTTGGTCACATTCACCTAGATAAACATATATTCAGCATACTCTTCCTATAAAGACAAAGGTAGGCAACAATTTATTAAACATTTCCCTTGATAGTGATTGTGTGCATATTTATTTAATTACATTTATTCTTCTTCACAAAGAAAACAAGGTTGGTTAAGGATGAGTTAAAAAGCTTTAACTTAGGGTTAAAGATGTATTTAGGATTAAAGACTTGATTTCTTTGTTTCCTTTCTATAACACTTACCTTCTTTGAAAATTAATTCTGTTTAAACCAGGCATGATTTCATAGTGAGAAATTCTATACAAGCACACAGTGGAACAAATGAACCACTTCCAAAAATTCACAACAAACTGACATATATCCTAAGCATGAAAAATACGACAAGTTATAGCTAGCAAAAGCAAGATTTACTCATACAAGAAACACTAAACATGCACTGGAGCTCAAAATTTACACATAGCAACTCTGGAATATAACTAGGCTACACACCAAAAATTAGCTCCAGATACTATTTCTATCAAGCTACACAAAAATGGCAATATCAGCCTAGCAAAATATAAATAAATTATACAGAGAAATATATAACTATTTTGCAGTCAAACTTTGTCCTACAGCTCAAATATGCCAAAAATATCATCTAGCCCAAGGATGAGCATTTCTGGATCAGCAGAATTTAAACTATAAATTTAAATCTCTAAACAAGCATATCACAGAACCATACATTTATACAGCTCCTAAAAACATGATAAATTTATCAGAGACATACCTAAATATTTCAAGACAGTACACAAAAGTGTAGCCACAAAATCTATTTAAACAAGGCTACACAAATCATTTACTCATATCTAGTGTAATTACAGAATAAATCATAACTAAAGATCCCTTCAGTAATTTTGTGCCAAATTTGGATACAAGCCTATAAAAGACATAACAAACAACATATCCAACAGTCAGCACCATATCACTTGTAAGTTTAAAGTTATGACAAATCATCTTCAAATTGAGTTTGAATTTTAATTCAAAAACTACACATCAAAACTATATATGTGCTTTCTATAAAAGGTAGATATCAGAACAAGGAGACTAAAACAATTTGATTTGTATTTTTATGATTTTTGTGCTATTTTATATGAATTTTACAAGAATCAGCCTAACCCATAAAGACTTGAAGAATCTATTTATACCGAAGTCCCTGGAAAGATTTGAAACTTCACACATATGCCATTGATTTGCATAATAGACCCTAGAAAGAATCTGGACCTTGCAATGTGGTCCTTGGGGCGGCCGGCGGCGCGGGCGGCCGGGTTCCGGCGACCTTGCCGCCGTTCTTGGCTGGAGAAGCGGCGGGGGAGAACCACACACTCACACGGGCTCGAGTGGTGGCCGGAGTTGGGGCGGAAACATCGTCGGCGAGCGGGCACGGCGACGCCAGGCAACGGTGGCCGCTGGAGCTTGCACTCCGGCGAAGGGGAGGCAAGGCCGGGGGCCGCAAGTGGTGGTGCAGGCTCAGGTAGGTTCTAGGGAAGGGGCTAGGTGTGTCGAGCGGCACCGGGAGCGGGCGGAGGGTTGAGCTTGTCGCGGCGGCTGCAATGGCGGACGGTGGCGGTAGCAGAAACGAGCGGCGACGGTGCTGTGCGCGTGACGCAGGCAAGGCCTTTTATAGGCAGTGTGAACAACGACTTGGAGACCAAGGCAACGTCAAGGAAGCCAGGCGGTCATGGCGATGTGCGGGTGGAGTACGGCGGCGACGCGGTTCGTCGGGCGGCGCTGGACGGTGCGGCTCGGCCCGTGGGCGAGTGGCGCGTGGCGTTCAGGGAAAAGGGCGTGGACGGCAGAAAGGTGCAGGCGGGCCCACTGCGCACACGTGGGGGAGCGTGCCCCTCGGCGTCCGGGCCCAGCCACGGCGCGGCGTGCGGTTGGTGCCGTCGGCGCGCGGCGTCGCGCGGGAACGCGCGCTCCAGAGCGCTCGTGCACAGAAGCGTTTCAGCCATGCACTGTTTGACTGAACTTTTCTCAAAATTTTGTAACTGCAGTGCACCAAGGGGTATATACCAAAGTTGTAGATCTCTTGACCCTCTACAACTTTTACAAAGGCTCATAGGTGCTTTACTCAACGGATTTTGCATAAACTGCATGCCAATTCAGGTTTTTCTCGGCACCGGCAAAAAGCAGTTTCTGCCATTGACCACGTTTTTGACCAATTTCCACTCAAAATTTGAAATGCCGCCAATTATGAAAATTGTGTCCCATGAAAAGATGCACAACTTTTATATTGGCTGATTTTGAAATGTTTAAGTGAAATTTGGAGAACATGGCAAAAGTTCCAGAAAGGGTAGGGAGTTCTAGGGTTTTGTCCAAGATTCTAGGGGTTTGTCCAAGGTTCACTTGTGTGATTTAGGGACTAAAGTCCATGTTGACTAGGATTTTGAGGTGGTGACCAAAGGTTGACCAAGAGTTTGACCAAAGATGAGGTATTTGACTTGGTTAACACGGTCATTAGCATTAATTGACACTAATTAAAAACCTGGGGCGTCACAGTGATCCACCTTATGAAATTCCTTTCCTTTCTGGTAATATCCCGAATAAATACCATTTATGAGATACGTGATATTAATGATGGACAATATATTACACATAGTAGTACACATATTAAACTAATGATAAGTCAATGAATTAAATGGAAATATATGGAGATCTAATTTAGTGAAGTGAGTTTCAAATTGATCTCATTGAATTTGCTTGCCTCCAAGGAAGTGGAGGTGTTGTTAAACAAATATTTGATTTGGAAATCATGTGTACATGAATGTACAACCACACTATAGACAAACATGAGTTTTTGTCATTATGGTCACTTTTAAGAAAAGTGACATTTTATGCATGATCCATTGTGTTGTAAATTTTATGAACTTAAAGTTCTATTCTTTGCTGATAACTCTACTAGGGGTTCAAAGAAATAAATGGATCTTGCTCCTTTGGTTAACCAGATTTGTAAAATCTGAATGGAGTAAATTTAGTAACACCCAAAGGTGTATGTGTGTGGTAGTGCCAACTGTGGATTGTATTGGGTACTTTTGAGGGCAGAACTATGGTGGCTTGGATGTCATGAATCTCTCAATGATATCGTTGATATCATGTACCCATATCGGATAGTAAATTCAATTCAATGCGAATTCATAAAGAAAATTCCATTTTAGAAACATTAGTCATGTCCAACATGAGATGTTTATATACAAGCCCAAGAGGCATGAACATGTCTGTTCGGAAGGGGGATGCCCCTTCGGGAGTGGACCTTTGGGAAAGGTCGGTTCCTACTAATTACATTGTTAATTATACCACTAATCACATGTTAACTTAATTACATAATTAGTATAATTGATCACTAATCTTTGATTCACAACAAATTTCTAAAACTTAAGGGTAGGCTTCACTTGATGTTGGTGTCATTGTGGATGCATCCATCCTAGTTGTTGAAATACAACGTACATCCGAGCAAATTGAAGCAAGACATGCAAATGTCAAGGCACATTATGCAAATTTCAAACCCAAGCAGACATGACATACACATGATTGACCGAGGTTTATTTAACATCCTGAATTTAGAATATTTAAAAATTCACACTTTAAAAAACATCTTTAGTTATAATACACATATATTTTCTCTGAACATTCAAAGCCGGTTTACAAATAAATCTTGCATTAACATGATCACGTTTGCAGTTTGCTACATTTGTTTGATGTGTGAAACTTCCTAAGGAAAATGTAGAATAGCATCTCCATCTTAAGGTCCAAATCCAAAACTCTTTTGTTAAAAAAAAGTTTTGGATTTAGACCTAGAAATCTCGTAACTCTTCTGGACCACCAGCCCATCCCTCTTTCTCCTTCATATGTTCCCTTTAGGCTCAGCCCATCTCCTCTCATCCTCAGACCTCAGGGCCTCTTTTCAGGGAAGAAAGAGATGTCAGGGGTTGGGGTGGGGGTCTGTTGAGCGACGGCCCTTCCACTCGGCACCGTCGATCACTAAGGCCGACTTTCGTCTTTGCTCGACAGGTGAGTCTTGCAGTCAAGCTCCCTTCTGCCTTTGCACTCGAGGACTAATGTCCCCCGAGGAAATCTTTGCATAGCTGGACTGGGCCGTTAGAGAGGCACCTTGAGACGTGCGGTGCGGCCCAGGTACACCTAAAACAGCTGGCATCATCCCGTTTTGCATTACCAGCTGTCTCACTGCAAAGCTGTTGGCTCATCGGCAGAGTGGTCTTCTTCAGTGTCTCCACCACATGGGTTTCCTTCATTTCTTTGCAAAGCTTTTGAAGGAAGTGACTGTAACTCGTCGGGAATTCTTGAGAGGGCGAGCAGTGGCGGAGCCAGCTTTTGGCGACGACTAGGGCCAAATTTTGGCAACCAAAACTACTATTCAACAACTCATATATATCGCCTATAGAGCAATAGAAGCAATACAAAAAATGATCCAATTTGAGAACAAATTTGAAATTAAATGAATAATCATTGGATATACAATAGTTAAGAACAGCATGTAGCAAAAAAAAAGAAGCAAGTGAACAAGATGCTACAGTTCCCACAAATTGCAAGTCTAATTCTTAAATTATAGAGCATAGAGGATTCAACTTTCAATCAAAATTACTACTTAATAAATTGGATAGAAATTTGAAAGGATAAGATTAGAGAGAAAAAGTACTTAACAGGCTTGGCAGGGGCCGACAGAGCCACATGCTCCGCAGGGGCAAGGCAGGCCGCCGCCGGCCGGAGTTCCGGGCTGCCGTGGCACCCTACCCCTAGCACCTGGCGGAGCACTGGGGTCTGGGACTGGAGGCAGGCGCAACACAGCCGCGCGCGCGGCGGGCACGAGGGTCAACCGGGCAGGGGGCTGAAAGGCTGGGAGCAGTCGGCGGCGGGGGCGAACTGGGGCCTTCGCGCCGGCGCCACTGCTGGCTGAAGCGGCGGCGGCGGACGGCGAGTGGAGCACCAGACGCCAGGCGGGGGTCTCGGGTGGAGGTTTGGAGGCGGCGTCCGGCGGCCGGCAGGATCCCCTTGCAGGTCGTCGCGGTAGAGGCCGCGACTCCGACTTGCTGCTGCCTCCTGCCTTCTTTTCCCTTGTCTGGTTCAGCTGGGCCTCAAGACTGGAGATTTTGGGTCAAAAACTAAAAGGTGATGTGGGCTTTGCTGGGCCACGACTAGGGCCTCGGCTTGGGCGGCCCTAGTCGCAGCTCCGCCTCTGAGGGCGAGGACTATCCCTAATTGGGGGTGTTGCTTGTGGAGCGATCCCAGTCGATCCACCCACCCTGGGATAAGCTGCTGCAGCTGCTCGTCCCAACTCCACCACTTTCCCCGTACATTTTGATTGGTCTTACGTTTAACATTCTTCTTACTTTCATCCATTCTTTTACCGTTTACTATGGTCGTCGTGCATGTAATGATACACTACGTAGCAGATCGAGTGCGCCTTCGCGAGCACCTAGATCGTCAGTTCGTCACGAACTCACGGTTATGGCTCGCCGGCCAGCAGCATCACTGGTGTGTTCACCGGCGAGCGGCAGCACTCCTCGTGGGGCACATGGGCGGCGGCGCGATGCGTCTGGTGGACAGGGGCTCGGCCACGCGCGTCGCTGGGTGTGCATGGCGGGGCGTGTCTATGCGTCGCTTCGGGAGCTCCTATGTAGTTTGTGGAAGGTAGATAAGAGTTGAAATTTATAACCCACTAAGACACATCAAAAACTCCTACTTATTTCTTTTCCACCAGCCCACTTCCTTTCCCACCAGCCCACCTTCAACATTTTTAAGAAATATTGATTTTTTCAACATGTTTTCGTCAACATTTCGGAAAATATATCAACATTTTTTGAAAATGTTGGACAATATTTTTTAGCTCTCTCCGATGTTCCAACATTTTGAACAAATGTTTCAACATTTTTTAAAAATGTTGACTTTTTTAACATGTTTTGTCAACATTTTAAAAAATATTGCAATATTTTTTCCAACATTTTTTTGCTCTTCATCAACCTCTGGACCACCGGCGGCCGGCGGCCGTGGCCGGCCGCGGCGCCATGCGGGCGCGGAGGCACGGCCTGGCGCGACGCTGGCCGGCGAGCTCCCGGTTGCGCGCGGGGAGCCGGGGGCGGCGGCGCGGGGGTCGGGCGGCGCGCGGGGGGGGGGGGGGGCGTAGGGCCACCCGTACACACCGGCAGCGGCGGCAGGCAGGCGGGGGCAGCAGCGCGCACCGGGTGTGATGGGGAGGTAAGAGAAACCTCGGGTTAGCATTTGGTGGGCTGAGTGGGCTTTTGTTGGGCTAGTAGTGTGTTATAGTTTCATAGGAAAAAAAATCTTTCGGAAGATATATAGGATTCCCGTCGCTTCGGTGATGGTTTACAAATCATCACCGAAGGCCCACCACTACTTCCAGCCCAAGCCCACTTCACCAGGTCATCTTGTTCCTCTCACCTCGCCCGCCCTCCATCACTGGTCGCCGCCCACCAGCCACCGCCGCGGGCGCGGTAGGGTCTCGCATCGGCGAGACCCTACCGCGCCCGCGACAGCCTCCTTCTTCCCCCTTCCCCCGCCCCTGCCCCTCCCCCGCCGCTGGAACCCTAGCCGTGCGTCACCGCGAGCTTCTCCCCCGCCTCGACCTGGCTCGGCCGCTGCTCCCACCGCCAGAACCCTGAAGCCGCTCGGCCACTTCCAACCGTCGGGCCTCCCTGCCTCCCTCAGCCAGCCCCTTGGATCTATAGCCACCGGGGTTGGCAAAGAAAGAGAGGGAGGCTCGTCGGAACCCTAGCTCTGCCGCTGCGAGCTTCTCCCTCGCTCCGACCTGGCCCGACCGCCTCTTCTGCTGCCAGGACCCTAAGCCGCCCCACGACCATCCCCACCACCTTGCCTCCCTACCTCCCCCGGTCGGCAGCTTCTGAGGTCGCAGGGTTGGGAAGACCGGAAGAGGGCTTCCCCCACCGTTCGTCGTCATCCGCCGCCGCATCTTCACCGGGAGCACCGCGCGCGGGATGGCTGGTGGGAGGAAGAATATGACATGTGGGTCCCACCGTCCTGTCGCTGACAGGTGGAGCTCACACCGGTGCGATGCGATGTAAACCGTCGCAGGCGCGATGTATATAGTCGTGGCGTGCTCCCGGTGCAGCCCACCTGTCAAGGACACCGCCCCTCCAGGGTCGCCTATGCTAGGTGTCGACCATCTATCCGCTTGCCCGTACACGCCCCGGGCACCCTCCGCGCTGCCGAAGAACCTCTAGGCGACACAGCCGGTGGGCTTTTCTCAGATCATATACCTTCCCAGCGACGGAGGCAGCCGGGGGGGGGCAAGGGGGGCTCGAGCCCCCTTATGGCTCGCCGGTACGTAGAACCTCTTGAGTCTCTTCTCAAATTTTTTACTCATGTACTTTGGTATATTAGGCTAACTAGTCATCATTTTCACCTAAGTCCAAACTCCAAAGCCCAACAAAGGAAAAGTCCTATCCGGCTATGAGCTATCCAGTTCCTGTACGCCGTCGGTCGTTGCCTGCCCGTCACTACCTCCTCGCGACCTCGCGCCGTCTCCCGTCGCCCCAACCCCAATCCTTTCTCCGACTCTCCTGATATCCTGCCGTCTCCACGACTCCGCCTCTCCGGTCGGCCGGTCCCTGCTAATTCTCCCTCCCTCCGGTCTCCCAGGCGCAGCTCCGTGCCCAGGAGGGCGCCGGGGCGGGCGTCGACTGGCGGGAAGCCCGCACGGCGCAGGCCGCAGGCCGCGACGGCGCAAAGCTCGAGGGCGATCCGCGAGCGCCGAGTGGCACGACGTCAGGCGGCCACGAGCTCACGAGCAGGCAGCACCACAGCAGCCAGCAGGCCAGCAGGTGATTTTTTTGAGTAAAATATATGACAAGCCATTAAACTTGCATCAAGTTCTGGTTTGAATCACTTAACTTGCAAAAAGTACACACCACATCATCAAATTTGTGCTCTTGTTCGCTAGAGATCCTTTTTGGCAAATAGCACACATAGCATCATCAAACTTGCATCCATGTTCACCGGAGGTCTTTTTCTTTTCACATTTGATTGATCTGCCAGCTGGAGGTGATGACAAAGAATTTCATGACACTTATGAGGGTTGTGGGGTTAGGCCAAGTTATGTTATAAAGGTTCACAATTCTTTTTGAGTCCACATCTCACAAAATTATGAAAAGCACAAATTCACATACTAAAATTTAGTTCACACCTCATTGTAAATTGATTTTGCAATGAACACATATTTACTTGTAAGTTTACATAAATTTCAACATAATTATATATTCAAAATTATCATCATTCACTGTATAGATATGATAGCATTGTACCAGACGAAAAATATTATCCTTCACTATTTT
This sequence comes from Cenchrus fungigraminus, assembly GCA_036936925.1. Classification (NCBI taxonomy): domain Eukaryota; kingdom Viridiplantae; phylum Streptophyta; class Magnoliopsida; order Poales; family Poaceae; genus Cenchrus; species Cenchrus fungigraminus. Next base: position 126,609,335 of record CM072773.1, read on the forward strand.
GTCATTACCCCAGCTGGCAGATCAATCAGACGTGGTTAAAAAAAACTCTGGTGAACATGGATGCAAGTTTGATGATGTGGTGTGCACCATTTGCCGAAAAGGACCTTTGTTGAACAAGATTACAAATTTGATGATGTGGTGCATACCATTTGCAAGTTAAGTGATTCGAGTCAGAATTTGATGCAAGTTTAATGACTTGCCATGCATTTTACTCATTTTTTTTCAATCCCTCGTAAAATTTTTCGAAGCTCCGTCCCTATACCTTCCCTCCCCACGCCCGGACCCAGCAGCTAGCCTCGCGTCGCGACACCACCCGCCTGTCGCCACCACCAGCAGGCAGCAGCCTCGCTCTAAACGGAATGCCTGCCATTCCCATTATCGGTGTGTTTATCCTAAACAAGCACACTTTCACGTCGCCGCTGACACAAGGACGTACGCCCTCCGCCAGAACACGCTCTCTACGGTCACACTCTGCTGACTTGGTAGGTAGTTGAGCGAGCCGCGGGGCTCCTCGTCCTGCTGGTGCACCTCGTCGCACACCGGCCTGCAGCCTTCCCCACCAAAAGCAATCCCCACCGGCGGCGCCGGCCGAACGACGGCGCGGATCTGATGGCGCGGCTGCGATGCGCCGCCGCGGGCCTCCTCGTCCTGGCGGCGGCGCACCTCGTCCTCTCGCCTCGGTGTCCCACGTCAAGAAGAACCACCAGCAGGAGCCCTCGCACTCGAAGGCGACCGCCGCGCTTCTCGCCTGGAAGGCGACCCTCGGCGAGCCCCCGGCGCTCTCGGCCACCTGGAGGGAGGGCACCGACGCCTGCGGTGGGTGGCGCGGCGTCGCCTGCGACGCGGCCGGCCGCGTGGACACGATCAGGCTGCGGCACCTCGCCCTCGACGGCGACCTCGGCAAGCTCGACGTCGCCGCGCTCCCGGGCCTGGTCAAGATCGACCTAGCGGGGAACGCGCTCGCCAGCCCCATTCCGGCGTCCCTCGCGCGCGCGGAGGCGCTCCAGATCCTGATCCTCGGCTCCAACAACCTCACCGGCGGCGTCCCGGAGTTCCTCGGCAACATGTCCCAGCTCCGTGTCCTCGACCTCGGCCGGAACCCCCTCGGCGGGCGCCTCCCCGCTTCTCTCGGCAAGCTCCGCTTCCTGCAGTGGCTGTCGATCACTGGCGCGGGGCTCGTGGGGGCACTGCCGCCGGAGCTCGGCAATCTCCGGATGATCTACTTCCTCGACATCTCCGACAACAACCTCTCCGGCAGGTTGCCTTCAGCTCTCGCGGTCTTGAGCAAGTTGCGGGAGTTCGCAGCTTCTTCGAACAAGATCACCGGGCATCTCCCTGGAGCCATCTTCGCCAACTGGCCGGAGCTCAGATCCTTGCAGCTCCAGAACAACTCCTTCACCGGCAGAATCCCACCCGGCGTGGCTATGGCGAAGAAACTCAAAACCCTCTACCTCTTCAGCAACAGCTTCGAGGGTTTCATCCCACCGACCATCGGCAAGTTGGCAAAGCTGGAAGAACTGGATCTGTCGTCGAACTCGCTGACGGGGCCGATCCCCAGCTCCCTCGGCTGCCTCAAGCAGCTCACGGTGCTGTTGCTCTACTCCAACCGGCTGAGCGGCAGCATCCCCGCGGAGATTGGCAACATGACCGCGCTGCAAATTCTTTACCTCAACAGCAACAACCTGGAGGGCGAGCTGCCAACCAGCATTGCACGTCTGAAGAACCTTCGGCACCTCGTGCTGTTCGGAAACAGTCTGAACGGCAGTCTCCCGCCGGACCTCGGCAAGGGACAGGCATTGGTCGTCGTCAACCTCTCCTACAACAACTTCACCGGGCAGCTTCCACGGAGCATCTGCGACGGCTTGGCGCTCCAGAACTTGACCGCCGCGGACAACGCTCTCGGCGGATCGCTGCCTCCGTGCCTGAAGCACTGCACCGGGCTGCGCCGGGTGCAGCTGGAGGGTAACCAGTTCACCGGCGACATCTCGGGGGTGTTCGGGGTCCACCCCGACCTGGACTACCTCGACCTCTCCGGGAACCACCTCACCGCAGGGCCGTCCCTGGGGGAGGGGCAGGCAGGGCGCTGCCCATGGGCCCCATCGGGCGAGGGCCCATCAGAGTATAGATGTTTCTTGCGACCGTCCGTCCACCAATCGTATAGGTACAGTCGCCAGACCAGGTCTGCACAGCGACGTATCGCATTTGTCAATCGCCAGACACGCAATGCACGACGACGGACGGGACGAGATCGAGAAAGACGAGGAGCAGTGAGGCCCCGAGGGCGATGCGCAGGCCGACGGCGTTATTATTGATTATGCAATTGTTTCATTGACTAGTCGATTTGATCAGCTAAAGGAATTTGAGAAAATATTTGGTTTCTTATTTAATTCAGATAATCTAAAGTCCTTGGATCATAGTGACCCACGAGATTGTTGCACAACTTTTGTGAATAAGTTTTGTCATGACAACCAGTCTGATGTTGAGTTAGATTATTTGTTCTCTGAGTTGAAAGTGTTGCAAGTACTTTGCCAGATCAGTTGATGTCAGCATCTGAGATTCTTCACTTTGTTAAAGATACAGATTGCTATCCGAATGCTTCTATTGCATATCAGATTCTATTAACTATTCCGGTGACCGTAGCATCGGCTGAAAGAAACTTTTCCAAATTGAAACTATTAAGAAATTGTTTGAGATCAACTATGCTACAAGAAAGATTAAATGGCTTGGCTATGTGCAGTATTGAGAAAGATATTTTAGATACAATTGATCTTAATAGTGTTCTTCAAGATTTTGCATCAAAAAATGCTTAAAGACGCTTTTTTAAAAAGCACTACTCCAGCCGGTCGCTCTGGCACCGCTGATCCTGGAGGAAGCCCGGAGGTGGTCACGTGCCGGTTTCGCTGGGATTGGGTTGCTTGGTCGTCGTAGGTTGCCCCCGCGCCTTTAGGTAGCCTCATGTTGGTAGCTGTTCTTTCCCTTCTTTGGGACTTGTTGTCGTCTCGCGTTTGTACCGCTTTTTTAAACAAATCTTTCTCTTCTCCTTAATGAAATACGTGCTACGCACGTCTTAAAAAAACACTGTGCTTTGATTTGAGGTAACTATCATAGTTATTTTGCCATTTTTATCTTCTTTGATGTACTGTTACTTTTACAAGAAGAATTTAATATATGCTACAAGTTATCTCTTATCAATAGTATTATATAATGAAATCGTTATATTAAAATATTAAATTGTTAGACTCTTAGTGTCTTATTCGCCTAAGAGCCCATGAAACTTGTGGGACGGCCCTGCCTCACCGGCCGGCTGACCGACGACTGGGGCCGCTGCACCGGGATCGAGCGTCTGCGCATGGACGGCAACGGCTTGTCCGGCAGCGTCCCGGCGTCCTTCAGGCTGATGGCAAGCCTCAAGGATCTGAGCCTGGCGAACAACAACTTCACCGGAGCAATACCGCCGGAGTTGGGTGAGTTGCCCTTGTTCAGTTTGAATTTGAGCGGGAACTCCTTTTCTGGCGCAATTACTTTGGGCAGCAGCAACACAAACAAGCTAGAGAAGATTGATCTATCCAGGAACAACCTCACTGGGACAATACCAGATGCCATTGGTCGGCTAGGAGCCTCAGTGATCTTGCTGGACCTCAGCAAGAATCACCTGAGTGGCCCTATACGGCTATACCTGCCGAGATCGGCGATCTGATTCGGTTGCAGATGCTGCTCGATCTCAGCCGCAACCAGCTCACTGGCACCATCCCTGCAAGTCTCACGAAGCTAGCAGATCTTCAGAAGCTTAATCTCTCGCGCAACGAGCTTTCGGGTTCGGTCCCTTCAGGGTTCGATCAGAAGATGCTGAGTCTTGACACCTTTGACTACTCACAGAACGGTATAGTTTGTCTGACTTCTTCAGGGCAGGGTTTCCACCATATCAACATGATACCGCCCTGTAAGCTCAGTTCGAGCAGCCCCTCTTCTCGGCGCCACAAGGACAAGGGTGAGCTGATCGCGGCTGGATTCCTAGGCCTGGAGGTAGTGCTTCTTGCAGTTCTCAGTGGGTGTTTGGTTTACTACTGTGTAAAGTGTTGCAGGGGGTAAAGAGACTGATGGGAGATATATGGTTGTCTGTGTAACCAGTTGAGAAGAGATTCTCTTATGCATGGTTGGACTTTGTTGGAATAAAGATCACCGACTTTGTTCATGTCTTGGAGTCGTTGCATTTTTGTTAGTAGTAGTGTGCATTTGCATTGGATCATGCATGCACATTTTGTATTTGCATGTTGCAGGACTTGTACGTGTGTGCCATGACGTAATTGAGTCTTGCATGCAGCTGTATGTGCGTGGCATGTAGATGACAGCCAGAGAAGTGCGGCCAAATTAGCGAGCTGCATGCATGCATGGCTCGTGGTCAGCACCCGCACCTGAAGGAATTTTAAATTTGCCGACCCAACCCCACCCAAAAGTTAACTAAATTAATCAACCCGCCCACCAATGGTGGGTTAAGCCATCAAGCAAAGGTTTACAGAGAATTGTGTATCTTTGTATTAAGATAGGAGCGGAACAAGAATTACAACAACGCGCAAAGGAGCGTCAAGTTTTACCTAGGCTTCTATTACATGACTTAAGCTACCAAGGTTAAACAAATGCCAACAGGAGCATAGGTGACAGAGATCTTTAGCACCTGCCATAATCCAAAGTTGGCCTTCAGACTTAATCTTCTGTAGCAGCTGATCCGCCTGCATTGCTGCACCTCTGAAAACCCTAGCATTTCTCTGTTTCCAGATTTCCCAGGTAACCAGAACCAGCAAGGAGTCGAAGCCCTTTCGCTGCCGTCCATGCCATGGTCAACCTCGCTTGTGTTGTTCCCACCATTGCTGAATTATGTCGCCCGCAGTTGGGACCAGGCAAAATCTACCCAAGGCCAAAAACATCAGAGACCAAAGGTGCCAGGTGTATGAGCAGAGTAGCAGCAGATAGCCATTTGTTTGAGGCTCTTGATCACATAGGCTACAAGTACCATTAGCGGATAGCCCATGGCGATGTCAACGGTCTGCAGTACCAAATAAATCTGTACCAACATGCCTTCTCTTGTGGCCTTCCTTAAAGTTCTTGTATCGGGTTATAACCTGGTAAACAAAAACATAGGGATGAGACTATGAAGCCTGCCACCAAAAGAAAGCGAGGAGAATTCTACTTACCATGTACAAAAGTAAACCTCACAAAGGAAACAAAGCAAGGAGAACTTTAATTGCAATATACAAAAGTAAACCTCACAAAGAATAACTGAACCATGCTACAAATTCGAGCTTTGATGCAAACCCAGAGTTGTCTGGGAGAGCCATGACAGTGATGTTTGCTGTTGAAGCGCAACTACTAGGAGCTTTACATACTGTTCAAGCTTGCTGGTCAGTGATGCACTGACTCAGCTGGTCACATTTATATTCAGAATAGAAACAGGGTCAGTACACTACCTGTACCTGTATCAATGTATTTACAAGTATTTCATTATGAATTAGTGCACACACTAGAATCTATGCTCAGCATTGCCGTGCTTAGGCCTTTGCTGTGCCAGTGTGAATAACGTGATTAGTCGTCGTCCATGGTATTGATCGAGAACCGCTAGTATCTATCTATATTATCATCAAGTAACAATCTTAGCTCGTCCAGCAGCTCCTCACTTTGAGTAGATTCTTGTTCTTTTTATTTGTTGGAATGTCATGTGTGTTTCCTTGATCTAATTTAATAAAAAAAAAGCGTTAGATGAAACCAAAGAGCGTCTGACATTTGTGTGAGCACTTCTACAATTTTATCATTGTATATACAGCAAATAAAATTGAACTGAATGTAAAAGCAATGCAACCAACATCGTAGGTCTCCAGAATTGAGGAAATCAGCTAGCACACTGCAACATTATGAACGTATCTAGTTAGGCGTGCCGGGATTCAGGTAAGAACCAACTAATTCAGCAACTTTTGGTGTTACCAGGAAAATATCAGAGGAGCTCTGGATATGGATCCACCAGTTCTCTGTTACCAAGGTGTTATGCACTCCTCATTCCTCAACATTGGACAACAGGCTGAATCTAACTCCCTGATCACTTTGGGTCGAATATAAAGACGCTTAGTATTTAAAGCTGTGCACATGAAAGTAATTCAGCTAGCAGCTGCAAGTAGCACACTGATTGTTTACATCATAAGCAAGGTGGCTTAAACCAATTAATGGGGAAATTAGCACCCAAGGCTATATGGATGAAGCCAGAAAGGAGAGTTTAAATGCAAAAGAAAAATGCATAAGCAAGCAGCTTTTCAGTTGATAACATTATAGCATAGGCTGACTGATGCATTGGAGTATTGTGTAAATCCTAGGTAACAGTAAGCAAGCATTTGTTTGAATTTCAAACATCTGGTGCTGGGGGCATAACAGAATAAAGTTGAAACAATTTGGTACAGATACCTGAAAATGGTATGGAGAATACATATCAAATTTTTGCATAAATTACTTCAAGACTGTTCTGTTCAGTTTATCTGCCAAATTCATCTCCAAGTCATTAGCAGCAATTATATCAGTTAGCGTACCAGCAGCACAGTACAATCAAGCGAGCAGTTCTCAAAGTTTAATTCAATAGAAGGAACATCTAGTCTTGTAAACTCTGTTAACCCCCCATGCTAGAACACAGATCACAACTCATGAGATTGATAGCACAACATAACCCATGGGCATCAGAATGCTCATGGATGGCGGCCCCGATGAGAGGACAAGGGAGAACGAGGAGAGGACTGTTCCTCCAACGCCGCTGCCTTTTGAGCTCAGCTGCGCGTCGTGGGCTGCATGAGGATGGGATGAGCTGCTGACCGCGGCAAAGGGATTACTGGAGATTCATTTTTTAGCAGACTTAATTCCATCCAGACCTCTCTTTCTACCGTGATTACTGGAGATTCATTTTTTGTTGGTACAGTGGCAATGTCTCCACTGACCGAGCTACTAAATGGCAATCTAACAGAAGCTATCTGATTTAATGCAGAGAACTACACTTTGTAAAAAGAAACATGCAGCTACTCCATCCCGGTCAAGGAATTCGCACCTCCTTGGTGAGGAATTCGCACCTCATCCCGAAAATCAAGCAAATCCACTGCCGTAGGAGCAGGACTCGAGCCGGCGCCGGATTGGGAGAAACCTGGCAAGAAGGTAAAGGGGGTGAGAAGAAGGGGAAGGGGACGATGCGGACTTGCGGAAGAGGAGAAGGGAGGGAGGCGGCGGCGAGGCGCACCTGGATTCAAGGAGGACGTCGCGCAGGAACCGGCGCGTCGGCGGAGGCGGCCCGTCGGCGGCGGCCGGCGGAAGAGTCACCTTCCTCCCGGAGCGCAGCGAGCGACTACAGACGTGGAGTGAGATCTTGCCCAAGTCCCATCACGTAACACTCAGAGTTTCTACTGGTATACTAGTAGTATTAGGCATTATTCTTTTGTACAAATTTCGTAGCATTTAAAATTTCTATAAATGTTTATGGTCAATTATTTTGTAAAAAAACGTAGCATTCTGGACTTGCAAATTTACGTAACATTCAAAATTCTATTCACTCCATTCCAAATTACTAGTCCCTCCGTTCGAAATTATTGTTTATTTCACTTTTTTATCATTAAGTTTGACCACACGTCTTATTCAAAATTTTTTGCAAAACATCATATTTTTTGCTGATTTGTTTTATTAATAGAAGTTCTTCATAAATGACTTAAATTTGACTATGTTTGCACAAATTTTTTGAATAAGACGAATGATCAAACTTAAAGTTAAAAAAGTCAAGCGACCTATAATTTAGAACGAAGAGAATATATGTCTTGGCTTTTGTAGGTACACAAGTTTCGCAATGTGTTTAGACATAGTATATATTAAGTGCATAGCAAAAGTTATATATATATAAAAGCTAAAATGAATAGTAATTTGGAGGATGGGAGTACAATGTTACGTTATTATAACATATCGTTCACTTGTACAAATGTCATAGGATTTAAAGCTCGATGATGTTTGTGGATTGTTCCTTTGTTCTTCCATACGAATTTCTAAGAACCATAACTTTTGAACATATTATGAGTCATTTTTAAATTTGCAATAATCCATTTGTTAACATTGTAAAATCACATTTTAGTATCTTATCTCTGTTATGGAAGTTCGTGAAAGAATGAAATAGTTTGAACTATTTAATAAAAGGGCACCCAACGCTTTTTCATGCCGAGTCACCAGCCTGTTATGGAAAAGTGAGGAATTTTATGATTTGAACAAAAAAAGAGAAAACCTATCAATTTCTATTTTCCATTTATTTTGTTTGTATTTAATAAAACTGAAATTATGAACCTAATAGAGAAAACAAAAGAGAAACTGTTATGTTACTATTTTAGGATCACATTCACGAAGCAAATTCTAAATTATGTGCCTCACAATGATTCAAACGTCGGACTAGTTATCAATTTTGTAGTACATATTCCACCAAAATTTCCACTAGACCCCCAAAAAAAAATATTCATATCGATACTACTCACTTCTATTTTCACTATAAATTTCTAAATTCTACTCATTCAAATTACAGTTTACAAGTAATTACCGATAATTCTGAAACTTGCATGCACACTTGGATTATGCACACAAATGATCCGGGAGTGCGCAGGAGCAACCACTACCAACAACCGATATGTAAAAAGATGAATGGTGCATGTGGCCATGAACATTCTTACACTAGAATATGCTTAACTACCTCTAAATTATAGTGTCACTGGATACAACAAATCTAATCAAGAAATAAGATTTTCGAATTGCCAAGCCATAAATTACTCTGGAACAATGTTGCCCTAGGATCAGGCATCTACTACTACTTCTGCCCCTATTCTCATTGTTCGGAAAATACCGTGCTCACCTGCTAGTTTGCAAGATCAGGAAAGTTCTGCCGAGCAGCAGCAGTGTCCTGCCCCCCATACTTACTACTGTGCTCACCTGCTAGTCTAGCTCATGGATCACTGTCTACTACGCCATATGTCAATCAAAGAGAAGTATGAATGAACATGAAAGGCAAAATCTTATCTTGAATTGCCTGAATTCACGAAGGCCTGAATTCATTTATTCGCAAGAAACATATTTTAACATTTTCCAAAAAAAACTCTACTAGAAAGTAGTCACTCTAAAAAAAATGTTTTCTGATCCTCAGGCGCTAACAAGTAGTTTGCATGAAGTAAATGTTGGCTCGAGATGGGTTATTAAGGAAACTAGGTGATACCTCGCGCGTTACTGCGGAAATTTCAACAAAATTTAAAGATGCAATTTGAAAGTAAAAACATTAAAATGTTTGCATCACAATATTTTTTTCAAACAACAATGTAAATGAAAACACACTCATTTTATTGAGAGAGAACTACTTAGATATTTGTAGCATAGTGCTCGCAAATACTAACACAATGCATTGACGCAGAAAATCAGTAGACAACATAAATTCATGATTCTAGTGGATGGTGATGTGAACAGCTTGCATGTTGAGAGAAGATCTAGTGGACGGTAACGTGGACCTCTTGCATGTTGAGAGAAGTCTATCCATGACTTGTAGTGGGTCTCACCTATATAGTTGTTATAGATTCCAGGTTAGTTGAACGCCTAATCGTGTTCACAATATTGGTCGGCTAAGGACAGGGTTGAAACTATTCCAAATCTATTGTAAGTAGAAAAATTGCAAAGATCGATCCATCCCTCTTTGCCGCATCATATTTTTGCTTCTTTTAGAAAGGGCGCGTTGGAGAATGATTTATTAAGATGATGCACATGAATTTGCAATCGTCAACAAAAAAATAACCTACTAAGCACCCAACTATTGAGATTTGGAATGCTAAAGCATTTTCATAACGACAGGCAGCATCACAATCCATGATGAGCCTAACATGATTGCAGAAGTAAATATGTTGGTAAACGGTAACTATGGCATCTTGTGGAGCATAAATCACAACATTGGTTGCCCTGATTCCCCTCATACCGCAACGAAGGGCGGAGGCGGGCAGCACGCGGCGTTGAGCACTGTTGGGGATTCGGGCAGGGCCCCCGTCCTGTGGGCCACCCTAGGACGGAAAAGAAGCACCACCGCCCGGACCCACCACCGAGCTGGGCGGAGGATCGCGCTAACCACCCCCCCCCCCCACGGGGGACCACAGAGGTAGGAGGGAGTCCTCGGAGGACGGAATCCTTTCGAGAAGGCTGTCCAGGAAGGCCCCCCAGAGAGGAAGGTTTCTGGAGCGATCCCCGGAGGATAGTGGGACCACAATGGCCAGAGGTGGGACACAGGCAAAGGGCCCCCGCCTCCACTGTAGACGCACATGCAGAAGTGCCATACCATAGGGAAAATACCAATTTGCCCGGGGTCGTCCCGAGGGTAGAATGGACAATGTACTAGAGAAGGCCCTCGAGGCCTATAAAAGGGGATTCGACCCTATGTTAAGAGGATCCAGTTTTTACATTCAATACACTAGTCACTCAGTCCCCTAGAAGCTCTCCTGAGCCATGTCCGTACCACTCAAGAGCACCTTTTACTGTTTGGGCTTTGTAACCACGAACAAGCACATAGCAATCCAATATCTATTTGTGTTTGTTTTACGATACGGACTGGACAGTGAGATGACTAGCTGAGCCACTGAGGCAGTATTAGGAATTAAAGAACAAAGAGCCAATTAATTGACTAGATGAAATCCTTGTTGGAAAAAGGTGACAAGAGTGTAAGACACTTGGGATAGATTGAACTTCCATGTTCTGAAATCCTTTTATTCATATATGCTACTTTGTTACTGTATACTTCAAACATCAATATTTTCGTTAGGTTGGGAATACCCAACTTTGAAATCATGGGTCCACCACTGCTCCTCATGAGCGTTTCTATGTTGCACCAGCGGAACATCATAGCGTAATATTGGCTGCGAGATTTCTTAGGTGTAAGTTTGGCCACCTGCATACACCAAGGGTGACATAGATGTCAATTTAAATAAACCATGCGACCATATTTCAAATACACATTAGCATCTTTGTGGTGTCTATTCCAAAAATTCTTTTAAAAAATATCACCAAGAACAAAACACAAGTGCATTCGGTGCACAAAGAAACCAGGTATGTACCTGTTAATGATGGAGGCTCCGGGGAGGTGTTAGCTTGTGGTGGCGGAATATGGTAGCGCAATATTGACGGTGATGATTCTCTTGTGTACATTTTGCCACCTGAATACACCAAGCGCAATATAGAAGTCAATTAGGTGTCTATTTCATCACTTTTTTTAAAAAAATAATAATTTAATGATTATAATCAACCACATATGCATTGGTGCACAGAGAAACTAGGTCCATACCTGTTAATGCTGGTGGTTCATCTCGGGGGATGTTAGCTTCAGGCGGGGGATCATTGTAGCGCAATATTGGTAGTGAGGATTCTTTGGTGTATTTTTGGCCACCTGCATACAACAAACACAACATAGAAGTTATTTTTGTGTCTATTCCATCATTTTTAATAGTAATAATAATTTGACAATGAACCAACCACATATGCATTTGATGCACAAAGAAACCAGATATACATGTTAATATTGGTGGCTCCTCATGAGGGATGTAAGCTTGCGGTGGCGGGCCATGGTCGCGCAATATTGACAATGAGTGTTCTCTTGTGTATGTTTGACCACCTGCATACACCGAGTACGATATAGAAGTTAATTTAGTGTATGCTTCATCATTTTTCAAAGAATGATAATTTGACCAAGAACCAACCACATACATTTAGTACACAAAGAAACTAGGTATGTACCTATTAGTATTGGTGGCTCTGGCTCGGGAGGCCAGATGTTACCTTGCGGTGGTGGGCCATGGTAGCGCAATATTGGCAGTGAGGGTTCTCTTGTGTATGTTTGGCCACCTCCATACACCAAGTACGGTATAGAAGTTAATTTGGTGTATGCTCCATCATTTTTTTAAAAAATAATTTTACCAAGAACCAACCACATGCATTTAGTGCACAAAGAAACCAGGTATGTACCTGTTAGTATTGGTGGCTCTGGCTCGGGAGGGGAGATGTTAGCTTGCGGTGGTGGGCCATGGTAGCGCAATATTGGCAACGAGGGTTCTCTTGTGTATGTTTGGCCACCTGCAAACACCAAGTACGATATAGAAGTTAATTTGGTGTATGCTCCATCATTTTTCAAAAAATAATGATTTGATCAAGAACCAACCACATGCATTTAGTACACAAAGAAACCAGGTATGTACCTGTTAGTATTGGTGGCTCTGGCTCAGGAGGGGAGATATTAGCTTGCGGTGAGGGATCACTATCGCGCAATATTGGTAATGAGGGTTCTCTTGTGTATGTTTGGACACCTACAAACACCATGCATAATATAAAAGTTAATTTCAATAAACCATGCATGCATGTTACATGCTGGTTGACTTCAGTTAGGTGGTTTATATTAATTCAATTTTAATAAAAAAGATTTTGCAAAGAACCAACCAAACATATGTTTGTTGCACAAAGATAAATAAGCCACACAACCATGTCCGTACCAGTTGAAGTTGAAGACTCCTCAGGTGAATTGCTATGTATTGGAGGTAGGACATTGCGGTGTAAGGGCCTATTCTTTTCGTTGAAAAAGAACAGTGAAATGCACTATTCACCTGTCACATCCATCACATCTTCTCTCACAAGAAACACTATTTCAGCACTATTCATTTGCAACTTCACTATTCCTTTTTACCCAAAAGAACAGGCTCTAATATTGGCATTGAGAACTTCCTAGCATCAGTATGGCCACCTATATAAATAAAGAATAACATACTAGTTGAACTGAAGTGCCCATATGGTAAAATTATTGTAGATATTTTTGTGAGATACTTGATTGTCATTCTTACCAATTCCCAGGAGCATCATGAGTAGCAGGAGGATGGGCATTTCCGAGGTGCTAGGCATGGCTTCAAACCGGCTGATGGTGAGTGAGAAGATAAAGCTGCAGGTACTGGTTGGTCTCATCGAGTGCGTATATTTATAGGCAATACTCAGAGTAAGAAGTGGATGCTAGGCATGGATGGTGGTGCATTAGATCGGGCTGTAACGCCCTGGGTTTTCAAAAACAGAAAACCCAGCATTCTGTCTCGTGATAGTCCCTGGATCAGACGCTATCACGCACAGGTATTCATCACAGATAAATATCACAGTCATACAACGAAATCAGAGTATAAAACAAAGTATTTACAACCGAATACAACTCGGTATACGATTTAAGTACAAGCCCCTTGGGCTAAACGACAAGAAGAAACTCCACAGCGGTAGCTAAGGCTTCAGGGCTTCATCCTCGATCTTCACCACAGGCATCCTTGAGCGTAGCGACGAACCCTTCCTCCATGGACTCTTCTTTGATGGACTTTCGCTCCAAGTCCAGTCCTGCACACTCACAATCTATCCCCAAGGAATGGGATAGGTTCACGTCACCAACCGTATGCAAGCTTTAAGTGGCCTACCTCTAATGGTATAAAAAGGTATGAGGTAAGAGCTGGGGTTTCCTAAGCAGCAGCAGCATCTCATAAAGAATAGAATCTCCAATTCCCACCAAATCCCATATCTCTCATCCACATACGGATACATCTGGTTACCCAGATCACCGTCACCATCACCTATCTCCATCTAGGGTCGGTACGAGAACTCCCACTCCTCGCACCTCAATGATTGCACTCGGATCCGCGAGGTAGAGGGAGCAACTCCCCTCTCCCCGAATACAACCACGGCTCACCAATCACACTCATCCTATAAGGGGGAGGTAGAAATCCCAAAACGTAAGAGTCGGAGAAACAACGGGCATGTCCATGACCGAGGACGCGGCTATACGTATAGATCTAAACTCTGCAGAGCGTGTACACCAGTACCCAACTCGGAATGGCACCCGACGGTAGCAAGTCGACCGAGCCCATCCTACCGAACGAACACCTAGGAGTTACGGTTCCATCCTGCATCCGGGTCTCGATGCGGTCCCCCGCAGAAGACCACCCCAGAACTGTGAAAATGCCCCCGTGTGGCCACACGGGAGTCGCACTGAGAGGGTGGACTCACTCCCACCTCTCCCCCACTGATACCCCGCTATCCTGCTGGCAGGTATGGTACCGCACTTGCTAGGGTCGAACGGCCCTATCCCCACTCTCGGCGAGGTGGTGTGTACGAAAGTCCCGTGTAACAGGCGACCCACTCGGTTTCAGACCGGGGCGAGCTCATATCCTCCAAGTCATCACGAAATCCCCAACACCTGTGCTCCTAAAACAGTGTACCCGCCATAGGCACCAAACTGGGCAACGTCCGAGAAGATGATCCCTGGCCCCCGATCCCAGATCGGGTTGTCTCGAGCTCACCCCCGCCAAAATATCCCAAAACACCTTCTCCTGCCGGTTTTCCCAACACACGCCAAGAAACTACCACAATAATCCCACACATGCATAGCAAGCTCAGCGTATCATCACGCATACATAGCATAGTAGTAGTAGGTCAATCAAGGACAAGTATGTAAAAGAGGCTATGCACGGTTTCATCATATTCATCTCTATGCATTAAATAAAGCACTAGCAGTTCTAAAATAGCCATGCCTAATGGGCATTCAAAGATGGTCGGGCGTGAACACCTGTGAGCAAGAAGTCGTCGTAGTTTCCGTAGTTGTACTCGATCTTCTGGCTCGTCTCCTCAGCTCCGAGAAATTCCTAGATTCGGAAATATAAATAAACAACGAGGGTCTATTTGCAAATAAACTCCAAAGAGAAGCATTAAAGAACCAAATAAATCCAAACTAGCTACAAGCAGCACTAGTTTAATTTAAGGAAATCAAAGTAATTAGTTTTTATATTAAAATAGTTTTAAGCTACTAGCTTTGTATACTAGAAAACAAATTAGGGAGAAGGGTTAGTTCAAGGTTGGGTTGCCGGTCAAAGGCTAAGGGCCTTGGTGATCGCACCAGCAAGGTGTTAGTGCAACAGATAGGTGCAACGAAACGGAAGCTCAGAGGTTCAAGAGAGAGGGGTAAGGCGAAACGAGTTAGGCAAGGCATTAACAGAACAAGGTGTGCGGTGGCAGCACCGAGAGAAGGAAAGGATCGACTCGTGGTCGATAAAAGGATGGTGACGTAGCAAGACGTGCTCGGGGGCACGGTGGAGCAAGTGCTAGCAATACGACGATACACATGGTGTAGTAACTAGGTTGCAACGCGGGGTTGCCGTGCTTTGAAACAGAGGCCTCTGCTCAAGGCACGACCGTCCATCACACGCGGCCTTCCGGGTTACTAACGCTGGGAATGTCGCGTGCTACACGGCTTGATGCAAGGCAAAGAGAGAGAGCGGGTATGCGGGTTGTGGCACAAGGCAGTGGAAGCGGTGCAAGCAAGGATGGCAGTGCGAACGCATCTTGGGGACGTCATCCCTGTCCGTGGCAAGCCAGTGGCTAGTTGCGGGGATCCGGCGTCCCAGACCCACAATAGCGCAGTGGCAGACATCGGCCACGAATTCTTCTCCAAGCACATGGGCAAAAGAGGTTCGGTTCAAGGGCAAGAGTGGATAAGGATAGGGTAGCAGCGAGCGTCTCGGAATTATGAAACCAACGCAAGTGGTTTCATAATTTTCGGAGCTCCGGATAATTAGTTATGAATTTTTAAAGGAAAAAGGATTTATAAAACATTTAGTAAATCATTTATAAAATCAGAAAATAATTTTATTAAAATAGTGCTGACGTCAGCATGACGTCAGCGATCAGTGAGTTAGTGGGCCGAGTTGGGCCCAAAGTGTTAGTAGCCCATTGGGCTGGCCCAGTTTGGCCCAAGGCCGAAAAAGTCTAGAAAACCACCCAGAACTAAACTCTGGTCCGGCCTGTTTAACTCTTGGGCTTCGCAGGCTTCGTGGGCTGAAGCCCAACCAGAGTTCATGCGAGGAAGTCCAGATGCGCCCCCTGAACTCCTCTAGGGTTCACTCAGCCCGGGATCTGAGATCCTCTGTGGCGCGGTGTGGCTGCGTTCATGTGGCTCACAGTGTGGCACCACTCAGGGCTCAAGAAAAAGAGGGCGCACTCCAGGTGTTTGACGGAATGCCCAGAAAGGGGGCGGCGGCGCGGCAAGGGTAGAGCGGCGGCTACGGTGAGGTTGTGACCGCGAGGCGGGCACATGCCGCGGCAGATTCCGACGGCGGGCGGCGCTCGCGCAGGCTCAGATGCCCCGACCGCGGCTTGGCTTGGCTCGGCGCAGCACAACGCGGCGAAAGGTGGAGCAACAGTGAGGAGCTGCGGTGACAGGCCGGGTCGCGTACGGCGGAGCAGCACATCGGGGTACGAGGAGGCGGAAGAGCACGGCGCGGCGGTGAAAGGGAAGGCCCGACGCGGCTCAACGGCGGTGCGCTCGCAACGAAGGCGTGCGCGGCGGCGAGGAACGCGGGTGCGCGTGGCAGAGCGACGGGAAACCGAGGCGGCGGTGCGGCAGTACCTGTAGAAGGCCGCGACGCGAGCCAAGCGGTAAGGCGGCGCGACAACTGCATGACGGCCAAGGCTCGAAGGCCCGAGCCCAGACAACTTGCAGCACCATGTGTGGCGTCGGAGGCAGTGCATCGCAGGGATACACACGGCGGGAGAAACGGGAGCAAACGCGGCGCGAAGGCCGGTGAACGCAGGCATGAACACGAGACCGAGCAGGGGAAAAGAAGAAGGCTTGGGGGTGTTCCGCTCACCGGCGGGCTCGTCGGAGGTGCGGCGGTGCAGGGAGTGCTTGACGCCGTGGCGAGGTGAAGCAGGCCGGCGTGAGACAACGGCGGCGAGGCAGGACGGCGACGCGGTGAGGATCGGAGCAGAGCAGGGGAAGCAGGGGTTGCGGTGCGTCGTGGTCCTCTGCACGGCTGCTCCGGCTCCTCGGCGTCGGCGATGCGTTCCCCTCCGGTCCTCCGGGCTTCCTCGGCGGTGACGGCCTCGCAGCAGCGTCGGCGTCGCAGCTCCCGCGGCGTGAGCGGCGTCGACGTCCCCGGCGTGTGCAGCGCCGGCTTCACGGGTCGACGCGACGGCGGCTCCGGGACGGCTTCAGCCTCCGCGGCGGACGCTCCTCTCCCTCTTCCCTTCTTCTCCTTCCTCTTGAGGTGCGCAGGGGCAAAATCCCCAAGGGCGGCGGCGGAACAGGGAGATGCCGGTGCGTGGGGATTTATAGGGTGGCGCCCTAGGGTTCGGTGGTGCGAGAGCGGGCGGCGGGGATCCTTGGCTTCCGCACCCAGGGGCACGCGGCGTGCATCCGGCGGCGAGGGCGAGCGCAGTGCGGGGGCGCGCCGGTCGCCATCGCCTCGCGTCAGCAGGAGGAAGAAAAGGGGACAGGGGTGGCGCTTACAGGCGGGGCCCACATGGCAGCGTCACGGCGGTGGTGGTAGGTGGTAAGCGGGCTGCGGTTTAAGACGGGCCGAAAGGCAAGGCGGGCCGGCGGTTGGTGCAGGCCGGCAGGGAAAGAAGGAGGTGGTCCGGTAGACTTTGACGGTTGGCTGGGCTGGAGGTGTGAGCGGGCCGGCGGAGTTGAGGGGTGACGAGTAGACCTCGTCTTTGGGTTTGGTGGGCTGGCTTGGCTGCAGGGTTGAGGGGCCCCTAGTGGACTTTGTCCGCTGGGTTGCGGCCCAAGATAGTTGTTAGAGCTACAAATAGGTTTTTGCAAAATAGTTTGAAGTATAAGTTTGAATTTGAATCACTTTCAAATTCAAACACCACACAATTTGAACTCCAAATAAAATCCAAGAAAATCCAAATCACAATTACACCTTAATTTGAAAATAATTTTATATGGTTTTATTTTATTTGGAATTTGAGTTGAGAGCTAGCAAATTGGGATAAAATTTGGGGGACACACATGTTAAAACAAAAAGTTTTAAAATTTTGCGAAAAATTCACTCATGGAAAACATCCAAATTTCAGGGATGTTACACGGGCAATATCTGCTATGCAGGCATCTTTGGCAGGAAGTTAATTCTCACTATAGTACTACACATGGTATTTCCATTGCTGTCCAGAAATTAATTCCTACCATTATTGTCGAGAAATTAATTCCTACCATACTAGTGTCTAATTTTAGCATTGCACAAAATTAATTCATGCCATACTACAACTACTATGTCTATATGTATTGTTAGCAAGAAATTAGTTCCTGCCACCTTGAAAAGGTTAAGGATTGGCGTCACTTGATTTGGTAAGTTTCTTTAGACACCAAAAGTTAAGGTGGTGAATAATTAGTTATCCTGATTTTCTAGGTGACTTCTGAGTGTACTTTAAGTCTTCCAACGTCTAACTTACAATGAGAATAAGATCGTGCCTTTATCCAGCTTAGCTATTGAAATATTTGTGGATGACATGAGAACAGAAGTTACCTGCCACATGACAGGCTCCCCATGGCTGGTGTGGTTGTCCCGTCAAACATATCCTTGGGCCTTAAGGGAGCATGCACGAATTCCACCTAGAAGAAGGTGTAGGTCTCACAATGATACGGCACTGGGGGGATATATTGTTAGTGTATATGTGTGTGGCCCATATAGCTTGTGTATAAAACCCAGCTAGGCTCATGTACAACTACTATATTACCCACCCATCTAGGGTTGGAGGAATACACTGAGAATCATTCTCTAGTATGGTATCAGATAGCCTAGGTCTTCCTCTCCTCCCTGCCTAGCCGCCGGCGCCGCCGTCTCCCCTTTCTTCCTCCCTCCCTCCCTCTTCCCACGTGCTGCGGCTGCAGCCCTACGCGCGGCCCTTCTCCTTTGGCCCACCAACTCCGCCCGCGGCCATAGCCGCCACTACTACCATGCGCGCGGGCGTGCTGGGTGCGGCTGCCACCGCGCGGCCCTCCTCCTCTGGCCCGCCGGCTCCCTGCTGTCACACCCGAATTTAAAGGTAAATTCGAATGCTCATATTATATGTGTACCAGGATCAAGTTTCACACATATAACGACTCAGTGATAACCAAAACACAATGCCATAACGTAAAGAGAGTATTAAACTTTATTACAGACCAAAATGTCTCATAAACGAACTAATATTTAACGAGTAGCCACGCAGCGGATGGGGTCAACACCACAGGCAGCTGACTGGTGACACGCCCGCCTAGAACTCGTCGAAGTCTCCAGGGAAATCTTCAAATCTCTCCAAATTTGAACAGCATCCAGATTGTGTCGTTGCAATAAAGTAAACAAGCGTGAGCACATGCCGTACTCAGCAAGCGGAAACATAACATAACATGCAAAGCTTTATAGTGGAGGCTGATGGTTAAAGCATTTAGCATTTTAGTTGGTCAAGTTTTATTAGCAACATAAATACTAGCAAGTGTAAGTTAATACCAAACCCACAATTAACATAAGAGAATAACAACATAAATAAAGATAGATACATCAAGTTAATCATTGACTTCCATAGATTAATCATGTGAGGGTCCAGGCCGCTCTTGACCGTGAGCACGGCTAATCGATTTTACACTCTGCAGAGGTTGTACACTTTCACCACAAGTCGCGTAAAAGTTCTAGGAACTTTAAACCCAACCACGCGATACCGGCCAAGCATCATACCACACTGCCTAGGTGTGATTGCATAGGGACGCTACGAGGCCTTTACAAAGTTTCCCCAGTGTGAAGCAACCCGCGAAGGTTCCAAGCTGCCGCAAAGCATAAAGTCCCCTAGTAGGACCGTGTCTTAGCAAAGCACACTCCCTACTAGAGCGAGTCTATACCTCAACTAACGCTTCCCCTTGCCCTTATCAGGTAAGGTCACACCAACACTAGAGTCACTAATTAATTAGCCAAGGCAGAGCCATGTACCCTTGTGGTTGCACTGTTTTCCTGGGTGGTCGCTCCATGTTCCAATTAACAAGGTGATCTTGTATTAATGAAGGTATAGTATAAATAAATCAAGTTTCATAAAGTTTCATTAATACCATCCACCAAGTTAAGCATAGCGTGAGCTACCCAACAATAAAAGTAAATACCCATGTTGTTCAAGGTATAGGGGAAAAAATAATCTAGTCATGTCCTTAAAAAGGGTCCCATCAATTTAATGAAGGCAAAAGTAAGAACAGTGACTTAAATGCATGTTGTATAGGTAAACGGGTATGCATCAAGGTAGACTTGCCTTCAATAGATCCTTGTTGCTGTTCAGACACTTGAGCTTCTTGGTCTTCAAATCCTTCAGCCCAAACGTTCTCTACGCATCACATCAAGTACATACAAGCAAACAATGGAATAAAATAAGAAACAATCACCAAACAGTAAGATCAAAGCAAAACAGGGGTGAAAAGCTATTCTACTCTTCGATACGATCGTTTGGACATAAAGAACGTGAAAAACAGAGTTAAAACGGAGAAGATATGGCTAGAAGAAGATACAAGGGCATAACTGTGAAGATTCTAAGGTTCCAGGGGTCTATTTGCAAGAAACCGAGGGCTATTACGTAAAAGAACTTGAAAACAGAAGGGCTTGACTGAAAACTTAAAGGTTTGGACCTCGGGTGCTAATTTTAGAAAAGCCAGGGGTTAAAACAAAAGGAAAAGGACCGATCTGTAAGGGTATTTGACTGGTGGGAGGACCGGCTTGAAATTTTGAAAAGCTCAGGGTTGTTTTTGCAAAATTGCACAGTCAACCGAGGAGATAGACTTGTTGACCATTATGTTGACTTGAGCTGGATCGATCTCGGCAGTTGGATCTGATCTGGACGGCTGAGGGGCTGCGCGCGCGAAGGGCGGCGGCGTGACCGGCGGCGAGCGGCGGCGCAGGAGCTTAACTCCGGCGAGGTCAAGCTAAAACGACCTAGGGTGCTCTTCTGGCATCGGGATCTGGCCGGGAGGACTGCTGGCGCGACGGCGAGCATGACTAGGGCACCAGGGAGATGAGACGGCGTACGACGACGGCGAGCAACGGGCGGCGGCGGAACTTCAACTCCGGCGAGCTCGCGATGACGCTACAGGGCTCCTGGACGCAAACAAACGGCACCCTTGGGTTCCTCACCTCCTTGCAGAGCTTCTGGGGTGCTTCTCATCGACAGAACAGCAGCGGGATGGCGGATTGGCTTGCGGCGGCGGCTAGGGTTTCAGCGGGGACTCAAAGGCGGCGACGGGTTCGTCTTGGGGAGGAGCGGTGGGGGTCCGGTGCTTATAAAGGGGCGGCGGGGTCCTGGCGTGAGGCGCACAGCCACTCAGAGACGGCGGCATCCAGGTCTCCAGCTCGAACACGGCGGCGGCTGAAGACGAGTCCGGGGCAGTGACGGGAGGTGAGGGATGACAAGATGGGCCCACGTGTCGGTGACTGAAGGCGGAGTGGAGCTGGCGGGGGGGTGGGGGTTCACGGGCCGGCGCTAGGCCACTTCTGCTGGGCCTGGAGCAAACGACGGATGCCAGAAGGATTCGGGGGGCATGGATGGACTTCCAAGACTTGGGCCGAAACTCGAAACAGGCCGGATAGGAAGGAGAGATAGAGGGTTAAAAGGAAATGGGCTTTTGAATTTTTTTTAAAACCACTCAAACTTATGAATTCAAACTCAAATTTGAATTCAACAAAACAAAAACAATGCTCCAGCATGTATGCAACATTAAACTCTTATATTTATTTATTTAGTTTTCAAAAATATATTTAAATGCCTAAAAATTCACACACACCTTATGATCCTTAATATCAAAACATTGTTTCTAGACAAATTTTATTGAAATTAAATTTTTGTAAAATTAGGTTGTTACACCTGCCCTGGTCTGCGGCTGCTCATGCCGGTGACTGGGCCGTGGGGCTCCCTTCCCTCCCCTGCAAGGACACCGGCCGCCCGCCGCTGCTGCCCTTCACGTAGGCGGGGGCGCAGGTGCGGGGGACCACTCCACCGCCGCAGCCGCTACCATCCGCGCAGGCAGGCTGGGCACGACTGCAGGGGGCCCTACCACCACTGCTGCCAGCACTGGTTCTTCACCCGCGGCCGCAGGCATTGGTGACACCGTTTTTTTGGAAAAACAGGGTCAAAAAGGATAAGGAGAAACAACCGAGTGCAATCGGCCGATCGAAGGAGGAACAGAGCAATGAACGAGATCTGCCGATGGTCAGAAGAGTTCAGCCCTGACAGTGGGCCAGCAGGTCAGAGCAATCGGCCGATGGCAAACCAGAGGATCGGCCGATGGGCATAAAGAAGGGGGTATTCAAAGAAATACGCCAGATGGAAAGCACGATGGAGGCGCGTCAGTTCACGATTGACAACGGGTCAAGAGTCAGTTTTTAGAAGGTCTTTGACTCCTGCGAGAGTCCTTTTCTATTATTAGTAGTTTTTGTCTTTAGATGCAAGTAAATAGTGCCGTAATCGGCTAGGAGTCGGGTTGTCCTCAGGACATAAATAGCGACCCTGCGTGGTCGAAAAAAAGTGTACACACTAATATCAAACAAACCGCCTTCGGGCAAACCCTTTACTTTTACTGCATCTACTTTACAGCATCTACCTTTACAGCATCTACTTTTCGGCGACTTCACCATTGCATTTTTCTCTTTTCTACAACGCCGTACTTCGAGTTCGTTGGGCTGCATCAACTGATCTCCGGCAAGCTTGTGAGTACCGTTTTACCGAATAATCCTAGGCTTTAACCTCCGGGCGCATCGCTGAGGTTTCGTCTAGTTCTTTATTCACCCCTTACCGATATTAGCTAGATCTACAAGTTTTCGTACCAAATTCTTGTAGTTTTTAGCTATTATCTTTACCCTTCCGCTCGATCTGGATCCTATCGGCTCATACCACCGCAGCCGATTCCGACCTACTCGAGCGCTGACGTCACGATCGGCCGATCCAGCCGATTGTACCCGCGCTTCGGTCGCCCTCGAGCCGGCCGATCCCGCTTTATCTGTATCGGCCGATTGGCTGGTACACGTGTCGCTGCAAGGCCATCGGTTCTCTAGCCGATCCTTAATATTTTCCATTGTCAATCAACAGGTCAGATTGGCTGGCACGCCTCGCTACAGACCGGGGAGTCACATGTGTCGCGCACGGAGGTGACGTCCTATTTTCGCGTCAACACACTTTTGGCACGCCCGGTGGGACACGAAAAAAGTCAACAATGACGAAGCCTACGAAGACTGGTCCTTCTGAAGTCGATCCGGACAACGTTCAACCCATCACCAAGGATCAGCTGAAAGATTCAGACAAAGCTGAGTTAGAGGCTCACATGAAGCATTATGAAGAGCTTTGTCTGACATCATACGGTCAGACTAAAAGTGGAGTCTTCAAGAAGAATCCACTGCCAACGCCTAAACAAGTCACCTTTTCAGCTGATCCTGAAGGGCTTCAAGACATGATGACCAAAGCCATGCATCAAACAATGATTGATCAATCCAAGGTATTCGCAAATACTATTCAGAATGCCATAATTGATGCACTCAAGCAAGGAGCAGAGGCAGGATATCTGGGACCTGCATACTTTCAACCAAGGCGTACTCCTCCTGTGTTCCAGCAAGGCCAATCGGCTATACCGCCGATTGATGACCCAACAGTAAAAGCTACACCATCTCCACAAGCTGCCACCAGTTCTTCATCGGACTCTCAGCCGATTCAGAATCAGAGTGGAGATGGTAAAGATAAAGATCCTGCTGTCACAACACCAGTGCAATCTGTTGTCCAGGATCAAGTGCTTCCAGTGCAAAATCAACATAAATATCCTGCGATGAGAGATCAAGATGGGAAGCTTGCAGGATGGGATTTACCTCGTGATCACTTTGAGACTAACATCTCAAATTTCTTTGAGCCTGTGCCTGAGGAAGTCCCAGAAGTAAAATACCCACAGTCTTACCAAGCTACATTTGGAGGTACTCTAGGGACTGTGCACATGAATGGGGAAGGAGTGGTGTTTGTCTACTTCAATCATGGGAGCAAGAACTTTGAAAAAGTCAAGATCAGCCCAGCTCATGCTCACATGGTCATACCGACAGAGAAAAGACCTCCTATTCCACCTCAGAGGCCAAATCCCACTCCACCTCAGAGATCGGCTCAGCAACCAACGCTCGGGATGCCCATACAGACAGCCCCGCCTCAACAGTCAACGACAGTGCAGGCTGTCTTAACCCCAGCTAATACGGTGGCTCATACAAGATCTTCACCTCAACAGCCGATCGACCATGGAGCAGCAGGGCAGCCAGTGTTTCCACAAGTGGATTCAGCGCAATTGCTGCAAACACTTCTAAATCAATTGGCTATTTCAAACCAGTTGAATACGCAGCAACCAGCCCCATCGGCTAGTCAGCTGATTAAACAGGCTACACCTATTATAGGTCATTCAGACACTCAAGGTTCTACTGAGGCAAGGACAGTTCCAGATCCAAGGACAAGAATCTTAGAAGAATGACCTCCAGAAACTCCAGCTGAGATACAAGCAATTGAGCAAGTGGCTACAGAGTTGAAATCTCATGTGAAGCAGGAGTTGATCGACCACTTCTCGGAGATGCTATCGAAGCAATATGGGATAAAACCCAAGCAGCAGTCCTGCATGTACATGACACCGTATCCCTCTGGCTATGATCAGATACCGTTCCCTCCAAGGTTCAAAGTACCAGACTTCACCAAGTTCTCTGGACAAGATGAAACATCCACTATGGAGCACATCACTCGGTTTATCATCCAATGTGGAGAAGCAGGGAATGTTGATGCACTCAGAATACGGTTGTTCTCTTCATCTCTGTCAGGGCCGGCATTCTCATGGTTTACATCACTGCCAGCTAACTCCATCATCAAGTGGTCCAATCTGGAATAGCAGTTCCATAATTACTTCTTCTCTGGCATCAATGAGATGAAGATCACTGATCTGACCAGACTCAAGCAAAGGAACGATGAAACAGTAGCTGGATTCGTTCAAAGATTCAGAGAGGTCAGAAATAAGTGCTATAGTCTGAACTTGGGAGACAAGCAACTAGCTGAGTTGGCTTTCCAAGGTCTCTTGCCGACCGTAAGGGAGAAATATGCATCACATGACTTTGAAAGCCTCAGCCAGTTGGTCAGCCGGATGAGTCAAGAAACTGCAAAGTCCTATGAGCCTAGAAGGAACTTTCAGAAGAAGGTGTCGTATATGGACTACTTTGACTCAGAAGATGAGGACAACATGATAGGGCTCGCAGAGTGGGTCAAAGGCAAGAAGACAATGTTCTGTCCCTTTGGCAAGAAAGAGCCAGAGAAATTCGGCTTTGATATCACTAAGGCTGATAAGATATTTGATCTGTTGCTTTAGCAAGGGCAGATTAAACTCTCCCAGTTCCATACCATACCATCTGCAGAAGAGCTGAAGAGGATGAAGTATTGCAAGTGGCACAATGCAACATCACACGATACCAATGATTGCAAGATCTTCAGACAATAGATCCAATCAGCTATTGAGTGAGGGAGGCTTAAATTTGAAACTCCTACCAAAGCTGAAAAGTCGATGAAGATTGATCAGCACCCCTTCCCAGCTAATACAGTTGAAGTGTCTAGCAAAGACACATCACGAGTTAAGTTGCTGACATCTGATTCGGCTCAAAATAAAGGAGCTGTCGATCCCAAAGTACAAGTAACCGCTGCCGATGTCAAAGGAAAAGGGTTACTACTTGGAGAAGGAGAATCAAAGCCATGCCGACCCGTCACGTCACAAATGTTGATCAACAAGTTCCAGCGCCGACAAGAGAAGGCAAAGGAAAGAGAGGAGTGGGCACGGCGTAATGAAGGATATTGGAGATGTCCGTTCTTCAAGTACTGTTGGGAAGAAGGAATCAAGCTGCCGACGGCAGGAAACTGTCCAGAGTGCAACGAGGCTTACAATAATGGCAACTCATCCAAAAGGGTTTGCTTTGATGACAGAAGACCTGCAGCCAAGGATCACCGTGGATTCAACAATCAACGAATCTCGGTTCACGATCGGCTAGGGGGCAAAGCCAGCGTCCACGATCGGCTGGGGTGCAAAGCCAACGTCCACTATCGGCTGGGGGGCAAGGCTAGCATTCATGATCGGCTGGGAGGCCGAGTCAATGAAGAGTCAAACGATCGGCTAGAAGAGATGGCCGATTCTCTGGTCCCTGACGAGGACATCATGTGCCGAGCTCCTGAACGTCGACGCACATTGCAACTGGATGATGAAGGGTCAAGCCAAACACGTAAGAAGCCCAATCCACAATGGTGTCCAGATGGCTTGACTAAGTCCCAGAAGAGAAGAGTCCAGCACCTACGTCAGCTAGAACAGCATGAAGAAGTAGAGAGACTTGTGCTGGACAAGAAGAAGGTTCGGTCTAAAGTTTGGCGCCCAAAGCCTAAGGCCGATGGTGAGGAAGATGACAAACCCCGAGCTGATATAAACATGGTTGTCTTCCTACCAAAAGAGTTCATGGCTCCAATTGATTTGGATCTGTCCGATGAAGAACTTGGCATGACTCAACTAACACTGGAACCTAGGCAAGCCATCTTTAAGAAACCAGAAGATGAGAAAAGACAACACTTGAAGGCCTTGTTTCTCAAAGGATTTGTCAATGGCAAGCCAGTCACCAGGATGCTCGTAGATGGAGGAGCAGCAGTTAACCTAATGCCGTACACCGTGCTGCGCAAGATTGGGAAATCTGATGAAGATTTAACCCAAACCGACATGATGTTGGTGGACTTCGAAGGCAACGTCTCTCCAGCTCAAGGAGCAATTTGCGTGGAGCTCACCATCGGCAGTAAGACCCTTCCAACCGCTTTCTTTGTCATTAAAGGGAGGGGATCTTATAATCTACTGCTGGGTCGAGATTGGATACATGCCAATTGTTGCATACCATCTACAATGCATCAATGCATCATCCAATGGATTGGAGATTCAGTGGAGGTGGTGCAAGGAGAAACCTCCTTGACAGTAGCAGCTACAGAAGCACAAGGATGGACTTATGATCAAGTGAGCTGCATATCTAGAAAAGCCTGGGATACCAAATATCTCAGAGTGTCCGATTTTGGACTAAAGCCGGTTCAAGCAGTCGGCTCTGATGACAAGATTTAATGGATCAATTCATTGAAGATGAAGGAAAGCTCGGGCTTGGGTTCACAACGGCTGATGAATTAGAAAAGATAGATCTTGGAGATGGAATCAAACCAAGGCCGACATACATCAGTGCCAAGCTAGAAGCAGATTACCAAAAAGAATTGATCGCATTATTGAAAGAATTCAAGGATTGCTTTGCTTGGGAGTATTATGAGATGCCTGGCTTAGACCGATCCATTGTTGAGCATCGATTGCCCATTAAACCAGGATATCGACCATTTCAACAGCATCCAAGGTAGTGTAATCCGAAGATTTATCCTGATATAAAAGCTGAGATAACAAAGTTACTCGAAGCTGGTTTTATTCGGCAATGTCGATGTGCCAAGTGGATCTCTAATATAGTCCCTGTCTACAAGAAAAATGGCAAACTACGTGTGTGTGTTGATTTCAGGGACTTGAACAAAGCAATGCCGATGGATGGATATCCAATGCCAGTAGCCAATGCACTAGTAAATGCTGCTGTAGGGCACAGAGTCATCAGCTTCATGGATGGTAATGCTGGATACAATCAAATATTCATGGCCATAGAAGACATTGCAAAGACTGCTTTCAGGTGCCCGGGCCACGTCGGATTATATGAGTGGATTGTCATGACCTTTGGGTTGAAGAATGCTGGCGCCACATATCAAAGAGCCATGAATTACATATTCCATGAACTCATCGGCAAGATAGTAGAAATCTACATTGATGATGTAGTTGTCAAGTCAAAGGGCTACAAGGAACACTTGGCAGACCTACGAAGAACGCTGGAATGCACAAGGAAACATGGTTTAAAAATGAACCCCAACAAATGTGCTTTTGGTGTTTCAGCTGGCCAATTGTTGGGTTTCTTAATACACGAGAGAGGAATCGAAGTAGGCCAGAAATCAATCAGCGCAATTGACAATATAAAAGCGCCATCAAACAAGAATGAGCTCCAGTCATTAATTGGCAAGATCAATTTCATCAGAAGGTTTATATCTAACCTGTCGGAAAGGATTCAACCATTTACACCTCTACTGAAGCTCAAGGCCGATCAGAAATTCGTATGGGGAGAAGAACAACAAAAGGCTTTAGATAATGTTAAGCATTATCTGAAATCTCCTCCTGTCTTAATGCCTCCTCAAGATAAAAAGCCGTTCAAATTATACTTATCGGCTAATGAGCAGGCTATTGGATCGGCCCTCGTGCAAGAGTTTGAAGGAAAAGAGCGAGTGATATATTTTGTGAGCAGAAGACTCTTGGATGCAGAAACGAGATATTCGGCGGTAGAGAGACTGTGCTTGTGCTTATACTTCTCATGCACAAAGTTGAGGCCCTACCTATTAACTGCCGAATGCACTGTGGTGTGCAAGGATGATGTGGTCAAATATATGTTGTCATTACCAATCTTGAAAGGCAGGATCGGAAAATGGATCTTAGCTTTGTCAGAATTTGATTTGACCTATCAATCAGCCAAAGCAATCAAAGGGCAAGTAATGGCCGATTTGGTAACTTCGCATTGTGGACTTGAAGTTGCAGTTGTAGAACCTATTCCATGGACTATGTTCTTTGATGGATCATCATGTGGAGTAGGAGCTAGGATCGGAATCGTCCTCATCTCACCTCAAGGAGCAAATTATGAATTTTCCATCCCAATTGAGAAGACTTCGACAAACAATCAAGCTGAGTACCAGGCAGTGTTAAAAGGGATAAAGCTACTACGAGAAGTCAATGCTGAAGTTGTTGAGATATTTGGAGATTCTCAACTCGTGATAAATCAGTTGGCAGGGGAATATGAATGCAAAGATGACATATTGAGGGTTTATCATGAAGAATGTCTTCAGCTACTCCGAGAATTCAAGATAGTAAAACTTGAACATATCCCTAAGTGTCATAATAGTGAAGCTAATCGGCTGGCCCAAGGGGCATCAGGATATCAGCCGATTCTGACTATGGAATTATCAGCTGAAGATTGGAGGAAAGAAATAAGAAATTATCTGAAAGATCCATCCAAGAAGGTTGACAAACAACTGAGGTACAAGGCCATTAAGTATGTTCTGCTGGAAGATGAGCTGTATTATCGTACCATCGATGGAGTTCTGCTCAAATGTCTCGGAGAAGAAGAAGCTAAAATTTTAATGGGAGAGATTCACGAGGGAGTCTGTGGAGCTCATCAATCAGCGTTCAAGATGAAGTGGATGATCAGAAACAATAATTACTATTGGCCAACGATATTGGAAGATTGCTTCAAGTATTACAAAGGATGCCAAGAGTGTCAGAAGTTTGGAAGCATTCAAAGGGTTCCGGCATCAGCAATGAACCCGATAATCAAACCATGTCCGTTCAGAGGTTGGGCAATTGATTTGATCGGACAGATATATCCACCATCAAGCAAAGGTCATAAATTCGTGCTGGTGGCTACGGATTATTTCACAAAGTGGGTTGAAGCCATCCCAATCAAGACTGTAACAACAAGCAATATGATTGATTTTGTCAATGAGCATATTGTCTATCGGTTTGGTATACCTCAAACTATTACAACCGATCAAGGAAGTCAATTCACCTCAGGGGAGTTCGAAGAATATGCAAATTCTTTGGGGATCAAACTATTAAACTCATCTCCCTATTATGCTCAAGCGAATGGACAGGCAGAGGCAGCAAACAAGGGCATCATCAAATTGATCAAACGCAAGATTGATGAAAGTCCTAAGCGATGGCATACGGTCCTTAATGAAGCATTATGGGCATACAAGATGGCATGCCACGGAGCGACCAAGGTATCACCATATCAACTGGTGTATGGTCATGATGCTGTACTACCTTGGGAACTGAGAGCCGGATCCAGGAGAACTTCTTTACAAGACCAGCTATCGGCCGATGATTATTCAGCTATGATGAAGGAGAAATTAGAAGATCTTGCTGGTAATCGGCTGAGAGCTTTGGAGAGTATTGAAAAGAACAAAAGAAGGATAGCCAGGTGGTATGACAAGAAGGTCAAAGTTAAAGAATTTGCCGAAGGGGATCTGGTTTGGAAGCTCATATTACCAATCGGATCTAGGGATCCTAAATATGGGAAGTGATCACCTAATCGGGAAGGGCCATATCGGATCAGCCAATGCGTACCTGGAAATGCATATATTCTAGAAACATTGGAAGGAGAGAAGTTTGCCAGAGCATTGAACGGGAAATATTTGAAGAAGTACTATCCAAGCATATGGGTAGATGCTTAGTCTAATCAGAGCCTAAAAGCGGCCGATTCGAGACTCAAGTTATAGCCGATTGTGAGTAAAGTCGTCTTTAATAGCAAAAAGCCGAATCATCGAAGCATGTTCGGTTTCAGGTTATGGCCGATGTACAAATCGCCCTTAGAACAAAAAAAAAAATTCTCTCATCTTCAATTACAATGATGACATTACAATGCAGATCTGAAAGTATACATTGGGAGGACAAACTTGAACAATTCATTACAGATCGATTACATTGGTCTTCACTGGACAAGTGATGGGGACGAAGAAAGAGAAAAACAAAAAAGAATAGATTTGACGAAGATGAATCACCAGATGCGGTAACTCTCCCCGTCAAATTTGTTGGGAAAGAAGACATAGGGTTGTTCTTCTTTCCGCAATGCCCAGGGGCAACCTCCACCCTCCTCCACCAGCTGATGCACCTAAGTTGCATCACAAGGATTCTTCTAGCTGTTGGACCTCCTGGCTTCACAAAAGGAGACTAGAGAGAGGAGCATTTTCTAGGCTATTTCACAAGAATTCTTTTAGCCATCTTGAGTCAGAGAAGAAGAAAGGAACCGAAAAACAAGAGCCTAAAGCTCCCTGGACCTATATCTCGAGCCATGGATGAAAGGAAAGGTGTGGTCTCCATAGGGGTATGAGGATGGCTATTTATAGCCGGAGCACCAGAAGAGATAAGGATGAAGAAGCCGAAAAAGACGGAAACCGAAGATGCCAGATCCGGTGAAAAGGGAGACAGATAACCCGTGAATGACTCAGTTTCCAAAGGATGACCAATTCAGAGAAATCACCCCAAGTAAAGGATGACTCGTACACACTTAAACAAGGGGAAGCTCCTCTATCACGTCCACAAACTGCAGAGCATAGTTCACAGAAATCTTCTGCCCAAAATTACAGACATAGTTTACTAGCTCACTAGCAGTACTCAGAAGGAATGCTATTTTGAGCTAGAGTCTGTCAATGGCCAGTAAGGATCATCGGCGCTCGCATAATCTTCCAGGGGAAGATGCCTCTCATACCAATAAGACTAAAAGAGTTAACATCTACATCAGGAAGAACCCAAGGTCAATACAAAGAACCTACGGGTAAAACAATGAGTCTTATAGGGAAGGGGAACGAGAAATGCCAAAGAATCACATGGTGAACAATCCCAGGAAAAGGCAGGTGGAAAGGACAAGACATATCAATGGAGATTGATCAGGTCGATCACGGGGAGATTTGACTATTATTCAAAAGATATCAGGCAAATTTCGGAGCAAAAGGATTATTTACTCCGAAACTGGGGGGCATGTGTTGACACCGTTTTTTTGGAAAAACAGGGTCAAAAAGGATAAGGAGAAACAACCGAGTGCAATCGGCCGATCGAAGGAGGAACAGAGCAATCAACGAGATCCGCCGATGGTCAGAAGAGTTCAGCCCTGACAGTGGGCCAGCAGGTCAGAGCGATCGGCCGATGGCAAACCAGAGGATCGGCCGATGGGCATAAAGAAGGGGGTATTCAAAGAAATACGCCAGATGGAAAGCACGGTGGAGGCGGGTCAGTCCACGATTGACAACGGGTCAAGAGTCAGTTTTTAGAAGGTCTTTGACTCCTGCGAGAGTCCTTTTCTATTATTAGTAGTTTTTGTCTTTAGATGCAAGTAAACAGTGCCGTAATCGGCTAGGAGTCAGGTTGTCCTCAGGACATAAATAGCGACCCTGCGTGGTCAGAAAAAAGTGTACACACCAATATCAAACAAACCGCCTCCGGGCAAACCCTTTACTTTTACTGCATCTACTTTACAGCATCTACTTTTCGGCCACTTCGCCATTGCGTTTTTCTCTTTTCTACAATGCCGTACTTCGAGTTCGTCGGGCTGCATCAACTGATCTTCGGCAAGCTTGTGAGTACCGTTTTACCGAATAATCCTAGGCTTTAACCTCCGGGCGCATCGCTGAGGTTTCGTCTAGTTCTTTATTCACCCCTTACCGATATTAGCTGGATCTACAAGTTTTCGTACCAAATTCTTGTAGTTTTTAGCTATTATCTTTACCCTTCCGCTCGATCTAGATCCTATCGGCTCATACCACCGCAGCCGATTCCGACCTACTCGAGCGTTGACGTCACGATCGGCCCATCCAGCCGATCGTACCTGCGCTTCGGTCGCCCTCGAGCCGGCCGATCCCGCTTTATCTGTATCGGCCGATTGGCTGGTACATGTGTCGCTGCAAGGCCATAGGTTCTCTAGCCGATCCTTAATATTTTCCATTGTCAATCAACAGGTCAGATTGGCTGGCACGCCTCACTACAGACCGGGGAGTCACGTGTGTCGCGCGCGGAGGTGACGTC
Organism: Cenchrus fungigraminus; assembly: GCA_036936925.1. Lineage (NCBI taxonomy): Eukaryota > Viridiplantae > Streptophyta > Magnoliopsida > Poales > Poaceae > Cenchrus > Cenchrus fungigraminus. The sequence continues at coordinate 126,641,910 of CM072773.1, forward strand.
CTATTTTCGCGTCAACAGGCATGAGGGCTTTCTGTAAGCCTTCCTCGGGGCATTCCCACCGCCCCTCCTTGCTCCTCTCCATGCCGATGGAGCTAACCTGCATCCCCCTCGCGGCCGCCCTGACCGAGGCCCAGGCTGCGCGCGTTGTGGTCGTGGGCGCACAGCCCTTTGTCGCGCCTCCTCTCCTGGCGGCCCTCGTCATGCCGCCCGCCGTCGGCATCGCTGGGCACATCGCGGGCGTGGAAGCCCCCTCCGCTCCACCCGCGGGCGCTGCTGCCCAACCTCCTCCTTATCCGACCGGTGCCTCCTCCGCCGCCATTGCTGCCCCTCGTGCGGGCACACCTGGGCCCTCTGACACTCTTTCCAGGGGGATTCGTCGCCATGGACACCGCCGCGTCTGCTGCTGCTCCAAGCGCCTTCTCCTCTATCGTCACCGCCGCGTCCTCACCGCCAAGTCTGAGGCTTCAGCGGCCCACGAGCGGGTCTGCGCGATTGCCCTTGCTTGGGCGTGCGAGCACGCGGTGACCGATGCTTTTGCTCGCTAGGTCGACGAGGCGGAATGCTCGATTCTCGCTACCTCCGACCAGTAGCATGTTGCCTCCGGTGCCCATCCTACCTCCGGCGCCCATCCTCTCTCCGGCATCCCTGCTCCGTTCGCTACCACCTCTTCTCACCTCGCGGCTACTACTTCTTCCCCTAGGTCGTGCGGGGGTGGTGGAGGTCGCGGTGGGCATCGTCAGCGCACGTCTGCACTTCCTCCTACTTTTGCCGGTGTGACCTGGCTATTCTTAAGTGACCCATGGTCCGGGCGCATCTCGATGTGGCCGTCTCAGACCCCAGGGGGGATCCTTTCCCTCAGGCCATGTTCGCTGGTGCAGATCCCTTCATGCCATCCTGGATTCCACCCACTCAGCCCAGCCAGCCTCTGACCTATCCTGGGGGCTTGGATCCGGCCACTCTGGCGCAGGCCTTCAACACCATGGGGGTGACACCACCTATCCGCACTGAGTGGATCGCCGACTCGGGTGCCTTCTACCACGCCACTCTAGATGCTAGCGTCCTCTCTTCTATCCGACCCCCACATCCTTCTTATCTATCTTCGATCATGGTTGGTGATGGGTCTTGTGACGCCCTAGGTTTTTAATTAGCATAATTAGTGCTAATGACCGAATCAACCGAGTCAAACACTGTTGACGTTAGTCAAACCCTGGTCAACCTAGGTCATCACCTCTAAAACCTCGCCAAACAATCACTAATGACCCTCTTAATCAAGTCCACACACCCTTGTGGTCAAACCCTAGTCAACCCTTGGTCAAAACCCCGGTCAAACCCCTATGTCTTTGAACTTCCTCCAGAACTTTTGCCGCGTTCTCCAAATTTCACCTAAACACTTCAAAATCTCCCAATATAAAAGTTGTCCAGTTTTTCGAGGGACACAACTTTGCTTTTGGGTGGCATTTCAAATTTTGAGTGTAAAAGGGTGAAAAACTTGGTCAACTGCAGTAAACACTGTTCATCAGCGCCATGAAAAACAGGAACTTTGCCTGCCGTTCCTGCTCAAACCAGTGAGTAAAACATAGGCCAGCCTTTGTGAAAGTTGTAGAGGGGTCGTAGATCTACAACTTTGCTATTTACACTGCAATACACTTCAGTTCAAAATTTTGGAGATACTCGCAGTCAAACAGGGGCAGACGAAATTGAATCGGGCGACGTCGCGCCGCGCTCCCGCGCTGGGCGCGCCCCCGCGCGCGCGCACACCACCGCGTGGCATCCAGGACGCCTCGGCGTCCGGGTCCCCCACGCCGGGCCGCGCGTCCCGAGGCGTGCATGCCGAGGCCACACGCGCCCCGAGCGACCTTGGCACCCGTGCCGCCGCGTGTCGACCACACCAGCGCCGCGCCGAGCCCCGCCGTGCCATCCGCCGGCCGGTCCCCCTTCGCGCGCGTGCCAACCGCGGCCGGACCCCCTCTAGCCATCCTCCTTGCTTTTAGGCGACATCTTGGAGCGCCCCGCGCCTATAAAAGGAGCCCTGCCGTGGCCCTCGCGCGTGCGAGCACCTTCTCGCCGTCTCCCGTGCTCCGTCGTGACACCATGGCCGCCGCCGTCACGGAGCTCCCTTCCTTCCCCGCAATCACGGCTGCCCAAGCACTCGAACCTCTCCCCTAGGAGCTGTAACACCTCCCCGTGCCGCGTATTGTCCCGGCCGCGCCGCAGCCTCACCGGAGCAGGCGCTCCTGCGGCCGCTGCCACCCTGCTTCGTCGGCTGAGCTCGCCGCCGGCCTCCCGACCTTCAACTCCGGCTCAAATCGACCCCTAGCGGACCCTAGCTCCTCCCCACACTCTTCCCCGGCCGACCCCGCCGCCGGATTTCGGCCGCCCGCGCCGCCGGCCATGGCCAAGGGCCACATTGCAAGGTCAGCAACCTTTCTAGGGTCTTAGATGCAAAGCAAGGGTATATCCGTAAGGCTTCCAAAACTTCCAGGGACCTAATCGAGAAACTGAATCTTCAATAGTATAGCAGTTTTTCTGAATCTTGGAAAATTCGTAGAAAATCATCGAAAACTCACAAAAATGCAAACTCAATTTTGTTGGATTCCTTGTGAGAAGTACTACAACTTTTGTAAAGGATGATCATAGTTTTTCCTGATAATTTTTGCATGAAAAATAGGAGACTGTAAAACCTAGATCTGTTGTATCTCAAAATCTACAAGAGCTCTGTAGCTGAATTTTGGATATGTTCTGTTTTATGCCATGACTAGCTTCTGTACCAAAACTTGCACAAAGTTATGCTGTAGATCGTTTATTATTAATTGTTTTGTATTTATGCTGAATCTGTCTAAATGATTTTTGAGCTAAAAATAAAAATGTTTTTGTGTTCAACTTCTGGATATCAACTTTTTATGCATAAACCCACCTCTGGTGAATTAATTATGATTTTATAATTGTCAGAACTATTTATTATTGAAATATGCTTGATTTTTTTGTAATTGCATAACTCAAGATCTAGGGTAGCTCTAGGTCTATATGTTCCATGTCTAGCTTATTTTTGGACCAGAGGCCATGTGTGAGAAAGTTATAATCATTTTGATGTGTATTTATTTTTATATGCATTTATCTTGCTTTAGTAGCTAGCTTTTGTTATTTTTGGTATATTTAATTTCATAGCTCTCCTAAGTGTACATGTGTGTGCAGTGACTTTGTATAGGTTTGTAGTGCTTCATAAACACTTCCACTGAATTTTATTAATTTATTTTGTGAATAAAAGCAATGGTAGCCTTTTTAAGCTTAATATTAAAGTTAAATGGGAAAATCACCACATCCACACTAAATGACCCTATGTATGTGATGTTAATCTTGCTAAGAAGCTAAGTGTCACACCCTTGCTGTTTTGTGAATTTAAATTAATTTATTTACATAAATATGTACACAGTCACTATCAAATAGAATAATTAATAAAGAACCGCATATTGTTCCTTTATTGGAAGAGCATGCTGAATGTATTCTTATCTAGGTGAAGGTGGTCAACCATGCACCCCATGGTTGTCATTTGTTGTTTGTAATTAATTAAATTAAAAACCATCAATTAAATCTTGCATTTGCATCCTCGTGTAGATCTTCCCGACGGTAGATATACGCTCGTGCCGGAAGGAGGAGACGAAGGAGCTGACGGTGAGCTACAGCACGTGGACGTAGCTCAAGACCTGGACCAAAGTCCAGAAGGGCCCAAGGCCAACCTTGCCAGCGAAGGCAAGCCCCGGATCATTAACCCCTCTTTTAAAATTATGCAATTATGTTTGATATGATTGTACATTTACGTTTCAGGAGTTGAATTGAAACCCTAGATGCATGATCCCTAGGTACCTATACCTTTTACTAGTATGTTAGGTCGATAGCTGCTATGCTATAGGACCGGTACAAGTCGAGTGATGTTCGTCACTCGCGAGAATAGGTTCTTATGTTGGAATCATAAGATCTTTATAAATGGATTGCTCACGTGGTAAGAGCATGGGATTTGGGCTCCGGTCCAGTGGCTTTCGTGGGCTAAGCTTTTGAACGTACTAAGCACTTGTCGGGAATGGGACCGGTAAGCCTAGTACCTTATTGAGACGGTACGGGAACTTACTATTACTAATCTCGAGTAATCACCTGCCCGGCTAGCTACCGGGAGAGGGGGGTACATGTGTGAAGCTGGGTGCCTTGCGGGGTATGCCAGATAGCCTTGTACCCGGGACAGTAAGATTCGATCCTAAGCCGAGGACTTTTGGGAACCGCCTGGTGGTTGTCCTCGCGGGGCACCCTACCGTGTGTTTAGGTTTACCTTGCAAGGTTTAAATCAATCGATTGTCGGCCTCTCACCGTTATCTGAGACTGCTTAATCAACTGGCCATGATATCCCTTAATGATGGAACTTGGTGAATATTACTGCTTGAATTAATTGTATTGTACAATTCTTGATTGAATTAGTTGGCACACTTAGAAATGGTAATTAACTAGAATTTGTGCTAAAATATTGAAAGTAAGGACATACTCTTTGTTGCTTTTCAGCAAAAGAACTCCACCGGCCAAAAAGCCTCTCATGTCTAGAGTTTGGTGATGTAGTTATCACCCGACGGTTAAGTCTTGCTGAGTATTAGTATACTCAGCCTTGCTTTATAACTGTGGTTGCAGGTGTTGTTTGACCTGGTGAGATTCCACCCAGCTGGGAGCTGGAATGGGTGGATGACGACGAGTGATGGCATCACGGATGGCCTCCTGTGATGTTTATCGTTGCGCTAGTTTATTTTATTCTGCTATTTTCGAACTCTGAACCTTTACTTTTATGTCAAGAACAATGGTTTGTAATAATTAAACCCTTAGGGGTAATTTGGATTTAATTTGTGTTTGTACTCTGGACTCACCTTCGTGTGAGTTTTACTGCATATGTTCGATCCTCTCTGTGAACTCCAAGTGATTTACCAGGCGTTAACCCGGCAACTAACGACAGGATGGTACTTTACTGTCGCTTAATGACCAAAGTGGATTGGTTTAGGCGATAGTACGGTATTTTCCTGGGCGGGTTGTCACAGCTGGCATCAGAGCAATTATATGCACTAGAGCTTAATTAGCAACTTTAATCACTGGTTTAGAATAAAATTTGCCAAGATTGTTTGGATTTGCAAAATACGTTGGTCCGTTAAGGATGGATTAGACCGAGAGGACCTAGAGGGAATTTTTGGGTTCTTTCAGGTGGCTTATAAATCTATGGTTTATTTTGCTTACTCCCAGCACATTTTATTCCTGTCAGAACTTACTTTCTGTACAACCATACTAGTTCATCACGTTTTGCCATACGTGGTGGTGCCACAGGAAAGTCCTGTGAGGGATGGATGGGACCTAATCCAAAGGGAACCCACCGTCGCGTCTGTGTCTCGCCACGTTTTGCCATACGTGGACGTTCCGCATTGTGAATATGCGAGGCAAGGATCCGCTTCATTCAAAAAGGAGCGTATCTGAGGTTGGACGCTGTCCATGCAGCGGCTTGACGCATGGATACCGTTTCTATAAGTGAACGGTACTGTATGTGGACACTTTCGTGACGTGCTGGCACGAAAGATTCGGTGTGTTCTGTGATCTTCTGCAGGTACACTAACCACGTTTCGTAAGTCGCTAAGTGAGCATCGACTAGTTCTCGACTAGCTAATATAGGGAGAAACGTATATATGCCTTGCCACCGGCACTAACTTCGATTTTTGGCTTGATTGCCTTGTGAGGATGAATAGGACGTCGTGCATCATGTTAAAAATCGAAACAACTTAAAACTGAACCCTATACATGTTTGTGTGCTCTCTAAGGTGAAATTTTTGCTAGTGTGCTTTTTCTTTGCATAGCCTCTCAGGTGTAGATGTGTTGCTGTCCAAAATCTGTTGTGGCTGTTTGCTTAGATTTTTATACCCTGTTCAATAATCAATTTGCCTAGGTGATCTCTACCAAAGTTGCTCCATATCTAATCTAGTTTCTGCTCGCAAAAATTCACGGTCATAGCCTTTGAATATCTCAAGTTATGCTCAGATTAGCGAACCTCTGTCATGCTGTTTTTCCTGGTAATCCAATCTGAAACCTTGCTAGTTGGAGTACCTTCCTAATCTTTCTAGATCGACCGTTGAGTACCAAAGATGTGCCTCATAACCTTGCTGAGTTACTACCAAAATTTGGGAATTTTTGGAGGTCTGGTTTTTAAGTTATGAATTTTTGTTCACAACTGCCAGAACTTTACGTCATTATGTATGTATGCTCGTCTCGAGTTCTAACATACAATTGTACCTTTGTACACATGACTACCCCAGTTTTTGCCCAGCATGAGAAAAGAACTTTTTCTGTTCTGCCATGTCAGTTGAGTGATGTCTTGATCTTAGAGTTCAATTTTCAGTTGTAATCATCTCCTGTCAACATGTTATCTCCATCGACATGTATCCTTTCCAAACCCTCCTTGAGTTTATACATGTTGGAGCACTAAGCTATTCTTTGTATTGCTATCGTTGTCATGATTAGTTCAATCTTTCAATCATAAACTTATTCTTATTGGTCCTGCTCACAACATTTTGAAAAAAAAATGTCACTTGTTGGGTATGCATTTGCATAGCACGTGCATTGGGAACCTTGGGTGAACTAACGTGCATACGCATGGAAGATTTCAATACTCCTACTCTATCCTTCTTATGATTGGTGATGTTGTTGTCCCATAACTAAAGGTGCCACGACGGAACCTAAGGCGTCATGTGCGCTGCAGCCATATGATTGCCACTAGGAGCGCGCTAGGTATCTTGGTTGTGAGAATGCGACTCGCCACGCACATACTCCTTCTCAATTCCGTGGGTAACCGAGTCGTGCTAACATGCATCATGAGCACCATACCGCATGAGCATGTGCATCGTGTCTTCATAAGCATGTGCATCACACCCAACTTTTAAAACCTTTGCACCAGTAATGTGACGAATTGATATCACCAAAGGTCACAAACTATTTAACATGTGAGCAAGATTGTTCTGAAATTCCCTTACCACTTTGTCTTCCATACATTCCTACCTATTATTCGTAAGCCGTTCCTTGAGAATGCCTTTACGAATTCACCTTCCTAAACTGTTCTTATGAACCACCTCGACTGAGTATGGGGAACTTTTTGACCTATAAATCACATCCGTGTTGCTCCCAAAAGAAATTACGAGAATCTTAGTAAACAAATTAGCCAATAATTGTTTACTAGCCTTCCTTTTCTTCATAAAAATCTGTTTTGATGATCACCTTGCAACTTGGTCTCTTTCCGCCAATCTCAATGTTCTCTTAGCCTCAAAATCAAATCAACCAGCTAAGTTGAAGCAGTGGAAGTAGAGTTCTCTTGAGCAATCAAGGTTCTCGAAAAGTCAAGGCATGAGAGAGTCCTCCATCGCTTATCCGTCCATGATCCGTGATCATACCCTCCAAATTCTAGGAGTCGAGAAGAAAGCAAACAAAGCATCAGTAAAATCTTTTACTAAATTCTCCTCGTTGCGACCTCGAGCCTAGAGGGCGGATACTCTGAGCTCTTTTCGTTATTCTCACCATCACGGACAGTTTTCAGACCGTTGGACCCCATCCTTTTCAGTGCCGCGACCGTACAACGCTGTGATGTCGCTCTGCCATCTCTTTTCCGCGACCATGATCACGTCGCCGAGACCTCACTGGCTGACCATTGTTGAGCCCCGTGTTGCCACCGCCGGATTGCTCCACCGGTCCCTACCTCGGGTGGTTTTGGATGACCGTTGCAGCCCCGCGGTGACCATAAAAAGGAAGCCCTCCGTCGATACTGCCAGTACCAAGCCTCGCATTCTTTCGAGCTCGACATCAACGTCGCTCTTTGTTCTCCCTCCGGCTAGTTTTTAGCCAACCTACCACTAGTCCATCTCTCCCGTCCGCTCCGTTCCTCGCCGAGCAAGCTGTCCCTCCGTCTTCACTAACGACGTGAGAAGAAGCTCGGAAGTAGGTCGGGAGAAGAACTCGAGCCCGTGCTGCTATCCATGACTCAGTTCTTGGAGGTGTTCGAGACACTCCACTGGACGCTGGTAGGGATGTATCTCTGCATCACCGGTGGAATCTGTTTGCTCTTAGTTTTTCATGTACACATTCATCGCCCGCTTCCTCAAGAACGGCGTTGAGGCAGCGAGGGATGCACCATGTATCTTTTGTCCTATCTGAATTCTCGATGTCGAGAAGTGTAATCGGATATATCCTTCTCCCTTGTAACCCTGGCATGTTGGAAGGGATCGCTCTAATCTTGTTGTCGAATCTCGGGACGAGATTCTTTTCAAGGGGGTAGGCTGTGACGCCCCAGGTTTTTAATTAGCATCATTAGTGCTAATGACCGAATCAACCGAGTCAAACACTGTTGACGTTAGTCAAACCCTGGTCAACCTGGGTCATCACCTCTAAAAGCTCGCCAAACAATCACTAATGACCCTCTTAATCAAGTCCACACACCCTTGTGGTCAAACCCTAGTCAACCCTTGGTCAAAACCCCGGTCAAACCCCTATGTCTTTGAACTTCCTCCGGAATTTTTGCCGTGTTCTCCAAATTTCACCTAAACACTTCAAAATCTCCCAATATAAAAGTTGTCCAGTTTTTCGAGGGACACAACTTTGCTTTTGGGTGGCATTTCAAATTTTGAGTGTAAAAGGGTGAAAAACATGGTCAACTGCAGTAAACACTGTTCATCGGTGCCATGAAAAACAAGAACTTTGCCTGCCGTTCCTGCTCAAACCAGTGAGTAAAACATAGGCCAGCCTTTGTGAAAGTTGTAGAGGGGTCGTAGATCTACAACTTTGCTATTTACACTGCAGTACACTTCAGTTCAAAATTTTGGAGATACTCGCAGTCAAACAGGGGCAGACGAAATTGAATCGGGCGACGTCGCGCCGCGCTCCCGCGCCGGGCGCGCCCCCGCGCGCGCGCACGCCGCCGCGTGGCATCCAGGAGGCGTCCGGGTCCCCCACGCCGGGCCGCGCGTCCCGAGGTGCGCATGCCGAGGCCACACGCGCCCCGAGCAACCTTGGCACCCGTGCCGCCTCGTGTCGACCACACCAGCGTCACGCCGAGCCCCGCCGTGCCATCCGCCGGCCGGTCCCCCCTCGCGCGCGCGCCAACCGTGGCCGGACCCCCTCTAGCCTTCCTCCTTGCTTCTAGGCGACGTCTTGGAGCGCCCCGCGCCTATAAAAGGAGCCCTGCCGTGGCCCTCGCGCGTGTGAGCCCCTCCTCGCCATCTCCCGTGCTCCGTCGCGACACCATGGCCGCCGCCGTCGCGGAGCTCCCTTCCTTCCCCGCAATCACGGCTGCCCAAGCACACGAACCTCTCCCCTAGGAGCTGTAACACCTCCCCGTGCCGCGTATTGTCCCGGCCGCGCCGCAGCCTCGCCGGAGCAGGCGCTCCTGCTGCCGCCGCCGCCCTGCTTCGCCGGCTGAGCTCGCCGCCGGCCTCCCGACCTTCAACTCCGGCTCAAATCGACCCCTAGCGGACCCTAGCTCCTCCCCACACTCTTCCCCGGCCGACCCCGCCGCCGGAGCCGCCGGATTTCGGCCGCCCGCGCCGCCGGCCATGGCCAAGGGCCACATTGCAAGGTCAACAACCTTTCTAGGGTCTTAGATGCAAAGCAAGGGTATATCCGTAAGGCTTTCAAAACTTCCAGGGACCTAATCGAGAAACTGAATCTTCAATAGTATAGCAGTTTTGCTGAATTTTGGAAAATCTGTAGAAAATCATCGAAAACTCAGAAAAATGCAAACTCAATTTTGTTGGATTCCTTGTGAGAAACACTACAACTTTTGTAAAGCATGACCATAGTTTTTCCTGATAGTTGTTTCATAAAAAATAGGAGACTATAAAACCTAGATCTATTGTATCTCAAAATCTACAAGTGCTCTGTAGTTGAATTTTGGATGAGTTGTGTGTTATTCCATGAATAGCTTCTGTACCAAAAATTGCACAAAGCTATAATGTATATCTTTTATTATGTATTGTTTTGTATTTATGCTGAATCTATCTAAATGATTTTTGTAGCTAAAAATTAATAAGTTTTTGTGCTTAACTTCTGGATATCAGCTTGTCATGCATAAACCCACCTCTGCTGAATTAATCATGATTTTATAATTGTCAGAACTATTTATTATTGAAATATGCTTGATTTTTTTGTAATTGCATAACTCAAGATCTAGGGTAGCTCTAGGTGTATATGTTGCATGTCTAGCTTAGTTTTGGACCAGAGGCCATGTGTGAGAAAGTTGGAATCATTTTGATGTGTATTTATTTTTATATGCATTTATCTTGCTTTAGTAGCTAGCTTTTGTTATTTTTGGTATATTTAATTTCATAGCTCTCCTAAGTGTACATGTGTGTGCAGTGGCTTTGTATAGGTTTGTAGTGCTTCATAAACACTTCCACTGAATTTTATTAATTTATTTTGTAAATAAAAGCAATGGTAGCCTTTTTAAGCTTAATATTAAAGTTAAATGGGAAAATCACCACATCCACACTAAATGACCCTATGTATGTGATGTTAATCTTGCTAAGAAGCTAAGTGTCACACCCTTGCTGTTTTGTGAATTTAAATTAATTTATTTAAATAAATATGTACACAGTCACTATCAAATAGAATAATTAATAAAGAACCGCATATTGTTCCTTTATTGGAAGAGCATGCTGAATGTATTCTTATCTAGGTGAAGGTGGTCAACCATGCACCCTATAGTTGTCATTTGTTGTTTGTAATTAATTAAATTAAAAACCGTCAATTAAATCTTGCATTTGCATCCTCGTGTAGATCTTCCCGACGGTAGATATACGCTCATGCCGGAAGGATGAGACGAAGGAGCTGACGGTGAGCTGCAGCACATGGACGTAGCTCAAGACCTGGACCAAAGTCCAGAAGGGCCCAAGGCCAACCTTGCCAGCGAAGGCAAGCCCCGGATCATTAACCCCTCTTTTAAAATTATGCAATTATGTTTGATATGATTGTACATTTACGTTTCAGGAGTTGAATTGAAACCCTAGATGCATGATCCCTAGGTACCTATACCTTTTACTAGTATGTTAGGTCGATAGCTGCTACGCTATAGGACCGGTACAAGTCGAGTGATGTTCGTCACTCGCGAGAATAGGTTCTTATATTGGAATCATAAGATCTTTATAAATGGATTGCTCACGTGGTAAGAGTATGGGATTTGGGCTCCGGTCCAGTGGCTTTCGTGGGCTAAGCTTTTGAACGTACTAAGCACTTGTCGGGAATGGGACCGGTAAGCCTAATACCTTAATGAGACGGTGCGGGAACTTACTATTGCTAATCTCGAGTAATGACCTGCCCGGCTAGCTACCGGGAGAGGGGGGTACATGTGTGAAGCTGGGTGCCTTGCGGGGTATGCCAGATAGCCTTGTACCCGGGACAGTAAGATTCGATCCCAAGTTGAGGACTTTTGGGAACCGCCTGGTGGTTGTTCTCGCGGGGCACCCTACCGTGTGTTTAGGTTTACCTTGCAAGGTTTAAATCAATCGATTGTCGGCCTCTCACCGTTATCTGAGACTGCTTAATCAACTGGCCATGATATCCCTTAATGATAGAACTTGGTGAATATTACTGCTTGAATTAATTGTATTGTACAATTCTTGATTGAATTAGTTGGCACACTTAGAAATGGTAATTAACTAGAATTTGTGCTAAAATATTGAAAGTAAGGACATACTCTTTGTTGCTTTTCAGCAAAAGCACTCCACCGGCCAAAAAGCCTCTCATGTCTAGAGTTTGGTGATGTAGTTATCACCCGACGGTTAAGTCTTGCTGAGTATTAGTATACTCAGCCTTGCTTTATAACTGTGGTTGCGGGTGTTGTTTGACCTGGTGAGATTCCATCCAGCTGGGAGCTGGAATGGGTGGATGATGACGAGTGATGGCATCACGGATGGCCTCCTGTGATGTTTATCGTTGCGCTAGTTTATTTTATTCCGCTGTTTTCGAACTCTGAACCTTTACTTTTATGTCAAGAACAATGGTTTGTAATAATTAAACCCTTAGGGGTAATTTGGATTTAATTTGTGTTTGTACTCTGGACTCGCCTTCGTGTGAGTTTTACTGCATATGTTCGATCCTCTCTGTGAACTCCAAGTGATTTACCGGGCGTTAACCCGGCAACTAACGACAGGATGGTACTTTACTGTCGCTTAATGACCAAAGTGGATTGGTTTAGGCGATAGTACGGTATTTTCCTGGGCGGGTTGTCACAGGTCTTGTCTTCCTGTCACCTCCGTGGGTTCTGCTCCTGGTCCCTTTCGTCTTTCTGGTGTTCTCGTTGCTCCTAAGATGATTCATACCATTATTTCCATTCGTCAGTTTACAACTGACAATTCTTGTTCTGTTGAATTAGACTCTTCTGGCCTTACTATGAAGGATAATGTGTCTGGGCGTCCGCTCCTCCAATGTGACAGCTCGGAACCCCTTTACATCCTTCGCCTTCCTGTTTTTGCTACACCATCTTTGCCTTCTTCTCCGTCAGCTGCCCTTGCCACTACCCCCTTTTCCACTACCTGGCACTGCCGACTTGGTCACCCCGACCGCGACGCTTTGGCTTAGCTCAGTCATAGTGCACATCTTCCTTACAGTCGGGCTTCTGATGAGCATCTATACCATACATGCTGGTTGGGTCGCCATGTTTGCCTTCTTTTTTCTTCTTCTTATTCGCATGCGACGCATGCCTTTGATCTTGTTCACTGTGATCTGTGGACTTCTCCTATTCCACTACTCTTGGTAGTGGTCGATGATTTCTCTCACTACTCTTGGACTTTCCCTTTGCATGCCAAGTCTGAGATGTTTCCCACCCTCTTAACTTCTTAACCTGGGTGTCCATTTGGTTCGGCCTCACCATTAAGGCTGTCTAGTGTAACAACGGGCGTGACTTTATTGATAACAACACCTCCCGCTCTTTCTTCCTCTCGGGGTGTTCAGTTGCGCATGTCTTGTCCGTACACTTCTCCCTATAATGACAAGGCTGAGCGGATGATTCGCACCATGAACGATATTATGTGCACTCTTCTGATACAGGCCTCTCTGCCCCCGTGTTTCTGGGCGAAGGGTCTCCACACCGCCACCTACTTGCTCAACTGTCTTCCTTCCACTGCTTCACCTGCCCCGACTCCTCACCATGCTCTCTTCAGTACCCCTCCTAGCTACGAGCATCTTCGTGTTTTCGGATGTGCTTGTTACCCTAACATCACTGCGACCGCTCCTCACAAGCTGGTACCCCGCTCGACACGTTGTGTGTTTCTCAGTTACTCCTCTGACCACAAGGGGTACCGCTACTTTAATCTTGCCTCTCGTCGGGTTCTCATCTCCCGACACATTGTGTTTGACGAGTCGGATTTCCCCTACTCCACCTCCTCTACCCCTTCCCCTGATCCTGAGCTGGCGTCTATGTTTTCTGACCTGGTGGTTCAGCCACTCATTCCTATTTTTTCCTTTTCTAGCATGTTTTCCTGGTGCACCGGCACCGCTTCCGGTGCCTGCTGCGCCACGTGTGGCCCCAGTGCCTCCTCCTGTGGCACGCGCGGCACCAGTGCCTTCTGCCGCACCACATGCGGCCCCGGCGCCTTCTGTTGTGCCACGCGCGGCCCCGGAGCCTTCTGTCGTACCACGCGCGACCCCGATGCCTCCTGTCGTACCACGTGTAGTCCTGGTGCCCCTGCGCACTACACCGAGCTGGTATCTACGCTGATGTTGACTGGGCTGGCTGCCCGGACACTCACCACATGTCACACCTGATTTTCCGAAGAAAACCAAATGCATCTCATATGTGCGCCAGGATCAAGTTTATACACATATGATAGACGTCATGAGTGAAATATCATTAAACAGCAATAAAAACGTACAAGAGTTAAACCATTACAATATCTCTTTATTACACATATGAAGAACTTTGAACCCAACCATGCGATGCTGGCCAAGCATCATACCACACTTCCGAGGTGTGATTGCATAGGGACGCTACGAAGCCTTTACAAAGACATGCAAAAGCACCAACAACCCACGACAGTTACAGCTCAGGGCGGACCATAACCCTCCCTAGTGGTCAGCACCTTAGCAAAGGCTGCTATCCCAGAAGAACCGGGCTATACCCCTGCAACCCCGAGCCCCCTGTGTTCCTTTCGGATAAGGTCACCAGTACAATCGCACACCTAATTAATTGGCTAAGCCAGAGCCATATGGACTGTGGTTGCACTGTTTTCCTGGGTGGTTCTCCATGTTCCAATTAAATCATATTATCTTGTAATTAAGCACACACACATATATATATCACCAAAGTTATCATGATCAATATTCATCATATTGCAAAAGATTCATTTGAACCAACCCAAGGTATAGCAACTAAGCATAATCTACCCAAAACATTTATTAAAAAGGGGGTTGTCCAAGGTAATAGGGATAAAATCTAGTCATGTCCTTAAAAAGGTAATTTCCCATCAAATTTATGCATAACAACATTTAAATGTAAATTTAGTTAATATGCAAGTGATGTAGGACAAAGTAGAATATGCAGAGGGAGAATCCACTTGCCTTTCTCCAACAAAAAGCTACTCTTGCTCTTCAGCAGCTCGATCTTCTACTCGAAGCAAACATGAGGCACAACATGCAAAAGCAAACGATCACAACTAAGATCAATACACCAAGCATGAAAGGCTTAAAACGAGGACAAGGTTTGGCTCTAGGAACACGAACTCAAAAACACTCGGATCTATCGGGAGATTTGGATGATCACAAACAAGAGCTATCTATGTGCTTGGTCTCTTTTAATTAAGTAAAATCATGTGCATAGGCTATTTCAGAGAAATACCCTATTTATAATTAAGCAAGTTATATTTGTATTTAAAAGGCGATGTAAGCCTAGTCCAGTTTTATTTATAAATATTCAAGTTTGATTTATGCAAATTAAACATTTAAGTTAAAAGAAGCATGTAAAAGCATCTAGGCATTTATCTTTATATTTCGAGTTATACTAATCAAATTATAATTCAAAAATGCATTTATGTTCATATTAATCAAATTAACATTTAATTGAGAAAACTCGGGATATAGCCTATGTTGCTTTTATTTAGGAAGCAAATTGCATAATCATTAATCAATTTAAGTTTGATTATGAAAACCGAGGTATATATCTAATTAGCTTTTAATTATAAGAAATATTTAACTAGTATTAATCATATTATCTTTCTTATGAAAACACGTGTTAAACTTCTAATTAGATTTTAATTAGAAAAGCATGTGTATAAGGATTTAATCATATTTAATATTTAAATAAATTATAAAACAAAGAACATGTTCAACATTGGCACTAACACGTAGTTTGAGTTGATATGAACCTAACGCAACTTGAAACGGTGGAAACGGAGCTAAAACGCAAAAGATACAGCTAAAACAAGGTTCTGAAACTGACGGGCTTAAAAAGACGGTCGCGTGGACATCAAGAACGCTTAAAACGGATAAAAGATGCAAAAGATATGGCTAAAACAAGGTTTAGGGGCTAGATTGTGAGAAAACTTGGGCTTCAGGGGCTTATCTGCAAGAAACCAGGGGCTAAAACACAATTACACATATAAACCTATGGTTTATAGTGTAAAAGATCAAAGATGGACTTCGGGTGGAAAAACCTAAGAGAACAGGGGCTAAAACAAGAAAACCTGGACCTAGTTGTAAAGGTTTTATAAGGTGGAAGGGCATGGTTGTGATATTAGAAACCTCAGAGGGTTTTCCGCAAAACAGCCGAGAAAAGGCGCGGTTGACTGGTCTGATCCGGTTGACTCGGCGGCGAACAGATCTGAACCGTTGATCAGGATATGAACGGCTGACAGAAAAAAGGAAAACTCAGGGGCCTATACGAAAAGAAAAGGACCTAAAAGAAAGGATTTATTCCGGTGGAAGGGTACATCTGTGATATTAAAGAGTGCAGGGGTGTTTTTGCAAAACTACAGGGGCTGGCCGGGGTTGACCGGTATGGGATTATTTGACCTGGGGCTGGGGACGATCTGGACCGCAGATCTGTGCACGGACGGCCGGCGACGTCGACAAGCGGTCGAGCGGCGGCAGAACGGTGGCGCGCAGCGGCACCGGCGGCAAAGCTCGCCAGAGCTCGCTCGATCTCGAGCTACAGGCCTCCGTTTTCAACAAGATTTGCGTCTACGCGAAGCTAGAGAAGCGGTGAACTTGTCCAGGGGCTTGGGAAGGTGGCTTGGGCAGCGGAGGAGGCGCTCCATGGCCGGCGGCGGACGGCCGGCCCAGGCACACGGCGGCAACAACGTTGGGCGCCTCGGTTGTGAGAAAAAGAGAGAGAGATCGCTTCCTTACGTTGATGTGAAGTTGCTGGCGAAGAAGGAAGCGTCGGAGGAACGGTGGTGAGGGAGATCGTGCACGGCGGCGGAACTCTGGCGGCGATGCTGGAGCGGCGCGGTTGGCGGGGAAGGAGAGGCTCCGGGGGCGCGAGGTCCTCGAGCAGGCGACACGTGCGACGGCCGAAGACGAAGTGTACCCGGGGAAGGCGTCCACCGGCGTCGAGGTGCTCCGGATGGCCGATAATGGCACGGCAGCCGGGAGCTTCGGGCGGCGGCGCTCCAGGTACGGCTCGGCCGGTGACGGGAGAAGGCACCCTGGGACAAGAGAGGGCTCGAGTGAGCGATGTATGCGAAGAAGAGAGAGGGAGAGAGAGTCAGGGGCACTTCACCAGCGACGAGGGGCTTGCACGGCCGGCAATGGCCCGGCGGCGGAGACCAAACGGCGACGGCGCGTGCATGAGGGAGGAAGTGCGGGCGAGGCGAAAAGGGTGAGGCTGGGGCTCGGTCGCGGCTTTTAAAGAAGCAAGGGAGGGAGAGGGAGTGGTGACCGGGCCAATTTGGCATCAATGGCCAGGGGGGTCGCCGGCGGCCATTTGCAGCATTCAAGGGGGTGGCTTGATGGAGGGGAAACAGATGGGATTTAAGGAGGGAGAGGCGGCCGGTGCTTTGGTGCGCCTTGATGACAGCTTGAAGGCGGGAAGGGGCAAGATTGCCGGGGAAACGGCCGGGCGGGCGCGGCTGTTGCGGATCAGAGGAGAGGAGGAGGCCGGCTGGAGGAAGGGGGAAATCCGACAGGCGGGGCCCGGCGGGCAGTGGGAGAAGGGAGAGGTGGAGGTGGAGCGGGCCGGTGCGGTGAGATGGGCCGAGCGAGTTGAGCGGGCCGGCTCTGGCTGAAAGAAGAAGGGGGAGGGAAGCTGGGCCGCGGTTGGGAAAAGGCCGGACTGGGCCAAAAGAGAAAGAAGAGAGGGAGAGAAGAGGGTTTGGGTTTTTTTTCAAAACCTTTCAAACTTAAACACTTATAAACCCTTTTCAAACATTAAAACTTTTCAAATCCTTTTCAAGTTTTCAAATTATTTTAAAGACTTTTAAAACTTCACACCTACAAGCAAAAGCCATGCATCTCAAAATATGATGCACAAGCACTTATTACCTCTAAAATTACTCAAAATGATATTTAAATATTTTAGAGCCAAATTTAATTGATAAATTATTTAAAACCTTAGAAACAAAATCTATAGCACCATGTTACTTACATTATTTTGGTGATGGAAAATTAGGGTGTTGCAAATCTACCCCCTTAAAAACAATCTCGTCCCGAGATTCACAAAGGCTAGCATGAAACAAGGGTTCGAGTGTTTAGCATCCAACGCTGCTTATCTTGCTTCCATATAATTCATCTTACACAAGCTCCATAAACATAATTCTTTATTCTTCACAACTCACTTAATAAACATCACACCACATGGGGTACTCAACCTAACTCCACTTGTAACTGTCCATTCCTTTCCTCAGCTTCATTGACTTGCCTTGGTAGAATTTTCTTGTCGTCTTGATAAAGTGATTTGAATAGAGCTGGTTGGAACCTGTGATTGTTTCTTTCGGAAGTGCCCTTACTTCTTCCCAATCATTATCTTTACTTGGTCGTCCTGATATCGAAGACATTTATTTATCAACCTTTTCAGAAACATCACCTCCGAATTGCTCCTGTTTTCTTGATATGGATAACTTACTCCTTTTGGGAGACTGGACAGTTTCAACACAACATCCTTCTCTTGCCAAGGCATTCAGACTTTTCTTTCTATACTCTTGGTTCAGTGGACACTGTTCAGCTAGCAGTCCTTCTTTACCACAATTGTGGAATGACCATTGGGATTTGTCCACATTTTGCTTTATTGGGCACCTTCTAGTGTGATGACCCGACTTGCTACGATTGCAGCACTGTTGCAGAATATCCTTCTGTTTGAACAAAATAGCAAGACATCCATCTTGGCTTCCTTCCTGCTCAACCATAGCTCTTGGTGGAAAGGCTTTTGCGTCAGTATTCTCACTAATTGAAACGTCATGCGGAGGTTGAACAACTTTAGGCTGTGGTTGGTTAGAACTAGGTTGTGTAGTGCTATTTGCCATTGTATGTGATAACTCTTTCTTCTCCTGACTTGCTTTACTGGTTTGTTTCTTTGATTGCTTGCTTCTAACAGGTTGATATTCCTTGAAAGAGATACTCCAATCTTCAAGGTTGATAATCTGATTACTATCTACAGCTTGAGCAACTTCTTCTAGGACTGGATCTTGGGTACCTAACTTCCTCTTCTTATTGATGTCTAAATGATAACATTGTCTAGCCTTAGCTGTCATTAGGCTATCTTTTTCTTGAAGACATGAATGACCATAATGCTCACAACATTGACATGTTCCTGCAGTCTTCATATGTTCATGTTGTTCATTCATCCGCAACTCTGGTGCTCCATGACTTCTCTTATTGTTTTGATGGCTCCATGCTTCTACAACTTGCTTCTTTACTGGTCCAGTGGGAATTCCAGCTTTGGTCATCTCTGTGTTATGAGGGGGTGACGTGTTGGTCTGCTTCTGTCCTTGTAAGACTTGAGCTTGCATGACTGATAGCTTTTCTTTGCCCAACGACGGTGGAACAGATGGAATCTGACGGTTATCACCTATAACAAGGTTGGGGTTCTTAGGATTTGGTGCTTGCTCTATAATATACTGATGGATATTAACCATGGTTTGAGCCATTGCTTGCAGAGTCTGAGTTTGTGTTGCCATATACTCTAGCATCTTGCGTTCAAATGCTGAGGTTGTAGATGGAATGTCGATGTTTCCTTTGTTGTCCTTATCTTCGTGATTTCCATTGGGACTCGCCAT
The DNA here is from genome assembly GCA_036936925.1 of Cenchrus fungigraminus. Taxonomy (NCBI): domain Eukaryota; kingdom Viridiplantae; phylum Streptophyta; class Magnoliopsida; order Poales; family Poaceae; genus Cenchrus; species Cenchrus fungigraminus. The sequence goes on from CM072773.1 coordinate 126,661,160, forward strand.
CTGGTTGTGTGATAAAGGTAAGCTCAGAAGAGGTTGGAAATAAACAAATTGAAGAGCAAGGTAAAATTATTGATATCATATCCATCTTTTCTTGTTGTTGATGTTGGTGTTGCTTCTAGACTTTGTTCTCCTGACATCCTCCAACCAACTTGTATGGCAGAAAAGGATAACCCAGATTTGAACCCACACTATCTTTATTAACCTAACAATTTATTTCTTGTTGCATTTGTGGCCATCACTCCACAATACAACTCACACAAGCAAAGATCCAAATCAAACATGTGTTCAAACAACAAACATTAACACAACGATCGTCCTCACAGGAACGTTTCTATCGAAGTTGATAAGGGGTAGGCAGACTAAGAACTTATATTAGGCAACACAGGTGGTGGAGATCCAGCTGATAGCACAAGAACTGAACTCAGTATAGATCAAAATAAAAAGATGTGTTTTTAATAAGAAACAAAGATTAAATTAGTTTTTATACGTAAATAAGTTAATTTTGAAGGATGACAGGCTTTCTAGAACATGAATCCTTACTTTTCGACCATTTCTAACTTAAGGCTGCGTCCTACAGTCATTACTGCTCTGATACCACTCTGTCACACCTGATTTTCCGAAGAAAACCAAATGCATCTCATATGTGCGCCAGGATCAAGTTTACACACATATGATAGACGTCATGAGTGAAATATCATTAAACAGTAATAAAAATGTACAAGAGTTAAACCATTACATTATCTCTTTATTACACTCAGACGTTAGACTCGAAGGTCTTTAAAACGAACAAACGATAACTAGATGAAGCAACTCCGTCTTCAACTTCCACAGGCACATGACTGGGGGCACGCAAACCTCAGAACTCATCGTAGTCGCTGAAGTACTCTTCTCCAGTGTTCTCCTCTGAACAGCGGGTAAGCAAGGGTGAGCACACTTATGGTTGGAGCTCAGCAAGTGGGGGAAGATGCAAGGCTATCAAGGATAGGCTAAGAGTTTTGCAGCGGTTAGCATTTTTAAAGTTTGGTCAAATTTTATTAGCAAGCACCTATTTACTAGGTGTATGTTTATACCAAGCCACTTAAGCATTTAGGAAAGCATCTCATCTCAAAACCATATGAAAACCACGATTTAATTCCATGTTTATGTTTGATTATCATGTGAGGGTCCAGGCCGCTCTTGACCGTGAGCACGACTGATCGATCAGTTTTAACTCTGCAGAGGTTGTACACTTTCACCACAGCTTGCGTAAAAGTTCCGAAGAACTTTGAACCCAACCATGCGATGCTGGCCAAGCATCATACCACACTTCCGAGGTGTGATTGCATAGGGACGCTACGAAGCCTTTACAAAGACATGCAAAAGCACCAACAACCCACGACAGTTACAGCTCAGGGCGGACCATAACCCTCCCTAGTGGTCAGCACCTTAGCAAAGGCTGCTATCCCAGAAGAACCGGGCTATACCCCTGCAACCCTGAGCCCCCTGTGTTCCTTTCGGATAAGGTCACCAGTACAATCGCACACCTAATTAATTGGCTAAGCCAGAGCCAAATGGACTGTGGTTGCACTGTTTTCCTGGGTGGTTCTCCATGTTCCAATTAAATCATATTATCTTGTAATTAAGCACACACACATATATATATCACCAAAGTTATCATGATCAACATTCATCATATTGCAAAAGATTCATTTGAACCAACCCAAGGTATAGCAACTAAGTATAATCTACCCAAAACATTTATTAAAAAGGGGGTTGTCCAAGGTAATAGGGGTAAAATCTAGTCATGTCCTTAAAAAGGTAATTTCCCATCAAATTTATGCATAACAACATTTAAATGTAAATTTAGTTATTATGCAAGTGATGTAGGACAAAGTAGAATATGCAGAGGGAGAATCCACTTGCCTTTCTCCAACGAAAAGCTACTCTTGCTCTTCAGCAGCTCGATCTTCTACTCGAAGCAAGCATGAGGCACAACATGCAAAAGCAAACGATCACAACTAAGAACAATACACCAAGCATGAAAGGCTTAAAAAGAGGACAAGGTTTGGCTCTAGGAACACGAACTCAAAAACACTCGGATCTATCGGGAGATTTGGATGATCACAAACAAGAGCTATCTATGTGCTTGGTCTCTTTTAATTAAGTAAAATCATGTGCATAGGCTATTTCAGAGAAATACCCTATTTATAATTAAGCAAGTTATATTTGTATTTAAAAGATGATGTAAGCCTAGTCCAATTTTATTTATAAATATTCAAGTTTGATTTATGCAAATTAAACATTTAAGTTAAAAGAAGCATGTAAAAGCATCTAGGCGTTTATCTTTATATTTCGAGTTATACTAATCAAATTATAATTCAAAAATACATTTATGTTCATATTAATCAAATTAACATTTAATTGAGAAAACTCGGGATATAGCCTATGTTGCTTTTATTTAGGAAGCAAATTGCATAATCATTAATCAATTTAAGTTTGATTATGAAAACCGAGGTATATATCTAATTAGCTTTTAATTATAAGAAATATTTAACTAGTATTAATCATATTATCTTTCTTATGAAAACACGTGTTAAACTTCTAATTAGATTTTAATTAGAAAAGCATGTGTATAAGGATTTAATCATATTTAATATTTAAATAAATTATAAAACAAAGAACATGTTCAACATTGGCACTAACACGTAGTTTGAGTTGATATGAACCTAACGCAACTTGAAACGGTGGAAACAGAGCTAAAACGCAAAAGATACAGCTAAAACAAGGTTCTGAAACTGACGGGCTTGAAAAGACGGTCGCGTGGACATCAAGAACGCTTAAAACGGATAAAAGATGCAAAAGATATGGCTAAAACAAGGTTTAGGAGCTAGATTGTGAGAAAACTTGGGCTTCAGGCGCTTATCTGCAAGAAACCAGGGGCTAAAACACAATTACACATATAAACCTATGGTTTATAGTGTAAAAGATCAAAGATGGACTTCTGGTGGAAAAACCTAAGAGAACAGGGGCTAAAACAAGAAAACCTGGACCTAGTTGTAAAGGTTTTATAAGGTGGATGGGCATGGTTGTGATATTAGAAACCTCAGGGGGTTTTCCGCAAAACAGCCGGGAAAAGGCGCGGTTGACCGGTCTGATCCGGTTGACTCGGCGGCGAACAGATCTGAACCGTTGATCAGGATATGGACGGCTGACAGAAAAAAGGAAAACTCAGGGGCCTATACGAAAAGAAAAGGACCTAAAAGAAAGGATTTATTCCGGTGGAAGGGTACATCTGTGATATTAAAGAGTGCAGGGGTGTTTTTGCAAAACTACAGGGGCTGGCCGGGGTTGACCGGTATGGGATTGTTTGACCTGGGGCTGGGGACGATCTGGACCGCAGATCCGTGCACGGACGGCCGGCGACGTCGGCAGGCGGCCGAGCGGCGGCAGAACGGTGGCGCGCGGCGGCACCGGCGGCCAAGCTCGCCGGAGCTCGCTCGATCTCGAGCTACAGGCCTCCGTTTTCAACAAGATTTGCGTCTACGCGAAGCTAGAGAAGCGGTGAACTTGTCCAGGGGCTTGGGAAGGTGGCTTGGGCAGCGGAGGAGGCGCTCCATGGCCGGCGGCGGACGGCCGGCCCAGGCACACGGCGGCGACAACGTTGGGCGCCTCGGTTGCGAAAAAAAGAGAGAGATCGCTTCCTTACGTTGATGTGAAGTTGCTGGCGAAGAAGGAAGCGTCGGAGGAGCGGTGGTGAGGGAGATCGTGCACGGCGGCGGAACTCTGGCGGCGATGCTGGAGCGGCGCGGTTGGCGGGGAAGGAGAGGCTCCGGGGGCGCGACGTCCTCGAGCAGGCGACACGTGCGACGGCCGAAGACGAAGTGTACCCGGGGAAGGCGTCCACCGGCGTCGAGGTGCTCCGGATGGCCGGTAATGGCACGGCAGCCAGGAGCTTCGGGCGGCGGTGCTCCGGGTACGGCTCGGCCGGTGACGGGAGAAGGCGCCCTGGGACAAGAGAGGGCTCGAGTGAGCGATGTATGCGAAGAAGAGAGAGGGAGAGAGAGTCAGGGGCACTTCACCGGCGACGAGGGGCTTGCACGGCCGGCAATGGCCCGGCGGCGGAGACCAAACGGCGACGGCGCGTGCGCGAGGGAGGAGGTGCGGGCGAGGCGAAAAGGGTGAGGCTGGGGCTCGGCCGCGGCTTTTAAAGAAGCAAGGGAGGGAGAGGGAGTGGTGACCGGGCCAATTTGGCATCAATGGCCAGGGGGGTCGCCGGCGGCCATTTACAGCATTCAAGGGGGTGGCTTGATGGAGGGGAAACGGATGGGATTTAAGGAGGGAGAGGCGGCCGGTGCTTTGGTGTGCCTTGATGACAGCTTAAAGGCAGGAAGGTGCAAGATTGCCGGGGAAACGGCCAGGCGGGCGTGGCTGTTGCGGATCAGAGGAGAGGAGGAGGTCGGCTGGAGGAAGGGGGGAAATCCGACAGGCGGGACCCGACGGGCAGTGGGAGAAGGGAGAGGTGGAGGTGGAGCGGGCCGGTGCGGTGAAATGGGCCGAGCGAGTTGAGCGGGCCGGCTCTGGCTGAAAGTAAAAGGGGGAGGGAAGCTGGGCCGCGGTTGGGAAAAGGCCGGACTGGGCCAAAAGAGAACGAAGAGAGGGAGAGAAGAGGGTTTGGGGGTTTTTTTTTCAAAACCTTTCAAACTTAAACACTTTTAAACCCTTTTCAAACATTAAAACTTTTCAAATCCTTTTCAAGTTTTCAAATTATTTTAAAGACTTTTAAAACTTCACACCAACAAGCAAAAGCCATGCATTTCAAAATATGATGCACAAGCACTTATTACCTCTAAAATTACTCAAAATGATATTTAAATATTTTAGAGCCAAATTTAATTGATAAATTATTTAAAACGTTAGAAACAAAATCTATAGCACCATGTTGCTTACATTATTTTGGTGATGGAAAATTAGGGTGTTACACCACTCCACCTCTGGTTATGTTGTCTTCCTGGGCAGCAATCTCGTCTCCTGGTCATCTAAGAGGAAGCCAATTGTCTCCTGTTCCAGTGTCGAGACGGAGTATCAGGCTGTCGCTAACGGCGTGGCAGAGGCGTCCTGGCTTCGACAGCTCTTGGCAGAGCTTCACAGCCCGCTCACGAAGACCACACTCATCTACTACGACAACGTCAGTGCCGTGTACCTCTCCACCAACCCAGTTCAACATCAGCTGACCAAGCATGTGGAGATTGACTTGCACTTCATTCGCGATCGAGTGGCTATCGACGATGTTCGGGCTCTTCATGTTTCGACCAGCTCCTAGTTTACTGATATCTTGTCCAAGGGTTTGCCCTCCTCGACGTTCTCGGAGTTTCGCTCCAGCCTCAACGTAGCCAGTGGTTAGTTGTGGCTGCGGGGGGCCCTGTGTGTGTTAGGCTGATTTCTTTGTTGTCCAGTCTTGAACTCCGTTGTGCCAGTAGTTCAGACTGCTGGGGGTGTTAGTGTATATGTGTGTGGCCCATATGGCATGTGTATAAAACCCATCTAGGCCCATATACAACTACTATATTACCCACCCATCTATAGTAGGAGTAATAAGCATATATCCCAAGCCAAGGGGGCTCGAAACGTGTCATGCATCCATCCTATGGATTTTCTATGGAATTCGATAAAGAAAATGGATTTTCTATGGAATTTGATATAGAAAAGAATGGGGAAAGGTTTATTTAGTATGAAAATAAGTCTAGGAGATCCTGGATGAGCTTGGATAAGTTTGGAATACTTTGGGAATAAAAGAACAATAAGTACTTTTTTGATATTGTTAAATGAAGTTTTCCAATATTAAATAGATAGAAATATCAAAATATGTGTTTTTAGTATGGAATAGATAAAACAATTCCATGAATATTTTTGATGACCTTGTGATATTTGGAGATTTTCAAGGAATTATGCAAGAAAGGTGGAATAAGAATTAATTTCTAGGTGTAGGAAATACCTTTCTAATATTAGAAAAATAGCCACAAAAAGAATCAAATAATGTGTAAATGGATGGATGAGAACATAAATAGGCTTAGATAGGTATGGAGTGTTTTTTTGGAATTTTACTGTGATTTTTGCATTGTAATTATTTAGGGAGCAATTTGTTGTGTACACAAGAAAAGAAACTATTATTTTAATAAAGGAGTACTAAAAATCACTACTCTTACGTCTAGAACATCCACAGTTAAAGTGGTGCAAATTGATCCAAAAGACTTAAAATATCAAGTAGATCCGGATCAAATCTCACATCATCCTTTCCAGACACTACTAGGGAAAGAGGCTTTTGTCCCAGGGTATTTTTGACATTAGTACCAGTTTTTTTTAGCACCTGGTACTAATGTGAATAAAAACTGGTACTAATGTAAGGTGGGAAGGGAGAGCCCCTGCCGCGCCCCCGTAAGGGCACATTAGTACCGGGTGGGAACTAGCCCCGGTACTAATACGGACACATTAGTACTGGGGCAAAACAATCCCCGGTACAGATGCTGTTGCCCCCGCGCCCTCATTTTTTCTAAGTTCTGCAGCCATCTCGCATGCACCAGCCGGCCTTATCTATCCGTCCATGGCCTCTATCCATTCATTCTTCTCTATCTAAGTATGCATTTCTATAGGGGAGCTTTGGTTGGTGAGTTTCCTTTGTTTGCCTGAGTTGTGCTTTGGTGGTTTGCTCTTTGCCCTATCACATGTGTTTAGGATGAGCTTTGTATGCTCTTTGGCCCTAGTGCATGTGTTTAGGGGGAGCTTGTGAGCTTGGTGTGATCTTTGCTCTATCACGTGTGTTTAGGGTGAGCTTTGTATGCTCTTTGGCCCTAGTGCATGTGTTTAGGGGAAGCTTGTGAGTTTTGTGCTCTTTTGCCGGTGGTGTTGAGCCTCTTTGCCTCTTCTTGAGGAGCCGGTGGTTGTTTTGAGTTGTCGGTCCTTCCATGATCGGTGTTGGGCCCTTTGTACCTCTTCTTGAGGGATCATGCGTTCTTATCTCAGTTGTGTCGAGCCGTTGTCCATGTCTTCGGGGACCGAGATTGTTAGTGGTGGTGGCCTTTGTGGTTTTTCTCATGCCAAGTGACTTTATTCTTTGCCCTTGTGTGGTTTTCATTCACTTGGATGAGATAATCGGCCTTTGCCCTCTCAAACCATTTCTTTGTGCTCTCATGTTGTCAACCCACTCCTCAAGGGGGAGAAATTTGGAAAATCAAGTTGATATGAACCTTGATTTGATGGTGATGAGCGGTTGACAAGTGCCTTCTTAAGAGCTGAAATTGGTTTGATGGCTTTCAGGATTGCTTGTAGCTCCTATGGGTTGCTTGACTCATTGGTGGTGTTTAGCCTTTGTGCTTCCTTTGGTTCTGAAAGTTTTTGGTTGGAGCTCTTCTCATTTCAAGTTGCCTTGTATTTGCTTTTTCTTGGCTTTTAGGCACTTGAATGAGTTTTTACTTTGCTTTCAAACCATCTTTTGTCAATGCACTCATCAAGGGGGAGATTGAAAAACCAAGTTGAGATGATCCTTGGTTTGTATGTGATGAGTGATTGACCGAATGATTTTAGGCTTTGCGTGTAGTGTTGTGTTATGTGTCTTTACCATGTTGCCTTAGTGGTGTGTTGTCAATGCACTCATGATGAGTGGTTGACAATGTTGTGTGGACTGACTCTTGGCCTAGTATTGCAGGTGTTGGTTGCGGCTTGGTTTGCGTTGGTGCAGGTGAAGAACAAGCACGAAAGGTCTATGTCTGTGTGACCTCCAAGGAGTGGAGAGACAAGTAGGTTTGGTTCGAGGGACCCGGTGGCCGACGGGATCAAGTGCGGACCACATGGTGCAAGAAGAGCAAGACAAAGTCGTGGACATGGAGCCAGTGCAAGGTAGCGGCTAACGACCGAAGCTTGCACGAGGGGTTTGTTGGTTTGGTCACAAAACCAATAACGAGCCGGTGCAAGGTAGCGGCTAACGACCGAAACTTGTACGCGGGGTTTGGTGGTTTGGCCACAAAATCATCAGTAGGAGGGTTTCTCGGTTTGGGTCTCAAAACCGAGCCTGAGGGCCCGGCATGACGGAGATGGTATCCGGGTGCGTCGGGAAGGTTCAAAGCGGGCGAGACGCGGCATGATCGAGATGCTTGCGTCGGGAGGACGCGAGGGCCCGATAGATGCGCGGTCGTCTGATGAAGAACTTCATGTGTTGACCAAAATGCCCCTGTGTGGGCTTGAGTTGTAACATCTAGTGTAGGGGCACTTCGATCATTTTCCGGAGGGCCTATATATACGAGGAGTGGTTGGTTGGGCAGCCATCTCTTTGGCTCGTGGTGGGAGTGCTCTTTCATTTTGGGGTGCTCTTGGGAGAGAAGCTGAGAGCAGAGAGTTGGCTCTTTGTTTGAGCTTTTTACCATCCAAGATTTGTGATTCTTGTGAGTGGCTTGTATCCGGATATGGCTAAGTGAATCTTAGTGAAATCTTCCTCTTAATCTTGTGCCATATCCTTTATCTCCTGCGTTTTTCTTTTTCGGGGGTATTTTCGGAGCCTTTATGGAGGGATTTTCGTTCGTCGGATTTGAGGGTGTTTCCTCCCAGATTTCTTTGAGGGGATCACACATGAGTACCTTGTGACTCTTTTCTTGGTGATCTTGCACCCTCAAACATCGGGAATCGCTTTGGATTTGAAGCTTTTTGGGTGAACTCAAGTTGGTGCTTTAAACGCACGAGATTTGCAATTTCGGTTGATTGGATAGGTTTAGGGCTCCAAGATTTTGGGCATAGCTTCTACTAGAGACGCTTCTCATCTACCCAAAATCTGGGCTCAATCCATCCAGCGGTTTGGGAGATCCATTGATTTTAAGAAAAACTCTTCCCTCTTGTGTTCATAGCCTAAATCCTTTTTATGGTGGTGAAGGTTTGATCTTTTGGAGGAGATCTTTTCGGAAAAGCTTCTTTGTGTTGTTGAGAGGCTTTGGTTCAAATCTTGTGATTTTAGGAGGCTGTTTGATCGAGTTTTGGATTTTCCTTCCTTCTCTCGCAGGCTGTTTTTCTCTGTTTTCTGGGGGCTGTCGGAACTTCCGACCTGGCACAGGAAGTACCGATAACTTGTTTTTGGCTGAGAGAGAGCTGTTATCGGAAGTACCGACCTTGGGCCGGATGTTCCAACCCTGAGCCGGAAGTTCTGATAATGAGTTTTTGACAGACAGAAAGCCTTTATTGGTAGTTCCGACCTTGGGCCGGAAGTTCCGACAAAACCTGCTCTAGGTCGTCCTGAGCTCATTCTTTTTCTCGTTTCCTTTTAGGCTTGCTTCCGCTTTATTTCTAGGCTTGTCCTAACTTGTTTCTAGAGTCAGTAGGTCCGTTGTGACTACGTGATCTTGGCAAGTTTGTGCGGGATTCTTTGGAAGTGATTTTGGGGTATAGGCCGAGTTCTTGTGAAGAATTTTTATCGGCTCCCATTCACTCCCCCCTCTCTTGTCGCCAATCCGGTCCTTCAATTAGTATCAGAGCTGGTTGCGGATTCGTGTGACTCTATCAAGTCTAGGATCCATAGGGCGACATAGAAAAGGGAGCTTTTGCTCGCGGCTTTGGTTTGCGCGGTTTGAGCTTGTTTTTTGGCTAATCCTAACCAGTGCTTTGAGTATGGCACCGATCTCTTCTCCTTGTGGTTCTTTGGGCAGGAGTATGGAGGTTGAGGCGGAAGCCGGAGTGGAGATGATGATGTCCCTCATCAAGGACTATCAAGATGGTGATCTCAAGAAGGGAGAGCTCCACCGCAAGCTAAGAGACATGAACCAAGGTATGGAGATGTGGTTGGAGAACATGGGTTGGATGGTACTTGATCTTTGGACATGGGGTGATCAAGACAGGATGGTTCTCCATGCCATTTTGGATGGCTTTTGAAAACCTTTGTACATATGTATAGTGAGTTTTCTTTCCCTTTGTGCTCACTTGTATATACTTGCTGCATGCTTTGATCTTGTGTCATGCTTGTGTGTAAGCCATGGTAGTCTAGCCACCTTGTTCATGATAGCTTTGTGATCTTGTATATCTATCTTGCTATCTTTGTATGATATTGTGGTGGATAATATTTATGAACATCATGCTTTATGGTTGCTCTTTGTGGTTATGTCATGTTGTTCATCTATATCGTGTTTGGCTAGCTCTATGGTACCTTTATTGTTGGCATGTTTGTCCCCCCATGTATATCTTGTCATGCTAGCTTTTGTAATATATGTTGGTGGATGATCCATATGAACTTGTATCATGCCTTTGTTTAGTTTCTTGTATCATGGTTGGTATGTTGTTCTTTGGTATCATTTTGGTTTAGTATCCTTGTATAGGGTTGTACCTTGTTGACATGCTTGCTAGCCCATGCTTATTCGTGTATGTGGAATCATGTTACAATGCTTTATTTAACTTGATTGCATTGGTATTGTCATTGCATTGTGTAGCATGTTTTGAGCTTGCTTTGGGTTTTGGGCTTGCTTTGTCTTCGGGTTGTGTTTTGTTTCTTCTTTGGGTTTCTCCCTTTTTAGGTTGGTTTTAGAGCTTCTCTTTTGCTCTTTGCTTTCCTAGCCTTTGCTTTGCTAGTTGTCTTTGGTTGAGGGGGAACTCGGGTTCTTTCGAAGGGAATTTGGTTTCGAGGGCATGCTTTGGCTCTTGGTAGTCATTTGTGATCCTTCAATTGGTATCCTTTCTATGGTACTCAATTGAGATCTTTGGCGGTCTTGCAATTGGTATCTTCCCTGTGGTTCTCAATTGGGATATTTGGTGGCTCTTCTCTCGTTTGGAGCGGTCCTTAGTTGGTGTGTCCTCTTGTGAGCCTTCTTGGTGTTAAGTCGAGTTTTGTGCCTCCCCATGCATTTTGTATTGCATATGTATCATATATCATGATGTATAGACTTCGGTAGGTTTGACATTCGGGTCTTGCATTGTGTGATATATATCATGTTGCATTTGATGTACATATCTACCTTTGTTGTATTTGTATCATATGCATGGTAGGTTGACCTTCTCCTATATGCCTTGAATACTATGATATACTATTTGTGAGCTTTTGAGCATGTTTGATATGATATGGTGATGGATATCCATGCTCTTGATAGTTTTGCTATATATGCATGTTGAGATGGCTATTTTTGAAAAATGCTAGGATAGGCTCTCTCTCTGGTGAGTGTAAGGCTTTGCATGATCTTGGTGTGCTTTGGTGGTTTATATCATGCTTAATTCATGTTTGGACATCATGTGCTTTTCACTTGGGGTCAAAGACCCATTTGTCATTATGAATGTTTAGCCCATATGATACCTTGTGGGGGAGCATAAGCTTCTTTTTGCCGCAAAGGCACTTCATGTACTATTTTGTGCTTAAATGTGAAAAATGAAATTGGTATGAAATGCTTATGCTTGAAGTTATGCTCTCACTTGTTCCATGTCATAAATGCTTTTAAAATTACAATAATTTGGGTGCTAAACCATTGCATGTTGTATACCATGAGAAGTCTCAATTTAAGAAGTAGACACATGGATCGGTGGCTTTAACATGGCATGAGATGCTTATGGGAGTTTGTAATGATCTTGTGATGAGGATATGTGACCTAGCATGAAGTTTGTGTGATCTAGATTCACTTTGGCATGCTTTGTTCATGTTTAGGTCTTTGCTCATGAGAGGGAAATTTTTCGCAAAAATGTGCCTTTGTCATATGCCTACATAGCTTTACTATCTTGATGGATATGCTTTTTTATGGAACTATGAACCATCTTGCTTGCTCATTATCTCACTTATAGCATTTTATAGTGCTCTTTGTATATTGGAGAAGCTAGTAGTTGAATCTTTTGCAAAATTGCCTTGATTCATGCATTGTGAATGAGGAAAAGTTGCATCTGGGGGAGAAAATGATTTAGTTTTCATGCATTTGTTGCATCCAGAAGGATATTCAGTTCAGGGGGAGAACTTGAGTTTGCATGCACATGTTTAGGGGAAGTATGCATTTGTGTAGGGGGAGCTTTGGTGAGTTTCCTTTGTTTGCCTGAGTTATGCTTTGGTGGTTTGCTTTTTGCTCTATCACATGTGTTTAGGATGAGCTTTGTATGCTCTTTGGCCCTAATGCATGTGTTTAGGGGGAGCTTGTGAGCTTGGTGTGATCTTTTCTCTATCACGTGTGTTTAGGGTGAGCTTTGTATGCTCTTTGGCCCTAGTGCATGTGTTTAGGGAGAGCTTGTGAGTTTTGTGCTCTTTTGCCGGTAGTGTTGAGCCCCTTTGCCTCTTCTTGAGGAGCCAGTGGTTGTTTTGAGTTGTCGGTCCTTCCATGATCAGTGTTGAGCCCTTTGTACCTCTTTTTGAGGGATCATGTGTTCTTGTCTCAGTTGTGTCGAGCCATTGCTCATGTCTTTGGGGACTGAGATTGTTAGTGGTGGTGGCCTTTGTGGTTTTTCTCATGCCAAGTGACTTTATTTTTTGCTCTTGTGTGGTTTTCGTTCACTTGGATGAGATATTCGGCCTTTGCCCTCTCTAATCATTTCTTTGTGCTCTCATGTTCCCACTCCTCAAGGGGGAGAAATTTGGAAAATCAAGTTGATATGAACCTTGATTTGATGGTGATGAGCGGTTGACAAGTGCCTTCTTAAGAGCTGAAATTGGTTTGATGGCTTTCAGGATTCCTTGTAGCTCATGTGGGTTGCTTGACTCGTTGGTGGTGTTTAGCCTTTGTGCTTTCTTTGGTTCCGAGAGTTTTTGGTTGGAGCTCTTCTCATTTCAAGTTGCCTTGTGTTTGCTTTTTCTTGGCTTTTAGGCACTTGAATGAGTTTTTGCTTTGCTTTTTGAAGGACCGAATAGGCGACCAGAGAGGGGGGAGTGAATGGGAGCTGATAAAAATTCTTTCTGAAGGATGAACTCGGCTTATACCCCGATTGCCACTCCGATCACTCGCACACAACAAAGAAGCTCTAGACTAGGCACACACAAGCCTACAAGTCCTAGAGACAAGCCACGAATCAAAGAGCAGAAGCACAAACTAAGAACCAAAGCACTTAGCCAAATCTGCGAAGGCAAGGAGCGGACTGTCCGTGCAGTAGGGCGGTCCCGAGTAAATCAGAGGCCTTGTACGAAACTAAAAAATGAGGACTACTAACTTAAAAAAATAGAACAAAAATAAAATGTACGGTATAATATATTACATTGCAATGAGCTATGCTAAGAATTGTACCTATGTTGCATAATCTTTACTTGAATAGCTTCATTCTTTTGGTGTTTTTTGAAATGAAATTTTCTATAATATGCTCATAATCAATCTTCTCCAATATTCTGCTCTCAAGTGCTATTATAGCCAAATCATTAAGTCTTTCTTGTGTCATTGTAGAACGCAAATAGGTCTTTAACAGCTTCAATTTTGAAAAGCTTCGCTCCGCTGATGCAACAGTCATAGGAATGGTGAATAGAACTCTATATGCAATAGTTGCATTGGGAAAACAACCATGCTCCTTTAAAAACAGCAAAATTTCAATAGGTCCCATTTTTTTCTTTTGGAATCAAATCTCGTACAAACTTCAACTCCATAAAGAGTTCTTTGGCATCAATATCAGATTTTCCATCCTTTTTAAGGACAGCCTCAAGATTATCACAAGAAGGCTTCAAGCTCTGATTATCCAATGATTGCAATGTTTCTGAAGTAAATAAGAATCCAAATTTTTTTTGGAACTCTTGGTACTGCTCAAATCTTGTTGTAAGAGAGACAATAGCTTGATCAACAAGAGGTACAAAATAACTGGTTCTAAATGACTCCTCTAGAGACTGTAGCAATATTTGTGTCTTCTGGGTTCTCATCAAAATGTCTCTTTCTTTTAATTTCTCGTTTTTTACGAAATGTTGTACTAATATCCATCTCAAGTGCAATTTCTTTGGCTGACTCCAAAGCTTCTAAGAAGCCAGTTTCCCTGTAGCCCTTGAAGAAAGAAATAAGTCCTTGTACTATCTCAATAGCAGCATCAATAAGCATATCCTTTGTTTGCAGTTGTTTGCTTACCAAATTAACAGCATATAGTACCTCGTACCAAATGACTACTGCCACTATAAATTCAAACTCTCCAAGTTCATTATTTGCCGGACCTTTAGCCTCAATGCTTTTCCCCACATCATTGTCAGTATCAGATACCTAAAATTAAAAGAAGGAAAATATTTGTTAATATATGAGATAACCAACAAAATTACATTATTAATGCATTATTAATATTAAAATGTTGGATACCTGAAGTAGTGCCTCCCGAATATCTGTACATTGAAATCTAATGGCTTTAACACTGTCAACATGACTCTCCCACCGTGTAGCTGAAACCGACTTGAGAGTCAATCCAGTTATGTTATCTTTTAGAATCTGCCATTTTTTAGTAGAGTTAGCAAACGTTGTGTAGATACGTTGGATGATTCCAAAGAAATCTTTAGCTTTGCCACAAGTCTTGGTAGCCATATCACAAAGTGTTAAATTGAGGCTATGACAACCACAAGCAGAATAAAAAGCTCTAGAATTTACATCCAAAAGTTTCCTTTGTACACCTTGATTTTTGTCTTTCATATTTGATCCATTATCGTAACCTTGTCCTCTCACATCATCTATGTCAAGATCAAGACACTTTAGCTCATTCTGTAGCACATCAAAAAGTGCTTGTCCTGTTGTGTCATTCACATCTAAAAATCCTAGAAAGGATTCTTCAACAGAAACATGACCTGATGATGAGTCCACATATCTTACAATTAAAGACATTTGTTCTTGGTGACTTGCATCAGGGGTACAATCAAGTATGACAGAGAAATACTTTGCCTTCTTTATTTTTTTTAATAATTTCAGACTTAATAGCAGAAGCAAGTAAGTGTATCAACTCATTTTGAATTCTCGGACCAAGATAATGAACATGAGTTTCTTCATTTGTAATACGATGAACATGTTCTTGAATAACTGGGTCAAATTCAGCCAACATCTCTATTAAGCCCAAGAAATTCCCATTATTATCATCATATAGTTTGCTGTTACTTCCACAAAATGCAAGATTATGTTTGGCAAGAAATTTTACTATGCCAACAATTCTAAATAAAACTTTCCTCCAGTGGTCTTTTTCTTTCTCAAGTTGTCGTTGAGCAACTTTATCAATGCTTTGACTAGTTTGCAATATGTTACACAGTTGATACCAAGCTGTCATGCTCAAAACATGATCTGCACCTGTCTCATGCTCTTTGAGTCTATTCGCAAGATGTGCCCAGTCATTATAACCCTCATTTGCCAACAGACCTTTTCGATACCCTTTTGTAAATAATTTACAGCTAAAGCAAAATACTCTATCAAGTTCCTTAGAATAGACAAGCCAATCCCTGTCACATCCTTCTCCATTTGATAGAATCCTAGTATAAAATAGTGCAGAAAACCTTCTAGAAAACCTATCCTTAGGACCCTTCTGAATTGATAAGTCTCTTTTAGGACTTTTTGTGCTAAAATGTCAACTTGTTGATGATCAAGTGAATCCCAATATCTTGGATCAAATATATCAGGCTGAAAACAATCACTAGCATCCGGAGAAGGATTCAAGTCATCACTATTATTGTCCATCTGAGTATCTGTATTTGTGTTGCCAGGAAAACCTTCCTCAACTTCAACATTATTTTCTGAAGGATTTATAGGATCATTGACAATATTAATGTTAACTGCTTGCTCATGTTCAGGTGTCACATTATCAGATGACACTTGGGTAGTTTTTTTGTAACAAACCTATCCATAGCTCCTTTCTGAGATTGGACTAAAGCCTCTGCTCTTTTTTTTTCTTTTGCTTGTCCCAACCCGATTCAAATTAGAAAATCCGATTTGTAGAAGACATGGTTTCAATATGTGAACAATATTGCAGTAGTCGTCTAGATGAAAATATCAAAAGAACAAAACTTAGAGATCGACTAATTACTCCATATAGTTTGTTGTGATTATGATGGAAAACAAATCAAATTGAAATAAAATACGAGTGATTAGTATTACCTTTAGCTTCTTGTTTGTTTGTTCCGTCGCCTCCAATCGCCGCCGTAGCTTCGTCCGGTAGGACGGGAGATAAATCGCCCTGCCCCCTCGCTAGTCCGTGACGGCCAGAACTCAAGAGGCAGGAGTAATTTTCTTTTGGGCTTGGAATGACTGGCCTGGCCGCTAGGCTCAAATCATAGAGGCAGGACCTTCTTTTGAGCTTCTTTCTTAATAGGGCTGCAACTTAGTTATATGGGTAATGAAGCACTATATATTTGGAGGCCTATATTTTTTGGAGGCCTGGAGCCGTCGCTCACCCTGCACAGGCTCAAGGAGGGCCTTGCCGTGCAGTACAGGCGGACGGTCCGCAGCACCTGGGCGGACTGTCCGGACCCCCTACGCGGACTGTCCGAAAACCCTAACAGAACCACCAGAGACGCACCGAGAAATTCAGACTATCCCGCTGAGCCACGCGGACTGTCCGCTAGTGTCGCGGACTTTTCGGGTAGGCCTCGCGGACCGTCCGGCCAAACCACCAGAAACACTCACACAACTTCGCCCACGTGGACCGTCTGTCACTGACCGACGGACTGTCCGCAAAACCTCCTGCAATAAAACCCAAGACACTTCACGGATCAAAACACGAGCTAGCACGAATACGCGATGAACAACGAAGAACACGGGACGCGCGGACTGTCCGCAGGGTCCTTGCGGACTGTCCGCTACCCACGGACAAAACTGCTCGAGCTCGTGGCCGCGAAGTCAACTCTCCCTACTCATCACCGGATCTCCCAAACGGCTTGAGCTCTTGAGACAAGATTTGGGGGAGATGAGAAGCGTCACTAGATGAAGCTATGCCCCAAAAATCTCGACCTCTAACTCACTAAATCACCAGGAATCGCGGATCACATGAACCACCACCAAGATTTCGGGCTCCTACAAGAACTCGCGAATCGAAGGGATTTCCTGGCGTTTGAGTGGTCAAGATCACACCTAAAGATGCACAAGGCATCCACCCATGATCCCCTCAAAGAAATCAGGGGAAAAACGCCCTCAAATCAACGAATCGAGCGAAGAACGAAACACTCCAAAAATAGCTCTGAAAAAGACACGAAAATCACAAAGAGCTAGGACATCATCACAACGCTGAATGCTTCCATGCATCTAGAAGTCAGAGTCTGTACAAGAATCTAGCCTAAAGAAATACTGGGAAAAGAAGCAGGCTAGAGCGATCTACCGGGGGAGGAAACCCTAGAGTCCAAGAGAGAGAGATGTCATCCACCTCTCCGCTATTTATACGATGTCCACAGGAGGAGGCAAATGACCATGCTACCCCTACAACTTAAAATGAAGATACACACCCCTCAGGGGCAATATGGTCAATTCTTCGGATATTCCCATCGAGCGGACACGCTTCCACCGCGGACTTGCTTAGCCTCGACGTAAGCCCCGCGATCACGCCACGTGCCCCCGCCTCGAAGCTTCCTGACGCTCCCGGATCACCGTCTCCGTCACATCGGTCCTCCGAACTTGGTTTTGAGGCCCAAACCAAGAGACTGTCCACCGATGGTTTTATGGGCAAACCACCAAACCCCGCGTGCAAGCTTCGGCCTCGAACCGCCACCTTGCACGGGCCATGTCCATGACTTCAACTCACTAGTCTTGCACCGCACGGCTTGCACTTGACCCCGTCAGCCACCGGGTCCATCGAACCAAGACTACTTGCCTCTCCATCACCCGGAGGCCACCACGGCTAAGGCCTTTCGCGCTTGTTCTTCACCTGCACCAACACGAGTCAAGCCGCAACCTGTACCTGCACACTGAGCCAAGCATCAGTCCACACAATGTTGTCAATCACTCATCACTAAGGAGCGAACCTCCACTGGTCCTCGGACACACCTGGTCCTCAATCTCCCCCTTGATGAGTGCATTGACCACACCCATAGTAACCATCATAGAGAAAAAGGAAAAGAAAACAACCATGAACACAAACCTCCAAGCAAGTGATCCAAAGCCAAAGAACAAGCGAAAACAAGATCACTCGCCAGATCAAGTCTCGGCCCCCTAAGGCAAGGGCAACAGCTCAACATAGCCGAGACAAACAAAACTCTACAAAGAGCACACCACAAAGCACAAAAATCAGGCAAACCAAAGGAGCTCCCCCTGCACATATGCAACTCTCCCTGAGAAAATGCAACCTCTTCTCTCAAAATTTCTCCCCACATGCAAAATCTCTCCACAAATGCATACCAATTCTCCCCCTTGCATATATATTCTCCCCCTTGTTGACAATGCATGAATAAAGGTACCATGAAAGTGGTCAAATGCAAGTCAAAGCATATACAATCTACCAAGCTTCTCAGATATACAAAGTGCACAACAAAATGCTACACATGAGACATAGAGCAAGCAAGGTAGACATGGTGTAGTTAGCGCATTGCCATCAAGAAAGTAGAGACATATAAACAAGTGACATGGCCAAAAGCATTTTTGAGCAATTTTCACAAAGAAACATTCATCTCATGAGCAAAACCCAATCCATGGCAATTTGAGCAAAAATGAACTAGATCATACAAAACTCATAGAAGATCACAATTTCTCATCACAAGATCATAGCAAACGCCCATAAGCTACTACATGTCATGTCAAAGGCACCAAGCCATGTGTCTACTTGTTAAAATGAGACTTCTCATGGTAGACATCATGCAACGGTTTAGCACCCAAGATATGTACATAAAAGCATAAAGACATGATTATGAGCACATTTTTCAAGCATAAGGCAATTCATACACAAAATTCATTTTCAAATTTAAGCATGGTACATGAAATGCCTTTGCAGCCAAAAGAAGCTTATGCTCCTCCACAAGTGAACGTATGGTGATATATGTCCGGCATAGGACAATCGAAATTACAACGCACCGGTCCAGCTACAGATATGCACGATCTGGCCCCCGCAAATCTCGGCTTCAGGTAGGCACGATCTGGCCCCCAAGATTCGCTCCCGCAAATCCGGCTTCAGGTATGCATGACCTGGCCCCCAAGATTCCAGCTTCAGATACATACAATCTGGCCCCCGTAACCTTAGCACCGCACTCTGACGCACCCCTCAAGGAAAGGCCCAATCTCCCCCAAAAGACTAGTCCATTAGGGGAAGGGTGGCTCTCCCCTTTAAGGTGGCTTCCTCCTCCCAAGCTAAGCAAGGTGGGATAATTCGAACGCACACATCTTCGCCGCCTACACTGTCGTGCGCCTGGCCCATGGGCCGCCTACACTGTCGTGCACCTACACTGTCGTGCGCCTGGCTAATCCGTACTCCCTTTGGACACGACTACCGCCTACACTGTCGTGCGGCTGGCCAAATCGTGCTCCATGACTGCCGCCTACACTGTCGTGCGCCTGGCCAAATCATGCCCTGGGATGTCCTCATCATCCTCCCCTTCTTAACAAGGGCCCAACTCTGTTACCAAATGATAGGCGATGGCCCGATCTTCCGAGAGGTAGATGGATATGTCGATTAGTGGAGACTCGATGTTGGCGATCTTGGCTTCGAATCAGCACGATTCGGACCCCGCAACCATTACACCACTGCTCCGTTGGTTATCAACCAAGCACAACTTGATTGACCTCGCCACGAAGGCTTTTCCTTGCAAGCGAATCGAGTACACAAGCAAGAAAATGGTAAACACGCAATCGAATATTGCAGATGTAAATGAAGCAAATATCAATGGAGTTCGAGCACTCGATTTGAAAGAACTAGTCTATACAGTTGAGGAGATGCAAGAACAGGGGCCTTGGATCACAGCAAAAGGACTTGGCGTCACAATTACAATGAATCACGAAAGTTTCAACTTCTAAAACTTCAACTAAACAAAACCCAAGTCTAAACAGCGGCAGCTACTGAGTTTTAAACCCTAAGGGACGACCTAGGGTTGAGGGGGGACCAGGGGGGCATCCTCAACCTGGGCTTAAGGCCCGACACGATACACGGCTAAATTGGCCCAAAAAGGTGATGCAGCACCTTGTTGTGGTCACACAGCATGATCCACGAACCTTCTAGAGCTGGGACCAGAACCAAAATGACGGTGTCGTCGTCCCCGTTCCAACGCATCCTTATACGCCTCATTTTGATGCCGGATGAGGGAGATATCACCGAAACCGTGCAGGGGTGTCGGCTGAATCCGAACCAAACGTGGCAGCTGAGTTGGAGACGACTTGTAGCATGGGGAAGGACGTGGCGTGCGCGTATCTAGCGTGGCGATGTTCTCATCATATGGGCTAAACATTTACCATGACAAATAGGTCTTTGACCCCAAGCAAAAAGAGCATGATACTCAAGCACAAACTAAGCACGATATAGGCATTTGAGCACAAATTGAGCATAAAAGAGCATCTACTCATGAGTGAAGCATTTTTAGCATTTTCACAAAAAAGAAGCTATCTCATCATGAACATATGACAATACCATCAAGAGCATAGCATTCACATCACCATTCCCAAATCATAAACATATCTCACATATAGCACATCATAGTGATCAAAGTATATAAGAGAAGCTCATCCTACCACAAATGATCCAAAGATGGCTATCCTACCAGGTTTTGTACAAAAAGTAAAATGCATGCATGGAATACAACAAATGATACATATATCACATATATACATGAGAAGCTCCAAGATCCAGCTAAAAAGGGAAACACACTCCAAGTTCACCTCGCAAGCGTGTGAAGGTAACATGGTCAAGTGATTTAGTGAATATGTCAGCTAGCTGATCTTGGGTAGGTACATAGGACAAAGAAATGTTCCCTTTCTCAACATTGTCCCTCAGAAAATGGTATCTCACTTCAATGTTTTCATTTTGGAGTGAAGGACTGGGTTCTTGGCTACACTTATGGCACTGGTGCTGTCACAAAAGAGTGGAACCTGAGAGCACTCCTCACCAAAATCGCTCATAGTGTAGGTCATCCATAAAAGCTGGGAACAACAACTGGCTGCAGTAACATACTCGGCTTCTATAGTGGACTGGGCTACACTAGATTGCTTGCGAGACGACCAAGAGACCAAAGAAGAACCAAGAAACTGGCAACAACTCGAGGTAGACTTGCGATCTGTTGGCGGTCGATTTCCGTCAACCTAGTCACATGTTTACCTTCTATGTTGGTATTAATTTGTTATTCACACTAACGATCCTAACCCTCATTATATGTCAAGTTCGCACTCGTGCATGGTATTTGGAGTTTATTGTTTACACAGGAATCAAGAGCCTAAATGAGGACTTCCGGGTAAAGTTCATCAAAGGGTTTTACAAGGTGATCATGAACCCCGGGACAAGTCAAGATACAAGATGAACATGACTCCAAATGAACCAAGGACTAAAGCGGGAAGCCGAGAAGTGCTGAGGACCTAGACGGAAGATGCGGGAGTTCATATGCCAAGCACCCTTATCTAAATCGCGAGGAAAATGGCGTCAAGAACCCACATGCAACTCGGCAAAAAGTCAGGAAGTCGTGAGAAGCATCTGGAAGGAAGCTGGGGCCGAACTGGGCCGAAATTGGCCCAGGACGGCCAGCCTAGGCCGGCCGGCCTAGCCCATTCCGGGCCTGGTTTGGCGCCCCCTTTGACCTAGGTGATCCTGGGGTTATTTATAGTCCCTGTGCCTCGAGCCACGCATGAAGTAATTTGTCATCCGCTACCGAGGAGCAGAGAAGAGAGGGACACCCTTCCGGAGAGGAGAGGGTCGAGATGGTTGACGAGGGTTTCCCTAACCGACGTGGGAACCTTGCATGGAAGACCACGTCGGAGTTCTAGAAGCTAGAATCAAGATCAAGGTAGGATCCCGGTGGTGATCTTGTCCATGTATTATAATTCATGTTGAATTTGCAAGATTGAATCTGATTTCTAGCGATCAAGTGCTTTCACTACAATTTTGTCTTCGCTTGGGTTTTCTTATTCTCCAATCTATTCCAGATAGATTGCTTAGGATGTTCTTGTAGCCATGGTGGCTAGAGGTGCATACCTGACCTACCGAGCGTTTTCAACACGTTCCTCGTGAATGTGCTCTTAGGTTCACCTACACAATAAGCGGGACATCGTGACAGGATGTTGATCACGTGTACGGTAGGTGCCTTTGAGGGTTGGAACGGAAGCCACGATTTAAAGAGGCTTTTAATGAGATTCATTTGCTTTATCCTTCTTGGTTTTGGAACTTCAACAAAAGACCCGATCCAATCTCTAGATTGGTTTTACCTCCCCTCTCTTTCTCTTGCTACCTCCAGTGTTTAGTAGATTAGATGTGTTTTCATGGTTCTTCCATAGATTAGATGCAAAACCCTTCTCAAGATCAAAGTGTTTTCCGCTTATTAGATTGGATCTTGCATTACACATTGTTTCACGGATTCGATACCTTGGGTTCACCACTCAAGGGAAGAAGGGTCCCTTGACTACGACGGAGGATTTGTCCACTTGCAAGTCCAAATGAACTTTGCAACGATAATCAAACGTCAACAAGCCCCTTTTTCTGGCACCGTTGCCGGGGAACAAGTAATCAAGATTCAATCTAGTATTGCGTTTGTAAATATTTTTAGTTTTTCTCTTGATTTTTCTTTTGCATCTCTTAATTGTGATCATCCTCAATAAAAAAATCAATCTAGGGTTTTGCTAAACCCTAGCTTCCTCTTAGTTTTTGTATATATTTTGCTAACCCTAATGGGAGGTGGACGGCTACATCTCCAACAAAAAAATATATATTATGTGGTTGGTCTAGAAAAATTTTGCAGGCAAAGGTGACGTGCAACATGAAGATCTAAAAGCGGAGGCCGGACATCGTCGGAATCTCCAAGAGAAACTCCACCCCAAGATCAAAAGGAGATCAACCTCATCCGCCACTCATCCTAGGGAGATCATTCCTCAAGACCGTCGAGCAACAATCGACACCGGCAAGGGGGAGATCAAGTGATGGCGAGAGGAGAGCATTCAAGTTAACCACGATTCGAGGTATGTAACATGGTCAATATAAAATACATTCTACCTCATTGTTACATCGGAAGAGAGGAGCCAAAGGAGAATGAAGCGGACACAAAAGTTGTTGCATCCGTCAAGACCAAGAATCAACGCCCGTCTGTGAAGACCAAAAAGATGACTAAGCCGAAGAATAAACCTACACCAAGTCCAAGGATGGTGTAGAAGTGGGGTCCCCAAGATTGCAACGCCCACAAAGAGCGTTGATCTGAAGTGAAGAAGAGAAGAAGTCTAGCTATAAACTTTAAACGAAGCGCTTTGCGGGAGGCAACCCGTTCGTCGAGTCAAGAATAAGCTACCGGGAAGGCAACTCGGAAGATTTCCGAATTTCAAGTAAGTGAGTCTTAGAATTTGTTACGCAAAACATTTTATTAACTCTTAAGTGGTTCAACAAGTTTCGGCGAACCTTTTATTTGCTCGGTCATTTTATTTGGATTTTTCGATCTTAAACCAATGACATGAGCCATCCCATGATTTATTTGCCTCTTTTTGAGAAACCCGTACCAAAAATTCAGATCCTATCCAAGCCTTTCATCTTCTCCATGATGTTAAGGTTGGCTAGTTTTCTTAACATCTACCGGTTTCTCTAGAATTAGAATTTTTCTAAGCCCCATTAAATTTATTTTTATTCAAAATCTCTCTCTCTCATGTTTGGCCAAAGTTAGAACCTAAACCTATGCCCCCACGGTGAAGTCGGAGGAGCTTTCTATCAATTAATGAAGGCAATCGATCCCGATGCAACCAAAATAAAATTCACAATTGTTTCAGATGCCTAAAATCTCCTCTAATGATATATTTGGACTCATCGCTAGCGTTGAGTTAATTATTAAATTTTCAAAATTAGAGTAATTAGCATCTAAACATGATCAAGGGGAGGTTTTGAGTTTGATTAACATATAGTGCTCCATGATGCATCTTGGGAAAGCATTGGTCATTTGGCATCTTGGGCACATGCAAAGGACAAGCATGGGGGAAGCAAGGGCTTTGTTTTGCAGGAAATTAGTGGAAGCACATGAGGCAAGGGAGCAAAGAAGTGACACAAAGCAAAATAATGAAGGTGGAACCCTAAATCACGCAAGCAAAAGAGTGGTTGTGAACGTTTGGGAGATGGAATCTCATGGGTCACGCGGTAAGTATTTTATCCTTTTGTTAATTCATGTTCTTGAGCCCATAAGTTCTAGAAACAACCTAGAAAATTTTTTTGAGTTCCACGGGGTTGTAGGATCTTGTCATGTAATCGCTGATCCTTTTGTTTTCGATCTATTGTTCATGTTGATGATACTTTGATGATTAAGGTTAGCTACCTTGCTTTCGTGGTTGCTCCCATAGATCACATCAACATATCATGTCACACCTCAATAGATTGGCTTCACCATGATAGTCGGTTGCATGTTCAAGTATTCATAAACCCTTTGGGCAAACATCACTCCTATCTTGTGCACCTCACACTTCACCCTAACAATAATAACTCCACCCTCCATATTCTTTCTTTGTGTGTTTTTCCACCGGCAAGAAACCCCTGGGAGAGTTGTTTCTAACTTTGTGCAGAGAGGCCATGAACATCATCCTCAAAAGGAAGACACGATCATCATCGTCGGAGTCATCATCAAGCTCTTCGAGAGGAACTCAGACTCCGAGTCTCCCCGAAGCATGGAGGAAGACGTGGCACCACTGAGGAGTGGCAAGGTGCCCCTTGGTGGCATAAGGAGTACACGAAGCTCGTCCATGTGGTACACCAAACCGCAAGGACACACGGAGGAGCCACTCATTCCACTACGACGCTCAACTCATTCATCCACTCCACCACCATACACTCCAAGGCATTCCAATGGATTCATCATGAAGAGGAGGAGAGGCTTGTTCGTCTTGAGAGGAGGCTTGTGCCAAATGTTGACTTCAATGACACCCTCCAAGTGTAGGATTCTACTCGGATATCAAATCTTGAGCAACCTTGGATGGGTGCAATTCTTTAATGGAGTTGGTGTGACTACTCACAAGGAGATTGCCTTGGAAATTCTTATACATTGGCACCGATCATTAATGAAGGGGTGTCATGCCTCTCACTCCGCCTTGAAGATAAATAGTAACTAGTTCCTTATGGATATATTGGAGAACTACTCGGTTACAAGAAGGAAGCCCCGAAGGAAGTTGATGTCCAAGAAAATATGTTAGAAGGATTTTTGGAAATGATTTCGGAGAAGATAACAAGGAACCCAAAATTTCTTCTTGTCAGGATTTCTTTGGGATCGAGTACATGAAGCAAGGAAAATTTATTAGTGGAGATGAGAGGAGAAGGTACAAGTTGGCAAAGATTAATATTCCTCTTCCCAACATGAGGTTGAGATTGAATGAAGACAAAATTGGTTAGAGGAAAGATTTCTTGTACCAGCAAAGAAGATTAGAAGAAATTGTGGGATCATCCTCCATGCCCCAAGACGAAGGAGAAGGTGCACATCAAGATAATGAACAACCACATGGAGGGATTTCGATGCCACCACCATATGGAGGAAGTATACCAATGCAAGCATGGGGGAGTGGGGCAGCCACACCACCACATCCTCCACCATACATGGTTCGTAACAAAGTTTTCATGGCACCCCATCCAAAACAATGCAAGTCAAATGGAAGAAGGGACCGCAAACATTGCCTATCAAATTGGTCGCCTTCACATATCACCGCCGGAATAATTTCAAGGAAGACCGACGCAAACATGCTACAAACAAGATCGTCAAATATCAACCACCGTAAGATGAAGAATGGTGAATGAGGAAGAAGAAAAATAATAATGATGCCTTCAACTTCGGTTAGATTTTCCCTCTTTCCTTTTCTTTGTTTCAGCTTTTATGCAAATTTGTGTGTGCGTAGCATTTTCTGTTTTTATTTATTTTCAGCATGTGTGTTAGTAGTAGTGTTTGCTTTGAATCAACATGAATAAAGTTTGCCACCAAGTTTATCACCTTTAGTGAAGATAATAAGTTGATGCCATGTTGATATATGATGAAAGTTGCCGCTTTGCTCATCTTTGTACTTGTTTTATGCATGTTTAATCTAGTGCTCTCTTTTAGTATGAATCTGAAATATAATTAAAATGCTAGCCTAATCTTGTGTGGAGGTTATGATAACTCAAGTCCCATAGTTCTTTTTTGTTGCTCTCAATTTTGAATGAATCAAAGAGCCTTTTTATTCTCAAAAAGTTGTGCTAACCTTGTCATGAGTACCGCTTGCATTTTGCTCTACCCATCCAAAGCCCAAACTTACTTGAGTGCAAAACATTAGTATATATAAGATTTATTTTTGGGTGCATTAATTCAAGGCCTGATTTCTCTGGCCCGAGACTAAGAAGCTGGTCATTCCGTTTTTGCGTATCGTTCTTTATGCTAGCCTCTTCTATCCGTGCATTGTGAGTTTCCACATTGGGAATTTCGCAAACCTCGCCGGATATCCAACCACAAAACCCAAACATATCTTTTTTTGTGTTCACCTCCTTGACCACAACCCAATGTATGAGTATGGATGAATATTTTGAAGAAGATTACAAGGAATGTGCTTCAAGTGAGTAAGGGAGACTTCCAAAAGGATCCCTAGGAGATTTGTTGTGTATCTCTCTAAGAAAATATGAGAGCTTCAATTCCCACCTTGGCATATTTATCACCTCTTTTGCCTGAGGACGACCAAACGTCTAAGCATGGGGGGGTTGCCAAGGAACTGCTACTATAGTCTAGAGTTCAAGGGGAGCAAATAAAAAGAGAGAGAAAAAAGTATGATGAAAGAAAAAATGATGATAAAGAAGAAAAAGTATGACGAGAAAAAGAAAGAAAGAAGAAAGAAAGAAAAATATATATATAATAAAGCTCCCCGGTTCTCTAGCTATGTTTAGTGCTTTTTGAGTTTTCAAGAGGATTCAAGGTCAAGACCCATACTCATCTTTCCAACCATGTGCAATCCGATAACGAGGACTTCGTTTGTGCCTCGGGATCACTCTTTCCCATTTGCACATGTCCACCTATCTAAAAGTGTGTGTTCATCTCTCCCCCCTCTATCATAACATTATTTTTCCAATGACCTTTTTGACAAGTCTCGGTAAGACCATGAGAAGGTAGTCTTGTTTTAATAATATCTCAACTATAATATCTTGGTAGGACTAAACTTTCCTATAGCTCCATATAAAGCTTTCCACTATATACTTTGAGAGAGGAAAGGAGTAGAACAAGTAGGCTTGAGAGACAAGATGAGATGAGAGTACATGAGCAAAGTGCAAGATGGTTATTTTAGATCTTGGTAAAGCAATTTTTCTCTTTATCTCATTCTTAATTTTTCAAAATTTCTGAGATTTATTTAAAAGTTTGAGAGCATGATCAAGTACTTGTGGAAAGAGCTTGAATGATATCTACCCTCCATAAAGATAAAAGTTAGTACATTATGGAACTTTAATGAATATAAATTTAGAGAGCATTATGTTTTCTCATGTATGATCAAGTGCAGGACATGAACACTGAAAGGCAACACTGATATCCATTGAAGGCTTACTCGAGGACGAGCAAGGTTTAAGCATAGGGGGATGTTGGCGGTCGATTTCCGTCAACCTAGCCACATGTTTACCTTCTATGTTGGTATTAATTTGTTATTCACACTAACGATCCTAACCCTCGTTATATGTCAAGTTCGCACTCGTGCATGGTATTTGGAGTTTATTGTTTACACAGGAATCAAGAGCCTAAATGAGGACTTCCGGGTAAAGTTCATCAAGGGTTTTACAAGGTGATCATAGACCCCGGGACAAGTCAAGATACAAGATGAACATGACTCCAAATGAACCAAGGACTAAAGCGGGAAGCCGAGAAGTGCTGAGGACCTAGACGGAAGATACGGGAGTTCGTACGCCAAGCACCCTTATATAAACCGCGAGGAAAATGACGTCAAAGACCCACATGCAACTCGGCAAAAAGTCAGGAAGTCGCGAGAAACATCTGGATGGAAGCTAGGGCCGAACTGGGCCGAAATAGGCCTAGGCCGGCCGGCCCAGCCCATTCCGGGCCCGGTTCGGTGCCCCCTTTGACCTAGGTGATCCTCGGGCTATTTATAGTCCCTGTGCCTCGAGCCACGCATCAAGCAATTCGTCATCCGCCGCCAAGGAGTAGAGAAGAGAGGGACACCCTTCCAGAGAGGAGAGGGTCGAGATGGTTGACTAGGGTTTCCCTAGCCGACGTGGGAACCTTGCATGGAAGACCACGTCAGAGTTCTAGAAGCTAGGATCAAGATCAAGGTAGGATCCCGGTGGTGATCTTGTCCATGTATTATACTGAAGGGATACGGGGAGGCTACGCTAGCACAAAACAAAATTTCCCCATAAAACAGGAACTGCTGCTGTGAAAGATCACAGGATTACCACTAGACGCGCAGTTGCAGTGGAACCATCTCAATGTAGACGAACGCATCGAGGGTAGCAGTGCCGTGCAGTTGCTCACGTCACATCCTTCGGGTGTGGCTCGTCCAAGTGCTCCAGATGCAGCACCTCCAAGGTATCCACACGTACGGGAAGGAAGTGTCGCACACCGGACTGCTAGGTCCGCGGGCGCGACGAGGAGTGGACGACGCGGCTGTTGCTGAAGGGTCATCCAAGTCAGGGGGTATGGTCCATATTTATGAGGGGAAAATCCCCCACACCATCGTCCATTAGCAATACGGGACTAATAGATGGTGCACCCCCTTCCAACACTAATGGACTTTACAACAATTGTGGCCCATTATGACTTTTACAACCCAATGGATCAAATCCATCTGAACCCACTAATGGATCTAATCCAGTTGGCTCTAGGGCATATCTCCAACAGTCTCCCACTTTCACTAGAGTCAACTATGCAAGTACATCCTCATTCGACTTCCAATCCCTTAAGTGTGTGACCCTATGGGTTCACGTACACATAGACATGGCTCGAGTACTCCTACTCGACCAATAGTGGATAGCGGCCTCTAGCAAGACGTGTCAACTCCTATGCATACGTAAAGATCATATCAGATGAACCATCACAGCGTAGCATACATGCTATTCCCTTTGCCTCACGATATTTGGTCTAGCTCCAAGCTGACCTCTCTTTCTCGATACCGTGATTCGGATCCTTTCATAGGTTAACACTTAACCCAGCACGGCCATGCATTTCTTGATCCGATCACTCGAGGGGCCCAGAGATATCTCTCTCAAGTAGAGAGGGGCAAATTCTATCTTGATTGACCATGCCTCATAGCATGCTTCCTAACAAACCCGAAAGCCACCTTTATAACTACCCAGTTACGGAGTAGCGGTTGATAGCCCCTAAGTAGGTCAATTCACATCTTGAGTACATGTGACAATCTCAAGTCTAAGGACACAGCATACACGTTGTGTAAAGAGATAACTATGTAACAAAATCTCAAATTGGGTCAGTCCAGCCCCATGTCATACATGTGCCCACATTATTAGTTATACATCTCCATGTTCATGACTTGTGAAACATAGTCATCAACTAATAAATGTGCTAGTCATTAACTCATACTAGGGACAACTTTTGAATAACCATACAAGTAAAAGAGTTTCACAAACAATTCACATAATTGCCAATCTAATACAAGTCACCTTTCATGGATATTCAATAAAAGAATAGTGTGTCATGGATACAATGAAATATAATCATCTCTATGATTCCATCTAGGACATATTCCTAACATTCTTCCACTTGCACTTGAGCTAATTTAGAATGTATCTAATACCCATAGCTCTCATGTGCGCCTCATGCTTAGGCTGTGGAAGGGATTTTGTTAAAGGATCTGCAACATTCAAATCCGTGTGTACTTTGCATATCTTGATATCACCTCGTCTAACGATCTCTCATATCAGATGAAATTTCTGTAGTACACGTTTGTTCTTTTGATGATTCCTAGGCTCCTTTGCTTGCGCAATAGCCCCATTGTGTCACAATAGAGATCCAATAGGCTGGAGACATTCGGAAACACACCAAGTTCAATAAGGAACTTCCTTATCCAAACACCCTCCTTTGCAGCTTCTGAAGTCGCGATGTACTCGGCTTCTGTTGTAGAATCAGCCACTGTCTCCTGCTTGGAACTCTTCCAGCTCACAGCACCACCGTTTATCTTCTGCTTGAAACTCTTCCAGCTCACAACACCACCGTTTATCGTAAATACGTATCCTGATTGCGACTTTGAATCATCTTGGTCAGTTTAGAAACTAGCATCGGTGTAACCCGTTACAACGAGATCCTCCTAACCACCATAGACTAGGAACATGTCTTTAGTCCTTCTTAAGTACTTCAAAACATTTTTAACCGCTGTCCAGTGACCCTCATCTGGATCAGATTGGTATCTGCTTGTAACACTATGTGCATACGTAATATCTGGGCGTGAACATATCATTGCATACATAATAGATCCGATAGTCGAAGCATACGGTATTCTACTCATGCGTTCCCGCTCATCAGCAGTCGAAGGACACTGAGTCTTGCTAAGATGTATGCCATGTGACATAGGTAAGAACCCTTTCTTCGCCTCTTCCATGTTGAACCGTTTCAACACTTTGTCAATGTAAGTGTCTTGGCTTAACCCTATAAGCCTTTTTGATCTATCTCTATAGATTTTGATGCCCAAAATGTAAGCTGTCTCACCTAAGTCCTTCATCGAAAAACTATTTTTCAACGAGGTCTTAGCGGCCTCAAGAATAGGAATGTCATTTCCAATCAGCAATATGTCATCCACATATAAGAATAGAAATACTATAGAGCTCCCACTTGCCTTCTTGTAAACACAAGGTTCTTCTTCACTTTGAATGAAGCCAAACCCTTTGACCACTTCATCAAAGTGAAGGTTCAACTCCGAGATGCTTGCTTCAATCCATAAACGGACTTCTGAAGTTTGCATACCTTTCCAGCATTGGTCGGATCGACAAATCCCTCAGGTTGTGTCATATACACATCCTCAGTCAGATTCCCATTTAGAAAAGCTGTCTTGACATCCATCTGCCATATCTCATATTCGAAATATGCAGCTATAGCTAGAATAATCCGAATAGATTTAAGCACCGCAACTGGTGAGAATGTCTCATCGTAAACAACCCCTTGAACTTGTCGAAAACCTTTTCCAACAAGTTGAGCTTTATAGATGTGAACATTTCCATCCATATCTCTCTTCCTTTTATAGATCCATTTGCACTCTATAGGCTTAATACCATCTGGCGGGTCAACCAAGTTCCAAACTTGATTGTCACCCATGGAATCTATCTCGGATCTCATGGCACTTTGCTATTTCTCGGAATCTGGGTCCATCATTGTTTCCGTATATGTCATAGGCTCATCATTGTCCAACAATAATATGTCGCGCTCTCCCACAATCGTAAGATTGAGCTTATTAGTTGCGCGACATGCCCTTTGAGACCTTCGTGGTTGCGATGGTGTTTTCTCTTGGCATAGGCATCTCAACTCGTTCAGCTACATTAGCATCATTTGTGAACTCTTGCCCGAGCGGCTCATCTTGAACTTCTTCAAGATACACCTTTTGTCCACTTTTCTCTCGTTTGAGAAATTCTTTCTCTAAAAAAACACCATTCCGAGCGACAAACACTTTGCCCTCTGAGTGGTTGTAGAAATAATACCCTAAAGTCTCCTTAGGATATCCCACGAATTTGCACTTGTCCGACTTGGATGTAAGCTTGTCTGACTGAAGTCGCTTGACAAAAACTTCACAACCCCGAATTTTAAGAAAAGATAAACTGGGAGTCTTACCAGTCCATATCGCATATGTTGTCTTATCTGCGGATTTAGATGGTACCCTATTTAATGTGAAAGCTACAGTTTCTAGAGCGTAACCCCAAAATGATAACGGTAGGTCTGACTGGCTCATCATTGATCAAACCATGTCCAACAAAGTTCGATTACGTCACTCGGATACACCATTTCTCTGAGGTGTTCCAGGTGGCGTAAGCTGTGGAACAATTCTGCAACTCTTCAGATGACTGCTAAACTCGTGACTCAAATACTCCCCTCCACGATCAGATCGTAAGGCCTTAATTTTCTTGCCATGTTGATTTTCTACTTCATTCTGAAATTCTTTGAACTTTTAAATGTTTTAGACTTGTGCCTCATTTGGTAGACATAACCATATCTACTTAGATCATCAGTGAACGTTATGAAGTATTCGTATCCACCTCTAGCTGTCATACTCATTGGTCCGCACACATCCATATGTATGAGTTCCAACAAGTCTGAGGCTCTCTCAGGAAAACCTGAGAAAGGCATCATGGTCATCTTGCTGAGCAAACAAGCCTCACATGTCTCGTAAGATTCAAAATCAAACGAAGTTAAAAGTCCATCAGTATGGAGTTTCTTCATGTGCTTTTCACTTATATGACCTAAACGACAATGTCACACGTAGGTAGGACTTAAATCATTAGGCCGAGGCCTTTTAGCACTTATATTACAGATAGGTGCATCATCAAGACTTAAAATAAACAATCCATTCACAATGGATGCAAAAGCTACAAAGATTCCATTCTTAGAGATCACACAACCATTGTTTTCACTCGCAAATGAATAACCATCCTTCATCAAGCATGAAGGAACACAATGTTTCGCCTCAAACTAGGAACAAAATAACAATTATTTAATTCCCAAATAAATCCTGATGGGAGGTGTAGTTGCATCGTTCCGACGCTCAATGCAGCAACTCTTGCATTATTGCCTATGTGGAAATCAACTTCTCCTCGTTCCACGCTTCTACTTCTTATCATCCTTGCATCGAGTTGCAAATATGAGTAACCGATCTGGTATCAAATACCCAAGAATTAATATAAGAATTCGTTTCACGCTTCAACTTCTTATCATTTCTTGCATCGAGTTGCAAATTTGAGCAACCAATCCAGTATCAAATACCTAAGAATTAATATAAGCATGAACGAGGAAACTATCTGTAACATAAACATTAAGTGTACCTGAAGTGGAAGTACCCTTACTTCCCTTGCTTTTCAAAGAAGCTAAGTACAACTTGCAATTTCTTTTCCAGTGACCCAGGTCATGACAGTGAAAACACTCATTATCAGCAATTGATCTAGCTTAAGCCTTGGGTGCTAGCTTAGATACATCATCTTTAGCCTTGCCCTTCTTCTTCTTCCAAGAATTACCTTTCTTAAAGGTAGGCTTGTTCTGGATTGCCATCACATGGCTACTGTCAACGCCTTTCTTGATGTCACTCTCTGTTGGTAACGGGGTGTCTAGAACTTCTTCCTTTTTCTTAATCTTGAGAACAATTCTCAAATTACAGATCCAATCTGTATAATTTGTTCCATTAAATTTGTCCTTCTCAAGGACCATACGTAAAGTACACGATGTGGTGTTGCTAGGTGCCATTGATCTACAACAAAATAATGCAAAATACTAAGACAACGCATCCATGACGGAGTAGATTACATTGAGCATTTAACGGAATCTACTCCCTCTAAAATCAATATCCCTCAATTGATACTTAGTGATTCAGGACCCACAACTACCAAGTCGACTAGTGAGCTTTAGCATCACCGCTAGAAGACATGTAAATCGGTAAGCAACTCTTTACTAATCATATCACATATGACTCCTGTTGTTGGGTGACATCTCTATGTCTCGGCACCCAACCTTTATGCCCCAAAGCCCTTAACCGTTAAGATGGCTTTGATTAAGTAACCAAACCTTATGTTGTAAGTATCCGATACGAACCCAT
Source organism: Cenchrus fungigraminus (assembly GCA_036936925.1). Taxonomy (NCBI): domain Eukaryota; kingdom Viridiplantae; phylum Streptophyta; class Magnoliopsida; order Poales; family Poaceae; genus Cenchrus; species Cenchrus fungigraminus. The sequence goes on from CM072773.1 coordinate 126,694,876, forward strand.
CTAGTCGAGGAAAATTGGTGGCACCCTAATTTCATAGACCCACCACCAATCGTACAAGACTCATGACAGTGCAAGGTTTGGGAGGGCATGAAACTTAAACATTACCGAGGGATCGTTCAACTTCTACCATCGCATGCAGAAAAATAACCATTATCATCGCATATGTAGAAGTAAAACAATAAGAATGACATTCACATAGTAATGACACGGTATGGCCCATTAACACATGGTGATCTCCATCTCCATTGTATTGTCCATCATGATGATCTCCATCTCCATGATCCATGTATGCCATCCTCCAGTGATGAGTCCTCCATGAACTATCTAACGCGTGATAGTACACTAAGTTACACAATTACGCATTAGATCATCACAAATTTGTACGTAGACCATTACATCAATTTTGACAATACATGTGGCTCCAGCCGTATTGCCGTAGGCATGACACGCAGGTCACGAATAAATTACACACATGCATCACATACACATATGGGCCATACCGATCACAAAACCTGCAAAACAGATTACCGTACTTCCGACGTCTAAACTTAAACCGTCGAAAAACCCATCTTACAAGCCGATTTTGGGAAATCTAATTTCGCCGAGACTAGCAACGTTAGTTAATCTCATGTGTAAAATTTTCTGTAGATCAATTTTCATATAGAAAACGTCTCCATCCAAGTTAATCACAGAAAGTTACGGCTGTTTTACCGAACAACATGTTTTCTGATTTTCTCAGGGTCGGTAGCGGATCTAATCCGCCACCGCCGCGCATCCCATGCGCATGGCACTTGACCTAGTTTCGATTTGATCAATCCAATTGATCTCCTCCTCGTCATGACTGGATTTACGTGTATCACTTAACTCCGATGGCGGAATTCCGACCGGTAGGAGTAATTCGTTACACGACCATCACGACAAGAACACGAAACCGATCACAATTTTTGATCTACGTCCACGCATATCACCATATGCACACATCTCGAATCTAAAACTTAGCAGCTATGGCTCTGGTACCACTAAAGGGATACGGGGAGGCTACGCTAGCACAAAACAAAATTTCCCCATAAAACAGGAACTGCTGTTGTCAAAGATCACGGGATTACCACTAGACGCGCAGTTGCAGCGGAACCATCTTGATGTAGACGAATGCGTCGAGGGTAGCAGTGCCGTGTAGTTGCTCACGTCACGTCCTTCGGGTGTGGCTCGTCCGAGTGCTCCAGATGCAGCACCTCCAAGGTATCCACACGTACGGGAAGGAAGTGTCGCACACCGGACTGCTAGGTCTGCAGGCGCGATGAGGAGTGGGCGGCGCGGTGGCGCGGCTGTTGCTGAAGAGTCATCCAAGTCAGGGGGTATGGTCCATATTTATGAGGGGAAAATCCTCCACACCATCGTCCATTAGCAATATGGGACTAATAGATGGTGCACCCCCTTCCAACGCTAATGGGCTTTACAACAATTGTGGCCCATTATGACTTTTACAACCCAATGGATCAAATCCATCTGAACCCACTAATGGATCTAATCCAGTTGGCTCTAGGACATATCTCCAACATATACTTCATGTTGAATTTGAAAGATTGAATCCGATTTCTAGCGATCAAGTGCTTTCACTAAGATTTTGTCTTCGCTTGGGTTTTCTTATTCTCCAATCTATTCCGGATAGATTGCTTAGGATGATCTTGTAGCCATGGTGGCTAGAGGTGCATGCCTGACCTACTGAGCGTTTTCAACATGTTCCTCGTGAACATGCTCTTAGGTTCACCTACACAATAAGCGGGACATCGTGACAGGATGTTGATCACGTGTACGGTAGGTGCCTTTGAGGGTTGGAACGGAAGCCACGATTTAAAGAGGCTTTTAATGAGATTCATTTGCTTTATCCTTCTTGGTTTTGGAACTTCAACAAAAGACCCGATCCAATCTCTAGATTGGTTTTACCTCCCCTCTCTTTCTCTTGCTACATCCGGTGTTTAGTAGATTAGATGTGTTTTCATGGTTCTTCTATAGATTAGATGCAAAAACCCTTCTCAAGATCAAAGTGTTTTCCGCTTATTAGATTGGATCTTGCATTACACATTGTTCCACGAATTCGATACCTTGGGTTCACCACTCAAGGGAAGAAGGGTCCCTTGACTACGACGGAGGATTTGTCCGCCTACAAGTCCAAACGAACTTTGCAACGATAATCAAACGTCAACACGATCCAATCGACACGCAGCAAAATCAGCATCGAAGAATCCATGAAGTCTGAGTGTCAAGGAGGCAGAATACCAAAGACCAAACTCAGGAGTGTAGTTCAAGTACCTGAAAATCCTCTTGACGGCCTGCCGATGTGAAGTCCTCAGTGAAGCCTGAAAACGAGCGCACAGACACACACTGAACTGTATGTCCGGCCTCGTCGCCGTAAAGTAGAGGAGGGAGCCGATCATGCTCTGGTACTCCTTCTGGTCCACGGGTTTACCATCCTCATCCGCATCCAAAGCCGTAGTGGTACTCATCGGTGTAGTCAGCGGCTTGGAGTCGTTCATGCCAAACTTCTTCACCATGTCCTTGGTGTACTTCGCTTGATGTACGAATGTCCCGTCCTTGCACTACTTGATCTGGAGTCCTAGGAAAAACTACAGCTCGCCCATCATAGACATCTCAAATTCCCTGCTCATGTCTGTTGACGGCTGTTAAGTGCTACTTTTATGCCGTCAACTCCTGCATAAAATGAATGAAAAGTGATCATCAACACTAGAATAAGGCTTTATACTGACCAGTTCTACAAGTGTTGGTGTTTCTAGCTTTTGTTGCAGGATGCACCGGAATACGTGATAAATGATACAATTAAGAGCAAGTGATCCAATGGCTTATATAGGACATCATCCATAACAACCTCAAATGCCAATTTGGACTGCACCATTGCGACAGGCTCGTCGAGACAATCGAAATGGATATATCATTTGTCTACTTCTGAGTCCGGATGAAAGAGATATGCACAAGACAAGATCACCATCTTGATATGTGGGCCCGGTGGGACCCACACCAGACCATGTGGCGACGTGTTGCCACGTTGGATGCCATGTGTCCATGACACATCACCAATCTAAGGAAACACACCTTCAACCAATCAGGAGCCAGTATATTGGCAATGTGGGTTCTCCTGTGTATGTTTGACCACCTGCAAACACCAAGTACGATGTAGAAGTTAATTTGGTGTATGCTCCATCATTTTTCAAAAAAAAATAATTTGATCAAGAACCAACCACATGCATTTAGTGCACAAAGAAACTAGGTATGTACTTGTTACTATTGGTGGCTCTGGCTCAGGAGGGGGATGTAAGGTTGTGGTGGGGGTTCACTATCGCGCAATATTGGCAATGAGGGTTCTCTTGTGTATGTTTGGCCACCTGCAAACACCAAGTACGATGTAGAAGTTAATTTGGTGTATACTCCATTATTTTTCAAAAAATAATAATTTGATCGAGAACCAACCGCATGCATTTAGTACACAAAGAAACCAGGTATGTACCTGTTAGTATTGGTGGCTCTGACTCAGGAGGGGAGATGTTAGCTTGCGGTGGGGAATCACTATCGCGCAATATTGGTACTGAGGGTTCTCTTGTGTATGTTTGGCCATCTGCAAACACCAAGCATGATATAAAAGTTAATTTCAATAAACCATGCGGGCATGTTACATACTAGTTAACTTCAATTAGGTGCTTTATATTAATTCAATTAATAAAAAGAGATTTTGCAAAAAACCAACCAAACATGTGTTTGCTGCACAAAGATAAATAAGCCATACAACCATGTCCATACCAGTTGAAGCTGGAGGCTCCCCATGGGATTTGCTATGTTTCGGAGATAGGACATTGTGGTGTAATATTGGCATTGAGAACATCCTAGCATCAGTATGGCCACCTATATAAATGAAGAATAACATACTAGGTTAACTGGAGTGCCGGTATAGTCAAATTATTATAGATATGTTGGTGAGGTACTTGATTGTCATTCTTACCAGTTCCCAAGAGCAGCACGAGTAGCAGGAGGATGGACATTTCCATGGTGCTAATAGGCATGGCTTCAAACCGGACGATGGTGAGTGAGGAGAGAAATCTGGTACTGGTTGGTCTCATCAAGTGAGTACTCAGAGTCAAAAATGGATGCTAGGCGCGTCATGGATGGTGCATTAAATCGGGCAATATCTGCTAGTATGCATGCATCTTTGGCAGGAAGTTAATTCTCACTATACTACACCTGGTATTTCCATTGATGTCGAGAAATTAATTCCTATCATACTAGTGTCTAATTGTTGCATTGCACAAAATTAATTCATGCCATACTACACCTAGTAAGTCTATATGCATTGTTAGCAAGAAATTAGTTGTTGCCACCTTGCGAAGGTTAAGGATAGGCGTCACTTGATTTGGTAAGTTTCATTAGACTGTCTCCAGCAGAGAACCGCACTCCCATCTGCAAAAACATGTTTTGAGAGAAAGAGAGAGAAGCAAACAGTAGCTCGCCCTCCAGAAGCATGTGAATCCCCTTCTGCATCCCGCCACGGCAGTTGCCTCCTGCGCGCCCTGGATTCCGCCGCGCTGAGGGCAAGAGACTGCAGGGTGGAGCCGCCACGCCATCGCTCTCGGGAGTGGAGAAGCCGGCCTCACGCGGTCGCACCATCCCGCCCTCGCGCCGGCGCCGCTCCCCGCGCCGCCCGTGTCGCTGCAACCGCGAGCCCGCGCTGCCGAGTCCTCATTCAACAGCTGCGTCAGGGACGACGAGGACGCGCCCGGCGGGAAGGTCGGGGAGGGACCGACGGGGAGAAGCTCAGGGGAGGTGTCAGCGGCCGTCTGCCGGCGTGGGGAAGGTTGGGGACTCACTCTGCGGGGCGGGCGCGGGTGCCTGCCGCCGCGGAGGAGCGCGTGCTGGGAGCGGTGCAGGAGGAGCTCCTCCGACCTCCTCCGCCGTCGTCCACCACAGGCTGCTCCGCCTCCACCTCCACCGCCGGCCTGCTTTGCCTCCGCGGCGGATCCTCCCCCAAATCGTGGGAGCTCCGTCCGGATCTGCCGTGGGAGGGATGGGGGTCGCTGCTGGATCTCAGAGGAGGCGCAGGGGATGCGGGCGAAGCTCCAGGAGGCGGCGCGGGAGTGGAGGAGGTGGAGCTCCAGGAGCGGCGTCGACGGGGGTGGCGGAGCTGCGCCGGTGGGTCCGCGGAGCTGCGGTCGTGGAGCTGCGGCCGCGGTGGTGGAGGAGGCAGTAGTGGAGGAGGTGACGGTGGAGCTCCCTCCCGCCGTCCCCCTGCTCCGAATCGAGGTGCAACTACGGTTGCGCCATGGCTCGGAGAGACGAGGGAGGGAGGAGGATGACGCGAACAGGCGGCAGTTGGAGTGGTGGAGGATGAGGCAACCTGAGTGACTACCCAAGATTGAGGCACGAGAGACCGTCGTCCGCAAAAAGCAGAACCGGATGCGGTTACAGCTGGACGCGCTACAATGCTTCCCGTTGCCTCATTTTGCGGTTGAGGGAGGGGATGCGATCTCCGCTGGAGACAGTCTTAGACACCAAAAGTTAAGGTGGTGAATAATTAGTTTTCCTAATTTTCTAAATATCATTTGGTTGTAATTTAATTCTACCGGTGTATAACTTACAATGAGAATAAAAATTGTGCCTTTATCCAGCCTAGCTATTGAAACATACTATTTGTGGATGACATGTGAACAGAAGTTCCCTGCCACATGTCAGGCTCCCCATGGCTCGTTGTCCCGTCAAACATATCCCTGGGCCTTATGGGAGCATCCTTATGGGAGCATGCACGATTCCCACCTACAAGAAGAAGGTGTAAGTCTCACAAATCACAATGATACGACATTAGGGGATACAGTATATCCCAAGCCAAGCGGGCTCGGAACGTGTCATGCATCCCACCTATGGATATCCTATAAAATTCAATATAGAAAAGAATGGAAAAAGGTTTATTTAGTATGAAAATAGGACTAAAAATCCTGGATGTGCTTGGATAAGTTTTGAATATTTTGGGAATAAACGAGAAATAAGTACTTTTATATTGTTAAATGACATCTTCCAATATTAAATAGGTAGAGATATTAAAATATGTGTTTTTAGTTTGGAATATATAATTCCATGAATAATTTTGGATGACCTTGTGTATTTGGAGATTTTTCAAGAAACTATGGAAGAAAGGTAGAATAAGAATGATTTTCTAGATGTAGGAAATAACTTTCTAATATTAAAAAACTAGCAAGATGGCCCGCGCAAATAGCGTGCCTAGATTATATTATAATTTTACCTTTTACTTCAATTTCTTTCGTCCCTTCCTAACAATAATTTAATTTTATAAAAAAGTTAAAGTGATATATGTGCAACCAGTCGTATGAAAACAACTTAAATCTAATATTTTTGAATTAGTTCCTCCTTCCACTTTTATAAGGTGGGCACACATATCAAGATTCAAACTTTGCAATCTTTGATCACTAATTTGACTATTAATTTTTGTTTTTTATGATATAAACTTTATATGGTTGGATTCATAATCAAATATAATTTACCATAGTAATAAAATTATAACCATAAGAGATGTAATATATGATAAATGAATGGTCAAAGTGTTATATGGTAGACCGTACTATGTTCTACTATGCTTTATAAAAGTGAAAAGGAGACAGTAATAGACTATACAAACTAAATTCACATGTATACAACTGAACCATAAGTATGTTGTTCTATTTTAAATTGTATTTATGAATTTATTTAAAACATAATTTCATATATGTTTGTCGTCTTTTTAGTTTCTCATATGAAGGTAGAACCATGTCTCGTGCATATTGGAGTATTCTCATGGCACTTACCTTCTTTGTGACTTGTCTGACTCATCGGTAAATGCTTGTGTCGTCTGGATGCTTTGTGACTTGTGTTTGTGGTTCCGTGATCAAACTTAATTTGCATTCTCATCATTTCATGGTTCCAAAAAGATGACAATTTCAATGTTGACACTTCCAAGCACTTGTTGCTGGATTGAGGCATCCATTGATTGTCAATCACACTTTAGTGTCTGTGCATATTGTTAATCCCTATCTCTCTTAGGTTTTCCATCTCACCAAATTGCCCCCAAATCACCAGCAACAATTATCGATACCTGTTGTGTTTTATGAATAAAAGTCCATGAGGCGGGTGTTGGTTTCCTTCGCATTAGTCTAGATTTAACAGCCAATGGTACCACAAATCAGAAACAGCTAGCTGACATGTTCATACTCTCTCTCTCTCTCTCTCTCTCTCTCTCTATATATATATATATATATATATATATATATATATATATATATATCATTTTAGCATCTACCCATTGATGATGTAATCATGTAGAAAATAATGGTTTGTATCAGCGTTCATGCACTTTGCCACTACAACATTTGGCATATACTCATCCACTCGTTAGTCTTGTGGCCATGAGCCATCAATTGAAGTCCACATGTGCTCTCTCCCTCCCTCCCTCCCCCTCCCTCCCTCTCCCTCTCTCTCTCTCTCTCTCTCTCTCTCTCTCTCTCTCACTCTGGGAAGTAATATGCTCAAGGGAGGGATCGAAGACAAAGCTCTATTGTGTCGCTCTTTAGATCCCTTGTACATTGTGTCGGATCCACGCTATCGAGATCTTGAGATGACCTTCCCTCGTTGGCGATGGTAGTCCATTGTTGTCGTCGATGGAGCAGAGTTTCCCTATCCAACACCCTCTAAATGTTGTTCAATGTAGGGATTGAGCACCTTGATAGGTACGAACTGAGCGTAGCTCGATTGGTTAGATTTGTTATTCCACTCGAGAATTGACTTGCGACAGGTGCTCATGTTATGTGTTAAACTTTATTTTTGGAATTAAAAACTATATTATTGATGGTAAGCATATGCCCATCTATAGTCAGGCACCTATGATGAATTTGTCAATCTCAAGACCATCAAACTCTATCTCAGTCTCTCCTTGTTGCTTCTATGGATGTATTTATATAAATGAGTATGCATGTATTTAAACTTTTGCATTTGATGGTGTTTGGTAAAAAATAAAGAGTCTCTTGACAACGAAACTAATTTGTGCGATTTTTGTTTAGTAAATCGTAAAAGATCTACATACACTTATGATATGAAATAAGTACCATTAGATTTATCATGAGATTTATATTTTATAATATCTATGTATAAACATTGATACTATAAATTTGATCCAAATTGAGAAAGTTTGACTTAGGATAAAGTTAAAACAACATTCTTTTTGGGATGAAGGGAGTATTAATAGCCCTCATGAGTCATGGGTACTCCTTTCTTTAAAAAATACAATTCTAGTCAAAAGGGAATGTTCTTAGGATGGGGATTTACCTTTGGCGACTTAGAGGAGCACCAATGGAACAACACAAAAATTATTACATAGATGGTGATCAACGACGATTTCCTAGGGCGATTACGCGCCGAGTTCTCTACCTCAATGTCGGCGGCTCTTCTAGATTTCATTGGCGACGACCGCACTACCATGTCGTGTCAGTGAAGGGTGAACAGATCAGGGATCGAGACACTTCATGAGAATTAATTGAAGGGAGAAGTAGCAAAGAAAGGAGAGATATATCAGAAGGACCGATGGTGACATTTGCATGCTTGTGTGATGTTTTACTGGAAGAAAAGCGTGAGGAGAGGCAGTAATGGCCAGCCAGATGGAGGAATGTGATGCGAGAAGAGTCGATAGGGATGATGATTGTTCGCAAGCGAGGGTTGAGGCTCGGTATTGTTGGCAAATGGACTAAAGTCGTTGTGGCGATGATCGCTCTAAATATATAGTTCTAAAAATATATAGTGATAAATATTTTGTCGTGGTGCAACACATTTTTATTATACTTGACTTGCTTTCATGTAATTTGTAAAGTGACATTGATCCATATCCCTCTAACTTCACGTAAACTAATCTATCTCGTGATGACACAAAAAGGACTCCACTATCCATTAATGACAAAAGTCTCAAATAGCTTGTCATCGTGTTTATGAAATAACAAATTATTCATAAGAACTTAATTCCGCCATGGGGCTATAAGGAAATAAAATAAGTATGGCACGGACTGTTTAGGAAATAAAAGAATCTGATGTACATTCAATTATGGAATGCCCACTCAGCTTTATATATAACCTTTGATTATTATGGTGTCATCTGTTTAGTTTCCTAAATTTTCACCATTCACCCGTCATATCGAATGAACAAACACTATGTAGAAGCATTAAACGTGGACTATTGACAAAATCTATTCCATAACCCCCACCTAAAAACTCGAGACGAATCTAATGAGCCTAATTATGTCATGATTAGACAATGTTGTGCTACAGTAAACAATCTCTAATGACGAATTAATTAGACTTAATGGATTCGTCTCGCGATTTTCTGTTCATCTGTGTAATTAGTTTTGTAATTAATCTAGGTTTAGTCCTCTTAATAGGGTTTGAAAGGAGCACCAAAATTTTTGCCTTTGGAACTAAACGGGGCTAGCATGAATGTTGCATCTAAAATTAACCAACCTCGTAACTCTTTAATTCCATATATGTATAGAACGAATCCATGTTTGGACTTCTGAAACAATTAAGATGTAGCATGAATCAACGGCTCATATTTTCCTAATTTTTTTATTTCAATTTCATGTTTTCCTAATTTTTTATTTCAATTTCGAATTTAGCTGTTTATTAGTTGTATTAGACATGGACTCTCTAAGTTATTCTTGACCTTTAGATCTTCATAAAATCCAATGGTGCATATTCTTCTTTTTTTTAGATTAACGTGAGAATTTCTAGACCCTCTCGACGAACGTAGTGGCTTTTTTTAACACTGAAGTATTAAGATAATAGATAGAAAAAAGGATCATATAATGTGTAAATGGATGGATGATAACATAAATAGGCTTACATAGGTATAGGTACGGAGTATTTTTTGGAATTTTCTGTGATTTTTGCATTGTAATTGTTTAGGGAGCAATTTATTGTGTACACAAGAAAATAATATATTATTTTAATAAAGGAGTACTAAAACATCACTACTTTTACGCCTAGAAATTTCCTAGTTAATTAAAAAAAGAACATCCACATTTTTTTGACAAGCGAACTGTAACATCCCAGAAATTTGAATGTTTTCCCTTATGTGAATTTTCGCAAAAATTTAAAACTTTTTGTTTGAACTTGTGAGCTACCAAATTTGATCCCGATTTGCTAGCCTCTCATCTCAAATTCCATTATAAAAATAAAAACCATATAAAAGTTATTTCCAATTTATGGTATAAATGTGATTTGTATTTTCTTGGTTTTTATTTGGAGTTCAAATTGTGTGGTGTTTGAATTTGAAATTGATTCAAATTCAAACCTATATACAAACTATATTTCAAAAACTAATTCAAACCCTGACAACTAACCTGGGCCACCACCAAATGGACAAAGTCCACCGGAGCTCCCTCAACCCCTCGGCCCAGACCAAGAGACCCCCTGGTCTTCAGCCGGACCAGCCCACACCGCGGCCCAGGTCAGCCCACCGAAGCCGTCAGCCTTTTCCTCTCCCTTTTTCCACTGCCGAGCCGGGGCCACGCGACAGAGGGACCGTGTCCCCCTTTCTCCTACCTCGCGGCCGTACCTCGCACGCGCGCCGCACGCACCCGCGCGATGGGACAACCTCGCCGGCCACATCCGCGCTGGCACGAGCTTCCGCGACCCCGCGCGCGCGCGACCCTACCTCCTCATCTTTGCCTTCGCCCTGGCGCTCTTGGATGGACGCCACGACAACCGTGCCTCACCGCAGCCGCATCCCGGCCGCACGCTCGCCGGTGCCGTGCCCAAGAGCCCTAGCTCCGAGCTATAAAGCCCGCGGCCGCCGCCCTAATCTCTCCGACCCTAGCCTCCGCACTCACCAACCCAACTGGGGTTTTGCTCCCCTTCCTCGCTCTCCCAAATTACAGGTCGCCGCTCCCTGTTTCTTCCCCCAAATTCTCGGCACTGCACCAACACGCTCCGCCTTGGCCCTTCGTGCCTCGCTGCACTGCCCCGCTGCACCGCGCCGTCGCCGTAGCTGAGCCGCACGCAGGGGACCTCTTATCCCGCGCGTGTACCGCCCGCCAATGCGGTTTGCCACGGCGCGCAGCACCAGCGCCCTCCGTCGCGCCGCGCCGTGCCGCGCCGCGAAGCCGTCGCCGCGCCGCGCTCTCGGACACCACCACGACGCCACCCGGGAGCCTCGCGTCCTCGCCGCACCAAAGCTCCGCGCCGTCGACACCACAAGGGCTGCGCTGGGAGAAGCAGTGAACGCCGTCGCCGGGAGGCGCCTGAGCTGTCTCTGGATAAGCGGAAGGCCGCCCGTGGCCAAGAGGAGCAGGAGCAGAAGCCCGGGGACTCCGACGCCTTGAGCGCCGCGGCGCGCCTAGGACCTCAACGCCGACGGGAAAAGACGCCCTCGCCATCGTGCTGAAGACCGCACATGATGGCCACGTCACTGACAAGGGAGCCGAGGACACCTTCACCGCGTCGCCGAGAGGAAGGGAGCCGCAGGAAGAAGACAAGGGACAAGGACACCTTCGCTGACGCCGACGCCGCGCAAAGCACCGCCATGGACATCGTCGCTGCCGACGAAGATTGCAAGCTGATCCACGACATCAAGCCGGTCTGCTCGTCTCACCGCCGCACCGCCTTGCTTCCTGCCCCACCATGACCTCCGACAAGCCCTCGGTGAGCCAATCGTCCCCGCACCCACCTTGCCCTTTAACTGTTCGACGTTCTGCCGGCATGCGTTGTCGAGCACTAGGGAGTAAAACCCATCTGGTTGCTTGCCTGTGTCACCGGCCCTCGTGCCGCGTCCTCTGCAGGTGCTGTGTACGCCTTTGCCGCGCCGCGCATCACCCTGCCGTTCCCCTTTCCTTTGCCATGCTCTGTTTTCTCACCACACGTTCCGCCGTGCCGCGCTACCACAATCTGTTCCCGTGCACATAATCGATCTGTGACCCGTCCCTCGCACCGTGGGTGCCAAGTCGCGCGCGTGCCACCCTTGCGCTTTGCCCGGTCTTCGTGCTGCGCTTCGTGCCGTGAGCCGCACAGCGCCGCTCCGCTTCGTGCCGTGATTCCGCGCAGGAGCTGCGCTGCTCCGCTCTGCTGCACCGCCGTGCGCCGCTCCACATCTCGACGCGTCGCGCTGCTCCGCGCCGATCCACCACGCGCACCACGGCTCGGCATCGCACCTCTTGCCGCATCACCGCTGCGCCGCGCCGCCTCGCCTCGCACCGCGCCGCACTACCTTGCCCTGCAGCCGCACTGCTCTGCCGCTCTGCCGCGCTAATGCTCGCCGTCGTGCTTGGGACCGGCCTTCGTGCCGAGGAGACTTCTTTGCAGGTGATCGCGTGCCACCGCCGCCGCAGCCGAACCTCGCCGTCGGCTAGACTTTGCCACGCCGCCGCACCTTCTGGGCATTTTGCCGAGCACCTTGGGCGAGACCCCCTTTCCCCTGATCCTGAGTGGTACCACACGCACGGCGACATGCACGCCCGATCGCAAGCGTCGCAGAGGATCCCGCAGGCGCCCAATCGAACAGATCCTCTGCTGAGTTCAGGGTGCAGCTCTAGACTTCTTCTTGTGAACTCTGGATAGGACCTCGGCCCACGCAGTCTGATGAGCCCAGATATCTATCGGGCCAGGCCAAAATAAGAGATATGGGTGTTTTTCCAGACTTTCTGTTTTGGGCCAATCTGGGCCGGTCCTTTGGGCCTCCAACACTTTGGGCCCACTTAAGGCCCACTAACCAGCTGACCGCTGACGTCATGCTGACGTCAGCAAGGTTATAATAAAAATTATTTTCTGATTTTATAAATGATTTAATAAATATTTTATAAATTCCTTTTTCTTTAAAAATTCATAACTAATTATGCGGAGCTCCAAAAACTATGAAACCACTTGCGTTGGTTTCATAATTCCGAGACGCTCGCTGCTACCCTATCCTTGTCCGCCCTTGCCCTTGAACCAAGCCCTTTTTTTTGCCCACGTTCTTGGAGTAGGATTCGTGGCCGCTACCGCCACTGCGCTATTGCGGGTCCGGGACGCCGTAGCTCCGCAACTAGCCACTGGCTTGCCACGGGCAGGGATAACTTCCCCAAGATGCGTTCGCACTGTTTTCCATGCTTGCACCGCTTCTACCGCCTTGTGCCGCAACCCGCATACCTGCTCTCTCTTTGCCTTGCATCGAGCCGTGTAGCACGCGACGTACCCAGCGTTAGTAACCCGGAAGGCCGCGCGTGATGGACGGTCGTGCCTTGAGCAGAGGCCTCTGCTTCAAAGCACGGCAACCCTGTGATGCAACCTAGTTACTACACCATAGATATCGTCGTATTGCTAGCACTTGCTCCACCGTGCTCCCGAGCACGCCTTACTACATCACCATCCTTCTATCGACCACGAGTCGATCTTTTCCTTCTCTCGGTGCTGCCACCGCACACCTTGTTCTGATAATACCTTGCCTAACTCGTTTCGCCTCCTCCTCTCTCTTCATCCTCTGAGCTTCCGCTTCGTTGCACCTATCTGTTGCACTAATACCTTGCAGGCGCAATCACCAAGGCCCTTAGTCTTTGATCGGCAACCCAGCCTTGAACTAACCCTTCTCTCTTATTTGTTTTCTAGTATACAAAGCTAGTAGCGTAAAACTATTCTAATATAAAACTAATTACTTTGATTTCCTTAAATTAAATTAGTGCTGCTTGTAGCTAGTTTGGGTTTGTTTGGTTCTTTAATGCTTCTCTTTAGAGTTTATTTGCAAATAGGTCCTTGTTATTTATTTATATTTCCGAATCTAGGATTTCACGGAGCCGAGGAGTCAAGCCAGAAGATCAAGTACGGCTATGGAAACTACGACGACTACTTACACGCAGGTGTTCACGCCCGACCATCTTTGAATGCCCATTAGGCATGGCTATTAGAACTGCTAGTGCTTTATTTACTGCATAGTGATGGATATGATGAACCCGTGCATAGCCTCTTTTACATACTTGTCCTTGATTGACCTACTACTACTTTACTTATGCGTGATGATACGCTGAGCTTGCTATGCATGTGTTGGGATTAATGTGGTAGTATTCTTGACGTGTGTGGGGAAAAACTGGCAGAAGAAGGTGTTTTGGGATATTTTGGCGGGGGTGAGCTCAAGACAACCCGATCTGGGATCGGGGGCCAGGGATCGTCTTCTCAGACGTTGCCCAGTTTGGTGCCTATGGCGGGTACACTGTTTTAGGATCACAGGTGTTGGGGTTTTTGTGATGACTTGGAGGATATGAGCTCGCCCCGGTCTGAAACCGAGTGGGTCGCCTGTTACACGGGACTAGAGATGGCAACGGGTAGAAACTCGTCGGGTAGTACTATTTCATACCCGCACCCGCCAACTCTAACTCTACCCGTTAGAAGACTCATACCCGCATGCGGGTACAAGTTCTTACCCATACCCGCACCCGCGCGGGTTTTTTTACTCGTCGGGTAACCCGTACCCGATAGCATACCCATTGTAATCTAATATAATTGGAAACATAACACATGGAAAAGTGCATATATCAACAAATTAGAATAAATAAAAAAGATAAATTATAATTCTAAACCAATTAATAGTGTAATGAAGCATAAAATTATTAGTTAGTTATTAATATTAAGCTATCCTTCACTAACAATGAGCAAATTTATAAGTTTATCACATAATGTAGACGGGTATATTTTACCCACGGGTATGCGGGTATGGGTAGTATGCACCCGTACCCGCACCCACTTACCCGATGGGTACATGATATTGTCCATTTGTATACCCGCGGGTAGAGATATGTTTCTATACCCGACTTCTTATCGGGTAAACCCGTCGGGTACTCGGGTTTCGGGTACCCATTGCCATCTCTACACAGGACTTTCGTACACACCACCTCACCGAGAGTGGGGATAGGGCCGGGTCGACCCTGGCAAGTGCAATTTCATACCTGCTAGTAGGATAGAGGGTATCAGTGATGAGGGTGTAGGGTGGTGTCCCTTCCCTCTTGGGCGCTCCCCGTGCGGCCACACGGGGGCATGTTCACAGTTCTGGGGCGGTCCTTTGCGAAGGACTGCAGCGAGACCCGGATGCAGGGTGGAATCGTAACTCCTAAGTGTTCGTCCGGTAGGGTGGGTTTAGTCGGCTCGCTACCGGCTGAGCTCCATCCCGAGTTGGGTACTGGTGTACACGCTCTGCAGAGTTTAGATCTATACGTATAACCGCGTCCTCGGTTATGGACATGCCCGTTGTTTCTCCGACTCTTACGTTTTGGGATTTCTACCTCCTCCTTTATAGGATGAGAGTGTATGGTGAGCCGTGGTTGTACTCGGGGAGAGGAGAGTTGCTCCCTCTGCCTCGCGGATCCGAGTGCAATCATTGAGGTGCGAGGAGTGGGAGTTCTCGCACCGACCCTAGATGGAGTTAGGTGATGGTGACGGTGATCTGGGTGACCAGGTGTAACCATTTGCGGATGAGTGATATGGGATTTGGTGGGAATTGGAGATTCTATTCTTTATGAGATGCTGCTGCCGCTGCTGCTTAGGAAACACCAGCTCTTACCTTGTTACCTTTTTATACCTTTAGCTTTAGGCTACTTAAAGCTTGCATACGGTTGGTGACGTGAACCTATCCCGATCCTTGGGGATAGTTTGTGAGTGTGCAGGATGGGACTTGGAACGAAAGTCCATTTATGAAGAAAGCATGGAGGAAGGGTTGCGTCGCTTCGCTCAGATGCCTGTGGTGAAGATCGAGGATGAAGCCCTGAAGCCTTAGCTACCGCTACGTAGAGTTTCTACTTGTCGTTTAGCCCAAGGGGCTTGTATATAAACCGTATACCGAGCTGTATTCGGATGTAAATACTCTGTTTTGTACTCTGATTTCGTTGTATGACTGTGATATTTATCTGTGATGAATGCCTGTGCGTGATAGCGTCTGATCCAGAGACTATCACGAGACAGAATGCTGGGTTTTCCGTTTTTGAAAACCCAGGTCGTTACACGAACATCCACAGTTAAAGTGGTGCAAATTAATCCAAAGACTCAAAATATCAATGCAAAGTACGAGTACTAAATAGAAAAAATTAGCAATATGCAAAAATTACTAACATGGAAGTATCGAATTAGAACACTATAATTGAAAGTCAAATAAAGAAACGTGCATCCTTGGAGAGTTTTTTTTTAAAAAAAGTGAGATTGTTTAGTATCATAGCTAGCGACACAATACATGTCAATCGAGAAAGATAGTTGACTAACACAATGGTAAGGTTCCAAGAGCTCCATACTGGGACTAGGAACAGTTGCTTCTGCGGAGACGATTGAGAATACATGGGGGTGTAGATACCTAACTTTTATTTTGTTTTGTATTATTTTGGCTACACATATATCTGAAACGTAGTTAGAGACTAGGAGACATTCAGGGCAACAATAGTAGGGTCCTCTTCATGTGGGTAGCACCAGCAAAATTTGCTCTATGAACTAAAAATCTCTACTCAAGGTCTTCAAATGTTATCACAAGCTAATGATGTTGATAAAGACGTGCATAAAAACAAGTCTCTTCAAAGTTCCTTTGTAGAGGACAGATAAACACATCGCTAATGTTTAGGGTAAGGCACGATCATCTTCAAGAGTTCCCTAAAAATCCTTTCATAATCATGATTTTTAGCTAGATGAGAAAAATATATCTTTCCAATAACTCATTTCATCCTTCTAATCTTTGAGGACATGGAAAAAAGTCAACCTATTCCGCGTAAAGTTACATGTTTTTTAGTCAGCGTGTACCCTCTCCTAATCCAACATGGAAGAATGTGGAAAGAATAAAAAGAAAGAAAATACTCCTAATGCAAATGTACAAGAGAGAAAGAATATGTAAAAGTCGTTAGAATAATTTAGAAATATTATATGTAAAATTGTATGTAGGGGTCGATTATTAGAAACTCTTTGAAATAACATTATTTATTCTTTACAATATTTTTTAGGAGTTGTAAAACTTCATTTTTTAGGAAGAAAATATCAGATACTCTTATTAGAGATGCTCTAAGTTGCCTTAATGATGCTAAGAGGTTGGTAAACAAAACCAGAAGAGACAAATAAATGGGCAGCGGTAGCATAGTATCTTTATAGTAAAATTAATATAGTTATTCAGAAAAATGAAGGAAGCAATTTATTAAATCTAGCCGTGGTATTAGTGCGAGCCAAGTTGCTAGTTTTGAAGTTTTCTACTCCCTTTGTTCCAAATCATAGATTGTTTGATTTTTTAAACCTCAAATTGACCGCTCATCTTATTTAAAAAATTATGCAAACTAGCTAGATTTAAATTGTTCTTGAAGATTTTTATTAATAATAAAGCAAGTCATACCAATAATATGATATTTTGCACAACTTTTTTGAACAAGACGACCGGTCAAATTCAGATTAAAAAATCGAATAAATTATAATTTGGGACGTAATTGAGTAATAAATGAGAGGTAGAAGTATGTATGAACAGGCAGGGAAGGATTTGCTCTACATCAAGATGCATCATCCTTTCCAGATCTCCCACCACTTGATCTTGGAAGGACTGGCCAGGCTCCTGATGGGCAGACGCCAGCGATGCCAAATGCCTACTCCTGGTCCCTAAGCCTGTCGTCGTTGGGCTTTGCGACTCCGGCGAGAAAAACCGCGCGCAAGGCAAACAGGACACGGGCGAACGAAGAATATGAGGAAGCAGCAGCAGAGTCCAAAACCGAGAGCTGGGTCGGAGAGAGCGCGGTGCCGAGACAAAGCGAACAACTGCCGGCACCGAACGCGACAATGGGCGCCCGTCGTTGCCACCGCCAGCCGTTTGCACCTCCAACAACAACAACAACAACCTCCCAGCAGATGGTTAGTTCCGATGCTACCTGAGTACTTACTTGTATATATATAAACACTCGCGACGCATGGTTCATCGTCGACGTCGATCACAGCTGAGATCGGCCGTGATCTCCCATGGTGAGCACGTGGTTCTCACTGCATTTTTCATGCTGCTGCGTCATGCGTGAACCGGAGAGTAATAATCGTTGCTGATGCGTGCGCGTACGTGCAGGGCCTCCTGCCGCTGTTCCTCCGGGCGGTCGCGAGGCTGGCGGCGTGCGTGGCGACGCGGCCGGTGACGGCGACGGCGGCCACGGTGCTGTTCCACGCCGGGGCGCTGCCGAGGGACCCCGCGCTGGAGCGGCTGGTCTGCGACGACATGCTCGTCGACGGCGGCGGCGACGACTGCATCCTGCAATTCGTCGTCGGTGTCATGAGGTCCTTGGGCTAGCCTGTAGCTGCACCAGCAGTCTTGTGCACGGCCCGAGTGTTAGCCACCCACCCACTACTGACTTTGATTGGCCTCTCTCTTTTTGAGAAAGTAATGACATTTGAGCATATAGCAGTTTTGCCACAGTTCACCAGCTGTCTCTGACTCGAAATTACAGATTTACAGGGGAATAATGGCATGCAAATTTGACCTGCTTTTATGTTTAGATGGACGGAATTGAAATGAAACTGGTGGTTGTTTCAGTTGACAACTTAGCACAGCTACTAGAATATTTTGATTTTGAAGATCCAAGAAAAATTAGAATACCATACTAGGTGGCATTGATTGATCAGGAATCCACAAGAACGTGCTCAGAATTATTAGGCGGTTCTGATACCAGAGCCTGTCGACGTCGGCACCGCTTTGTGCGGCAACCGTCACATGGTCTTCGTATCCTAGGAGAAACAAGAAATCAGGCAGCCATGCTGCCCAATTTCGCTGAAGAAAATGACATCTGCTTCGCTCCAGACTCCAGAGATGATTGGTGGTCTCATCTGACAAAACTACAGAACTGACAGTATCATCTACGGTTGGCAGATCATCATGTTCATAGATCTATTATTATGATATCTTGGCGGGAATCGCCTAACCTTCTCCAATACTATGTCGACACAGTGAGGTTGTACAAATATTGTGAAATGTACTGAACTGTGGTGTAGAAAATCACTTTTTATATCATTATAGCCTCGTCAATGGCATCTGTACAGCGACAGCAATTGTTCTATGAGTACAACAAACAACCACATCCAAATCAAATGTAGTATGGTATGGTATCCCTATGAATTCCCATTTTAACTTCCCTTCCAATACTCTACCAAGATTACACTCAGAGTCCCAGAACAACAAAACAAGTGTGCCACCATGAGAAAAATGTTGCGAGGAAGCATGCAACCACATCCCAAATGTCTACTCGATCCAGTAACCCCAGGCACTCAGCTTTCAGATTATGTGATAGAAGTTCCTGAGAAGAACAGAGACCGTGCTCAAGACAGTATTGTGGCAGCTCAGGCGTTCCTCAGCGCGCTGATCCGTGCAGCCAGCTCGTCGAAATCTGGCGGACGCACATTCCCTCTAGATATTTCTGGTTGCATGGACAAGGACCGAACAGGGGCCTTTGCCTTTGCCTTCGCCTTTGGGCTTGCAGATTCTGGAGGTAGTGATGCAGCTCTTTCAGGGCGATGTGCAGATGTCCCTTCTTTGTTAGAAAGTTCTCCCACTCCATCAGCATGTTGATCAGCTCGAGGCCTGGGGATCCGGGATTTCACTCTTTCTTTGCGCTCCTCCCTGTCTAGACCTTTCTTGCTGTAATGCATGAGGAGCTTATCCATCATTCTTTCTTCGTCGTCATGGCCCCCCTTGCGGGGATCAGCACTACGACTCCTGTGTTTCCTATGTGAACTAGGGGCTCGGGGCAGAAGATTGCCAAAATCAATTGCGGTGTTCGCCTCATCCTCATCCGATTCGTGATCATCAATGCCATTGTAGTCACTGCCATTTGTTGATCCATGCCGCCTGCTTCTGTGCTTTCTTCGCTCACTAGGGATTCGGTGAAATGGTCTTGCATTGTTGATATCATCATTGACCCCCATGCCTTCTAGGGGTACCACATGACCAAGTTTCTGGTCATAATCATCATAGGAATCATTCGTCTTGCTTGAATGTCTTCTTCGGCCACCAGGTGCTTGGTTTACCATCTTATCCTCATACACCATTCCAGCATAATCATCAACATGTGCAGGTGGTTTCCTGCTTCTGACAGAAACAGGTTCATAAACCTGTTCACCCTTCAGGTGGCCTATTTCTTCAGCACCGATATGCTTCTCAAAACTTGGCTTAACATAAGGAGGCCGCATACTGGCTGCCTTTTCTGGCACATGCTGCCTATCTCGCATCTGCCGTCCAAACTCTCCTGCATGCTTTTGCCTATCGTACAAACTGTTGGAATCTTCTTCAGCGGACATCTCACCCATTGCTCTGTACGGCTTAGAATAAGGAGGAGCCTTATTCACTGTTTTACCATTCAAAGTATCTTGCTTTTCTAGGCCCAGAGTTTTAAGACCCAAGTCAGCATGTCCCCAACTACGATCAGGGCCACCAGAAGGTTTCACCACACCACCATCTTGTTTCTTTAAGCCATTGAGGTCTAACTCCTCTGCATTCCTTAGTTCCCTCCGAGGGTGACCATCCTTTTTGTCATATTTCTTCATTTCTTTCTGGCCATTCCTTTCTTTCTTGTCCGAAGGAGGAGAATTATCTATGTGCCCTATCTCACTAGGTTTATCTGAGTAGTTCTTCCTGCTTTTCTCGCCTAACAAACCAATTCCATCAGGAATCACATGGATATCTTTGGGCTTTGTCTTCATTTCGTGCTTCAGTCCATAGCCTTCAGGCACAGGGTTAGACTTCCTTTCATTCACAGCACGCCTATCAACCTTGTCTCCATTTCGTGCTGATGCTTCTACCTCCCGTTTAATCGAACTCTTCTTCTGAAGATCCTGATGAAAAAGAATGTCAAAATTAGAATTGAATGACCCCATATATATACTGCAAAGAAGACTAAAATCGTACATGCTTATTTTGAGTCCCACAAGTTATCTTCCATTCCAGTGCCTTGCTATCAAATGGAACAGAGAATTCTTCAGCAACGCTTTTCATCACTTGCAACTTCTCTTCATTAGTAAATGACTTGTTCTGGAGATACTGAACAAACTGTCCACACAAAAGGTCAAATTAAATGATATGTTCCAAATGATGGAGATCAACTCAACAGACAAGGGAAAGAATTTCAGGCACCTCAGAATTAACAAAAGGCTCCACGGAAATTCCATATCTCTCTGTGAACATATGTCTGAGGTCACACAGTTCAGGCAGATCAGGAAATCTAGCAGCAGCAAATATTAGAGTAGATACAGCTTCCAAGGCTTCCTGAGGGCATTCACTGTTGAAGGACATCACAGATTCAGTGGAAAATTACAGAAGAAAGAAAGACTTTTTGTAATCTTAATTAATGACAAAAGAATTAAATCTTTTGATAGTGACAGACACTTCATTCATCTAGCAATAACCAAAAGATAATATTTTCTATTCCAGCATATCCCTAAATACAAACAATGGAAGTATATGCAGCTTTGAGATTTTCATATATTGTATTACCTTGGGAATACTACGTAAACTGTTAAACCAGAAAGGCAAATATCAATTCACTGATTAGCTACTTGACTGACCTTTTATTACTAAAATTTTCACTCACTCTTGATGCGACATATGCATGACAGTAGGAGTATGGCATGCCTTGGGCAGGAATAAACAAGGCAATCAAACTATAGCTGTACACTGAAGCAATTATCTCAAAACAATCCAGATAAGCTTGGACTTCATCGGGCAATGTTGTCATTCTCTAACTGAACGTTCAAAGGGAAAGATGTCTAAGCCATCTTAATCAGCTACAGAGGACTAGAAATCTGAGCTGTTACAATTAGAGTTGGATACATTTATAATGTTTTTCATTTTCTGCATAGCAAGAACACAAACAAATGCACATATGTATGACCTCAAACGATATAATACGGGTATTGGCAAGATGAAATGGTGCATCACTGGTGACTGCAACAAGGGTGGCAATTACCTCTCTTTCTGCAGGTTGTTGAGCTGTTTCACAATATATTCACAGTACTGCTCTATCATATCGTAGCAGGATGCTTGGTTCATCTCAACAATCAGCCCTTCAATCTGCAGTCCAGGGGAAACAAATAACAGGAATCAGGAACATATCGCTACAGGAACCCTCACACATGCGCCCACACTCGGAAGAATATTTCCATTTTTTCAAATTCGCACCAAAGCTAAATCCATCCAAGACCACTGAACAATTAAAGTAGAAGCTTAGAGACCGCAGACAGTACCCGTGCGAAGGCATGCGATTCGAGGCCGTTGAAGAGGAGGTCAGCGACGTCCTTCTTGAGGAACCTCACCATGGCTTGCTTCTTCCGCCGCAGCAGATCCAGCCGAGTCCGGGTGCACTTGATTGCGTGCTTGCTGTTCAACCAATAGAAAATCCAGCGATTAGGTGGGGGAAATAGCACAAATCAAACAGATACTGGTCGAATCGATAATGTAGGAATCTGAACAAGCAACAGGAAAGCAGGACACAAATCAAGAACAAGGCCTGATAACCTGTTGCAAAAGAAGAGGGGGAAAAGAGACTGCAAGTTCAGGAAACAGGCCTTAATTTGCAGACACAAAGATCAGAAATGGAGGAAAACAATTCAGAATCCGAGCAACTGAAGAACGAGGGACGCAGCTGTCCATCTATTAAGAGAACAAAATGCGGCTTCTATGTAGCCACAAACAAATCTATCTCCTTGGATGCGCGCAAATCGAAAGGCTGAAGAAATCATTGACGGGAGAGAGTCGAAATCATCCGATTTCGAAGTCGACTGCCCACGAGAAGAGCCAAGCGAACTTTAACCTGAAGCTTCCAATCACGCACGAAACTGGATCGGGAGGAAAGTGTCTGTACCATTTGTTGTAGAACTTGGAGTTGAGCAAGCTGTCAAACATCTTGCCCGGCTGCGTCCTGCTTCCCCTCTCCTCGGCTTCTAGTATGTTCTCTTCTTCAGTTCTTCTCCTCTGCTTTAATTAGTGGCAGAGGAGGAGAGATGGTGGGAGACAGACTAGGCGGCCAAAGCTGCGAGCGGTGGCGTCAAAGCATCAGAAAGAGAGGAGAAAAAGGAAGAGGTGGCGGCGGCGGCGGCCTGGTGGGGTGGGGGAGATGGAGATTGATCGGTGGGGCGCTCGGTGGAGGGGGGAGGCCGGAGGTAGTGGAGAAGGGAGAAATTAACGTGAGCTGTTGCTGATGAGAAGCCAGGTGGCCCTGAGGTCTCTCTCTGTTGCCCAAGAAACAAGTGCAAAATAAAAAATAAAAAATGAGGCAGCAATGGTAATAAAATGTAGTTTTAATGCTGTCCTATATACTAGTTTTTTTTTTAGATTACATATACTAGTTTTTAAAGAGTGGGGAAGAAGTAGTAGTAGTAGTAGTAACTGCTTTTTTTAGGAAAATAAATTCTTTAATCACCATTTGTGGTTCAGTTACCATGTGAGTGGTGGTGGCTTCGGCTGGTTGTGGAAAAAGTTTTTGGAGAAAAGGCAGGAGACAAATCGAGGAAATAATTGCGTTCCATGAGTTCTTTCTCTTATCGGAGTGGATGAGCAATTTGGGACGCCGCTTTTCTTCTAGCAGAAGTAATTAGAGCCTAATCCGTTTCGCGAGCACCACCTCCTGATCCTGTTTTGCATGACCTGTCTCCCATTCTTTTGTGCTGAAATTAATCCACACTTTTTCCCCTTTTGCCTTTCTCGTGAAGCAAAAAACACGAAAAGGAAATGGAAAGGAAACTGCATTCAATACATCTTTTGTGGTACATTTCTGCGCACGCCCTGTTCGTTTGGCTTATCAGCCACCGGCCAACAGTACTATTCTCTCAGAATAAATCAGCCATCAGCTACCAGTCAGTGATACTTTTCTCTCAGAACAAATCAACGTCACCCATCAGTCACCAGCCAGCCGAACAGGGTGACAATTAGTGCACTCACCACCAGACCGTGGACCCCACATTTTCTTTCTTTCTTTATTTTATTATAAAAAAAGAAGTTAAGGCCACCAAAGACTCTATACGTGCAGGGAGCTCAGGCCATGCTTGTGCCCACCTTGAGGTGTGCTGTGCGCCTACTTTCACATGCGATGCCTGCTGTGGCAGTTGGAGAATCCTAATCACTCTCCTGTACAGCCCTTAAACAAGGTTGTCACCGGCACTATTAGTTTAATTGCTTAGGGTTGCAGGTACTGCTGCTATTGCGCCCTTAATCTCATCTCCAGTTCTACACTCCACAAGATGGCCCGACGACACAATGCTGACTGCAAATCTGCTCCACTGTTAAACAAACCATCAGAACGGACTGACAGCAACCAGTGCAGCTAGATGCAGTCACGATACTAAACACTGTCACACGACGACAGCGTAAATCCAACCATTAGATAGATGCCACCCGCTTCTTTTCTCTGCAAAGGCTTTCACTGCACATCATGCATATGGATTAGTTTTTGTAAGTATTACAGTGGATAGTGTAGAGTGTACACGCGTCGTCAGGTCCCTCTTGCGTACGTCACGTGCTCTCCATCATGTGAGCAGGTGTCAATGGGTTAAACTGTGAATCTTGTGATCTGCGAGATGGAGTGGCTTGAGTGTCACTCAAGGGCACCGTGCCGGTGTGCTAATGATGCAGTGACCGGCCAGGCCAGCAGGATTAGTTGGTGGGGCCTTTGGGTGCGGAGGCGCGCTGATGGTGGTGCGACTTGATGAGGCTCTCTGCTGCCAAACGGTGGAGGCCGTGAGGGATACGTGCAGGGTACTGGTAGGAGTGATTTTAGTGATCCATGGTACCATAGGACGGACTGTACCACTCGATTGCCTAACCAAAGCTCGTTTATGGCCGCCGTCAGGACGCGCGCACGCCGGGCGCGTGACGACGAGCGGCGTGTGCGAGTGACATGCACAGGAGGCTCGCTGCCGTCACATGCTGTTTCAGTGGCACGGCCGGCGTGCACCTCGTGAATTTCCTATCCTTCCTTTTACGCAATACAGGGGGCAACATGTATACTAGTACTCCATAACAATACAACGTACTCCCGTCGCTGTCAGTGACTGCATGCTCGGCTGCTCTGCTCCGGCTGGATTTGGAAGCTGGAGCCTCTGTGGTAGAACCTGTCGAAAGGCCGGCGGTGGATGCGCGCAACGGTCGACCGGCGTGCCGGAAATGATGAGGTGAGCGGGGCCAGGACGGACGAGGAGGGAAAAGGGTGGAAAACGACGTGGGCGCGGTGTGCGCGCATCCCGGGGCCCGGGCTCTCTAGCTTTGCTCGGATAAAAGCTTTTTGGCTCGATCCGGTCCTCGAACGCGCCGACGCGTGCACGTCGCTGCGACACGGCGGGTGGACGGGTGGCCGGCCAGCTCTACCGGCTAGTGCCTCCGCCTCCGTGGTCCACCCAGCAGCGCCCGCGGCGCGGCTCGCGTGCCGGAACGCAACGGGGCTCCTGCTCCACAACCACAAGGAATTCTAGCTCGGGTGTCCAGCCAGCGCGGGTGCGTGAGCGTGAGGCGTGATGGGTATCCTGACGGGGACGGTGCGGGCGGGCGGCCGCGGCGCGTGAGGTCCGTCGGTTGGTACGCCGGCGGCGGGATGCCCGGGATTTCAGCTTGGGACGACGGCAACGCGCCGAGCCGCTACATATTCGAGCAGCCGCAAGGCGCTGGTCCATCTGGAGGCAGCACTTGGATCGATGTGTCCTTTCGCACGAAGAAGAAGTTTCACCAACTGCCCGCCACATCAATCTCCAGACACTAATTAGAAGTATTAAATATGAATTATTAACAAAACTCATTTTACAATCTCTATCTTAATTTTCGAGATGAAGAAGAAGTTGTTGTGCTACAGTAACCAATCTCTAATGACGAATTAGTTAGGCTTAATGAATTCATCTTGTGATTTCTAATCCATTCGTGTAGTTAGTTTTGTAAGTAGTCTACATTTAATATTCTTAATAGATCTAGGAAGAAACCCTAAAATTTTTCAACAAACTAAGAAGGTGCTAGAAGAAGGAAAAGACCGCGTGCGGTGCGGCTGTGCCTGCGCGCGCAACGGTCGATCCGATTCCATGATGGGAAAGCGACGAGCGGTGGTCCCGGACGAGGAAAAATGAGGCGAACGAGACGTGGACGTGCGCGTCTCGGCGCGGCTCTATCCACTCCGATCCAACCTCCGCGCGCGCGCGTCGCTGCCGCCTGCCGGACACGGATCGCCAAGACATTGTGCCGGTTGCCGCTTGGAGCGCGCCTCTCTGGCAAAGGCAAAGGGATGCATGCACCACGAACGAACACGAAGCATGATGGACTAGGCACACTAAAATCTTCGACGGGTCGGCACCGAAACCCCCCAGCTAGCGGATGACGGATTTGGGCTGCACATACCTGGCCTGGACACGAGGTTGGTGGGTGCGCCGGCCGGACATGTTCCCGGGCGGATGCATGCCCAGCCCGGCTTTACAGCTCGGGCCGCCGCCCATGCTCTGCTGGCAACGCGGTGCGGCGCTTGCAAGCGTACTACAGCAGCGTGCACCGGCACACGAAAGCTTCATTTCTTGCTTGATGAGGGTTAGAACTCTTGCCGGTGATGCTGAAACTCCTTCAAATATGCATCGATTTCTTTCCTTCCAAAGGTTTCATGGCATGTAGATAAGAATAGCAGTTAACAGCCAGCCTTCTCCCTTGGATCTCCCTGCGACAGCGCTGTTCCACCACTGCTCCATGGAGATGTCCTGTTTTGGCGCCTGTATCCCCCACCTCCCTCACATACACACAATGCAAACAGAGATGCCCTGCTGTTTCCGGCAGCTGATCACACAACACACATGCTGGATCACAAGGCCAGTTCCGCAGTAGTAACCTGACAGCAGTCAGCAGCTTGTTTTGCACCATCAACCAGGCAAATAGGCGGTGCTTACCCTTCGCCTGAGCCTTCCAGATTGCAACAGTATTGAAGGTGCAGTATAAAGTCCCTTGAATTGTGCTTTATATGCTGACTTTGCCGAGTAAACACCACTCGAAGTCCACCTCCAAATGATCTTATTATCAAGTGGAGTCTGCGTAGTACGTGTAGACGTGCAGTGGGGCCTTGCTAATTAGCGCGCGGGCGCTAGGAAGCTTGCTAGCAATCGATTTAAGACAACCTAATTATAGACGTGGGCCGCGTGGAGGCTCCAACTCCTTTCCTTTTTCGTAACCGCATTCACCGCAGTCGCAGGCGGAGGCCCCTCCCAGCAGTCCAGCACTCGATCCCGCAGCCCATCTTTCCCTTTGACTTTTTCATTTTGGGAAGAAATACTTCTCACAACTTTGCATTATTAAAATTATGTACATAAATTTGATGTATAATTTTTCTTACGATAATTTTTGCGCATAGTTTTTTCGTAACGACAATTTATGGACATAATTTTTTTCTCTAACAACGAGTTATGCGTATATTTTCTCCTAACTACAAGTTATGCGGACAATTTATGCACATAATTTTTTCTCTAACAACGAGTTGTGCGTATAAATTTTTTTCTGACGATGAGTTATGTGTATAACTCGTTTCCTAACGATAAGTTGTGTAGATAACTTTTTCTCCGACAACAAGTTATGCGGATAACCTTTTTCTAAAAACAATTTATGTGCACAACTTTTTTTAGATATACATAACTTGTACACGTAATATTTTGTCATAACTTCTGAGAGTATGAAGTTACAAAAATATGCATACATGCATATAATACTTTGTTGCTATAAAAAAGGAAAAATAATAAAAAAACACACGAGCCTGCAAGTTGCAGTGTGCATGCAAGACTGGAGTGTGGGTGGTGGACCCTCTGCCGGCCGTGCGGCCCGTGCCTCGCGCTCCGTGGTCTATGTTGCCGAGTAAAGAAAAAGGAGAATGGAGTGTCAGGTCCGCGCACGTAGAAGCTAGTTCAATCGGTCGCTCTGGACGCACGGTTGTCAAATTGGTTTCGCGCGTGCGGTGCTCGGACCAAATTCATGCATCACTCGTTACGTACGTATATACTCGCCGTTGAATGCACCTGTCCGTGACGAACACATCGTACGTGGGAAGCCAGGGAGCAGGAAAAGAAAAGAAAACAACACGGATCACCCAAAAAAAAAAGACGGGCGTGCGGCTGCGCGCAACGGTCGACCGCGCATACGAGACGTCGACGTGCGCATCTGGGACTCCGGCTCGGCTCTATCCAGTGCGGCGGCCGGCGGTCACGTTCCGCGCACGCACGTCGCTAGCAGGCGGATCGCTTGGCGTGCGGGGGCAGTGATCACCGATTCACCGGCGCCGCCCGCCCCGCCCGCCCCGTGCCGTCGCGGTCACGCACGCATCGTAGGGTGAGTCGGCGCGAGCTGGGTTCCCGGCTTCCCGCCCGCGATGATGTGGCTGTCGATCGCCACACCGCCCGTCCCGTCGTTTCTTCCGGCGTGCTCGACGACCGGCCGCCGTAGCTCTCGCGAGTCGCGACCGACCGACCCATTCATCAGCCATTCTGCTTCACAGCTGGGCGTGGATCCTGACTGACGGGGACGGGCTGCGCCGCTCGTGGACCTGGAGCGAGCGCCTTTGCCGGTCTGGCTGGAATTGGAAAAGTGGGTCACGAACGAAGAAGATGCTGAATTTTTTATATATATATTTTCCTTTGATTTTCGAAAAATAAATGAACGAATCAAAATTTTCGAGAAATATATATCTGCCGCCGTGAGGTACGGCGGCAGGAGGGCACATCTGGCGGCACGTCCGCGTGGTACGGCGGCAGGACCCTGTCGCTCTGCCACATGACGGTAAGACCATTTTTTTTTTATTATTATTTTCATTTTGTAAAACATTTATAAATTTTTTTAAAAATAACAAACTGATAAATGTAAGCATAATCACAAGATCATATCATAATCAAAATAGTTTATACAAAATCATGGTAAAAGTACTAATACATCTAAATACGTCGGTGCCTCTTCGGCCTAACAGCTCTAGCACCAGCTCAGGTGTGGTCCCGGGCGTACGTCCAGGGGTCAGGTGGCCTGACCACTCGCGGTCCGAGCTGGTCGGGAGACGGTGTCGCCATGGCCGTCTGCGACGAGCCTGCAGCATCCGGTGTCCCTCCGCCGGCCGGTGTCGCTCCGCCCGCCAACGACGACCCTGCACCAGCCGGTGTCGCTCCGCCGGCCGCCGGGGTCGCTCCGCCCACTGGCTGTGTCTCCTGAGTCCCAACAGGCGGTGCCTGTGTGAACTGTGACGGGCCAAGCTCCTCGCCCTGCTGGGCATCTATGGCCGTGAGAATGTCCTGGTACCCAAACTCATCCTAGCCCAGGTGCTCGTCAGGAGTCGAGACGGTCGCGTCGAAACCGGCTGCAACGAATAGTATTAGTTTTCGAAAACGTATCATACTTAACGAATTTTACTGTAAAGTTAAGGTCGTTACCAGGCTGGAAGAGAGGCGGAGTGGACGAGGAAGAAATATCTGCCGCTGGAAACTGAAAGACCGGCGGTCTGAAACCTCCTAACTGAAAGAGGCCCGGTGAAACCTCCTCCTCGTCCTGTCGGAAAGACCGGCGGTCGCCCTGTACGATTAGAATATTGTATAACAAAAACACACAACAACTCCGTGCATTAGTTGAAAATAAGGTCCACTGAAAGTACCTGCGTCGGGGGAAACAAACGGCCGCTGCACGTAGGTGTGCGGGCCCTGCGCCTGTGGCTGCTGCTGTGCCGTCGGAGCCGAGAAGGCGCCGGCAAAGGTGGAAGGCGCATGCTGCGAAGCTGCTGTCGAGGCGGAGCTCGAGGACGACGCTGGGTGGCGCGGAAAGAGAGGAATCTCTGCGGCCCCGGCGTAGTTCACGACGACGAAGTCCTTGTACGCCTTCTTCGTCTGCTCAGCAACCCAAACGTGCTGCACAGAACATGAAAAGTTAATTGAATCGAACTAAAGAACTCATGAAGCGAAGAAAACGATAAGGGAGGTCATTACCTTCCGGAGGCACCACAGAGAACCCATGGTGGGGAGGTCCGCTGGATCGGTGTCTTCTGGCAGCGGCTCGTACTCCGAGAGGTCGGCCTTGGGTCGACCGATGTCGAACCGCTCGTGGATCCACATCTGCAGCAGGAGAGGACAACCCAGGAGGATCCCCTCCCTACTCGCGCGGCCTCGCCACTGCCGAACACAGCCCCCTGTAGGTAGCGGCAAGAACAGCGCTGCCCCAGCTGATCTGGGGCATCTCGTCGACGGGGGAGTCGGCGATCCGCTGAGCCCAGGGGAGCAGGTACCTCGACACCGAGTCTCCCGCTGACTCGCAGAACATCACCCACCCGAACAGCCAGAGCAGGTAGACCTCCAAAAACCTGTCCGACGTCGGGTCGTCGGCCTCGTCCGCCATGTAGTCAGCCTGCACACACACAAAGGTCCATCGTCACATTCGTTTAAAATGCATACAAACGTTGAAAATAAGAGTTAGAAGCACGTACGCTGAACTGCTGGATCCAAGTCTAGGTGGGCCCGTGGGTGTTGGCGAAGGGCACGTACGGCTGAGGCGCGCGATCGTTCCGAGGAACGTTCGCGAACCGAGCAAGGAAGTCAGCGTGCCACGTCGCGGGGATGTCGATCGGCCCCATTGCCTCGCCAGCACACGGGAGTCTTCCCAACATCGCGGCGTCCTCCAGACTGAGCGCCATCTCGCCGACGGGGAAGTGGAAGGTGTGCATCTCTGGTCGCCACCGGTCCATAAACGCGGCGATTAGTGGGGCGTCGTAGCTGAACCGCGTCAACCGCTCCGCCCGGGGAACCTCAGCTCGTAGCCTGTCCCCCTCGACCAACCGCGCGAAAGGGAGTAGTCCTGCAGCGCGTAGCCTGAAAAAAACAAAAATAATTTACTTAACGCAATTACTATTGTAAAGAAACAGAAATAAATAATAAAAATGAATTACGTACTTCGGAATCCACCGCTGGTGTATCGACATCAACATGCGGGTGGTCCGGCAACGTATACTGCCGGGCGACTGTCCAAGAACAGCCGAGACGTACGAGCGGTGCTGCCGGTCAACCGCCTCGTCGAACAACTCCGGCCGTACATACTCTAACGGTCCAGCCATAGCTACACAAAAAAATCAATTAGTTTAATTATACCAATTAAAACGAATTATATAAATTAAAAATATTTTTTAAAATTTTTTAAATTAATTTAATCTAATTATGTGAATTATAACCTTTTTCTTGAAATTTTAAATGAATTAAAACGAATTATGTGAATTAAAAATATTTTCAATGAATTTTATATCAATTGAATCTAATTATGTGAATTATAACCATTTTCTACGAATTTTAAATGAATTAAAACGAATTATGTGAACTAAAACTATTTTCTACGAAATTTATATCAATTTAATCTAATTATGTGAATTATTACCATTTTGTAGAAATTATATATCAATTTAAACAAATTTTTTGAATTATAACTATTTTTAGGAATTTAAAATCAATTTAAACGAATTATGTGAATTAAAACTATTTTTTAATAATTTTATATTAATTTAATCTGATTATTGGAATTATAACTATTTCTACGTATTTTAAATCAATTTAAACAAATTATTTGAATTATAACTATTTTCTAGGAATTTTATTTTAAATATAACTATTTCTAAAATTTCTAAACTAAGTTAACTAAACTAACTAAACTAAGTTAACTAAACTAACTAGTTAACTAAACTAACTAAACTAAAACTAGACTACACTAACTAACTAAACTACACTAAAGTTAGAAACATACCTGAGTCAAAAGTGCTCTGAAGGGTTGAAAACCGAAGATTTAGGAGGAGAGAGTGAGGGAGGGAGGAGGGACTGGCGGCAGCCGTCGCCCCCTTATATAGGGTGGGGTACGGCGGCAGGCTCCTACCGTCGTGCCCCACGGCGGTAGGCTTCCTGCCGCCGTGGGATACGGTGGTAGGAACCTGGCCCCACCTGGTAGGTCAGCCGACCGTTGGCGGCACCCCTACCGCTGTGCCCCACGACGGCAGAAGTTCCCGCCGCCGTGAGGTACGGCGACAGATGTATATTTCTCGAAATTTTTGTCGTCCATTTATTTTTCGGAAATCAAAGGAAAAAATATATAAAAAAATTCAAGATGCTGACGCAATCGGCTGGGCCGCGCTCGGTCCACTGTAGCATGTCTACTCCAGCCAGTATGTCAGGCCCACCGTAGTATGCGCGGCCCTTGTAATAACCCATGAGTTTTGGAGTTTCGATCGTGAATTTTCCTTTCCTTTTTCCTAGTTTCCTTTCATCATCCGTCGCATCGGCATCGCACGCCGCGAACATCTAGACGCTGACGGATCCTTTCTCGCCTCGGCGGTGATTCGCGCGCGCTCTCTTCTTCTTCCTCTGTTCCGGCCTGTCGCGCCCAACGGCCGCCCGCTGGCTAGGGTTTCGCCTCCGTCCACCTCCACCCTGTTGCTTCCCGCGCGCAGCTCGTGGTCGTCGGGCCTCCTTCCGACTGGCGGGGTCAGGTCCGCATCCCTTCTTCTGTTCGCCGCCTCCACCCGGGTAATTTTCTGTTCTCTCTTTAGGCCTCCATATACTAGGGTCTACGAAAAAAAATCAGATCTAGAACTCCAGAGCAGAGGCACCAGTGATTTGCAAATTCAACGCTGCTGGTGCCTGCTATTATAACAGTGGCTGAAACTTTAGAGTTGTTGTAGTCTCTGTACGGGAACTAAGAAATAACAGTTCTCCCGTTTTTTTCTTCCCCTTTCTTCTAGTAATAAAGATTTTTTCCCCGAGAAACTAGTAAGAAAAAAAGGCCACATTGCGTACCGTACTGGAAACTGGATATGTCATAGTTCTGTGTTAAAACAAATTTAGTACAGAGGAGTAAATGAAACGTTTTAAATGGGATTTCTGAATTCTCATCGTTTGTTATAGTTGGCTTCAATTAGTTAATTGAAAACAAACACAATGTGTTTGGAATCAGGTACTTCCAGTTAATTGATTCTCGTGCATCTTTCTTACAGAAAGTGGTTGTATAGTTAAATGGCAAAGAGAAAGAGAAGTTCAAGGGGTAAACATGATGGACCATTGGTAAAAAAGAACAGGCCAAGGCTTCAGTTGTGCGACTTACCAATGGTATGAAATGTCAAACTGCAATCAAGTCCTCAAATAATATGATCACATAACTGGGCTCTCCTCCTACCTCAACATGATGTACCATGCTAGACTATAGAACACATTCGTGTTTCCTTCCTATGCATTTTCTTTTAGTACGGCACATCATATATCTTCTTTGTGTTATTAAAATACCAATAATTAGTTAATTAGTTAACTAACTAACTAACTAACTGTTGTTTCTCTGCTACAGGATATTTTACACTCTATCGTGTCACGATTACCCATAAGAGAGGCTGTGAGGACAAGTGTATTGTCAAACCATTGGAAACATGTTTGGTGTTCGCGCACAAACTTGTAGTTTTCTTTCAAATCATTGGTTCGTAAAAAAGGATCTATGACTCCACGTTCATTCATAAGTGAATACATTTTTATTCAGAGGGTTGATGCAGTGTTAAAGCAACACTCTGGCATAGGGGTTGAGAAAATGGAAATTGATTTTTCACCATTGCACAACGAGCACACAGAGCACATAGATAGATGGGTGAAGTTTGCTATTGCATCAAAGACAAAACAACTTATTTTTGACTTTGTGATTCAACGTCCTGGGAAGGAACTGTATAGCTTCCCTTTTCAGTTTTTTGATGCTACTAGTGGTTTGCACTTGCAATCTATAAAACTTGGTTCTGTTTCTCTCAAGCAGCCAGCAAGCATCAAGTTTTTTCTAAATCTTAAAAAGCTTGAGCTAGTAGATGTGAACATCACCAATGATGAACTTAAAATTATGTTGATTAACTGCAACATCTTGGAGTTCCTTGGAATATCTTGCTGTAAAATGCTCACAAGCCTACATTTACCTCATCTTTTAAATCACCTTAAGCATTTGCATGTCAGCCATTGCATCTCGCTTCAAGATATAGAGTTAAATGTTGGCCTGATAACACTTGAATATGAAGGCTCGTTGATTCATTTAGTATCTCCAAGCACTTTGAGAAATCTATCCATGAAGTCATCGGATATTCGCTCTTCTCTCACATATATATTCACCGGACTGCCCGGTACTTTGCCTCAACTTGAGATCCTGACTCTAAGATGCCAAGAAGCAAAGGTTTGAGCTACACATAATTGTTTTGATTCCTATGCTCATGTGACTCCTATTTTAGTCTAATTGGTCTTAATTTTTAATTTAACTTTTTGTGCTAGAGAGCTACTTTGCCAAACAAGCTTTTCAAATTTCTCTGTCTAAGGCATCTGAGATTGGAGTTAAATTTTGCGTCCCTGAGAAAAAAGAGGACTGATGTCCTTGACCTAGCCTGTTTGCTGGAGGTTGCTCCTTTGATGGAAAACCTGGAAGTTCATGTAAGTTATATACAATATGAAAAGAATATGCAAGTGTGTGGTGCTGCAATCATGTAGAGAACTGATATTCATCCCTTTTACAGATGTGGATGGACCGTAACCTTGAACGGTATCACAAGTGTCATGGTGAGCTAAGGAGCCGTCATTGTCAGCCTCACACCCATTTGAAGATGGTTGATATTACGGGGTTCTATGGTCAGAAAGATCAGCTTGAGCTGGCACTCCATATTCTCGGAGTTTGTACCATGCTCAAATCCATGAAGATAGATCCAAGACCGATGGTAGCTTCTATAACTCTTGACTTGGATACACAAGATGGACTTTGTTTTGTTGATGGCTATAAAGTTGCTCGGAAATACCTTCTCAAAGCAGATCACCGTGATGTTGTTGAAGTTACAAAAGTCCGTCTTAGGGATGTCGAAAATGTTTGGCCATACAAGCTAATTGACCCGGATTGGCTTGCTGAGGAAGATGAATAAGCTTCAATTAGATTGAGCTGGGCCGATGTGGACCTTGTTGTATTGGAGCCACCATATTTTTTTTGTGTGAATTGACAAGTTTCAAGCTTTACTTGTGTGGTATTTGACCTTTTGCTTCCAGTGGGATAAGTTTTGCTCCCGTTGTCAATTTCTTGTATTGCCACTGAAATCTGTACTTGTGTGCCACTAGTTGAGAATATTCACTGCTGCTTGTCTTGTTAAGCCAATTGTGCATGGCGATGTACTGATGGGAGGATGCTCCATGTTGGAGTATAAGGGTGCGTTTGGTTTGCTGTTTCTGGGCCAACCAGGCCCACGGGGTGCAGGCGAGCAGCGTTTGATTGTCTGCACCGCCTCCAGAGCCAGGCTCTCCAGATGCATTTCCCCCCCTCTTGCCTGCATCCCCAGAAACGCTAGAAACGGCCGTTTCTGTAGAGCCAGGCTCGGCTCATGCAGCTGTTTCTCTCACTAATGATGTATTAGTGTATAATTAGTAAATATCAAGTGATATTAATGTATTTTATGGATGATTAAGACATGGTTAGATAAAATAAGTTCTTTAAAACTGTATTTGTACAAAATAAAAATTATAATCATATTTTTTTAATATTTTTATCCCATGCGACTTATTTCGTACAAGCAACCAAACGCCTGCTCTCTCTAGCCTGACTCTGGATGTCCCGGCAACCAAACAACGACCATCTGCATGCTCAGAGCCTGGCCGGAGGGAGACTGGCCGGATGGATGCAGGCCAGGAAAACAGAGAAGGGAACCAAACGCACCCTAAGTGAATTAGACTGACTCCAGCAATGTGCTGGATCTGCATGCGCAAAAAGAACGATTTGCAGCAGGTGAGAAGAGGATCTCGTGCTGCAAAAGAGAAGGCTCTCCAGCAGCGTTTCCCAACCCTTCGCGCAACGAGCAGGCAGTTGTCCTCCCACGAGCATTGCGATCGAGCGTGCGGTTGGCCGGGGGCGGAGCAGCGAGGTGAAGATGGGGAGGATGCCGCCGGTTTGGAGCATACACCTCGTCGGGAGGGCCCGCCGCCGCTCGGCCTGGCAGGAATCCGTCGGGAGGGCCCGCCGCCACCGGCTCCGCCCCTGCTCCGCCTGGAGCCGGCCGTGTCCCCGCAGCGCCCCTGCTCGATGCCGCGCTCCCTCCCGCTCTTCTCCCTGCACATCGACGCGCTGCCGCCGGATCCACGGCGACCTCAAGCTCGGCTGCGCCGTGGATCTCGCAGCCCGAGCCCGACGTCCCCAAATCCAGCGGCGGTGCGGCCTCCTCCTTCCGCGGCGGTACAGCCTCCTCCTTGCCGCAGGGCTCGAGCTGCCTCCGCCTCGCGCGCGTACCCCGTGTGGGTGAGCAAGGGCGCGGCCGGCCACCTCCAGCTCGTCGTCGAGGCTGCCTCCAGCTCGCCATCGCCTCGGGAAGAGGAGGAGGTCGGATCCGTCACCGCGAGAAGAGGAGGCAGCAGGATCCGTCCCCGACGAACTTCGAGGAGGCCGCGGCTTCGAGGAGCGTGGCGGTGTGGATCTCGCTGCCCCGAGCTCGACCATCCTCGGCGCCGGAGGGGATCTCGCTGCCCCGAGCTCGGCCGTCCCCGTCGTCGGATCCCGCTCACCTCCGCCGCAGGGGCCCGAGGTCGTCGCGAGCCTTGGATCTCGTCGCGGCCGGATCTGCTGGCGGAGGCGGCCAGCGGGGTTGGAGAGGCGGCCGGCGGGGTTGGAGAAGGTGGCCGGTGGGGTTGGAGAAGGCGGCCGGCGCGGGTCGAGGAGGTGTCGCAGATGGAGCGGGCGGAGCACGAGAGAGAGAGGCGGAGCGCGAGAGGCAGTTGGAATGCAGCGAGGAGAGAAGATCCCAGGATTGCGGCATGGGAGGAGTCCGGGCGCAAAATGCAGACGGACTTGCGGTGACCACTGGAGGCGCTACAGTGCCTTCTCAGTCTGCATTTTGCAGATGCAGACGGGGCTGCGGTGACTGCTGGAGATAGTCTTACCCATCTTTTCCTATCAGCTTAAGCTTTTGGGTTGAACTGGTTGGTGCATGCAACTCAATACTTCGTGAGTCAGTGAAGTTGTCGTCCGTCCTCCTGTCCGCCGCTGCTGGCTGGAACACCAAGTTGCTCGCGTAAGCCCAACCTCTCAACCTCGTCCGGACTGTGTACATGATGAATGATGATATCCGGCGTCAGTTCTGAATGCATCTTCACTTTTATTTCTGGGACATTCTGTATGCATGCTCGCTCTCCAAGTCAGCACAGCAACAACATGGTCAAGTCATGTTCAGTCACCAATTCACCACTATTTTTTTTGAAGGAAACCAATTCACCACTATTGCCATACTGAAACCTCGATCTCTTTTGCCAAACTGATTTGACATCAGTAAATTGCCTAAATTACAGTATTCGCGTTCGCAAATTGACACAATAGTCAAGAATCTCAAATTCAAAAGAGATTTGCCAACTCGCGTTGATTTACACCTCAATCTCAACAATAAGCCACAATATTACTGCTCCTACTCTGAATCTCTCCTGGTCCATTGCTATCTGTCGACCTCCTCTAGGGCTCTCATGGAAGTTTCCTGAGGATGACTGGCCACCGGCGTGTTCGGTTGGTCGTTTCTCGGCTTATTTCGGCTTGTCTCGACTTATTTCCTCTCACACAACACTATTCAATCTACCAGCCGAACACTAGTAAG
This sequence comes from Cenchrus fungigraminus, assembly GCA_036936925.1. NCBI lineage: Eukaryota > Viridiplantae > Streptophyta > Magnoliopsida > Poales > Poaceae > Cenchrus > Cenchrus fungigraminus. The sequence goes on from CM072773.1 coordinate 126,732,519, forward strand.
TGGGGCAGCTCTCATGGTGCAAGCCTGCAACTACAATATCATTAAAAAAATGACTGCAACCACAAACCTGCTTACAAGTAGAATCACACATCCAACTATCCAAGTAAACTTCTATGAGACCATGGAAAGTGCTTTCAAATCTTACGCATATATGTTCTTACTAGGGATTCAGAAGTGCAAAAAGTTGAAGGGAATGAAAATTGATTCGTGCGCAATCACATGATGCTGAAAAGGTCAAATCCATGTGAATCGAGTGCATTTTGGACTCAATTTAGTTAGCCAAAATAGAAATGACTAAGGAAATCAAACAACACAAACAAACACTGAGAAGGTCAATAAATAACTTTAGCTAGAGACCCTGCAAGTCACTCTTTTCCGTATCAGGATTCACATAGAGAAGGTCATTAATCAGCAAACTGGAATATCAAACAAAACCAATTAGAACTGCATGACGCACAAATGAACCACATTGATAAAGAAAACAGCACTACAGAACTGACAAGTGACGATACCAGGATAGCATGATCTGGAAACCATCATGATATCATGAGAATGGTGAGCAACTATTGACTATTGTTAAAAAACAACAATAACCATTATAGTGATTCAACTTTTGCAACCATTACTGACAGCTTAATCAACACAAACCAGGCCCTTTGAAGAAATGGAAGAATGTTGCTGTGTCACAGGCAACCAAGAGGCCTAGTAGAGGCAAATAGTTGGGATCCCCAAATAATTTGGTTGTTGTGCAAAAACTGCACTGGAAAACTGCATCTTCTCTAATCTGGACCAATGCAAATGGTGCAAAATGTCTAAAACTAACATGGATGAATATTAGCAAAAGTGCTAGCATGCTCCTATTTTAGCTTTGCTAACTTGGTGCAATAGGCTGTGATGAAAATGAGACTGCTGCACTGCTAGTTCCCCTAGGTGTTCTTGTTCAGGTGTTGCCACTGTCATGGATCCACTGACTTTACCCTCAACAATTACAAAGATGTTTAACTGCTGACATGGTTTATGAGCACTTTCTGTGCATCATTTGAGTTCAGAATATAACAATACACAAGCCAGTTTAGAACATCAAATTAGCTCTTAGAAACAGCTACCATGTTTATCACATGACATGACAACTACCCTGGACTATTTTACCCTCATTCTCAAGGAAATTATATATAATTGTATAAAACAAAGATCCAGTATGTTATCATTGCTCATGCAGATCATTTGCAAAAAGTTGCCTGATACAGATCCAGAATGAATAATTCCTTGTACCAGGAACATGTCTCAGGATTATCCCACATTTCTAAATCCTACCAGCACCAACTAAAATCACATCACACAATAGTTTCTAAAGTAGTATTGCAGGAATGACGAACTGGAGTTATCTATGCAGGAATAAAAGGAAAAATCCAAGCATTAAAGACACACTTAAGCAAGTCGTTTTGGTTTCTCAGATCACAGCCAAAACTGACCACAGTGGTACACCTCGGATGGGGGCACATCAGTAAAGGAAGGTAAAATCCGAATAGCCGCATCCTGTGCGGGTGGGCAGCTTGAGCACAGACGTCGAGAACTGGTCCCTAGTGTCATGAGCGCGTTGCGGTACGTGAACAGGGCAGCCTCTTTCTCCTGCAGAACCGTCAGATTAGCCTTCCAGAAAGTGATTTGAGACTCTGCGTCGGCTTCGCGCAGATTGAGCTTTTGTTTTTTGGATATTCTTCTCTCTAGAGCTGCAGGATCCTCGTCGGGCATGTCCACGTGACTCTGCACGAAGTGTGTCAAAACGAATCAGTCAATCTGGAGTCAAAAGTCACAGAATCACCAACACACACGAATCGCTCACAAACGAGCACCAACTGAATCACCAACACGCACGAATTGCCCCCAATCGAGCACCAAGCCACCAACAGAATCCCAACACGCACGAATCGCCCCCAAACGAGCACCAACAGAATCCCAACACGCACGAATCTCCCCCAAACGAGCACCAACACCCACGAATCGCTCCCAAACGAATTCGATAGCACACAGAATCGCAACACGCACGGATTAATCACAGCCCCCAAACGAGTCGACAACACACAATCACAGACCCCAAACGAATCGACAACAACATATAGAATCCCAACACGCACGGGATTCAGTCAGGAGCGTACCGGATAGATGACCTGCTCGTGACCCAGTGCACGTCTGTTGATCGACGGACCGACTGCCACTCTTCCACCGCCGAGGGCAAGGAGGGTCTCCAGATTGAAGATGCGAGCACGCGTTTCCTGGAGCTCCGCGTTGACCGTGTCGATGGAGGCGTCCATCTCGCCGACCGCAGCACGCATGGCTTGCTCGGCTTCTACCTTGCGCAGCACCCTCTCCGGGTTGAAGACCTGGATGCGGTCCTCGTCGCGCACTCCGGCCTGCATCCTCGCGTGGATCGCGACGGCGTCGACGAGCCGAGCGCTCTTGTCCACGTCGATCTGGATGGTGGTGGGGTCATGGTTGGCGAAATGGCGGTCGATGTCCGCCATGGAGGACGCGCCGAGCTTCCTAAGGCGTGGATCCATCGGGACCTAGGGATCTTAGCGGCGGCGAGTTTGGTCGGCGGCGTCGAGGGCGATGAGGTAGTCGGTTGCGGGCTTGCGGCGGAAGGGGAGGGAATCGGAGACGCGGGCAGTTTGCGGATTTGGGGCGCAAACGTTTGAATTTGGGGGACGGGAAGGGCGGTCGGCTGGCCCATTTGTAAGCGGCCGGGCGGGATGACGTAGGGGCTACGGCTTCCCCCGCGCGCCCGTCGGATCCTGTCCGTTCGTTTTCGCCGGAACGGTTCGATCCTCCCGTCATAAAAAATAAAAAAAACATCACTCCAGTTTAGTACTCCTAGAGTATAATGGACATCTCTAGTATCCATAGAACGAAAACGGTGAATGTTTGGTTCCGTTAGAACGGTGAAATTTTGATGTTTGGAAAAAACGCGTGCAACATAAAAAAAAGAGTAAATTTTGGGCGATTCTCGTCTGAGTCCCCGTATTATGAAATTGCATTTTAAACTCCCTAAACTATTCAAGTGAGTCATCTGGGTCCAAAATCAACCATGTCACCCTAAGAAGCTGACATGGCAAGCTGACTGGGCAGCTACATGAAACCTAACATATTTTTTTCTTTATTTTTGCTTTCATTTCTCTTTACTCTATCTTCTCCTCTCCCATCGGTCCTGCCCGCTCCGGCAGAGGCCGCGGTGGTCATGGCCGCCGCCAGGGGAACCCGTCCTGGGGGCAGCGTGGGCGAGGCCGCGGCCATGGCCGCAGGTCGGGGATCCCATCCGGCGGAGCGACGAAGGCGAGGCCGTAGCTGGGGAGCCGTCCCGGGGGGCAGCGCATGGGAAAAGCACTTGGCGGTGGGTCGGGCGAGCTTGGGCCAGCTTCGCCGCGGGGCCAGCACGGCGTCCGGGCGAGCTTGTGCGCCATGCCCCCGAGCACCCCTCCGGCCGTCGTCGAGTGCATCATGCCACGGGCCGCAAACGGCAGGGGAGGAGGGCGTCGAACTGTGCGTCGGCGTGGTGCCCGGGCCGGCACGTCAATTTCAACGTTCCGGTGGTGGTGGCCGCCGCTCTGTTGTTGTAGAGCCGGCCGGCGTGGGATGTTGCTGGCCAGGCCGTGCGGCGGCGGCTTCTTGGCGGCGCTGGAGCTCCCGCCGCGGCCATAGAGCGACACGAGCGCATCAGGGACACTGCGGCCTTGCACACAGGGCACCGCCGCTTCGCTGAGCTCCCGGCGTCCGCGTCCGCGTCTGCGCCGGGGCGCAGCCACGCAGGGCTAGCAGTAGAGGTGGCCGCAGAGCGTGACAACCGGCTCCGCCGCGCACTCAAGGCAGATGTTGCAGTCGAAGCAGCCGCCTCCCGTCGCCACCACCATCGCTACTCTCCAGCCGTTCGGCGGCTGTGGTGTGGTGGTGGAGGAGGCGGTGGTAGCGGTGACGGTGTGCGCGGGGGCCGCAGAGGTAGGTGGCCTGCGGCGGGGGCGTGCCCATCTCCTCGAGGAAGCCGCCGCCGCAGGATGGGCAGACGATGGCGGCGGCCACCGGGTTTGCGGCCACCAGGATCTGGAGATGAGGGTCGCGCGCGTGCAGCGGAGGAGTGCGCGCGGGTGGAGGTCGCGTGGCGGTTGCGGCGAGCTACCAAGATCCACCGTAGGGATATGTCGCTCGAGCGTGAGGTGTTGGGACAGCAAGCCAGCGACGGCGGCGCCCAGATTAGGAGTGGAGGAAGAAGAAAGGAGGAAGATTAGGAGTGGAGGCAGAAGAAAGGAGAAGGGAGAGAATGACATGTGGGCCCCTGATAACAGCGTCCACGTTTCCTTCCTAGTCAGCATGCCATGTCAGCACTTAGGATGTGGCATGACTATTTTGGACCCAGATGACCCACTTGAATAGTTTAGGGAGTTCAAAATGCAATTTCATAGTACGAGGACCTAGATGAGAACTGCCCAATAGTTTAGGGACCGGTCATGAAATTTACTTAAAAAAATAAACTAACACGGTTCTTAGATGAGAATTATGAGAATTTTAGTGAAATTTTAGGAAAATTAACAGGGCCAAAGTATATTTGCCGACGACATACAGGCATAAGCGTGAAACGAAATTCTGGGCGACAAGGCAAAGTCACAAGCCCACGAACGCGACTGGCTGGCGTGCACAGTTTGGAATTGTTCCTAGGACTAGGACGACACGATGCTGTGCAGCTCCCGGTCCTCGCCGAGCGCGGCCTCCCTCACCGCCCGGAGGATGTCGGTCAGCGACACGACCCCGCACAGCAGGCCCTCCTCATCCACCACCCACAGCCGGTGCACGTGCCTCGTCGCCGCCGCATCGATCGCCTCGCCGAGGGTGCTCTCCGGCGAGCACGTCACCAGCGGCGGCTGCGGCTCGTCACTCTGCTCTTCATCAGTGGCGGTGGGGGCAGCCGCTGCCGACGCGGGGGTGTCGGCGTCGGCCGCGAGCGGGACGCCGGTGTCCGTGGCGTCGGCGCCGGGGACGACGGGCCTGTTGCTCGCCCGGTACTCGGCTACCTTCCTCTTGAACTCCGTCACGCTGATCCCCAGCCACGGCTGCAGCCGCGACACCGGGCAGTCCCGCAGGTCCGTCGCCGAGAACGTCTCGATCGCCTTCCTCCCCATCCCCTGCACAACACGCAACAACAGAATTTCTTGAACCGGAAGTGAGCGGGCGAGAGATGCTGTCGCCGATCGATGTGCTCGTCGGAGCTAGCTGGATGATGCACTCACATCTTGCAGGATCCCCGTATCAACGGCGGCGGCGTCGGCGTCGACGACGGGCACGGCGGTGAGCGACGCCGCGCGCATGGCCTTGACGGCGTCGATCACCTTGGCGTCGGCGGCGACCGCGAACACGGCGTCGTTGACGGCGCCGAGCTCGCGCACGGTGCGCGACAGCACGCCCCTGAGTTCGGCGCCGTGCGCCCTGAGGAACCTGACCACGTCCATCTGGGTGAGCATCCGGTACCCCGGCGCGGACTCCACGAGCTCCACCGCCACCACGTTGTCCGCGGAGCTCTCGAGCGGCACCAGCGCGCGGTGCACCCCCTTGCTGAACGTTTCCATGCAGTCGAGGACGCTGGTGCTCGGGTGGAGCGTCCAGAGGGTGAGGCCCTCGAGGGAGTGACCGATGACGGAGGACACCGGGACGGCCATGCGGCGGGCGAGGTCGACGGCCTCCTCGGCGTCGGCCTCGGCCTCGTCGCCGGCTTCGGCGATGTGGGCGAGGATGTCGAGCATGTTGACCATGCCGATGTAGTGCTTGCGGACGGCGCCGGTGGCCGGATCGGACTCGAGGATCATGGACCCGCCGGCGCCGATCCAGTGGCCCGGCGGCGCCGCCACGGCGACCGCGGAGACGCGCGCCGCGAGGAGCGCGTTCGCCGTGTGCGCCAGTGTCGCGGTGTAGGGAACCTCCACCAGCCGGCGCTTGGTGCGCGCCAGGTCCACCACCTTGCGCTCCCGGAGCACGCCGCAGAGACCCGCGCGCGCCTTCTTGTTGCTCTCGTTGCCGCCGCCGCCGTCGATGATGACGACGACGTCGTCGTATTCCTCGCCGTGCAAAGCCTCCTGCTGCCGCTGCTCGTCGGCGGGTGCTCTCAGCTGCGCCATTGCTGATCACTCTCTCTAGCTGCTCGTCCCTTCTGCGCGCGAGATTAGCGAGCCTGGCTCTTCCGGTCGAGATTGGAGTAGCCACTCCCAGTTTTAAATAACTTTCGGGTGCTTCGAGGGGCAGGAAGACGTGTCGAGCACAGAGGCTGCATGGCTATGCCGAGCTGCCGCGTGGAAAGAAACGTCACGACCAGCGAGTTCGCCTATGAGTAAAATTGTAAATAAATTATGAGTAAAATTGTAAATAAATTATGTTGGAATAGTATTTTTTTAGAGAAGATGGGATGAATGTGATAAGTAAATAGTACTTTTTACTGTTCCCTTTCAACGTAAAGAACACGACCTAAACCGTGAAACGTACTCCTACTCCCTTCGTTACACTGTCGTTTCACTTTTTTGAAATAATTTTGATTAAATATATAAAAATATGTGTTAATATTTCTGATACAAAATCAATATCATTAGATAGATATTCGAATCTAATTTATGAATAAATTTATTTGTAGATACAAATGTTTCACGTATTATGTACAAATTCGTTTAAACTCGTGCCACAAAAACCAACTACCATCTTTTAGGGACGAAAAGAGTAACTTGAAATGTAAAAATCACTTAAATTTAACCAATGTAGTGCAAGAATCTGTATATTCCACCACACGTATTTGATATCATTGAATTTATTTCTATTAAAAAGCATTTTCATACAATGTCTATTTTACTATTATATAGATCATAATATAGCTAGTATTAGCGATTAAAAAGATCGGAGTACCGCTCCCGTCTCTCTGGCGGCCTCCGCAGAATTGTACTAGCAATTCTTTAGTGGTCAAAACCTAAAAGAGTTTGGAGAGCATGTAACTGATATTTATCTTCACTGCCTTGTAGGCTTGTCCAAGTCCCAGGAACATTTTGAGCAAGAACTGATCTACTATGCGAGACTACAGATTAGGCCTACACAACATAACAGAAACTGCAAATGCTGAACTAATGGAATGGAAGCTGATGCTAGGGGAAGGTGTTTTTTTTTTTGACAACAGGGGGAAGGTGTTTGGCTCCTCAGAGGCTCACAGTCAGGCTTTACACATGCAGGGAGTGAGCGGGTTCTCCCAGAGATCGTAGCTGGGGAAGGTGGGCTCGGGGAGGCCCGTGCGCGTGCGGTGCATGACGGCCACGTCCTCCGCGAATGAGGCCCAGCCCATGTCGGGGTCGCCCAGGGACTTGGACATGAGCCCCTTGTCCGGCTTCACCGACTTGAGGCGGTGCCCCGCGTAGCGGCGCGCCCCGATGATGAGCTTGGCGAAGTTGCCGCCGTGCGTCATCACGAACACGTCTGACCGCAGGCACACCAGGAAGTCCAGCGCCGCCAGGCTCGTCACGTGCCGCCGGAACGGCGCCAGCTCCTCCGCGCTCGCGAGCTCCTCCTTGGTCACCTGAAACGACGAGCAAATGCAGGTCACCAACAGCCCATCACCATGGCTTGCCTAGTTGCCTGGTCTGGCCTTTCGAGTCAGGAATGGGAATCTACAGTATGCAGAGGAGAGAGCTGTGGCTTTGAGCTTACCAAGTTGGGGAACATGTTCCTGAGGGGAGCCATTCGGTTCTTGCCGCCATACACTTGCCCAGACGCGACGTATATCTGTGTTCCGCTTGTGTACCCCAGTGCTCGCAGGATCACGGCAATCTCACCGGGCTCAAGAGGGCAGCGCCCTTCTTTTCTCTTTTGAAGCGCCAATGGCCATAGGTGGGATCCATTCTGCACGCAGAGTTGCAAACACACAACAAAATGAATTTGTTAAAATGGCACAACATGTGTGGTTTATGCCCTTGAGATTTTAGAGAGAGGGAGGGAAAAAAACTCAAATGCAGCACGTTTCTGGATTTGTCTAACCTTGTAGCGCCTTGGCCATTCTTTCTGCCTGTAAGCAGCCATCGTCGCCTTCTCCTCCCGCGTGCCAGCAAAGTCACAGAACGAAAGACCCACCATCCCTTTCTCAAATCTCAGATGAAGAGCCCTTCAAAAGAAGGGCCAGTATTTGATTGTGAAATAAAAATGAGAGTGCCAAACTTCAGCGAGGTTGGATAGAAGGTAGTTAATTATAGCTTACATATATGGATTTATACTGCCAGTTCGGTTCCTCATCCTTGCTGCAAGCTTATCAGCCATTTCTTCGATATGAGGTAGGAACTTTAGAGCGTGGTAGTTGACTCTGCATCTTAGCCGATTAATCTCCATTGGAACATTATCGTACCTGAAAATTTGATGCTTCACATCAGGTTAAAATTCTTCCATGCCTATGTGAAGCATAGCTGATTGGATAAAAATAATTGGATTTGAATGTTTACCTACCCCAACCTGTCGACAAATGGCTTAATGGACATTATCTTTTTCTCTTTGATCCTTGGAAGTACATTATCAATATAAAACTGGGCAGATGCATATTTTGGAATGTTCTTCACAGTTCGCCTGTTACAGACACATAATTAGATGCATATTATGAAGAAACAGAAGATCAGTATACAGAGAGAAAAAAAAACAGTCAAATAAAATTTAATACAATAGAGTTGATTGATCGCAAACATTCATGTTATAGTATAAGAAAAAAATATACACAGTGGCATATTAGATGAAAAATATACAAAGTTCCATGTCAACAGTGTTTGCATATAGAATCATTCAATCATCAATTTCTGAGTTATGGTAGTTAAGACAATGAGTAAGCCAAAATGTAGCACCTACTTTATGCTGGTGAAAAGCTCATCCTTTTCCGTGAACCAGTCTGGGATATCTCGTACAATGCGTACATCATCCTTCAAATAGTTTATAAAATGATCAACATCAAAGATATCTTCAAATTTCCTGCAGAAAGAAATCTCTCAACAATGTGCAATATGTCAGAAACAAAAACACAACATATGTAAAGGGCTCATATGAGGTGAAAGTACCTAAGGAAATCATCAATGTGTATCATATATTATAGCAATTACTTCGGTATACAGTGCCAGTATAGAACCAATAAAACTTTAGACCTACTGTACATATTGCAGACTTCCATGCTTGCAAATTTCAGCACTACGGATGTGTCGAAAATGATTTGGTGTTGGCCTAGTTTGGATCTATTTACATCACATAATCAAGAGTTTCCTTAGCTGATTTATCAACTATAGATTGATATAAAATAATGGATGATGCAAAATTTTCAGGTAAAAGAATAATATGTAAATTTTCTTCCAATAATCACAGCTAGTAGACAATACCATAATCATTGCACAAGCATGATAAATGAGGCAGTCACATTTAGAAGCACATACCTTGAAGATTAAGTAACAGCATGGCAAATCAAATCATCTCTATAAGAAATTAATACTAAGTAAAGACATGTTGCACAGATAATCACTCCACATGTTTTTCCCTAGATAATAGCTACTTCGCTATAGTATTATGATTAAAGATATTTGGACTTCCATAAGAAGACTTAAAACAGCTGTTTCAAGTTTCAACAACTCTGACAAGATTGAGGTGTTGGTGAAAGAATAGAAGTTCATTTTTCATGTTCTAGTTGAATGCTATGTTCAGTTTCTAGAAAATAAATTTTATGTAGCTTAATGAACCAGATTTTATATGATAGAACAATCACTAAAACAACAGCAGTGAAATATACTTCAAAGAACTTAGAACAGGAAACTGTACTTACGTTTGGTCTTTCCATATCTGATCCTGCTTCAGAACTGGCAAAATAAGTGTTGCACTCATTATCTTAGCAATAGCAACAGCATTACATATCTGCAGAAGCAAAAGAGACTCAAATATGTCAAATTAACTGATAGGTCACTGATACTACTTTGAAACTTCTTTTTCCTTTTGAGAGGAGTAACTGAAACTCTATTCATTTTAGAGAATTAACAAACCCTGCTCAAGAAAGATGCATAATCTGCCTAGAAAGGATCCCAATATGTATTTCAACACGGTTTTTTACTTTTTTTTCTAGTCACCGCAAACACAAGTAACCAAAAGGAGTTCCAAAGTTATATTGAAGCATATTGTAATTATGCTTGTTTAGCAAACGTATTAATAGGAAAAATTCTCATGTAATAAATTTGAGGACACCAGCAGGTATCAGAAACTCTAAGCTTGGAGTACGAAAGATAATGCTAATGCAACATCAAAATAAATATTCAGAACTAACACAAAGGAAGTCTAAGGAAAACAGAGGTGCATACATACAGCTATGCGTTGCTGGTTTAGTCCTCCTTCAGCATGAATAAAAATATACCCAGAGGTTTCCTTTTCAGACGGGACATCTGTGTGATATAGAAATACATGATACCATCACCCATCAGGACTCGATCATGAAGGGAAGCAAATGTTTTAGATGATGCTTGGAGACACAATTTTATACAAATAACAAGGGGTATATATCTCATAGTCTGCCATCTAACATGGAACTATGGATAAAAAATTGGCATACTCTCAAGTAAAATTACAAGGTCTATCATATTGTTTACCACATCACAGTATACAATTGTCATCCCAGGAGGTAAAAAATTGCACAATCTAGGTTGCTGGCCTTAAGTGATTGAGTGCAGTATAAAGCGAGGATGTAATATATGCTACATTGGTGCCTTCAAGGAACATGGACTTGCCTGAGGGCTCATCGCTACGTCGCTCAGCGCAGGGCTTCCAAGATGTAGTGGCAGCACGTGGATTCTCCCACAGCGAGGGGGCTTCCTTCGTCTGCACCCAAAGCAGAAATTCTTCAGACCAAATGTTCCTGACGCAAGCACAAGTCCCAAAACGCTGGCAGGAAAGCTCACTTCACCTCAGGGCACTGAAGGGTGATCCCCTCCTTGTGGCACAAGTAAGGTGTGTTCTAGGATCAGACGGGAAACAGCGATAACAGAATGTCAGTGGCAAGTTGGGAACCTGACCAAATTGGATTGCATTTGGGAGATGGGAGGGGTCAAGGAGCTCACTAGGCGGGACCAAAGGAAGGGTGCAGAGAACACCCCGGCGGCGAGGAGGAGCGCGAGGATGGCGAGCAGGATCCGGTAGGAGGACGAGGCGGCGGGGGACCTGGGGTCCTCGAGGGCGAGGAGGGAGCGGAACGGGGACGTCAGCTGGTGGACGCGCCTCGGGTGGTGGTGCGGGAGGAGAGGGGACGAGCGGTGGGCATCCTTGCCGCTGTTGTTGTCTTCGCTGCCGCCGCCGCCGCGGCTGCCGCGGGCGGAGGGGGAGGCGAGGAATGGGGACGACGCGGCGGAGGCGTCGGAGTCGCGCTTGGCGGGGGAGTTGGATGCGCGCGCCGCCGTGGAGTGCCGCAGCTCCGCCATAACCGCCGCCGGCCGCGGCGCGCCGGAGTGGGGATGTGCACTAGTAGTTCCCTTGACGAGCCTGTTCGGAGTGGACTTCGCGCTGCACGCGGCCGGCGGCCGTGGCGAGCGGTGGCGGACCAGAGGCGGCGGGCTGTCAGTGACTGAGCATAACGGAAGGTACCGGGGAAGAAGAAGATGCCAAGATGGGCTGAAAAGGCCTGCTTCTATTTGGGCTTAGCGCTAATTAGGGCCTGTTTGATTCATTCATTAATACAGGTTTGCTACTAGTCGTCAGCCCAATACTAACAATAATTCATTAGCTAGCTGGTAGCATGCTACTAATATAATTAAGCGAATTGATTTTAGTCCAATGCTAGGACGGTTTAGTGAGACGCTACCCATCAGGATTTAAATTCTGGTGCTCGTACTTTTTTCTTAAAATCTTCTTAGGATTGCTGGCGTGAGGTGCTCATAGGGGTAGGGTTCGGCATACTGCGTTAAGTGGTAAGCGGCATTTCCGTCGACAACGAGACGCCAATGATAATTTCAAAAATCTTCAGATCTGTCGGGCCCTCAGTCCATCAGAAGTGATCATAGGAGTAGGGTTTACGTACATGTGTTCATAGAGATGAGTGTACGTGTGTTGTGAACGTCTGCGTTGTACTGTGTAATTGAAAAAAACTAATATAATTAATGAAGTAATAAGTGCTAAAAGGTGAATTCAACAATCCAACCGCATATTAGGAAGTGGATTCAAACAACATACTAGTAGTTATTCCAAACTGCATATTCAAAAAAGAGTTACAATGTTTCGAGACAAACTTAACTCATTTTGGGACATAAAATATTACACTATGAAGAAATAATAATTTCTTATGTCCATAAATTATTGAGTTTACAAACAATAACGACAAGTATTTAGATATCACTTTGTGGTCGGATAACTTAGAGTGAACTAGGCATTAGGGTTTTTTTTTGAAATCTAATCATCGGATTTGAGTCTCGTTGGCACTTGTATTCATAGATTTATCGAGCTATTATTGTTTTCATAGTCCTCTTTTACTATGTTTATGATATTTATTAGTGTGCATAGATTTGTAAGAAGTATTTTTTGTTACAACTCTAGTTATATTTCCACTTTATGACTGTATATGAACTTTCAACTTGTTATGATTATGAGTAGACAAATAAAGTGTTATCGAGAAAAAAATCATAAAAAATTATTAAAAGTAGTACCATCCTCATACTTGCTTCGTCTTTGCTACCCTTTCTCTTGCCAAGAAATTCCAAGCAATTTCCAAATTTCTACCTGAATTGTGCTCACAAACGTCAGAGCAGTTTGGGATCAAGGAAAGGAAAACGGGCGGTAGTTTCCGTTCCTGTGCGTCTTTCTCTAGAACCAGAACTTAAAACCGCCACCCACGCCCACCTGGAAGCATCTGGAGGCGTGGCATCGCAGCCGCAGCCGTCGCCAGCCAGCCAGCGGCGAACTGCTCCCCACCCGGCGGCGAACGCACAGGAGAGGGCGGCGAGCGGGATCGAGGGCGTCGCCGCCGATGGACCCGCCCGACGTCGAGATGGAGCCCGCGCCCCAATCCGCAGCCCAGCCTCCGGCTCCGGCGCCGGCAGCGGGTGGGGAGGGGTGGAGCATGCTGTCCCGCGCCCGCGCGCTGCTCGAGGAGGGCAAGCCGTCCCTCGCGCTGCAGGCGGTGAGTGAGACCTCTCCCCCTTTCCCTTCTCCCGTTCCGTCCCCATTTCGCGTGCTCTGTGTGGCGTACGGCGTACCGTCTCCTGGGTGATGTGATGGGGGATTCTATGTGCTCGTGTCTCGTATGCTACCCATCGGATCGGAGGCTGAGCGCTCGCTCGGTTAGATGATCGCAGATTCGCGGTGAGATTCCCCCAGTTCGTTCTCAGTTGGGGTCGTTCGTTCTCTCCATGGCGTCATCCGGCTTGAGGTTTTGAGCGGAGAGAGAGCGAAAAGGGGGTTTAGGTGCGATCCGTTCTAGGCCTTAGGGTTTGGGATTAGTTAGGTGTGATTGGGTCCAGAGGATCCTGGTTAGGTGCTTGGGTGTCTTGTTACTTTTGCAGCTATCCGCTATCCCTTTCGGTCTGCTACTCTGCAGTCTCCCTGTTTCTTTAGGCAAGCAAAAAGGAGTATTCGCCTACTTCTCCTCAAGAAGAGGAAGAAGGGGAAACATGGATTTATGCACATCTTAAATATATTCAGCTCTTGTAAGTTGTAAGTTGTCACCTATGCTTAGTGAAATATGTGGTTCTAGAATCTGTACTTCCAGTATGCTGATTGCCCATAGTGTTCACGGACAAAATGTTCCTCCCCGTTTTAAAGTTTAAGATTCACGAACGGGTTGCCTGTACAACAGTGAGTATACACTGTATGTGTTCTGGGCAAACACATGTGGTGTAATGAAGAGGATTGAGCTGATCCTTTGTCATTCCATCAGATTCCAGTGCTATACTGTCGATTCTGTTGATTTGATGGCACCAGCTGATTAGGCCACCAATGCACAATAGAATGCCTAGCTCTGTTTGTATTGTATGCATCAATAATTAGGGTAAATGGTCAGTTCCAAATTTTTTGTTTCCATATGTCCTTTCTATTAGAGTTTGTTCTCCCATTTTCTTTTGAGTCCAGAGAATGAATTATCAGGTAAAATGTAGTGGCTATCACCAGACATCAGTAATCTGATTATCCATATGGCTTTGCAAATAGTCAATGTGACTTAGTGCTAGTGTCACACTAATATATTTATTAGCATGACCTAAAGGCTAAATTTGTAAAGGTAGTAACATTTTATCAATCCTATGTGAAGTGGAAAGTTGCCTTACTCTCTCTTGCACTTCCATAAAATTTGCTGTTTATGAAGTCCCCTAGAAATTCCTGTAATCAATTTTGTCCATAGGCTATGCACGCTAATTCTATCCGTAGACTATGCACTTTGTATTTACCCTATGAATTGCTGTGGTTAATTCCATTCAAATACTATGCATACTTTGTATTTACTTTGGGACTGTCAAGGGTATGACGCCTCTCTATAAGTAGGATGAGACATTGTCACTCCCATATCTCCCTGAAGTGAGGCCTCATGTTCAGCATGTCTGAAACTTGATAGGGGAGTGGCATGTCATCGAAATCCCCTTTCCCTTTTCCCCTCTGTTAACATAGAAATTGATTATTTTCCATTTTATAAAGTACCATGGAATTTTAATGAATTCTTCTGAGCCTTCAATTATGGTGTGCATTTTATCTGTAGTAGTTAAAGTGTTAAACTATAAATGTTGCTTATGATTTAGAGTTCAAGACTCCGATTTGTCTGAGCATTCCCAAAGCTGGGATGTGCAACTTCTGGTCAAGCAGCCAAGTCGTATTGACTATTGAGCTTGAGGAACATGTCTTCCTTCCGTCTTTTAGTGAAAATTTCAAGTTCAGTGAATGTTATGTTTCTGTTGATCAAACTATTACTATTTCATGGGACCATTTTGTTTTAGATAAAATGCTTAACATGTGATTGAGTTTGAGCTCAACTCAATGATAGCTTTGATGCAGCTTAACTCTTGTAGGATCATATATTATCTGTAAAATTAGTGGTTCCCTATCTCATACCGGCAGGATACACTTGATAATGTTCATTTCCAGTTCATGACAACCATTTTGAATTTGGGCTGTTAAATGACCATCGAAGACCTGTTATAGCTGGGAATGGGTAAAACTAAAAAATATAGGTGGAAAAACTGGACAAGAAGAAAGTCACACTGATAAGTTAGTGTTTGTTACCCTGATAAAACTAAAGTCTGCAGGGCGCTAATTTTGGACAGGAAGCACAGGACAATATAGGACTAACCAAATCTTACTACATAATGTATTAGATGCAGTGGTGTTGGAATTTCCATGTCTTGTTTGCATTGGACATACAGCATTCTACCTGATGCATCACATGGACAGAATGAAAATGTGCGACCTTTGCGAGGATCTAAGTAGTGGACTAGTGGAAAATGCTTTACTTCTCAGCTGAAACACTGCAGCATTGTCATTAGTGCTTTCTGCCTGCACGGCTGCACCCTAGCTATGAGAGTGTGTAAGTAAGTGAGGAACTGATTTTTCGGACCAACAGTTTGGCGATATAAAATTATGCCTTTAGTAACATTGTAGGTTTATTCTGGTAATTAATCAAAGGTTGGCAATTGACAAGTTGTATTTGGATGCATAATTTCCATTTTGATTATTTTTCGAATATGCCTGTTTAGATGCCTTATTAATACATTTGTGTTTCATGATGATTATGTTGGATCTTGTGGTACTTAATTAAGCCTTTCAAATTTTACCTTATCTATCTAATTAAGATTCGTTTATCTCATTTCATGAAGGCTTAGTTCTGTGTGTTGTTGACTCTGAACTCTTGGAATTTTGCAGGTTCTCCTGGCCATAAGATCACAGGGTGGTGAGCAAGCTCTCATTCATACTATGAACCGTGCGCGTGAACTCTATATGCAGAGATCGCAAGCCACTCCAAATGTTGATGAGCTCGCCTCTTTGCTTGCTCGATGTGCCATAGCAGAGGCTCAGTCAACAAGTGCTAATCATCCACAAGGACCTGGGTCAGACCCTGTCGATATGCTGAATTCTGATGAGGCCTGCATTCTTGCTGTGAGTGGAAGGAAGCAGGTCATCCTGGATGCGTTTGCCGATGGAAGCAGCTTCATTTGCCTGAAATGTGGTGGGCTCTATAGCACATCTCGCAAGGATGAGCATTTGGCCTACTGGTGCGGGACTGCATGATCCAGCTGACATCTTGCTGTGGTATATCTTTGGTCACACCTGGCGATGATCACGATACCCGTCAGTGATGCCAGAGATGCATCTTCTGTCCGTCGAAGCTAGTACATTGCCAGTGCCAAACGTTATGGACTATTAGTTTCCATCTCAATCCCATGTATTTTGTCTGTGCATTCTGCTGATGGAAATTGGAAGTTGTTGAGAATTGAGATGTTTGGCTTGGTCATTAAATGCCTGTAGTTGAATGTGGCGAAACAATTTTCTTGCAGTTAGCTTGCAAACCGCAGAAGTAAAACTGGGTAAAAAGTCTGGAACTGAGTATTCCCTTTGTTCCTGACTTTTGAGCCGAAAACTGGGATTACCAGTTGTATTTATGAGAATTCTGCAATGGAGATGGAGCATTGCCATCCCTACCTGCTACCATGTAAAGTTTGTTTTCACTTTATGTTTTGGCATCTCTTTACCAACTAATCTTCTGTTTGGATGACCAACCGATGTTCATATGATATTGTTACTGACGTGAACAACTTTTTGTCGCCTCTTCAAATTACATCCTGTAAATTTGAAATGTTTCTGGTAGCGCAAGGGAGGGCAATGCGTGTTCCATGCCCAGTTTTGCTGAGGCTTCACTTGAAGGCAACAGAGAGATACAGACTGACGGGCACCTCCTATCTGCAAACTTCAGCTACTGTCACGCCCGTGGCTTCCATTCCAAGTGTTTGCTGATAGCTTCTTGCGATCAGTCAGAGGAATTTTCAGACTACTTTTCATCAACATTTTTTTCCTCACCAAACCTGATAATGCTGTATTGGCTGCTTTTGTTTCATGTGTCTGGTGATGGCCAGAAAGCTGCTCGCTGCCATTCTAAAATCTGGTGTCATCTTCTGATGCTCTTCCACCATCAGATAATGGTGTATTGGCATTGTGTTCGGTGTTCCACACCCAAAAGCCATGTGTCCTTGAGAACATATCAGGTGTTCCCACCTTCTCATGTACTCCGATGCTTCCGTGATTAACAATGCACTAAAAACTACATGAAAAAATCAACCAAAAATATGAACAGGTACACAACTAGGTTGAGCCTCAAGGAAAAAAAAATCATGACTAGGTTGTTCGGGCCTTCGGGGTACACTCACGTTTAGTTCATTCCCGTTTTAACAGGCCTGGGTACTAACAAATTTCAGAAGCAGGAACTTTGAAATATTTCCGTTTTTCTTATAAAATGTCCCGCCAAAATTGAGAAGAAAAAAACAGTATCGCATTAAATTCAAAACAGCCTTTGATTGTGCTCATTTTCATTTTCTAGAACTAGTTGAAGCAAGGCATTTATAGTGCGAAGAAAGATTTGGTGTCAAAATCAAAGAGCGCCATCGAAACCTACCCAAATTTGAGCCACTGTGAAGCAAAGCCTGCAACCCTCGAGCAAATTTTAACCGGGCTTGCTTTCCTGCCAAACATGCCAACTACTATCCAACATAAGCTTGTTTAACTTTGCTTAATTCAGCTAACTTTGGCATCCTGTCTCTGCCCCAACCCCCACCCCAATTCCCATCCCAACCTCCATTGCTTTCTCCACTCCTTGCCAACTCTGATCTCTCACCTGAAAATGTCAGTGTGAGCGAACACTTCATCCACACCAGCCTCGTCTACTAAACCTCATTAGCATTCATTCACTTCAGACCCACACACAAGCCCACGCAGCCAGAGGAGGAGGGGGAGGAAGGAGATGAAGGGAATGGCCGGGCCGAGGCTGCTCGTCGTGCACACGTCGTCGAACAAGATGGCGAACGGCGCGGCGCCGACGTCGCCCATCTGGTCCCGGTGCCTGTGGCTGGTGGTCTTCCTGGCCTTGCTCACCTGCGTGTCCCTCCTCACAGTGTTCTCCACGGCGCGCGCCTCGGCCGCGGCGGCGTACCAGGCGACGCTGTTCACGGTCGGCGCCGCGGCGGCGGCTTCCGGTGCCGGTGGCGTCGCCGCCGGCGGGGCGGCGGCGGAGGCTGGTGGGCTGCCGCGGTACGTGTTCGACGCGCTGGTGCAGTACGCGGCGGCGGCGGGGAACACGACGGGGTGCATGCCGGAGCCGGACGTGCGGGCGATCGCGTCGGTGCTGCGGCGTCGCGCGCCGTGCAACCTGCTGGTGTTCGGGCTGGGCGCGGAGACGCCGCTGTGGCGGGCGCTCAACCACGGCGGGCGCACGGTGTTCCTGGACGAGAACCCCTTCTACGTGGAGCACCTGGAGGGGAGGCACCCGGGGCTGGAGGCCTACGACGTCGCCTACGCCACGGCGGTGCGCGAGCTCCCGGACCTCCTCGACGCCGCCCGCGCCGCGCGCGCCGCCGAGTGCCGACCCGTGCAGAACCTCCTCTTCTCCGAGTGCCGCCTCGCCATTAACGACCTCCCAAACCAGCTCTACGACGTCCCCTGGGATGTCATCCTCGTCGACGGCCCCCGCGGGTGCGTGCCAATGATCTGATTTCTTGGTTTGTTAATTTCTTGGATCGATCGATTAATAATTAAGCTGATGATTATTATGAAATTAAAGGTTCACGGAGGGGTCGCCGGGGAGGATGTCGGCGATCTACTCGGCGGCGGTGATGGCGCGGACCAAGGGCGCGGAGACGGAGGTGCTGGTGCACGACTACGAGAGGGAGGTGGAGCGCGCGTGCGGGCGGGAGTTCCTGTGCGACGAGAACATGGTGGCGGCGACCAGCACGCCGTCGCTCGCACACTTCCGCGTCCGCGGCGGCGCCGCCGCCAACCGGGAGGCCTTCTGCGGCCCGCCCGCCGAGAAATCCAACTAAGCTACAAGCTTATTAGTTGGATCTCCTTCCCGTACGTCGATCTCGTGCTCCATTTTTGTGACGCATGATGATGTGTAAAGAAATGTTAATGCATGCGACGATCTGTAAAGCTGATCGAGTTCTTGAGGGATCTTCCTCGTGCAAAGCAACATACTCGAAGAAAGGGGAATGCCGTCGATCGTACTCGCGTGCAAAGTTGAATCGAAGCAAGAAAGAATGAAGAGCACGAGCCATGAATGATGGAGCATCTGTGTAGATCGGTACGGTGATTCAATGTACGAACAAATCGAACTCTCACGTGTGATTGTGGTTGAACGATTAAATTTTCCTCCCCTCAAATAAACAATTTTCCTAAGAGAAAGAGTATACAATCCGTGTGTGCATTTTCCCCTCTTTCTTTCGAGATGATCCACTACTTACGGCTGCCATGTCAATTGCAGACTTGCGGTAAGATTCACGTAAGCCCCTTTGTTTATTTTGTTATTAACCAGTGGAAGTGCACGCACGACACGTGCGTAATATAAAAAAATCGTATACAAATTAAGATGTCAAAAATTACAAACAACATAATGTATCCTGAGTTGTTGATATGTTAACATTCCATCATAATTAATTATGACACTTGTTTACATTTTACAACATAAACCATTAATAAATCAATAAAAACCGCATAAATCCTGAACTTGTCAATTAAAAAGCATACATGACATACTTTCAGTTCCAACCGTATATCAAACCATCATATTTCATTGAATATTACTATATTATTTGAAACATAACAATAACTATAGTACTAACATGGCATTGTATTTTCAAACCATCAACCATTTATAGTTCTTCCACTCGCACTCTCATGTTCGCACCCGCTCCACCCTCTTCCTTGCGTCTTCGGCGGCTATCGCCGCCGAATCTACCCCCTCTCCCCCTACCCGCCCCCCACACCACACCACCACCACCACACATACCCACCTCCTGATGTCATGTTGATCTTACCTAGTATCATAGAAATGCTGAAATTAAACAAAAGATGGTTAAACTCAAAAACGAAATTATATTTACAAATTATAAAATATATGGATATATTCAATACCAAAATTATGCCTACTCTCAATGATTAAATAACATTCTTCCACTCATATCAATCTCACGTTCGCCACAGTCTCATTCTTACAGATTTATATCTATACTACAATGAGAAAAAAGATAGATGAAATATATTATTTTTTGAGAGAGAAACACAACCATCATGGAGCAAAAGTATTATAAACAAATCTGAGTTATAGTCTTACAGAATAGAGCCCTCGTCACTTATTTATGGTGAAAATTTATCAAATACCTTGATCCAAGATCTATTTTTCAATTTGTTGAAACAAATCATCTGAAATAAAGAGATTATAACATTAAAAAACACCTTCATACAACAATATTAACTATTGCACACCTGCTAGTGCTGTTGCAAAAATCTATACTAATAAATGCTAAGATCAATAAAATCAATAACCAATCCTAAATGACCACAATGTAGACTACAGAGACATAATAGCAAATACTAACCCCATAGCACACACCTCATGTGCATGATTCCGTAAACAATGAAGCTATCTACACAAGAATCAGACAGGAGTACACTTCCTAGTGTACTGCTCCATGGGAAAGTGGGGATGAACAATCATCCCACTCCATGACTAAAATTGCTCTACTACCTGCACAAATCATCGGCAACGACACAAGTAATCAATCAAACTCAACTGAAATCGGATGGAAAGGGATCAAATTAGACCTCTATGGCACCCAACGGCATTACTGGCGTCGACACAATTAGTGCGGTCATCTTGTTCTTCCTCCTGGCGCCACTGCTCCACCCCGGCCTCACGGCGCCCAGGGCCGGTCCTGAGTTTTCGGAGGCCCGGGGCGACAAAATAAGCCGGGGCCCTCTTGAAACCATATGCGATGATGAGATTTTTGAAAGATTAAGAACACGTCATCCTTTCAAAACTTTATTCTCCATTTTGATGTTTGGTTTCAAAAATGAGAAAATGATATATCGGAAGGGTATTTGACATTGTGTAATCACGATCTAATTAGGTTTAGAATCGTCTAAGCGAATTAGTCGGGGCATCATGGAATGTGTTTTGTCATTAATTCACATTTAATATTAGTGTAAGTAGTTTCGATATGACAGGTGAATACTGAATAGTAGCAATATGCTGACGATTGCCGAACTAAACAAGGCCTTTGATGCAAATGGATTATAACTTAACATGGGATGGAGCCGTGGAGGATCTGACAACTGAGTGGATGTTTGGTTCACAAGAACTTGTAATAAGTTCTGTCACATCGAATGTGACGAAGTTTCGTGGACAGAGGTCTATTGAAGGAGAGCGGGCAATAAGTTATTACATAGAATTATATTGAAGGTCTCGATTGTTCGATGGCACACTGAGAGGGCTGATTCATTACATGTTTCACGCTGGATTATTTGCTGATAGCAGGTTAGCAACCTTTAGGTCTTAATGTAAGTAGTGCACATAGTGTATAGGCCGGGGGCCCTTTGCAGCTTGGGGGCCCTGGGCAACCGCCCCGGATGCTACAACTACAGGGCCGGGCCTGACCGCGCCTCCTCAAGAAGTAGCTCCACGGCGGCGACGACTTCCTCCTCGTCCCCAGCGCAGCCCACGGCTGTTCTGCCTCCTCCCGTCGGCGCTGTGGTGCCCGCCCGCAGCTCCTCGCCACTGCCTCCTCCCGCCGGTGGGCTGCTACGCAGAGGCGAAGTTGGGGGCGGGGTCGGTGAGGAGGTGTGCCGCGGCGGTGGGCTGTAGGAGGCGCACGGGCGCAGACGTGGACGACGAGGAGCAGCGGCGCAAAGTCCTCCCGAGCAGCAGCGGGATCTAGGTCGGCGTCCTCACCCTCGGGCGCGGTCTCCTGGGCGGCGGCGACGGGGTCCTCCTCCCTAGCGGCCGCGGGGTCGATCCCGACGTCCTCCCCTACAGGCGCGGCCTCTCGGCCGACGACGGTGTTGAGGCCGCTGGCGGCGGCGGAGTCCTCCCGGGCGACAGCGGGATCGAGGCTGGCGTCCTCGCCCTCAAGTGCAGTCTCCTGGGCGGCAGGGCGGGGTCCTCCCCCGTGGGCGTGGCCTCCCGGCCGGCGGCGGGCTCGCGACCTCCCGACGGGCGGGACTACCTCCCCTCCCGTTGGGATTTATACCAAACCAGAGAACATGAAAGGAAGGAAACAAAAGTAATTACCGTGTCATTATGTCAATGACAGCCACACAAAAATTACGACGTCACTCACAAGGAAATTATATCAATGACAGCCACACAAAAATTAGTAAGGAAGCACACATAATTATGCACTCCTTTTGGTAAGCGATCAATGTGAGTAGGCACAAAATAAGAAAAACACATGTGGTGATCACGCACTCAGTGTAATTAGTGGTAATTTAGGAAACCAGAGATTTAGATTTTCACGATTGGAAAAAATAAAAAGGTAGGATCATACGTCATGATTCACGGCCATGACAACGTTGTTTCCTAATGAATGGCGAGGGGTGAAAATATGGTGTTGTATAGATGAATCATTTTTTTTTCTTTTCTAATTCCTTTCCATCCACAATTTTTATTTTTTTCCCTAATTCCTTTCCGTGATTGAATCGTGAGCAAATTGGAAATTAATACCCTCATTGATTGAATTGTGTGATAATTGGAAATTATACCCTGATTGATTCGTTGGCTAATAGGAAATTTTTAAGAAAGAAAACATCCCAGCCGTGATTATCTCCTTCGTTTTAAGAAAGAAAAGATCCGTAATGGCCGTAAGGAAACAAATCAACCGTGAAAGGAAAGACCCCATCCGTGATGACAGTAAGGAAACAAATCAACCGGTTCATAAGAAAAATGTTCATAGGAAAATTTTCATAGTCACTCAATCGTATAATAGGAAATTATACCCTCATTGATTGAATTGTGTGATAATAGGAAACTATGCCCTCGTTGATTCGCTGGTTTCCCTGTATAGAATGCTTGGAAAGGAAACAACATCGTCAAAAAGGAAACGGAGCGAGCTATAGGCGCAGAGGGACAACTCGCCGCGTGATTGATGCGTGGAAGAATCGTTTCCTTGTATAGAATGCTTGGAAAGGAAACAACAACGTAAAAAAAGGAAATACTTACGTGATTGACGGCGACGGGTCGGGGTGGGTACGCGGGCGGGTAGAGAAGCCACCGGTGAGAAAAAACACTCGTTTTCGGTGGAAATATTTTCTAACTCGCGATTCCTTCGTCCTCACGCGGTTTCGTCGTGTGTTTTGGTGTGGACCGGCCTTACATGTGGGCCACTCTGTGAGAGGTGGGTAGGATTTAAGGTGGGTGAGAATTGACATCAATTTGCTCAACTCTTATAGTATAATATATAATATTAAGTTTGTGGCAAGTAAAAAATTTTAAAAATATTATTTACCTTCCTTAGACCACCAAAGCGCCGTTCATATAGTCAAAGACAAATTTATGGAAGTTTTGAACTATTCATGGTATCCGAAAGTGCTCTACGGAATTTGAACTCAAGCGATTTTTAAAATCGCAAATAAATTTGAAAATTGAGCGAATTTTATTGTCATCGTAGAAGGATACTATTTTATACACCAATAAAATGTTTCACAATTTTCTGGCTATATCTTGGAAGGTGCTTTGAATGTCTAGAGCAAAGGAATGTTACATTTTTGTGTTTTTCTTGCAAGTGTCCCATATTGAACGGGCCTAATTCTTCAACATTAACAAACACTTCCGAAGATATTTTGTTGAATTTCTTTTATTTTTATATTTATTTTTCTTCGATTTTTCAAAACTAAACGCCTAATCTCAAATTTTGCAAAACTATACCGTTACCGTCATATGGTATGGCGGCTGGGTACTGTAGCACCCCTACCGCCATACCACACGGTGATTGTTACAGTACCCATGGCACTGTAGCACCTGCAATCCCCGTGTGGAATGGCGGCAGGGGTCAGTTCATTTTCAAAAAAATTGTAACTTTTTTGTATGAACTTGGATGGAGGTAAACTTTATATGAAAATTGTAGCTTTCGACGAGATCTACAATTTTGTAGTTCAAAATTTTTTTATTTGAAGTCATCTTCATACTCAAATAATCGATATACTATCGAGATCTCAGATCTCGATAGTATATCGATTATTTGAGTCTGAAGATAGTTTCAAATAAAAAAACTTTGAACTACAAAGTTGTAAATCTCGTCGAAAACTACAATTTTCATGTAAAGTTTACCTCCATCCGAGTTCATACAAAAAAATTTACAATTTTTTCGAAACAGACTGTCCCCTACCGTCGTTTGACACAGCGGTTGCAGTTGCTACAGTACCCCCGTCGTGGGTACTGTAGCAACCGCCGTATGGTATGACGGTGAGAGACATGGGTCCCCACCGGCCAGGATCCTAGGGGTCCCTGACAAGTGGACCCGACCTACCAGAAGACCCGCCGACCTTACAAGTGGCCCCAGCGACCTGATCAGGATCCCGGAAGATCCGCGAAGCCTTGGCGTGCAAGTCAAGACATGGCGACCTGACGCGCCGCCGCCTGTAGATTCCGCGTATCGTGGGATGCTCCTTGTAATCCCGGAGATAAGCCTCCCACAGTTGTAACCGACCCCGACACGGGTCAACCGACCTGCGCATGCAAACCCTAGCCCGTCCCCCATATAAGGCGGCCTAGGGCTCCATGCACAGGACAACTCATCCTCGCATAATCCACCACAACTGGACGTAGGGTTTTACTCTCCGGAGGCCTGAACCAGTATAAACCCTTGTCTCCGTGTTCCTCGCCGCCATACTCGCCTAGTTCCGTGTGCATCCCGTGCATAACCACCTACGCTCTTAGGTCCTGATCCTCCATTAGCCTGCAAACCTCTAGGGTAACCCCCTAGCGGATCTGTCCAGGTCTCACCCCCTGACAGTTGGTGCGCCAGGTAGGGGTGATCGGGAACTCGCTGTGCAGCATGGTGGCCCAATCTGGCGTCGTCTTCCCGGCGAGCATGGCGGCCTTCCTCGCCGACCCCGTGGAGATCTGCTTTGGATCCTTCACGCCGACTTCTCCTGCTCCGACGGCCTCCACTCCTCCGGCGACCTCTGAGCAGGTCGTCACGGCGCCCACCTCCGTCTCTGTTTCCGATCTAGCATCGAAGACCCACCCACCCAGACCCTGTGACCTTGTCCAGGGGATGGAAAACGTCATCAGCTTGATGAGGGACACCCTGGAGATCTGCGAGCGAGCTCAGCGCTCGGCGCAGACCGCGCTACGCCACGACACGTTCCCCTTCGGCTTGCAATCAGCACCTGGCCTTCGCCTCAGCCAGCTGCTTAAGCCTGCCCAGATCCAATCTGGGCGGTGACCTTCTCGCGACTCAAGACCGGCACCTCGCGCAAGGCGCGACCCCCTCGACGTGCCCTGCACCTATCACAAGGGTGCGAAGCATACCCTCCGCGGGTGCCGCCTGCGGAAGAAGATCGACAACGAGCTCCCTCGCCGAGCTAAACGACCTACCCAGTCTCCGGACTGCGAGGAGTTCTAGAAGGTCCGGGTGAGCATCTCCCCCAACGACTCGGAGATCGTCTTCCGTCAGGTGATGGTGATCTCGGAGAACGAACCACCCCGCGCGGGTGCGACCAACTCTGAGGAGGCGGCCCGGATCCAAGACAACGCTCATCGCGCTGAGCGACGTGCGGAGGAGCAGCGGCGCGTCTTGCCCTGCGCTCGAGACCTGCGTCTGGAGTTCGCGGAAGCTGGGATCCCGACCTTCAACAGCCCCCAGGCCAACCTGGGTGCGGCCATTACCTGACTCCAGCAAGTCCAGACGCCTGAAGCTGAGCAGGCCCTTGCGTACCTCCGGGTCGCAAACGCCCTGGTGGAAGAGAAGAGTGCGGCCTCCAAGTCCGCTGCGTCTTCGTCGACCCGCCACTCGCGCAGTCGATCTCATCGACCCACGCGCAGCCTTCTCTCTCCCATCCGGGAGGAGGTAGCTCAGCACAACCCTGAGCAACCCGCCCAGCAGCCTGCTGCTGCCCGCGACCTTCGCGTCGACCTCGACGCCAATAGGCGTGCTCGTGACGCTCGTGACTACGTCGACCAACGCCACCGAGAGCGCGAGGAGCGCGAGCTCCGCCGCCGCCTGGACTACGACCGCGAGTACGGCGCACCTGGAGGTGTTCACCGCATCATGGAGCGCGAGCTCCGTGACCAGCACGAGATCGAGAATCGGCGACGTGCCAAGTACGACGCCGATCATGGTGACCCCGCCGTCGTCCAGATTAACCGCGATCGGCAGCCACGATCCCAGGCTGTCATCTCGGAACGTAGCGTCCACTCTGCACCAAGAGAGGCCACCCCGGCTAGAGGCTCCGGCGACGATCTGGCCCTCAACACCTTCCCGGCGCTGGATGCCCGCTCAAGAGGGTGGAGTACCCCGACAACTTCAAGCCCAACATCAAGTCGTATGATGGGTGCTCCGACCCTAACATCTGGCTGTCGACCTACTACGTCGCCGTCAAGGCGGCCGGTGGTAGCTTCGACCACATGACGGCCTACTTCCTACTGGTGATGGACAAGGCCCCTCGCTGTGGCTCAACAACCTCGAGCTTGGCAGCATCAAAACCTGGGCAGATCTATCCCAGGCCTTCACATCGAACTTCCAGGCGACCTACGATCACCCTGGAAACGCCTTCAGCCTGGGGCGGGTCGTGCAGAAGCCTAAGGAGCAGCTCCGCGACTACAACACCCGATTCTTCGAGAACCGGAACGAGTGCGTTGGTGTCAGGGACGACCAGATCGTCGACAGCTACAAGAAGGGCATCAAGGATCACAAGATCTTTGAGAAGATCCATGAGGCCGGCCCGACCAACGTCAAGGAGGTCATGGTCATCGTCAACAAGCTGATGGACACGGAGGATGCACTTCAGAATTAGTTTGACGCTGATAACGCTGGTACATCTGGTACTGCAGCAGACAAGCTCCGCAAGCGATCTTCCGAGGTCCTAGCGGCCGATGGGCGCCGGGGTTCGACCTTCAACCAGGAGGAGTTCGACCTAACGCTCGACAGTATCTGCGGGTTCCACGAGGGAGCCACCCACACCCTCCGCGAGTGCTCCTAGTTCAAGAGGGCCTTCCGCGCCCCCGCGGACCCTAAGCAACCCCGTAACGATGGCGGGTGCCACGAAAATCACCCCTACAACAACAACTACCGCCGTGACGATCGGCGTGATAGGCGTGACGACCGCCGCGAGGAGCGATACGACAATCGCCGCGAGCCACCTCGCAGCGACCAACCTCACAGCGACCCTCCTCCAGTGGCTCCCCGCGACGAGATGAACCTGCCCCCTCCTCCGGCGTCAGGCAACCCCAATGGGCCTTTCCAGACCACAACCCGCGCGATCAATATGATCGTCGGTGGCATCAAGTCCAGCGCCAACAGGAGGTAGGGGTGGGCGTTCGGGTTACCCGATTAGTTCGGGTCGGATAATTCGGGTTTTGCGAAATTCGGGTAATGAGAATCATTACCCGATATCAACTCCAGAAAAACACTACCCGCAAGTTCGGGTACCCGCAAAAATCGGGTTCGGGTTCGGGTTACCCAATTTACCCGAAATATATAATCAAAGTATACACTCAAACACACATAATGTTCCATAGACTAGTAGTTTGTGTTGAATTTCAACTACAAGTTGAGAAGAATAGTATATTATAGTCACTTGTTCAAACTAAGAGAATTATATTGTAATAAAGTGACAATTTCAAGTGTTCAACTAACAACACGTGAATAAATACAAAGACAAAGGCAAATTTCGGGTAGTTCGGGTACCGGAATGTATTACCCGAATTACCCAAACTAATTTCGGGTAATTACAATCACTATCCGAACTTGGAATCGGGTACCTCAGGTTCGGGTTCGGGTAATTCGGGTACGGGTAATGGGTATCGGGTATTTTGCCCAGGCCTAGCAGGAGGTGCTACAGGAAGGACAAGCGCGACGTCCTCCTCATCCACACTCAGCCAATCGTGCCCCTGCGTTGGTCTGAGCAGGCGATTACGTTCTCCAGGGACGATCACTGGGTCCACATCCCGGATCCTGGGTCCTATCTGCTCGTTGTCGAGCCCACAGTGGACGGAGCCCTGCTCTCCCAGACCCTGATCGACGGAGGCAGCGGGCTCAACATCATCTTTGTTGAGACCCTCAAGAAGATGGGTTTCGACTTCGACAAGATGACGGAGTGCGACGAGCCCTTCTACGGCATCGTCCCCGGGAAGGCGGCCTACCCCCTGGGTCGGGTCTCCCTCCTCGTAACTTTTGGTACGGAGGCGAACTTCCGCACGGAATACCTCAACTTCGAGGTCGCCAACTTCAAGTCCTCCTACCACGCGATCCTAGGTCGCCCGATGCTTGCCAGATTCATGGCCATCCCGCACTATACCTATCTGGTGTTGAAGATGCCGGCTCCACATGGGGTCCTCTCCGTCAAGGGGGACCTCATCGTTTCCTTCAGGTGCAACACGGAGGCCCTCGACCTTGCCGCGACCTCCGCTGCTGCCGATGCCTCCGCAGTCTTGGTTGCGGAGGCCGACAAAGTCGACCCTGTCGACCAGTCTGTCCCGGAATAGAAGCACACCGAGACCGCGCTAGATGTGGCTCCCTCGACGAAGAAGGTCTGCCTCGGCCTTGCCGATTCAGAGAAGACGGTGGTGATCGGCGACGGGCTCGATCCCAAATAGGAACTCGCGCTCACCAGCTTCCTCCGGGATAACACCGACATATTCGCATGGAGTCCATCGGATATGCCAGGTGCCCCCAGGGAGCTGGCTGAGCACGCCTTGGATGTAAGCAAGACAGCCAAGCTTGTCAAGTAGAAGCTTCGCCGCTTTGCGAAAGATCGCAAGGACGTCATTATGATAGAGCTAATAAAGCTCCTAGCTGCCAGATTTATCCGAGAGTGTAAAAACCCAGTTTGGCTCGCCAATCCGGTTCTTGTACCAAAGAAAACCGGTCAATGGAGAATGTGTATCGACTGCACTGATCTCAACAGACACTGCCGTAAAGACCCCTTCCCTCTTCCGCGCATCGACCAGGTCGTGGATTCCACGGCCGGAAGTGTCCTACTCTGCTTTCTCGACTGCTACTCAGGGTATCACCAGATAGCCCTGAAGGTCTCTGACCAAGACAAGACGGTGTTCATAACGCCCCACGGCATCTACTGCTACACGGCCATGACCTTCGGCCTCAAAAATGCGGGTGCGACCTATCAAAAGGCCATCCAGAAGTGTCTGGCCAGCCAGATCAACAAAAACGTAGAAGCCTACGTCGACGACCTGGTCGTCAAGACCACCTACGAGGACAAGCTCATAGCTGACCTTGCGGAGACCTTCGCCAACCTCCGCGTCTACCGCTGGAAACTTAATCTAGAGAAGTGTGTCTTCGGTGTCCCATCTGGCAAGCTCCTGGGCTTCATGGTCAGCAACCGGGGCATCGAGGCCAATCCCACCAAGGTGGATGCCATCCTCAGGATGAAGCGACCTACAGGCAAGAAAGACATCATGAAGCTCACCGGCATGATGGCGGCCTTAGGCCGATTCATTAGCAAACTTGGAGAAAAGGGCCTCCTCTTCTTCAAACTGCTAAAAAAGGCGGACAAGTTTGTCTGGACCGAGGAGGCGGACCAAGCCCTTGAGCTACTCAAGACCTTCCTCACGACGCCTCCGGTGATGGTGCGTCCGGCGCCTAAGGAGCCCTTACTGCTCTACATCTCGGTGACCACCTTGGTGGTCAGCACTGTTCTGGTGGCTGAATGGCCTGAAGAGGGGCGACCTTACCCCGTCCAGCGACCTATCTACTACATCAGCGAAGTCCTATCTGACAGCAAGACCAGGTACAGCCAGCCCCAGAAGATGCTCTACGCACTACTTATGACCTCCCGCAAGCTCCGACATTACTTCCAATCACACAAGATCAAGGTCGTCTCGGCCTACCCCCTTGGCGAGATCCTGCGGATCCATGACACCACTGGGCGCATCGTCAAGTGGTCCATCAAGATGGGCGAGTTCGACCTAGAGTTCTACCCTAGGCAGGCCATCAAGTCCCAGGTCATCGCAGACTTCGTTTCGGAGTGGACAGAGATCCAGCAGCCTCCCCGGTTGGAGCGACCTGAGCGCTGGAAAATGTACTTCGATGGTTCCCTGAACCTCGAAGGAGCCGGCGCAGGCGTCCTGTTCATCTCCCCCCAAGGCGACTACCTAAAGTACGTCCTGCAGATCCACTACAAGGCGTCCAACAACGGCGCCGAGTACGAGGTCCTCATCCACGGGCTACGCATCGCTGTCTCCCTCGGGATCAAGCGCCTTATGGCATACGACAACTCCAAGGTCATCATCGACCAAGTCAGCAAGGACACCGAAGCCAGGAAGGACGCAATGGATGCCTACTGTGTCGAGTTGCGCAAGCTCAAGCGTCACTTCGAAGGCCTCGAGTTCCACCACGTCTGCCGCAACAACATTGTTGCGGCCGATGTCCTCTCCAAGCTTGGCTCCAAGCGTGCACTGATTCCGGCCGGTGTGTTCGTCCATGACCTACGCAAACCATCCATCAAACTCATCCCCGACCCAGAGTCAGCTGATGACGAGGTGACCTCGCCTGCGGGTCGCGAGATCCTCATGATCGACGCAGAAGATGACTGGCGTCTCGACTTTATCGCCTTCCTCCTCGAGCATCGAGTGCCTGAAGATAAGGCAGATCGAGAAAAGATCACGAGGCATAGTGCTAACTACGTCATCGTCGGGAAGGAACTCTACGGGAGGTCCGCCTCCACCGGAGTACTGATGAAGTGCATCCTACGATATGAGGGCCTCAGGCTCCTAGATGAGATCCATGGTGGCGAGTGCGGCAACCATGTGAAAGACATCTA
The DNA here is from genome assembly GCA_036936925.1 of Cenchrus fungigraminus. Taxonomy (NCBI): domain Eukaryota; kingdom Viridiplantae; phylum Streptophyta; class Magnoliopsida; order Poales; family Poaceae; genus Cenchrus; species Cenchrus fungigraminus. Next base: position 126,763,533 of record CM072773.1, read on the forward strand.
GGCCCTAAGTGGGTTTTGGTGTATTGATTGACAACTAGATTAAAGATCTAATGCCTTTGTTAAGCATGTGAGCAGGTTGTAACATATAAATAACAAAGCATGATGTATGACATTGAACATCCGTATATGAAGACAAGCCATTATTGTACAAGATAAGTTGAGGAATGTGTTATTACCTCACATTGTGAAATGACTCTATATAAGATTGAATGTCATGGTCTGCGATATGTGTGATCCCATGGTGTATACTTGATATATAAACAAGCTAATGAAGGTGAAGAAAGAGACATAGTGATATTGGAATATTGGATGGTCTCTAAATAAATTGGAAGACTTGTTATGATCAAATGGGACTATAGAATCAAAGAAGGCATGATCTCAATTGGATTTCATTCTTAATGTTGAATCAAAGCTAAACTCAAATTGGCATCGAATGGATGAAGAAATCAAGCAAGGGATTAGCAACGAGGTACTAAGCTAAGGTTGGCCAAGTAGTGACTTGGACCATGTGCTTGGCTAGGGTGAAGTGGCTATAGCTTGGAGAATTTCGAGGTATCAAGTCGAGCCTAATCAAGTGAAGCAATGAGGATGCATCAAACATTGTTTGGATCATGTGAAGGGTGACTTGGCATCTAGAAGTGGATTTCATTCATATATGTTGAATATTGATCCAAGTCACTAGCTCAAGGGTGAAGCTCTCAATTCAATGAGACATTGTTGGATGGATCTCTCAAGTGGATATATTGACCAAGTATGGCTATTCATGAAGATAAATCTCAAGAGTTCTAATATTGCATTTATATTTAATCTTGAGTATAGGTATGCCGTACTATCAAGAGGGATGCAACGTGGATAGCTTTAATAATGTCTCGGTACTCAAACCTAACCTCCCAAGTGGTATCATGAGAGAAACACTTACCTCAACACTTGCCCCTGGTGGTTTTGGAGCTTGTTTTCAGTTGGAATGGATGCTCCTCTTAATAAGCTTTTCATAGAGTCCAAGATCATCGAATTCGGAGTCCGGAGTAAAAAGTTATGGATTTTTCTCCAAGGTGACCTATGCTGTCTAGTGAAGCTCCGGACATTCCGGGAAATTTCCCGGAGACTCCGGGTTTTCCAGAGACTCCGAAAAAATGTCCAGAATATCCGGAACTTTTGAACCTAACGGCTAGTTTTGGGGATTCCGGAGTATCCGGGGGTTTTTCCGGAGACTCCGGGTCTTAACAGCCAACGGCTAGTTTTTGAATGATGGGTATAAATACCCCTCATCCTCTCCCATTTATGGCTGCTGGTTCCCCACTTGAAAAACACATCTCCACAGCCCTTTTAAGCCCTCCCATCTCTAGTTTTGCAAGAGATTTGAGAAGAGAAGAGATTTGGTTGAGGGATTGAAAGATTGAGTGAAAGTTTAGCTAATCCATCCTTGAGCACTTGAGTTCATAGCAAGAGATATTCGTGGTGTTTGTTACTCTTGGAGGTCAACCCTCCTAGATGGCTAGGCGTCGCCCACAAGCTCCCAAGGTGTGGTGATCTGTGGGACAGTTTGTGAAGGTCTCGCTTCACCTCCGAAAGGGAAGAAGCATTTTAGTGGATCGGGAAAAGGGTTGAATGCAACCCGGCTTCGGTAGGAGAAGCACCCAACGGAGACTAGGATTCACACGGTGGTGAATCCGAACTTCGGTAAAACAAATCTATGTGTCTCTTGTTGGTTTACCTTGCATTTACCTTGCCTTGCTTTCTTGGCTTGCCTTTGCTATTTGTCGATCTACTCGGGTGTTAGTGTTTGTGAAGTGCAGGCATTGAATATTTCATAAAGAACTTCATTCTGTGCTACTCATCTAGTTTGAGTGGATTTCAAGCAAGCAAACAAGAAGGAGGAAAGAGGGGCGTCACTGCCAGGCAAATCCGGTGGCACCGGATTTGCAAAACCGGTGGCACCGGTTTTGGGCAGTGTGCATATTCCGCTGCGCAGGCGCTTGTCCAGAGACTCCGGAGATTTTTCCAGAGACTCCGGACTTCCCAGAGTAGCCGAACAAAACTCCGGAGTATCCGGGTTTTACTGATAAAATTGTTTTAAGTGGTAATTTTCTGGTTGCGCCTATTCACCCCCCTCTAGGCGACATCAAGATCGTTTCAATTGGTATCAGAGCCTGGTGCTCCGATTCGAGCTTTACCGCTTGGAGTTAAAAGGATGTTGACTATTTGTGAGGTATCGTTTGAGCCTCTTCGGTTTGATGGCTCAAACTACTCTTCTTGGTCCGCTCACGTTCTTCATGTATTAAATACTTGGGGTCCTTCATTTGAGCGAGTTGTGGTTGCTAGCATCCTTCCCGATGACTTTGATAGTGAGGACTCGTCCAATCTATCAAAAGAGGAAAAAGATTGTGTGCTTCACAATTCCTCCGTTACTAACCTCATGTACAATAATGTGAGCAAGGTTATTCAAGAGTTCATCTTCAATAATGAAAACATTTGTGATGATGCACATCATATTTGGGTGGCACTCAAAGACATGTATACTGGTGCCTATGATGAGGATGATGAAGAAGAAGAAGAGCAGTCACTAGAGGAGTGCTCAACATCAACATCTTGCATTTCCTCTCTAGAGACCTCATTATTGAAGTAAAAGAGCTGCAACTCCAATGCCACTGCCAATGACCAGGCAAACTCGGTGGAACCGGGATTGGAAACCGGTGGCACCGGTTTGTGTAGTGATCAGAGTTGCAGCACTTCATCGAGCATCAATGCAACACCTCATCAACCCAATGAGGTGAACACAGATCCTAGTACTTCCTTTCTATGTACTAACAATGTCAAGTCTCAAGTGACTAAAGGTAAAAAGAAGAAAGGAAGCCAAGTTGAGCAATTTGACTTTGAACTCGATAAGATGACCAAAAAGGATAGAAAGAATGTGCTGGAGCTCATCAAGAGAGTAAGAAGGGAAGAAGATGAGCTCACAAGATAACAAGCTTATCGAGACTCCTTTGAAGAAGAATTGAAGAAGCTTAAGGACTCAAATGATATCTTGTCTACCAAGTGCAAGGAGGATATCACTAAGGCATATGCTTGTGCCACTAACTCTCTATCTTGTGCAGCATCCCTAGAAAAGGAGAATCAAGCTCTCAAGGATCAACTTGAGGAAATCACTTGCAAGTTTGTGAAACTACAAGGCACTCACATAGAACTTGAATATTTTCATGAGAGGCTTGTAGAATCACACACCTTGCTAGAAGTGGCAAATGAGGTTTTGGTAAACTTAGTTAAATTTTTTACACCTCATTGCACAACTAGCACATATACTCAAGTTGAAAATGATATATATTGTGCTAACCTATGTGGCCCAAAAGGCAAACCTTCTTGGTATGATTGTGTGGTTGCAGAATCTTGTGATGACTCCATTGCTCAAGAAAATGATGATCTTATGCATGAGGTCGAAAGACTCAAGAAAGAGGTGGCTAAGTTGAAGGGAAAAGAAAAAGTGCAACCTTCTCAAGATAACCGTGAGCCCATGGTGAAGAAGCTTGAGAAGAGGATAATCGTCACTAGATCAATCTCTCAACAAAGCCACAAGGTCAATGATCACAAGATTAGCAACAAGGAGAAGCTAGATCACATCAAGTGCTACAAGTGCTCACACATGGGACATTATGCATCCATGTGCTCATTCAAGCAAGAAGACATTCCAAATTAGTCAAAGAGGCAAAGAACTCTCGTTCAGAGAAGATGCTTTGGTTGTCATAAGAAAGGGCACAAGATTGAAGCTTGTGTGAACCTGTCAAAGGTTTCCTCAGGGAAACCCGGTGGCACCGGGTTTGCCAAACCGGTTGCACCGGATTCCTCTGAGAAATCCAATATCAAGCTCAACAAGGGATTTCTGAAGGCTCAAGCTAAATACAAGGAGAAGAATGGCTCTATGACAAGTGAGAAGAAGAATAGCAACATCAAGCACAAGACTTGCTACACTTGTCGACAAAAGGGACATTTTGGTAAAGATTGTCCTATGAGTAAGAATCCTAAGCCTATTCACATTCACAATGAAAGTAAATTGCCTAGGATGAACTCAACTGACCATTGTGCCCCTAGAGTGGTCGTATCACAAAGAAAGGGCACAAAGGCCATTTGGGTACCAAAGTCCATGATCACTAACTTCTTAGGACCTAATGCACGTTGGGTACCAAAACATGTCTAAAAGGACTTTGCAGGTACTTGGAGAGCATTGGAAGCTTGGTTCTCTTGAAAAGATATTCTTTTTCATTTATCTATATCTCAAGAAAAATTGTGTGATTCATCTCTAGAAAAAGACCAAGTGAAATATATGGAAGAAATCTTACTCAATGCTTCTCAAAAGATAAGTACCTATCTCTGTAGATGTTCATGCTCATATGTGGAACATGCTCTTGTGCTAGGTAATCATATGAGTTGAACAAGCTACCTATGCTCTCTCTAGCAAATTTATGTCAAATACCATTCGATGCTATTAACCGCTTCATCTAGAAGCTTTGAGTGGTTGTTGCATGCAGGAGCATAGATGTGAGCAAAATTAAAATAAAGGATCAAGAAAAGGATCATTTGCATCTCTAGGAAATGCAAGGGCACAAGACTCTAGAAGAATCCGGTGGCACCGGATTTATGAACTCGGTGGCACCGAGTTTGTCAGGATCAGCAGAAAAGGAGAGGAAAATAATTCGATTGTTATTTAAATATTCTCTTGGTTCTACCCAGAATTATTTGTAAGATTTTCTTGATCATATTCATCAATGCTTATTTGCTCATATATCTTTGACCAAAATGTGAAGCTTGCTACCCTAGTTCTTTAATTGAACCAAAAGTGCAATTCTCAAGATTCAAATACTTGATGCACCTATTTAGGGGGAGCTCACTTCACATTTTGTGTCTCTCGGTTCTAACACCACTTGCAAGGCTCCATGTGTGTAGTTCAAGTGAGAGATGCATTGATCATATATCTTTATACTCTACTTGAACTAATTTCGAAGGCAAGTGTGTTGGTTATGAGAAAACCACATGTCAAGAAGTTTCTATGGTCATATCATATCAAGAGTGACATTATGAAAATATTGAAAGACTAAAAGGTACAAACTCATGTGTAAGCACCTCTATGTGAGAAATCAATTATAGAGGCCAAGGTATGCAATTCTAAATTCAAGTAATTATTTCAAGCATCTAGGCCTTATTCTTGCTAGTGTGAGTTTTGGTGTGCAAAGTTACCTAGTGTCACCTTGAATTTGTTTCATGGTGATAGAAATAAGTTTTGGATATTTAGTTGATGCCTCACAAATTAATTGTTGGAAATTTTGTTTTCTAACCATGGTTGAAATTTCAGTAGGGGCATGAGCTAAATATGCTAAAACTTATTTCAGCTAGTAACCTTTGCATACTCTTGGTGACCTAGAATAGTTTTTCAAAATTCACTAGCATGTGTAGGTGGTGTGCTTTTTGCAAAGTGTTTGAGTCATGATCTTTTTAGATTATGTCTTGTTATTTATGGTTATTGTTACTCCTATTTAATTGCTGGCTAACCATAAATGACAAGATTCTCTCAAGTTCAAAGGAAGTTACTCATTCTTATCTCAAGGGCTTGCAAACTTTGGATTTCTCAAAATTCATCAAATTCTGTCAAAATTCATATCTGTGTACCAGGGTTGTGTGAAAATGGATATAAAGGGCAGATAAACAGACTAAGAGGGAAAAGGAAGTGCAGATTTGAAAATATGGACAAAAGTCCACGGGTCAAGTGAAACCCGGTGGCACCGGTTTTCACAAACCGGTGGCACCGGTTTCTGTCGGCAGCACAGGATAAACCTGTGACTCACCCTGTTACAGTTACCCCTTCATCCCATTTACCCCCTCCTCTCACTCACGACTCAGAACAGGAAAGGGAGAGGTCAAAGGGGCGATCCCATGGCGATTTGAGGGCTTCACCGTGGATTTCAAAGATTGAAGCAAGATTTCGGTTCTCCAACCCGGTGGGATCGGATTCCCCTCCATTTCAAGGCTGCAGCAGCACTCTCACCATGTCGGGAGGTACCCCATGTCTTGGTTTTGCCCGATCTACTTTTCCAGGGACTATCTCTTGGATTCCTTTAGTAGAATGGCATCTATATGGTCCTAGAACAGATTCAAATCAGTGGCTTATGTATTCCATGGCAGCATTTTTGGGGGCATGACCTAGGGTTCGTACTGAACCCGGTGGCACCGGATTCCACAACCCGGTGGCACCGGTTTCAGCACAGATGTTCTGTCAGATTGCAAAACTTGGTCAAAGAAATTCATACGGGTATTCTAGTGACAAAGAAATGTTCCTAAGGCATATATTTACCTGTTTGTGTCACAGATTCAATCTTTGAGCAAGTTTATGGGAGAAGACCTCGACGATCAAAGAATGCCCAATATGAGTTGAGGAGAAGAGAAGGACCTAGCAGTAACCCAGAGATTGAGGAAGAAGTTCCAGCGCCACCTAGAAGGTCCAAAAGAGCAGCAGGGAGAATCAACCTTCCTAGAGGTACCATGCGCATTGAAGACTCTGAGAATGAGGCAACCTCTAGTGATGATGATGAGGAAAGCCCATATAAGAAGGAACCCACTCCTCCAGACTCTCCTATAGCAGCAGCTCAGCGCAAGAGAAAGGGTAAAAATATCCGTACAGCTACCCATGAGCACAGTCAGGGCACCAGGGATGATGACAGTGATGAGGCCGTTTTTATTTCAGTCATTGGACCTCAAATACCTGACAGTGATGAAGAGACCTACTTCAACATCAGAACAAGGCCACCATTTGATCCTGAGCATCGAAATGTGGTCAACTACAAGGCAAGGGGCATGACAGAGAAGGCAAGGAAAGAGAGAGAGAAAAATCCCATAGAGGTGGGTGGGAGAAATTTGGACTACCGGTTTGGCACCAAATTTCATCAAGACTATTATGCAAGTGCAATACTCAAAAAGGACTATCCCATAGCTCACTCAGAATACATTGATTGGAACTTCTTGACCAACTTGCAAGACCCTAGAATTGCTGAAATCATTCGGGAATGCAAAAGGAAAAATATTTATGAAATCATGGGATTTAGAAAGTCTTGGAACAATGATGTCATTGCACAATTCTATGCCACTTGTTACTTCACTTCTAGGAATGATGAGAGGATTGTGCATTGGATGACAGAGGGAAAGTGGTTTGGTATGTCCTATACCCAATTTGCCTCTCTACTTGGATTTGGTGAGGAAGGCAAATCTAGAGTGAAGATTCATATGGCTCACTACATGGACAAGGAGGAAATGAAATTCATGTATATTTCGGGAAGAGAGTGGAACTATGGTTGTGTTAAGGAAATGATACCCTTCTATGCATATCTTCACCGCATGTTTAGAAAAACACTTGCTCCTAGAGAAGGGGATCAATCCAATATATCACATTATGGGAGAGATTTGCTAAAATATATGGATCCTAGTGAGCAAGAATTTAGTGTGGTGGACTACATTTGGGAAGAAATGAAAACCATAGCCTCTTCTCCACAAAAGAGTTGTGGATATGCTCCTTATCTCATGCACGCTATTGAGGCCATCACCAACTTCAAGTTTGAGTATGATCATGAGCACAAACCCTTCCACTTGAAGAATGACATTGAGGACGCAACCCTAGTTGGCTCGGGGAGTCAAAGGGAGAATGTTGAAGGCCGAGGGGCCTCTGAGGAGCCCACTGCAGCTGCTGCACCTCCTAGGGCAGCAAGGCCCTCATATGGTAGAGGTCGTGGAGGTGGTAGGCAAGGTGTGCAAAAGCCTCCCTCTCCCCTCAGAAAATTATTCAACTTCATGTGTGGGGCTTGCATGAATGCAAATGATGTTGCTCACAAGGATAGACAGAGAAGGAAGAGGGATTCAAGGATGATAAGGCAAATATATGAAAATCCCTCTCCCACAGATAGGCCTCCCATTCCACATGCACCTTCTGATGATGAAGATAGTGAGCTGGAGACCTTTCAGAGCATTTGGGACAAGTCACAACAAGTTGATCCGGCAACCAACAAGGATTATTGGGATAGAGCCTATAGAAACACATACTACAACCCAACCTTTGGAGGAATGTATAGTGCTCGAACTTCATATTCAGATGCACCTTTCATGGGAACACAAGGTCAAGGCACATCCTCTAGTATGCCTCAGGTGGATCCTAATGCACCGGGAGGGTCTAGCACTGGTGGAGGTTACCTCTATGGTGGTTTATTTGGCTCGGTTAATCCATATGCGAGAATGTTTCCAACTCCTCCACCTCCCCATAATCCACCCTCATTTGTGCCACCAAGCCAAGATCAAAGGGAAGATAATGAAGAAGAGGACTAGCTGCTATCAGAAAACTCCTCCGGACCTTTTATGGGTGATAGATGACAAAGGGGGAGAGAATGTGTCGATTGAAAGCTTGTTGATCTGTCTCTGCATCTACTCTGTCTGCACAAAACCGGTGGGACCGGATTCTAGATCTCAGTGGCACCAGATTTCTGAAGTGGCTGCTTGTTCTGCTTGAAAACTCGGTGGCACCGAGTTTCCAAAACCGGTGGCACCGTTTTTGGCTGTTGGATGCAACATGCCCATATAATAAATTCTCTTTAAGCTTCAGTTGAACTTGAGAATCTTTGTGATGTGTGCTTTAATGTGTGCTGAACCTATTTATGCTTATTAAGACTCATATGCATCTTAGTGTGATTTTATGGGTGATGTATTGCTTTTTGACAGGGCTGCCTGGGCAAAACCGGTAGCACCGAGTTTGGCAACTCAGTGGCACCGGGTTTGGCCAGACAGCACTGCCACTCTCTGTTTTTATTTGTTGAAGTGCTTATCTTGTGCATGCATCACGATTTATTTGTTCACACACTTGTTTTGCACCCCACTATTGCAGGGATTTAGGGGGAGCTCCATGTTTTCTTGAAATTGTGCAAAATGGCATTTAAGGCCAAATATTATGAATTCCATTCATAGCACATATTAAGGGGGAGCTCAACCTAAATCTGAGTCTTTAAGCTTTATTGATATATCTTTTTGTAAGCTTTAATCGAGGTTGTCATCAATCACCAAAAAGGGGGAGATTGAAAGACATCTAGGCCCTAAGTGGGTTTTGGTGTATTGATTGACAACTAGATTAAAGATCTAATGCCTTTGTTAAGCATGTGAGCAGGTTGTAACATATAAATAACAAAGCATGATGTATGACATTGAACATCCGTATGTGAAGACAAGCCATTATTGTACAAGATAAGTTGAGGAATGTGTTATTACCTCACATTGTGAAATGGCTCTATATAAGATTGAATGTCATGGTCTGCGATATGTGTGATCCCATGGTGTATACTTGATATATAAATAAGCCAATGACGGTGAAGAAAGAGACACAGTGATATTAGAATATTGGATGGTCTCTAAATAAATTGGAAGGCTTGTTATGATCAAATGGGACTATAGAATCAAAGAAGGCATGATCTCAATTGGATTTCACTCTTAATGTTGAATCAAAGCTAAACTCAAATTGGCATCGAATGGATGAAGAAATCAAGCAAGGGATTAGCAACGAGGTACTAAGCTAAGGTTGGCCAAGTAGTGACTTGGACCATGTGCTTGGCTAGGGTGAAGTGGCTATAGCTTGGAGAATTTCGAGGTATCAAGTCAAGCCTAATCAAGTGAAGCAATGAGGATGCATCAAACATTGTTTGGATCATGTGAAGGGTGACTTGGCATCTAGAAGTGGATTTCATTCATATATGTTGAATATTGATCCAAGTCACTAGCTCAAGGGTGAAGCTCTCAATTCAATGAGACATTGTTGGATGGATCTCTCAAGTGGATATATTGACCAAGTATGGCTATTCATGAAGATAAATCTCAAGAGTTCTAATATTGCATTTATATTTAATCTTGAGTATAGGTATGCCGTACTATCAAGAGGGATGCAACGTGGATAGCTTTAATAATGTCTCGGTGCTCAAACCTAACCTCCCAAGTGGTATCATGAGAGAAACACTTACCTCAACACTTGCCCCTGGTGGTTTTGGAGCTTGTTTTCAGTTGGAATGGATGCTCCTCTTAACAAGCTTTTCATAGAGTCCAAGATCATCGAATTCGGAGTCCGGAGTAAAAAGTTATGGCTTTTTCTCCAATGTGACCTATGCTATCTAGTGAAGCTCCGGACATTCCGGGAAATTTCCCGGAGACTCCGGGTTGTCCAGAGACTCCGAAAAAATGTCCGGAATATCCGGAACTTTTGAACCTAACGGCTAGTTTTGGGGATTCCGGAGTATCCGGGGGTTTTTCCGGAGACTCCGGGTCTTAACAGCCAACGGCTAGTTTTTGAATGATGGGTATAAATACCCCTCACCCTCTCCCATTTGTGGCTGCTGGTTCCCCACTTGAAAAACACATCTCCACAGCCCTTTTAAGCCCTCCCATCTCTAGTTTTGCAAGAGATTTGAGAAGAGAAGAGATTTGGGTGAGGGATTGAAAGATTGAGTGAAAGTTGAGCTAATCCATCCTTGAGCACTTGAGTTCATAGCAAGAGTTCTTCGTGGTGTTTGTTACTCTTGGAGGTCAACCCTCCTAGATGGCTAGGCGTCGCCCACAAGCTCCCAAGGTGTGGTGAGCTGTGGGATAGTTTGTGAAGGTCTCGCTTCACCTCCGAAAGGGAAGAAGCATTTTAGTGGATCGGGAAAAGGGTTGAATGCAACCCGGCTTCGGTAGGAGAAGCACCCAACGGAGACTAGGATTCACACGGTGGTGAATCCGAACTTTGGTAAAACAAATCTATGTGTCTCTTGTTGGTTTACCTTGCATTTACCTTGCCTTGCTTTCTTGGCTTGCCTTTGCTATTTGTCAATCTACTCGGGTGTTAGTGTTTGTGAAGTGCAAGCATTGAATATTTCATAAAGAACTTCATTCTGTGCTACTCATCCAGTTTGAATGGATTTCAAGCAAGCAAACAAGAAGGAGGAAAGAGGGGCGTCACTGCCAGGCAAATCCGGTGGCACCGGATTTGCAAAACCGGTGGCACCGGATTTGCAAAACCGGTGGCACCGGTTTTGGGCAGTGTGCATATTCCGCTGCACAGGCGCTTGTCCAGAGACTCCGGAGATTTTTCCAGAGACTCCAAACTTCCCAGAGTATCCAGACAAAACTCCGGAGTATCCGGGTTTACTAATAAAATTGTTTTAAGTGGTGATTTTCAGGTTGCGCCTATTCACCCCCTCTAGGCGACATCAAGAACCTTTCACCATGCCGCCTCTTCCAACCTGGTGGGCAAGGCCTTCAGGTCTGACTTCTACTGGCCCACGGCCATGGCTGATGCCCAGGAACTTGTACGTCGATGCAAGGGGTGTCAGTTCTTCGCTAAGCAGCAGCACGTCCCGGCTCAGGCCCTGAGGACTATCCCTCCGTCGTGGTCCTTCGCAGTTTGGGGTCTCGACTTTGTGGGACCCTTCAAAACCGCTCCTGGCGGCTACAAGCACATCATCGTGGCGGTGGATAAGTTCACAAAGTGGATCGAGGTCCGCCCCGTATCCAGCGTCACATCGAAAGAGGCGGCCAAATTCATCGAGGAGATCACCCACCTCTTTGGGGTGCCAAACAGGATCGTCACCGACCTTGGCACGGCCTTCACAGGAGCCGAGTTCTAGGACTTCTGTCAGGACAGCATGATCGACGTATACTACTCCTCGGTGGTGCACTCACGGTGCAATGGCCAGGTCGAACGGGCCAACGGCATGGTCCTACAGGCCATCAAAGATCGTATCTTCGACGGCTCAGCACCTTACGCAACCAGGTGGCTCTCAGAGCTTCCTCACGTCCTCTGGGGTCTTAGGACCCAAGTCAGCTCAGCTACAGGGTACTCACCCTTCTTTCTGGTCTACGAGTCAGAGGCCATCCTCCCCACCGACGTGGCCTTCGGTGCTCCTCGCATCCAGAACTTCGACGAAGGAGAAGTAGAGTAGACACGCAGGCTCGACCTTGACAGCGTCGAGGAACATCGTGTGGCTGCGCTCATGCGCCACACCCGCCATGAGCAGCAGCTACGTCGCTACCACGACCGCAACGTGCGGGAACGTTCCTTCAACGTCGGCGACCTAGTTTTGCGGCGGATCCAGAACACCAAGGACATGCACAAGCTCTCCGCGCCTTGGGAAGGCCCCTTCATAGTTAAGGAGGTCATTGGACCGGCGACCTATCGCCTCCAATGGGCCGATGGCCAGGGCGTCCTGAACCCCTGGAACATCGAGCACTTACGTCGCTTCTATCCTTAGGAGCTTTGTATCAATAAAAAGCTATGTACTCTATCCTTTGTACTTCGATATATATATATATATATATATATAAGAGTTTACCTTTTTGACCTGTTTTTATGAGTTTTTTATCTGTTCACCCCTCCCCTTCGACACGCTCGGGGGCTTGGCTCTAAGCTCGGCCCTTCACGCTCGGGGGCTTGGCTTTAAGCTCGGCCCTTCACGCTCGGGGGCTTGGCTTCGCCAACCTAAGGGTCGTTCGACCTGGGGTTTGTACTGTCTTTACCAGTGTTCCCTTACCACAACTTTTTGTGCCCCTTATAAGTATTCCTAGGTCGTGGGGTTGCTTGACCTTGGGTCCCTGACCCCCCCTCCGCGCGCCGGCTGCACGTAAGCCTCCATGTCGAGCCGTGTAAGTCGGTAAGCCGTTCCTCCACCGAGTTGGGTTAGCGGGGGAAAAGGGTTTTTGAAACTCCGTCACCTTTGCGTTTTTATAAGGAGTATACGAGTCAAATAAGGGATCACATCAACTTAATTAAACATGCCTTCTTCATTCATGCAAGGTTTATTTTACAACAAAAGGGTCCACGACCCATTGGCACTAACTGTCTGCTACATCCTAAGTTACATTCCCAGGTCTATCTTCTTCATGATTTCCTCCGCAGTGGACTGGATATCTTCGCTGCCCAACAGCTGTGACAAGGCGAGCTCCTCCTTGACCTTTTCAAGGTCGAACGATGGCATGTGGTGCTTCACCGTGGCCAGCGCGGCAGCAGCGGCGAGCTTCCCGCCGTCTATCAGCAAGGTCTTTATGGTCTTTATGCGACCTTCCGCGTCCTCCAACCCTGCGACGAGCTCCTGTGGGCCGCCCTCGACCTTCGGGGCGTACACATCCACAAGGTACTCGGCGGCCTTCTTGAGGTCGTCCAGCTTCTTCTCAAGATCTGCAGTCATCTCTTGATGATCAATAAGGGTTTGCATCGCCCGGCCAAGGTCGATCTCTAGATCCCTGCGCACGCCAAATTCATATGTAGCTTTACGAGTGAAGTAAGACTCACTGGCGACGACCTCCTTGTGCTTCTCCTTGAGGATCTTCACCTGCTCTTTGGACTCCTTGAGGTCCTTCTTCAAGGCAGTCTCCCTCTTCTTGGCGTCTACAACAGTCAAGATCAGGATGGCCCCCCCACTGCATAAAAACTTAAAGACCAAGCATGTCCCACGATGTACCTACGGCAGCGACCTTCAGCTCGTCCTCTGCTTCCTTCGCTTTCAGCTTGGCAGCCTCAAGCTCCTACTTCAAGGCCTCGATCGCCTTGTCCTTCGAGGACGCTTCGTTCTCGAGGCGCTGGACTTCCTTCGTGGCCTCAACCTTGGCCTGGAGCACGACCTTCCGTGTCATGGCCAGCTCTGCATGAAGCTTGGCGTCCTCCGTCAGCAAGGTCGCCCTACCCTGCGACCGCTCGGCAAGAGTCTGCACGAACACATTATGAAAAGATCGTCAAATCAATACGCCTGAGTGACCTAAAGACTTAGCCCAAAGGGCAATATTGGCTCACCATGAGCATCCTGCTGATCATCTTCGCCGCCTCCGTGATGGTAGCCTGCGCCTTCTTGAAGTCGGCAAGGTCTTTGGCGTCTGCAATGACGTCGTCCTCCCACGGGGTGCCGGAATAGAGGCACCGGTGCCGTTCGTCCTCCTCGTCTCCTCCTCCGGTACCCGCCAGCTGCGCCTCCGGCAGGCTCGACTCGGGTCGGTCCTGCTGTTGCAGACCTTCCTCCTGCTGAGCGCTGTCTGCAGCGACCTTGGCCGCTTCCGACGTTGCTCCCTTCACGGTCTCTAGGGCCCCACTGGTGACGTCCCCGCCTGAGGTTGCCGGTTACTGCCCCACCGGCACCTTCTCAATCTTCCGCCCAAAGGCCTCTTGGCCTGAGGCGTTCTTGCTGCTCCCTGATGCAGCAGGAGTCCCCCTGCCCAAGGTGCACAAGTTCGTCAGCACCGACGTACACAACCAGCAGCAAAGATGAAGAACAACATAAAATCAAGCTCAATAACATACCCGCCGCTGGTCTTCAACTTAAACGACATCGGCCTGGGTGGCGCCCGCCTTGGCTTATTCTACGACCCTTGGTCGCTCACGCCTTCCGCACTTGGCTTCGGCTGTTGCTCGCCTACAACACCGAGCCCGGTGTCATCTCCTCCCGCGGCCGCTACGTCACCCGATCCTGTGGCGACGTCGCGCGACCGCGCACCGTCTTGCTCCTCGAAGACGACCTCGGTGTTAGTCGTTGCCGTCTCCGATGAGGCTGTGGTGTCCTTCCTCTTCCTCTTCTTCTTCTCCGCCTCAATGGTGGCGGAGATGATCTTGACGCCCTTGTGCGCCGGGATCTTGCCAGCGACGGACCGCGTCCATCGGGTCGTGGGCGTAGGGCTCGCCACGAGCGAATCCTCGTCATCGCTACCCCCCACCGATGAGTCGGAGAGGTAGTTCTTCAATAACTCCGGCAGTGGAGCCTGCACGTCCTCTGCCGCCCGGACCTTGAAGCTGCGCTCGCCCTCGTCTGCGAGGGGAGCCGGGCTCCAAAACAAGCCTTCTCGACCCTGCAACAGGCAACCTTCGTCTCAGAAACAGGGGAATACAACAATAACAAGGGAACCCAGGTCGATCAGCGACATACCACGTCGGCGGGCCGCGTGAGGGAGAATGCCTTGGGGCACGTTCGATTCCGGATCACCCCGTTGAAGAGCTCCCTCACTCGCGCCACCATCTCCTGCTTGGAGACCTTGCGCTGCTGTACGCGGGTTGGGTCGGTTTGACCCTAGTACTCATAGGCCGGGTGCACCCGATCCTGGATCGGTTGCAGCAGCCTTTGGTTGAAACTGATGGCCACCGCGCCGCCCGTCAGCCCTTCTTCCTTCCTCGTCTTGAGGTCCTCCAGCAGCGGCTTGATAGCGTCCATCTCCCGCGACGTTAGCTGGTTGGTCCACTCCGGCACCGGGACCGGCGCGAGCCCTGACCTAGTGGCCAGCGCCGGCTTCGGGTTGTCGATGTAGAACCACCCTCGCCTCCAGCCCGGGGTGTTGTCCGGCAGCTCCATGTCGATGTACACCGTCTTCATGTGACGGCGTAGCATGAAGCCGATGGCCCCGACGACGCCATTCTTCCCCGTCTTCTTCACCTCGAAGAAGTACCACCACAGGTCGAAGTGTGGCGGTATCCCCAAGTATGCCTCGCACAAGTGGATGAACGAGGAAATTGTGGTGATGGCGTTGGGGACGAGGTGTACCAGGTCGATGCGGTAGAAGTGGAGCAGCCCGCGGAAGAAGTCGCCCGCCGGGACTCCAAATCCGCGCTCGACGTGCGCGACGAAGGCGACGGTCTCCCCGGTCCCCTTGGAGGGGAAGGCTTCGCTGGCGGCTGGCCTCCAGCCCACTTGCTCCCTGGGCTTCAGCAGCCCGCGCACCACCAGACTCTTCAGCTATGCCTCCGTCACCGTCGAGTGCTCCCACACCTTCTCCGGCGACAGCGCAAGCTCTGGGGCCATTTCTTCTTCGTCGAAGCCCGTTGATCTAGTTCTAAATACTACCAGGGATTTCTGGCGCATACGGCGGCGCTGGGCGCGGTGGATCTAAGCACGGCGGCGCCGGCGAATCTGTGCGCTAAAGCTCCTGGCGGCGAATCGAAAACCCTAGCTGCTGCGGGGAATGGAAGGGAGTGGGGTCCTCGACCCCTCACTCGGCCTTTTATAACTGGGCCGCACCAGTGCGGTGGGCCGCGGCACCTCAAACGTCCCTTCGGATTCGGCGACATTCACGGCGACCAAACGGCTACATCGCCCAACGGATACATCGCCTAACGGCTCTTTCGGCCTAACGGCTCCAGGCAGTAACGGCCCGTGCCGTACGGGAATCTATGTTCGCCGGTATTCTGCCCAACAGTCCGACGTCCATGGACTCGTTATGCCTTACCTTAAGCCCCTTCCCCGTTCTTTTCTTCAAGGTCCTTTGGCCTCTGGCGACCTCCGGGTCCATTATAACACCTTCGCAAGGTCGACTGGCACTATCGCTTGGTAGGTCGCCTCAAGATGTCACTCATGGGTTCACACACTCATTCGCGACCTCCGGGTTAAGTAGCACCTCCCTGAGGTTGCTAAGGTCCTGCTACCTACTAATGTTGCCTTAAGTGGCTATACCAATGGCCTTGCGCTTAATGGCTCTACTGTCCGTTGGCGACCTCTTGGTCAAGTAACACCTCCACGAGGTCGCTAAGGCCCTGCTGCCTTCTAGGTCGTGTAGACCTAGAGTTTCCAGACTGACAACCTGCGTTGTGTCACTGCACAACGGCCGTGCCGACCCAGGTCGGCACGGGTTCCTCGTCTCTACGAAAGGCCTCCCCGAAGGTCGGCGTGCTATTCAGCCCTGCCGGACCCTTGGTATCCGTACCATTGCGACCCGGGCGCCTCTACAACCACTAAAAATCATGATATTCCTCATGTAACACTATATTTACAGCTTCATAAGCTACAAGGAGGTTGACCCTTGGCCAAATTACAAGATACAAAGATATTAAAGGTCTTGAATTACCTTCCAAAGTGCTTACGACTTAATCTACACTACTAAGGCTTGTCGCAAGCTTTCTTCTAGCTTCAGGACCTACTCGACGACCTCTCCAGCCACTGTGGAGGCAGCTGCTACACAACCACCTCTACTCGCGCACCAACCGGTCTCCTGCAGCACCCAGCATCAAGTCTGAGCTTCGCCGCAAGATTGCAGAAGGTCCGAGCTTTAACACCAACCTCTCCAGGTGGAGCGCAGCACCCACCAGCTTCACCTCAGGCCCGACAGTGTCAGGGCCGACGATGCAGCTGCTGCTTCATACTCCTCCTGGGTTCCTCGGTGACACTGGGAGAAGAGGCTCATCGAGTTCTTCGAGCCTCGCAAGCATTCTTCTAGCTCCAAGCATGAACTACATCAACCCTACACTCTGGTGGGCGGACACATGCCCATGGTATGACAGTATTACTACACTGGATCATCTTGAAGCTCCTTTGCAGATTGACACGGTTTGCTTCAAGCCTCGGGTACCTATTTATACCATCAAGCACCTGCTATTCGGTTCTATCAGCAAGCCAACTTGCGTGGCATCCTTATCCTCAAGATCACTGTACCCTCGTGGAGCACGAGGTCACTGTTCGTCTGTGGGAGGCATTGGCGCCCTTGTCCCCTACCTGACCGCATCCCGGAGTGCCTTTGTCTTCAGCGGCCAACAACGACATGTGCTATGCCTGCAAGCTGGCCCGTGACCGTACAGTGCACGCGTGACTCTAGTTGTGCCAGACTTGACGCCTACTGCCCTCTGCAAGATTCTGGAGCTCTTGTCTTCTAGCGTCGACACTACAAGAGCATCTGTTTCCTAAACAGAAGGTCGTAGGTTCGGATTCTTCTTCTACTTCTTCTTTGGAGCATCAAACCGGCCATCTTGATCGCTTTACTGCTCGGGGCTACTACACTAGTGCGTCTTCGACGTCCTATTTTCTTCGGGTCGCCTCGACCTAATGGAAGTCTGCTTCCATCACATCTCTGCTCGACCTACCCCTGGTAGGCTTGTTGACCTTCCTGAAGGTCGTGGCAAAATTTGAGACTAGACATATAGTTTTGAAAAATCGAAGAAAAATAAATATAAAAATAAAAAAATTCTATTTTGTTAAACTAAAAAAAATCCCGCAACATGAGGCTGGTTTCTGGGCTTTATAGGGGAACCGCATAGCCCATCTTTTAGGTTTCGGCCCATAAAGACGTCTCCCACCAAGCCTGGCCTACACGCTCCCCGAGACAGACGGCGCCTTGGCCTGCCGCCGCAGCGAGACGACTCGCTCACGGACAGAGATTCGGTGCGTTCAGTAAGGCACCACGCACCTTTGCTGTCTGGGCGAAAACGACGCGCGAATCACTGTAGCGCGAGGTACTGTAGGAATCACTCACTCCCCCATTCTCCGGCGCTCGCTCCCCTCCGCCCCTCCGCCGCCGCGACCACCAAGGCGACGAGACGATGCTGCGGCTCTCCCGCTTCCTCCCCTCCGCCTCCAGGTGAGCCGCGACCCGAAACCCTAACCCTATCTCTCCCTATCCCCGCACTTCCCGTCGCGGCCCCTCGCGGCCGCCGCCGTGCCGTTCCATCTATCCGTGCGCGCTATTGGGGCCCTGGTGTTGGTGTTCTCGGCGCCAGCCGATTCGTCCATCGGGTGAGCCCGCGCGCGTGCTGTGTGTGCTTGCTTTGCCTGCTGTTGTTGCCAGGGTGACCAAGGTTTTACGGGGGTTTTAGGGGTAGGGTTTATGTGTTGGTGCGTTTCCTGTTGCCATCGCTTCCACCAAATGCAGATTGTTTGTGCAAGGAGGGATTTCCCCCCTCCCCGTAATGTGACGCGCTTGCGCTAACTAATTGTTGGTATGCACGTTCTTACACTGCATTCAGAATTTCAGATCGATGGTCACAGGGCATAGCTGGCTGTCCTGAACATTACTTATTTGCTATTTTGCCCCTTCTGGTGAGTGGGGTTATGGTTTATACTTGTACATAGACATTGATGTTATTCACTGTTCTGATTTCTGAATGTGATTGTTTAAAGTACTGAGATATCTTGTCCTCTGGAAATCAGTTTACCCAGTGCATAGTATCATTTAGTTCATCGTCCTAATGCATTGAACGAAGAATTAACCTTATTAGAGAAATCATTAGGATCAAACTTAAAACTACTAAGATTATATTGAGGGTGGAACCTAATCTTGTTCTGTGATCATGAGAACAAATGTCTTGCTGCAAAATAACTGTTTATGTGCAGTTGATCATTTCTATTACTATTCTGCTTTTTATCTCTGTGTATGTGTAGTTCCCCATTTAATTTTATCAAGTACCAATGTATGCGGGTTGGTTGTTAACACTACTTAATTAAAAAAATATCACTGGATCCTAATGCCATATTTAAGCCATTCCTTTTGCTGCTGTATGTTCCTTCAATCTTTTCCCAGTTCGATTTAGTTCAACATTTGACCCTACTGTTCTCTTCTATATGTTGGTAGCTGCAAAGTTAAGTTACTATTCTAAGCTATTAAAACTTGTTTTCCTCTTTCACAGGAGAGGTTTTGATGTAAAAGAAGCTGTTTGGAGTGGTTCGTTGACATTTCAACAAGCTATCTCAACTTCAGCAGCAAATCTTGATGGTGAAATCTTTGTCACAATACTTGTTATTAATCAGCCTTCTGCGTGCCGAGTGCTAGTCTCGATATTGCTTGCATGTGATAAAATGACTGCTTAATCCTTTTGTGCAGAGAACTCATCTGGTAAAAAATTTGCAAGCTATACTGTGTTCAAGGGAAAGGCTGCTCTTTCTATCCATCCTATACTGCCAAGTTTCAGCAAAATGGAAGTATGTTTCCTTTTACTTCTTTGTTTTGTGGGTCATGCATTGTCCTTCCTCCACAACATAATTTCTCTGTTTCATTAGTCTGGAGCATCTCGGATGAACAGAAATGGATCAGTAATGTTGACGTTCTTTCCTGCTGTTGGACAAAGGAAGTATGACTATACAAAGAAACAGGTAAAATTATTTTTTTTCTTTTGTAGTTTTATGAAGCTAGTATTTCCTGCTGAAGAAAACTACTCTCATGTATACTTACTCCTTATGACAAATTGACAATCAAATTTATTATGTTAGTGGAACATTTATTATGTAGAAACTCTTATAATAGTGTAACATTTATTATGTAGCTTTTTTCTCTGTCACCTACTGAAGTTGGAAGCTTGATAAGTCTTGGGCCTGCTGAATCCTGTGAGTTTTTCCATGACCCGTCCATGAAATCAAGGTTTGTGATAGTGCTGTGCATATAAAAAATCAGACAGCTTGTGTTTTCGTATTGGTCTTCTAACACCAACCATTTTTTGTATCAAGTAATGAAGGACAGGTGAAAAAATCACTGTCGATTACTCCCCTTGGCAGTGACAGTGGATACTTTGTTAATATAAGTAAGTGACTCTTATATTGAATTTTTCAACTGCCCATTTCTGTGATGTTAGATACTTGATCTCACCATATTTATTGAGGAGTGCTTTTAGCCTAAAAGCTTTAACTAAAAGGAACCATGTTTAAGAAGCTTATGAAATCTATTGAGGTCTTGCCCATTTGTCAAACATTATCATCTGTATTAAGTTTTGGAGCATGTGGGTTTTGCTTGGCACTGTTGAAGCAACTTCCTGAAATGAAAATGGAAATGCTTCTGCTAAAGCTAGTATTTTGACAGAATTTCTTGTTATGGCAACTTGCCTCGTACCATTACATTATGACATCAGTGTCCCTTTTATTTGCTCTGTGCCCTTGTGAATTGCTTATTGTTCTAATTGGAAATGCGTGACAATTATCTTTGCAGCTGTTCTGAACAACGTGCAGAAGACTACTGATCGCCTTTCAGTCCCTATCACAAAAGCTGAGTTTTCTGTGATCCGCACATCACTAAGTGTAAGTTTCAATATTTCCATTTGTAATCTCACTTATATGAAGTATTGAAAGTGTTTGTTTGTATTACTATCCAATTAAGTGTAAGTCCCTATCACATAACATTTTTCAGCCAAATTTCTTCATTGAAGAAACCACATGCTTGTGCACCTGGTTTGCCTTATACATAGATTCATTTTCTTATGTGCACCTGTATTGATAGCCTATGTCAGTAGTGCCACTTTGGTGCTCACAAGTCCATATCAAAACTAGTACACATGCCACTGTTATTTATGGATTGTGTTGCCTCCTTCGTTGTATATATTATTGCACATGGTTTTATTCAAGCTTTTGATTGCCCTTTCTGTGTATCCGTGCAGTTTGCGTTGCCACACATCATGGGCTGGGATCAGGTCTTGACGAGCCATCCGGCTCCCCCAGCTAGCAGCAAGCCAAGGATGGAGCGCCCACACCCAGATTCCGAATGGGAAAGGTGAAGCTTCCTTGTAGCAGCTAGATGATGGAAGATTTTGGTCATCACGATGAAGTTGCTGCTGCAAAGTTTGGAGCATTGGTGTGCGTTGACTATCTCCTTCCTGGTCGATTCAGAACACTGTCTTCGTTAGATTTCTGGAACTTTAAGATTGAAGGCCAGATGGAGCACGATGGACCATTGTGTGTTTGTTCGGTGCATGTATAACTTCATGCCTACTAAGCGTCTGTTTCTAGTCGAGTTAGTAGCTGTTATCACTACGGTTTCCTGTGAATGACGTGATGTCTGTGCTTGGTGTTCATCGATTGAAGGATATGCAATTTGCGATTTATCCTACTGCATTTGGGCATGGAGCAAAATGCGTGAGCCCAGTCTGCCACACGCCTACACTGGGAATCTAGGGAAACACCAACACGGCTAAAGCGTTGGAATAGAAACTAAACACCAACACGGCTAAAGGTTGGAATAGAAACGAAACGACTAGTAAGTTTTGTGGGGCGGGGGCATTTGGTTAATAAGTATAAGATCCGTACCATCTGATGTTACGAGATTAATTAAGAGTATTAAATGTTCGGAGCTGCTAGCGTCCGGACGTCCGTTCCGGGTGCTAGTATCAGACACTTCTCCGGCCACACGATTCGAATCAGGAAACGTATCAGTCGTCGGATCATGTTGCGAAGCATATTGATGTTGCGAACAATTTTGAAATGTTACGAATCATGTTGCGACCAACATTCAACCTTGGCGCCCCCTCCCTCCTCCCCCGAGCGATTCAGCGATGTTGCGAGCTTGTGGCGATCATGTTGCGACTAACATCTAAACATCAGCGTGTTGGGACCATGTTGCGAGCTATGTTGCTTGCAACATCCAGAATTTTTTTTATATTTTTTCCCTCAATTTTGCAAAAATAAACGCCTCCCAAAAAATTTAGCAAATCTATATTGCTGCCGCCGTAACCCACGGCGATAGGGTTCCTACCGCCGTGTGATACGGCAGCAGTTGCTGTGGCCCGCTGGCAAGCCCGCCCAGACGCGGACCCCAACTGTCGGATGCACATACCGCCGTGTGGTACGGCGGCAGGTCCAAGCGCCGTATGGCACGGCGGCTGCAGGCCTGCAACCGCCATACCACACGATTAGTAAATCGATTAGTAAAATTATAGTTCTAGTGTAGATCTGCTTAGTAAAATTATAGTTTTAGTGTAGATCTGAGTAGATATATTTTGTAGTTACAGATCCACTTGTTAATAGCGATTATTTTTTTTCATGCTGTCAGACATGTCGGATGCAGTTACTGTGAAGTTGTATTTCGGTAATGGCTAGATTAGATATGGTGAAAATGGAGTTGACTTGTCAGAATTTGATTCAGTTGACCATGTGATTAGAAGAGCAGCAGAAAAAACTTGAGGACCATAACCAACTTTTTTTATAAGGCATTCCATGTAGATAGAGCAACATGACTTGTCGATTATGGCTCTAATCAACAGGAGTGAGGCAGTATATTGGGAGCTTATGCCACTTCAAGGCACTGAACATTGGAGGAGTTATATCAGAACTGCATGTCAAATTGGTTTGCCTGTGATTTTGTTTGTCCAAACTGTTCACAAGGCTGGGTCTAGTAGTCAAGTGCATGAGGAGGGTAATGGTGCTCACCAGGGTGAGGCTGAACTAGAAGCAGGAGATGGTCCTGCAACTGAGGCAGAAGAAGGAGATGGTGCTGCGACTGAGGCAGAAGTAGGAGTTCAGGAGGAACACAGTCACACACCCTTTGAGGCCCGTGGTCAAATTGACGAGGGGGAAGTTAATGAAGAAGTACTGAGGTAGTACAAAATGGAGGCCGGTGACGATGAACTTGGGTTGCAAGAGGACTCCTCAGATGATGAGGATGACCCGCTAGTGCCAAGGGACTGGGACAGCTACAATTTCTCACAGCTCACTGTCAATCCTGGTGAGAATGTGTCCTGAGAGTATAGAGAGAATCAGGTTTGTGTCGGCACCATGTATAAGAGTGCAGTCGAGGTCAAGGATGCAGTGAAGAGGTGGGCCACCCTTACTCAGCAGAGAGAGTTCAGGGTAGTGAAGAATTTTCCACACATATATGATGTACAATGTCTGAAGCCCAACTGTTTTTTTCAAGTGTATGCTTATAAGGGCAAGTGGAAAAATTACTGGGAGGTCAGGTCTGTTGTGGATCACACTTGTGTACTTGACCAGCTAGATGCAAGCCATCGTAATTTGTCGGCCGGTTTTGTGGCCAACCAGATGTTCGCTAAGATTGTGGAAAATCCTGCTTATGAGCCCAAGTCCATTATCTTAGCAATTGAGGAGAAATTTAGGTACATGATAAGTTACGATAAGGCATACATGGCGAAGAAGAAGGTACTGGAGTTGAGGTGGGGTACTTACGAAGCATCCTACGACAATCTGCCTCAATTGCTGAACACAATTGCCACACTAAATCCGGGTAGTTATTATGATATCAACACTTATAATCTTGTATCAAGGCCAGGGAAGCAAGTCTTGCAGCGGACATTCTTAGCATTGGGTCCCACTATAGCGGCATTCAAACAGTGTCGACCAGTCCTTTGCATAGATGACACATTCCTAACAGGAAAATACAAGGGCACAATCCTTACAGCTGTGGCTGCAGATGGCAACAATCAGTTGTTGCCATTGGTAATTGCTTTTGCAGAGGGAGAGAATGGTGACAGTTGGTATTGGTTTTTGGAGAGATTGAAGCAGATGGTGGTGGGAGATGTGTCAAACGTAAAGGTATTTTGCAGGCAATAAATGACATCAAAGAAGGTAGCCAAGAACGTCACAGAGCACCACAATAGTCAGATGTGCATAGCTGGTGGTGCATGAGGCATAAGGGAGCAAACTTTCATAGCCAGTTCAAGAACAAAGAACTTACTACATTGTTCAAGCGGTTATGTGCGACGAATCAGGAGAAAAAGTTCTCCGAGATCTGGAAAAAATTAGATGACCTGACGAAGAAAGCATCAGAAGAGATAGCTAAGAAGCCAATAAGTACTGAACCTGAGGAAGAGCCAGTTTCTCTGGAGGACGTGGGGCTAGATGCTCCAAATGTCAGAAGGAGAAGGGGATGTTCTATGAAGACCTTTAGCCAGTGGATTCAGAATGAGCCGAAGGAGAAATGATGTCTCCTGTTTGATAAGGGAGGTGTGAGGCATGGGATAATGACAACAAATTTTGCTGAGGTCTACAACGCGGTTTTGCGTGGTGCCAGAGCTCTCCCTCTTGTTGGTATCATTGAGTTCTTCTTGTACCGCACAATGAAGTACTTTCTTGAGCGTGCTACTGCAGCACATGAAGCTATGTAGGACTGTCAAAAGGTGTATTCAACATGGATGACTGCGTACTTGGACAAAAAACAGAAGGGGGCTCTTGCTCATAGAGCTTACCCACAACCTCTACGTCGTGATCCTGGCGAGGAAGTTAAGTGGAAGTATCAGATAAGTTGCCAGTCCAAATCACAAAAAGCGGATGGTGAAATAACAATACAACAAACAGTTATTAGGAATGAGACATGCTCATGCTCTTGCCAGAAGCCGCGCCTGCTACACCTTCCCTGCTCACATGTGATCGCTGCATGCCTTGCAACTAAGAATATCCATTGGGGTCAGTACATGCCTAAATACAGGTTGAAGCAAACCATTCTAGACACTTGGAACCATACTGTTGAGGGCTACCTGCATCTTGGTACTTTCACTCAAGACCCCAAAGACAATGCGTTGTACATACCAAATCCAGATCCAACCATGTGCCAAGGTGTTGGTCGACGCAAGAAGAAGAGGATTAGGAACAACATGGACGAGGCTGAAGCTGGTCCTTCGGTGAAGATATGCTCTAAGTGCAACAATCCAGGACACTCCTACAAGAAATGCACCGAAGCATCTTACTTTTCCACTGCCACTTCTCCAGCACCTTCAGCTAGTGGACGTGGACGTCGTTCCCGTCGCTACACCGAAGGAATGCAGTGATCGTACTTGTTTGTGCTACCGTGTTGTAATATTTGAAATACTTATGCATGTTATCATCTTGTAATATTTGAACCATTTAATTTGCAACACCGTCAGAACTTATCCATGTTATCGTGTTGTAATAATTGAACTATCTTTTCATTTGCTTGTTGTTTTCTTGTTGCCTACAAAATTATTACCATATCCTGTTATGTATTGTTCTATAATTTCAAATGAAACATGTAATGAGTTATGATATTTTTCATCTGTTTTGTAGGTTTGCAATGGCTTTTTCGGGTCCTGAGTTGGACCTGGAGTTGCTCACCAGTAGGAAGGACAAGGTTGCGGTGCCAAAGGGGATCCACAATCCTATGTGCTACTGTGGTGACAATTGTAAGCTTGTCAAGTGCAACATTCTCGGGTACTGTTACGGGATGAGGTTCTTCATGTGCGTGAACTACGAGCATGACCCGATCCCGCCATGTCGCAATGTTAGACCCAAAGTAAGAACAAATTACATTATTAAATAAATAATTTGTCATTGCTAGTTTAGTATGTGCTAACTTGTCTTTGAAAAAAAGTCTCCACCTCCTCTCTGTGATTTTATGCAGTGGCTAGATTGTGAGCAGTCCGAAGAAGACAAGCGTTACATCGAGACGATGGGTCGTTCAGCACGTGAGAGGTGGCAAAGGATGGTTGAGGCAGAAAAACAAGAAGAAAAACATAAGGAGCAGCAGGAGGAAATTCGCATTCGCCGGGAGATGAAAGAACGTGAAGCGCCCGCGGCCCGTGAAGCAGATAGAGAGAGGAAGAGGGAAAGAGCTCGCCGGGCTAAGGAAGCTGGGCCGGATGCCATGAGGATGGGGAAATACCCCCGTTGTACCGAGTAGACGTAGAGTACTAGACGCCGAGTGCTACTGTATCTCTAAAAAACTATGATTTCATTTCATCATCCACTAGAGTCGGCTTGTATCATTAAGAACTTGATTCCAGATGCATTAGAGCTTGTTTCCCCAAACAGTAAACCTTGTACTAAGGTGTGTTTCCTATGAGTCACTGCATCAAACAGTGAACCTAGTACATAGGGTGTGTTTTCTGTGAGTCACTGCATCAAACAGTGAACCTAGTACTAGGGTGTGTTTCCTCTGAGTCACTGCCCGTTTCTCTTGCCCCGGATCGAATGGCCCACCATCCAGTCTGCTTCATTGCCTACATATATGTGACCACTTCTCTCCAGTGCCCCTTCTCAACACAACAAGCACCAATGAGTTCCTGGACTGAGGATGATGATGGCTCCGTCGGTCCAGCACTGTGGAGCCAACAAGATCCAGAGTTCAACAACAATTTTCCAGTATTAGATAAGAGAGATTTCAAATCCATGCGTGATGTTAGAAAGTACACACCAAATCAAACGGTGAACTGACCAAGGTGTGCACATGGTGAGTTTTGTGTGATGCAAGTTTACCAGGGATGGAACAACTCTGGTCGACGCTTCTGGCACTGCTCACAGGCATGGGTAAGCAAAGCTACGTGACCTTTTTCCTTCATCATTTTATGGTTTAAAAATGTAATCTCAATTTCTGCAGTACTCCGACCAACCAGATAACTGCGGTTTCGTGCAATGGGTGGATCCCCCAGCTATTCACCCGTATCAACAGTACATCGACTACCTCGAGGATGTTGTCATCTTCAACCTGAAGCAAGAGCTCGCGTCGGCATTGGCTTCTCCAGATCCGACATCTACCAACGACGACGACGGACCGGTGACCGGACCAATGGTGGTGAAGATGAACACCGGTTGTGAGGACGAGTTCTGCTGCTGTCCATGTCACGAGAAGAAGGACAATACTCCACCAGCAACTCCATCCCCGCCACCGTCTGATCCAACTCCACCCCCACCTGGGTACGGGTACTACATGCCCTCCCAGCACTCCGGCGGGTCTATGATGTCCGGGTTCTCCGGGTACTACTCGTACAACTAGATTAGAAATGTTGTAACCGTTTATCTAAATTCCCTAAGGCACGTTAGGACTAGCAGCGGCACAAGGTTAGGGTACTTGCACCGTACGTGCCATTGTTTTTATGTGATTGCTCGTTAAGTATCATGTGTTCAAAAATGTAACGTACCAGGTAAAAAAAACCTACCGCCGTAGGGCACAGCAGTAGGTTCCTACCTACTGCCGTGACATACGGCGGTTGTTGCAGGCTCTGCTGCCGCCTGGCGGTAGGATCCAACCGCCGTCCCACACGGCGATTAGCCCTACCGCCGTGTGGTACGGCGGTTGGTGCCCTTGCCAGCGGGCCACGACAACTGCCGCCGTACCACACGGCGGTAGGAACCCTACAGCCGTGTGTTACGACGGCAGTAGTATAGACTTGCTAAATTTTTTGGGAGGCATTTATTTTTGGAAAATTGATATATATATATATATATATATGTTGACACAATACCCCAACGACCCATGTTGCGTGCAACATCCAACATCAGGAGCCCTCCTCCCTCCTCCCTCCGCCCCCTCCCCCTCTCGACATAACACCCAACATCACATGTCTGCAACATCGAAACTCAACATCCGCAATATTTAAAATTAATATTTGCAACATCCAACATCAGGAGCCCTCCTCCCTCCTTCTCGACACGACACCCAACATCACATGTCTGCAACATGGAAACTCAAACATCCGCAACATCGAAAAATAATGTTTACAACATCAAAAATATGTTAAAAAAATGTTGATAATCATCCAACGACGTGATGATTGGAACATTCAAATGTCTCGTTAAAAAATATAATATTTAAATAAAGCACTTGCAACATGTGCATTAAACATTTGCAACATCACACATCATGGTTCTCTTTGCAACATCATTACAAACATCCATAAGAAACATTTGCAACATTCACATGAAGCATCCGAAACAATGAAACTTACAACATGCAACAAACAGATATTACACGGGTGCGCGAGAAGATGCAAAACCACAGGCTCGCCCCCCTCGCGCGCCGCCGGCGACCTCCTTTGCCCGGCCGCGGGGAGCGGCGGCCCGTGCTGCCGGTGAGCTCCCGCGCTCGGCCGCGGGGAGCTCCGCCCTGGCCGTCGGCGAGCTTCGTGCGGAGACGACTGCGCTGTAACATCCCTGATGTTTAGTTAACCTAAGCACATTAATTAGCCATGTTAATTAAGTGAGATTAGTCTCAAAGCATGCTTAAGTTAATCTTGAATAATTTTGCAAAAGAAACTTTGGTCAAATTCACAAGTTTTGGTCAAACCCCTTAAGAGTTCTATAATCTTGATATGGTTTTCTAGCACGTTCTCCAAATTTCACTATGGAACTTCAAATTCTGCCAATATAAAAGTTTTTCATTATTTATGGGAACACAATTTTCATAATTGGCGGACATTCAAATTTTGAGTGCAAATTTGCCAAAAATCGAGTTGAAGATCCTGTGAACAGTAATCCAGGGCCGAGAAAATTTGTAACTTTGCTACGTTTTTTCATCAAACCAAACATCAAAACATAGGTCACCCTCTACAAAAGTTGTAGTCCTATAGTTGCTCTACAACTTTCGTATTTCGAGATTTTCGAGTTATATTAAAAAATTTTGAGTTTCACAATTTTGAACACGGTCAAACGGATTTACACCGGGCGCCGGCGTCAGTGTCGCCGCGCTCTGCGCGCGCACCCACCGCTGCCTGCCGTCCATGTGTCGGCGCATCTGCGCTCCGGCGTACGGATGCCCCGCACGCCCTGCTGTGGACCACCCCGCGCCGTGGACCCTCCGCCCTTTGCATTCGCCGTACGCTGCACTCACGCGGAGTACCGCGCCGAGCCGGGGCCACGCGCCCGCGCGTGCACGCACCGCGCGGCCGGCGCGCATGCGGCCGAGTCAGCTAGCTGCCTATCTGTCCGCGTTCGCCCGCATACTCCTCATCCCTGTCGCGCCTGCATCGTTGTTTTGTTTGAAAACGGAGCCTCAGCTCCTGTCGTCGCTTTCCAGCACCGCCGACACGCCATAGCCGCCGCAGCCGTCGCGAAGTTCCGCCTCCCGCGCCAAACCGCCGCCGCCCGACCACTGCTCCTCCTCCTCCCTTAGGCCCTCCTGCAACCTCCTCCGTCGTCGCTGCCTCACATTCGAGCCGCCGCCGCCGGGACACGGAGCTCCGGCGGGCGCAACCCCTGCGTGCCGCCGTGGAAGCTCGCCGGCGCGTCCTCCGGCCGGGCCTCATTCACTAGGCGGAGCAGGTGGGTACCCTCGAGGCGCTAGGCCGCTCGTTCGGCTGAGTCCGGCCCCCCTCGACGGCCGGCGAGCTCCCCTGCGCCGGCGAGGGCCGGATTGTAAGGATTGAACTTTTTCCAGGGAGATTTCTGTAAACTAGGGACCTATTCGTAATAAAGAAAACTTAGATCAAGGGCCTGAGTGTAAAAGAGTTCTTTAGGTTTAGCTGCAACTTCAAAAATCCATTAAAAATCGTAGAAAATCATAAAAATTTAAATTTAATTGTGTTAGTTTCCTTGTGAGGAGATCTACATTTCCTAGAAAGGTTGTGTAGGGTTTTTCTGTATAAATTTGAAATGAAAAATCAAACTCAGTTTGATGTTCTTTTGTTGTAGCTCAAAATGTACTCATGCTATGGAGATGAAATTTGGATATGTTGTTCTTTATGCCATGTTTAGATTTGTTACCAAAGATGACACAAGTTTGATGTGTAGATTTGTAGTTATGATTTATGTAATCTCTATGTTAGATTACGCTTGATGCTTTTTATAGTCCTCTCAATAACTCTTTTCTTAAAGCACCAATACACCCCAGGGCTTTGTCAGGATGAATAGCACCTATGGTAGAATGGATATGATTTTAGGATTTTGTTTGAATCATGTTTTATAGTTAATCTTGTGTAGGATATTAAACTGATAACTTGAAAAATGAAGTGGATCTACATTTGTAATTTGGTCAGGAGCTTAAATTTGACATAAATGACTTGTAGGAGAAAAGTTAGACTAAAAAAATTAGTGAATCTTTTTGTAGGATTTAAGTTATTTATGCTAGGCTGATTCTTGTCTTTTTCATAGAAATTAATTAATATATGATCTGGAGCTAATTTTTGGCATGTGAACTTAGTTTAGGTGTATGTTGCTGTATACCAAATTTTAGGACAGTTGGAGTTATATTTCATTTAATATGGATTTTGGATGAAAGGCTAGCTAGAAATTGAATAAATATGTTTATCCTCATTATTAAGTTTAATTAAGTAATTCCTGAATTATTTCTGTTGGTTATCCTTAAACACACCCTCATACTGTTTTGGTGAAGTTAAGTAGTTTATGTTGCTTAGATGTGCACACAATCACCATCAAAGTAACAATTAGTTCATCATCACACCACCCAATACTTTTTGTGAAAAATAATAGTTGTTTAGATGAATGTGACCAACAAGAGTTGGTTTGGTGGTAATTCTCCCACCCTCACCATAATTAACCTAATGCATATGCATGTATACGTGTAGATTTACTGGACGGGACATATACACTGACCCAGGAGGGAGAAGGAGCTGTAGATGGTGAAGTGAACGAGCTCGGTGTGCATCAAGACCTGGACCAAAGTCCAGAAGAGCCCAAGGCTGTAGCTGAAGTAGAGGAAGGCAAGCACTGGAGTGCATTAACCTTTTTGCTAAACGCACCACTTTACTTTTTGTATTTATGTTTTGTTTTGTGTACTTAAGTTTCAAGAGTTGATTTGAAACCTAGATGCATGATCCTTAGGTTCCTATGCTCTTTTACTAGTATGTTAGGTCGCTAGTGCCATGCTTTAAGGACACGATACAAGTCGAGTAATGGCTCATTGCTCGCGAGATATAGGTTACTTATGTTGGAATCATAAGTTGGTTAAATTGACTCTCTCATGTGGTAAGAGCAATGGGATCGGTCTTGACCGAGTAGCATTGTGCTGGTTTAAGCTATTGAACGTACCAAGCACTTGTCGGGAATGGGACCGGTAAGCCTAGTACCTAATGAACCAGTGCGGGAACTTTATCGCTACTACTCTTGAGATGCATCTCCCGGTTTGCTCTCGGTAGTGCAAGTGTGAGTCTGGACGTACTGTGTTGGGCGTACCAGTAAACCTTGTACTTAGGACTGTAGCATCTGATCCTAAACTGTGGGAATGACGGGAACCGCCTGGTCGGGGTAGACTCTGCATTTGCTTTTATTTGGATTCTTAGGGTCTACCTTCTTCCGTGTGTCTTGGGTTGTACCTTGCAAGGTTTATAAATTCGATCGATCATCGGTCTCTCGCCGTTATCTGAGACGGTTTAACCACTGGCTACCCCATATTGATTTATGGAACATTTGGATTAATATTGTTGCTTGATTAATATTGTTTGCACAACTGCTTGTTTAGTTTAGGTGCTTACCTAGAATGGTTAACATACTAGAATATGAGCTGAAACTTGAAATTAAGGATCAACTCTTAGTCGCTTTTGGCAAAACAAACCCACCAGCCAAAAAACCTTGCATGTCTAGTTGTAATTTATTTTTGTCGGGTAAGTCTTGCTCAGTATTAATATACTCAACCTTGCTTTACATGTTGTTTTCAGGTAATCCTATCTGGCCTGGCTCTATCCCTGAGGGCTAGGAACTTGAGTGGGAGAACGAGGACGATGAGTGATACTCTATGGATGGCCTCCCATGTGTATCTTCCGCTTAATTTATATTTCCGCTGTTGAACTCTGAAACTTTACTTTTATGTAATGAAACTTGGTTTGTAATAATGTAACCCTGTGGGCTGTTTTGTAAATTTGAACTTGTACTCTGGTCCCGCCTTTGTGTGGGCTTTGTTACATATTATCGATTCTGTTGTAAGTGATTCACCAGGCATGACCCGGCAGAGACGACAAAATAACTCTTTGTTATTGCTTATTGGCCAAGTGGACCGGCTTATGTGATAATACTATTTTGGACTGTTCTGTCACAACTCGTATCAGAGCGATGATATGCACCGGAGTAATAAAAATACCTTAATTACTTGTTTTTGGAATAAAATTGCCAAGAATAAGAATATTGCTATGTGCGTAGGACGCTAATGATTAAACTAGTCTGAGAGGCCCTAGAGGGAATTTTTGGGTTCTTTCAGGTGGCTAGTACTCTATGGTGTATTTAAACTGACTTCCAGCACATTTTATTATCTGTCAAAACTTACTTTCTCGCACAACCATACTAGTTCATCATGTTTTGCCATATGTGGTGGTACCATATGAAAGTCATGTGAGGGATGGATGTGACCTATTCCAATGGGAACCCACGTCGCGTCTGCGTCTCGTCACGTTTTGCCATACATGGTGGTGCCACATGAAAGTCATGTGAGGGATGGATGGGACCTATTCCAATAGGAACTCACGTCGCATCAGAGTCTAAATTAGGAGATTGTCCATGCAGCGACTTTATGCATTGATACCGTTTCTAAAGTGAACAGTAATGAATGTGGACACTTTCGTGAGTGCTGGCACGAAAAGTTTGGAATGTTCTGTGATTTTTTGCAGGTACACTAACCACAAACAGCACCGGCGAGCTCCACGGGGAGCGACGTGTCCGTGCCCAGCCGAGCTCCGCCGCCCCTGGCCGCGGGGAGCGTGAGCCTGCGCCGGGCCGTGCTGTCGACGAGCTCGGCCGCTGGATCCCCGCGCCCGCAACGGCCGGGGTTGAGGTCCCCCGCACGCGCCCGCGGCTGTTGGGGTCGATCTCCGTCGTGCCCACCCACGGCGGCGGCAGGAGCTCCGCCCTGTCCGCTCCGCACGTAGCGCCTGGCGCAGCTCGCTCTGTCCGCTCCACGCGCAGCTCCGGCGCCATGGACTCCTCCATAGCGAGATGCACGAGGAGCGAGGAGAAAGAGGGGAGTCACGGGGAAAATGAGAGGAGAGAGAAAATGAGTGGATGAGGACGGGTGGAACGAGTGGATGAGAAGCTCGTGATGGCGTCTGATATATTTGCTCCCTTCGGATGTCCTAGCTATAGCATTACTGATGCAACATGTCAAGAACACGGATGCAACATGTCAAGAACACGGATGCAACATGTCAAGAACTGTCGGGGACGGTCATTAGGGGCCCCCTAACTAAGGGGATAATCACCCTCGTTAAACGCAATCACGTACGAACTAATCCCCGCAAACCCAAAAAGGGCGTACGAGACGCCTCAGGCCCACGGCTTGCCACGGCCCGGCAACAGCCCGCATCAAGAAGGCCCACACGCGTACCCCATCTTCCGCCTCGCTCGAGGGTCCCGGCCCCTCGAGCAGGTTTCTGCCTAGCTCGAGGGTCCTGGACCCTCGAGCGGGTTTCCGCTTCGCTCGATGGGCTCGACCCCCCTCGAGCGGACAACCGTTTCCGCCTCGCTCGAGGCCATCCCTCGACCAGCAGTATTCCGCCTCGCTGCTCCTTCTGACAATGACATTTAATGCCCGGATCCCCGGCTGGGCGCCTAGGTCAAAGACGAATCTTCCTCCATGCCGCCTGACACCGCCACTGTACAACCTAACCCGCCACTGTGCGGCCACTCCTGGCCCTATGCGGGCGCTGCGCGGCACTGTGCGGACAGGCTGGCGTCATTTTCGTGCCACTGTGCCACATGCTCCCGTCCTCCCCCGGCGGCGAGGCCCTCGAACGGGCATGGGGGCACCCTCGAAATGTGTACGGGCGACATGCTGACGCGCGTACTGAGCGGGACTGTCGCACAGACGGTGTGTGCCGCGTCCCCTCCAACAACTTCGACATCAGGCGGCCATCCCCGGCGCTTTGCCGCCATCCTCGGTGCTGTGCCACCGACTCTGGTGCTGTGCAGCGGACTGAACTGCACTGTGCAGACAGGCCGGTGATGCTCCACGGTCCTGTGCCATCAACTCCTGTCCTCCCCCCTGCGACCGGACCCTCGAATTGGCAGGGGCGCCCCCCTCGAAGTCACGCCCGGACAAACAATAGGAGCCGCCATGCCACTCGCGGAAGCCGGAGCTCGCCACCAACTCACGCCAGGAACAAGAACGTGCGAGGACAAGACTTCTGACGCCATGCCTGCTGGTACACAGCCACTGCACCAACCACTGCACCGTTCCACTGTAACTGCCCTCCCTTGGTCTATAAAAGGGAGAGGCAGACGCCCCTGCGGGGGACACGCCTACATTCGCCCAACACGCGCACGCTCCACACTCTACCGTTCTTGATATTGTCACTTGCCTCAATCATCATAGTTGGGACCTGGAGGACTTGCCTCCTCTCCCGCCTTGCTTGTAGCCCCCCTCTACAGGCACCACCGATGCAAGTTAATATAGTGCGCAAGCACACCTTGCTGGACGTACGGTCGCGCGGCCGGAACCAGGATAAACCCCGATTCCCATTGGCTTAGCACCGACCATCAAGTGACTGATCACAATGCTAATCACTAGTTGGTGCCGACGCTAATCCGGACACCGACAGTTGGTGCGCCAGGTAGGGGCTGCGCTGAGATCGTTCGCCCGTTCTCTCGATGCTGATCGTCACCGAGTACACGTCAGAGAGGCCCTCCTAGGGTCAATCCGACCCGTTCCCTGCCGGATTTGGAATCTGGTTCGGGAGCATCCACTACCAGGCTTCTGGCAACGGCTACCTCATGTGTATCCTTAACCGGAACGCAATCATGGCGGAGCGGCGGCTGTCCTAGTAGCTGCGCCAGCTCCACCACAACCCCGACGCCGCAAGCGTTCGGGCAAGCGCTCGCGACGAGTGCACGCTGGCTCCCTCAGTGGGTCGAAGCCGGTGGGCTCCCACCTGTCACCGCAGCGCAAGGAGACACACCTCCGCCAGCGGGCTCGGCGACACGTCCCGTCGGGGAAGCCACGGCCGCGCGGCCGCAGTTCCCCCACGGGATGCATAGCGCATCCCTGGTGTACTCCTCGTCGGTCAGTACCAATTTGGCTGCGTACGAGGATCTTCCGGATCACCACCTCATGTCGATCCGGAACCTCATCACCACCTCGCCCGGTGTGTCCTATCGCGACTCCGACAGCGAGGAGCGCGAGCATGGGCGTGGGGGCTGGAGTGGGACTACTTCGAGCTTCGGAACCCCAACACTCTCAGGCGGTTTCAGGCCACAGCAGATTACTGCCTCACCTGCTCTGAAGACTCTAGTGAGGGGGATTACGACCCCACCCGCGAGTGCTTCGTCGTCGTCATCGGCGAGGGCGAAGACGGAGGAGGAGGAGCGGGTGACGCGGCAGTCTGCAACAACCTGGTGGCAAACCTGTCGATGGGGACACCGCCGCATGACGCGACGCGCGCTGCATAGCTAGCCCAGGTCCGTGAGCTGGAGGCAAAGCTTGATGCGGAGCGCGAACAAGTGCGGCAGCTGAAGGTCACGCTCGGGAAGGACCAGGCCGACCCATCATCGCACGGGGCATGCGCTGCGGGGCGCGTAGCCCGCGAACGCAACAACACCGACTCTGATATGGATAGCCTACCGACCTTAGCGAGGGCCAGTCAGAAGGTCGTTGCTGCGGCAATGTTGATTCGGGCCATGCCTGAACCTTCAACGCCCGAGGGACGCAACATGCGTCGCGAGGCGCAGGCCCTCATTGAGTTGGCTGCGGTGTAGCAAGCCGAGAGCTCTGCGTCCCGCATGCGCCACCAGTCCAGCGTAAAAACTGGCGGAGGCGGTAGGGACCCAGAGGCCTCGGTTCACACTCCGCACCAAGCACCTACAGTCCACGATGGCAACCAGAAGGAGCCCGCTAAGGAGCGGATTCAGGATACGCGGCCAGGCCAACGATGGCGACGCCCGCAACATCCTGAACAAGAAGAGGCAGGACGCCGCTGCGTCACACGTCTACCACCCCCGATGTGGCGGCCGTTACGACAACCAAGGGGAGAAGGGCCCGTCGCTAGAGCCGCCGGGCACGCGTGTGTTTGGCCGGACGATCCGAACGGCTCCCATCCCCCGCGCTTCCGGCAACCGACGACCGTGAACAAGTACTCGAGGGAGACGGGCCCCCGGGTATGGCTCATTGACTACCGCCTAGCGTGCCAGCTGGCCAGCACCACCAACGACGCCATGATCATCCGCAACTTGCCTCTGCACCTCGCAGACTCTGCGCGGACGTGGCTCGAGCACTTGCTCGCGAACCAGATCGACGACTGGGCCGACCTGGTCAGGACATCCGTGGGCAACTTCCAGGGCACGTACGTGCACCCTGGGAACTCCTGGGACCTTTGAGGCTGTTCCCAGAAGGCTGGTGAGTCCTTGAGGGATTTCATTCATCACTTCTCCAAGTGCTGCACCGAGCTCCCGAGCGTTGGTGGGTCCAAGGTTGTGCACGCCTTCTTGGAGGGCACGACTTGCCGGGACCTTGTGCGCGAGTTAGGGCGGAACCCTCCCACCAGCGTCAACGAGTTGTTTGACATTGCCACCAGCTACACTTCTGGAGAAGAGGCGGTGGGGGCGATCTTCGATGGCAAGAAGGACAAGCGAGTAGAGGATGCGCCTGCGGAGGGCAGCAAGCCCAAGGATGCCTCGAAGAAGCAGAAGCAGGGCAAGAAGAACCAGGGCAAGAACCCATGGAGCAAGGTGAGGGCTCCGAAGAGGTCCACACAGTTGATGCTGCCAACAAGGGGGCTCGAGGCCCTCCTCGAGGCGGTGTGTTCGACGACATGCTGAAGAAGCCCTGCCCGTACCACAAGACCCCGGTCGCTCACACCCTCGAGCAGTGTGACATGTTCAAGAAGTACTACAACTGAGTCGCCGCGAAGGAGGACAACGCCAAGAAGGATGCGGGCGACGAGGGCATGGACGGCTTCCCAGAGGTGGAGAACGTGCTCTTCATCTTCGGGGGGCCTACGGTCGATATGACGTCTCGGCAGAACAGATGTGAACGTCGAGAAGTTTACTCCGTCCACCCGGCCGTGTCGTCGTATCTCGACTGGTCGGAGAGACGATCTCCTTTGGCCGTGAAGACCACCTGGATCATATCCCCAATTCGGGGCAGTACCCGCTTGTCGTTGATCCCATCATTGCAAACACGCAGTTCTCCAAGGTGCTGATGGACGGGGGCAACAGCCTCAACATCATGTACTCCTCCACCTTAGAGCTCATGGGGATCGGACTAGACAAGCTGTGGCCCAGCAAGTCGCCATTTCATGGTGTTGTACCGGGCAAGTGAGTCCAGCCTCTCGGGCAGATCGACCTGCCCGTCTGCTTCGGCACACCGAGCAACTTCCGCAAGGAAGTCCTCACCTTTGAGGTGGTGGGATTTCGGGGAGCGTACCATGCCATTCTTGGCCGGCCCTGCTACGCCAAGTTCATGACAGTCTCGAACTACACTTACCTCAAGCTCAAGATGCCGGGGCCAAAGGGCGTCATCACGGTGGGCCCATCGTTCGAGCACGCTTTCGAATGCGATGTTGAGTGTGTTGAGCGTGCCGAGGCACTTGCACATGGCGAGGCCCTTGTGGCGGACCTGGAGAAGATGGCCAACGAGGCCCTCAACTCCCTGAACAAGCACACCGGCAGCTTCGAGGCTGCGGATCACACCAAGGCCGTACCCCTCGACCCTAGTGCCCCCGAGGGCAAGGCGTTGAGGATCAGCTCCACCCTCGACCCGAAATAGGAAGTAGTGCTCATCGACTTTCTCCGCGCCAACGCTGACATCTTTGCGTGGAGTCCCGCGGACATGCCGAGTATTCTGAGGGAGGTTGCCGAGCACTCACTTGATATCTTGCCCAACTCCAAATCGGTGTCTCAATGTCTGCGACGGTTCGACGAGGAGAAGCGCCGGGTGATCGGAGAGGAGCTGCACAAGCTCTTGGAGGCCGGATTCATCAAGGAGGTATTCCATCCCACGTGGCTAGCTAATCCTGTACTAGTTAAGAAAAAGAATGGGAAGTGGAGGATGTGCGTAGATTACACTGGTTTAAATAAAGCTTGTCCCAAAGTTCCTTTTCCTTTGCCACGTATCGATCAAATAGGAGATTCCACTGCAGGGTGTGAATTATTATGCTTCCTTGATGCTTACTCCGGTTATCACCAGATCAAGATGAAAGAGTCCGATCGGCTCGTGACCTCTTTTATCACGCCGTTTGGTATGTTTTGTTACGTGACAATGCCATTTGGTCTCCGAAACACCGAGGCAACATACCAGCGGTGTATGCTCCACGTCTTCAGGGATCACATCGGGCGGACTGTTGAGGCATATGTCGATGATATCGTAGTAAAATCCAGGAAGGCGGACGACCTGGTGAACGATTTGCGCATTACGTTCGATTGCCTCCGGCAAACGGGGTGAAGTTAAATCCCGAAAAATGCGTCTTTGGGGTGCCGCGTGGCATGCTCTTGGGTTTCATTGTCTCCCAGCGGGGCATTGAACCCAACCCAGAGAAAGTATCGGCCCTCGAGCAAATGGGGCCGATCCACGATCTGAAGGGGTTGCAGAGGGTCCTGGGCTGCCTTGCAGCTCTGAGCCGCTTCATCTCACGCCTCGGTGAGAAGGGTTTACCCCTGTATCGACTCCTGAAGAAAAACGAGCGCTTCTCCTGGACCACCGAGGTCCAGGAGGCTCTCGACAAATTAAAGGCGACACTCGCCCATGCTCCAATACTGACACCGCCCCAGGCAGGCGAGCCCCTTTTTCTCTACGTAGCCGCGACGACCCGGGTGGTCAGCGCGGTCATCATCATGGAGAGAACAGAGGAGGGGCACACTTTGCCTGTCTAGAGGCCGGTGTACTACATTAGTGAAGTGTTGTCCGAGACCAAGATGCGATATCCACAGATCCAGAAGCTGCTCTACGTGGTGGTGCTCGCACGGCGCAAGCTGCGGCACTACTTCGAGGCCCACCCTGTCACCGTGGTCTCGTCTTTTCCCTGGGAGAGATAGTCCACAACCAGGACGTCTCGGGTAGGATAGCAAAGTGGTCAGTGGAACTCATGGGTGAAGCTCTCACCTACGCGCCGCACAAGGCAATAAAGTCGCAAGTCTTGGCGGATTTCGTGGTTGAATGGACTGACGTTCAGCTGCCCACACCTCAGATCCAGGCTGAGTGCTGGACCATGTACTTCGACGGTTCGGTGATTAAAACGGGCGTAGGTGCAGGCCTGCTCTTTGTCTCACCCCTCGGAGAACAAATGCGGTACTTGGTGCGCTTGCACTTCCCCACGTCAAACAACATGGCGGAGTACGAGGCCCTTCTCAGCGGCCTTCGCATCGCCATCAAGCTCGGCATCAAGCGCCTTGATATCCGGGGAGACTCTCAACTTGTCATAGACTAGGTAATGAAGGACTCAAGCTGCCACGATGAGAAGATGGAGGCATACTGCGCTGTGGTGCGCAAGCTCGAGGACAAGTTCTTTGGCTTCGAGCTCAACCACATCACGTGCAAGTACAATGAGGAGGCGGACGAGCTGGCCAAGATTGCGTCGGGGCGAATCACCGTTCCCCCGAACGTCTTCGCCCGCGGCCTCACCGAACCCTCCATCGACCTCAACAAACCTGCCAAGGTTTCTGGCAGGGCCTCGGGGGTTGGCCCCTCGAAGGCCACGGGCGCCGAGCCGATGGACGAGGACCCCTCGAATGGGGAACTCGAGACCTCAGACCACGAAGGGTCCCAGACGGACGAAGCCGAGGCGATAGAGATCGACGAGTTCCCGCCCCCTCTGCGGAACTGGCGAGACGAATATCTCGCCTAGCTCGACCGGGGGGAGTTGCCCCCGGATCGAACTGAGGCAAGACGAATCGCCAGAAAGGCTAAGTCCTTCGCCGTCGTTGATGGCGAACTATACAAGCGCAGCGCCTCGAGGATCATGCAGTGGTGTATCTCCATCCCCAAAGGACGAGAGTTGATTCAGGATGCCCACGCTGGCGAGTGTGACCACCATGCCGCACCACGCACCCTCGTGGGCAAGGCGTTCCGCCAGCGCTTCTATTAGCCGACAGCGGTCGCCGACGCCAACGAGGTCGTACGCACCTGCGAAGGGTGCCAGTACTACGCCCGCAAGACTCACCTCCCAGCTCACGTGCTGCAGACCATCCCCATCACATGGCCTTTCGCTGTGTGGGGGCTGGACATGGTCGGGCCCTTACGAAAGGCGCCCGGGGGCTTCACCCACGTGTTGGTGGCCATTGACAAGTTCTCAAAGTGGATCGAGGTCCGCCCCATCAGCAGCCTCAGGTCTGAGCAGGCCGTGCTGTTCTTCACGGACATCGTCCACCGGTTTGGGGTACCAAACTCCATCATAACGGACAACGGCACTCAGTTCACCAGCAAAAAATTCCTGGAATTCTGTGACAGCTACCACATCCACGTGGATTGGTCAGCCGTAGCGCACCCACAGACCAACGACCAAGTAGAATGTGCCAATGACATGATTTTACAAGGCCTAAAGCCAAGAATCTTCAACAAGCTCAATCAATCTAGCCAGAAATGGACCCAGGAGCTGCCGTCGGTCATTTGGAGCCTCAGGAACACCCCAAACAGAGCCATGGGTTTCACCTCGTTTTTCCTGGTCTATGGCGTTGAGGCCGTCCTCCCCACAGACTTGGACTACGGATCCCCGAGGGTCAAAGCCTACCAAGAACAACAGAACCAGCAAGATCGCGAAGACTCACTGGACTACATCGACGAGGCCCGGGACGTGGCGATTCTACACTCAGAGAAGTACCAGCAATCCCTGCAGCGTTATCAAGCGCGAAAGGTCCGGCCTCGAGACCTCAGCAAGGGAGACATGGTGCTCAAGCTTCGGCAGAAGAACGAGGGCCGTCACAAACTCACGCCACCATGGGAAGGGCCATACATCATCGCCGAAGTCCTCAAGCCCGGCACGTACAAGCTCGCAAATGAGATGGGCGAAATCTTCACCAACGCTTGGAACATCCAACAACTACGTCGCTTCTACCCCTAAAAGTTCCAAAGTTGTTTTGTACATATCTGACGCCCGAGTTAGTTGTAGATACACCAAGGTCGTGAGTAAAAACTAGGGAGACTCGGCTTTCTTCTGAAAACCAAGTCCCCCTCGGGGGCTACTATAGGGGGCACCCCCCCTAAAACGGTCTCATTTTTTCGCAAATACCTTTTTCTTCCAAAAAAGCTAAACGTGTCAGGCCTCGAGTGCTTAGAAAAATGGACGCAAGGCGCGAGTAACTAAGGCTAGGGCCGGTTGAGCCCGGGACCGCCTACGCCTCCGGCAGGATATGGCTTCCCTCTCACCACTCTACCCCTAAGTTACCCGCGAGAACGATCGTCCCCGGCCAAAATTTCTCTAAGCCACGAGGAAAACGTGACAACACGCACAAACAAATCATACATAAGTTCACACACAAGGGACAATTTGTTCGATCACAGGAGCCGCTTGTCTCGAATCCTAATTACAACCTATGGGCTTCCGCGCCCGGCTTCTTTCAGGGCACACAGGGGCTTGCGGCGGCGTTCCCGCCCTCAGCAGCGTCAGGGAAGAGGTCTTCCTCGAACATGTCGGCGAGCTCAGTGGCAGCACCAGCGGCGGCGACATCAGCTTGATCCATGGTGGCATTCACCCCGTCGTCATCAAGGTCGTCCTCAACGATGTAGCCTGTCGCCAAAGACGCGTGGTCAACGATATAATGCGTTGACACCACGCCTAGGGTCTTCTGGACGCCAAGTCGAAGAGCGCCCTTTACACGCTCAATGACGCGGTTTCCCAGAGCCCTGAGGCGGCTCGCCAACGAGCTCCCCGACGAGCCGACACCCCCCTCGATCTCCCGGCACACTTCGAGGGCCGCTTGCTCTAGGGCCTCAAGCTCCCGCTGAGCTGAGGTATAAGCGACCTGGAGAGCTTCCGCCTGCGTCAGCGACTCCCCCAGGGCCTTCCGCAGCCCTGAAACAAGGAAAGGTGTGTCAAGAGCGGATCTTGATGAACTCAAGACAACTAAGGACTCGGGGGCTATGACTTACCCTCAGTCTGCCTCTTCTCCGTCTCGAGCTCCGCACGCACGGCTCCAGCCCCTTGCTGCAGCTCCAGGATCGAGGCGTCCTTCTCCTCAATGGCGGCTTGAAGGGCGTCGGTGGTAGCGCACTCCCGAACCAGAGCCCGAGTGAGTAGCTCGGCCGACACTTGCCGGAGCTGGACCTGGGTGTTCGCTACCGCCACCTCCGCGTTCCGCTGCTGGAGCGTAGACCTGGCCTCCTCAAGCGCCGCGTGCTCTTGTCGGAGCTGGAACTGCACCTCCTCGCGCGCCGCGCGCTCCTACTGGAGTGCGGACCTAGCCTCCTCAAGCGTTGCGCGCTCTTGTTGAAGCTGGGACTGTGCCTCCTTGCGCGCCACGCGCTCTTGCTGGAGCTGCCTCTCGACCCTCGTAAGTGCCTCGCTC
The DNA here is from genome assembly GCA_036936925.1 of Cenchrus fungigraminus. Lineage (NCBI taxonomy): Eukaryota > Viridiplantae > Streptophyta > Magnoliopsida > Poales > Poaceae > Cenchrus > Cenchrus fungigraminus. The sequence goes on from CM072773.1 coordinate 126,806,117, forward strand.
TTCTCCTGTAGAGCAGCCGTTCGACCTCTTGGGTCTTTTGCTCAGCCTGAGTTTGCCAGGACCTCGCTCCCTCGAGGGTTGCACGATCCTGCTAGAGTTGAGCCCACACCTCGGTAAGGGCCGTTTCCCTCTGCATGAGCAGGGACTGAACCTCGGAGAGCACCACGCGTGCCTTCCGAAGCTCTTCATTCGCTGCCGCCAATGCCTCATCCTTCCCCTGGAGTGTGGCGCTCAACACCTCAGCCTCCCTGGCCTTCTGCACCGCCGCGGTCTGCTGGACATCATGCTCCTCTTCTGCGCGGATCAGGTCATACTCGAACCAGCCTTTGTCCGTCCGTAGCGCCTCCACCATCACGTCCATGCCTTCGTTCTGTGTCCGGAGCCAGTCGATCTCGGAGCACAGCTTGGCAATATAGGTGATCTTGTCACCTACCTGCATCTGCAGCTCCTGCGGATGGGGGAAAAGAAAAAAGAAAGAGAGTCGAATGAAACTCACACAAACGAAGAAAAAAGAGCTAAGCGGCGCTCACGCAAGCACACTTACCCGGAAGACCTGGAGCAACCTGCCCCCATGGATCTGGTGGGTAGCGGTAAGGGTATTCTGCAAGGAGGAGCCAAGGTTGTTGAACTCCTACCACAGATCCCTCTCCGACTTCGCTTCTTCCACCAGGCTTGGTGGAACTCCGGGGAAGTCAAGCTTCAGCTCCCACGGGCAGTAACCCTCAATGTGGTCAGGACGGTGCAGTTTCGTTATGTCCATTCCCTGCGCCGCCCCGGCACTAGTCGTTGAGGCCCCGGCACCAGACGTCGACGCCCCGGCATCGGTCGTTGGCGCCGGCACCACCACACAGCCATCGGGCCCCACCAGCAACACCTCAGGCACGGGCCCGGGGGCTGGCGCAGCTGCCACCATCACTTGACCCCCAGCGGGGGTCGAATCACCATCAGCAGGAGCCGCACCATTCCCGCGGCTCTCTACTTCCTAGCTTGCGGCCGCGGGCCTGCTCCCGCCCCCGTTAGGTCCCTCGGACCATCACCGTGCGGAGGGCTTCTGCTGCCGCCTCCTCTCGTTGCTGCGGTCCGGCAGCCGCAACCTCCGATCGTGGCGTCCCACTCATCACCGCCGTAGCCACCGCCGACCGTGACACCCTCGTCGAACGAGGCCTCGTCGTGCGCGGCGCATCCTGCGCCCCCACCTTGAGCACCTTGGTGGGCGCGAAACTGGGGACGGCGGGCGCCATGCTGGTGAAATCAGAAAGGAAGGGTCAGCAAACTAATCTACGATATCAAGAACACGGAGAGCTGAACACGACTCACCGCAGGCCGGAGACGCGCCGCTTGCACTTCCTCGAGGGGTCCGGGGGCACCTTTCCCGAACCAGTCGGCACCCTCGACGACGCGCCTTCGTCGAGGGGCACCGAACCCGCCGCGGAGGCGGGCGCAGCAAGGGTCTCCCCGTCCTCTGGCGACGGGGCCGGCGCCTCCTCCTCGCTATCCGAGACGGTCCGCTCCCCGTCACTGTCGTCCTCGTCCGAATCTGAGTGTATCGGATCCGGGGGAGAGGCCCCACTACTCCCGCCATCGGTACTCCTCGTTGAACGCATTAATGCGCTCCTGCCTCCTCGTCTTCCTCGCCCTCGCTCGGTCTGCTATGACCTTCTGCCTCTGTTGCCTGGCACGGTTGGCGGCGTGAGACCTAGGTGTTGGGGGATCCGAGGTGGGGACATTGAGGCGCACTCCCTGTCACCACAATTGTCGTTAGAGCAAACACCGGAACAAAGCAAACAGAGCCGAGAATCAGATCTTACCAGCTCGCGATGGTCTGGATCGGGGCACATCACGAATGACCACAAGTCGTCGTCGTTATGAGCCACCGCCTTGAGGTTCACCACGCGCCTCCCCCTCGTGGCCGCGTACACGTGGGTAGGGCTGGACACCGAGCCAGCTCGGCTTGGTTCGGCTCGGCTTGGTCTGGCTCGTTAATTTAACGAGCCAGCTCGGCTCAGCTTGTTAACAAAACGAGCAAAAACATTGGCTCGGCTCAGCTCGTTAATAGCTCGAGCCAGCTCGTTAAGCTCGCGAGCTAGATGTAAATTTAGAATGACATCATCACCTTAATATATATGAAACACAAAATAATATAGTAATCATACATTTTTAATTCTCTGAAATAATGTAGTAATCGCATATGTAATCATCATAATATTCATCAGTTGTGACTTGTGCGTTTTATTTGCACTCCTTAGGCATGGTGCATTTTAGAGACTTAAAAATTTATGATTACTAAAACCTAATCATCACTCCCCTTTCTATCCATTATCTAATCGAACGAATTTTAATAAAATAGTTGAGTGGATGGGAAGTCGAACAGACGTTAGATAGAAATTAATTAGGGATTTGGAGGAGCGAACGAGTAGACTTAAGCCCGCCTCCTTATCGACTCCTTATATTTGACTCAACATGTTTAGCTTGATTGGCTCGCGAGCAGATCGCGAGCTGGCTCGAGCTAGCTCGTTAATGAAACGAGCAAAAACAACTGCTTGGCTTGTTAAAAAATCGACCGAGCTGAGCCGAGCCAAGCCGAGCTACCATCAAGCTGAGCCAGCTCACGAGTTTTTGGCTTGGCGTCCAGCCCTACGCGTGGACGAGCGACTCCTCCAGCAGCCGCGAGCCCGCCAGGGCCGCGGCATCGGTGTCGCTCCTCATCTCGAAGATGGGGAGCGCCCTCTCCATGAGGGGAATCACCCTCCGGTGGTGGAAGTTCGCGATGGCAGCTGCCACGGTCAGCCCAGCATCTGCCAGTTTGCACATGGCGTCGGTGAGAGGCTCGAGCTTCTTCTGCCTCGCCGGATGTGACACCCCGTGCGACCACGTGTCCGGATTCACCGTTAGCACCTTCCCAGTGTACGGCGGGAGCCCGGCGCCGTCGTTGCGCAGGCAGAACCAACCCTTCTACCAGTCGGCGTTGTTCGACATCATGGTGCAGGGCGGGTACAGCTCCCTCCTAGACTCACGCGTCGCGAACATGAGGCTGCCGGTGCGGACGGCCCTGTGCATCCTCCTCTCCTCCGTGGCGAGCGTGTGGAGTTCACCTCAGAAGAGGTGAATCCACAGGTCCCAGTGCGCCTCGATTCCCAAGAATCCCTCGCAGACGGCGACGAAGGATGCCGCCTACGAGATGGCGTTGGGGGTGAAGTTGTGAAGTTCCACACCGTAGTGATAGCACAACCCCCACATAAATTTGCTTGCGGGGGCGTTGAATCCGCGCTCGTGCAGCCGCACGAAGCTCACCACATAACCCGACGGCGGAGACGGCTCCCAGTGCGACGCCAGCGGGATTATCCACGCCGGGTTCGCCTCACACCAGCCGACGCCAGCAGACCGCCGAGGACAAGCCCCTCCATGGTTTGCTGGTCCACCGACGACCAAGGCCACAGCGCAGCCTCCAATACCCTGATCGTGGCCATAGGTTGAAGGAGTGAGGTGGGTGCCAGGAGCAAGAAGGAGCGGGCGTGCGCGCGCAGTTCTGGAGTGGCGGAGCACACTACGACGGCGAGGGTGATGAGGAAGCGGCGCTCGCAAATGGCTAAGGTAAATAACTCTTCCCCGCACCCTCTGCTTTTATAGGGTAGGGAGGTGACGAGGTATCCGGTGGTGCGATGGGCAACCGCAGTTAATGCGGTGGGTGCCGCCTGTCGCTGACAGCAGGGCCCCACCACTCCGAAACTACCACACGTGCGTGCGTGCATAATTATTACCGCACGGTAAACCAGGACGTACAATGTTATGTCCTTTCGCATTCGCACGGCGCCCACGCCGTTTCGCCTGAAAAGGTGCGCCCATGCCGCCTGCTCCACGCCACGTCAGCCACGACCGAGCGGGCGCGATGACCGATCGGCCCACGGCCGAATTCCAAACACTAGGGGATTCCTTCTCGCATAAGGAGAGCCCCCATAAGCCATTAAACCGGGGGTTTGAGGTCCGGCCCCTCAAAAGGGGACGACGGGCACCCCGGTACGAGGGGGTTAAGGCCACAGGGCCGCGCTCGATCGAGCGTGCCCTCGAGAGCGAACTCGAGGGGCACCCAGAACTTAATCCCCATATCATTACTGATCAGTGGCTCGAAGCCCGGCCCGCTGAGGGTTCGACGGGCGCCGCAGATGCACCTCGACGTGAGGATTTACTGATAAGTGGTTCGAAGCTTGGCCCAGCAGCGGTTCGACAAGCGCCACAGATCCACCAAGACGGGGATGCGCACCGTCCCCCGCAAACGCCCTACTGATCAGAGGTACATAGCCTGACCCTCGAAGGGTTCGAACAGGCACCTCAGATCAACAGAGTCAGGAATGATCAGGGTGCGCACGATCGAGCCTGTCCCTGAACGGGAAGTTCGGGGGCGCCCCACATATCGTGTTCAAGGCCAGGACAAAGGCAGCTAATCGAGGGATCCCATCGAGAGAGTGCTTCCACGCCCACGGCCCCTATCGAACGGGACCGAGCCCTGCTTAGCAAACCTTTGCGAGCGCTCGCATGGACGTGTCCCCAGACCACGAGACGACCCCTATCGAACGGGGCACAGACGTCCACTTGAACTATCCGTTAACAGCTCACCGAGGCATCCGTGGCTCGTCGCCCGCTCGAGGGTAGCATGGATTGCCTCACCCCTCCTCCCTGCGGAAAGGCGGCGAGGGTTGTAATAACAAAGTCGAGGGCTTTACCCGATCATCCCTGATTGGGCCATGGCTCGGGGGCTCCTCGCACCACGACCATCCCAATGATCACCTCGCTTAGCCTTACTAATCTGTGGAGGGGTGAGCCCCAAACAAATAAACAAACCCACCAAAGGGTGCCCCGGATTAACTCGACACTGCACCGCCCGCGTAGATCGCTGATGCCGGCTGGAAGATCGTCGAGGCCGGCCTAAACAAACGCGAGGCAAGCCTGTCACCCAACGCTTTCAACCCCTGCATGAGTGCTTGCACTCCTGCAGGGCTTCGGGAGCTTACACCCGCGGGTGTGCTAGCACGCCCCCACGGAAGGACAAGCGAGATCGGAAGGGAAAGTCCCGCACATAGCATATAAGGGCGTCACCTCGGGACCTGCATCCTTTGCCGGAATGGTTCCCATTCCCGCAAAGGCTCGGGGGCTACTGTTGGGGACAGTCATTAGGGGTCCCCTAACTAAGGGGATAATCACCCTCGTTAAACGCAATAACGTACGAACTAATCCCCACGAACCCAAAAAAAGGAGTACGGGACACCTCAGGCCCACGGCTTGCCACGGCCCGGCAACAGCCCTCATCAAGAAGACCCACGCGCGTACCCCATCTTCCACCTCGCTCAAGGGTCCCGGCCCCTCGAGCAGGTTTCCGCCTCGCTTGAGGGTCCCGGCCCCTCGAGCAGGTTTCTGCCTCGCTCGAGGGTCCCGAACCCTCGAGCGGACAACCATTTCTGCCTCGCTCAAGGCCATCCCTCGACTAGCAGTATTCCGCCTCGCCGCTCCTTCTGACAACGACATTTAATGCTCGGATCCCCGGCGGGGCGCCAAGGTCAAAGACGAATCTTCCTCCACGCCGCCTGACACCGCCACTGTGCAACCTAACCCGCCACTGTGCGGCCACTCCTGGCCCTGTGCGGGCGCTGCGCGGCACTATGTGGACAGGCCGGTGTCATTTCCGCGCCACTATGCCGTATGCTCCCGTCCTCCCCCGACGGCGAGGCCCTCGAACGTGCATGGGGGCACCCTCGAAACGTGTACAGGCGACATGCTGACGCGTGTACTAAGCGGGACCGTCACACGGACGGCGTGTGCCGCGTCCCCTCCAACAACTTCGACGTCTTGCGGCCATCCCCGGCATTGTGCCGCCATCACCGGTGCTGTGCCACCGACTCCGACGCTATGCAGCGAACTGAACTGCACTGTGCGGACAGGCCGGTGATGCTCCACGATCCTGTGTGATCAACTCCCGTCCTCTCCCCTGCGACCGAACCCTCAAATTGGCAGGGGTGCCCCCTCGAAGTCACGCTCGGACAAGCAACAGGAGCCGCCATGCCGCCCGCGGAACCCAGAGCTCGCCACCAACTCGCACCAGGAACAAGAACGTGCGAGGACAAGATCTCCGGCGCCATGCCTGCTGGTACACAGCCACTGCACCAGCCACTGCTCCGTTCCACTGTAACTGCCCTCCCTTGGTCTATAAAATGGAGAGGCAGACGCCCCTGCGGGGGGACACGCCTACATTCACCCAACACGCGCACGCTCCACACTCCACCGTTCCTGATATTGGCACTTGCCTCAATCATCATAGTTGGGACCTGGGGGACTTGCCTCCTCTCCCGCCTTGCTTGTAGCCCCCCTCTACAAGCACCACCGGTGCAAGTTAATATAGTGCGTAAGCACACCTTGCTGGACGTACGACCGCAGGGCCGGAACCAGGATAAACCCCGATTCCCATTGGCTTAGCACCGACCATCGAGACACTGATCACAACGCTAATCACTAGTTGGTGCCGACACTAATCCGGACACCGACAAGAACACGGATGCAACATGTTCACATTGCAACATGAACGACAAACAATTGCAACATGAAGGTGGCCAATTGCAACATGTAGCTGTCAGATCAAAACAATATAGACGTCAGATCTAAGCACTATAGAAAAAAATCTCATCGCAACATCAAGTCACCCATCGCAACATCAAGTCATGTAGCGTGCAACATAGAGAAGAATTTCGCAACATTCAAAAACAATTCGACGTCAGATTTTTTCTGACCGCCCGGAGCGTCCGGACGCCCGAGGGTTAGCGATACCGTTAAATGTTGGGTTATTTGGTTCCAAGCCATTACTATTTTCCAGAGTTGGAGAAACGCCATTACTATTCGTCTTATTGGAAATTTGCCACTGCAATTTTTTGACTCTCACAAATTTACCCTTTTCTACGTCTGGCGTGTACACAAACCCACCCGCAGGCGACGTATTCTCTTATCTCACCAAAATGCCCCCTTTCATCTTCTTCCTCCTTTCCCCGTCCTTTTTCCGGGCCCCTCCCCTGCTCCTCCGCTTTCGTCGTCGAGCCTTGGGATGTGTGGCCTGCTCCCCTGCTCCCTGGCCTCCGCAACGCGCAGAAGATGGTTGGCGGCGCGGCTCTCTGACGCCTCCGCCCGCCGCGGGCGGCGCGCGGTGTTCCTCCGCCTCCGCTCGCCATGGCCGGCGGCGCGGCACTCCAGTGCCTCCTCCCACCACGGCCGGCGCGCGGCGCTCCTCGACTGACACCCGGCGCGCACCAGGTGCTGGACCCCTCGGCGCAGCGCGAGGAGTTCGAGGCGCGCCTCACCGGTGACGGAGGAGGAGGTGGCGTGGCTGCCCGCCAGCTTCGACTGGCGCGACAGAGGCACCGTCACCGGCCTCAAGACACAGGGCGTGTGCGGGTGGTGCTGCTCGTTCAGCACGACGAGCGCCGCCAACTTCCTCCCACCGCATCTGTCTGCGCCGGCGCCCTCCGCCTCCGGCTGGCCGCCGCGGCTCCTCCTCCCACAACACCGCTGCTCGTCCCCGAGGATGCGACGCTCCTCTTGCCGCGGCTCGAACCTGCTGCAGAAGCTGCCTGTGCCCGTGGCGGCGCATCTCACGCTCGTGCCAGCGCTCCCTCGCGCCCACGCCCGCAGCGGCGAAGAGACGAGCGGCGCTCCCTCGCGCCCACGCCGGAGAAAGGGCGCCGTGCCAGGGATGAGAGAGGAGGCGGCGCCCGCGCTAGAGGAGGAGGGCGTCGGCCCGGCGAGGAGTCGTCCGCGGTGGGGGGCCCGCCGGCGACGGCGGCGGCGGCGGGAGCAGCAAAAGCTGTTGGACGGAGGGCAATTTGGTCTTATACGCAAATGAGGAGCCTGCAAGTGGGCCTCAGGTCGCCGCAGACGTAGAAAAGGGCAAATTTGTGGGAGTCGAAAAATTGTAGTGGCAAATTTCTAATAAGACGAATAGTAATGGCGTTTCTCCAACTCTGAAAAATAGTAATGGCTTGGAACCAAATAACCCTTAAATGTTTACAAGACGAATCTGTTAAACTTAATTCGATCATGATTAGATAATGTGATCCTACAATAAATATGTGCTAATTATGAATTAATTAGGTTCATTATATTCGCCTCGCCAAAAATCCTAGTACTTATGCAATTAGTGTTATAACTAAATTATGTGTAGTCTTCCTAAATAGCTCCATCACATTCGACGTGATAGGACTTATTATAAGTCTATGGAAACCAAACACCCTAAGGCAACAAGGTGAAGTGAGGAGCACATGGAGGAGGGATTTCATGCCGGTGCTAGGCATGTCAACGCTGGTTTATCACGAGTTTACGTGGTTTTTCAAACCAAAACATATGATTAAGAGTTAGGCGAGTTGGTTTGCTGGTTTGTGCGGTTTAAAACCAGCAAAAGAGTTTCGTTTGATAGATCTTTTGCTGATTTGTACGACAGATTTGTTGTGTGAGAAAAATAGTACATACAGATTTGTATTACAGATTTGCTGAGAAGAAAATACTGTACAAGAAGCCAACCCAAGTTAGCATTGAGTTGTCAAATTGCGAGGATATATAATTTGAGCTAAAAATTCAGAAAAGTGGGGTGTACTTTCTTAAAGTCATTTTTCTGAATTTTCATGAAATTTTCAGCTAATTTTGACTTTTTGTAGAGGTGGGATCTAAACCGATGCTGCCGTTTGAAACGACGGTGGAAGAAATCATCGTTTGATACGACGATTTCTTGGCCTGGCCCTGTGCCGACTGTTTACTGCTATTTCACACGGTGGTTAGGCCGTGGGACCATGGCCAATTCATTTGGCGGTTTCTGCAGGGGATCCACGTGGCACCGATAATATAAAAACGAAGTTTATATCCCAGTGTTGTTCTTGTGTCTGCTGCCGTTGAAATGACGGTTCCCCGCAGAAACTATCATTTCATACGGGGACCACCGCAGAATCAATGGTTGAGAGGTAGTTTTGCAAATTTTTGTAGGTAGTATTTATTTTTGTGAAATCATTAAAAATATATAAATTAATCGGTCAAACCCTAACACCTTGAGATCCCAACAATTTCCAAGTGTCGTCGCTCTAAGCCTTACAGCGCTACCTCGCTGGTGGCTCGATTCTTGCTTTGCCTGCACAACGGCACCAGTCCTCGTTGACGCTTACTCGCCTCTCGCTCGGCTGTGATGGTGACTGTAGGTCGATTTTCCAATTTTCTTACATCCACATTTAGTCAATCTAGTTCTGAAGGCCTTGTCCGGACCTTCTTGATGCTCGCTGATGTTGTCGATTTGCATTTGCCGCGTGACTCTCAATGCTACTATATCTTGTACGTGTATTTCAATACATTTTTGTATTCATGTTCTCTAAAATAATATGTTTATATGCTTCGGTCTGTTTAAATCAATATAGATACTTTGAGATTGTCCTTTTAGGCTATAGTAATGTGTTACGGGAAACATGTTCATATTCTTTAGTCTTTTAGTGAAACAAAATAGTTTGTCTTGCCTCTTGTCTTTTGATCTCGTAGTGATTTGTCTCAGTAATATATCTTACATGAATTTAATATGATCTTCGAGTTTGTTGGGAAGGTCTGGCTCGCAAGTACCAATAAACATAAACAGATGTAGAGATAATTTAATTTTTTTGCTATGCAATCTAAGAGTAGTAAAATGTGCAAAGTATTGATACAATTATTTTTTGCCCCTAGGAGTAAAAGAATCTGGTGGTGATGTAGATGCATAAATATTCTTCGACATACGTGATGAGAAATCATATGGTGGATAGGAAGAGTGCACGCTGCACGTACATCTATGTTGCTCGAGCTTCATTTTCTTTGGATAAAGTTTTCTTTTAAGACGGTACCAATATTCAATTCTACATGTTAGCAAGATTAAATAATTTCATTTTGCAAAAGCTCAATCCAACTTGTATTGAACAATTTCTCTTCTATGTAATTGAATTTCATGGGACTTGCTCCACCTCCCATCTGTTTCTTGTATATATGTTGAGCATGTCTTGATGGGAAGTACAAGCCTACCTAGAGTTAACTTCAACATGTATGAAACTCTTTGTAGATATTCTAAAGTTCAGAACATGATTTCATCATGAGTATAACTAGATTTTTACGGTTTTCTTGTGAGCACTATATATATTTTTTGAATTTAAAAAGTGCTTTTAGTTTACCGTATATCTGTTTGGGAAGTTTTTCTTGTACTAAACCTCACTCCTGCTTTTGGCATACTTCTCGATGAGCTGACAGTGAACTGACCCCAACATTTGTTCTAGTTAAAAAAAAAAACCAGTGAGGACTTGGAAGCATTGAGGTGTTGTGAACGGGGTGCGATGGGTGTGCAGTGGGAGCTTCCTTCCTAGGGTGGCTTGCCAGGGGTCTGCATAAGCAGGAGAAGAACCACTATTTGGGTTGACCATGTTTTTAATTTCATGCTACCCTTATTACTTTGCTTTTTATCCTAAGGCAACATACTAGCATAATTAAGTGACAATCTTTAAGATTTGAGGTTTAATCAAAATCCTATAGCTTAAGTCTTGTGGGATTGCATTGCTAAGTTCTCCCAAAACATGTATCCAATGGTGCCAGTTAGATGTATGCGCGATTATGTCGAAAATCTTACCGAGCACGCATGCTGCTGCGATGTAGCAACGAACGGACACGCGACACCCAACGCACGCATGCACATGACCGTGTGATGACGCCGCTACCAAAAAATTTTTGTTTGAAAGATTTTGCACAATATTATTTTTTTATTCTCTAAGTATATTAAAATTGTATGCTTGTGATCGTGTAGGCTAACATGATAGGCATCATGATATTATGCATGCAGGGTAAAGCAAGCATATGTGCCAATTAATTGACAAGCACAACTATTGAGTATAAAAGGTTTCTCTTTTGCTTGTCTTAACAATCAATGTAGGCACGGTTTCATCCAAAAGTTTATGCAAAGCACAAACATATGTTATTTGATTATTAATTTATTAATTACACAAACCTTATGAGGTCTTGTTTAGGTTTATTTTAAATTTTAATATGTTTTTTAGATTTACGATTAAAATCAGACCTCTACATCCACATGAAAGATATATAGAGCCTGATTGGTTCACGACCAAAATTTTGGCATGCCCAAGTTTTGGTGGGCAAAAAAAGTTAGCCAAGATTTTGGTAAGATAAATAAAGAGGAGAAGTAACCAATACTTTGGTAACTGTGCACAATTTCATTGCACAAAACTAGTTAATTGTGCCACAAGAGCAAAATGGGTGATGTGGCATGTAAATTAATACTCATGAAACTCTCCATGAAACTTCCATTAAAACTGGCCTTACAACACAAAAGTCCGAAAATTATCCAAACGATACATACCAAATAAAGTTGAAAGCAACACCCTATATTATTTAGAACACTGCCTTGATCACACTGCCGTCATCAGACACGTGAAATCTTTATTTAGAACACTGCCTCGATCACACTGCCGTCATCAGACACGTGAAATCTTGATTTATACTTGATCAGTCCCAGTCCGAACTTCCCACTGCTACCATTGCCATTGTTGTTGTCACTGCCATTGCTATCGTGGACACACGGCACAACATCCACACCAGTAAGGACGTTAAAATGATCCTCATCATAATGATAGCTCTTGAGACTCCGCGTCCGCGTCTCGAAGAACCTTGCAATGCAGAATCTACCAGAACCCAGGTTGACAAGCTGAGGATGTTGTGAAACCAACCAGTCTTTGCACGGGGAAAGTTCCTTCCATGTTTTCACTAGCTCTGGCTGGGAGTCCATGGTAGAGAGGTCAGCAGCAGCAGCCAAGAGCTGGGTCTTGGCAGAGAGGCCAAACCAGAGCTTCAGCTCAGGTACATACTCAACCTTGCCGTGGAAGGGTAAGGTCCACTCACCAACATGCCTCCATGTGTGCTTCACCGTGTCCAAGCAGTACGTGCCAGCATCCTCCACGGGTATGCAGATCTCGGAACCACCATTGATCGCAGCATATGCGTTGATCTTGGTGTGTTTGTCCGAGAACTTGGGGTCTCGGACGACAGGCGGCGGAGGGAGGAGTTGGCAAGAGTAGGTCGCGGTAGGCGGCTTGCGGTAGACAATGACCTCAAACTGATCGCTGTGCTGCAGCCCGCTGCATCTTGCTTCAGATTTGAGTATGGTCTCCATGATGAAGAGGTGGCCGCCGCCGTCCACTACCGAAATCCGAGCCTTCGCCGAGAGGAAAAATCTTTGCCGAGAGTCAAAATAAAAAACTCTCGGCAAAGAATCTTTGCCGAGAGCAATATAAAAAGCTCTCGGCAAAGAAAAAAAGTTCTCGGCAAAGAAAAAAAGCTCGGCAAAGAAATTCTTTGCCGAGAGCTATTTATTAGGCTCTCGGCAAATAAATTTAAAAAAATCACTTTCTTACCTCCAAATTTTTTCTATCTTCAACATACACTTATACAAAACTTATACTCAAATTTGGCACAATTTTAACTTTGTTTGCTATATTTAACAATTTTACTTCTTTCTAGGTATTTTTTCGCATACGTCCGATATGAACTACAAGTGCATGAAATCATAGAGTAAAGTTGGTGAAAAAATGATATTCATGTTCATGAGACATCTCTAAGACCATGTACATGAAATGAAGCTAAATTTCCAACATTTGGTTCTCCGATCATGATGAAGATCGTGAGGTAGAACGGTTAAAAATTATATAAAATTCAAATGAAGTTTGAAAATCACGAAATTTGTCGAGTGATCATGATCTCATATGTGGAGGTTGTGGTAAAAAATTGAGAATATTTTGAACACTTTGACACATACGCAACCGGAACATCTCACGAGAAGTTTTAGAGAATTTGAACTAATGTCACTATGTTTGGAGTCTTAGAGAAATTCAAATTTTAGTTTGACTAAAAAAACTTTTCTATAAGTAGTATACAACATAATTGGTGTTATGTTAAAGTTTGAATTTTTTTTATATTTATTTGCTATTTTTAACAATAAATTTGATTAAATTTGTCTGTGCCGAGAGCCAACTCTCGGCAAAGAGCTCTCTTTGCCGAGAGCCAGATGGCTGGGCTCACGGCACAACCGGCCCACCAGCTCCCCGCCGGCCCACCAGCTCCCGTCGGCCCACCTACGCAACACATAAAAGCCCTCGCGCCCCGACCCCAAAACCCTAACCCTACAGCGCCCCGACCCCTTCCTCTCCCGTACGCCGCCTCCCTCTCCTCTCTCTCCCTCTGGTCTCCGCCGCACCCTCTCCTCCTCCCTCCCTTCGGCCTCCGGCCTCCGCCGCACACCCTCGCCGTCCCCCTCCTCCCCCTCCGCTCGCCCCTCACCTCGTGGTGAGGAGCGGCAGCGGGGTGAGGCGCGGAGGCGGCGGATCCGAGGGCGGTGGAGCTTCTCCCCCGGCGCGGTGGCGGCCGGATCGACGACGGTGGCGGTCTGTAGCTCTCCTCCCTCGGCGCCTCGGCTCCTCCGCCGTGCCTCCCTCCTCCTGGTGCGGCAGCGCGGCCACCTCCTCCTGGTGCGGATCGACGACGGTGGCGGTCGGATCGACGACGGTGGCAACCGGATCTACGACGGCGGCGGCGCGACCTCCTCCTGGTGCGGCGGCGCGGCCAACTCCTCCCCCTGGTATGATGCCACCAACTCCTCCAGCCGGGTCCTCCCCCTTCAGGCGCCGTGGTGGTGCTGGTGCTGCTGCTAGAGGCGCCGGCCGCGGTGGCGTCGGTGGTGGTGCTGGTGGGCGGCGGTGCCGGCGGCGGCGATCGGTGGCGGTAGTGCTGGCCGGCGGTGGCGGTCGGTAGTGTTGGCCGGCGGCGGTGCTGGTGGCGGTGGGGGCCGCAGGGCCTAGCCGGTGATCCCGCAGGGCCTGGCCGGTGGGGCCGTGTGTATTTTTTTGTTTTTTGAAAACTTCTTTGCCGAGAGTCATATTGGGTTCTCGGCACACATCCACCGAGAGGGAAACCCACTGCTCTCGGCAAAGAAGCCTTTGCCGGCTGGAGTCTGCCGAGAGCAAACTCTCGGCAAAGGCTCCACCGAGAGGATTAGAGCTCTCGGCAAAGGCTTCGAATCCGGTAGTGGTCCATGGGGACGAAGAGGGAGAGGGGGCTCCGCTTGGGCTTGTGAAGGTCAGGCATGGTCACCACGTTACAGGCGTCCGCGTCGAAGAGGAAGGCACGCCCATCCTGGTCCGAGCAGAGCACCTCACGACCTGCAAGCGGCAAGCAGTTCATAGCCATGTGGGTGGTCATGGTTGCAGCTCCAAAGTTGAAGATGGGTTTGGGCTGCAGAAGCCTCTCCAGCCTCGAGTCTTTTTTCTTCTGATTGCCAGCTTCGACAGGCCCTTTGTCGAAGAGCTGACGCGTCACGTCGATGCAGCGCAGCGATTTGGATCCAGGGATGCGGTTGTCCACGATCAGATTCAGGAACTTCCGCGGGAGGGCGGCCATCAACGATTAACTTCAAAGTTGAAGCAACCAATGTCATCAAATAAAAGCAAATAGCAGAAAAGGTTTGTTACAAGACGGAGATGAAGCAGTCAAGCAGATCTGCAAGCGGCGGACATGATCGATCCAGCCAAGCAGAATGGCGGCGGAAGGACGTACCGAGAAAAGAAATCGGACGGACCGGAGGCACGCCGGAGGGAGGGAGGGGGATGGAGCTTCCCCACGACGAGCAGAATGGCGGCGGGGAGGGATTGGGATGGAGCTCCCGCGCAGGGGTGGGTCGGCTAGCTTCTGTGGGCCGCACCCCTCCCGCGAAAGCCCATCCTCGTTGTGATTCCCCACTGACTGTTGAGATTTTTCATTTTTACAGATTTTTCAAAAATAAAAGTCAGAGCAAAAATTTGTAGAAGTAGACGACGTGTAGGGCCGTTTCAAACATCGGTAAAAGAGATACCGCGGTGGAAGCTGACGTGGGTACTTGCCAAGTTTGACTAGCGGGAGGTCAGGTTTTGCGTAGTGTGATGGGAGAAATTTTTTTATATTTTTTTCGATTTTGTGAAACGACCATCTGAGAATTTATCAAAATTAGACTACAGCCGCCGTAAGTCACAACGGCAGCCCTAGCGCCGCCGTGCGCTACGGCGGCTGGCACAGCCGCCCCGGGGACTAAGGGCGGCAAGCCTAGCTGCCATCCCCATGGCGGTTGACCGGCAAACCGCCGTGGGGTACGGCGGCTGGATGAACCGCCATACGCCACGGCGGCTGCAGGCTCCAACCGTCGTGGGGTACGGTGTTAAGCTTTGCGGTCGTCGTGGACCACGGCGGCAGGGCCTCTGCCCTCTATAAGAGGTGAAATTTGGCCCGAAATTGTCATAATAACTAGGTGATACCCCGCACGTTGCTGCGAGAATTTTTAATCAAAATTTTAAGATGAAATGTGAAAGTAGAAACACCAAAACGATTACATGGCGATATTCATATGTAAACAATATTATATATGAAAGTATGTTAGTTTTGTTGAGAGAGAACCATTTTTAAATGATTGATCCTACATGTATTTCAACTGCGAGAATTTTATGGCGTGCTACTCGCAAAGACAACATGCTATTAGTCACACAAAACCGATGAAGACATAAATATATGGTTTGGTGGATGTTGACATGGCTTGGTGGATATTGACATGGTTTATAGTGGATAGTGACATGACGTGTAGTGGGTTATAACATAGCGCGTTGAGAGGTAAGAGAAATCGTTAGTGGGTACCAATTATATAGTTTATATAGATTCGTAAAAAAAGAAAGAGAGGGTTGAGAAGGAGAAGGGAGTGAGATGGAGGGGTCGGAGCAGCGGTTCTGAGCTTTATTGCACATATTACGGTGATTTCAACTCTTTTAGTACTTTTACTTAGATATAATGAAAACGTAATTAGTATTGATTCACTAGATTTCTGTAGATCTATGGTATATATGAAATAGTTTGTGGTTGTTGTTTAGATTTTAGTATATACTCCCTCCGTCCCTAAATGATGATCGTCCGGGAAGCGTGTTTGTGAGAGAAACACGATTTTCTAGAGACAATCATTTAGGGATGGAGTAGTATGTTTGACACTCACTAGATTCTATTAGGTAACATAATTACGGTTGACTGAGTAGATTTCGGCAGATTAGTTTGTAATTTTAGTGTATTTATTTGTTTGTCGCTGGATTTAGTTTTTAATAGCGGTTATTACTTTTTATTATGGATCAGACATCAGAGACAGTTACAGTTCAATTGTATTATGGATCTGGAGAATTAGATATGGTCCACAAGGAGTTGACTTGTCAAATTTTAGTTCAATTGAGAAAAATGTTGAAAGAACTTGGGAGGGTATAAAGAATTGGCTGTGCAAGGCATTTTCAGTAGATTCAGAGCAGCAATGTCTGTCGGTAATGGCACTAATCAACAGAAGTGATCAGGTGTATTGGGAGCTCGTGCCACTTCAAGGCACTGCACAATGGAGGAGTTATATCATAAATGCATGCCGAGTTGGTTTGCTCGTGATTTTGTTTGTCCAAGTTTTCCAGAAGGGTGGGTCTAGTAGTCAAGTGCATGAGGAAGCTGAGGATGTGCACGAGAGGGAAGGCGTGGATGGTGTAGGGGAACAACAAGAGGAGGAAGTGGCGGAAGGAGACGATTCAGAAGGTGATGAGACACACTTCGTTGTCACTGGTGTTGTTGATGAGGGAGAAGGAAACCCAAAGCTGATGAGATAGTACAAGAGGGAGTTAGAAGACAATGAACGTGCATTGGAAGAGGACTACTCGGATGATGAGGATGATCGGTATGAGGAGCATGTTCCCTGGGATTGGCAGAACTATGATTTCTCACAGTATACTGTTAATCATGATGAGAGTGTGACCTGGGAGTACACCGAGAATGAGGTTTTGGTGGGCGCCATGTATCCGTGTACTGAACATGTGAAGGATGTAGTCAAGCAGTGGTCCACCTTGACTCTACACAGAGAGTTCGGGGTAGTGAAGAGCTCTCCAAAGATATATGATGTGCATTGTGTGAAGCCTGATTGTGCTTTTCGAGTGTATGCATATAAGGGAAAGTGGGATCATTACATAGAGGTCGGAGAAGTGGTGCCTATGTACGCTTGATCAGATTGATCCAAGGCACTGAAATGTTTGTCACACCCGATTTTACGAAGAAAACCAAGTGATAGCTATATGTATGCCAGGATCTAGTTTCATACATATAGTGACATCATAGTGAATAACAGAAACAATATTACGTAAAGAAAGAGAGATTATCAGAGATTTACAGTGGAATCCTGGGGAAGCAAAGACTCCAACTTCACAGTCAATCAACTAGGGGTTGCGTATGCCTAGCATCATCTTCTGGACTTCATACACCTTCTTCTTGTGAGCAGCGGTTAGCAAGGATGAGTACACTTATGGTTGGTACTCAGCAAGGCCACGAAAATTAACCAGAGAGCATTTTAAAGTCCATCTTTAAGTATATTAATCATGTGAGGGTCCAGGCCGCTCTTGACCATGAGCATGGCTGTTATAACAGTTTTACACTCTGCATAGGTTGTACACATTCACCACAAGTCACGTAAAAGTTCCGAAGAACTTTGAACCCAACCATGTTATGCAAAAGTAGGCACAATACCACACTTCCGAGGTGCGGTTGCATAGGGACGCTACGAGGCCTTTACAAAGAGTCCTCCTATGTGTATTAGTCCATAGTAGCACGTCTTAGAGGTTATCTTTCGTACCCTCCTTCTACTCTCGGACCAGGTCAGCCTAGAAGAGCACTTCTGTTCCAATACCTGTCCAGAGTAGAAGAGTCATAAAAGCATTCCTCCGTACCACAAGCTACCATGACTAATAGCCACACAAGACTTCCCTAATTAATTAGCCAAGACAGAGTCATATGTCTTGTGGTTGTACTATTTTCCTGGGTGGTTCTCCATGTTCCAATTAATTAATAGTATTCTTGTTTAAAGCATAGGTAGAAGGATGGTTAGGGTCACTTGCCTTTCTCAACAAAAAGCTACTCTTGCTCTTTCGGTACTCTTGATCTTCAAGACTTCCGATCAGCAGCTCAATCTTCTACTCGAAGCAAACATCGAGCACAAACATGCAAAGCAGACAAACAAGAACAACTGAGAACAATACATCAATCAAGAGAGGCTTTAAAAGAGAGCAGGGTTTGGTTCTAGGATCGCGAACGTAAGAAACGCTAGGAACAGAACTATCGAGGGATTTAGATTATAACAAACAAAGATTATGAGCTTGATATATTTTATTTTATAAAACCATGCATATAGGTTATTTCAAAGAAATACCCTATTTAATAATTAAGCAAGTTATATGTAGAACTTATTTTTATTTAGAAATATTCAAGTATGATTTATGCAAATTAAACATTTAATTTTCAAAAAAGCATGTAAAGCAACTAAACGTGTAACTTTATATTTCGAGGTACTAATCAAATTATAATTCAAAAACACATTTATGTTCATATTAATCAAATTAACATTTAATTATGGAAACTCGTGATATAGCCTATGTAGCTTTTATTTAGAAAGCAAATCGGATAGATATTAATCAATTTAATATTTATATTATGAAAGTCGTGGTACAACCTAGTTAGATTTTAATTGAAATAACTATTCAAATAAGCATTGATCAAATTATTTTTGGATAAATTCTCAAAACATATTTTTTGTTGAACATCATGTCTAGCGCGTATTTTATCATGGGACGGAACTAATGCAACAAGAATGACACTAAACGGAGCTAAAACGTATAAACTAGGCACTAAACAAGGCTGTAGGGACATAAACGCGGTTAACTAAGGATCTCAGGGGCTGACCGAAAAGATTCACGAGACCCAGAAAAATAATGCTCGCAAAAACAATAGAAGACAGGGGCTAGTAGGTAAAAGAGCCAGAATGAGATTTATGTGTAATGGTGGGATTTTTGTAGGGGGTTATGGACAAGAGTTACAAGACACAAGCTATAGAGCTTTGTTTGGAGAAACCTTGGGGACCTAAAGGTAAAACTGCCTTATCTATACAGATGAGAGATGACCACGGTTTGCTTGGAAGCATCCATGGCCGGCGGATAGGAGCCTGTGGCCGTTCCAAATCGACGACGTTTAGGAGAGCCAGGGGTTTCGATGGGCAGCAGAACGGAAAGAGGAAGAAGGGGAGAGCTCGGGGATGCGCTCACCAGCGTTGGAGATGGACGGAGATGGCCGGATTTCGGTGGAGACGGTGGACGGCGGCCGGCGGCCGGCTCGTTCTGGTGCAGGCGGAGCTCCAGCGACGACGAGGAAAGGCGACGGGTGCTCAGCGCGGTGACGGTGTCCTTGTGGTGGTGCTGGCTTGCTCCGGGAGGACTCCTGGCCGGCGAATCGAGCTGACGGCCGGCACTCCGAGCAGCGACGGCAGTGCTCTGAGCTTCCTGCGAGCGGCGACGGTGGTGCGTGTGGAGAGGGTGCGGGGCGAGGGTGGAAGAGAGGAGGAGAGGTGCGGGGATGCAGGAGCTCGGGTTCACCTTTTATAGGGTGGAGAGGGAAGAGGAGGAGCCAGCACCCACGGCGGTGGAGCTCGATAGTGGCCATTAATGGTCATGGTGGTGATCCGTTACAGGTGGAGAGTGAAGGAGATGAATGCTCCTCCGAGCATTGAAGGAAGATGACGAGCGGGCGTGGAAGCCTGGCGGATGCTGTTGACCGTGGGGAGGCGAGCGACGCTCGGTCACGGCGCGGGAGAGAGGATGGCAGGCGGCGGGCCATTGATGGCCACTGCATTATGGCCGGCCGTTACTGATGGAGAAGAAAGGGAAAAGGAGGGAGCGGGTGCAACGTGCGCGCCGGATGGTGAGCAGGTGCGGCCAGGGAGACGGACAGGCACGCGGGAGGGCGAAGAGTGGCAGCGCTTGGACCAATTCGAGCTCGGTCGAGTGCGTTATGGCGCCTGGCCAGAGGTAGGCGACGAGCCTGGCAAGCGGGCCCAATTTGTCAGCCGCAGGAAAGAGGAAGGGGAAGAGGGAGACGGGCTGAGGTTGGGCTAGCCTGGTTGGCGAGCTGAGCCGACAGCTGCTGGGCCAAACGTGGGTTACGAGCTTGCGAAGCAGCTGGTTGGGCTAAAAGAAGAGAGAAAGACTAGCATCGTGGTTTTAAAGAGAGATAAAGAGATGATATTTGATATTAGCCTAAAAGAGAGAGCTAGAGAGGGGTTTGAGTTTGATCTCTTTATGATTTTAAAAATCACACACATCAACCAAAATCCATGCAAAAGAATATGAATGCATCACACAAAAAGATTAATTTTATTTATTTTTTTTAAAACAACCAATTGATTTTCATATACTAAATTTCTTGTAAAGAAAATAAATGTTGGGCAAATTTTAAAAATTATGAGAAATCGTTGTCTAAATTATTCTTCCTATTAACATCCTGAAATCTGAAAATTTCAGGGTGTTACAATGTTTCAGCTGATTTTGTTACAAGCCACATGTACCCTAACATTGTGTAAAATATTTCTTATGAACTGAAGTCCATTATCGGTGCAATTGAGGAAAAATTCAGGTACACCATCAGTTACGGCAAGGCATACAACGCAAAGAAGAAGGTATTGGAGCATAGGTGGTGTACTTATGAAGCATCCTACCACAATTTGCCTCGCTTGCTGCACACAATACTTCAGATGAATCCTGGTAGCTACTATGATATAAAGGATTATCCTTGTGAGCAGAAACTAGGCAAGCGTGTGCTTCAGTGGTCATTCTTGGCATTGGGTGTCTGCATTGAGGCTTTCAAACTTTGTCGACCGGTGCTTTGCATAGATGGCACTTCCCTCACTAGGAAGTACAAAGGCACAATCCTGACAGATGTGGCAGTTGACAGTAACAATCAGTTGCTACCTTTGGCCATTGCATTTGTGGAGGGGGAGAATGGTAATTGTTGGTACTGGTTCCTTGAGAGGTTGAAGGATATGGTGGTGCAGGATGTGCAGAACGTGTGTGTCATACACGATAGGCACAAAGGTATTTTGCAAGCAATGAATGGCATAAAAGATGACAGCCAAGAGCGTCACAGAGTTGCATTGTGGCCAGATGTTAAGAGCAGGTGATGCACTAGGCACATGAAAGTAAACTTCCACAGTCAGTTCAAGAACAAGGCGCTGTCTAAATCGTTTGAGCAGTTGTGAGAGCAGACTCGGCAGAAGAAGTTTGATGCTATTTGGAAGAAATTAGATGACCTGACAAAGAAAACATCAAAGGAGCTAGCATAGAGGCCAGTGAATCCTGAACCTGGCTAAGAATCAGTTTCTCTCGAGGACGTGGGATTAAATGGCCCTCAAGTTAGGCGGAGAAGAGAGCATGCTGTGAAGACCTTCAGCAAGTGGATTGTGAACGAGCCTAAGGAAAAAGTGGTGTCTCATGTTTGACGAAGGCGGAGCAAGGCATGGGATAAAGATAACTAATTTTTGTTGAGATTTACAACTGTGTGCTTCGCGGTTCAAGAGCTCTTCCTCTAGTTGGCATCATTGAGTTCTTTCTGTATTACACAATGAAATATTTTTACGACAGGAGCAACGCAGTGGATGCGGTTGTGAGGAACACTCAAATGGTGTACTGCACCAGAATGACCCAGTACTTGGAGAAAGCTCAGGAAAAAGCACTTGTTCACAAGGTCTGAGCGCAGCCTTTCTAACAATCTACTGAGAATGAAATTCGGTGGAAATATGAGGTTGAGTGCAAGGGAAAAATGCGGCTAGACCCATCGCGTGAAAGGACGCAACAAGTGTGTGAACTTGGCAACCAAATCTGCAGATGCTCTTCCCAGAAGCAGCAGCTACTACACACCCCCTGCACACATGTGATCGCCGTATGTTATGAAATTGGAAATTTCGGCTGCTGTAGGTACGTGCCGTGGTACTACGAGAAGGAAACTATTCGGAACACTTGGAACCGAACAATTGAGGCCTACCTCGTGCGGAGTAGTTCCGCTTAGGTCCCCAAGCAAAATGCTTTGTACATACCAGATCCAGATACAAATATGTGCCAAGGTGTTGGAAGACGGAAGAAGAAGAGGATTAGGAACAATATGGATGAAGCAGAAGTTGGCCCTGCAGTGGTGATCTGCTCCAAGTGCCACGGTACGGGCCACACCTACAAGAGGTGCACAGTTCCAAATTATGCATGCAACACACAAAGTTCGTCCAATGTAGCCGCATCATCACCTTCAGGACTCTCACAAACCCCAACCGCTCATACCAACAGTGGACGTGGACGTGGACGCGGACGTGGACGTGAGCGTAGCAACAATGCAGGATTCATTGATCATAGTTTCTTGTAACATTAAGACATTTAATTTCTGAATGTGTATTGTAATATTTGAATTAATATTTCCTGTACGAACTTATGCATGCTACTCTGTTGTAATAATTGAACCGCTATTTCGTGTCGTCTCAATTATTCTATTTCATTTGTATTCTTTTCCTTTGTTGCTAATCTGATTGTTTTCATTTTTTTAATAAATGAATTGACATCTTTTCCTTACGTTTGTTGTAACATTTAAATTGAATTGAAATTTAGTTCTCATGTTGTTTTGTAGGTTTGCAATGGCTTCCTCAGGTCCTAAGTTGGACTTGGAGTTCCTCACCACGAGGAAGGACAATGTTGCAGTGCCAATGGGGATCCACACTCCTATGTGCTTCTGCGGTGACAACTGCAAGCTTGTCAAGTGTAAGGTCCTCGGGTATGCCTACGGGATGAGGTTCTTCATGTGCGTCAATTATGCGCACGACTCGATTAAGCCACTCGACCGCAATGTTAGAGCCAAAGTAAGAACTCACTACATTTCTTGATTATTCATTTATCATTGTTGTTTTATTATGTGCTGACATGTCTTTGAAAAAGACTACACCTCTTTGTGATTTCATGCAGTGGCTAGATACCGAGCAGTCTGACTTCGACAAGCGCTACGTCGAGGAGGCGGGCCGTGATGCAAGGGAGAGGTGGTTCCGCATGGTTGAGGCAGAAAAAAGAGGAAAAACGAAAGGAGGAGCAGAAGGAAATTCACATTCGCTAGAAGATGAGAGAATGTGAAGCGGCCCAGGCCCGTGAAGCAGAAAGAGAGAGGAAGAGGGAGAGGGCTCGCCGGGCCAAGGAAGCTGGGCCGGATGAGGAAGGGGAAATACCCTCGTTGTACCCAGTAGACTGTTGACGGTTAAATAACGTGTCAAGTTTCGAACCGCAAGCGCACGGATCATTGTAACTCTTCCCTTAGAGTATCCCCCAAGGTTTATCAATCCGTGGATCGGAAGCGAACCGACTAAGGTTTTCTATCTAATCTATCGAACCTAACCTATCATGTAGCATAGATTGCATAAAGAAGTTAACATACAAACATTGTATGGATGTATGGATCACATTCGGTAGCCATAAGGTAGAACGACCAAAGGTAGCACGAGCCCGTCGTCTTCTAGTTGCAACTCCGGCCAAAGCAGTAAACTAATCTAGTACTCATACCATGACAAAGAGATAACCCTAGTATTTTCCCTTGAATGCCCTTGTGAGGTGCGTGTTGACGTCTAAGGTTCCCCAAAGCTTTACCTCAAACGTCCACCAAGTGCTCTTTACTCGAAGCTCCTCCTCTTGGTGGCCGTGCAACAACTCTCACAATACTCGCCAAAGATCAAACTCAACATTACATGTTCGTTCGGCATTTTCCCTCCCACATGCTGTCACCACACGAGGGTAATCAACCACTGACTTCCCGTGCACTACTGCGATATATCGCAAGACATAGACTAACCATCATGATTCAATCTACTCCTACTAAGGTCATATGCTAGCTACACATATGAATGAGGGAAGGCATGCATCATAGTAGATCAAAAGTAGAGACAAGATTAGATTGATATCACCGTCAAAAGTACATATGCCTTGATGAATCCAAGGCATGGCTCCGGAACTCCACCCTGGCTTCACCACGCAGGGCCAACCATGGCGGCTAGGGTCTAGCCTAAGCCATCTCCTAGGCAACGTCTAGGACTCGCAGCGGCCGTCGGCATCCTTCGGTGTGTGTCCCTCAATACGGCGGCTCTCTGATGAATAGATCCCCTTCCTTGGGCGCATAGGGGGTTGTATTTATGCTCTTGGGGAGCCTTGGGGCGTGCTCCACCTTGTCTTGCACGAGATCTTCCTTGGGAGAGAAGCGAACTTAGTTTCCATTAAATCAGTCTCGTCCAGATTTTCCTGATTCGCAACCCTTCCTTGCCGGCACCGTATCTCCCAAGTACGGACTCCAAATAATGCAAATTTGGTGTCTAGATTGTGTGCCACAAAATTATATCCAACTTTGGTATTTGTTGCTTTTCTTATAAACGAAGATAAGATCCCCAAAACGGCCTCGTAAGATAATCTGTTTGATTTCGGATTTATCTGCGTAGCAGGTATTTCGGGGGCCATATCTCCTAGATCCTTGACCCGAATTGGGCCTTTCATATGTCCAAATCGAAACTCTCATCGAGGCTCACAACTTTGGTATTCAAACTTTTGCTATTAGAGGCCGTTTAAGTCTCCGAATCTGCACTGAAAGATCATGCTGTTCTGGGCTGCGCGAATATCTCTCGGGTTGAGTTGATCTCGTGGGTAAACCTCCAAGTTCCCGGAGTTTTACAACTTCATGTTTTGGTCCTCGGGTCATTTGGAGTCATATTCACTTAGTGTCTTGACTTGTGTCGGGCTTTATTATCTTCTCATAAAGTGCTCGATGAACTTTGCCCGAAAGTCCTCCTTTAAGCGCTTAAATCATGTGTAAACAACATACTCCAAAAACCACATGTAAGTGTGAACTTGTTACATCATTAGTATGCCTAGTGGCGGGTTAGTTATAATTTAAAACTCAAAACCAAAGTGTAACAAGTGTTTTTAGTTGACGGAAATCGACCTCCAACATAGACCTAGAGTATTGGACGTGGAGTCCAACTGTATCACTGAAAACTACGATTTCATTTCGTCATCCACTAGAGTCGGCTTGTATCATTAAGAACTAGAATCGAAGTGCATTAGAGTTTATTTTCTCCGAAGGGTGTTTTCTTCGATGTGTTTTCTTTAAGTCACTGCAAATTTTATTTAGCCACGGGATCTAGTATGGCATGTGAACACTGACCCTAGTAGTAGGATCTGTTTCCTCTGTGTCACTATGCATTTCTCTTCTTATGGATCGAATAGCCCACCACCCAGACTTCTTTAGTACCTACATATATGTCACCATTATTCTCTTCTCCAGTGCGTATTCACAAGGCAGCAAGCAACAATGACTTTCTGGAGTGGGGATGATGATGACTCTGTCGGTCCAGCCATGTGGGTCGAGCAAGATCCAGAGTTCAAGAGCAATTTTCTAGTCTTAGACAAATGAGATTTCAAATCCATATGTGATGAAGGTACGCACCAAATCAAATGGTGAACTGACCAAGGTGTGCACACGGTGAGTTTTGCTTGATGCAAGTATATCAGGGATGGAACAACTCTGATCATCACTTCTAGCACTGCTCACGAGTATGGGTGAGCAAAGCTGTGTGACATTTGTCCTATATCTTTTTCTGCTTTACTAACGTAATCTTGATTTCTGCGGTACTCCCACCAACCAGATAATTGCGGTTTCCTGCAATGGGTGGATCCCCCAGCTATTACGCCCTATCAACAATACATCGACTACCTCGAGGACGTCATGATCTACAACCTGAAGCAAGAGCTCGCACAGGCACTGACTTCTCCAGATCCACCATCTACCGACGACGACGGACCGGTGACCGGACCTATGGTGGCAAGACGAACACCAGTTGTGAGGACGAGTACTACACCTGCCCATGCCACGAGAAGAAGAACAACACTCCACCACCAACTCCATCCCCACCACCTTCACCTACACCTCCGCCACCGCCAGGGTACGGGTACTACATGCCATACAGCACTCCGGCGGATCTATGTTCTCCGGCCAATACTCCTACCAGTAGACTAGGAATGTTTGTAATCATTTTTTAAATTCCCTAAAGCATGTTAGGATTAACAAACAACGCATGCTAGCTCAGTAGTCGCGCTGTACATGCTATTGCAAATTTGTGTGTTCACGAAAAATATGTCTCGGATCATCTAATTTTAAAAAAAATAACTACTGCATGTCAGCTGCATGCCGCCCCCGCCTCCTGCAACTGCCATAGCCAACCGCCGTAGCACCCGACATTTGGCTAACAGCCCTGTGCTATGGTGGTTAGTGCCGCCATGCCTGCAACCGCCGTAGCGCACGGCGGCTGGCTCTACAACCGTCGTGCGCTACGGCGGCCGCCGTGACCTACGGCGGTTGTAGTCTAGTTTTGGTAACTCATACGGTCATATATTTTCTCATACGGTCATATATTTTCGCAAAATCAAAAAAAATCGGGATGGGATAGCAAGTCAAGTAGCAACTCTCCTGGACCTCAATTTTATTGCTCACTTCCTAAAAAGGGCCCGTTTAGTTGAAAAAAAGAATTTTGGCAAAAAAAATTTGGTAACTTTTTCAACGCTAATTAAGAGGACTAAACATAAATTAATTACAAAACTAATTATACAGACGGATGAGGAAACACGAGACGAATCTATTAAACCTAATTAATCTGTCATTAGAGATTGTTCATTGTAGCACGATATTGTCTAATCATAACATAATTAGACTTATTAGATTCATCATTAGTTTTGTCATTAATCCACATTCAATATTTTTGTCTCATGTGATGGGTGATTTTTTTTCTGAATGTAAATTATGACACCGTCTTCAGATTACTACCATCAGCCCTTAGGAGCACATCAGTATGCATCGTGCATAGCACTCCGTGGAATCATCTGATTAATTATACTCCATAGCGGACAAAATTCAAAGTACCTCATGACCAAGAAGAACGCAAGATTTACAACAATACTTTTGGTGCATTAACAGGCAAAGTCGGAGCCAGTAATAAATCAGTAAAAAAAAGAATATGAATATTACCATCTGAAGGAGATGTAACACCTAAATTAAACACTGTCATATAGGTAGCAGGTCTCATTAAAAACCACTGCAGAGAAGATAATACACATCAAAGAGAACACATGTGACTAGGGTATCTGAAACATATAATAACGACGAGATGCCTAAGTCGTTGCCTCTTACAGCACAAATCTAAAAATAACCACTTATAAGCTACATAATGGATACACAGTGAGCCTTAAAGCAAAGACCTGGATCTCTTCAGAACACTGTCTGGATGGTATCATCACCAGTAGATATGTAACATCTAGATTTGTAAGGGATCATTTGGAGCTCCACCTTCCCAGTGTTGTCATTGCCATTGCCATTGCCATCATGAACACGCCGCACTACCTCAACACAGGTCAAGACAGTAATATTCTGCTCAATTAATTCATCACCAGAATCCCCGCTGGGAGCCCTAGTATGAAAGAACCTTGCAATGCAGAGCTTGCCTGAACCCAGGTTGACAAGTTGAGAATCCTTGCACTGCTTCCATTCCTCATGGGGGTAAAACTCTTTACAAGTACCCACTAGCTGTGGCTGGGAGTCATCCATCGAGGAGAGGTCAACAGCAGCAAAGTTCTGTGCCTCACCAGAAAGGCCAAACCAGAGTTTGAGCTCAGGCACATACTCAACCTTACCATACACAGGTAGATTCCACTTGCCAACTTCACTCCATGTGCGGCTTCTTGTGTCCAGGCGATAGGTGCCAATGCCCTCAACGGAGATGCAGATGTGGATGCCATCACCAAGCACAGTATATGAAGTGATCTCCGGGCGCATGCCCAAGTAAGTGGCATCATAGATATATGGTGGTGGTGGGAGGAGCTGGCAGTCCCAGGACATGGAGAGGCGGTTCCTTTCAGGGTGACAGTAGATGAAGGCCTCGAACTGATTGCAAAACCCCGGTGTGGTAACCCTCTCCATGATGAAGAGGTTGCCGCCAGTACTACCATCCCAGTAATCAACATCAGGATTAGGGATGAAGAGGGAGATGGGCATCACCTTGGGCTGGTGAAGACGGGGCATGGTTACCACGCGGCACCTGTCGGCCTCGAAGAGAAAGCTGCGCCCCCACTGATCTGCACAGATCACCCTGCGATCAGCAAGCGGGAAGCAGTCGATCTTCCATTGTTCATTAAGATCTGAACGTGCTGCTACGAAGTTGAAGATGGGGTTGGGAAGCTGAATCCTCTCCATCTTCAAGGCCGCCTCCGCCGCCTTATCATCAGCAAGCCCTGGCTGTGCAGGGGTTTTGTCAAAAAATTGCTTGCTCGCCAGGTCGATGCAGCGCAGCGATTTGGCTCCAGGGGTGCGGTTGTCCACGATCAGATTCAGGAACCTCCGCGAGAGGGCGGCCATCGACGATTAACTTCAAAGTTCAAGCAACCAATGTGATCAAATAAAAGCAAATAGCAGAAAAGGTTTGTTACAAGACGGAGATGAAGCAGATCTGCAAGCGGCGGACATGATCGATCCAGCCGAGCAGGATGGCGGCGGAAGGACGTACCGAGAAAAGAAATCGGACGGACCGGAGGCGCGCCGGAGGGAGGGAGGGAGGGAGGGGGATGGAGCTTCCCAGCGATGAGCAGAATGGCGGCGCGGAGAGATTGGGAAAATTGCGAGAAGCCCATCCGCGAGAATTGCGAGATTTTTTTATTTTTTTATGAATTTACAAAAAATATATGTTTCTATCAAAGTTTTGCAAAATTATACCTTAAAAAATCATAAGATGATCTTTATATGAAAATTGTAATTTTCATCGAGATCTACAACTTTGTAGCTCAAACTGTTTTCATTTAAAAGCATCTTGAGGCTTAAAAAATTGATATACTATCCAGATCTAAAATTTGAATTTTAAATCTAAACATTGTGTCAATCATTTGAGTACTAAAATGAATTTAAATAAACATAAGTTTGAACTGAAAAGTTGAAGAACTCGTCGAGATATACAATTTCGGTGTGGAGTTTATCTCCATCCGAGTTTATTAAAAAACATTACGAGTTTTTGAAGATATGTTGTCGCGAGAAAAAATCCATTGAATTTTAGATCTGAATATAGTGTCAATTATTTGAGCATCAAAATGATTTCAAATGAAAAGAAGTATGAACTACAAAGTTACAGTAGCTTTCGACGAAATCTACAATTATCGTACAACTTTTATCTTCATCCGAGTTCATACGAATGAAATATGATTCTTTAAAAGATATGCTTCTAATAGAAGAAAATTTTGTGTCAGACTATTTGAGCATCAAAATGATTTCAAATGAAAAAAAACTTGAATAACAAAGTTGTAGATCTCGAAGAAAGTTACAATTTTCATATAAAGTTTATCTTCATCCAAATTCATAAAAAAATTTACAAAATTTTGAAGATGGAACGGTCCCTACCGCCATTTGAAACCGCGGTAGTAGCCACGGACAGGTGAACGATATCCTGCCGCCGTTGCCGTAGCTCCCTACTGCCTACCACCATTTCAAATGACGACATAGGTATAATTTTGCAAAACTTTGGGAGAAACATAGATATAGTTCTGCAAAATAGGAAGCTGAATCCTCTCCATCTTCAAGGCCGCCTCCGCCGCCTTATCATCAGCAAGCCCTGGCTGTGCACGGGTTTTGTTAAAAAAAAATGCTTGCTCGCCAGGTCGATGCAGCGCAGCGATTTGGCTCCAAGGGTGCGGTAGTTCACGATCAGGATCAGGAACCTCCGCGAGAGGGCCATCGACGATTCTTCAGTCAACTACAAAGATTCAGCTACCAAGGTCATCAGATCTAAACAAATAGGTATAATCTCATTCACAGAAAGTCACCTCTATTTAATAGAAACACCATGTATCCAATTAGATTGAGGAAGAAGTAGATGATCAATCTCAGAGGCTCCATATCGTGAGGATGAGATCCCATCTACCTCTTTAAGTAGCCATATCACCTAAATCTCAAAACTCCAAGTTTAACTACAAGTATTTTCTTCATAAACAATTCTCCCATCATTGCCAATTTAGAGACACTTTCCCTATTGTTGTCCCCACCGTATTTTGTAAATTGAAGTTCTGTGGACAACTCTCTTCAAAAAATGCACGTACCTGCAGGGTCGAGTTGGGCCCGTCGCAGCATTATTGCTCGACGGAGAGGACGATACTGCACCCTTTATGGACACGAGATGGATGGTTTGAGGAGTGAAAGCACCTACTTGCACGGCTGCATTGGAATTTCTCAGCATCCACGATCATTTACAGAAAAGGGTACAAAACACAGGCAGAAGGCAACTTTGAAACGGCAGGTACACAACATGTTCCTCTTGGTACATCGATAAAACACCTTCGGGAGCATATTCCTCTTGCCAAGCACTACACACAAGGGTATTACCAAGCACTACACAAGGGTACACTGACAGACTAGGCTACACATACCGCATTACAATAAGACGCCTTCAATTCAGGTATGAACTGAGGGCAGGAAAACTTGCAATTGGCAGTCTAGGGCCAAGTACAAGTAGATAGGAGGAATCACTACGAACCCGGCAAGCTGGTACAGAATCTAAAAATCCAGCTGAAGGTGATGATGCCACAGAAGTCTACAATCCGGCAGAGACCAATCCATGCAGTGTAATGATCCCACAAACGATGTTGTTGTCGTCGACAACAGGCAAGAACTGCA
The DNA here is from genome assembly GCA_036936925.1 of Cenchrus fungigraminus. Lineage (NCBI taxonomy): Eukaryota > Viridiplantae > Streptophyta > Magnoliopsida > Poales > Poaceae > Cenchrus > Cenchrus fungigraminus. Next base: position 126,836,819 of record CM072773.1, read on the forward strand.
CAGGTGAAGGAGGTGATTCCATCTTCTCCATGGCTTCGACTGCCATTGCCTCTGCAGTGATTGTCCTTGGATTCCTGTAAAGATAATGCAGGACAGTTAGACAAGGCACCGGAGACTAGAAACAAATTCCACTAATACAACAGAACATAGGATTTTACACATATAAGAAGGTGGCATTATCTATCAACACTAAGTAATTGGATACTATAACCACCACATTTATGAACACGCTATGTGGCATATCAACTTGAAAAAACAGATTTTTCTTCTTAAGATAACATCTCTCCTGCGCGTTGGAGAAAAACTTAAAATCAGAAAAGCAGGAGAGATGTTCAGAATCCAGTTTGATAATGAGATGTTTTTTTTTGACGGTCAACGGTGGGGGGGGGGAGCATCCCCACCTGATTGCATTTCAAGGGCCGTGTAAGCAGGCCAAAAAGCTTTGTTACATTGTTTTTCAGCAGCAAGAGAAAAGAGGAAAGTACTCCTATTTTACATATGGTTTACATTGAAGAGAACACCGCGCACCAGGCTCATTTTACATAATGAGATGTTTTTGCCCCATAGATAGTGCATCTTCCATGTTCATCACTCTTGTTATCAATTTTTAGTGAGGAAGCTTAAAGGTGCAAGCAGAAAGTTCATTTGAGCACTAAATATTGAACGGGCAACATCTGCATCAAACCCATATGTATGGAAAAGGAACAAAATAGAGGAACAGAAACCAACTCTCAACAGACAAAATACAGTTAGTAATAGAACAGCTGATTCTCACTGCAAACTGATTAGCAAAGCATTGTGTATTGACACCTGGCACTAATACTGCTGCTGACAACACTAATGTGTATTCTCAATAAAAGGTAATGCAGTTCTATACAATTCTTTTGAAAGTAATGAACTCCATAGCTTTGTGATGCATAATGAATATTTACCATATTGTGATGGGTTTAAGTTAGTAAACTCGGCTACTTCAGGGACAGAGAGAGATCGCGTTTGTAATGTTAAATTATTGAATTAGACAGTTTATAAAAAAACATAATTTTAGAAACATGACAAAAACAAAAGAACAAAAAGTACCAAACTGACAGGAAACCGACGGTCTGGTTTCAAACCAACAGGGACCAATTATCAGTATAATGTCACATTCCAAATCCCAGATGCAACAGAGAGATATTAGAATCCTACAAATACCAGTAGTACTTGCGAGATAAGTAAACTCATACAGACATGGTTAAACATAGCAAATTGACAAACCTGTTGCACATCTCACCAACTGTGAGATTAAAAATGTCTGGCCCGCTTGCTTTGAGTGTTCGCCGAAGATCACCATCAGTGAAGGTGCCAATCAAATGATGCTCTTCATCAACCACAAGCAGACACCCACAACCTTTACTGGTGAGCTCCGTGAGTTGGTCCATTATCATATCTCCCTCCTTGCAGAGAGGAAGTTCATTCTGTTTCTTCATAACATCCTTAACCTGCAGGGTGTTTGCGTAAGAACATGTAGTATACAACACATGCCTCAACCATAAGTAAAGAAAATGGTAGAATTCTGGATCGATAACTAGTTTATCAATAACACCCACAGAAATCAGAAATGGGTAGTTTTGAAGAAACAATATTTATACTTGGCTTTCACATTAAATAACTAGTTTGCACATTAACAAGAGCAAGTGCAAGACTTCTATTCAAATATGTCATGTCATGAACACACACCGCCTGGAATTTGTTAAAACTGCCACTACTAAACAGTTGACAATGCATGCAAATGATGAGGCCCATTTTTGTCGTTTTTCTTACGAGAATGAAAAGGATAGGATTTAAATGGCATGTGCATAAGAAACCCCCATATGAAAAGATGGTGAGAGGTAACCGTTGACAAATGAAATGCCGGCTGGAAAGCGACAAAATTATCCAATCATAAAGAGCATTTCACAGGGAAATTTAGAACTAATCCCACTGATATGAAACAGTAAGTGAATCTCTCATTTTGTTTTAAGAGGAGCAATAAAGGAATCTCAGTAGTAACAAATATCCCCATAGGGGTGGCAGCACAAGATCATTCAGTTAGTACTTTGCACATGAACAAGACTATGATTAAGATATGCCATGGCCATAACAGTGATTAATTAAAAACAGACACTATTAATTACGCGCAAACAATGGGGAGCTTCTGTTGTTTTCTTGAAAAAAAATGAATAGACAGGATAAGAATGGTATTGGCATGTGCATAAGATCTTCCATATGAAAAAGACTGTGACAGGTAACCATACACAGAAACAAAATGTCGGTTGATAGCGACAAAATTATTCAATCATGAAGAAGATTTCACAGGACCTTTTGCATAACCAACCCCACCGTCACACAACGGTAAATGAATCGAAAAGGAATATTAAAGTAGTAACATGCATTTGAAATCTGATGTTTCCCATGGTGGTGGCAGCACAAAATCATTGCAAGTTCCTTCTAATAAATACAGTAACTCGCGGGTAGCCTGTTTGTGTTTGGGTCAGAGGTAAGTTACCTTGAAGATGAGGGTCTTGCCGATCTTGCCGGCGGGGTGATTGGAGGCGTACTGATCCCTGGAGAGCCGGCGCGCCTCCATGATGGCGGCGACGACGGTATCCCCAAACACCATCTGGATGGTGGTGGAGGTGACGGGCGCGAGGCCGAAGGGGCATATCTCCCCCTGCAGCGGGAGGTGCACATTGCGGTCGCAGGCGGCGGCGAGCGGGCAGTCGCCACCCGACGCCGCGGAGGTGAGCGAGATGAGGTAGGCGCCCTTGGCGCGCGCGCAGGGCACGAGGGCGAGCAGCTCGTCGGAGGCGCCGGACTTGGAGAGCAGCACGAGCACGTCCCCCGGGAAGAGCGCGCCGATGTCGCCGTGGAGCGCGTCGACGGGGGCGAGGAAGCCCGCCCGCGCGAAGCCCAGCGACGCCAGCGTCTGCGCGATCTTCCGCGCCACGATGCCCGACTTGCCGACGCCCGTGAAGAAGACGGCCCCGGGCGCGTCGAGCAGCGCCTGCGCGAACGCCGCCGCCTGCGACATGTCGAGGCGGTCGAAGAAGTGGTCCAGGTGCCGGCGCTGCGCGGAGAAGAACGGCGCCAGGTCGGACGCCGAAAACTTGGCGCGCTCCCCCGGGGCGCATTCCGGGGAGGCGAGCACCGGGAGGGAGCCCATGGGGGGCGGCGGCAGGCGGGAGCGCGCGGGGTACTCGAGGAAATGCCGCGGCGAGAAGGGGGTGGCGGGTTCGTTCCTTGGGATCTGGGGAAACGGGCTTCGGGGGTGGGGCGAACGGAGGGGGAAGAGGCGGCGTTTTGCGCGTGCTCGGCGAGCAAATTGAAACTGTGAAATGCGAATGCGGTGAGAGGGACAGCTATTTATTACCCTTCCGTCTATTGAAAAGTACAATCCTAACATTTTAAAAAAAATCACAAAAAGTACAACTTTAAAAAATAGATTCAGTTACCTTCTTAATTAAGTAATTAGATTTGACTTGCATGCCAAAATTTACTATAAATAGCTGAAAGATGAGAGTATTAGAGTCTTTTCGTGTCACCACAAAACTAGAATTTCACTTTTTTATGGGACGGAGGGAATATTTAGGAAAAATAAAATTGTGAAAAAGCATTTTTTAAAGTAAAAAGCACTTTGTGTAATTAATTTTTTGAGAACCCCCATAAACAGCTTTATTGCAAATGTTCTTTCCGACTCAGGTACATTGAAAACTACCCCCCATGTTAAATCAACTCAACCAATTTCATTAAATTTGGAGCAACCGGTGTAATTTTTAAAAATGTAAACATGGGTTTTTTTTTTCAATGTATAATCTCGAGCGTACCCAGTGGGAAAGCTCCCATACAACGTGAGGTTTTGGGAAAGAAATTTCTAGACAGGTTTATCTTGAAAAATTCTTTTAAAATTCTGCAAAGAGGCAAGTTCAAACTCAAAACCTTCATACCACAAGTGGAGGGTTTGCACTCAAAAAAAAGTGGAGGGTTTTACCACTGTGCCATGTATAATCTCGACACTTCAAAAGGAGGTTCCACCAAAAGAATCACTAGTTATAGGACATATAAACATTCTTGCATCCAACTTTACCATTTGCAAAAGAAAAAACCTCGGTGCATAAGTGGAACTCGGCTAGTTTGACGTACATCAACAAAAAAAAACATGCTTAAGCTTATGGAGCTCCTTAGTCCTTCCTTACCCCATGGATCCCATGGAGCCTCTCAAAAACCTTCCTAAGATTTTTAAACTTAGACAAAGATGAAGAAGATTAAAAAGGAGGGTGGCGTATGTCCAAGAGTTGGATCCGTGCCCTGGTCAGGGTGATTTTTGCAACTGATAAAACAATCTTCACGGGAAATATCAAACTCCTATCCGGTACACACAAACGGAGTGTCTTGCAATTCTGTGGTCTATTTACTGATGCCATCAGTAACCCACAAGAATTAACAATAACAATACAAAAAAAACATGAGAACGACCGTGTTTGATCAGGGTGAAAAAATTTTAACACAAGAGAATCTTTCATACATGGAGTACTAAATGAAATTTATTTGCAAACATTTGCACAAATGAGTACAACTTTGCACGATGAATCTAGTGAGCATAATTAATTCATGATTTGCTACAGTAATGCTACAGTCTGAATAGATGCCTCCTTTCACAGTCTGGAAGAAATCAAAATATTTCACTCGTGATCGATGGCCGTTGGGTGATTGGAATTTTTTTTTTTTTTGCCAACAGGAGCCACGTGTTTAGTGCAGCACTTGCTGGTACTGCTGTAGTGTGCGTTTGATGTGGGTGAATTCCCCAATGGCAACTCCCTCAGTACCACAAAGACCGTTCGTTTAGAAAATTTAGGACATATTAGTAGTTGTGACAAATAACTTTGTTACCTCTAATTAATATGCATTGGAACTTGAAAAGAGACATCAAATAAGCATTTCATTGGCTCCATGTGTTTCTCAATGCAATATTTTCTTTGTACTTGGTGTTAGTTTAATGAGAAGAACATTTACTACAAGTTAAAAGAACACTCTTTGTGAAACAAATTTTGAAAGCTATATGAACAGTCTTTGCGGGACGGAGGGAGTAAAATGGAACGGAGGGAGTAGAGCCAGTTTAGTTCCCAAACAAAAAAATTTGGGGTCTCTTTGGAGGCCTATTAGGAGGATTAAATGTAGACTAATTACAAAACTAATTACATGAATGGACGGAAAATCGCGAGACGAATCCATTAAGCCTAATTAATCCGTCATTAGAGATTGTTTACTGTAGCACGATGTTGTCTAATCATGGCATAATTAGGCTCGTTAGATTCGTATCGAAAAATTAGGTAGGGGTTATGGAATGAGTTTTGTCATTAATTCACATTTAATACTCCTAATCAGTGTCGGAAGATTGATGTGACAGGTAGTTGAGAAAATTTTTGGGAACTAAACAGGCTCTAGATTCATTTTAGGTAAATGTAGCTAGATCTCTTTTTTTTTTCTCGACAGGCTTGGACTGGCGCAATCATGCAGATCTGAGCTCTCGTGATCAGAGTGTTCTGGACTGACAGTGATGCTGACCAACGGGCAAGAAGAGCCATGCTGCGCGGCTCGCACTGTCGCACACCCACACCCTGACACCCGTCGTGATGCTCGTGCTCCTGCGCCCGATGGCCGAGGCCGCTCGATCGGCGCCCGCCTTCTCCCGCTCAACGGCTCAGGGCCTCCTCGGGTGACACGACCACACGTGCTTCCGGACGAACGAGCCGGGAGATCTTTCGATCGACAAGCAGAGGCCACGTCACAGCCCGCGGCAGGTCGTCCAAAGATCAGAGTGTAACCTCTGATTTTTGTTTAACAAATAATGAAACAGTGTGGCGATGTAGTCTCTTTTTTTTATTTTTTTTAAAATATCGAGATTATACTCTAAGAGTACCTAATTTCGATAAAGGCCATATTAACGACTCGCAATTTTTTTTTTGAAATGTGCGGAATCCGTTAAACTTGATATTTGCAACAAAAAATAATAGGTTGATGAATAGGTACAGTATTTGTAACAAAATAACTTATGGGATGCGGTGCCAATCTTCTTTTTTTTCCCTTCGAATTGAGGCAGTGTCAATCTTGGAGTGATTTACGGGCCAGGGGTGGGGGGGGGGGGGGGGGGGGGCTTGTTTTATGGAAACAAGAAGCAAGCACGTGACATCCATCACACATGCGAGAAAGCCACGTACGTCCACGCCGAACACTGCGACGTGTGGGTCACGCGCGAGGGAACATGGAACAGGCGGTGCTCGAGATCGTCGTTGATCTGATCAGATGCTGCATGATGGATGGCTGTGAAATCAGCTGTGAACAGTAGTAGCGAGATGGAAGGCGTGGCAAAGAATTTAATATGGCCTTCAATTAGTTGGGTGGTGTCTCACAAAACACACACACACCCCATCGCCCGCCCCATCGCCCTGATACAGAAGTTAACGGATATTCAATTGGGCGGTGGTGTCGTGGGATGTCGAGATTGGCTATACGGAATAAAAAATAGTTGATTAGTTGTATTCAAATATTAATATTTTCTTAATAGTTTAACTAAATTAGAATCTGATTGCATATTAATATTCCTTGCAATTAAATCTACAAAACAAGATATCACCTGACCATGTTTCGTTACAAAATAAAAATAATATAAAACAAAATTTCTTAAATGTTTGATATGAGACCTACTCAACTATGTCAAATTTTGATCATGATCAAATCATGAGCACGATAAAATCATAAGTAAATTATATTTGGATTGTAACCTCATCAAATCTTGTCAAATACTCCATAAAACCCCAAAAGTATATCGAACTTGTTAATATGATAAGTGGAGTTTACATATTATTTTTATTTTGTGACGAACATGGTCAAGTGATATCTTGTTTGTAGATTTCATTGTAAGGAATATGAATACGCAATCGGATTCTAATTTAATTAAGTCATTAGAAAGATATTAGTATTTGAATATAATTAATCAACTAGTCTTGAATTCTATGCAACAAATCCTATCAAGCCAACAACACCACCACCCGAGCACACCTCCTCCAAAACGACGCGTCTGAAGAAGTTAACCAAACCAAAAGGTGCACACAGAAAGTTCAAAAGAAAGGTGTGTTCATCACTGGCCATATTGCATGCAGTCCTATGAAGTAGAGATTTGGGTGGCACACAAATCCGAAGGTCGCCCTTGTGTTTGGTTGGAGAGCCGCGGGAGCGGAGCGGAGCCGACCTGCTCCCGCGGCTGTTTGGATGAGGAGCGGCGGGAGCGGAGCGGCTCCAGGCGGAATATACCCGCAAGATGAGGGTTGGCTCCGTCCCTCAAAATTCGAGGGAAGGAGCGGCTCCATCCTGTGCGCGTCTCCCGTCACCCCCTCCTGCCTTATCCGCGAGACGGACCCGCCCCTCCCGCGACATCGCCCCTCCCCGTGACGTCGCCCTCTGCTCCCCCGTCCCCGAGCGCGCACCGGCCGGCCGCCTCCGCCAGGCCCGGTCGCCGGCCGCCTCCACCAGGGCGCGCGGCAACGCCGCCTCCGCCAGGTTGGCGCGCCGGCGTTCAGGCGGCCAGGCCCTCTGGTCTGTCTCCCAGGCCAGCCCTCCTCCAGATCCGCAGGCCGGCGACCAGCCCTCCTCCGCGCCCCACAACTACTCCAGCGAGTCCTCCAGATCGCGCCCCCACCTACTGCTCCTGCCAAGGACAGACACATGTTCAAGGTAAATCCATCTCCCGTCATCCCTGATGCTTGATTGATAGTCTAGATTGATGTTTGATTTGAAGAATCTTGTGTTAGTACATGGAAACCCTAGCTTGATTGTGTTGCTGCATGTAGATGGATAAGAGGTCCAAGGCAATCATTTGTGCTGCTGCTTCATATTGGTTCTTGTTAGTCATGGTTGTTATTGGTCGGTCTAGAAAAAGAAAACGAGTTGCAAGAAGAGAAGGAATTACTTATGCCCCAATGTTTGAAAGGGATAGGAAGAGGATTGAGTACCTGAATGACAAAATTTGGAGGGATGACACAACTTGTGTAAACATGCTAAGAATGAACAAAGCACGTTTCTTTCGTTTTTGTCAGTTGTTTAGAGACCGTGTTGTACTTGAAGATACCGTTCATATGTGTGTTGAGCAGCAAGTAGCAATGTTTCTACACATTGTTGGACATAATGTTAGGAATAGAGTAATTGCAACCAATTTTGGTAGATTCGGAGAAACGGTCAGTTGTTATTTTAACGAAGTACTTCATGCTATTGGTGAGCTACGAGAGGATTACATTAGGCCCCCTTCATTGGACACTCCCGCTAAAATTGAAGGAGACACAAGGTGGTATCCTTACTTTAAGGTGTGCACCTCAACTTTATGTCACATTCTAAATTTATTTTTTGACAAACCTATAATTGTCCTAATCATGACTTCTTTGAACATCACGTAGGATTGTATAGGAGCACTTGATGGTACACATATAAGAGCCACTATTCCAAAGGAAAAACAACATGTTTTTCGTGGTAGATACAAGCATTGTACTCAAAATGTACTGGCAGCTGTAGATTTTGATCAAAAGTTCACCTATGTCTTGGCCGGATGGGAGGGGACAACACATGATGCACTAGTTTTACGTGATGCTTTAGCACGTGAGGATGGCCTTCGTGTGCCACAAGGTAATAGTTTAACATATGCCTTGTCCATAAATTTGTTCACAAAAATTAATGAATCATTGAGATGTAATCTAACTACCTATCATATGTTAGGTAAATATTACCTAGTTGATGCTGGGTATGGAACCAAACCCGGATTTTTACTCCCTTTTCGAGCTGTCCGCTACCACTTGAATGAATGGGGGAGTAATCCGGTGTAAAATGAGAAGGAATTGTTCAACCGTAGGTATTGTTCATTGAGCATCATAGTAGAGCAAGCATTTGGAGCACTAAAAAGGAGATTCAAAGTTCTTGATGATGCATCTCCTTTTTTTCCTTATGAAACTCAAGTAGATATTGTTATTGCTTGCTGCATCATTCATAATTGGGTGATTGAAGATGGGAGTGATGAATTCAATGTGCCAAATGATAATGATGAGGACACCCAGAACACCATATATGCTGGGACAGCAAGTGAGAATGCCATTATGATTGCTTTTAGACAAGGCATGGCTGACCAAATGTGGGCTGATCGTCAGAGCCATGGGAACTAGAATTTTCTTTGTTTGAATAATGTAATTTGTGTTGTATTTTATTTGATTCGACAATGTATCATTTGTATTTGATGGCTGAAATTGTATTTGAGGACATAATTCATGGCTGGAATTGTATTTGAGGACATATTTGATTGCTACTTTGCTGAAATTATATTTGAGGACATATTTGACTGCTACCTTGCTGAAATTATTGTATATTACCTTGCTGAAATTATGCCTTGCTGAAATTATTGTATATTGCCTTGCTGAAATTGTGCCTTGCTGAAATTATTGTATATTGCCTTGCTGAAATTATTGTATATTGCATTGTTAATTTTGAAGGTAAATGAACCAGCTGAGGTTAATGGACATGCTACTTGGAATTCAACTTGGTCAGCCTACATGCTCGAATACCTTGCCACTCTAGTGGTTAATGGCACCAAGACTTCTTCTACCTTCAAGATGGTTCACTACAATGGGTGTGCAAAGGCTCTCCAACAGAAATTTGGCATTGTGCGCACTGGTGATCATGTTAAGAATCATCTTAAGACATGGCAAAAGAAGTTTCGTAAAGTATGTGACCTTCATAGTTTGAGGGCTGCTAATTGGGATGAAGATACCTGCACTATAACTCTTGATGAAGAGCACTACAACAATCATATTAAGGTATGGCTGTCCACATTATAGTTGCTGTCCACTTTTGCTTTGTCACATGATAGTTGCTGTCCACATTTACTTTCTCACATTTACTTTCTCACATGGCTGTCCACATACAACAATCATACCTGCAAATTGTTCTCACATTTACTTTCTCACATGGCTGTCAACATGCAAATTGTTCTCACATTTACATAATAGTAGTTGCTGAAATTGTACAAATATTGTAGGATCACAAGTCTGATGCTGATTTTCTAAACAAGCCTATTAGACACTTTGAGGAGATGAACACAATATTTGGAAGTACCATGGCTACAGGCAAGTTTGCAAAGGACTCAAGTGCCCCTCTAGGTACAGATGATGGAGGTACATAGGATTGTGAGGATGAGGAGATGCACACAATATTTTCTGAACAGTCCATTGCCGATGAAAGCAACAATGGGGCAACATCATCTGCAAGCAAGACCAGCAAGATTGGCAAGATCAACAACAAGAAGAAGACCAACAAGAGGTCCAGGACTGATGTTGATCCATTGGTTGCTACAATTAATAGAGGAAGTAACAAGCTAGCCAAGGCGATAAAGGAAGCGGGCAAATCAGACAAGGATGTCCTCTCAGATTTGTTTGACAACTTGATGGCTTTCAAGGGTAGTTTCAATGAGACTCACTTATCCTTCTATTATGCCCATTTGGTCTCCGAACCTCACATAGCTAGAGCTTTCAACAACTTACCTTTTGACCATAAATTAAACTGAGTTGCAAAGTACATTATTGAAAACTTCCCTGGGCAGTAAGGGTAAGGTGAGGTGGTGGGATTAATCTTTTGTTAGTACCACATACAACTATATATTTGTGGTCTAAGTAAGCTTGTATCTTGCTATGTGGAAGTCTTGAACTTGCTATATATTGTGTAAGGCTTGAACTTGACGTATGAGACTTGGTAATGTGTGTAATGTGCCTATGGATATGGCTTAAGACTTCTATTTCTAATGTAGCCAAAACTTTTATGTGGAATTAAATTATTGTGTGTGATGTTGCTTGATGCATGGGGCAAGCATGATATTACTATGTGTTGATGAAATGGTTGTTGAATAATTGTGTGGCTGTTAAATTATTATGTGGTTGTTAAATTATTAATGAAATTGAGGGGTAACCTCTATTATGTGGCTGTTAAATTGTTGATGAAATTGAGAGGGGTAACCTCACCAAGGTGGTGATAAGAGTCAGGTTTCATTCCAATTCATCCATCCATCCAAACAGGTGGCGAAGCGGATCCATCCCCAACCCAGAAATGCAAACCAAACATAAGAGGGATTGAAACCGTCTCCAAAACGAGAGTTAGCTCCGCTCCGCTCCCGCGGCTCTCCAACCAAACACACGGTTCATACACCTCCCACCTGCTGGTACAAGTACAGGCCGGCTGGGTCGCCTTCATGCACCTCCCACCTGCTGGTACGAGTACACGCCGGCGGGGTCGATGGGCGGCGTCATGCACGAGCACGACACGACTGTGCTGCGCCCGTGGCCGACCAGCGGCTGCCACCAGCTGGCCGTCCTATTCAGGCTGGGCATATGCGTCTGCAAGAAGAGCAGCCAGTCTTCCAGCTTCGAACCAGTTGCCGACCCAGCCAGCTCAAACTCCGCTCTTTCATCTGCAACTACCATGTCATAAGACTATCTCCAGCAGATGCTGCAGCCCGTGCTGCATCTGCGTTTTGCGCGCGCGGCTGGCACTGTAGCGGCTCCAGCGGAAGCCGCAAAGACTGCTGCAAAATGCAGCAAGGCCCCTCGCGCGCGCATCCTTGGGGGGTCTGCATCTCAATTGCTCGGTCGGCTCCCGTCTCTCTCCTCCCAGCTCTCGCACGCGCGCTGCTCCCGTCTCTCCTCCACTCTCGACGGCGGGCAGGCCCGCGGCTTGCGACGGCGGACGAGCTCCTCGCTGGCACCCAGACCCGCGACGGCCTCCTCCGCGACGACTTTCGCGCCCGCCGCCCGCAGCACCTGGGGACGACTTGTGACGACGGAGTAGGAGCAGGGCCACCCGATGCAGATCCGGTCGCCGTCGAGCTCGAGGTTGCTTGCTCCGGGAGGCCGCGGCCCCTCCTCCCTTCCTCCCTTCTGCTCCGCCCATCTCCCCGGCGACGGCTTGCAACGGCGGCCGGTCACCAGCGGCGCAGATCCGGGCGCCAGCGGCCTCCTCCGCCTTGCTCCTCTGCCTCTGGAGGCGGAGGCGGGCTCGACCGCAGCGGCCCTCCGACGACGGCGGGTCTGACGTGGGAGCTGCAGCTCGATCTCCGCCCGCACATCCGCCGTCTGCGCGCGACGCCTTCAGGGCGTGCCCAGCAGCGTTGGCCCGCGGCGGCGGCCCTCTGCGGCCATCACGGGAGAGCGCCGCCGTCGTGCACCGGTGTAGAGGGCCACCGGAGCTCGAGCCCCATCCAACACCTCCTCCAGCTCCGGATCCGCCTCCGCCTCCGCCTCGGGCCAGGAGAAGGCGCCGCGGCCCCTACGCCGGATCTGCGGTGGAGAGGAAGCCTCCGCCACGCCCGCTCGATTGAGCTCGAGCTCCGCACGCCCGCTCACCCGCGACCCCCTCTCTCCCCCTCCTCGCCGTCGCGGGAACCAACTGCCGGGGTGGCTGCGCGAGGGGATGCGGCAAGCTGCTAGAACGCCCGCAGCCCCCCTCTCTCCCTCTCTTCTCTCTCCTTTCTGCAGAAGGCACTTTTTGCGGATGGAGATCAGCGAGCTGCTGGAGACAGTCTAAGACCCGAAATACAACACATACTTCAACAAGCAGCACCAGTCAGTCCGAGCAAACGGCATGAGGGTTTTAAAAGTAACGAGAACAAAAATTTTTGGCTTCGGCGCACAAGGATCACAACAAAGAGTACATTCTTTAGCTCGAGGGGGAAAAAACAAGGCTCAGATCTAACTATATCAGAACCGGTGGTGGCTACACGGATAAATGCCTGGTGTACCTCTGCTGTTCCGAAACAAGGCTATCAATGCTTCTGATTTCCTGAATCACTCACATCACACGTGCAGTATATGATACAACAGCCCTAAGAGGCGATCAAAACATGAAGTTACAGAGTCGACATGGCTCAATTTACCGCCTGCGCATGCCCCTCCCACCACGACCTCGCATTGCACCTCCACCACGGCCAGCCATGGCACCAGCTGCAGCCTCACCTTGTGCACTCTCAGACTAGAGCATCCAAAGATTTATAGAAAGAGAAAGATTAGATTATATGAAGCATCGATTGCTTTAAAACAAAACATAGAAATGTTTGGAAAGCATTCAAAAATAGATGGAAAATATCTAATAACTTAGCAACGATCTGAATTCGAAGACAGCAGGCCATAAGTCACGAGAGGACAAATGTTAATGAACCTGAAAGATCATGCGAGGTTTGAACATGTGCAATCTCAAGCCGCAAAACGATGGACCAATATCTAAAGATTAAAAGGTGCAAATAATTTATCTGGCAATAAGTGAACTCCCGATTACCATATCCACAACAAATAATTTCCATGACCATTTCTTGCTTATATTGATTTGAATCTTTACAGTGAGGAGATGCATTGGATTAAATTAATAGTTAGCATAAATTAATATTTATCATACTAAAGGAAGTGCATTGCCACAGGATGATGAGAGTCCAACCTCCACTCAGGAAACAAAAGAAAAGGAACATAGGTTGTGTTTTTACATGACACCATAATGGACAGTGGACATTTGCAAGTCTCCTTACCTTTGGGTTTTTCACTGTTTCGTCGACACTAAGGATAAGGCAGGAAGCTTCTGTTGCCGCATTTATAGCATTGATCTGAACAACATTGTATTCCAGATGTAAAAACATTTCAGATTAAGAATACATGCATATTTAAATGCAAATGAATAAAACCAAATGTCTAATTACCTTAACAACAGCAGGCTCCCACACAAAGTTAGCAAAGGAATCAGCAATTCCACCAGTGTTTATGTCTACACCATAATTAGCACCTTCACCTGATACAAATGAACCGTAAACCAGACATCAGTAAAACAACAGATGGCTTTGATGTATCACAATTTTACTGGCATGTATAAAAGCATACACTAAGCTCAACATATAGAGCATGTTTGGATCATCTTTAGTCCCATGACTAGAATTAGTCAGGCTAAAAAATTTTAGTTACTCCCATGTTTGGAAGCAAGAGCTAAAGTGGTATTAAAAGAGCATTAAAGTCCAGATTTCTCTCTCCCTCTTCACTCTCCTCTCCCTCTCTCTTCTCTCTCCTCTCCCACGGTGCAGCTTGGTGTGGGAATGTGGAAGGATGTGGATGGCCATTAATGAGAGAGGAAGAGAGGATTTTAGTCCCTTTTAGCTGCCCCACCCCCTACTAGCAAATTTTAGCCTCAAGACTAATTTTAGCCCCTCTTTAGCCTCACATGTTTGGAAGTTTAGCTCCTACAATAGACTAAAATTAGTCAGGCTAATTTTAGTCACCCTGATCCAAACACCCAGATAATTTCAAAAAAAAAGTAAGCTCAACATAAAGCTTAAGGAAACCAACCAGATGCATGTTTCTGCCTGAGCTTGTTGAGCACATCAGTTGCGTCAAATCCAGCATTATCACAAAGTTGTCGTGGAATAACCTGCATGATGATTTTATTTCAAATTCAGAATATACAATATCAGATGTGAAATATGTAAGTAGTCGCAATAAAAAAATTCATAAAAACTGTCGCTCTTCCTGACAATACCAAGTACACCAGTTAAAAGATAACCTACAAATCCATAGTTAGTGGCTTAGTGCTGGACTGACATGAAACATCACCACACATATTTTCATGATTTCAGAAAAACTGAATACCTTACATTCAAAGTATAATTATTGGAGAATAAAAAGATTATTTGTTTTTTCCCTTAAAAAACTGTTGAGGTTACAGCAAAACAAATACAGTACAGCCTTTTAAGCAAGTTAATCCTTTTGTCCTTCCCTTCATGGTAACTGAACTTTTAGACAAATCAACAAGTGGTTGCAATACCACACCATCATTGTGGGGTTAACAAAAGAGATTTCCTGCTTTAGTTGTTAGTTTTCATGTGCAGTATAATAAAAGCAAATCCCCAAAACAATCAAGGATACACAAGTATGTATCAGATATATGTACCTCAAGGGCTTTAGCAAACGAATTTACAAAGAACTGAGACTTCCCAGCAATGGTTCGTGCATGCTGTCTGAGATACTTGCTTATTTCCATCTACACAAAACATAAAAGGTCAGGTCAGCCCAAAGTTCCGCAGAGTGATGAATGATTCATCTTGACAAGCTGAGCATTAGATCATACATCAATCGCACCACCACCCGGCACAACTGTAGAGTTCTTAAGAGCTCTCCTCACAATCATGATGGCATCATGGAGACTTCGTTCAGCTTCCTCAATGAACTAGCACAATATCAAAGAAATTTAAGCACATTCATTTAAGTTTGTCACAAGTAGGTATTGAGATGTATGTCAATAGAAAACCTGGTCTGCACCACCACGGAGGACAATAGTTGCTGTCTGACCAGAAGGGCAGCCGCTAAATATGTTGAATCTTTCATTGCCTACTTGTTTTTCCTCAAATACCTCACAAGAACCAAGTACCTTTTTTAAAAAATGAAGATCCAATCAGCTTGCACTTAAACCAGGCAATTAGCGCTTAATGTCCAGTTGACAAACCATCAAAAACAGGTGATTCAACATATAATGAGCATTTTTTTAAAAAAAAATGACATTATTACCTCATCAATGACATTATTTACAGAAGTCTGGACGGTTCCACCAGTTGCTGCAGCCACTCGTTGCAGATCCTCTTCTGTGACACGACCAGCACAGAAAATGTCTCGATCTGCAAAATACTGTGTAGGACCAAATTATCTTAGACGGGATGCATAAGTAAATGGCACAAAAGCAGGATAATTTTAATAAGAAACGCTAGAATACCTGTGTTGCAAGATCACCAATAGCTAGCCGAGATAGAACTATCTTTGCTCCGCTTTTCACACATTTATCCAGTTTGTCATAAATAATGTTCCATTCAGCATCAACAATTGATTGGTATTGAAGAGGGTCTGATAACCTACAGGTATGGTGGAAACATTAAAGATTCAAAGGCATAGAGCAACACAAGTAGAAGATTGGAACACAAATTCTGTAGTGCTCAGTGAGGCATAAGTGACTCAGTAAGAATACCTGATCTCTGCATTTTCTTTCTCAGATTTCAGTTCTAGTTCAATGTTCAACAAAAGAATCTTTGGATTTAAGAACTTCTTTGGTTGCTGCTCAAATCCGGCATATGAAAAGGTCTTCTTGAATGCCACACCATTCACCAGAAAAGAATCTCTCATGGTACCTCCAGGAACCTAAGATACATCACAACATCAAGCTTTAAAATCTCATACCTAGCATGCAAAAGCCCCCTGAGAGCGTACAAGTACAAGAATTAAAGAGTGAACTATATGAATGTCCTGTACCCCATATGTCCTTTCTACAGCTCAAAACTACATTTCTTCCAAAACATGGCTTTTACTAGGTTAGTTGGTTACCTAGTGAATCAATCCTTAACATACCCGTTCTGAAGTTAAGAAGAAGATAAAACTGTTCAACTTAGTATAATATCACAAAAGGGAGTATCGGAATTACCTTTTTAATTCCAATAAGATTAAGCCTGTCATCGTTGCCAATGGCAAGGACAGCATCCACAACCATAGAAGCAAAGAATTCTTTTTCACCACCAATCAGTTTTGATGAGAGTGTTGTGGCAGCACACTTGGCTAGCAACGATTTCTTCTCTTCAAGGCTTTTCCCTTCTATGCTAACTGCCAATTCTTTAACCCTTTGAATTGCCTGACAGAAATTCATGTTAATTCATAATTAACTTTTGAGATTTGTGGAGAATCAAAATGACAGGTTCAAAATAAAGATGGTGGTTACAGACCAAACTGCCTGCAGTCCTATAACTGCGAATTAGACTGTGGGGGTGCACTCCATCCTCAACATAAGGTTTTGCTTCCTTTAAGAATTCAGCAGCTAGAAGCACCACAGTAGTCGTGCCATCACCGACCTGAGTATAGTTAAAATCTAAGGTCAAGCATAATCCGCGTGCCCAAGTTCCATAGTCTAACAAGCATCAATCCAACACAACTACTAAAAGCTAAAACTGATTTGTCAATCCGATAGCTTTATAACTTCTAAAGAGAAACATGAGACCAGATGTAAACTAAATTGTTGTCATAAGTAAAACAGTCTGTTTCTTACAAATGAAAAACCTGACCCAATCAAAAACTACAGGCAGGATTCAAACCAAAATCAGACAGAGTTTTGACTTCTATGAATGTCAAATTTGATGCCATTTAGCAAACTTGTCATTTAGCATAAGTGGAAAGAAAATGAAAATGGATTCAATCAATTAATAATAATAATCAAGTAAAAGATACAACAAAACGGGATTGAATAAAAGTGGACAGTGGACATATCTTAGCCAAACAGCACAGATCAGTAATTTGGCCAACAACTTAGATGTCTTCACTTTTCAAATTGCATCCCACGCCTTATAGCTCAAATTCACAGCCTATCCACGACTAAATTATGAATTCATGAGTGATTCCCTTAAAATTGACGAATCAACCCTACTTCCATCACACTACTAAATTATGAATTCACGAGTGATTCCCTTAAAATTGACGAATCAACCCTACTTACATCAGCTCAAATGGTAGGAAATACTATGCAATTGATACTTCAGCGTTCTGTCTACTAACATGGCAACTACCAATCTACCGTAGCCCAGAAATGCATCTAGTAGATCACATAGAGGCAGGTTACCACTCCAATCAATGATTTATACTGAGATGGGTACCTCTGAGTCCTGTGACTTCGCGATGTCGACGAGGATTTTGGCGGCGGGGTGCACAATGTCGAGGAGTCGCATGATGGTTGCGCCGTCGTTGGAGATGGTGACGCCGCCCTTGTCGTCGTGGATGAGCTTGTCCATGCCCCGGGGCCCCAGCGTGGTCCGCACGGTGTCCGCCACCGCCGTGCACGCGTTGATGTTGCTCACCACCTGCGCACGCCCCTGCGACGTGTCCGTGCCCTCCTTGAGCAGGATGATCTGCGGTTGCTGCGGAACAAAACCAAAACGAGATCAAAAGCATCAGGATCAGCGAAGCGCAGCTTTATCGCGAGCGGGTTGGGTTAGGTTCGGTGGAGGTGGCGCTTACCATCATTGACGCCATGGTTGGGGGCTCGGCGAAGCTAGGGTTTGGAGTGTGACGGAGGGGGAGAAGATCTGAGTGGAGAGGGAGGGAAAGGGTTTTGCTGTTTCGGCTGAGGTGGTAGGTTTTCTGATGGTGACGGAGCTGCGGGCCGCGCCAGACTATTCTGCCAGATGCTGGCCCAGTGGGCCCGCCACTGGTTTCCACCTACTTTTCATGGGCTCGTTGGCCAGTTGGGCCAAAATCAAGGCCCGTGCTTTTTTTCTTCTAGAGACTAGAGAGGGAGAGCAATCATTTTTCCCAAAAATTTGAATCAAGAAACCAAGAAGGTTTAGCCAAAGGGGGTTATCCTCCAAATCCAAAAAAAGAAAAGGTCTAAAAATATCCCAAAATTTTGAATCCATCGGCCATCGGGGAGCGTCCAACCCTAAATAAAAAATTAAAAGAAATCACAGGGTGGGGAGCGTCTCCATGAAGTGAGGGTCCCCCGTTTTCAAAATGGCATCCCGTCCGACGCGGACGAGAGGAGGGAGAGGGAAAACCGAAGGGAGGCGGCCCGTCACGTTCCTGTGTCACCTCTGCTGCTGCAGCTGCTCCTGCTCCTGCTCCTATCCGCGGCGGCGGCGGCGGCGGCCTAGCACCGGGGCTGCGTGGCGGCGAGAGATGGAGATCGCGCGAGCTGCGACGGGCGTCGCCTGCTCCAAGGAGCACCAGAGGATCTACGCGGAGTGGTTCGCCCTCGCCGACCCAGGTAAGGCGCACTCGCACTCGCCCCCGCTCCCGCACCACCACCCCTAAAACCCGCGGCGGCTTTGATGCTTACGATTCCCGCGGGGGGCTCTTGTTGCAGATGGCGATGGCCGCGTCACGGGCGCCGACGCCACCAGCTTCTTCGGCATGTCCGGGCTCTCGCGCGCCGATCTCAAGCAGGTGAGCGCGGGGCCGTTCGGCTCCTCCTTACTCGTCTTCTCCGGGCGGTTTTGTTGCGGGTTCTCGTTGGTGAATGGATAGTGATGTTTCCCTGTTTGTGGATTTGCGTGCGAAGGTATGGGCGATTGCGGATTCCAAGCGGCAGGGGTACCTAGGATTCGCCGAGTTCGTCACAGCTATGCAGGTTCGTCCCCACTCTTAAGGCCTCAGTCGTAACGTGTGCATATGACAATGAATGGTGCGATTGCGCTGCTGCTTTTCTGGACTGATGATCTGAACCGAATTGCAAAATGCAGCTCGTGTCTCTGGCCCAAGCGGGGGACGAGATCACACAGGACAGTCTCAATCGCGAAGGTAGTGTGGCAGTGTGCTTTGAACTGAATTTCACTCATTCCAAACCCCTTTCTGTGAGATCATTTAGGTTGGATGTTTGAACTAGACTCCTCATGATTTTTCATGCAGACCTTAGCACCTTGGATGCGCCTGTGATGGAAGGTGTCGATGAACTAGTGGCTGTAAGTCTGAAATGTTCTGGTTCTGTGTCATTCTAATGAATTTACCCCATGACAACTCGATATTATGATGGATTTTGCATTTCAGAGATCCAAGGCCGTTGTCAAGAGAGTACACCCAGATGACAATGGTAATTTTTTGTGTACCCCCTGGTTATAATCATTTGCATGAATCATCTTTGACGCTACGTATATCTGTTCTTCAGGCACCCCTCAGGTCCAAGCTTCTTCCATTTATCACTGGTTTGGTTCAAAATCAGCACAGAAGGTATTAGATTAGCATGTTGATTTGTAAATCTTGTACAAAACCTGCAGACTTTGTTTTCAGTTAGCTTTCCATTGCAGCTCAAACTGTTTTGCTTGCTGTTTGTTGTAAGTGGAGCATTGCGCGGGTGTACAGCAATTGACTGATTTTGCATTTAATTTGGCACTCTGCAGGTCCAGATGCCCCTGACTGCTGTGACCTCTGTAATTGATGGCCTAAAAAGACTGTACCTTGAAAAACTGAAGCCTTTGGAAGTCGCATACAAATTCAACGATTTTGGTTCCCCATTATTGGTAAAGTATTCCATTCGCTGTTTAGTTTTGCTGGAAGTCATAGGTCATCATGTTCTCAAGTTCTTTCATGTGATTGTGTTCTTTTGTCATTACTTATGTGTCACTGCCTTGCTACCATTTTCCAGACAAGCAGTGATTTCGATGCAAAGCCAATGGTTATGCTCTTGGGTCAATATTCTACAGGGAAAACAACATTCATCAAGCATCTGCTGAAGACGAGCTACCCAGGTTCGACGCTTTATCTTATACAGCACATTGGAGTTCACCTTATCCATACCATCCGTCTTGGAATTAATTCCATCTGATTGCATCGAAATTAACTTAGTTGGCTGTTTTCAATTGCAGGAGCTCATGTCGGACCAGAGCCTACTACTGACAGATTTGTAGTTGTCATGGTAAATACTAGCATGAATATTGTATTTTTGTTCAGGATGGATGTGGGACCTGACAGATTGTCAATAATGTAGCATGTGTGCTGGGAGACTTTTCCTTATGTTGGCTAAAGAACGTTGTTGATCTTTGTTATTTATTAAGTTTTAAGAAACACTACTGTTCCTATGGTTAGCCATTATCATGAACCTATGGTTGCTGAAATAAACTTTTAATATTGAAACAGATTGGATTATTGTTGTGCAATTTTCTTTACCCTCCCTTAAAACTTCCTTGAAACCATACTTCACACACAGGGATATTTCTTGATGCATTCTTTAGTTGTTCAAAACAAGACTTTGCTTCTAATTTTGTAAATCCTATCAGTTTGCATGTATGTGCAATTTTTTCTAACTATTGTTTCTCAGATTAGTTTCTGTTTTCACTTCAGTCAGGACCAGATGAAAGGACTATTCCTGGCAATACTATTGCTGTTCAAGCCGACATGCCATTCACTGGTCTTACAACATTTGGGGGAGCATTTCTGTCAAAGTTTGAATGCTCACAGATGCTACATCCGGTAAGCTTTAATTGTCATAGGTGGTACATGGAGAATTCACTCATTTCAGAGACTGAAACATCCTTTGTTTTTCGTAGCTACTAGAGCATATCACATTTGTAGACAGTCCTGGTGTTCTCTCTGGTGAAAAGCAACGGACCCAACGCAGCTATGATTTCACTGGTGTAACTTCATGGTTTGCTGCCAAGTGTGACATTATTCTTCTTCTGTTTGACCCTCACAAGCTTGATATAAGTGATGAGTTCAAGCGTGTCATTTCATCCTTACGTGGGCATGATGACAAAATACGTGTAGTGTTGAACAAGGCAGACCAAGTTGACACGCAGCAGGTAATGGCTTTAGTTGCAATCAATTTGTATGGCCTGTTATGCTTATGCTTTGCTTTCTTTGTTGAAACTACAATCTCATATGATGAATAATTTTCCCTTCTATTCATGCTACAGCTTATGAGAGTGTATGGTTCCCTGATGTGGTCTCTTGGGAAAGTGCTAAATACTCCTGAGGTTGCGCGTGTGTATATCGGGTACTTACTTATGTCTATTCTTTGTTAATTTACCCTTCCTTGCAATTCAGGAGGTTCTACCAGTCTTATACACTTATATGATTAAAAAAATTGCATGCTGATGGAGGTCCAAATTATATATTTGATTTGCATTGGGTTTTAGCTTCATCTTGCAGCTGTCAGCAGTTGATTATTTAAGTATAAACGACATGTCTGAATCATACAGTGAAGTTATTCTTACATTTAACATTTTAACTTGATGCTCACTTTGACACTAATTTTCACACAGGTCTTTCAATGATAAACCAGTGAATGACTCAGCTGTAGGCCCGATTGGAAAAGACTTGTTTGAGAGGGAGCAAGATGACCTCCTCTGTGATCTGAAAGATATTCCAAAGAAGGCTTGTGACCGCCGAGTAAGTTGAATCACTCATTTATTCTGAATTCTTCCTATATGTACTGTGCTTTCAAATGAACACCACCATTCACTGCAGGTCAATGAGTTTGTCAAGCGCGCTAGAGCTGCCAAGATTCATGCTTACATAATTGGCCATCTAAAGAAGGAGATGCCTGCTATGATGGGAAAAGCTAAGGCTCAACAGCGACTCATAGACAACTTAGAAGATGAATTTGCAAAGGTACTTACAGACAACCGAATTGTTTGAATGTTTCTGTCTGGCTATAATTTCAGCACAAGAAGGGGTTTCTCCCAATGCAAATAAACATTAGAATAACCTTCATTTGCTTGCATCTCAATTCAAAGTTACTGCCATTTTCTCCTCTACTCTATTCTGTGCGACATCCATGCCTAACTGATACACGCGATACGGTGGAGCAGGTGCAGAGGGAGTACCACCTCCCCGCCGGCGACTTCCCAGACGTCGAGCACTTCAAGCAGGTGCTTGGTGGGTACAGCATCGACAAGTTCGAGAAGCTCAAGCCCAAGATGGTGCAGGCGGTGGACGACATGCTCGCGTACGACATCCCCGAGCTCCTCAAGAACTTCAGGAACCCCTACGAGTGAACTGAGCTGAGCTGACCTCTCGTCGGTTGTAAAAGAGTACCTACCGTTACTGGCAGTCCCTTGTCGCGTCAAAAACATGGAAGATGCACGCGGATGGTCGAAGAAAGGCACATCGCGCTAGGCTGTTCGTTCGGTCTCAGCGTCAGTGCTCTATGGCTGCTGTACTCCGGTAGTCGCAGGACTTGTGGTGAGAGCTGGCGATGCTGCGATAGTATGTTGCAATGATAACTTCTGCGACCATGTGATGTTGCTGGGCATGGGCGGCACACGGCGCGTGAATGATGATGCAGCAAGCGCCGCACCGCAACCCGTGTGGCCGTGCCGTCGGCCGCGTTTCCCGTTTGAGTGCTGGGCAGATCGTTTGGACCTGAATGGAACGGTGTCCGGCTTGACTCCCTCCCTCCACCACACACATGGTAGTGGGCTTGCCTATGGAGTGGGGCCGTATGTCCCATAGTCTCGCTCAGAACGTCCAACTTTTTTTTTTTGAAAAGAAAAGTAACTTAAAAATGAACAGGCTGTTTTCTATAAATAAAAAACCATGCTTCAAAATTGTCCTGGATCAAAGCATGGATTCGCAGTTTTAAACTTTTAAACACAGATCAACCCGTGCTCCGTGGCCAAACTAGCTCATTTTTCCCGTAGTGTGTAGACGGTCACCGACTCACTTGAACGGTCTCGGATTCAGCTCACGTTTGCTTCCACTCCGCTGATCCTGTCCCCAGCCACAGCCACACAAAGCGGCACTGGAGGAGAGGAGGCAGGCGCGCGCTCGAATATGCCGCGCCCCGCGCTAGTGGCGCCGAGAAACCCACCACGACACGGCACGGCACGGGCGCGCACTCACCCACCCGTCCGTCGAACGAATCCCCCCGCGCCCAACCACACCGCACCAGTACGGCAGTACACCACCCGTGGTGTCTGTCTCTCTGGTCTGGCGTGAGAGGAGAGAGAGGGAGAGGGAGAGGGAGAGGGAGAGGGCGAGAGGCGAATGCGATGCGGCGGTGGTAGAGCCAGCAGGCAGCCGCGGGAGGCCGGCAGCCGACCGACCCCGGGACGTGGACGTGGTGACGCGGTCGGGCGGAAATCAACCAGCCAACCAGCAAACCGACGCGGCGCCCGGGTCGTGGCGGGCCCACCGCGTCAGCCTCGCGCGGGGCGCCGTGCCGACCTAACAGCGGCCGGGTTCTCGCGGGAGGAGGAGAGAGGTGGGGGAGGGAGAAGAAAGGAAAGAAAGAAAGAAAGAAAGAAAGGCTACTCGAGGGTCAGGTCAGGCCAAACGCGGAGTCGACGAGGAAGGGACACGGTGGGGAGGACGGCAGCGGAGGAGAGGAATTAGGGAAGCGAGCGCGTGGTCGGAGCGGGATGCGGCGGTCGAGGCTGCCGCCGGTCCCGGCGCCGGCGGGGGACGGCGGGGTGGAGGTGAAGTACCGCGGGGTGCGGCGGCGGCCGTCGGGGCGGTACGCGGCCGAGATCCGGGACCCGGCCCGCAAGACCCCGATCTGGCTCGGCACCTTCGACTCCGCCGAGGCCGCCGCCCGCGCCTACGACGCCGCCGCCAGGAACATCCGTGGCGCCGCCGCGCGGACCAATTTCCCTTCCTCCGCCGCTGCGTCCCCCGCCGTCGCGCCGGTCGCGGCGGTGCTGCGGCCTCCTCCTCCTCCTCCGCAGCACCCCGTCACGGCGGCGGCGACGTCTAGCCACAGCAGCACCGTCGAGTCCTGGAGCGGCGGCGGAAGCGGCGCGCCGGGCGCCGTTTCGATGGGGTTCCTCCGCGCCGGCGCCGCCCCGGCTGCCGAGGAGGACTGCCGCAGCTACTGCGGGTCGTCCTCGTCGGCCCTGTGCGAGGACGGCGCGTCGGGCGCCGGCGCTGGCGACGAGGCCGCCGCGCCGCCGCGGTGCTCGCCGCTGCCCTTCGATCTGAACGTGGCGGACCCGGAGGCTGCCGCCGACGAGATGGACTGGCGCTGCGACACGCTGCTCCACCTGTAGCCGATGCCGCCACTGCCTCGGCGAACCAGCAGCGACCATGAACCAACTGCAAAGCACTCCTCCCCACGCCCGAAATGGTACCGGATCGTGCTCGCTTCTTCGTGTTCTTGGGCTGCCTCATCCGGGTGGGGAGCAATGCTTACTGCCGAGTGCTATATATCGATAGACATTGATAAATTTTTTTTTTCTCCTGCTTCTTTTAGTCTCCTTTACGCGCTGCCAAGATTCGGTAATACGTTGTGATAATGTGAATAACAATCATGTAATCCGTGGAGAGAATCTGTTCTTGTAATCACCCCGTGTGTCTCTACCTATAGTATGGTGTCTTCTGTATCCACGGCCTTCTTGCTGTAATTCCGAAGATAATGGAATTGAGAGAAATTTACACAGACCTTTGCTTCTGCTGAATCTCTGAATCTTGGTACCTCCTTGCTGTTGCTTGTCTGTCAATTTTGAGCAAGAGTTTGGGAAGTGAAACATCACTAGTAACTTGACACAATTATGCTCCTAACTCGTGATTGCAAAGTGTATCATCTTCAGTTCAAGGTTCAGCTGAGAACAGCTGATCTTTCCGAGATGCAAAGCCGGAAGGGCATTCAGATCAGCAGCAGTTGCATGCTGCGGAAACACCAGGATCCTCCTGGTATTTCATTGCAAGCTTCATCATTTTCACGCACTAATCACTGTCACTTTCTCAAAACTGTGTCAGGGGCATGGAGGTTTTGAGACTAAACCTACACAAACTGCAATGTCTCGTTTGATTTTCCGGAGCTAGATGCAGTGTTCCTTCAGTGCAGGAGCTGAAAAGGAAGTTGCAGGCTGGACGGGTGCCGTTTCCAGCAGACGCGATAGGCCCTGTGCACTGTGGATCCAGGCTGCGATTGAATTGACGGCATGCCAGCCAGTGGCTCACTGCTCAGTGTCTGGATGAGCAAATCTCCACTTGTCCAGCGTGGCAGATGTTACACGGCTAGTGTAGTAGTGTTAGCGTTTTCAGAGACCTTGCTGTCTGCTGAACGCCTGAACCCCTGAAACTTGGTACTAGCTCGTTGCTGCTGATTGTGTGTCGAAGCTTTTTTTGAAATTAAATTGTGTGTCGAAGCTGAGCACAGTTTTCATTTGTCTTTCTGAAATTGAAACTTTGTACTGCTACTAACCTGACACGATCGCGTGCTTAATTCAGGATTGCTGGAGGAGTCCAAGCCCAGCTGGAAACCTTCCTTCCTGACCCCTTGCTGGGATGCATTGCATTGCTTGCGGCATCCTGTAATCCGTTCAGGGCCATGTTTGGATGGTAGGGTAAATATTTACCTCAAAGTAAATGTTTTGCCCCTCCCATTTGCCCCTACTAATATTTGCTCTTTAGGGTGTTTGGATTGAGGGTAAATGTGGGGTAAATGTGGATGTGAATGTGAGAGAGAGGACTGAGGTTCACCACAATTTTGCTCTAATTTGCTACTTTCTAGGGGTAAATGGAAGTATGAGGCAAAACATTTGCCCCACCATATTTGTCCCACATATTTGGATTCTTTAGGGTAAATTTAGGGTAGATTTGCCCATTTATCATATTTGCCCCTTCATCCAAACACCCTCTAGATCAGCAGCTGCGTCGTGCACGAGAGCTGCTGAACACACACGCAGCTGTGGTCTCTCGGTCCAGCCGTCCAGGAGCTGAAAAGGATCCAGGTCCGGCCGCAAAAAAAACTTGTGATGCACAAATCTCAAAAAAAAAAGTAGCGCCAGTGCAAAAAAAACTTCTTGTTTTTTTAAGAAGAATCAATGGCCAGGAGCAAACCTGAATTTGTTTTTCTCAAACTGCTTTTGAACCTTGATGGTCATCAAAACTTTTTTTTAAAAAAAAAAGGATAGAAATTGTACAAATTAAGCAAGGCTCATTCACACAGAAGGAAAGCAAAAAAACACCATCCACACGAGATCATGAAAGTCCTATTCATTGTCGGCCAGCGTAGAAAGAAATATTTTCGGCCAGCGTAGAGAGATCCATTCAGATTAGCAGCTGCATCGTGCACCTGCACTGCTGGCATTTGGTTGCGTCGAGCCTCCGACCACAAACGTGTAGTAAACGAGTCGGGTGCCAATCCGATCGATGAAGCTTCTCCAGGCTGGAGCTCATCGGGACGAGCCGTGCAGCCTTCTCGCTCCACGGCTAGTACATCAAGGCCAGCACAAATCCCGCCCGTCGTCTACACTCTACCACCGTATACGTTGAGTTAGTAGATGGTGTTGATTTGTTCTGAGATACTGACTTGTTCTGAGAGAAAAATAATGTTGTTTGATGGTTGATAACCCAGACGAAAACACACAGCTGATCTTGCTGAGATGCGGACTGGTTCTGGTTAATATTATTTTCAGGAAAACGCTTCTTAACCTCATTTTTGCTTGAAGAAAATATCTTATCTCGCGTTTTAACAGCAAACCAAACACCACAGATTTATTCTTTAAAAATGGTGGCAGCTGTCTATCCAAACACTAACAGCACAAGAATCATCACACTTAGTGAGTGTTTGGATGGGGTGACTAAAATTAGTCTGACTAAATTTAGTAACTTTGAGGGACTAAAGGTCCCAACAGATGGGACTAAAGAGGAACTAAAACTAGTCACCTTTATTCAAACACCTCCTTAGTTATCAATCAGACAATCTATTCTTATGACAAAGTGTGGCAACTCATAGGGTGGCAAATACTAACCTTACGGGTGGCAATGCGTGACCTGCAACCAAACATGCCCGTGGTGCGTGGCAGGGCTCGGAACCAACGACAGTCAGCTGTGTGCTACGTAGTATCCATCTGTTTCATTTTATTAGTCGTTTTTTAAGACAGTACAAAAGAAAGACAGTCTGACACATAACGACACAAAGAAAATAAAAATACATTGAAGAGCACTCTGGTCGTCTTCTTCCTTCCAAAGATCGTCGTCCACCGGAGCTTGAAAAAACACTGGAAAGGTAACAAGGGAACAGAGCACCTGCAAACGCTATCGCCACACAAAGCTTTGAAGACCGCAAAAACCACCCGTTGCTTACAACGAGATCTTGCAAACGTTGAAAGAACATCGGCTGAGGCAACACCCCAAGCAACAGAGCCTTGCAATCTTTCATCACCAAGCCAGCGGGTTGAAGAAACCAGAACTTGACGAAGAACAGATCGAAGAAAGAGATCAGAACCGCCACAACAAAGAACAGCCAACTGCATCTCCTGACAAACACACCAACTGCAAAGATCTGAAGAGAATCTACAGATCTGGCAGAACCAACTCTCACTAGCCCTTCGCCGGCGCCGGAAAGAACATTGTCGAGGTAGGTAGAGGCCGGAGAGACCTTATTCCATAGCTCATCTTCACCACCACCTTGTTGATGTCGTTGGAAACCAAACTTAAAAGGAAAAAACTAGACTTACGAAAGAAATGGGTCTCGCTCCTCTCCCTACCGTCGCCACCGAGGCCACCGGAGGGCAGAGGAGGGGACCGACGGGGTGGATGTGAGCGGCGACGGGTGTGGGTGGAAAAGTACATCATTTATATAATGTTTAAACTCAGACGTGAATTGTAGCAAAGTACATGAGTTATTGAGTGTGGTTACACATTAAAAAATAAGTACCTGGATGACTAATAAAATGAAACAGAGGATTACTTCACTAGTATGCTTTTATTTTGTTTGTTTAAAGTTTATAAACCATCTCTTTTCTTAATTTGGTTTTGTGTCGTATACGACTTGAATACTCTCTGTTGATTTTATCCGTCTCCGGGGTCCCCTGTACAAGATGAATACCCTTGATGAATGATGACACAAGCAAACCAAGATGCACGTTGCGACGCTCCCGGTCCGATCCAGCGTGACGGCCGGAGACAACGGGTCGACCGGACTCGGACGGTACACGGACGCACGCGAGGTTGCGGTGCGCCGCGCGCCTCGAGCACCAACAACCGAAGCAGCAGCCGTTACGCGGTGGACCCCACCAACCAAGTCGAGTCACGCACGCAAGCGGCCCGCAACACATGCGGCGGACATCCCCCACCCCCTGCGGCCCTCCCTTCAAAACCTCCCGCCGGAAATTTTGAGAGCCGCGGACCCTTTTCCCCTGAATTTTTTACTTTTTTAATATCATTTATTTCCGAAATTTCAAAATTATACCCCGAATTGAGGAAATTACAAAAATATAGCCCAATCGTCTGCTGGGTGGACGAAATCTATATTTCGTCAGCCCGGTGGACGAAATCCCCTAATTTCGTCGAATGGGTGGACGAAATCCATATTTCGTCCGACGGGTAGACGAAAACGTGCCGGCCGGACGACGACTGTTACTAGGACCCATATTTCGTCTGCCGGTACGACGACATAATAGATTTCGTCTGGCCGTTCGACGAAATCTATGATTTCGTCTTCCCGTTAGACGAAATCTTGCTGTTATCCAGCGCTTCGTCCCTTCTCTCTTCTCTCTCTGTCGGTTCCATCCCGGGTCGAGCGGACGCGGGCGACGGCGGTGTGGTGCGCGGCGGCCGGCGGCGGTTGGCAGCGGGCGGCGGCCGGGCGAGCGGGCGGCGGCCGGCGGTCGGGCGCGGCGGGCAGACGGCGGCGGGGCTCGGGCGGCCGGAGGTCGGGCGCGGCGGGCAGACGGCGGCGCCGGCGTGTGCAGGTATAAAAATTTATTTTTTTTGCAAAAAATACATACGTACGAAGGCTAGTATATAGAAATTGTAGTTGTAGTAATATTCGAATCATTTTACGGTTTTTGATTAAGTAATAGTAGTACACATTTTATAAAAGTACTTTGTTAGGGTTTGTAGAATAACTTAAATGTAGTACAAATATTTAAATCTAATATATTTAGTATCACTTTAGGGTTTGTAGATTTAGTAAATCTAGTATAAATTTTAGAAAAGTAGTTAGTATCATTTTAGTAGTTAGTATCATTTTAGTAAATGTAGTATAAATTTTAGAAAAGTAGTTAGTATCATTCGGATGTACAATTAGTAGTGTAGTTACATGTGGTATAATTGATATTTGAAATGCACATCATGTATTAGGAAGGAAGCAATGTCTAGCGGAAATCAGATTAGGATCTTGTATGGCCACGGAGAGATCATTTATGGTGAAATGGGTGTGGATTTGAGGTCGTTCCCTGAAATCATTGTTGACCATCCGAATCCGGAAGGTGCTAATATAAGTGACTTGAAACAATGGTTCGAGGCATTGTTTCAGATGGATGCATCTGTGTATTCAGTCACAGTGAAATGCTTGTATGTAAGGAGTGTCAATCCAATCATGTACGAGCTTAAACCGGCTGACCGAACATTTCAGTGGAGGAAATGGGTGGATTGGTGCCGACGGTGTAATTTCCCATTAACCATTCTGGTGCAACCACGTCCCAAAAATGTTGTGGGAGAGGCAAGCTCATCGGTAGCACCAGAGCTGGAGAGCAACACTGTGGGTGATGTGTCAGTGGATGGGTTGGAGATTGGGGACAAACGTGTTTCTGGGAGGGGGGTAGTTGATGTTGAAGGTGTGGCTGATGCGGGTGAAGATGTGGAAGATATTATAGAAGAGTTAGCGAATATTGACCGCAATGCCATGGAGGAGGAGGAAAATTTGAATAATGAAGATGAGGACGATGATGAAGATGATGATGAAGAAGGAATTGCAGATAGAAATAGTCCTTTTCCAGAAGAATGGAATATGGCTGATGCATCGAGTATGGAATGTATGGACATGCATGGGTCTAACTTTCGATATGGTTGCAACATGATTGATGTGAATCAAGTGTTTCCAAACAAACAAGAGTTGAAGGACACAGTTTCACGGTGGGCGGTGATGTCACTTAGGGAGGTGTGGGTAAAGAATTCTAGCCCAACTAAATACAATGTCAAGTGCAGGACAAGTGAGTGTGAATTTTATGTGCATGCATACAAACCTAAAAATGAGCTCTATTGGGTAGCTTCTATAGTAAGGAATCACACATGTACCCTTCAGAATATGGAAGGAAACACCGCAACCTAACAGCATCACTAATTGCCAATGAATTATATAGTGAGATAATTGAAAAGAGGGACATGGAGTGCTCCTTTATCCAGCGAGCTGTAAGGAGGCAATTCAAATATGACATAACTTATCAGAAAGCATGGCGGGCGAAGCAAATTGCCCTCGAGAAACGTTGGGGTACATATGAGGCATCCTATTGCAACCTGCCCCGTGTCCTTGAAGTCCTCAAGGAAAGAAACCCTGGGACGTATACCGCATTTATGGAAACGGTACGCAATGGTGAGCCAAATATCTTTATACGTGCTTTCTTGTCATTGGGTCCATGTATTGAGTCTTTCAAGCATTGTCATCCAGTGCTTTGTGTGGATGGTACCTTCTTGACAGGAAAGTATAAAGGGCAGATCCTTACAGCAATTGGAGTTGATGCAAACCAACAGATTCTTCCATTGGCTTTCGCCTTTGTGGAGGGTGAGAACAAAGAAAGTTGGATGTGGTTTCTTCGACATCTTAAGGCCGGTGTTGTGTTTGATAGGCCAAACCTTTGTATCATCCATGATCGGCATGCAGGCTTACTTTCGGCGATAAAGTCTTTGCAAGAGGATCCTAGAGAACCATATCCGTGGCCTGACTTACAGAGCAGGTGGTGCATGCGACATATGGCAGCTAATTTCTACAACAAATTTAGGAGCAAAAAATTAATGGATTTGTTCAAGAAATTGTGCTGCCAGAATCAAGAAGCCAAATTTAACGAACTATGGAAAGAGTTAGATAAGCTTACCAAGGCACATGTGCAGGAAATGAGGAAGCAACCACTGACATCTGAAAATCCAGGGGTGACACCCGGATTACCAGCACTGGGTGAAGGGTTAGATGATCCCAACGTTCGTCGACAGAGAGGACGTAACATTAAGTGTTTCTCTCATTGGATAGAGGCGGAGCCCAATGAGAAGTGGTCAACCCCTCGTTGGAATCGTTGAAGGTATGTTATATGGCATAATAAAGTACTATAAAAAACGACGTGTTGCTGCTGTTAATCACAGCACAACAGTTCAGACACCGTATTGTAAGAAGATGTACGAACATCTGGAGAAGGCTGTGACCAAGTCCTCTGAACACATGGTAACCGTAATGGGTAATGAAGACAATCATTTCCAAATCATTGGGAGAGGAAAGGGAGGAGTTGGAAGAGAAACTGAGCTTGTAATCCGTGAAGTAAACCTCGGAAGGGTATGTAATGGATGGGCTGAATGCACATGCAACAAGCCAAAGTTTTTCCATGTTCCTTGCTCTCATGTCCTCTCTGCGCTAGCTCAAGTTGGAGTTTCAAGTACAGGTTACATCTCTCCTTTCTATTTGAAGGAAAATGTTGTGCAAACATGGACCGGTGAGTTTTATGGCTTTATGGTACGTGGTAACTTCACGGTTTATAACAGAGACTTGCCTATATGCCTTCCACCCATGGACTTTTTGCGCCATTGCCATGGCAAAGGTGGACGTCCTCAAACTAGGCGCATTCGTAATGACATGGATGAGGCTGAAATAGGAGGGCCAATGAGAAGGTGTAGGACATGTGAACAGTTTGGGCACAGTACTGAAGCCTGTCCAAGTAGTACCGATGGGGCAAGTGCGTCGACCTCCCGAAACCGTGGTGCAGGGAGGACTTTGGACGACTATGCGACATAGGCTTTTAATCGTAACTTGTAATTTTATTGCACTGCATGTATTATTATTGAACCATATGTAGAATATTATTCTTGGCTTGTAATATTATCGAACTGCATGTATTATTATTGAACCATATGTAGAATATTTTTGTTGGCTTGTAATATTATTGAACTACGCATATTACATTATTTATGGCTTGTAATAGTATTGAACTCGCAATGATATTATTTGTGCCTTGTAATGTAATATTATATAATCATGTAAACTATTGTAATTAATTAATTTATTAATTTAGTCATATATTTATTTCAGGATGGAGCTCATCAATGATTCGATCGACCAGCGACACCGTGCTTACGCACACGTGACCGAGGGGAACGATGTTGTCCCCGTCCTACGAGCCCGTGCGCCGAAGAAAGCTTGGTCACTCCACCTACAGTGGATCCCCAGGTTCGTATAATTGTAGTTTGTACCACTATTTATTGCGTCAATTTCACAAGGCTTCATATATTATTAAAATGTCTTCTTTGTAGGCTTGAGTGTGCTGGCCTGCTTCCCCTTGCCCGCATGGTTGAGGCAACCGGGGAGGATGTAGTAGATGCAGATGATGGAGAGGATGAGCAGGCTGAACGGTCGAGACGTTTCCCCTACGACCAGTCTCTCTTGTCGGCACTGGTGGACCGATGGAGGCCCGAAACGCACACTTTTCACTTGACTTTTGCTGAGATGACGGTGACACTACAGGACGTTGCCATGCTTACCGGGCTACCACTACGGGGCAGGCCTATTGGGCCTTCTGTCTCTCCCGTGGGCTGGCGTGAGGATTTGGAGCACAGATTTCAGGGTGTCCTACCTCAGCCTGTGGTTCTTACTATTGCAGCGAGTAAGAAGCATGGGCCAACTTTGCAGTGGCTCCAATTGTTCAGAGTAAGTGAAGCATAATTACTTAATTTGTCATTAATATTTTGTGACCTCTAAATGTCCACTAATAATTATTTTATGCAGTTGGAGAGGATGGCAGAGGAGCCCACGCCGTACCAGCTGAGTCGTCACTTCGAGGCTTACTTGTTGTGGTTGTTTGGTTGGGTGATGTTCACCGGCTCGCACGGGGACAGCGTTGATGCTCGTTGGATACCCATTGCGAGTGCTATTGCTGATAGCCCCCTGCATGAGATTCCTCAGCTGTCTTGGGGGTCGGCGGTTCTTTGCTGGACATATCGAGGTTTGTGTCAGGTGTGTGTCAGGAAGAAGCCAAACTCGAACCTGACTGGTATGCCTCTTCTACTTAACCTGTGGGCGTACGAGAGGTTTCAGATAGGACGGCCGTACATCCAGTATGAGCAGTACACAGCAGAGCTGTACGGCGCGGGTATGGTTGATAGGCCGACCATGGGCTCGCATTGGACACGACGTCGGGTAAGTAGCACAATTTGGTCACTACTACTTCGTACATTACTATTTACGTATTCGTAACTATTTATCCTAACTGGGTTGTTTATTTACAGCCACAATGGGCTGGTGTGCAGGTTCGGTCGACGTACGAGGCGTTCACAGAGCAGTTTGACCACTTGAGACTGGAGTTTGTTAACTGGGAGCCGTACACTCATATGGCTATTTATCGACGGTCCGGAGGTCTTGGTATTTCTGATTCTTGTTATGCGGATCTAGATTACTGGATGACGCAAAAGAAATTGATCTTTGATGTATTCGTCGAGGACTACGCGGTGCACCGCGTCATGAGACAGTTTGGTCGCCGCCAGGAGGTCCCAGTCCCTGTTGGCAACCTTATTCCTCGAGCTATTCATGAGTATGTTTGCATTTTATTCATTCTTGTGGTCCTTTACTTTTTATTTATGTTCTTATATACCTATTTTATTATTTCTGCAGGTACAAGATGTAGGGCCCTCGTAAGCCTCTTCATGAACTGATGTTGAGGATGCTGACATGGATTGACGCATGGGATGTGGCTCAGCAGGATCTCGTCACGGAGGATGAACCGTTCGACATCACCTCGTACCACATGTACCTGCAATGGTATGTGCCTCGTACTCGCACACGCCTAGTCTTCATGAGGCATCGAGAAGATGAGGGCATGGTTCCACAGGCACTGCTTTACCCTGCTCATGCAGGCCGAGCTCTTCACAATGCGGTACATGTTTAACATTCTGACTTTGTTATTGAACTCTATGACTATTGTCCATGAAATTACATATACCTCGTATCATGTGCACAGGCTGACTTAGGCATGGAGATAGAGCGAGAAGCGCGGGAAGCGGTTGCATTGCTTACTCGGCGGGACTCCAGCGGGGCCTACGATGATATCAAACAGATATTATCCCGCATAGGTCAGAAGGCGAAGCGTATGGTGCAGGTTGTCACATGTCGACGTACGGAGGACGTTGCCAGTGAGCGTCATGACACACGTACGAGGGAGCGTCCACCTCGACACTCCGTACCTCACCCTGATCAGGCTGGAGCTTCGACTTGGCAGGACACACGGGTGCCACAAACACCCGTGGGACGTATCACTTTCACTTCTACGCTTCAGGAGGCTACCATGACCACTCCGCAAGCCCCACAGTTTGTCCCGCTTACAGGTATGTGTCTCATTCTTGTTTGTTTCACATTTTACGTTAGGTTCATAATTTTCCTGCTTTTATGTGTTGTTTATTTTGTAGTCCCACCACAGTACGAGGAGAGGCATGTCGCTTCTGGATCGTCGTACTCGGCCTCAGATGGCACACAGGTGGAGCTGGACTTGTCACAGTACTTGTCATTCCCACAGCCTACCCAGCCGACGCAGGAGATCACAGAGGAGGTGCCACAGCGACGAGAGGCTAGGCCTACGAACCGCTTCTCACCAGCGGACTACGAAAGGCCTAGGGCACCCGCTTCGGCACGTAAGCCGAAGAGGCCTCGCGGTGAGCGTCAGGCCCGTGGGAGGGGCCAGGGATAGGGTCACCAGGCTGTGATGTGTAGGCCGGTGCATGCTATGATGTGTAGGCCGGTGCAGACTATATGTGTAGGCCGGTGCAGGCTATGATGTGTAGGCCGGTGCAGACTATATGTGTAGGCCGGTGCAGGCTATGATGTGTGTTCATGCAGGTTCTTTTCCTTTACTATGATGGACATGGTCTATGGACCATCTCGTTATCATTCTATATAAGACCCTGATGTATGAAACCCTCGAACCAAAACTGAACCAAAATTGTTGTAAGAAATGTCATCGTGGAGGAATGACCACAATGGGATTCCACCATGGAACGAGCGACCGAAATGCCACTGCGGCTTCCGTACGTGGCTGCAAGTATGGGACGATCGACTTCCTCGAGGCAAGAGGGGGTGTAGATACTTCAAGTGCCCTGACATTGATGATGATTTCAAGGTTCATCCAATCCTTCCATTTAAGATTTTTTCAGAATTATATGTGTATGTCAAACTAATGATTAATGTATCTGCAGGCTTGCACATTCATGGAATGGATCGACACTAGGCCTTTAGGGGAGGAGCCCTTCATCGTACACCAGGTAGAGAACAAAGGGCAATACTATGCTAGGCTTACAGAGGCTCGAGAGGCCGTACGTCTCGCTAGGCTTGAGCAAGAGCGGCGCATTCACCACCAATAAATCCGTTTGAAGGGCAAGGAGGATGAACTGCAGAGGCGTCGCGAGCAATTAGGTGCTCGAGAGGCAGCCCTTAAAAGACAAGAGGAAGAATTTGAAGCTCGTCAGGCGCAACTCCTCCAGGAAGAAGAACGACAAAAGAA
This sequence comes from Cenchrus fungigraminus, assembly GCA_036936925.1. Lineage (NCBI taxonomy): Eukaryota > Viridiplantae > Streptophyta > Magnoliopsida > Poales > Poaceae > Cenchrus > Cenchrus fungigraminus. Next base: position 126,872,817 of record CM072773.1, read on the forward strand.
CGTGAAGAAGCATGATGGAGAAAGTTCCTCCAAAAAATCGAGAATGGGGAAATTACTGAGGTTCACCCAGTAGAACATTACCTGCATTGTGATTGACGTGTTTAATTACCTAATGCATGTTCTCGGAGAACGGTGCCCTATAGCATATGTTGGGCACCTCACATGCCAGTGTACTACTGTTTGTACTCAAATTATTACGTGTTTCTACTTCATGTGACCCATAAGTGAAAACTCTAGTGTATAGACATCACTGCCACAAACACTAGACTTTTCAATCCGATAGGACTCAACCCTGCTGGCTACATGCTTCAACACGTTTCCTTTCGAAGTGTAACAATATTTTTGCAATTTTCATTTTGTACAACATAGTTTTCTAAGAAGTGCCAAATAGCAAAATATGTGGCAAACAAGGCGGATACTATAGATTTTGTTTTTTTGGACGAAATCTGGATTTTGTCTGCCCATTGGACGAAATCTAGATTTTGTCCAGTGGGCAGACGAAATCTCCATATTTCGTCCAATGAGAAGACAAAATCTAGATTTTGTCTGCTCACTGGACAAAATCTAGATTTCGTCCAGTGGACAGACGAAATATTAAGATTTCGTCCAGCGGGCAGACGAAATATGGATTTCGTCATGCAAACCCTGCGAAAACATAATTTCGTCCAGTGGGTAGACGAAATATAGATTTCGTCGTGTAAAATCGTCCACCCATTGAGTTATATATATTTCGTCCACTGGTTGGACGAAATCTTGCTATTTTCGTCGTTTGGACGGACGAAATATAGATTTCGTCCACCCATTCGACGAAATTAGGGGATTTCGTCCACCGGGCCGACGAAATCTTAATTTCGTCCACCCAGAAGACGATTTGGGTATATTTTTGTAATTTCCTCAATTCGGGTATAATTTTGAGATTTCGGAAATAAATGATATTAAAAAAATAAAAAATCCCTTTTCCCCTTCGCAAGCTCGCTCGCTCCCCTCCCCTTCGTCTCCGTCTCCACCTTGCCTCCGCCTCCGCTCAATCCCCACCGAAACCCTAGCCGGTTCCGGGCGCTGCGGCCATGGAGCCGGACCCCGCCCTCACCAACCGCGGCGCTTCGACCATGCGCCGCATCGACAAGCTCTTCAACTACATCAAGCCCGCCACCCACCAGATCCGGGTCGACGTCTACACCCCCCTCCTCGAGGCCTGCGAGATCGACGCGCAGATGCAGGCCGGGGTCTGGGGACCGCACGCCTTCAAGGTGTACAACCCGGAGCTCGTGCGGCTCTAGGTGGAGGCCACTCGGGCCGTGTGGCGCGCGCTCGCCAGGATGGACTCGTCGTGCGTCAGGATGTGCGTCCGCAGGGACCGGACGCTAGCGAAGATCGACGAGTTGGAGGACAAGATCCGCGCCCTCGAGGAGAAGATCGCGGCGGGTGTGGAGGACCCGGCGCCCATAGCTCCAGGTGCTGTCGAGCACGAGCAAGTTGTCTACAGCGTAAGTGGTTCTCTGCTCCTCTGGAATCCCCACTTGGGCTCATTTGGTTGATTGGTTGGGACTGCGGGACGGTTTGGTTGCCTGGCGATTGGAATAAGATGTTAGGACGTGTGATTGGTTTGAGGATTTGGGAATTTTCAACTGCCTGTGGTTATTTGGGATATTTTGGAATCTGAATTAAATGCTTAGCTTAGGTCCGATTGGACTATTGGGCTGTACAGCTTGATGAGTACACTAGGTCAAATCTGAAAGGATTCTGCAACAATTAAAAACATCTGCAATTTGCAAACCCATTCCTCCTATTCTCTGAATAATGACGTGTTGGTGAACTGAATTTTCTGAAGCATATACTCTTTCGACTTGGTGAGCTGAACCGACCTGTACTAAGATGGCAATCTAGTTATAAATTCACTTTACTTGTTTATTTCCTCCAAACTGCACACGCTATACGAAACAACTGCACCTATTTCTCTGCATGTTTGGCCTTTGATGATTCTACAATTTAGTAGAACAATGCTCTACCTGTCCATTGTGTAGAATTTTTATGAGAAGTGTTGTGATTCCCAGCAGTAGGACCGGTTGTCTGTGTTTCCATTCTGGATACCGAGTTGCAGCAATTAGTTCTGAAGATATACACTCACAATTGATTTTGGTTTTAAAAAGCAGTAGATTTACACTCATACAAATGGTCATTCCTTATCATTCTAGCATGCTTATGCTGGCCCATTTTTTATCATTTTGCAGGCTTGCAGGTGCATTTTTATCAGTCCTTTCAATCACCAACCATGTGCATAGGCCTATGTTAGAAAATTTTCTTTTACTAGAATATTCAACTTGAGAATCTATATCGTTACTTGGACAACTATTGCTTCTGTGAACCTATTGGTTGTTTTCCATGTTCATTTCATTTGTACACATCAAGAATGCGATTTCGTGTTCACATCATTTATGTAAAGTGTCCTTAAAGTGATTAGGAAACCAAATACATCGTGATTCTGTATTAATTATATCATGATGTTTATTTACAACTGGTAGTGCTATTTTTGTGGAACTGGTAGTTATGTTTTTGTGAACAAGAGGTGATATTTGGTGCCTGTTGTTTGTTTGAACTAAAATGGAAATGAGAAATATTTTGTGCTGGGCCATTTTGCATGTTATCTGTTTACATTAAACCTGTTTGTTTTGAGCACAATTTCCACGGGAATGGATAATTTGTTTATTCAAATAAAAAGGATGTTGCATGCAGAACATCCACCTGCAGACTGGGTTGTAACCTGTGAGTGAACAGACCTAATGGAGATTGCCAGATTGAGTTGCAAAATTTGTGATGATTTGAGTTCAGCGTGGTTAACGAGTGTTTCTGTTGTGATTGACCTCTTGGGATGATCTGATTTTACTGTGATTATTGATATTTCTTGGAAATTGTGATGATCTGAGTTGACCATCATCACTGAATTTTCTGCTGTGACTGTTGTGATGCTGCAGACATGGGTCGAGAAACCAGAGATTGCCATAGGGCCTGTGAGGAAAATGCCTGAGGAAGTCAGATGTCAGATCAAGGAGGGTGAATCTGCTGCACAACTTGCATTCTGGAAGGCAAACTTGAAGGCTCTGAAAGGAAAGGAAAAGGTTCAGCTTGAATACATTCAAGGGCTAAGTGCGACATCAGCAGACTTCCAGTCTTCCGTTTTTGATGAGCGTACTCTTGTAGGATCAGGCCATTCAGGTATCTTAAACCTTCAAGCACTCTTCCATGTTTTCCTTTTTCAAATTTACTGAATCTGTTACTGTTCGATCCCTTTTTCAGATTACACATTCTCATACTGATGTGGCACGAGCACTACGTCCTCCCACCACTCTACTGGAGAGCCCGATGGACTCTGTACATCATGACCCCCACCTCTTCGTGGCAGCTCTGTTTCGTCGTACTGCTTGAGATAATTGTTTTCATAGAGTTCAGTTAGATTGCATATATGTTCAGCCCAAGAAAACTTACAGAAATGAGCACTATGAAGTTACTCCGTACTTCTGTGTACAAAATGGTTTCAGTGTTTTGTCCAGCCAAAGCAATATGAGGATACTTGGAACTTTAAATCGTGTGCTCACTATATGATGTTGTGAATACTCTTCTACTTTTAACAAAACCCAGGAGTTGAAATTTCTTGTGGGCTGATGTTCTCTGGTCAACCAGTTTTTGGTTGGTCTTATTTTGGATTTCAGTCCTTGTGGAATGCTGCTGCTCTCTTATGCAGGGCCAGAACTTACAATGATGATTTTTTTTTGGGGGGGGGGGGGTTTCTTTCAAGGTTAGATGCAGTAGCTGTTGTGGTAAGAAACTTTTGCTAGAGCTTTGGTATAGTAACAGTATTGGAGTTTTGTATTTTGTTGGATTCACTTCAAGTAGCAGTATTTATGTTCTTTTTTCTTTGATTTTTTTGTTCCACCTTTTGAAATATATGGTTTGAAATGCATCAAAATTCACAAGTTTGCCTTCAGAAAAAGTAAGGTAGAGATGCATATGTCAGCTCACCTCATCTGTGTGTCTGTCTTCTGGAATTGTTTGGCAGGTTGTCAGTTGTGATTGGTTTATCTTCTGTATTGCAGGGGGCTGCAGGTTGGATTGGTAATCTAATTATATTGTCCTAAACATCATATATAAAAAACAAAGTGCTAGTACAAAAATATCGGTCTTGTGAGTATTTTGAGGCATTGTCTGATTGTCAGGTGGATGATGCTTTTGCAGAGGTCAGTTGACTGCCCACTGCCCAGTGTGTCGTTGACCTCTCTCCTGGCTAGTTTCGAATCAGAATGGTTTTAAAATTTCAGACCCAAGGTAGGGGCAGCCATTGTCTTTTTTTTTTTTTAAAAAAAAGGAGCAGCTATATGTCAAATGGAAATCTGGACGTGAGCCAATCTAGTAAATTGACACATTAATCCCCGTGATCGTAAGCATGCTACTCATTGGTTGGCAGTTGCCTTGTCTTTGCAACTGAAGGTTGTACTATCTAGGCTGACTAATCTAGCAGACTGCAGCCAAGTGCGATTTTTTCATGGAATAAAAATAATTCAATGCAAAATTACATACTAAGTATCGTTCCCGGCTTCTGCAAAAAGAAACATTGTAATACTCTGATCACAAATGCGCTTTGGGATCTCCACTGGGCAAACTTCTTTTCAACTTTGATCATCATCAAACAATAAAAAAAAGTTATACAGATTGATAATTTAAGACAGCTATGCTAGATTTGTCATGATTTTTTTTTGTTGGCAATGCATACAAGTATACAACTACCTTCGGTTAGATGCCTCACTGTAATATAAATTACTAGCTAAAGTGTCCATGTGCGGCTAAACACGCGATGCTGGCATCCCAAACGACAATAAGTTTCTAATCAGTATTTGGGGTCCAACACATACCTGAACGCCCAGCCTACTAGCACAAGAAGAATCCACTGGACTAGCACAAGATGTATAATTGATAATGGATTCCTTTTGATCTATAAATGCTTTATAACAAATAATTTATCCATGAGTTAGGATCACCTCTTTCCAAAAATCGTCTGTAAACCACGCTATTACAGGTAATGTGCTCAGGTTCATGGTAAGCTCAAAACAAGGCCATAAATCCAACTTGATCAACATTGATATTCATCTCAGGCCACCCTAGAAAGCCAATATGGGTGAATGTCCTTGCGCGGCCAAATATTTTCGACGTCCCTACTGACTTTTACAACATCAATGACACCATGCTGGTCAGCCTCGCGAAGGTATTTGCGAGCAACTTTGTAGCCATCTACGAAACAGAGCCCGTCTTCCATACCCAAGTCAAGAGTTGTACAAGCTACCGTCGGCCTTGGATCTATCTTCATAGCCTCGAGCACGGGAGAAACTCTGAGAACATGCAGTGCCAACTCGAGCTGATCTTTCTGGCCATAAAACCCTGTCATATCGACTAGCTTCAAATGGGAGTGAAGGTGCGAAGGGAGGCTCCTTAGTCCACCATGACACTTGCGATACCGTTCAGGTTTGTAGTCCATCCACATCTGTAAAAGAGATGAACATGAGTTCTCTGCATGAGAGCAGCACCACACACTGTTCTTTTCAGATTCCTGATATGTTCATAACTTCTTATTGTTAAGCAGCAGGAAACTCTTCAAAGCAGAATCTGCTCTGTTAATCCTCAGAGAAAAAACATTAAGTGATAGCTCTTTTAACTTTTAAGTGATTAGTTGAGTAACTTTACATGATATACTTTCTTTCTCTCTTCTATATATCAAACAATATCATGCTGTGGGGAACACCCCACAGTATCCGTGAAAAGGAAGTTAACATAGGCAGTGTACTAAACAGCCAAGGAAGTACCGAGCATTTGCTTAGAGATCATTTGGTCCATACGCAAAACATATGACAAACTTACATGAACTTCGAGCTTTTCCATGAAAGGAGCAGCCTCCAGGAGGCAGGCAAGGTCAAGTACATCAGTCCCCCTCCTTCTCAGGGAAACAAAATTTAGTTCCAATCTGAGATGCCTTAGAGAGAGAAATTTGATAGGCTCGCTCGGCAAAATAGCTCTCTAACAGACAGAGAGAGTTAAATTGAAAATAGTTAACACATTTAACTGAAATAGGGATGCACGTAAACATTAGAAATCAAAACAATTGTGTATAGCTCAAACCTTAAGTTCTGGGCATCTTAGAGTCAGCTTCTCAAGACGAGGCAGGGTACTCGGCAGTCCAGTGAAGATATATCCAATACAAGACCGGATATCCAATGACTTGATGCATAGGTTTCTCAAAGTGCTAGGAGGTCTTAATGGAACCAATCTGCCTTCGTATTCAAGTGTTACCAGCCCAAAATTTAACTCTATAGATTCAAGCAATGGGCAAAGGCTGACTTTCAAATGCTTAAGGTGAATTAAAGGACGAGGTGTATGCAGGCTTGTGAGCATTCTACAACAAGATATTCCGAAGGACACCAAACCATTGCAGTTAGATAACATAAGTTTAAGATCATCGTTAGTGACATTCACATCTACTAGCTCAAGCTTTTTAAGGTTTAGAAAAACCTTTGTACTTGAAGGCTGCTTTAGAGAAACAGAACCAAGCCTCATAGATTGCAAGTGGGAACAATTAGCAGCATCGAAAAGCTGAAGAGGAAAGCTATATGGTTCCTTTCCAAGATCTTGAGCTTCAAAATCAAAAATAAGTTGCTTTGTCTTTGATGCAATAGCAAACTGCACCCATCTATCTATGTGCTCTGCGTGTTCGTTGTGTAAAGGGGAAAACTGGACTTTCATTTTGTCAACCCCTAGACCAGAGTGTTGATTTAAGACTGCGTCAACCCTTTGAATAAAAACAGGTGCGCTTACGAATGCACGGGGAATCCCAGACCTTTTCTTGTAAACCAACGATTTGAAATTAAGCTTTAAGTTTGCGCGATAACACCAAACAAGTTTCCAGTGGTTCGACAATATGCTTGTCCTCACAGCATCTCTTATTGGCAATCGTGATACAATAGAGTGCAAAATTTCCTGTAGCAGAGAAACAATGGTGTCATCATTATTGATCATTCAACAACAAAAGTAAATGTCTATTACATGGACATGGCATGGTAAAAATATGCTTAAAAAATTGTGTCCATTATAATGTAACAAGGTACATGATATGGTGGAAGGAGAACAGCACATTCATATAATCATATTATTTGACTGCAATTTGACAAGTCATACCAGTGGTAAGTCGCTCAACTGAAGCTTTTGCCTCTTTTGTTTTACTGGCAGTCCATTCTGTTTCACCTTTGAACAACTCTTTTTCTTTGCCATCCGACTATATTGTTCACTTTCTGTAAGGAAGATTTCCATGAGAATAAATAGACAAACAAATTGATCGCAAAAAAAAAAAGACAGACAAATAGTAATTCATAAACTATTAGCTACTAGATAATCCAAACTGTTTTAATGGGTTGTTTCAAGTGAGACACGACAATATAACAGTAACAGAAATCATTTGAGATGTTTTCTCCACTCCTTATTTGTTCTAACACACTAAGTCTATAACGAGTACAGTACTGTGCAAGCAAACTTTTCTCACAGGTTTAGTATTTGCAAGAGGACTACCAGATGCAAAACAGTGGAGAATTGTAGCCGTGGTATTCAACCTTAGGCTATCAGAGTGCTCCCACAAGACTATTTGAGTGTCTGAGGGAATGGTGTTCTCGTAAGGTTAACAGCAGCCACCAGTGTCTGACCCAGACTATTCGGTGTTGGTGACTGGGACATGAGGATGATCTCCAGGTTGATCAGCACAGGGCGTTTGGTTTTTATGCCTTCTCTCACACACTTACATCTGTCTGGGCCCTCTTATGCCCAATAGCCGGCAAACAGTTTTAGGTGATCTGGTCCCGAGAGATGGGAAGCGTACCCGAGAGAGGTGGCGGTGGCTGGTAGCGGCGGCGAGCCGCCGAAGCAGGAATTCGCGGCCTGCAGGAGAGCGGCGATCCGGTGACGGCGTCCCGCCGGGAACAAGGTGCGTCGTGGCACGTGATCCGGTAACGCTGCGCCGGCCTGGAGACGGACGGAGGCCAAACCCTAGCCGTCGGCGGGCGGGAGGGACTAGAGAGCGTGAGCGTCGGAGCGAGCCGGCGAGACGACCAGGATCGGATAAACGGCTTGACCTGGGTCAGCGATTATTATTTTTTAATTATTAGGGAGAAAAAAGTGGATGGATTCCGGATTCCAATCCTTGATGAACTACATTAGTACATTGCCATGAAAAAAATGATAACTCGTGATAATTCTTGATGGAGGGTAAAAGTAAAAACTCAATCGACTTGTTGGGTTAATTTCAGTGATCATGCCCAATCAGATGGCCTTCTTATTTATCTTTATGTGAAATTAATATGGAATTACTTTTTTTTTATCTTGACTGTTAGATCTCCGTTACACTAATCTCGAAGCTATAACAATCTTCAGATGACTGTCATTCTCGCTTGGCAGTTTGGCAGCTGAACCAAGACTCTGGACACCATTCTCAAAAAAAAAAAAAAGACTCTGGACACCGGACCAGGAAACCATAAGGAGCGCGGTCTCGGTGCCGACGATGGGCACGGCGGCCAGCGGCGCCGCGCACATGGCCTTGACGGCGTCGATCACCTTGGCGCCGCCAGCCTCGAGGACGGCGCTGAGCTCGGGCACGGTGCGGGGCAGCCGGGCAGCACGCTCCTGAGCTTCGCGGCCGTGCGCCCAGCAGGCGAACCTGACCACGTCCGTCCGACCATGGACCCGTCACCGCCGATCCAGCGGCACGGCCTCGGCAACGGCGGAGACGCGCGCCGCGAAGAGCGCGTCGCCGTCGTGTGCGCGAGCGTGGCGTTGCTGGGGCCTGGGGGACCCGGACCTCCACCAGCCGGCGCTTGGCGCACGCCACGTCCACCACCTTGCGCTCCCGGAGCACGCCGCAGAGCTCCCCGCGCGCCTTCGTGCTGCTCTCGCTGCCGCCGGCGGCGGCGGCGGCGATGACGTCGTTGTCATTCTCGCCGTGCACCACCTTTTGGGTGATTACCCTATTACCTGTGTTAGGAGCTGATTTGTTTTCAATGCTTGATGGCACATACAGCCGAGGTAGATAGAAGTGGCCTCCTCTTTTTCTCCACAGCCAGTAAAACATCTTTAACAATTTTTTTAGAATAAAACATCTTTAACATTGACCACTGCAAGACTCAAAGTCTAAAGTGTGGGTGGCTTTGCGGTGAACAAAACCACTAAATTCAAACCACTCTGATCGAATGTGGAACGCATCTCTCGCATGGTAGGAAAGGTACCTGTGCTCCATTGCAACTCCCAAGATTCCACTGCTCAACGGGTCAACCTATTGACTAAAAGTTGCGGTTAAAAAAAGAGGACCACTAAAACGACGCCCAAATTAATCTTCGTCACTACGTGGGCAAATGAATTTTTATACAAAGCTAAAATGAATGTAAAAGGAATGCCAGCAGCCCAGCCGCAGTAGTGCTAGTGAAGTTGAGAGGGTGATTAAACTAAGCTGTCAAGACGACTGTGACCATCATTATCGTTGACATTGACGAGGAGTACCTGCTCACGCGCTTGATTTGATGATCTACTAGTAGTGTGGCCAAGCGTAAACTATCTAGTCTCAACCGGGCCTCATCAAGCACGCAAAGTCTCAAACCGGGTCTCATCACCTCATCATGCGTGCAAACGCAATGTCGTCCAAGTGCAACGCAACAGCCCCCATCCGTGCACGCTCTTGCCACTACTGCTCGCCTTGACGACGGTCGTCTCCGCAGGAGCCTCGCCAGAGATCGACGACGCCGATCTGTATGCTCTCTCCAAGCTCAAGTCCTCCTTACTCTCCGGTATAGATGTCCATTTGGCCCGCAGCACGGCGGCCCGTCCGAAAGCACGTAATTTTGGCCCGGCTCAAGCACGGCACGACCCGTTAAACACCGGGCCCGTGCTGGCATGGCCCGCTACCTTGTGCAGGCCATGGGCCGTCACCCCCGCACGCCGAGCGGCACGGTACGGCCCGTAGAATAGTGCTCGGCCCGTCAACAGCCTGCAAAACTCCCACCTCATATATAATACTCTTCCCAAAACCCTAACTCACAAGCTATTCTTCCACCGTCCAGCGTCCACCCCATATCCCCGCCGCCACCTCCCGCCTCCTGGCTCCCGCTGCCTTTCCCCCGCGGGACGCCACCCAGGACGGCCCAGCGCACGCGACCGCCAGGCGCCGGGACCGCCGCACGGCGCACGCCAGGCCGCCGCCTCGCTCCTGCCCAGTGCACCACCCCCACGACGGAGCTCGAAGGTCGGCGCGGCCGGCCGGTCGCTGCCTTGCGCCGTCTCGACCGAATCCCCTGTGGTCTTCCTCTCCCCGGTCGCCCCGCTCCCTGGCTCGCCGGTCACCGCCGTCGACGCAGCGGCGCCGCTCCCCCTCCTTTCTTCTCCTCCACGATCGGCCTACAGCGACCGGAACGACACCCTCTCCCCGACCCCCTCCCCTCCGCCCTCGCAAGGAGGCTGCTCCTCCTGTCTATGGCGCCGCGCCCCTCCTCCTGTCCTTCATGCCGGTGCGGCTAGGAGCCTGATGCGGACCTCAGGCTGCCCGCGGGTTTGCAAAGGGCCGGGCTACTACGGGCTAGCTCGGCACGAAAGGGCACGACGGGCCTGGGCTTGGGCCGTTGCCACAACCCGTGGGCGGCCCCGGCACGGCACGGTGGGGCGTAGTGCCGGGGTAGGCCCGGCACGAAGTTGAGCGGGCCTCCCCGGGCCCGGGCCAGGGCCGGGCCGGGCGGCCCGAATGGACATCTATACTCTCCGGTAGCGCCCGCAACAGCGCCTCGCTGGCCGACTGGGACCTCACGTCCTCGTCCGCGGCAGCATCACCTCCTCCGTGCCCGCGCCACTGCAACTTCACCGGCATCACCTGCGATGCCGCCTCCCGCCGCGTCATCGTCATCAACCTCACCAGGCGGCGTGCTTCCAAATAGAATCTCGTTGCTCGACGCTCTATCTAGTCTCACTATCGCCTCTTGCTCCCTGTCAGGCTCTATACCAGCATCGCTCCCCTCGATGCCTCTCCTCCACCACCTCAACCTCTCCGACAACAACATCTCCAGCGTCTTCCACACCCTGTTCGTCTGGCTTATCAGCCACCGGCCATCGGTACTTTTCTCTCAGAACAAATCAGCCACCAGCTACCAGTCAGCGATACTTTTCTCTCAGAACAAATCAGCACCAGCCACCAGTCGTCAGCCAGACGAACAGGGTGTGGTCCGGACCACCAGCGCCCTACTTCCCCGCCGCCGTGGTGATCGACGTCTACAACAACAACCTCACCGGCCCCCTCCCGCCTTTTGGCAGGTGGCACACAAGTCTCCGGCATCTAAACCTTGGCTGGAACTACTTCTCGGGCAGCATACATGAGGAGTACGGCGGCGTCAAGCGGCTCGAGTTCCTCGGGCTCGACGGCAACCTCCTGTCCGGCAGTGTGCCGTCGTCGCTGTCGAGGCTCAAGAGACTAAAGGTGATGTATTTGGGGTGCGACTACAACTCGTTCGATGGTGGCATCCCGTCAGAGTTCGGCGAGCTTGAGGCCATTGTTCGGCTTGACATGGCCCACTGCAACCTCACCGGGCCTATCCCTCCGGATCTTGGCCGCCTCACCAGGCTTGAAGAACTGTACCTCCATTCGAACAATTTGGTTGGGGACATCCCGGCAGAGCTCAGCCGCCTTAGTAACCTTGTCAACCTCGGCCTCTCCTTCAACAAGCTTACCGGCGAGATTCCGGCAAGCTTCGTCGGTCTTACCAGACTGAAGCTACTACAGCTATTTGGAAACGAACTCCATGGTGTGATTCCACAGTGGGTTGGGGAGTTGCCACAGCTTGAAACCCTCCAAGTATGACAAAACAACTTTACTGGGGAGCTCTCGGGCAACCTGGGCAAGAACGGCAGGATGCTGAGCCTGGATGTCGCGGGCAACCAGCTCACCGGAGCCATACCGCCCCATCTCTGTGCCGGCAGGCGGCTTCGGTCTCTTATTCTGATGCAGAACAAGCTATCTGGATCAATCCCCCAAGACCTCGGCAACTGCAAGACGCTTACCAGAGTTCGCTTGAACAACAACTTTCTCAACGGCTCCATTCCGGCCGGCTTTCTTGATCTCCCCATGAACACCATTTTTTACTTGAGCCATAACCTTCTCTCGGGCAAGCTCCCAGCTGTGATCCCCAGCGCCGGGCTGAGCTTCTTCTCGGTGGCGTCCAACAATTTATCTGGTGCTCTGCCGCCGGAGATTGGCAATCTCAAGAGGCTGTCATTACTCAACTTTAGTGCCAATGCGCTCACCGCCGGCATTCCGCCAGAGATCGGCTACTGCGAGTCTCTGACTGTGCTGGACCTCAGCCGCAATCAGCTCACTGGTGAGATACCGAAAGAGATCACGAACCTGAAGATTCTGACAACGTTGAACCTGTCGAGGAACAGAATCTCCGGTGACCTTCCGCCGGAGATCGGTGAGATGGTCAGCCTTGGCGTCCTCGACGTGTCCTACAACAACCTCAGCGGCCGCGTGTCGGAGTCACAACTTCAGGCGGTGTTCGCCGTCTCGGACGCGTCAGATTTCGAAGGCAACCCTGGCCTCTGTGTGGAGCACGTCACCACAGCTTCGTGCTCCCATCTGCAGCGTTCGCAGGGGCGAGGCGACGAGACGAAGATGCTACTGTGGCTTGCGCCAACGGCGCTGTGTCGGCCGCCATGGCCGTGTTCCTTGGGCTACGGTGGTGGTTGGCGTCGAGGCGGCGGGCGGCGGCTTGGAAGATGACGCGGTTCTACCAGAACCTGAACCTGGGAATGGAAGACATGCTCGGATGCCTCAGGGAGGAGAACGTCGTCGGCAAAGGAGGCGCCGGCACCGTCTACCGGTGCCGGACACGAAGCGGCGCGGAGGTCGCCGTCAAGCGCCTCCCTGGTCCCGGTCGGCGCCGCGACCACGGGTTCCGCGCCGAGGTGGCCACGCTCGGCGGCGTCCGGCACCGCAACATCGTGCAGCTGCTGGGCTTCGCGTCGTGCGCGGAAGGGAACTTGCTGCTGTACGAGTACATGCCGGGCAGGTCACTGGGCGGCGTCCTGCACGGCGCGCGCGGCGCGCACCTGGGCTGGGGAGCGAGGCACCGGGTCGCCACGGAGGCGGGGCGCGCGCTGTGCTACCTGCACCACGAGTGCTCGCCGAGGGTCCTGCACCGCGACGTCAAGTGCAACAACATCCTGCTCGACGCGGCTATGGAGGCGCACGTCACCGACTTCGGCCTCGCCAAGTTCCTCAGCCGCGGCGCGTCGGGCTCCGGTACGGCGGGGGTGGCGGAGGAGTGCGTCTCGGCCATCGCCGGCACGTACGGGTACATCGCCCCAGGTAAGAAGATTAGTCGACAGTATATCGTGGAGAGAATTACCAGGATGACATCAGAAAAAATGTTGTTTACCTATTTGACATCCAACTTCAGTTTCTTGCCTACATGTTCCCAGATTCATTTTCGATTACCTATTTGACACTTCCGTCCATTTCAGTGACTAACACCGTTAAGTTCGTGGAAAAATGACCATTGTACCCCTGGTTTTGATTTTCTCATGTACTTTGCATGCAACCTGCGCCGGTGCTTTCTTTGTGCATGCAAATTGCTTTTTTTTTTCCCTTGCAGCCTGCTGTTTTTTATTTATGTGGTTGCTGTTCTTTTTTTTACATGCTGCTGCTATCTTTGCGCATGTTAAACCATTAAACAAATTAATTTGTCAAATAATTTAGCATCCAACTCTCCACAAGTAGTACATGTAGCAGTACATGTTGACATAAACAAGATCCACATGTTAAACCATCCTAAACCATCTCAAACTACAATCTGACATGCACCAACTTAAACAACAATCTAACATGCACCAAATCTTCACAAGTAGTACAGGTTCAAAATAACTTAGCATCCATGAGCATAGTACATGCCCAGAAATAGTTGTCATAGGTTTACATCCATTACATGACACATAGACATGCAGTTTTATCATACAGGGATCACAAACTCAACCTTCTTTTGCTTCTAGTGCTCAGCGCAGGACTACTAAACTGAAGTTTTTTGCTCCTTGTGCCCCTTGCAGGACTATCAAGCTGCAAAAAAAATATTTTTTCAGCATTTGTATCTACTGCTTTCTTCCTCCTTTTACCCTTATCTGGTTTGTCTTTGGACATTGGCAACTCAACTGAAACTGATTCAGGTTGATTTGAACCACTTCTTGACCTGTACAAGTTCATGTGCATGAAAAAAAAATTAGAGGATAAATAAAAAAATGACAATGGATGCCAAATTCAGAGTTAGTATAGGCTACCTTTTTTATCCTCCAGAGTTAGAGGAACCCAACTTTTCCTTTTTCTTACTTGTAATCTCCATGCTAGGCTACAAAAACAAGTTTGATACTTAGAAGTCACTATTAGCTTTCTATTTAACATTTATTCAAGATTTGATTAATTACCTTGGTGATGGTCCAGAAGTGGAGTTAGTGACCTTTCTCTTCTTATTAGTTGTAGGTTCAGGTGCCAAGTTTTGACTAAAAAACAAATTTGATACTTACAAGTCACCATTAGCTTTCTATTTAACATTTATTCAAGATTTGATTAATTACCTTGGTGATGGTCCAGAAGTGGAGTTAGTGGCCTTTCTCTTCTTATTAGTTGCCCGTTCAGGTGCCAAGTTTTGACTAAAAAACAAATTTGATACTTACAAGTCATCATTAGCTTTGGAATCTAAATGCAGGAAGTGGTGTAGTTCTTTACCTTGGGGGATAAGACATAGAACATGGAGGTGCTTCACCCTCCAATGGCACAATGGTACTCTGGGCTGATTTGGCCTTTTTCTTCTTTTTTGGTGTCCCTCTACAGAAGCAAATATGAAATTAATAATCTGATGTAAATAGAAATCAAACATGCATAAAGAAGAAACCTGTACATAAGCAAGTACCTCACAGCTTTCATTGCCTCAATGTCTTCTTTGCTGCCCTTCCTACATTTAGGCTAGTGATGCCCATAGTCCTTGCAGATTGGACATTGGTGCTGCCCTTTTTGCACCTTGTTGCCACTACAACCTTTGTGCCTCTCAGTTTTATGCCTACCAGCTACAGACTTTAGTAGTGGTGGATGCATGAAGAAGCCATGGGCAGATTTAGGCCATTGTCTCTTGTCAGGCAAAGCAGGGATTAATGCACTATATGCTGCTCTAAATTTCTCAATGGAGTAGTACAAGTCAACATATTCATCAATAGGTGCATTAGGTAGTGATGTAATGAATGCTAGTGCATGTTTGCAAGGAATGCCAGATACTTGCCATTGTCTGCAAGAACATGTTCGTTGAACCAAGTTCACCACAAACCTGAAGCCACTACCACCAAGTAAGGTAATTTCAGCCACCTCCTCTGAGCATTCTAACACTTCCAAGTTCAAATCTCTACTCTTTTCATTTAACTTCTGACGTATATGGGGAAGAATCAAGCTCTTCTGCCATTGGAGGACTCATTTAACCTGAACCTGCTCTTTGAACTTTTCTCTGTGTTGAATTCAAACTCATGTTTTATTGCATGTTGACAAAGAGCTAACTTGAATTCCGACATTGTACGATAAGTAGTGCCTTCTGCCATTGGAGGATCTTCTGAATCAAAATCAGCAACCGGGTGATGATTTACTTCTTCATATGGCTCTTCCTCTTCCTCTAAAGGATCCTCAACATCCGCATCCTCAGATTCCTCATCCTCACCATCCTCACCATCCTCTGAGTCATCCTCAACATTCACACGGACCAATTCCAACCCTTTTTCAGAACATACAGGCTCATAAATGTCCAAGTACATGGTCTCCTCGTCAACACCAACATGTTCATTCTCTGGTAAAGGATTTCTAAGGTACTCAACCTCACCCTGCTCTTCAGGTGGAGCTTCATTGTTGAACTTCCATTCAGTGATAGGCACAAATACTTCTGATGGATCACAATAAGTGAAGAACATCTCTACAACTTTCTCCTTACAGTGTAGATCAAACATAGATATCAAATCCTGATCTGATTTTATTTCTGGAAAATCCTTAATAACATTATCATAGTACTGGACATGTGCAACTTCCAAGTAGCCTGGAGGGTACTTCTCTGTAACTGACTCGACCAAATCTTTATAATTTGACAAATCTGAATCAACAACCATTTCAATGTCAAAGCATCTGATGTCCTTTCTAGTGGTTTTGGGATTGCCAAGCAAATGAATTTTCAATAGGAAACTAGTATCAGAATCCATCCTGTGAGACCACAACAAAGATAATCTTGAGAACATCTCCAACAATGGAAGCCTACCACTATGGAGGACATGCATGATAAACTCACCCAATCCCTTGCTTGCTCACGCCAGAGCCGCCATGGGAGCTCCCCTGCCCTCCTCCACACCTGCGCGGGCCGGCGACAGGGCCGTCGCGGGGGCCTCCCTGCCCTCCTCTGCGGCCGCGCGGGCCTTCCTGCCCTTCTCCACTTGCTGTGCGGGCCGGCGTGGGGGGTCTCCCTGCGCTCCTTCGCGCCCGTGCCGGCCGGCGACGGCGCCACCGCGGGGGGCACCCTCCTCATCTCCGCAGCCGCGCGGGGCAGCGACGGGGTTGCGCCGCCCTCATCCTCCGCGTCCGCGCCGCCCGTACCATCAGTCGCCATCGATCTAGGGTTACGATGTGGAGAGGTGTCGGTCTTTTTTTTTTTGAACTGGAGAGGTGTCGGTCTTTTTTTTTACAGAGAACGCTGCGGCGGGCGGCTTCTATCCTTTCCCTCACGTGTGTTGAGAGCATGGGCACTTTGGTCATATCTCTTAACCTCACGTGGACAGGTGACGGATGAAACGGTGGAAACCAACAGCAGTGTCAAATAGGTAATCGAAAATGAATCTGGGAACATATAGGCAAGAAACTGAAGTTAGATGTCAAATAGGTAAGCAACATTTTTTCTGATGTCATCCTAGTAATTCTCTCAGTATCGTGTTGCATTCCTAGGCTGGAGCCATGCCGCCATGGACACGTCACAATGATGCCAGGCGTGTTGTGACTTGTGAGCAGAGTACGCGTACACGCTGCGGGTGGACGAGAAGACGGACGTGTACAGCTACGGTGTGGTGGTGCTGGAGCTCGTCACGGGGCGCCGCCCGCTCGGCGACTTCGGCGGCGAGATCGACCTCGTCCACTGGGCCCGGAGCGCGGTGCCGAGGCCGTCGTCGGACGCTGCTGCGGTGCTGGCCGTGGCCGACCCGCGGCTGCCGCCGGAGCCCGCCGGCGTGATCGCCGGCCTCTTCAGGGTGGGCATATCGTGCGTCCGCGAGAGCAGCCAGGCGCGCCCCACCATACGCGAGGTGGTGCACGTCCTCTCCAGCTTCGTCGTACCAGTCGCCGACGACCCATCGACCTCAACCTCTGGTTCGTCTTCCCCTGTAACTACCGCTAGCTAGGTAAGATCCATCGCCAAATTCACCAGTTCGCCGGCTTCCTTTCGAGCTCTCCTGGACTCACAGAAAGGTCTGAAACTTGGATTCAGCTGAAGCAAGGTGTAGTCTGCAAACTCCTCGACTCCATCATCTCACAGGGAAATGACATATGCTGCCAAGTGTGGATGACGTCATCTGAAGATTGTTAGCTTCGAGATTAGTGTAACACAGATCTAGTGATCAGTTATAGACTTATAAGAAAATATTAGTAGGTTTGTGAACTACGGCATCGCTGTCAGAGGTCAGCTTGCCTGTGCACTGCCGCATCTCCCTCCCATCAACGTTCAACGAGCCTGGCGCGCAACTAGACACTTTACTGGGGGTGACCATCGGAAGCAATAATAGTGGTGCACGGCGAGAAGGACGGCAACGTCGCCGCCGCCGGCAACGAGAGCAGAGAGAAGGCGCGCGGGGAGCTCTGCGGCGTGCTCTGGGAGCGCACGATGGTGGACCTGGGGCGCGCCAAGCGCCGGCTGGTGGAGGTCCCCCAGTAACGCCACGCTCGCGCACACGGCGAAGGCACTCCTCGCCGTGCGCGTCTCCGACGTGGCCGTGGCCGTGGCCAAGCCGCCGCGCCGCTGGATCCGCGCCGGCAGCGGCAGGTCCTTGGTGCTGGAGTCCGACCCGGCCACCGGCGCCGTCCGCAAGCACTACATCGGCATGCATGATACGGTGAACATGATCGACACATCCTCGCTCACATCGCCGACGCCGGCGACGAGGCCGACGCCGTCGACCTCGACTGCCATCGGGCACTCATCCTCTGGGCGCTCCATCAAACAGCAGGCACTTGCAAATCACTCGTTTCTTGAATTTCGTCTTCACGTACGTGTGCAACGATAAAGTTGCCTCGTTCGCGTGCGTGCTTACTGCTTAGCTGCCCGCTTGGCGACTTCCAGCAAAGGGACTGCACCTGGCGCAGGGCGCCGCTCGGGAGCTTGGCGGACAACGTCGCGGCGGCGGGGGCTCACCTGCCCAGACGGACGGACGTGGTCACCTTCCTCTGCTGCTGCTGGGCGCACGGCCGCAGAGCTCAGGGGCGTGCTGGCTGCCTCGCACCGTGCCCGAGCTCGGCGCCGTCCACGACGCCGGCGGCGCCAAGGTGATCGACGCCGACAAGGCCATGCGCGTGGCGCCGTCGGCGCAGGACCGCGCGCCCTCACGGTTTCCTGGTCCGATGTCCAGACGCACCTTCAAATTCGCAGTGCCAACTGTGCTTGATGCACGCGCGAACTCGTCCAAGTCCAACTGCCCGTTTTTTTTTTTGGGGAACAGTCCAACTGCCCGCTTAATCACCAAAGCTGCACGTACGGTACGGTGCGACGCTCCCTCTGGTCCGAGCGGGTCGACCCGAGACGGACGAGGCGACGTGTCGGTCGGTACAGTGCGCGCACGCGAGGTGCGGCTCGTGTCACGTCCAGCCGCCGTGCGTGTGCCGAAATGAACCGTGCGCCACGAGCCCACGAGTAACACCGAAGTGGAAAAAAGAAAATCAGTTACGCAGTGGACTCCACAGCCACAATCACATTCCGCCGCTTCGTCTCCACCTCGCGGTCTCGGCCGTCTCGCCGCCGCCGCGACGGACGCCGGCGCCGGCGCTCCTGCGGTTGCAGCCGCCCACTCCCGCTACCTCCTTCCTCTCTTTAGTTGAAACCGTTTCTTCCGCCTCCGCCCTGCGCCACCGACCTCGGCCATCGAGGAGACGGTCACCTTGGACAGCCTCGGATCCATGGCCTCGCGGGGAGGGGTCGAGGTGCGCTCTCGGAAGGGGTTGAGGTGCTCTCTCGCTCAGGTATCGGCGAGGTTAGGGTTCCGGAGACCGGCAATGGCGAGGGCGAGAGCAGGAGTGGTTGCGGGGGACGGTGGTTTTTGCTCGTCAATAAGTGTAGACTGCCAACATTGTATATTTCGTATATGTACGTACAACGGTGTATTTGTACGCATGCTTACAGCATATATACCTTATATATACTAGTATTAAAGGGAGGAACGTTCCTGGACTTCCTGCCCAAAGTCTTCGTACGCCGTTGACCCTCGTGACTCCGTGAGGCGAGGAACAGCATACGAAACCGGAGCAAAACCGGTCTCCAGATTGCAAAACCGTAGAAAACCAAAGCAGACACAAACCGGACCAAACCAGAAGTCCCGCTAAAAATCAACGTCAAAAACAAGGGTGGGCGCTGGTTCGAACACGGAATCTGTTTCTCGTTCCGAAGACCTCCGTGGTATCAAGCCCAAGATTGTTCCAAGTAGTGACCAGCGTCGTCGTTGTCAGCGACGGGCGAGCACCCCGCTCCTGCTCAATGTAGTCAATGGCGGAGCAGATGAACGCAGCGTCGGTGCGGCGATGGCGTCCTGGATGGAACAGGCGGTCGCTGACTGTCGTGGAGGTCGCTGGCGTCGGAGATGCAGTCATGCAGCAGGTGAAGATGACAGCGTTCCCCTAGAACCCGTGCAGCAGCGGAGGAACTCGGCGGCGGACTGGCCGTTGGCGAGGCAGTGGTTCATGGCGAGCCCGAGGACGAGGTCCCCGCGCTTGAACTTGGTCACCTGAACGGTCAGCCCGTCTCCCGTTGCCGACGGGTGTACACAGGGTCCGCGAGAGCCTTGGCGGCACCGGGCGAGGACACGTCGCTGTCCGTAACCTCGCGCAGCTCGCCGTCGGCCGCCGCCTCGATGAAACGGAACGCTGCGGCGAGCGTTCTACACAGCGAGCCTCATCTTCTGTCGGGACGCACGGTCAGGGCACCTGGAAGGGTAGTAGCTCTGGAGCACCCTGCTCAGGGTCAGGGATTCCCTCATCAGCGCAGCCGTGTTGTCGTCGCACGAGGTGAAGACGTGCACGGTCTTTATGGGCACGACGACGTTCTGGTCGAGGTTGGAGAGGAAGTAGTATTCCTCGGTGATGGTCGCCGGCTCGCCGCAGCGTTGCCGGAGGCGTGCACTAGCACCGGTCGTCGTCACCGGTTCCGACCTCGTCACCTTCATTGTGTTTGGTGTGTGAGCACCTGCTGTCGGACGGGAAGCTGTCGGGGCTGCTCCGGAGGTTGTCACAGTGTTGTGGACGGGAGGGAACGACCAGAGGTTGCTCGCCGGCGGCGGAAGCGACGGCGAGTTCCAGTTCAAAACTTCATCGTCATCCGCTCGGCCAGCTCCCTGCCTGCTTGCCTGCTGCTCGCTTCCTCGCGTGCAGGCGTGTGGGCGTGGCGCGGCTTGAATTTTTTCCGTGGCGGCGTTGGAGGCAGGCAGCCAAGCAGGTGCACGGCGATGCTGTGATGTTGGCCTGCTGTTGTTGCCTGTTGGCTGTTGCTGCTCCAAAGTGCACAGAAATACACACGCTTCTCGAGTCAAAATCATCCAAAGCAAGTACAATCTCTCCAGGCCCTTTTAATCCAAACTGTAAATGCATCATAGAGCTACAATTGATTGATATTACTTTTGTTCCATGGAGCAACGCATTAGAAGATATGAGTCTCTGAACTACGGACAAAAACTCAAGAGTTTTCTCTGAACCTGTACACGTGTTCTTCAGTTAAACGGACAAAACCAAACCAAAGCAGAGTTCGAAATTAGCACTCACCTATAAATGTCCAAACTCAGTTTTCATTACACAAGAGGTACTGAAACTTACTTAGCATAGCTCATACAACCCATTTTGCATGATGTGATCCAAAGTCTTAATGTAAACTATCTCAGAATCTTAACACAAAGTAGCGCACTTATTACTGTTTCCATTTTTTAAGAAAAAGATTATAAATCCGGCTATTATGTCCGGAGACATACACATCCATTATTATATTACTGTTTTCATGGGAAACCTTTTCAGATGGTGAATTGCTATCACAAATCAACAACTTTCACTATATACTTGAGGTCCTTTTGATCCAAACCTTAATCCAAACTCTAATCCATCATGTAAGCACCTTCGAATCTGCCTCTTCAAGTTTTTGCCAAATTTTTCCAGTTTTGAATCTCAAATTTGAATTTTTGGTCAAATTTGACTTTTTCTCACTTGTCCTCTTTTTAAGACCAATCTCCTCATTAGTTCTTTAAGCATAGCTTGATCCTTGCTAAACACCATGGGTGTTACAAATCATAAAATTAATTAAGCTAACACCTAATATTTGTACCATGTGTATTGGGATAGAGGTGTGCGTTATCTTTTTTCAACCGTCGCAACACACGAGCATAATTGCTAGTATACCTATAATTCTAGAAAAAGAGGTCAGTGTGATCTAATAATAAGAACACATACTTATAGAAAATCTTAATTCACTTTTTTGATACAAATTTCTACATTTTAATAATATAACAATGGAAATCATTCTCAGGCACTTTTATGATCTAATAAACACACATACTTGTTTTAGAAAATCTTAATTCACTTTTGTGCTACAAATTTCTACATTTTTATATAACAAAGGAAACAATTCCCAGCCTCTATCAAGTAGTGTAAACAAACTTGTTGCACATCAAAGAAGGGAGTTCACGAAAAAAAACCGAGCCACATGGTGATGATTGTACTAATAAAAATAACAGAAAATTATTTTACATACCGAACTCTGTAAAACCAGAAAATGGAGTTTGTTATTTCACATGCATTCAACACATTAAAATTTTAGCTATCAATGACTTTATAACATTTGAATCAAGTTTCATGATATAATTTTTTATATTGTACACATTTTTCCACAAGCAATGAGCTAATAATTAAAACAATGGTCTCCCTAGATAACTCACACTCACCATAGCACCGAAAATTACCGTTGCGCTTTGGGGTATAGCCCACATATTTGGCAGTTAGCTTCCCAACTCATTTATTACTTCATTGATGGCACAATTAGTGACTCCATGGCCTGGCCCAAGATGTCAACCGTGCCCACTCATTGAACCTTTTGCCCCTCTATTCTCTCCCTAGCTCTGCAGAGGCAAATCTTGTTTGATGCCATATGTATGCTATCTTAGCTATCTCGGTGCACGGAGGAAGAACCGAGGATTGTTCTCAACCATCATCTAAAAATCTAAAACCACCATCAATTTCGGACGGATGAAGTAGTAGCAAATGTCCAGCCACATTTCCTCTATTTTTTTTTATTTTGTGAAGATCACAGTGCATTAATTCCACTCCTCTCTCCAAGCTACTGCTCCCCTATCTGTGCCACTTGTCATACTTTCAGTCTCTTGTTTTCTTGTCAAGACCTCTTAGGGCAGCCGCAGTGGTTGTAGAGAGCAAGGTCTCTATAATGTGTCCACATCAACTATAGATAATAATTATAGATCACCCACCCAACAGGTTTGCTACAACATTTATTTTTATACTTAATGGGTCCCATGTGTCAGGATTTTTTAATCCTTGTATCTCCTCTCCCCTCCACCCGTTCCCAATCATCTCCAGGCCGACAAACATGGCCGCTGTTGGTTGCTGCTCGCCGGCGAGCTGGTTGCCGACAGCCACACCCCCTCCTGCGTCGCCTCTGTCTCCCTCCAATTGGCTGCGGAGCTCGCTGCCGCCCAAGCACGCTGACCGCAGCAGGACGAACTCTTCTGTTGCGGCTGTGACGCTGCCGTCCTCCGTCCCCGTCCCGCCTCTATAGCAGGACCCCGGCACTCGTGAGGAACTCGACGGAGCCGTGTCGGCACGGCCATGGCACAGTGGACTCGTCTTCTTCGCGGCCGGCAGGGCGCGCGCTCCGGATGTCGCTCCTTCGGCGGACTATCCCCTCAACGCACTCCGTCGAGCTCGCGGCTTGCCTCCAGCACCGGTCCTCCCCCTGCGCCGGTCACAACCCACGCCGGCGGTCGCAGCTCGTGTTTTCCCCGCATCGGCGTCGCCCCACATCGGCGGGGAGGATCCCGTCGCGCCCGCGGTCACCTGGACAGGCCAGATGCATCGGCGACACAAGCTTTGGGCCTGCCGGCGGCCGCCGCCTTCTCCCGCGCCGGCGGCCACACGCATCACTGGCTCACTGCTGCCGCGAAGACCCGGCCGCCACGGAGAGGACGGATCTGCCGACAGCGCGAGAAGGGGGCCGCCGCCGCTCTCCTCGTCCTGCTGCGCTGCGTTCGCCGTCCTCCCCGCGTCTGGATCCCTGCTCGCGCGGCAGAGCTCCGTCGCTGCCCTCCCCTGCTCACGCGGCAGAGCTCCGTCGCCTCTCGCCCCATGCCTGCTGCGCCGCGTTCGTCGTCCTCCCCGCATCCGGCTTCGCTGCTCGCGCGACCGAGCTCCGCCTCAGCTACCGAAGCTAAGCATGTTCGCGCCAGTATATGATAGGCTCTGGAAGGATGAGCCAACAATGCAAGAATGCATTCAGATTCCAGAGCTGCTGGCCAAGATTGCACAGAAGAAGGCTCAAGGCTTGACAGCTGAGAGAGTAGCCTTCAACTTCATGAAGCGGCGGGTACAACCCTTGATGCAGCGGGAGTATCTTGGGTATGAGTACACTGGAGCTAATGATGGCTCAAGGCTGTCTTCAGAGGAGATCAATGACGATCTCGTGATGGAGAGACTGCAGAAAATCTTCACGGAATTCCTGCAGCTGTCCAAGAGTATAGCGCTGACAACCCTCCGCGTCTGGTGAGTATCCACAAACTAGCCCCTGAGTACTTTATTAGAAGTAGTCGTGAAGCTAATGTTTGCTCTGTTTCGCAGGAGGATGTCTTGAAATTTGTTTCCATCTCTCCTCCTCGTCCCCATGATCCACTACGAGCGCCAGAGGGAGAGCAAATAGAAGTTGAGGCTCAAGCCCCCGAGAGTAGTCGATCAGCTCAAGGGGAAGAAGAAGTCTTGGTGGAGGACGCCTCCTCGAGTGACGATGACGGCCAAACGCTTCAACAACTGTCACACCCTGAAATTTCCAATTTCAGGATGTGAATAGAAAGAAGAATTAAGCAACGATTTTCACTCAATTTTAACATTTTTCCAACATTTTTTTTCTTCACAGGAATATAGTACAGGAAAAGGCATTGTTTGATTTTCTGAATTAAATAAAACAAATATGTGTGTTGCATTCATGCCGATGCATCTGAGTGTTTTTGAGTGCAAAATGTTTTGAAAACACGCTTAGGTGCTGACCAAACCCTTCCGAGAATTTTCTGGGATTTATTCTCATTTTCCCTGAGCATTTTCTATTTATTAGAAGGCTCTAAAATCTTTTTCATGAGCTCCAAGTATTTTATCTCTGGGAATTTTCCTGAAATTTTTGGGATTTTCTGACTATTTTTTGTGCTTAAAAATATTTTCTGGACTTTTTCTGGAATTATTTGTACACTGAAAAATATTTAGAAAAAAAAGAAATCTATTCCTATTCTACCGGGCCAAGCCCGAAGGCCTGACCCGCTCCGTCCCGCCGACCCGCTTCAGCCCGCTTCCCGGCCCGCCAAGGCCAGAGGCCGAGGCCTCCCCGACAGGGTGCCGCCACCGCCGGTTGTCCTTGGAGTGCGCGCCAAGGTAGGCGTGGCTGCCCATGCCTATTTAAGGCAAGCGCTCGGCCCGTGTGTCCTGCCCCCGCCTGCTCCTTCGCCTCGCGCAGCCACCGCAGTAGCCAGCACCGCCGCCGCAGTAGCCAGCGCCGCCGCCGGAGTTTGCACCGCCGCCGAGCAGAGCCGGCCGCCGCGTCGATTCGTCACCGTCGTCCGTCCCCGGAGCAAAGCGACACCACTCCGAGCACCTCCGCGCCAAGCCGCACCCCTGATGCCGTTTTCTGTCGCCGGATGATCACCGGAGCGCCGCCGTCACCTTGAGGTCCGGCCGCCGCCCGAGCTCACCGCCGTCCGGCCGTCTCCTGTCGTCCGTCGCCGTGGGTAAGCGTCTCTTCGTGATCCCCTCGACCTCCTCCACCTATTCCACACCTCAGCCGAGGTCCTCGTCATCTCAGTCGCCGGAGCCGCCGGCGAGTTGGCCTGCCGGGAGCTCCTCTGCTCGCCTCTGACCAGAGGAAGAAGAAAGAGTCCTCTTTTGCAGATAGACCCCTATAGGTTCCTGAAATCCATAGATTCGTTTATTTGTCTTATGCCTTTCTTAGATGACCCCCTAGATCTTTTAAGATCCTGCTTTTAGATCCAATCCGAGTCCTTTTTCAGATATCACCCCGATCTTAGATCTATTCGCAGGCACTATTTATTGTGTCTTGCTAATCTTCTCTGTCAGCCCCTGAAGTTTGCAGTTATCACATTTTGATCCCTGCATCTCGTTTATCTCATAGTTTCTTCGTTTTAGCTCCGTTTTCATCCATTCAAGTTGCGTTAGGATCATGATAATGTAAAGAACACGTTAGTGGTGTGTTTTCTTCATATATGTTTTCTGAAAATTTATTTAATATTAATTTGGTTTAATGCTTAGATTAACCTCTCTTTTATAAATAAAAGCAATATAGTGCTATACACCGTTTTTCATAACTAATATTAAATTGATTAATTATTATTTCATGTGCTTTTATAAATAAAACCTAATTAGATCTTTTACCCAGTTTTTCATAAACCAAATATTAATTTGCTTAATATTTAATCAGCTTTTCTAAATAAAAGTTGATAGGTTTTTACACCGGCTTTTATAAACAAATGTTAATTTGTTTAACATCAACATGAATGAGTTTTTAATTATAACTTTATTAGTTCACTCGAATCATAAAGTTTCGATTAGAAGACTCATATAGTTTAGTTTTTCTAAACTAAATGTTTAATTGTTATAATTTATATATGAACCTTTATAAATAAAATTTGACTAGTTCTTTACTCCGGTATTTTGCAAATAAAATATAATGTCGCATTAATTCTATTTTAGGGTATTTTATTTATGAAATATCCTTTATACATATCATTTGTTAATAAATGAACCTAGCTCATAGTTATGTTCTTTCATATGCAAAATGTTCGGTAGTCTTTCTTTATCAAGCTCTGTCTCAGTGTGTCTCTGTTGTAGAGCTAATCCTCTTTCAAGTTCTAGATCTTTTTCTTGCTCAAGCCCAGTGTCTTTCATAAAGCTAATCAAGCATTTCCTTTTCTCAGCACGGTCTGTGTGCTTCAGTGATCCATAGCATCGAGCCTATCCTTTAGTGCGTTCTTTTAAAGCTTTTCTTTTGATTGGTGTATTGTTCTTAGTTGCTTGTTTGTTTGCTTTGTATGCTTGTGCCCGATGAGTGATGCGAGTAGAAGGAACGTGGTTCAAGAGCTTTGGAGAGCAAGAGGTGAAGACACTCTGAGCAACATCATTACTCTGGTTAAAGGCAAGTGTGTCCTTGTTCTTTTGTCCCAATAACTATGTTTAATCACATTGCATATGCTTGCATTTAATTTGATGGGTCCTATTAAGGATTATCCTAGTCTTTATGATCATTTCTTGTCAACCTGGGTTTACCTTTTTGTTGCGTAGCTGTGCTTAGTTGCTCTACTTGGGTTATGGTGGTTCTAATGAACAACAATGATGAACTTGCTTTACCTTTATGCTATATACCTCTGGTTAATACAAGACCACAATGATTAATTGGAACATGGAGAACCACCCAGGACAACAGTGCAACCACAAGGACTAAATGGCTCTGGTCTTGGCTGAGTAATTAGGGAAGTCTTGTGTGGACATTACTCGCATAGTAGCTTGGGTACGGAGGAATGCTTTTAAGGCTCTTCTATTCCGGATAGGTATTGGAACGGAAGTACTCTATGGCTGACCATCCGTGAATAGAAGTGAGGTACGAAAGATAGCCTCTATGGCATATGCTACTATGGACTAATACACATGGGAGGACTCTTTGTAAAGGCCTCGTAGCATCCCTATGCGATCACACCTCGGTAGTGTGGTATGATGCCTGATCAACATCGCGTGGTTGGGTTTAAAGTTCTTTGAACTTTTATGCGACTTGTGGTGAAGGTGTGTACAACCTCTGCAGAGTGTAAAACTAATCGATTAGCCGTGCTCACGGTCAAGAGCGGCCTGGACCCTCACATGATAACTGAACTTGAAGATGGACTTAAAACGTGGTTTCTGGTTATGTTAGCCATATGCTTATGGTGTATCTCTCTATGTTAATGTGGGTTGGTATATACTTATACTTTATTAGTAATCAGGAGCTAATAAAATTTGACCAACTAAACGTGCTTAATGCAGTCAACCTTTCAGCCTTTCCTTGTCAAGCCTCTGCATTCATACTTTCCCCACCCTTGCTGAGTACGGCATGTACTCACCCTTGCTATAAACAATGTTGCTCAGAAAGAGGAAGCTGCTGTGAAGTCGTTGTGAAGATGTTGTTGGTGCTAGGCGTACGCAACCCCCAGTCGACTGCTTGTGGATGTTTGGTGCCTTCGTTTCCAGGATTTAAGCGTAATACTCTGATAATCCTTCTTTTTCTTTATGTGATACTGTACTGTTATTCACTTATGTCAACTATATGCATGAAACTTGATCCTGGCATGCATATAGATTTGCACTTGGTTTTCTTTGGAAAAACAGGTGTGACAACAACGTTTTGAAGTGAAAAGTTGTTACGGGTACTCTGGGGCGCCCATCCCCAGTGGTGTCTCCGTAGGGGCAATGAAGAGGCCGACTTCATCCTTTGCAGATGATGTGACGCTGCCACCGCGGAAAAAGAGAACCACAGTGGGGAAGCAGGCTGTGAAGAAGGTCACAGCTCTGCCATCTATTACAGTGAGTTTTGAGAACTTTAAGTAGTCAATATCATATTGAATACTTGCTCTCTATTGTAATGCCTTGAATTTTAACTTGCGCAGGTTATCGAGAGTGCAGCCAATGTACCCTCGAGTAGCTCAGCAAAAGCAACAGAACCCGAGGTGGTTCTAGCGTCGACCGTTGAGACGATGACGCGTGAGCAACAAGAGGCTGCAGGACCAGGAAGTGTGCCACCGGTGGAAAGTGTGCCAGTGGTGCCGGCGGTGCCTTCATTTTTTGACATGCTGGGGCCAAAAGTTGTGGTGCCTCGAGCTGCTCTGTAAGTACCCGAGTACTCGAGTACTTCTTATTGTTGTTAGTCTAAAATATGCTGACCAACTTGTTGATGCAGTAAATCCACTGATGTAAAGTGGGAAGCTTCTGGAAGTAGTCTTGCCGGAGGAGATCAAAACCCTCAAGAACAACAAGAAGATGTGCTTCCAGAGCCCCAAGAAGTAGCTGTTGAAACTGATGCCGCACAAGCACTGCGCTTCCTCTGGAGCGATGTAGTCAAGGCGGCAGTGGAGGCGGCTTCCAAGCCCAGGGTTCAGCAACCCGAAGACATTGAAGCAGTGGTGAATGAAGGCCTGGAGGTTGATCCAGAAGCCAGATTGAGCCACGAAGAAATCCCCGTTGCTGAAGCCCCCGTGCGTCAGATTGATGCACAGTTAGCGCTTGAAGACAACCCAGAGGACCGCATAGTGCCGCATGAGCCAACAATTGAAGACCCGGCTCCTCTGCGCAGCGCTGTGATGTACTCGGAGGCAAGCGCAAGTACTCAATCCAGAGAGCTAAAGGCCTGATGCCATATGATGATTCATGCCTGGATGAGGACAACTTGCAGGCGCATGCCGAGATGTTCCGCAGTGTTGAAAAGCTCTTTGCGGTAAGTTGTAATCTCTTGTGGAGTTCTTTTAGCCAAAGATATCTTGTCTCTGACCTTTTAATTGCTTTGCTCTTGCAGGAAGTAGTCAAGCAGTTGAAACGCAAGACTCGCCTGCTTGAGCAAAACGCGGCAGACATCGAAGAAGTCTCGCAGCTCAGAGAACAACTCAAGGAGCAGAAGGCCTTGTCTCTGAAGCTGCAACAAAGGCTTGATGGAAACGCCGTAGAGTACCACAATGAAATCCAGAAGCTGACGGCTCAGAAGGATGACATTGTTGGGAAGAACAAGTCACTACGCCAGAAGAACAAAGGTATTCCCCCTTTCTGAATTCATCTTTAGAGTACTTTTTCCTTGCACACTGTATCCTTATAAGTAGTCTTGGTCTTTTGCAAAGCTGGCTGAAGAAGTTGATAGGCAAAAGAATAAGGCGCTGGACTGGCAGCTGGCCTATAATCGTGAGGAATCAACACGCATGGATCTTGAAGCTGATTATAAGGTGCGCTGCATGGAACTTGAGCGTGAAATGCAGATTCGCCTTGACAACTGGAATGACTTGTTGACTTGTATGCAGTCGCTCAAGATCAAAATTGAATAATCCGAAGGCCTGCGCGCAGAATTGAAAGCCTTGATAGAAGCAGCCGAGCCAGTGGCCAATCTCTTCGAGCCCAGAGTTGCTGGAGTTCAGCCCCGTCCACTTGTGGAGAGGTTAAAAGATACGCCGAAGAAGATTTTGGAGTATGCTCAAAGGCTGGCCTGCACAATTCCCAATCAAGTGCTGAGCTTCATCAAGTCCTTCTACGCAGAGACGGATCTGACGGTCATCATGAACGGAAGATCTGGAGATTGCACCGACGACAGGCTGAATGAGTTGATGCAACAGACATCTCCAATCCCTGAAGCAGTCTCCAAATTCATAGATCTCCGGTAGATGTACCTGTAGGATAAACACTATGAAAAGAACAAGTGTAATTCCAAACAAGTGTTTATGTAATATAATTGAAAACTTGAGTAAGTCAATTATGTGGATCCCTTGTATGCTTGTGTGATTGACATGTACTCGAGTTGGTAATGAGTGTGTGGCTGCAAAAGGAGATACGGTACTCGAGTAGAAGTACTGAAGTCTAGATATGTTCCAAAGAATGTTAGCTTAGTCACAACGAGTTGAACACCTTAGCTGTAGCAGCGTAAAAGAAGGCTTTGTTGTGAAATAAGCAAAGGACAGTAACAAGTCGATATATAGAATAACAACTTTATTACTGAACACATTGTACAGAGTTTACAATGTCTGGATACACTATTGAGTAATAGTGCCTTAAGTACCTCTGAGGCTATGAGCCTAGTGAGAGAGTACTCGCAAGGATGTTCCGAAGAACGAGTAAGACCATAGGGGACAGTGTGGTGAACTCATCCTTACTGTAGCAGCAACTTGTATGAGAGTTCCACTGAGACCCTACTATGAAGGGTGTTACTCTAAGCCGAAGCCTCTTATGAAAAATAGAGACATGGACAGCATGTGCCCCTTATTGCCTTATACGACACGGAGTCGTCTGGAGAGAGTTGTCATGACTCCCTACGAGATCGCAGAATGAGACTGCCTGGAGAGGATTATCATGATCCCCTACGAGTGATCGCAGCTGAAGCCACGAGTAGATACAGCCGAAACTGTCTGGAGAGGATAGTCTTGATCCCCTACGAGTAGTGGCAACCGTAGCTACCTATTGAGTGGTTGCAACTGAAGCTGCCTGGAGAGGGTTAATGAGACCCCCTACGGGTTGTTTACAGCCGTAGCTGTCTGGAGAGGGTTGTTGAGACCCCCTACGGGTAGAAGCGACAAAGCTGGTCGATGTTCCAAGAGTTGTTGACTTTTTCGCCTTCAAGAGTTTGTAGATGATACGAGCCTGGACCGGTGACCTTTGCAACAGAGAAAGGACCTTCCCATGGCGAGTTGAGTTTATGTAGCCCTGTCGTGTTCTGGATACGACGAAGGACTAAATCACCAACGTTAAAGGAGCGTTCCTTAACGTTGCGGTCATGGTAGCGGCGAATCTTCTCAAGATATCAGGCTGATTGAACAAGTGCGTTGCAGCGAGCTTCCTTGAGACCGTCGGCATCTGTCTGTCTTATTTCTTCAGCTACGCCTTCTTCGTACTGGTCAACCACCGGAGAACGCCACATGACATCAGCAGGCAAAACGGCTTCAGAGCCATAGACCAGGAAATAGGGTGACTGTCCTGTGGGAGTAGTAGGCTGAGTACGTAGCTCCCAGAGTGCATTGGGTAGTTTCCTTGATCCACTTGCCGCCCTTGGTATTTGCAGCATCATACAGTCGCTTTTTGAGAGCATCGAATACCATCCCATTGGCATGTTCCACTTGGCCATTGGCGCGTGGATGAGCGACAGAGACGTACCGGACGTCAATTCCACTGTTTTCACAGTACTCCCAGAACTGGTGATTGTTGAAATTGGAACCCAGATCTGTGATAATGCGATTAGGAAACCCATAGCGATGTACGATTTCATCCAAGAAGTCAAGGACTTTATCAGCCTTGGGGCAGCTAACAGGCTTGACCTCAATCCACTTGGTAAACTTGTCGATAGCCACCAGAACTATGTTGAATCCCCCTGGCGCATTTGGGAGAGGACCAATCATATCCAGCCCCCAGCAAGCGAAATGCCAAGTTGGTGGTATCGTAATGAGTTTGTAGGCTGGAACGTGTTGTTGCTTGGCGAAGAATTGGCATCCATGGCACTTCTTGACTAGTTCCTCTGCATCAGCAAGAGCTGTAGGCCAGTAGAAAGCACGTCTGAATACTTTTCCCACCAAGGTGCGGGAAGAAGCATGATTGCCACAGATTCCTTTGTGTGTCTCCTCCAAGATTTCCTTACCTTCTTCGCGAGAAACGCACTTCATGAGTACATCAGAACTTGCGGCTCGCTTGTAGAGTTGATCTCCGACTAGAGCATAGGCCTTGACATAGCGTGAGATGCGCTCGACTTCTGACTTGTCTTCAGGAATCAACTGATACTTAATGTAGTCGATGAAAGGAGTTCTCCAGTCCACATCAATCATAAGCACTTCTCGATCAGGTTGAACTGAAGTTGTCGTAGGTGCAGATGACTGCTCCGGAATTGATGGCTTGTGGAGTTCATGAACGAAGATTCCAGCTGGCACTTGAGCTCGTGTAGATCCTAGCTTCGACAAGACGTCCGCAGCAACATTGTTGTCGCAAACAACATGATGGAACTCGAGATCATGAAATTTATTCTCAAGTTTGCATACCTTCTGATAGTACGCATCCATGTTCTTAGCATTACGATCTCAAGAATCGTTGACTTGATTGATGACCACCAAAGAATCACCATAAACAAGTAGTCGTGTGATGCCAAGAGAGACTGCAAGGCGAAGACCATGCAGTAGAGCTTCATATTCAGCTTCATTGTTTGAGACCTTCCAGAAGATCTGTAAGACATATTTGAGTTGCTCGCCCTTGGGAGAAATCAAAAGTACCCCAGCACCAGCGCCTTCCAACTTGAGTGAACCATCAAAGTACATGACCCAATGTTCTGGATGCTCAATTGGAGTTGGGACTTGATTTTCCCGCCACTCGGCCATGAAATCAACCAAAGCTTGAGACTTGATAGCAGTGTGAGACTTGAACTCGAGTGATAGAGCGCCAAGCTCTATAGCCCATTTAGAAATTCTTCCTACGGAATCCCAGTTGTGCCATATCTCGCCAAGCGGGTAGCTAGTAACCACAGAAATCTTGTACTCATCGAAGTAGTGGCAGAGCTTCCGTGAAGTAATCAGAACTGCATAGAGTAGCTTCTGTGCTGGAGGGTAACGAGCTTTGGATTCTGAGAGTACTTCACTGACGAAATAAACCGGCCTCTGGACAGGGTAGCCATGGCCTTCCTCTTGCCGTTCAATGACAATAGCAGTGCTGACAACATGAGTAGTCGTAGCAATGTAGAGCAAGAGCTCTTCATTAGACAGAGGAGCTGTGAGGACTGGAGGTTTGGATAAGAACTCCTTGAGCTGAAAAAGAGCTTGATCAGCTTCAGTTGTCCATGTAAACTTCTCTTGCCTCTTGAGTAGCTTGACGAAAGGTAGACCCCGTTCTCCAAGTCGCGAGATGAAGCGATTGAGTGACGCCATACATCCAGTAAGCTTCTGGACATCTTTGATAGTTGCCAGAGCTTGCATGTTGGAGGTGGCGGTAATCTTCTCGGGGTTTGCTTCGATGCTACGATGGCTAATGATGAACCCGAGTAGTTTTCCTGATGATACGCCAAAGACGCATTTGTTGGGGTTGAGCTTCCATTGGTACTCTCGTAGCGAAGCAAAAGTTTCCTCAAGATCCATGATAAGCATGTCTGGATCCCTAGTCTTTACAACGACGTCATCCACGTATGCTTCCACGTTCTTGTGAAGCTGCCTCTTGAAGCACGTTTGGATAGCTCTTTGATAAGTAGCACCAGCATTTTTCAACCCGAAGGACATTGTTGTGTAACAATAAGACCAAACGGGGTGATGAATGCAGTCTTCTCTTGATCAGATTCCTTGATTGCAATTTGATGATAGCCAGAGTAGCAATCGAGGAAACAGAGTAGAGCACAGCCCGCCGTGGAGTCAATAACTTGATCAATCCGTGGCAACCCGAAAGGATCCTTGGGGCAATGCTTGTTAAGATCAGTGTAGTCGACACACATCCTCTAATCATTAGAATTCTTTTTTCTGACAAGCACAGGGTTAGCAAGCCACTGCGGGTGAAAAACTTCCCAGATGAAACCAGCCGCGAGTAGTTTGGCAAGCTCTTTTTTGATAGCAGCCATGCGGTCATCAGCAAAGCGACGAAGGTGTTGTCTCTTGGGGGTAGCGTTAGGATCAACGTTGAGTGAGTGCTCGATCAACCTCCTGGGCACACCTGGCATGTCAGATGATTTCCACGCAAAGATATCACGGTTAGCCCGAAGGAAGTTGACCAGCGCGTCTTCCTATTTAGGATCAAGTTGTGCACTGATCATGGTCGTCTTGCTGCTGTCACCAGTACCAAGGTCAATGGCTTTGAGCAGGACATCACTAGTCGGTGCAGGCTTGTTGTTGGTGTCCGTCTTCTCAGGAACCTCCAGCTCCCTCGGAGCAAGCTTTTTAGCTGCAGTGAAGACTTCCATCATAGCATTGGGTACTTGAATTGTCGAAGCAAGTTCTACAGCTTCAGTGTCGCCGTCGTAAGAACGCTTCAAATCCCCTTGCAATGAGAGAACCCCTTTGGGGCTCGGCATCTTGAGTACAAGGTACATGTAGTGTGGAATAGCCATGAACTTGGCGAGACCAGGTCTGCCGAGGATGGCATGGTAAGAAGTCTCGAAGTCAGCAACCTCGAACTTAATGTACTCGGTGTGTAGTGATCCTTAGTCCCAAAGGTGACAGGTAGTACAACAGAACCCAAAGGAACAGCTGCGTTGCCCGGGATGGTACCATAGAACGGCGAGTTGGTCTTCGTAAGCATATTGGTGATATCCAGGCCCATCTTCTTCAAGGTCTTGGCAAACAGGACATTGAGACCGCTGTCACCATCAATAAGAACCTTGGTAAGCTTGGATCCTGCCACCACTGGATCCAGAATGAGAGGATATCGTCCCGGCTCAGTGAAACTAGTCCATTGATCCGCCCTTGAGAAAGTAATGGGGGTTTCAGACCACTTTAGAAAAGTTGGAGCTGCTGGTTGGATGGACATAATCTCCCTGAGTGCAAGTTTCTGTATGCGCTTAGTTGGAATCCCGCCAAAGATGACATTGACAGTGTTGGAGGGGTTTTGAAACCCAGTGTCTTTGTCTGTGTTAGCCTTCTTCCCCTTGTGTTTACGAAACCTTGGGTTTGGGTGCGTTGGTTCGGGTGTATTCTTCAGCGCACGGCGAAGTTGGTAACACTGCTCTGTAGTATGATCACCCTCTGGGTGCCACGGGGATTTTTGCTTGGTCAATGTTGCCCGGTGAGAATCATCTTCAGGCTTGGCAGTACATTCCATGGCTGCAATAGTGTTGTCGGGCTTGCGCTTGCGATTAGGATTGCTCGAGTAGTTACTACCCATGCGATTGCCCTGCTGTTGCTTGCCACTGTTGCTTCCACCAGCATTATTATTATTATTGTTGTTGTTGTTGTTGTTATTCTGGTTGTTGTGAAGATGCTTGAACTACTTCCGAGCCTTGTCTTCCTCGTCCGCCCAGTGTGTGATCATCTCCTTGAGCTTGGTGATGTTGGCTGGGCGAGCGCGACCGAAGTCTTGGAAAAGCCTATCATCATGAAAACCGTCCTGGAAGGTATCTATGACTTCTTTCTCGGTAACATCAACAACAGTAGCCCTTTTTTCAAAAAAAATGGCGCATGTACTCGCGAAGAGTCTCGCCTTGTTTTTGCTTGATCAGGGCAAGGTCCATCCGAGTACCATGACGGCCCAGAGAACCCGCGAAGTTGCTGGTGAAGCGTTGCTTGAGTTGTCCCCAGTTATCGATGGAGCTGCGTTTGAGAGACTCGAACCATGTGAGGGGCTCTTTCTCCAGAACAAAAGGGAAACAGATACATTTAGTATCATCATTGCCCCCGGCATTAGTGATGGACAGAGCATAACAGCGCAACCACGGCCTTGGATCTTGCTTGCCATCGTATTTAGAGATGCCATAGGGCTTGAATTTCTCCGGAAGAAGCAGAGCTTGAAGTCGAGCAGAGAAAGCAGGAAAGGAATCAGAGTCAACATCCTTTTGCTTCTCACGCTCAGCGCGTCTGGCATTGATTGTTGTGCGAGCATCGTAGCGAGAGTCTCCCGACTTGCTATTGACACTGCCTTCACCATCTTTGCCCCTGTTGCTAGCTTCCGGACACGTGCGTTGAGGAGTGGGCGTGGTGCGATGAACACCTCCACTACTACCATGGTGACTAGGAGTACTGGTATTTTGACGTAGCATAGTGTAGGTAGACCTGGGAATGGATTGATATCCATTATCTAATCCACGAAATCCAGCTGAAATCCAACTAAAATTAGCTACTCATCCAGTCCAATCCTAAAAAGTAGTCTCTTCATCCAATCCAATATCATTTAAATCCAAATTCATCCAACACATCCAAACAAGTGCATTAATGATGAACGTCCTCAAGTCCCAACCACGGCAGGCTCGCCGGAATATCTTCCGCAGCCGGCCGGCCGTAGCAAGCTTGCCTACAGATCCGTCCCTGGCTGCGTCAAATTCGTCGAGTCTTTCGGACTCCAGCCATGGTAGGCTCCGCGTCGGACTGCCCCCGCAGTCCATGTCCCCCATCATACCCACAGACGATGACGGCCACGACGTGGACGCCAACGAGCCGTAGGCCGCGGCGCCGTGTGCGAACATACCCATCGTCGACGAGGCCGCCGAGCCGGGCCACACCGCCACTCGTGGGCGGCGATCCGGACGACGACGAGGATCCCGCGGCCGCCTGCAGCTAGCGTTGGCAGCGGCGTGAGCGGGAGCGGCGGACGTTGGTATCACCGACGGCACCGAAGCGCTCAAGCAGCTTGCGGATGCGGACGGTCTCATCCTTGGGCGGGTTCACCATGCCGCTGTTGAAGATGGACTCGAGGATGAGTATCTGCTCCGGCTTGGGCGTCCACCGACCACCACGACTGCACCGGCTGCGCTGCCGGGTGCCGCTCGGGGCTCAGGTCGCCTGCTTCCAGGCCGATGGACGGATCGGTCGGTCGATCGGCATCGACGACGACGACTGCTAGCTAGCTGCAGGTTCGCGTGCGTTGGAACCGGCCGGATGTTGATGTGATGTTGTTTCGTGTGGCAGTACGCAAGCTGCTGCTTTGGTCTCCAGTCTAATACGATTTGGATTATCCTTAGTTTTGAGTCCAATAAAATCCAAAGCTTATGGATGAAGAGCACATGGATATCCAGAATCCAACTATGTCCAAATCCAATACAATCCATCTAAGAAAATCCAATTGGATATGGATTTTACCTCATCCAATACCAGGTCTAAGTGTAGGCTAGCTCAGCCAGCTTCGCGACTTCAGCAGTCACCCTGTCACGAGGCATAGAGCGACCAAGCAAGTTGATCGTATTGATAGCTTCCTCTGCAGTACGATATTGACGAGTAGCTACCGCATCCAGAGCCTCTTGAAGATTACGGCTAGGTAGAGCTTCCGCGAGTTCCTGACGAAGGGTCGCACAATTAGTATTGCGTTGATGACGTGCAGTCTGGCCTCCGCAGTTTTATCAGCAGGAGCATTGCCACTGTTGCTTCCACCAGCATTATTATTATTATTATTGTTGTTGTTGTTGTTGTTGTTGTTGTTGTTATTCTGGTTGTTGTGAAGATGCTTGAACTGATTCCGAGCCTTGTCTTCCTCGTCCGCCCAGTGTGTGATCATCTCCTTGAGCTTGGTGATGTTGGCTGGGCGAGCGCGACCGAAGTCTTGGAAAAACCTATCATCATGAAAACCGTCCTGGAAGGTATCTATGACTTCTTTCTCGGTAACATCAACAACAATAGCCCTTTTTTCAAAAAAAACGGCGCATGTACTCGCGAAGAGTCTCGCCTTGTTTTTGCTTGATCAGGGCAAGGTCCATCCGAGTACCATGACGGCCCAGAGAACCCGCGAAGTTGCTGGTGAAGCGTTGCTTGAGTTGTCCCCAGTTATCGATGGAGCTGCGTTTGAGAGACTCGAACCATGTGAGGGGCTCTTGCTCCAGAACAAAAGGGAAATAAATACATTTAGTATCATCATTGCCCCCGGCATTAGTGATGGACAGAGCATAACAGCGCAACCACGGCCTTGGATCTTGCTTGCCATCGTATTTAGAGATGCCATAGGGCTTGAATTTCTCCGGAAGAAGCAGAGCTTGAAGTCGAGCAGAGAAAGCAGGAAAGGAATCAGAGTCAACATCCTTTTGCTTCTCACGCTCAGCGCGTCTGACGTTGATTGTTGTGCGAGCATCGTAGCGAGAGTCTCCCGACTTGCTAGTGACACTGCCTTCACCATCTTTGCCCCTGTTGCTAGCTTCCGGACACGTGCGTTGAGGAGTGGGCGTGGTGCGATGAACACCTCCACTGCTACCATGCTGACTAGGAGTACTGGTATTTTGACGTAGCATAGTGTAGGTAGACCTGGGAATGGATTGATATCCATTATCCAATCCACGAAATCCAACTGAAATCCAACTAAAATTAGCTACTCATCCAGTCCAATCCTAAAAAGTAGTCTCTTCATCCAATCCAGTCCAATCCAATATCATTTAAATCCAAATTCATCCAACACATCCAAACAAGTGCATTAATGATGAACGTCCTCAAGTCCCAACCACGGCAGGCTCGCCGGAATATCTTCCACAGCCGGCCGGCCGTAGCAAGCTTGCCTACAGATCCGTCCCTGGCTGCGTCAAATTCGTCGAGTCTTTCGGACTCCAGCCATGGTAGGCTCCGCGTCGGACTGCCCCCGCAGTCCATGTCCACCATCATACCCACAGACGATGACGGCCACGACGTGGACGCCGACAAGCCGTAGGCTGCGGCGCCGTGTGCGAATATACCCATCGTCGACGAGGCCGCCGAGCCGGGCCACACCGCCACTCGTGGGCGGCGATCCGGACGACGACGAGGATCCCGCGGCCGCCTGCAGCTAGCGTTGGCAGCGGCGTGAGCGGGAGCGGCGGACGTTGGTATCGCCGACGGCACCGAAGCGCTCAAGCAGCTTGCGGATGCGGACGGTCTCGTCCTTGGGCGGGTTCACCATGCCGCTATTGAAGATGGACTCGAGGATGAGTATCTGCTCCGGCTTGG
Source organism: Cenchrus fungigraminus (assembly GCA_036936925.1). Taxonomy (NCBI): domain Eukaryota; kingdom Viridiplantae; phylum Streptophyta; class Magnoliopsida; order Poales; family Poaceae; genus Cenchrus; species Cenchrus fungigraminus. Next base: position 126,911,727 of record CM072773.1, read on the forward strand.
GCGTCCACCGACCACCGCGACTGCACCGGCTGCGCTGCCGGGTGCCGCTCGGGGCTCAGGTCGCCTGCTTCCAGGCCGATGGACGGATCGGTCGGTCGATCGGCATCGACGACGACGACTGCTAGCTAGCTGCAGGTTCGCGTGCGTTGGAACCGGCTGGATGATGATGTGATGTTGTTTCGTGTGGCTGTACGCGAGCTGCTGCTTTGGTCTCCAGTCTAATACGATTTGGATTATCCTTAGTTTTGAGTCCAATAAAATCCAAAGCTTATGGATGAAGAGCACATGGATATCCAGAATCCAACTATGTCCAAATCCAATACAATCCATCTAAGAAAATCCAATTGGATATGGATTTTACCTCATCCAATACCAGGTCTAAGTGTAGGCTAGCTCAGCCAGCTTCGCGACTTCAGCAGTCACCCTGTCACGAGGCATAGAGCGACCAAGCAAGTTGATCGCATTGATAGCTTCCTCTGGAGTACGATATTGACGAGTAGCTACCGCATCCAGAGCCTCTTGAAGATTACGGGTAGGTAGAGCTTCCGCGAGTTCCCGACGAAGGGTCGCACGATCAGTATTGCGTTGATGACGTGCAGTCTGGCCTCCGCAGTTTCATCAGCAGGAGCATTGGCAGAGAGTTCATCATCAGATACATCATCCGGAAAGCGATAATTGGCACGATGCCCTTGCGGAGTAGATGCATCAACGACGAAAACTTCTCGATAAGATGAGTGAGTACCCGTACTCTCAATGAGCTCAGTATCGGTGTCATAATCAACAAGCTTGGCACATTCCTGGAAGGGTAAGTTGTCGAGACAAGCATAAAGCGCTCCTGATCATCCAAGGTGAGATCAGCAGGCACATGCTCAGGCTAGTAGACGAATCTACCCTCAGGTGTCGATGTGATCACCAGTCCTTGAGCAGGGCCAGTCAGTTGTTGTGCTTCAGTAGAATCCGAACCGTAGTCGAACTTGAACTCAGATGAATCCGAATCAAAGTAGTCAAGGTTGACTTCCGAAACCGAAGAGTACTCGAGCACGATCTTCGAACTAGGGCACATGAGGCGCTTCAGCACAGCTTGGTCAGCGGTACTGACATGGCAATGGCCGAAGAGAGGTGGTGTTGGGATGTTATCCAGGCTGAGCGTAAGCTGTGAAGCTAAAGAAAGCAACTCAGGCTGAATAGGAGACGAAATCAAGTTGTACTCGGACTCCGACTCGAGTTCTCTGAGCGGGTCAGAGATCGAAATTTCACCGAAATTTTCGACGAGTTCTTCCATCAAAGCTTGCGTAAGCGTCGAGGACTTGAGCTTTGACTCCGGAGTTGATGCCAAAAAATGCAGGAACGATCCGGCGCCGTCAGCAATGCAAACTCAGGAGCCAAAAACGAAGGTGTCGCCTTGCTGGAAAGCGACGGTCGGCTTGATGATGACGAGAGCCATCGAGTTCGCCAGCGGATCAACGACGAGATCCCCTACCTGGCGCGCCAGCTGTCAGTGTTTTAGACACCGAGCCTACGACGGGGTACCCGAAGTAGTAGATTGTGTGGTGGGGCTCGCCGAGATCAGGAACACGATGGTGAGACATGGGGCACACAATTAGACAGGTTCGGGCCATAATGTGCGTAATACTCTACGTTCTGTATGCTGCGTGGCTCTGTATTGATTGCGTATATTTTGAGAGGGGTCCCTGCCTCGCCTTATATGCCACGGGAGGCAGGGTTACAAGTCGGATTGGTACAAGAGTACTATTCGAGTTGGACTCGGAGTAGCCTATACGAGTTATAAAAAACTATCTTAGTCTTAGTACAAGTCATTGTCCATCTTGTCTTGCCTTGTGGTCCACGGTAATCTTGCACCGCGACCCACTAGTCGAGTAGTCCAGGTGTGCAGGTTCTTATCTCTCGGGTATGGCCCACATGTGTGGTGGGTCCAGGGATGCCCGGTCGACACCATCACCAATTCTCTTTATCAACCCTAACTCTAGTACTTTTTTGCCAGCAAGGATTTGCACGCCAAGTATGTGATGAATTCCTTTTCTTCCCGGCTGTCATGAAATCTCCATGAGGAAAATATTTACCTTTTAGAACTCTAGCACATAAAGAGTCAGGGTTCATAATGAGATGTCAGCCTTGTTCGCCAAGGTGAAGCGAATCGCGGGCATTGCAACTGTACGATGTATGCTGAAATCGAGGATTTGCATAGTTCTGTAATGCGGACTCTAGATAGAGGCTAACAACATTTATTAACTCAGAAGGTATATTAGATTTGAAGTCTAAATAGACTTGGTGTCTTGGTTTTTCTCCCTCTCATTCATAAATATGCTATCACATCAACGGCACATTAGCAAAGTATAATAAATATGGAGGTAATAAATAGAGTTAGACTCTATGGTTGAGTCTGCATTGTGAGTGCCATAAGGTTTGATTTTGACCCTGGATGACGAGGCGAGCCCGCCCCTGATCGAGTGGTCGAGCGAGCCACTCTGGCCAGCAGCACCGGCTTTCAACAAAAAGTAGCCCGCAAGTCCCCACTGCACGCGCGGTGATGATCGATCGGTGGCGAACCATTTTACATTGTAATATTACATCTCTACTAACACTCACTAAAAAGGTTTAGATAAATATAGTTACTAAACCATAATTAGAAAATATGTAAGTAATTTTGAATCATTATAGGGTAGGGGGCAATGGCCCCTACCAGCCCCCCTTGGCTACACCACTACCCCGAGTTCCTCGGCGGCATGTTTCAGCTCCGTCTCCTGGAGCTCGGTTGGAACCCTCTCGGCGGGCGCCTCCCCGCTTCTTGCAGCGGCTGGCGATCATGGGTGCAAGGCTCGTGGGGGCACTACTGTCGGAGCTTGGCAAATTATGAAACGTCTACTTCCTGGATCTCTCTCAGAGAACAACATCGATGGTAGGTTGTCGTTCGCGCTCGCCGTGTTGAGGATGTTGCAGCAGTTTAGGGCTTCGTCCAACAAGCTCACCAGGCATCTCCCCGAGGGCATCTTTGCAATATGGTCCGAGCTCAGGTCGTTCCAGCTGCAGAACCATTCCTTTCACCGATAGAATCCCGCCTGAGGTCGACATGACGAAGAACCTCAAGGTCCTCTACCTCTCAGCAACAACTTTGACAGTTTCAATCCTCCGACCTTCAACGAGTTAGCGAAGCTGGAAGAACCGGATCTGTCGTCGAACTCGCCGATGGGGCCGATCCGTAGCTCGCTCGGCCGCCTCAAGCAGATCACATAGTTGTTGCTCTACTCCAACATGCTCTACTCCAATGGGCTCAGCAGTAGCATCTTGACGGAGATCGACATCATGAACACGATGCAAACTCTTTACCTCGACACTAACGACCTAGAGGGCGAGCTGCCAATCAGCATGTCGTGTCAGAAGAACCTCCGGCACCTCGTGATGTTCGAAAACAGTCGGAACGACAATCTTTTGCGGCAGGGGCGAACCCATGTAGAGATGAGTGAGGGCACATGCCCCCACTCATTGTTTCTATGTTGTAGTAACTAGCAAAATTCCACCAAGCTTTGCCGATTAAATTTGATCTTTAGGTTGTACCCTCACTCAATATTTTCTCCAGGTTCGCCACTGTCCTCTTCATCGTCGTCGGCCTCTCGTTCAACTTCACTGGGCAGCTTCTAAAGAGCATCTATCAAGGGAAAACATTTTTGACCGATATATCACAATATTTTAGAAATGTTGTGTTAATTCAATAAAATATTTACGAGATGAAATTATTTTTAAATATTTTTCAAAAAATAAAAAATAAAATAAAAAACCTGAAATTCCGTGTTTATTGCTGACAGACGATTTTGTTCTTTCGAAATTAAAATACCTGTCTGCGATAGCTTGGCGCTTCACAACTTGGCATGGCATCAGAGCAACTCCAAGAGAATAGCTATCTTTCTAGCTAAATTTGAAAGTTTTTCAACTCTGTAAAAAAATAGAGAGCTTTCTAAACGTCGGAGGAACCAACAGACTAGGTAAATTTTGAGAATGTAAATTTTAAATGAAGTCCACATTAAAACCGACAGTTTGTGTCTTACAAACATGTCCCTGATTTTATGCAATAAACTCCCTAAAAAGAACTCAATCGTTGCAATGTAGTCCCCGGGCGGAGCTACGGCAATGGAGATGAAATTCCCGGCGAGGGAAGGATTTTCCGGCGACGAAAGGTGGCCGGCGAGCATCAGGGTCTCACCTTCAACTGATTTTGTGTAGGTTTTGGAGTTAGAGATGGCTGGGAGGAGGGAGGACGAACAGGTAGCGCTCCCGGCCGCTCCGTTGGCGGCGCGTTCAGTATCGCGCTTTGCGTCCCACGGCGCGGCGAGATGACGACGATGCCCGCCTCGTGCCACGCATGTTTTGAGCCCTGCCCTCGGGTCCATGGCCTCTCTTCGCCATGGCCAGGACGCTCAGGACTTCCTGCAGGACGACGCAGCGTGATGCTCTGGGGCGAGGTGCTACTGGACGGAGGTGGAAGACACGCGCGCGGGATGAGCGGGATGAGGGGATGGCGAGCGGAGAGCGCTCGCGAGAATTGGCTAGCGGAGGTGGAGGGATTGCGAGCGTGATAGCGAACAGAAGAAGATGGCGAGTCTGTTGCATCTGTGTTTTCTGCTCTTTTTTCTATTTTTACCGATCATATCTATTTTACCTAGTCTCTTGGAGTTGCTCTCAGCTAGAGGTGTTTTTCATTTAATTTTTCCGTTTTGCATCTGCAGAGCCTCTTTTTTTCCCAATCTTTGCAGCAGGATTCAGACTCGCAGGCTTGCCGCACGCGTATCCAATCCGAGGATTTCAGCAGAATTTTTGCATCGTTGATCATGATCAGTAGACGCGCGCCGCCGTTTGGGATAATAACGCCGTGCGCGCTCAGTCGCCAGTCGCGGCGGGCGCGCGTTTGATGAACGCCGGCACGAGCGCCGACCGCGCCGCGAGCTGAGCAGATGTGGCGGCGGCGGCGAGGCTTGGCAGATTGAGCCGCCGTGTGCAGGGGGCGTCCTTGGGCCCGTGCGGGCTGGGCGACCGAACAGGGCCTCCAAAAATTATGAGCCTCAAGATTTACATAATATACTAGGTATATAAATAACTGTAGGCTTTGTTTCATTTAGAAAAATATTCAAACATATATTCTTTAGCCCAAAATGTGGCCTCTTAGAGCAAATCAAATTCGCTTGCGGTCTCACAAGGCACGATCGTGACTTCCTGAGATGCCGCCGGCGTTGGAGATTCCTATTCGTAACCCTTCATTCTTCGTTCTGAAGTCTGGACGGATTGACTTCCTGGTCCTCGGCCGACGGACGCTGGTACTCGTCGTTCAAGACCTCGTCGCAATCTAGCCCCAAATCGGAGACAGAGATCGCCTGGTAAATTCCATACTCACTCAGCCAATCCCTATTTTAATTAGTTATTTTTTTATGCATTGTCTTCGTACACAAATTAATCTTGTGTAATTGTTCCAACTTGCAAGTCATGTCTTCTTCAAATCGGATTAGATATTAGACCTCCACTTAGTGCTTTGAACTGGGCCTCCTATTTGTCCGGGACGCCCCTGCCGTGTGCTACGTGGGCTCCGTAAAGCCGAGCGCATCGCGTCACCGCGGCTGCTTCGCCTCACCGGAGCTCCCATACACGAACAGATGTTCCCACGCACCAGCACTCCAGTCGCAAGTCCGGCATCCGCCGAGCATCGCGCCGTTCCCTGCGCCGACAAATGGATCGGAGACATGCAGCGAGGCGGCTCACCAGAGGTCAGCGCAATCGGCATGCGGCGTAGAACTGAAGGAGATGGCGGCGCCAAGAGCCGTAGTGTTCCGGCGGTGCTCGTCGCGCGCGGACGCCGGAAAAAGCCAAGCCCGGTGCCGTTTGCTACGGCGCCACTGGAGAGAAGAGCGCGCTGCGCCGTGCAGAAGCAGGTCGCGGGGCGGCGCGGTGGCTTACCAGAGCGGAACGGCCGAGCGCGAGAGAAAGGCCCCGCTGCCTTGCGATCGATCCGGACCGTCCAAGTCGGATCCAGCGTTCGGGAGATGCCAGGGGTGGACGGTATTTCATTTACCGTCCACCCCTGAGGCCCTGACCTTGACCCGGCGCGCGCCACCGATGACAACCCACGCCGTGCCGCCCTCCACCGCGGGCGTTCACTCCGAGGACCCGTGGTGGTCCCCAGAGCAGCCGGTCGGTCGTTGTACACGACATGGACACCGGCGAGGTGCGGCACGCGTGTCCTCGCGCTGCTGTCCGGGCACGCTTGGCCGGCCGGGCCGCCCATCACTCACCGGCGCGCGCTCACCGCTTCGTCCTGGGCTCCTGGCCAATATCCAGGCGTACGTGCCGGCGATGGCCGAGACGCAGTCCACCGCCGCCCCGGTGCCAGAGGCCGGAGCCGGACGCGCCACGGCTGAGGAACTTGGCGAGGCCGAAGTCGGCGACGTGCGCCCCCATGGCCGCGTCCAGCAGGTTGTTGTTGCACTTGACGTCGCGGTGCAGGACCCTCGGCAAGCACTCGTGGTGCAGGTAGCACAGCACGCGCGCCGCCTCCGTGGCGACCCGGTGCCTCGCGCCCCAGCCCAGGTGCGCGCCGTGCAGGACGCCGCCCAGCGACCCGCCCGGCATGTACTCGTACAGCAGCAGGTTCCCCTCCACGCCCGACGCGAAGCCCAGCAGCCGCACGATGATGCGGTGCCGGACTCCGCCGAGCGTGGCAACCTCGACGCGGAACCCGTGGTCGCGGCCGCGGCGGCAGCCGGGCCCGGGAGGCGCTTGACGGCGACCTCCGCGGAGTGCTCCGGGAGCGCAAGGTGATGGACCTGGGGCGCGCCAAGCGCTGGCTGGTGGAGGTTCCCCAGCACCGCCACGCTCGCGCCCACGGCGAAGGCGCTCCTCACCGCGCACGTCTCTGCCGTGGCCGTGGCCAAGCCGCCGCACCGCTGGATCGGCCGCGCCGGTAGGTCCATGGTCCTGGAGTCCGACCCCACCACCGGCGTCGTCCGCAAGCACTACATGTCTACATCGGCATGCATGGTACGGTCAACGTGCTCGACATCCTCCACATTGCCGAAGCAGGCGACCTCGACCGCCGGATGGCCGTCCCCGTGTGGCCGCCGTGTCCTCCGTCATCGGGCACTCATCCTCTCCATCAAACAACAGGCACTTGCAAGCACTCGTTTCTTGAATTTCGTCTTCGTTCGCGTGCGTGCCCAACTGCACGCATGGCGACGTCCAGCAAGGGGACTGCACGCCTGGCGCCGCTCGGAAGCTCGTCGGATAACGTCGCGGCGGCGGGGCTCACCCAGATGGCCGGACGTGGTCAGGTTCCCCTGCTGTGCGGCCGCCGAGCTCACGCGCGAACTCGTCCAAGTTCAACGCCCGAGCCCATCGACCCAAGACGGACGAGGCGATGCGTCATGTCGGTACATTGTCACGTCACGTCCATCCGTGCCGTCTGCCGTGTGCCGAAATGAACCGTGCGCCACGAGTAACACCGAAGGGGGAAAAAGCGGTTATGCAGCGGACCCCCACCCACAGCCGCTCAACGAGATTTCCACCTCGCTCGCGGTCTCGCCTCCGCCCAATCCCCGAAGGCCCGAACCCAAGGCCGTCGAAACCTGCCGCCGCCGAGCACGCCCGCCGGCGTGCTGGCGCGCCGCTCACGTCTGAGCTGGCAAAGTCCACGCCAGTCAAAGCCTTCTGCTGCTGGCCCCACATCCCAGCCCCCTCAAAACCGCCTCCGGCGCTTGGCTGATGTGGCATGCATAGGTGTGGGATTCTTCGCTGGAAAGAAATCACAGCCGCTGAGGGTGCGTGAGCTGGCAGCCGCGAGGCCATCGGCCCTACAAAATGGCCCCACCCCGCTCCCTCTCTCTCCTCTGTTCAAACCGCTTCGCTTCCGCCTCCGCCTCTGCCCTGCGCCACCGCCCCCCGCAACCGCTCCTGCCCTCGCCGTCGCCGGAACCCTAGCCTCTCCGACACGTAATCGAGAGAGCTCCCCGACCCCTCCCCGCGAACGCGAAGCCATGGACCCGAACTTGCGCAAGGTGACCGTCTCGTCGATGGAGGAGATCGACGAGGCGTTCGATCTCGAGGACCCGGAGGACGTCCAACTTCAGGTCGACGAGCGCACCTCCCTGCTGGACGCGGTCCGCATCAACGCCAGGATGCTGGCCGGCATCAGAGCGAACGACGCGTTCCAGATCTTCAACCCTGAGCTGGTTGCGAGGAAGGCGGAGGCCGAGGCTGGTATTCGAGCGGCGATCGAGAGGATCGACCTCAGGATTGCTTAGGCGGAGCAGGAGCTTCGACCCAGGAGGACTTGGTGGCGGTGAGGAGCAAGATGGCGCTTGGCCCCGACATCATCCGCGTCGGCCCCTCCCTCCGTCGCCGAGCGGTCGACAGGGACCCCGTCGTTTTCCCGGTAAGTCAATTTGCGGTGCTTAGGGTTTGGGACTCGGCGGTTCGGATTTGGGGTTGGGAATTGAGATCGCCGGTCCAGAGGGCCGATGGCCAGGTAGGGGAGGAGGACGGTTGGGCAGGGGTAGGGAGGACAGTTGGGCAGAGGGGAGGGGCGGAGGACGGTTGGGCAGAAGGGAGGGCGGGGGCAATCACGGCCATAGCGGCGGTGGTGAGAGGAGGAGGTTGCCGCGGGCGCGCCGCGGAGCTTTGGCGAGCTACCGCGCCACAACGGGAAGCCGGAATCGTCAGGGCGGTGGCGAGGTGCTGTCTGAAGGGGATGGGCAGCCTTCAGAGTTGACATGTTGATCTAAAACTTCCGAGTGTCATATTCTGAAAGCATGCACGAGTTATGTTTGGCTCATTGAAATTTAAATGCAGAGCGTCTCCCATATGCCGGAGGAGGGGATCGCCCCTGGGAGGAAGATGGGCCTGACCGCTCGGCGGCAGAGCAGGAAGTTGGATGCCAGTTCTCAGATGGCGTATTGGAACCTCAACGAGGGAGCACTGTTTCAGAAGCTGATGCTGCAAATTGCTTATCGGGATGGCCTGCTTCAGCTGTGGGACAACTTCTATCAAGAGGTGCTGGAGGAGCGGACGCATATCGGCTTCGGCTATACCGATTTCAGTGATTTCCGTTTCTGATGCTTGGCTACTGCTACACGGCTTTAGAGTAACTCCAGCAATGACCCCTATTCAGGCCTCTATTATGTTGAGTAGGGACTGCTCTTAATTTTTTGGAGCTCCAATTTTAGACTCAACTCCAACAACATTCCCAATTCCGGAGCCCCTACTTGCGCCTGACGTGTGGGACCTCTTGGTCAGCGGGTCATCCTATCTACCCCACCCCTGCCTTTCTCTCTCTCCCCATCCTCTTCGTCGGTCAATCCGCCGCCGCTCACTCAAGCTGCCGCCGCTCCCTCGCTCCCGGCGAGCCCGCGTGCGAGCCGCCCTGGCCTCCTCCACTCCGGGGAGGCCCTGCCCTCCTCCACCGCATTCCGGCGAGCCGGCGGCCGGGCGCAAGAGGAGCCGAGGCGGCACGGCAGGCCGGTCCAGCGGCACGGAGGAGCGGGAGCGCACGGCGGCCTTGTCCAGCAGCGCAGAGGAGCATGAGCTCCGGCCGGCGGCGACATGGGCGAACGCGAGCTCCGGCCGGCCGCACTGCGAGCGAGCGAGCGCGAACTCCAGCCGGCTGCGTCGCGGGCGAACTACGACCCGGCGCGGCGGCAGCTGCACAGGGGAGACCGGCGGCGCCCGCGATCGATTTGCTGGAGGACGAGCTCGATTTGCCGGACGGACGAGCTCCCCACCGCGGATCTTGGCGGCCACAGGTCGATTTGCTCCGCCGTCGGTCCAGGCGGGTGGATATTGGCGCGGCTCAGAGTTGATTTGCTCCGCCGCCGCTCCGGGCAGGGGCAGGGGAGCTCGAGCGACGGGGCTCCGGGCGAGGCTGGGGAGCAAGGATGGCGCAACGGTGGAGAAGGGGCGCCGGCGCTGGCTTGCGTGCGCGCGCGGGTGGAAGAAACGGCCGCAACAGTGGATAGGGCCTTCTCTCTCCTCCCGTGGGAGAAGGGGCCGGAGGGGATTTTTTTTGGTGCCCCGGAGAATGGGTGCCCGAGCAGGAGGCCTGCTGGACTTCATTTTTTCGCTCTCGGCTCCTACTTTTTCGGCTCCTACTTTTTGAGTAGAGACTTAAGTAGAGGGTCTGTTGGAGTTGCTCTTAAGAGTTTGCTTGTTGTTCTTGCTGTGAAGCTACTCACTGTCAGAATTCCGTTGCTGTTCTTGAGTTGGCGGTCAGAATAGAACTAGAGTGAGATTGTAGGCATCTACCGTCTCTGATCTATCTTGTGCTTCTGATGCTACTATGTGTTCTTGTTGGTCTACGTGCTGTTTGTTGTTCTTGCGTTGGCGTAAACTATGCCAGAATAGAACTGAGTGAGAATGTGAAATTGTACGCATCTACTATGGTACCAAGTCTGTTCGCTAAGGGGAGTTCTATCGTGAAATTGTACGCATCTACATTATATCGTTGACCTTAAGTTGACCCGATCGATCCAAGTGAATTGATTTCCCCTCACTTTACCTTCTTCCTCCTTGCACGTCTGTGGATAGCCAGAGGAAAACTAAGATATAATGTAGACCAAAATATCAGGACAAGCCGCCATTACAACTATCAGTGAGCACACAAAATAGATAATCCGGATAAGCCATAATTAAAAGTATCAGTTAAGATAATTGATGTAGACCAGAAAATGAGCCCAAACCACCATTATACAAGTATCAATAATAAGCACACAAAAGACAAAATATGGACAAGCCACCATTACAAGTATCAATAAGCCCACAAAAGAAGTGAAACAAAGGAGGCCAGCTCGATCGAAGTGAAAGCTCGTTCATTATTCATCTTCGGACATAGTAACGGTCAAAAATGCCAATCAGGTGGTATGGATCAACATTTTCAACATCCCTACGGCGAACTTTTACTAGGCTAACAACACCGTGATGGTCTACTGTGCGGAGGTATTTCTTGGCAAGTTTATAGCCATCAACAAAGCGAATTCCTTCATTCATAAATAGAGCATTAGCAATACCAGGAATCGTCGGCTTTGGCTTTGGATCTATCTTCATCGTTTTGAGCACAGCAGAATTTCTCAATATATGGCGTGCCAACTCAATCTGAGCTTTCTGACCATAAAACCCTGTAATGTCGACCAGCTTCAAATGGGAGTGAGGGGGGGGGGGGGTGAAGAGGAAGCCTCCTTAGCTTGCCATGACACTTGCGATACCGTTGAAGTTTGTAGTCCATCAACATATGTAGGAACGATTAATATGAGGTTATCTAAATTAGAGCAACTGTTCTTTTCAAAGGGCTGTAATGTTCATAACCATGGCCTTATCACTAAGCAGCATAATAACCGGTTAAAGCCCAACTTGTCAAAGATTAGTAAGTTATTACTTTATTAATGGACTGATGTCGACGCTTATTACAGAATATAAAAACATAATGTATGTATCAAACTTACATTGATTTCCAGCTTTTCCATGATAGGAGCAGCTTGAAGGATGAAGGCTAGGTCAAGGACATCGGCTTCTAATTGGTGGACGAAATTTAATTCTAACCTCAGATGCCTTATATAGAGGAAGTTGAGAGACATGCTTGGCAAAAAAGCTCTCTAACACACACAAATGTAAACAGAAAAGGAATTAACACCAATAAAATAAAATAAATGATGCATACAAACATTGGAAAACAATACAATGGTAAGTAGCTCAAACCTCGTATTCTTGGCTTCTTAGAGTCAGTGTTTCGATATGACGTAGAGTACTGGGCAATTCAGTGAACAAATATGCCAGGGAAGAGCAAATTTCTGATAACTCAATGTATATATTTCTCAAAGTGCTAGGAGGAGGTGCAAATGGAATCACTGGGCCTTCGTAATCAAGGGTTATCAAGCCAAAATGTAACTCTATCCCTTCAAGCAAGGGGCAGTGACTGACTTGCAAATGCTTAATCCGATTCATAGGATGAGATGTGTATATACGTGTAAGCATTTTACAATGAGAAATTCCAATAAACTCCAAAATGTTGCAGCTACACAACATAAGTTTAAGTTCTTCATCAGTAATGTTCACATCTACTAGCTCAAGTTTTTTAAGGTTTAGAAAAAACTTGATGCTTGCAGGCTGCTTTAGAGACATAGAACCAAGTTTCAAAGATTGCAAGTGGGAGCCTTTAGTAGTGTCGAAAAACTGAAAAGGGAAGCTATATGGCTCCTTTCCAAGGTGATGAACTCTAAAATAAAAAATAAGCTGCTTTGTCTTTGATGCAATAGTAAACTTCACCCATCTATCTATGTGCTCTGTGTGTTCATTGTGTAACGGTGAAAAATCGACTTCCAGTTTTTCGACCCCTACACCAGAGTGTTGCCTTAAAACCGCATCGACCCTCTGAATAAAAAGATGTCTCAAGTGGGAACGGGGAATTCCAGATCCCTGTTTATAAACCAGCGATTCAAAAGAAAATTCCAAGTTTGTGCGGGAACACCAAACATGTTTCCAGTGTTTTGATAATATGCTTGTCATCGCAGCCTGCCTTATTGGCAATCTTGATACGATAGATTGCAAAATATCCTGTAGCAAAGAAACAAGGGTGCCAATGTGTCATATTCCTTCTTTATCATTTAGCAACTTATAAAAAAGGTTCGGCAAATATAACATGGCAAAAAACACGTAGACACCGAGTAGTTGTGTTCTATAGCATTAATGTGTTATATGCTACATCATATGGCAGCTTGACATTTCATACCATTGGCAGATCGCTCAACTGCAGCCTCGGTCGCTTCTTTTTTTTAGCCATCGGCCTCTGTTTCTCCTTTGAGCTTCTCTTCCTCTTTGGCATGCTGCTATATTAACCGCTTTCTGAAAGGAACATTTGCACGGGTGTTAATAAATACTACAGATAAGTAGCATTCACGAAAATTACCAGCTAGATCGCCTATTATTACTTGCTGGTTCTATACACATCGAATTTGTGTTGTTCCGTGGGTTTATTTGAAGCAAGCAGTGGTAATACAATAGAAAACTCAGTTTACAAGTATCTTCTTCGACACTCTTTTATGTTACTCACTCAATTGTTACTCCGTATAACACAAGCACTGATATACCCATTCCGCTATGTATGCAGAGTTTCTTTAGGTTATTACTTTTGGCAGAGGACTAAATGAGTGAAAGGAAAAGAAAAGACTAGAGAGACACATGATGTCATGCTATTGCCAACTTAAGGGGTCCCGACTCCAAGCAGCGAGTAATTCACAAACCAAAGTACCTCCCAAATTAAACATCATCCAAATCCACATCGCTCCATCATAAATAAATCTATCTACTACGTAGTAGTATAAGATAAGACAACGCCCAAATCAGCTCGAGTCGGACCAACTAAACCTGCGCTGGATCTCTCGATCCGAAAACCCCAATCTTTTTCATTTTTGTAATTCATCCTGAGACCTGCTCACCTGCAGCCACCGGGCGAGACGACAAGGGTGCGTACCCCAGGGGGTTGGCCGCCCAGGCGGCGGCGCGCGAGGAAGTGGCTCCCGGCGACGGGCGACCTCGCGCTGCCGGGAACTCCACGTCCCGGCGGCAGCGTGGTCCGGTAGCGCTGGCCTGGCGGCGGAACGGTGGCCGAACCCTGGCCGGCGGCGGTACGGAGGAGAGCAAGTGGGGGTGGGGGGGAGCGGCGAGTCGGCGAGACACCTGTGGGGTCAGCGATTCTGGTTGAAACGATCAAAGGCCACGTCCACGTGTTCAGATGAGGGCCGGGTTGTCAGCCGCGGGGCTTGTATGAAATGTTTCGGGATAGCAAATCGAGTCATGTTTGTTTTGGGAGTAAAACGTTTCCAATTCTTCTTGTAACAATAACGGAGATTGCAACCCTGAATATTATTATTTATTTATTTATTTCGAAATATACCTCAAGCGTTTTCGTTGGTCTTGCTCTGATCATTCATGGACGACGGTCATACTAATCCTCTGACACGTGTCACGTCTGCAAGCTCGCCGGATCCACACTTTCAGACTTTGAGCCGGTCAATTGATGAGTTACACTCACTTTATCTTCTTCCTGCCTGTACGCGTTTGGATGGCCAGAGGGAAACTATAATAGATATAATGTGCAAACAGATGGCCATAGGGAAACTAATAAGATATATTAGTAATGTAGACAAGAAAATCAGAACAAGCCACCATTACAAGTATCAGTAAGCAAACAAAATAGAAAATCCGGATAAGCCACCATTACAGATATCAATAAGATATAATGTACACCAGAAAATGAGCCCGAACCACCATTATAAGTATCAGTAAGCCCACAAAAGAGAAAATCCGGACAAGCCACCTTTACAAGTATCATTAAGCCCACAATTCCACAATAGAGGCCAACTCGATCAAAGTGAAAGCTCATTCATTATTCAACTTCCATAGTAACCGAGTACCGACATCGTCGCCCTCATCGCCGACGCCGGCGACGAGCCCGATGCCGTCGACCTTGACCGCCGCTGGATGGACGTCCCCGTGTCCTCTGTCATTGAGCAGAACTTATTCGGGGTTTATTCTACAATATTTTTTCTCTCATAACAAATAAATGCCTCATAATCCTTAGATATGGGTTCAAATGAGATTACTCTCATAGCTCACAAAAGATAAACCAGCAGATCAGCAACAGGTCTTGAAGATCATCTCAATCTTTCTTCTCTCCCTTTGTCAACATGGTAAAGTTATGGTGATCTACATATATTACTTTGTCAACATGATCATCAAGGATATCATCAACTTTTTTCTTCTGCATATATTATTTTTCTCACAGAACAAATCTGTTTGTAGATCTGCCGAACGCTACCTCATTCTCTGGACGCTCGTTTCTTGAGATCGTCTTCACGTACGGTACGTCTGCAACAATAAAAGTTGCCTCATTCGTGTGCGTGCTCGACTGCACCCATGGCGGCGTCCGGCAAGTGGACTGCATTGTCAGCAGTGCACCAGTACAAGAAGATGAAGAAGGCGTCCAGCCCAGTAGAAGAAGCCCAACCCAAGAATCGTCGGCCCGGAATGGAGCTCATAATTCTGTTAGGGCCCAGCCCATGTAATAGCTAGGCTACCTTTACATATACTTGGTAGTGTT
Source organism: Cenchrus fungigraminus (assembly GCA_036936925.1). Lineage (NCBI taxonomy): Eukaryota > Viridiplantae > Streptophyta > Magnoliopsida > Poales > Poaceae > Cenchrus > Cenchrus fungigraminus. The sequence continues at coordinate 126,926,866 of CM072773.1, forward strand.
AGGAGATGAGGCATCAATTATTGTATCAACAGAACAATGTTCTTCTTCCTCTGAAACAAGCAACCAGCCTTCGTGCTGTTCCGATCCTGATCTCGATTCCCCATTCTTGCTCTTCGATCCTTGCTCCAGTTCTTCCCTCTCAATCCCCACTATCTTGCTGCTAACATGCATGCACCTGGCGCTTGGGCGGCCGCTCGGGAGCTCGCCGCATGGCCGGACGTGGTCAGGTTCGCCTGATGGGCGCACGGCCGCGGAGCTCACGGGCGCGTGCTGCCCCGCACCGTGCCCAAGCTCCGGTCCGAGCCGATCGACCCGAGACGGACGAGGCGACGTGCCGGTCGGCACATTGCGCGCACGCGTGGTGCGGCTCGCGTCACGTCCAGCCGTGCGTGTGCTGAAATGATCCGTGCGCCACGAGTACACCCAAGGGGAAAAAACCAGTTACGCAGTGGACCCACCTCTCGCGGTCTCGCCTGATCAGAAATTCATTTTGGCGTAGGTGTGCCGCGGCGGAGGTGTTGGTGGGAGGTGTGATTGGTTGCACGGATTCCAAAAATAAGTAATTAATCTATACTATAAGGAGCGAAAACAATTGAAAACTTTTCCCACTCAAATCGGGTCCACCGTACTCCTCACGCCGGACCCACCCGTCATATGTTTTTGGGAGTGGATAGGGTGAAAGGACTATGAAGGACCGAAAAATCACAATTTGGAGAGCGTTTCTGCTAAAAACAAAAAAAATGTCACCACGGTGTTTTCTTACCCGCCTGTATACCCAAAAGTGGGCCCACAAACTTGTGATCCCTGTTACCATCTTCTCAACGCTGGCGTGGGAAAAGAGATAAGCTCGCTCAGTCGCTCTCCCTTGGTTGGTCTAGACTCTGGAGGACAGGATGACAGCCGCTTGCTTGCTACCAGCCAGTGGAACGAAGCTCCCATGGCGGCTGCAAGCGGCCGGCGGTGGAGCTCCTGGGCAGCGGCCGGTGCCGACGAGGCCTCGTCGCGTCTCGGTGGCGGTGCGCATGTCCGCACGGTCGAGGTCATAGCGTGGCTCGCCGGCGGCGCGCAACTCGCGTGCCTGAGGACATGGTGCTATGGCTGTCGGCGGCGGCACTGCCCACTTAGGCCATGATACTGGGTGGTATGCGGCGGAGCTTCAGGACGGCGGCAGCGCAACGGCCCGTGCCGGTGAGACCTCGGCATGGCTCGGCGGCAGCATGAAGGTTCGCGCGGCTGAGGCCATGGCGCGGCTTGGCGGCGGTGCGCAGCTCACGGGGCCGAGGCCATGGTGCGATGGTTGCCGACGACGGAGCGGCCTGTCTAGCTGCATGGCTTTGGGAGGGAGGCAGGAGGTCTTGGCATTTTGCGTGCGGCCCAGAGCTCGTGCAGCATCCCTTCCCGGGACCCAGACTCGCACGTTGTGTACCCAACCCAATTTTTGCTTCCCGTCGACACGCTCGCGAGTCGTCAGTTCGATTCCCATTGCGGCCTGGGGAATGATTCGGACGCCATGGGCTCGACGCTCGACCTCCACCGCCCGGGAGGTCAGTGCACTCGTCAGGGCCACCACACTCACGCCCCCCACGACCGGCGCTGTGGCCGTCGTTCACGACGCGGTCGGCGACGTCGATGGCAGCAGGTACTGTAGCGACGATCGACGGGGAATGGATGCGCGACGACCCTGAAGAGTGCCGCCGCACGTTGTACGAACTGGGGTAGTGCTCACTCGTCGGTGAGGGATTCCGGTGCCGTGAGAACCAAAGTGGAGCGAGCAGCTGAGGCGCTGCATGCTGCCAAGTTTCGACACGGCAAGGCTGCTCTAGATCCTCCGGAGCCGGCGGCTGGTGTTCGTCGGCGACACGATCAACCGGAACCAGTGGGAGTCCATGCTGTGCATGCTCGCGTCGGCCGTCACCGCCGGTGTGACGCCCCAGGTTTTTAATTAGCCTCATTAGTGCTAATGACTGAACCAGTCAGTCAAACCCTGTTGACTTTGGTCAAACCATGGTCAACCTGGGTCATCACTTCGAAAACCTCGAAAATCTCGTCAACAATCCCTAATGACCCTCTTGATCAAGTCAATACACACTTGTGGTCAAACCGTGGTCAAAGGCACGGTCAAACCCTGCTTAAACCCGAATGTCCTTGAACTCCCTCCGGAACTTTTGCCGCGTTCTTCAAATTTCACCTAAACACTTCAAAATCTCCCAATATAAAAGTTATCTAGTTTTTCGAGAGGCACAACTTTCATGTTGGATGGCATTTGCAATTTGAAGTGGAAATAGGTGAAAAAGCTCGGTCAACGCCAGTAGGCACTGTTCACCGGCGCCATGAAAAACAGGAACTTGGCGAGCAGTTTATGCAAAATACGTTGAGAAAAACACCATAGAGCCTTTGTAAAAGTTGTAGAGGGTTAGTAGATCTACAACTTTACTATTCACACCTTGGAGCACTTATGTTGCAAAATCTTGAGATAAACTCAGTCAAACAGTGTTAAACTGAATTGAAACGACGCCGGAACGCGACGTCGCGCGCGCGCCGCGCTCCTGCGCGCCCACGCGCGCCGCGCCGCCGTACGCCGCCGTACGCACGCCGAGGCGGGCCCACGACCATCGGTCCGTGCGCCGCGCCCCGCGTGACGTCTCCCTCTGCCACGCGGAGCCCCCGCACTCGCCGCCCGGCCGCACACCGCGTTGGCCGCCGGTCCGCCCGCGACCTCCCGACGCGCGCACATGCCGAGGCTCGCCGCCGTACCACGGCTTGATTCCGTCGAATCCTTAGCCACGAAGCTTGCGTCCCTCGCGCGCCTATAAAAGGCACGGCTGCTCCCCTCGTGCGTGTGAGCACCGGGACCCGCCGCCCGCCATTGCCGCCGCCGTGCGGAGCTCGCCCCTGCGCTTGCTCTTCGAGCCGCCTATCGCCTCAAACACATCCTCCAGAACCCCGTGGAGCTTCCACCGCCCTCAAGTGCCCGGCACTGCCTCGCTCCTCGCCGGAATCCAACCCGCAGCGGCCGCCGTCGTCTGGCACCGCCGCGCGCCGTCGCCGGCGACCTCTCCGACCAACCCACCGCCACCAATCGAGCTCAGGTGAGCATCCTTGGGGCCCCGTGCCATTTGTTGGCCAGGTCCGGCCGGCAATCGCCGCCGGCGAGCTCACCCGACGGCGGAAGGGTAGGAGTGTGAGGATCTGACTCTTTGCAAGGGCTTAGGTGCAAACCAGGGGCACATTTGTAAAGAATCAAAAGTTCCCAGGGACCTCGGTGTAAAGCTGTATCTTGAATAGTAGGGCAGTTTTGCTGAAACTTGTAAAAGGCATAGAAAATCGTAGAAACATCAAAAAAATGCAAACTCAATTTTGTTGGTCTCCTAGTGAAAAACCCTACAACTTTTGTAAAGCATGTCCATAGTTTTTCCTGGTAGATTTTGCATGAAAAATACAAAACTGAAAAACCTAGATCTGCTGTATCTCAAAATCTACATGTGATCTGTAGCTAATTTTTGGATATGTTATGTGTTATGTCTTGGCTAGCTCCTGTACCAAAAATTGCACAAAGTTATGTTGTAAATCTTTTTGTATGAATTGTTTTCTATTTATGCAGAATCTTTCTAAGTGATTTTTGTAGCTAAAAATAATTAGATTTTTTGTGGCCAACTTCTGCATGTTGGCTTTTTATGCCAAAATTCACCTCTGGTGAATTAATCACAATTTTATATCTGCCAGAAATATTTATTCTTGAAATATGCTTGATTTTCTTTGTAATTGCATAACTCAAGATCTATAGTAGTTCTAGGTGTATATGTTGCCTGCCTAGCTTAGATTGGACCAGAGACCATGTGTGAGAAAGTTGGAATCATTTTGATGCTTATTTATTTTTGTATGTATTTATCTTGTTTTGATAGCTAGCTTTTGTTATTTTCAGTATATTTAATTTCATAGCTCTTCTAAGTGTGCATGTGTGTGCAGTGACTTTATATAGGTTTGTAGTGCTTCATAACACACCTCACTGAATTTTATTAATTTATTTTATGAATAAAAGCAATGGTAGCCTTTTAAGCTTAATATAAAGATTAATTGGAAAATCACCTTTGCCACACCTAATAACCTTATGCATGTGTTGAAAAACATTCTAAGAAGGTTGAGACCACCTCCTTGCTGTTTTGTGATTTGAATTAATTTACTTACATAAATATGTACACAGTCACTATTAAAAAGGGTAGTTAATAAAGAACCGCCTATTGTTCCTTTATTGGAAGAGTATGCTGAATGTATTTCTTATCTAGGTGAATGTGGTCAACCATGCACCCCATGGTTGTCATTTGTTGTTTGTAATCAATTAAATTAAAAATCGTCAATTAAATCTTGCATTTGCATCCTCGTGTAGATCTTCCCGACGGTAGATATACGCTCGTGCCGGAAGGAGGAGACGGAGGTGCTGACGAAGAGCTGCAGTACGTGGATGTAGCTCAAGACCTGGACCAAGGTCCCGAAGGGCCCAAGGCCAACCTTGTCAGCGAAGGCAAGCCCCGGATCATTAACCCTGTCTTTTAAAATAATGCAACTATCCTTACTATGTTTGTGCATTTACGTTTCAGGAATTGAATGGAAACCCTAGATGCATGATCCCTAGGTACCTATGTTCTTTTACTAGTATGTTAGGTCGATAGCTGCTATGCTATAGGACCGGTACAAGTCGAGTGATGTTCGTCACTCGCGAGAATAGGTCCTTATGTTGGAATCATAAGATCTTTATAAATGGATTGCTCATGTGGTAAGAGCATGGGATTGGGCTCCGGTCCAGTGGCTTTCGTGGGCTAAGCTTTTGAACGTACTAAGCACTTGTCGGGAATGGGACCGGTAAGCCTAGTACCTTAAAGAGACGGTGTGGGAACTCTTCCTTACAAATCTTGAGCAATCACCTAACCGGCTAGCTACCGGGGAAGGGGGGTACATGTGTGAAGCTGGGTGCTTTGCGGGGTACGCCAGATAACCTTGTACCCAGGATGGTAAGCTTTAATCCCAAGCCGAGGATTTTTGGGAACCGCCTGGATGGTTGTCCTCGCGGGGGCACCCTACCGTGTGTTTAGGTCTACCTTGCAAGGTTTAAATCAATCGATTGTCGGCCTCTCACCGTTATCTGAGACTGCTTAATCAACTGGCCATGATATCCCTTAATGATGGAATTTGATGAAGGTTACTGCTTGAATTAATTGTTTGTACAATTCTTGATTGAATTAGTTGGCACACTTAGAAATGGTAATCAACTAGAACTTGGTGCTAAAATATTGAAAGTAAGGACATACTCTTTGTTGCTTTTCAGCAAAAGAACTCCACCGGCCAAAAAGCCTCTCATGTCTAGAGTTTGGTGATGTAGTTATCACCCGACGGTTAAGTCTTGCTGAGTATTAGTATACTCAACCTTGCTTTAAAACTGTTGTTGCAGGTGTTGTTGACCGGGTGGATGACGACAAGTGATGGCATCACGGATGGCCTCCTGTCATGTTTACCGTTGCGCTAGATTATTTTATTTCCGCTGTTTTCAAACTCTGAACCTTTACTTCATGTCATGAACAATGGTTTGTAATAATTTGGATTTAATTCGTGTTGTACTCTGGACTCGCCTTCGCGTGAGTTTTAATGCATATGTCGATCCTCTGTATGAAATTCCAAGTGATTTACCGGGCGTTAACCCGGCAACTAACGACAGGATGATACTTTATTATTGCTTAATGACCAAAGTGGATTGGTTTAGGCGATAGTACGGTATTTTCCTGGGCGGGTTCTCACAGCCGGCGAGGGCTCCAACTCTGTATACGAGGAGAACGGGAGCCCCATCACCAAGCACAAGGGCTTCCTCTCTCCTTCAAGTTCCGGGACCACAACTACACGGTAGAGCACTACCGGTAGCCGTACCTGGTCCGGCGCGGCCGCACGACGCACTGCTCGACAAAGAGCGTCGGCACCACCACGCTCCAGCTGTGCGCCATGGATTCCAGGTTCCGGTCAAGCTGAATGGTGGCGCGCCTCGTCGAGGTCGCGGTGCCTCATCCCCGTCGCCCCTTCCCCCGTGTCGTGCCGCTCCTCCCCTTCACAGCGATGTTGTCTGCGCCCCTCCACCGGAGTCCATCCGCTCCGCGGCGCCGCAGTTTTTCTGCAGCGGTAGTCCCGCCGACTGCTACCTCTCTCCTAGGCCGCCGCTCCCTCGCCGCCAGTGTCCATCTGCGCCGCAGCTTCGCGCCGTCCGTGAGCGAGGCCGAGGGCCCGTCATTGTCGCCCCCACCGTCTACGAGCGAGACCGAGGGCACAGCTGGTCGTGGTGGGTGGGGGGATCTGGGCCGACGAAGCTGGAGACAGGCTGGGGCTCGCCCTCCCGCTCACGTTGTCCATCAACGGCACCGTGCTGGACCAGGCGTCGTGCTTGCAATCGGCTGCGGAGGATCCTTGTGTGCGTCGCGGATCGCGGTGCTGGTCAATGCCGCCTCTGTCAGGGCCGCACCGTCGTGTCCTGCTGGCCGAGCGCGCGTTCCGTGCCGCCGTTCGCTGGGTTGCGTGCGCCGCCACCACGGCCGGTGATGAAGCCCTACGACGGCACTATTATCAAATCTGGATGGTAGTGGTTAGTGCATCGCCGGTGGTGGCAGGTCGCGCATCCCATGGTGGCAAGGACAGTCCATCCCCAAGGACCATACCAACTACGAGCTCTCGTGCTCAACCAGTCAACCTGCAGTTCGACATCTGGTAGGTGCCCACCTCACCCTTGTCTCATTGATTCTTGGCTTCTTACTGATGCCCTTCCAACCCAAAAATGTTTCTTGGTTCACCTCATCTATCCGGTCAGACATCTGGTGTTAATGTTCAGACTTGGAAATTGTTCATACATTCGATTATTTATATGCAATGCAATGCCATTGTCATGAGGGCTGAGAAATTTGCTTTTGGTTTGTGATCTAACTAATGTTTATCATTTGAGAAGCATATCATCCTTATTCAATGGCAATGCAAAAGTTGACAAATTATCCCTTTTTTATGGAAACATATATATCATTTGCTGAATAGAACATATGCTGTTCATAAACAGTGGCAAGCTTTTTTGTATGAATACTTTGCTCGCCTCACATCCCATCATCGATATGTGATTTTATAACCTTGTGGCCGATGCAGTATTTTGCAATTGTTGAGAGCTCCAATAATGGTTGCTAACCACTAATGTCCTGGACATTGATGACAGAGAAGAGATGATTGATTCAGAAGGCATGATGGATAACATGGTGTGCTTTTTTTACTGAAAACTAACCGGTAGGGATGAATGCAGAGCTTGGCACATGTTTTTTGGTTGGATGCCCATGGCTAGAAAGTCATTTTTATATGAGGGGGCTCCAATTTTTCAATCATATCACCAAATGTGATTGTGCACATGTTTTGATAGCTAATCCCTATGCAAAATGTATTGTCTCTATATATGTCAACAAGCTGCACGGTCCATGTGCATCTTATCTAAGCTTCAAAAAGTGAACACATTTTATTTCAGGATCTAACTGCCTCAATCGTGATGGAATATCATGCTTCGCTTGGAGATAATAAAAAAACATTCAATTGTAGTGCTGGTCGTGTTAAGAGGCCAAGAATGGAGTCAGATAAGCCGATGCCCTGCAATGAATGTGGCTTCGAGATGGAAAACAAAGAGTTCATTGGCAAACTACACCCCGATGCATCGCAAGGATATGATGAATTAGTTGATCTATGTACTTAAAGTCTGCAATTAGCACTAATTCACATCTTATTCAAGTTTTAAAAAGTGGGCACATTTTTTTTCCAAAAGGTGGTTGGTTACTGAATTTTTTTAATATTAAAAGATAATACATTTTTTAGTGATGTTTTATCCAGTTCACCGATGTCACATTGCCAAGCGTTGGTCCAGGCGACCAGGCCACACACATGCTCTACAAGTGCAACCTGTATAGCCTTGTGCCTTCGTTGGTCGGTCCTCAGCTGCTTTGCGTCACATCGTTTCCAAATTATATAAATAAAAATTTTAGAATGCTTATAATTAACACGAGTCATCCATCTGATGCAAATATTGTAGTCTCAAGAAATATCAGTTTGGTGGGCTCAATAACTACTTTTATTTATTTATTTATTTTCTATTTAATTAGCTGGTGAATTTTTCAACACAAGGTACTACACTGTACCTTGCGGTACTATCCAAGTATCATAACAAAGCTTAGAAAATAATAAAATCAATAATTTAACTAGAAAATTATTGGCTGGTTTTTTAAAGTACACCCTTACTGTATATACATGATATATAATATAAATAAAATTGCTTATTAGATCTTACGGATGTAGAATGAATAAACACGTGCGTGTCGCACGTACACTTTACTAGTTGCATTAAAACACTAATAACTTTTTAATAGTTTAACTAAATTAAAATCCGATTGCACATTAATATTTCTTGCAATTAAATTTACGAAACAAGATATCACTTCACTATGTCTCGTCGCAAAATAAATAACATGTAAATTTCACGTTTCATACTAACAAATTCGATAGATTTGACGCAATTTGCTACAATCCAAACATAATTTTGCCTATGATTTGATCGTGTTCATGATTTGATCATGATCAAATTTTGATATGGTTGAATGGACCACAAACCAAATTTGTTAGTATGACATGTGGTATCTACATGTTATTTTTATTTTGTGACGAAACATTGTCAAGTGATATCTTGTTTCGTAGATTTAATTGTAAAGAACATTAATATGCAATCAGATTTTAATTTAACTACATTATTAAGAAGATATTACTATTTAAATACAACTAATCATCTATTTTTGGGTTCCGTGCACCAATCTCACTGCGCCAGCCACACCTCCGCCGCGGCACACCGCATCCAAAACGACGCGTCCCTCGCCAGATCGGATTTTTTTAATTTTAACCTTTTTTTAAATTTTTTTTATATTTATAACCTGTCGGAAAATTTTTTTGCACCAGGTGACCTCTTTGCCCGCGCCTAGCTACGTGGTGCGGCAGGCAGCCTTTGCCGCGCCACCGCATGTGGCACGGCAGGGGTGACACGCTGGCGCGGGGGGTCAACCTCAGGGTGACGTGGCTCGGCTCTGCCGCGTCACATGCAGCGGTGCGGCAGAGCTGCCGTGCCACCCCGCCTGGCGCGGCAGAGTTACGCATAGAGCCCTGCCGCGGCTCCCCTTTCTTCCTCCTCCTGCCGCATAAACCAGCTGTCACACCTGATTTTCCGAAGAAAACCAAATGCATCTCATATGTGCGCCAGGATCAAGTTTACACACATATGATAGACGTCATGAGTGAATATCATAAACAGTAATCAAAATGTACAAGAGTTAAACCATTACATTATCTCTTTATTACACTCAGACGATAGACTCGAAAGTCTTTAAAACGAACAAACGATAACTAGACGAAGCAACTCCGTCTTCAGCTTCCACAGGCACATGATTGGGGGCACGCAAGCCTCAGAACTCATCGTAGTCGCTGAAGTACTCTTCTCCAGTGTTCTCCTCTGAACAGTGGGTAAGCAAGGGTGAACACACTTATGGTTGGAGCTCAGCAAGTGGGGGAAGATGCAAGGCTATCAAGGATAGGCTAAGAGTTTGCTGCGGTTAGCATTTTAATGTTGGTCAAATTTTATTAGCAAGCACCTATTTACTAGGTGTAAGTTTATACCATCCCACTTAAAAAAGACTTTAGAAAACTTTCCATCTCAAACCATACATAAACCACAATTTAATTCCATCTTCAAATTCATTAATCATGTGAGGGTCCAGGCCGCTCTTGACCGTGAGCACGGCTGATCGATCAGTTTTAACTCTGTAGAGGTTGTACACTTTCACCACAGCTCGTGTTCCCCATGTTGCCTGGGTTGATCAGACCCTTAAACACTTCCGAGGTGAGTGGCCAGGGGTCCACTACAAAGCCTTTACAAAGATATGCAGAAGACCAACAACCCGCGACAGTTACAGCAGCGGAGCGGACCATAACCCTCCCTAGTGGTCAGCACCTTAGCAAAGGCTGCTACCCCAAAAGAACCGAGCTATACCCCTACAACTCCGGCCCCCTGTGCTTATTTCGGATAAGGCTGTCAGATAATTCCACACACCTAATTAATTGGCTAAGCCAGAGCCATATGGACTGTGGTTGCACTGTTTTCCTGGGTGGTTCTCCATGTTCCGATTATAACATATGATCTTGTTATTAACCATAAGCATCATCTTTCACCATAGTTATCATGATCAACATTCATCATTTTGCAAAGATTCATTTGAACCAGCCCAAGGTATAGCAACTAAGCATTTCTAACCAAAACATTTATTAAAAAGGGGTTGTCCAAGGTAATAAGGATAAAAGTCTAGTCATGTCCTTAAAAAGGTGATTTCCCATCAAATTTATGCAATACAACATTTAAATGTAAACTTAGTTATCATGCAAGTTGTGTGGGACAAAATAGAATATGCAGGGGGAGAAGTCCACTTGCCTTCCTTGCTTAAACACTGAGATTCTTCTTCTTCAAAAACTTGCTCTTGATCCACTTCAACTGGCTGCTCACTTGAAACTGGTACGATGTCTACGAGCACACAAGAATACATTTAATAAATAAAACAACACATCAAGCAGATCTAAAAGCTAAAAACACGCTGCTAAAACTAACGGGCTCGCTGAGACGATCGCACGGACAACAAGAACACTAAAAACAGATAAAAGACGCAAAAGATATGGCCAAAACAAGGTTCAGGGGCTTTTCTGTGAAGAAACAGGGCTTCCAGGGGCTTATCTGCAAGAAACCAGGGGCTAAAACATAATTACACATATAAACCCAAGGTTTATAGTGTAAAAGATCAAAGATGGACTTCGGGTGGAAAAACTAGAAAGGTCAGGGGCTTAAACGCTAAAAACAGGACCTATCTGAAAGGATTCTTATAGGTGGAAGGGCATGGTTGTGAAAAGGGAAAACACAGGGGCGTTTTTGCAAAGCTGCGGCTGACGGAGGCGGATGTGCTGACTGGGCGTTGCGTGGCGTGCACCGATTGGCAGGGCTCACCACGTGGCGCTGACGCGGCGGTGCACCGGGCGGTGGACCACGGTTCACGGGTCTACGGTGGACCGCCCGAAGGGGTACACCCCGATTTAATCTGTGCCATCCATCGCGGATCGGGCGGCCAGGGACGCATGTGAGCGGCGCACGGCGGCGAAGCAGCGGCGCCCGACCGGATCTTCACCGGAAGTTCGCCGGAGACGCACGAATGCGGCCTCCCGTGCACCAAACTCGACGGGGAGAGTACCAAAACGAAGAGGGGCACACGAGAAGTTCACAGAGACGTTTGCGTCGGTGAGCTAGGCAGCGGAGAGGGCACCGTGGCGGCCACGACGGACGGCCCAAGTCCGGCGAGCTCGCGAGGATGGAAGAGAGCACGGGAGCGGTCGGACTTTGAAGGGTGTGAGTTTCTCACCTCGATGCGAAGCTCCAGAGGGGCTTACTGGCGGTGGAGTGGCGGAGGGAGAGGAGATCGAACACGGCGGCGACGGGATCGGCGGCGCTCCGGAAGAAGACAGGGAGGACCCGGCGTCACGCGGTCCGGTGGCAAACCTGAAACAGGGAGGGCTCAATGAGCTTTGCACGCGAAAAAGAGGAAGGGAGAGAGGGACAGGGGCAATCCACCGACGACGAGGAGCTTGCACGGCCGGCAATGGCCCGGCGGCAGAGGACTTCACGGCGGCGGCGCGTGCGCGAGGGAGGGGAGATGCAGGGACGTGCACACGTGCGGAAAGGGGCGAGGCTGATCTCAGCTTCGACTTTATAGGGTTGAGAGGGAGAGAGAACGACGGCCGGGTGGAGAGGCCATTAATGGCCACGGGACGACCGGCGGTTTTGATGGAGATTAAGGGGGAGGGAAAGGAGTAACTGAAGGAGAAATGAAGGAGGGAGAGGCACGGGGCTTGATTGATCCTTGATGGCGTGGATTAAAAGCGGGAGAGGCGCACGGCGCGGGAGAAACGGCCGGTGGGGTTGCTTCGGTGCGGAGCAGGGGAGACGCTGGAGGTGGGAGGAGGATCTGCCAGGCGGGGTCGGGCTGGCGGTGAGAGAAGGGGGAAGGGGAGTGCTGGGCCGGCAGGCTGGAAAGAGGAGAGGGGTTATGGGAAGGGTTTTCTTTTTTTTTTTACTTTTTCTTTCAAAATCCTTTTACAAACTTTTAAAACTTTCAAACACCTTTCAAACTTTCAAACTAATTTTAAACACTTTTAAAACTTCACACAAGCAAACATAAGCCATGCATTTCAAAATATGATGCACAAGCACTTATTGTTTCTAAAATTATTCAAAAGTGATATTTAAATATTTTAGAGTCAAATTTAATTGATAAATTATTATTTCCTTAGAAAACAAAAACTAAAACACCATGTTGCTACATTAATTTAGTGATGGAAAATTAGGGTGTTACAAATCTACCCCCCTTAAAAAGAATCTCGTCCCGAGATTCGGAGAGATTAGGAAAACTAAGGGTACTCTTCTATAAGCTCATCTTGAACGTTGAGTTCTTCTGGTAGTCATAGCTCCTTCACTTGTTTTTCTTCATCTTGTTTCACTTTTCTTTCCTTCTTGGATGGGGCAGTAGTGACAACTTCAATCCTATCTCCTTGTGGGCTGGTTAAAAGCACTGACTTCTTGGCACACAGAATTATTCTATCACATTCGTCTAACCAATCCATTCCAAGTATCACATCTATTCCACTAGATGTAAGGACTACTAGATCAGCTTGAAAATCTATTCCCCCGATTTTAAGGTTGACCCTTGGGCATACATAAGTGGATTTCATTTCACCATTCGGGGAACTAACCAACAAATGTGTCTTCATAGAACTCATAGGTATATCATGCTTTGCCACGAATTGTTCAGTAATGAATGAATGCGATGCTCCAGAATCAAATAAAACTGTTGCTGGTACAGAGTTGACAGAGAATGTACCCAGCACAACACCTGGAGTGTCTTGAGCTTGTTCAGTTGTCACATGATTCACTCTTCCACGTGCGTAGTTCTGTTGGCCTCTGTTACCTCGAGGAGTAGAATTCCCGATGCGAGCTTGTGACAACGGTCGTCCAAACCCTTGACCATTGCCTTTCTGAGGAGTCTGCATGTTGCGCTTCAGGCAGATGTTGGCATAATGTCCAAATTCTCCACAATTGAAACAACCATTAGGACGAACCGGGGAGTTGCTTCTCACTGGTGCTCCTGAACGATCTTGATGATGACTTGGAACATGTGGTGTCTGCTGGCTTGAATGCTGAGGTCGTTGAGTTGAGTGCTGCAACTGTAAATTTTGAGTATAATTTCCACTTGATCCACCAGAGTGAAACTGAGAACTCTGAGATGAGTTGAAGCGGGGGCGTGTGTTGTTGGACTGTCCATGAGACTTGAACTTGCGCTTCTGTTCACCAAGTTCCATACTTTTATTCTCCAAACCTATTGCATTGTTCAGCAACGTCTGAAAGTTGGGGAATGTATGGCTCTGCAGCTGATAGTTGAGCGGTCCAATCAATCCATCCAAGAATCTTTCCTGCCTTTTGAGATCAGTGCTGACTTCATCGGGAGCATAACGAGACAAATGTGTAAACTTGTCGAGATATTCTGTGACAGACATATTCCCTTGCTTCAGTGCAAGAAATTCCTTCTGCTTTAGCTTTATCACTCCTGAAGGAATATGATATGTACGGAAGCTATCTCTGAATTCCTGCCAAGTAATAGTATTGGGAGCTGCATGTGCAACAGTATATGCATCCCACCAATCACCAGCTTGTCCTGTCAATCAGCCTGCAACATAAAGGACCATCTCTCGGTCGGTGCATTGAACGATCTCAAGCTTCTTAGTAACTGTCTTCAACTAGTCATCGGCATCCAACGGATCGGAGGAGTGGGAGTAGGTAGGAGGGTGGTGGCTCATAAACTCTTTATGCTTGTCCCTCTGCTGTGGCGGAGGTGGAGGAGGTGGTGCTGGTTGGTTCTGTTGAGCTTGTAGGTTCTGGACGGTGGCAGCGAGGTTTTGCAGCAGCTGGGTTTGAGCGGCAAGGAATTGCTGAAATGCGGGATCCATTTGGTTAAGCAGTGGGGGTGGAGGTGGTGGTGCTTGCGCTTGTTGATTGGCTATGTGAGCACGAATCACCGGCGGAACGTCTTGTCCTCCTCCTGACCTGGTTTGTACCATCTGATTGTTAGAGAAGTTATTTCAGTCAAGAACATTGAACTGATGCATGAGGATACGAACTCGAAAAGATGAACCAGCATGAATTTCAAAACTAAGACAGATTCCGATAGCTCAAGATATGATTAAAACAGTGATGTTGTTTCAAAGAGTTGTGCAAAGAGATTTTACTTCAACCATCTTGTAGGATAGATAAAGAAGAAGATAACCCAGATTTGATCCCAAACTATCTTTATTAACCTAACAATTTATTTCTTGTTGCATTTGTGGCCATCACTCCACAATACAACTCACACAAGCAAAGATCCAAATCAATCATGTGTTCAAACAACAAACATTAACACAACGATCGTCCTCACAGGATCGTTTCTATCGAAGTTGATAAGAGGTAGGCAGTCTAAGATCTTATATTAGAGAACACCGGTGGTGGAGATCCAGCTGATAGCACAAGAACTGAACTCAGTATAGATCAAAACAAAAAGATGTGTTTTTAACAAGAAACAAAGAATAAATAAGTTTTTATACGTAAATAAGTCAATTTTTGAAGGATGATAGGCTTTCTAGAACATGAATCCTTACATTTCGACCATTTCTAACTTAAGGCTGCGTCCTACAGTCATTACTACTCTGATACCATTCTGTCACACCTGATTTTCCGAAGAAAACCAAATGCATCTCATATGTGCGCCAGGATCAAGTTTACACACATATGATAGACGTCATGAGTGAATATCATAAACAGTAATCAAAACGTACAAGAGTTAAACCATTATATTATCTCTTTATTACACTCAGATGATAGACTCGAAGGTCTTTAAAACGAACAAACGATAACTAGACGAAGCAACTCCGTCTTCAGCTTCCACAGGCACATGACTGGGGGCACGCAAGCCTCAGAACTCATCGTAGTCGCTGAAGTACTCTTCTCCAGTGTTCTCCTCTGAACAGCGGGTAAGCAAGGGTGAGCACACTTATGGTTGGAGCTCAGCAAGTGGGGGAAGATGCAAGGCTATCAAGGATAGGCTAAGAGTTTGCTGCAGTTAGCATTTTAATGTTGGTCAAATTTTATTAGCAAGCACCTATTTACTAGGTGTAAGTTTATACCATCCCACTTAAAAAGACTTTAGAAAACTTTCCATCTCAAACCATACATAAACCACAATTTAATTCCATCTTCAAGTTCATTAATCATGTGAGGGTCCAAGCCGCTCTTGACCGTGAGCACGGCTGATCGGTCAGTTTTAACTCTGCAGAGGTTGTACACTTTCACCACAGCTCGTGTTCCCCATGTTGCCTGGGTTGATCAGACCCTTAAACACTTCCGAGGTGAGTGGCTAGGGGTCCACTACGAAGCCTTTACAAAGATATGCAGAAGACCAACAACCCGCGATAGTTACAGCAGCGGAGCGGACCATAACCCTCCCTAGTGGTCAGCACCTTAGCAAAGGCTGCTACCCCAAAAGAACCGGGCTATACCCCTACAACTCCGGCCCCCTGTGCTCCTTTCGGAAAAGGCTGTCAGATAATTCCACACACCTAATTAATTGGCTAAGCCAGAGCCATGTGGACTGTGGTTGCACTGTTTTCTGGGTGGTTCTCCATGTTCCGATTATAACATATGATCTTGTTATTAACCATAAGCATCATCTTTCACCATAGTTATCATGATCAATATTCATCATTTTGCAAAGATTCATTTGAACCATCACAAGGTATAGCAACTAAGCATTTCTGGATTTGTAACACCCTAATTTTCCATCA
This sequence comes from Cenchrus fungigraminus, assembly GCA_036936925.1. Classification (NCBI taxonomy): domain Eukaryota; kingdom Viridiplantae; phylum Streptophyta; class Magnoliopsida; order Poales; family Poaceae; genus Cenchrus; species Cenchrus fungigraminus. The sequence goes on from CM072773.1 coordinate 126,942,862, forward strand.
CTAAATTAATGTAGCAACATGGTGTTTTAGTTTTTGTTTTCTAAGGAAATAATAATTTATCAATTAAATTTGGCTCTAAAATATTTAAATATCACTTTTGAATAATTTTAGAAACAATAAGTGCTTGTGCATCATATTTTGAAATGCATGGCTTATGTTTGCTTGTGTGAAGTTTTAAAAGTGTTTAAAATTAGTTTGAAAGTTTGAAAGGTGTTTGAAAGTTTTAAAAGTTTGTAAAAGGATTTTGAAAGAAAAAGTTTAAAAAAAAGAAAACCCTTCCCATAACCCCTCTCCTCTTTCCAGCCTGCCGGCCCAGCACTCCCCTTCCCCCTTCTCTCACCGCCAGCCCGGCCCCGCCTGGCATATCCTCCTCCCACCTCCAGCGCCTCCCCTGCTCCGCACCGAAGCAACCCCGCCGGCCGTTTCTCCCGCGCTGTGCGCCTCTCCCGCTTTTAATCCACACCATCAAGGATCAATCAAGCCCCGTGCCTCTCCCTCCTTCATTTCTCCTTCAGTTGCTCCTTTCCCTCCCCCTTAATCTCCATCAAAACCGCCGGCTGTCCCGTGGCCATTAATGGCCTCTCCACCCGGCCGTCGTTCTCTCTCCCTCTCAACCCTATAAAGTCGAAGCCGAGATCAGCCTCGCCCCTTTCCGCACGCGTGCACGTCCCTACATCTCCCCTCCCTCGCGCACGCGCCGCCGCCGTGAAGTCCTCTGCCGCCGGGCCATTGCCGGCCGTGCAAGCTCCTCGTCGTCGGTGGATTGCCCCTGTCCCTCTCTCCCTTCCTCTTTTTCGCGTGCAAAGCTCATTGAACCCTCCCTGTTTCAGGTTTGCCACCGGACCGCGTGACGCCGGGTCCTCCCTGTCTTCTTCCAGAGCACCGCCGATCCCGTCGCCGCCGTGTTCGATCTCCTCTCCCTCCGCCACTCCACCGCCAGTAAGCCCCTCTGGAGCTTCGCATTGAGGTGAGAAACTCACACCCTTCAAAGTCCGACCGCTCCCGTGCTCTCTTCCATCCTCGCGAGCTCGCCGGACTTGGGCCGTCCGCCGTGGCCGCCGTGGTGCCCTCTCCGCCGCCTAGCTCGCCGATGCAAACATCTCTGTGAACCCCTCGTGTGCCCCTCTTCGTTTTGGTACTCTCCCCATCGAGTTTGGTGCACGGGAGGCCGCGTTCGTGCGTCTCCGGCGAACTTCCGGTGAAGATCCGGTCAGGCGCCTGAAAGTGCATCTAGGCCCCTAAGTGGATTTTGGTGAATTGAATGACAAAGCGATTAAAGGACTAATGTATTTGTCTAAGATTGTGAGCAGGTTTTATTTATATATTCATGGGTATTTATTGGAGTATTTATTTATGGATGAATATTATATGGCTCACATTGGAAAAGACAAATATATGGATGATCCTAATGCATAAGTGACAAATATCAAGCAATAAATGAAGATAAATATTGTGATAATTTGAGAAGGTCAATCCATGGTCTCCCATATGAAGACGTAGCTTGATTAAATTTACAAGGATCATAAAAGAGAAGATGGTAATTCTCTAAGTCAAGTGCAAGGCTTCATGTGTTTATTGAAAGAGGACACAAGGATGAGTGTACACATTATGGTTCTAATTTGGAAGCTTGCACATTCGTTGTCAATCAAGATCAAGCATTTGAAGCGGGTTTTCTAATGAAGGTTAATTGTGTATGAAGCAAAGTGGAACTCAAAAGTGGATTGGGTAAGTGATGCAGAGATCAACCGAGATGTCTAGGGTGAGGGACTAAGCAATCTTTGGGGCCCTAGCTAAGCCACCATTTCGTGTTTTGCTAAGGTGAAGTTCTAGCATCCGTGGGGTCTCCAAGTATCATATCCAAACCTTAACTGAGGGAAGCAATGCAAGTCATCAATATGTTAAGATTGGCAATATGGAGTGACTTATGGATCCAAGTATGCATTCCTATGCTAGATGGAAAGATCCTAAGTCATTAGCTCAAGTATGGACGTGCTCAAGTCAAAGACTATGTTGAAAGCCCTCAAGTGGATATTGATCAAGTATGGCAAGATTGAAGATGTTCAAGCTCAAGAGATCAACAAAGTGTTTTTATTTATTCTTGAGTATAGGTATGCTGTACTATCAAGAGGGATGCAACTTAGCGAGTTGACCAAGTCGAAGTGCTCATTAGTTGACCTAAGTGAGATCTAGCCTTAAGAGCCTTAGAATGTGCTAACAAACCCTCCTAACCTAACCTGAGTCACTTCATCTCTTTGGTGAAGTGTTAGAATCATAGAAAGGGTTTTGGGGGTATCTCGGGCCTGACCGGTCTGACCGGTCAGGGGCACCGGTCTGACCGGTGCCGCTAGCCCCAACGGCTAGTTTTTCGAACACCGGTCTGACCGGTGTGGGGCACCAGTCTGACCGGTGCCGCCCGTGGACCAACGACTAGTTTTCTCCCTTGAGGGGTATAAATACCCCAAGCCTTCTTCAGTTGAAGGTTGCTGTTTCTAGTGACATTGCTGAGGTCCCAAGCCATTTCTAACAAGCTCCAAGCCTTAGTGGCTCTCCCCAACCCTCTCTTTGTGAGATTTGTGGATTCAAGCCATACTCTTTGTGTTGGATTGAGAGAGTGAGCTCAAGAGCGACCTTGTGAGCTAACAAGAGCATTTCCATAGCTTGAGCACTTTGGTTTCGCGTCTACAAGCTTTGAAGTGTTTGTTACTCTTGGAGGTTTGCCTCCTAGACGGCTAGGCGTCGCCGGCTAGCTCCCAACGTTGTGGTGAGCAGCGGGAAGTTTGTAAGGGCTGCGATCTTGCCTCTTCGTGGAAAAGATCCCCTTAGTGGAAAGGAGGAAAGTGGTTGAAAGAGACCCGGCTTATTGTGGGAATTGTCCCTTACAAGCTCCTCAACAGAGACGTAGCCATTCCTTAGTGGGTGGTGAACTTCGGGAAACAAATCCTTTGCTTCTTCGGGTGGTTTGACTCTCTAAGTTGTTTTTCTAGCATATTTGTTTTGCTTCCGCTTCGATCTACTTGGGTGTGCTACTTATGTGTGCAAGGCTCATTACCTTGCTTGTGATCATCTACAAAGGCCACTCACCAAGTTTGGTTCGTGCTAGAAGTCAAGAGGTGCTTGAAGTTGTTTTTGCAGGTGCTCTGTGCTACACCGGTCTGACCGGTGAGGTGCACCGGTCTGACCGGTGCCTCCTGTGAAGTCCAGTGCTTGACCGGTCATCACCACCGGTCTGACCGGTGGAACACTGTCAGCTCAAGTGTTCGGGGAAGAAGAGTTTAATTTGGTCGTCACGCCTATTCACCCCCCCTCTAGGCGACATCAAGGTCCTTTCAGCGCCGCTGCTTCGCCGCTGTGCGCCGCTCACATGCGTCCCTGGCCGCCCGATCCGCGATGGATGGCACAGATTAAATCGGTGTGTACCCCTTCGGCCGGTCCACCGTAGACCCGTGAACCGTGGTCCACCGCCCGGTGCACCGCCGCGTCAGCGCCACGTGGTGAGCCCGGCCAATCGGTGCACGCCACGCAACGCCCAGTCAGCACATCCGCCTCTGTCAGCCGTAGCTTTGCAAAAACGCCCCTGTGTTTTCCCTTTTCACAACCATGCCCTTCCACCTATAAGAATCCTTTCAGATAGGTCCTGTTTTTAGCGTTTAAGCCCCTGACCTTTCTAGTTTTTCCACCCGAAGTCCATCTTTGATCTTTTACACTATAAACCTTGGGTTTATATGTGTAATTATGTTTTAGCCCCTGGTTTCTTGCAGATAAGCCCCTGGAAGCCCTGTTTCTTTACAGAAAAGCCCCTGAACCTTGTTTTGGCCATATCTTTTGCGTCTTTTATCTGTTTTTAGTGTTCTTGTTGTCCGTGCGATCGTCTCAGCGAGCCCGTTAGTTTTAGCAGTGTGTTTTTAGCTTTTAGATCTGCTTGATGTGTTGTTTTATTTATTGAATGTATTCTTGTGTGCTCGTAGACATCGTACCAGTTTCAAGTGAGCAGCCAGTTGAAGTGGATCAAGAGCAAGTTTTTGAAGAAGAAGAATCTCAGTGTTTAAGCAAGGAAGGCAAGTGGACTTCTCCCTCTGCATATTCTATTTTGTCCCACACAACTTGCATGATAACTAAGTTTACATTTAAATGTTGTATTGCATAAATTTGATGGGAAATCACCTTTTTAAGGACATGACTAGACTTTTATCCTTATTACCTTGGACAACCCCTTTTTAATAAATGTTTTGGTTAGAAATGCTTAGTTGCTATACCTTGGGTTGGTTCAAATGAATCTTTGCAAAATGATGAATGTTGATCATGATAACTATGGTGAAAGATGATGCTTATGGTTAATAACAAGATCATATGTTATAATCGGAACATGGAGAACCACCCAGGAAAACAGTGCAACCACAGTCCATATGGCTCTGGCTTAGCCAATTAATTAGGTGTGTGGAATTATCTGACAGCCTTATCCGAAATAAGCACAGGGGGCCGGAGTTGTAGGGGTACAGCCCGGTTCTTTTGGGGTAGCAGCCTTTGCTAAGGTGCTAACCACTAGGGAGGGTTATGGTCCGCTCCGCTGCTATAACTGTCGCGGGTTGTTGGTTTTCTGCATATCTTTGTAAAGGCTTCGTAGTGGACCCCTAGCCACTCACCTCAGAAGTGTTTAAGGGTCTGATCAACCCAGGCAACATGGGGAACACGAGCTGTGGTGAAAGTGTACAACCTCTGCAGAGTTAAAACTGACCGATCAGCCGTGCTCACGGTCAAGAGCGGCTTGGACCCTCACATGATTAATGAACTTGAAGATGGAATTAAATTGTGGTTTATGTATGGTTTGAGATGGAAAGTTTTCTAAAGTCTTTTTTAAGTGGGATGGTATAAACTTACACCTAGTAAATAGGTGCTTGCTAATAAAATTTGACCAACATTAAAATGCTAACCGCAGCAAACTCTTAGCCTATCCTTGATAGCCTTGCATCTTCCCCCACTTGCTGAGCTCCAACCATAAGTGTGCTCACCCTTGCTTACCTGCTGTTCAGAGGAGAACACTGGAGAAGAGTACTTCAGCGACTACGATGAGTTCTGAGGCTTGCGTGCCCCCAGTCATGTGCCTGTGGAAGTTGAAGACGGAGTTGCTTCGTCTAGTTATCGTTTGTTCGTTTAAAAGACCTTCGAGTCTAACGTCTGAGTGTAATAAAGAGATAATGTAATGGTTTAACTCTTGTATGTTTTTATTGCTCTTTACTGATATTTCACTCATGACGTCTATCATATGTGTGTAAACTTGATCCTGGCACACATATGAGATGCATTTGGTTTTCTTCGGAAAATCAGGTGTGACACCAGCATCATGCAGCTTGTCATTTGCAAAGGATCCTATTTTAAACCCGTTATCCAAATGATCACGTGCCTTCCGCCATCTCTCCACAAAATATGCGTTGCATTTTTCAAAAGAGTATTCAATAATGCCAGATACAGGTCTACTTCGGATCCCCTTAAATACGTTGTTCACACTTTCAGCATAGTTTGTTGTCATGATACCCCAACGCATACCTCCCTCATCATACGCTTGGGCCCATTTGTCCTTATCCTGCATTTCAAGCTCCAACCAGTCTTTAGCAACCTCATTTAAGTCCTTCTCTAAGTCTTTGTATAGTTCCTCAAATTTGTCCTCTGTATGTACTACTTCAACTTTCCTATTACCTCCTTGTTCCTTTGCCGACGTCACATGTTGGCGGCAAAGTACCTAATGCACCCCCTATGAACAAGTGGTGGATAACCATCCATGTGCTCGCTCGCACATTTTATGAGGCCATGGTGCCGATCTGAGATCATACAAACCTGTCGCGTTCGACCAAGTATGTTAATGCGAACGAGCCTCATGAACCATGACCAACTGTCGTCGTTCTCACTCTCGGCCAAGGCAAAAGCTAAAGGCACAAGTTGTTGTTCAGGATCTACAGCAACTGCCATCATGAGTGTACCTCTGTACTTGCCGGTCAAGAAGGTTCCGTCTACAAGTATCACCAGACGATAGTGTTGGAAAGCCACTTCACATTGTGGAAAGCACCAAAAAACCCATAGTAGGACGGGTTTGAAAACACAACCGTCATGAACACGCAACCCGGACATGTAAAGGAACCATTTCACCCCTGGATTGTAGTGGCTCATGGCCCTCAAGACCCTAGGAATTTGTGCATACGACTCTTTCCAGTCACCCCAAAGCAGAGCAATAGCATGTTGCTTAGCCCGCCATGCCTTAGAATGCTTAACACGATATCCTGAGAAAAGCAATATGGTTTCGATGAGACTAGTGGCCGTCACATCACTGTTAGCTCGAACAAGACCTAAGATACGCCTTCCAATGTACGTAGCTGTCAGTTGTGCATGAACTCCTTTCACCTGACTCGAACGGCATGTGTGAGCTTCCTCTACAGATGTAATCTTCCATTTCCCTCTCCCTCTTTGCAAGCGTGACCATACACGCCACATGCACCCTTGCTTACACATGACTTCATACCTAAGATTCCTGTCCGAATGAATAATAGTGAAAGGCCTATAATGCTTCACTGCGTAGTCAGCTAAGAAAAACTTCAGCTCCTCAAGTGAGTCAAACGTCATTCCCTTACGTATCACAGGTTGCATAGTAAACGGTAATCCTTCCGTGAACAACATAGTAGAGTCACAAATGGCTCTATCAATTCTGCTTAAGTCTCTATCATTGCGAACAGAAGGGATCACAACATCATATTGAGCTAGGTTATGTTGATCACTATCACTCATTCTAGTGTTCAAAGGCGGCCTAGGTACTTCTTGACCACTGTCACCGATTCTAGTGTGAAACGGCGACCTACTTATGTGCAGTTCTCTTGGCACGGTTCTATGTGACCCTCCAACATCCTCATGTTCAACACTATCCACGTCAACGACACGCAAACCAAGGAGTGCTTCAGCCGCTGCTGCATTGGCATCTATTTGCACTTCCACATCCTCCTCATCAGACTCATCTTCAGACTCACCTTCTTCAGAGCTGTCAGATAAATCATCTTCGTCCATGGTTTCTTCTTCCCACTCAAAAGAATCATTCGGGAAATCATCATTCAACATCCTAAGCTCCTGACGAGGTTCCCCAGCACCAAACTCGTCCTCTACAATTGTAGACTCTTGTGTGCCATTATGAACCTCCAACAGGACTTCCTCATTCATGTTAACATTACCACTAGGTCCACGAGTAATATGTAACACAACCTCCATACATGACACATTAGCTTCGCCAACTACCTTCTTATACCGATTCCAATCTCCTTCGCTAGACAAGCTCATGAAAACATAATGAGCTCTAGCCTTCCCATAATCAAAACGACCTCTAAATGTCACCTCATGCAATCCAACTCCATACTTCACTATTGCACAATCAACTAAATCCTTAAAGGTTGGTGGACCATCAAATAATTCCACTACCTCTGTCATATTCTCAAACTCTCCATTTTCTTTAACTATGCCCCCATGAAACATGCGAACTAAACAATCCATCTACAAAATTTAAACAACTTCATGAACTTGATGTCTCATAACTACATATAATTGAACTACACTATTTATAAATAAAATTGCCTAACAAACACTCCTAAATGTGAGTGTCAATAACAAATACTCCTAAATGTGATTGTCAATAACAAACACTAGTGTGTGTCGCAATAGGGTGAGTGTGAATAAAAAAACACCTAACGGTTTAGGGTGAGTGTGAATAACTAGGGTGAGTGTGGAAAACTCCTAAATGTTAGCGTCAATAACAAACACACCTAACAAACAATCCAAGCATACTATATTATTTGTCAAAATTATTGTGTTTTCCCACTACTAAACATGCAACCATGTACCTTCACACATCATGTACATTATATATTTACACCACAAACAACACTAAATTGAAACATGCAACATGTTCTACACGTCAATAACACGAGCAGAGATACTACTACGTATGAGCTAATCATCATTTACACTAAACTACATTGCAATAGGTCTAAATTTGAATATTCAATACCTAACCCTAGGTCACCTAAATCAACTCCGATCTCTAAAATCAAACGGTAAACTAGAGAGAAAAGTGGGGCAATACCTTCCCAAAGTTGTGGGGATCGATTTCCCCCACTTTTTCCACCCCAAAACGACGGATTTGGGGGTGGAATCGGGGGGCGGCGGCCGACGGCGGCGTTCTGGAGGAGCTGCGGTTCGGGTCTGGAGGAGGAAGAAAGGAGGAGGAGGAAGGAAGGGAAAACGTGCCGCGGCTGTTGACTCAGCGCTACCGCGCCAGGTGGCGTGGCGCGGCAGCGCTGCCACGCTGCTGCATGTGGCGCGGCAAAGCCTGGGCCACGTCACCGCGTCGTTGACCCTCCGCCCCCCCGCGCCAGCGTGTCACCACTGCCGCGCCACATGCGGTGGCGCGGCAGAGGCTACTTGCCGCGCCACGTCGCTAGGCGCGAGCAAAGGGGTCACCTGGTGCAAATAATGTTTCCAACGGGTTTTTAATATAAAAATTTTTTAAAAAAGGTTAAAATTAAAAAAAATCCCGCCAGATCGCCTCCGCCGCCCAATCCCCCAACCCAAGGCCGCGGCAACCTGCCGCCGCGGTGACGGACGACGGCGCACCGCTCACGTCTGAGCTGGCATGTCCACGCCCGTCCCCGGGAGTCAAAGCCTCCTACTGGGCCCACAGCCCTGCGCCCTCACGCGAAAACCGCCTCCCGGCGCTTGGTTGACGTGGCACACATCGGTGTGGGATTTCCTCCGTGGCAAGAGATCTGAGCCATTGAAACCGTGTGAGCTGGGAGCCGCGGGGCCTCAACCCTACAAAATGGCCCCCACCCCCGCTCCCTTCCTCCCTCTCTTCAAACCGTTTCGGCCTCCGCCCTGCCGCCCTGCGCCACCGTCCCCCGCAACCGCTCCTCCCCGTCTCCGGAACCCTAACCTCGCCGATACCTGAGCGAGAGAGCACCTCAACCCCTCCCGAGAGCGCACCTCGACCCATCCCCGCGAGGCCATGGATCCGAGGCTGCGTAAGGTGATCGTCTCCTCGATGGCCGAGGTCGACGCCGCATTCATCGCCAACCACGACGACATCGAGAGCGTGCAGCTGCACGTCCGCAAGCGCACCACCCTGATGGACGCGGTCCAGATCAACCAGAGAATGCTGGCGGGCATCAGAGCTAACGATGCTCTGCAGATTTTCAATCCCGAGGTGGTGGTGAGGAAGGCGGAGGCCGAGACGGCGATTCGGGCGGCGCTTGAGAGCATCGACCTCAAGATCTTCGAGGCGGAGCAGGAAATTGCTGCTACCCGGGAGGACGTGGTGACGGTGCAGAAGAAGTTGGCGGCTGGCCGCGATGTCATCCGCGTCGGCCCCTCCCTCCGTCACCGTGCGGTCGACAGGGACCGAGTCGTCTTGCCGGTAAGTTTGGCGGTTTTGATTTGGGGTTGGAACTTCCAAGTGGTTGGGCAGGGGAGTCGACAGGGGATGTTGCCAGTGGGGTTGGTGAGGCGTGGCGGCTGTTGGATATATGCCCTAGGGCCAATCGGATTGGATGCGCTAATGGGTTTTGATGGATTTGATCCATTAGGGTACTAGAGTCTTGATGGGCCACAATTGTTGAAAGCCCATTAATGATGTCTATATATATACGGAGGTGGGGACGAGGAAAACCCTAATCTGGAAATTGCTACAGTAGCCGCGTCGCTACAGTACCCCGCTTCTACAGTAGCCGCGAGTGAGCAGTAACCGCGCTACAGTGATTCCTGCAGCCCCTCCTCCATCTATATCCTCCGGTTCGTGATCGTTCGTGAGGTGCTAGTACATCTTGGAGGTGCTACATCTGGAGCACTTGGACGAGCTGTGAAGGACAAGAAGGACGTGAGCAACTGCACGGCACTGCTACCCTCGATGCGTTCGTCTACACCGAGACGGTTCCGCTGCAACTGCGCGTCTAGTGGTAATCCCGTGATCTTTAACAGCAACGGTTCTTGGTTTATGGGGTATAAAATTTTGTTTTGCGGTAGTGTAGCCACCCTATATACCTTCAGTGGTATCAGAGCCGTAGTTGCTAAGTTTTAGATTCGGGATGTGTGCATATGGAGATATGCGGATGTAGATCGGAATTCTGATCGGTTTCGTGTTCTTGTCGTGATGGTCGTGTAACGAATTACTCCTACAGGTCGGTTTCCGCCATCGGAGTTAAGTAATACACGTAAACCCAGGCACGATGAGGAGGAGATCAATTAGATTGGTCGAATCGAAGCTAGATCAAGTGCCATGCGCATGAGATGCGCGGCGGCGGCAGATTGGATCTGCTACCGGCCCCGGAAAAACCAGAAAACGTGTTGTTCGGTAAAACAGCCGTAACTTTTCGTGGTTAACTCGGATGGAGATGTTTTCTATATAAAAATTGATCTACAGAAATTTTTACACATGAGATCAGCTAGCTTTGCTAGTCTCGGCGAAATTAGTTTTGCCAAATTCAGCCTGTAAAATGGAGTTCCGGGCGGTTTTAGTTTGGACATCGGATTGCGATAATCTGTTTTGCAGGATTTGTGATCGGTATGGCCCCTATGTGTATGTGATGCATGTGTGTAAATTATATGTGACCTGCGTGTCACATGTACGGCAATACGGCTGGAGCCACATGTATTGTCAAACTTGATGTAATGGTCTGCATACCAATTTGTGATGATCTAATGCGCGATTGTGTAACTTTCATTACTAGCACGCGTTAGATAGTTCTTGGAGGACTCATCACATGAAAGGATGGTGCACACAAATCATGAAGATGGAGATCAACATGATGTACAGATCAATGGAGATGGAGATCGCCATGTGATTATGGGCCATACCATGTTGTGTGAATGTCATTCTTACCATTCTATTTTACTTGCATGCGATGAATTGTCTTTTTCTTGCGTGTGATGTTACGAGTAGAACGATCCCTTGGAAATTTTAAGTTTACATGCCCTCCCAACACTTGCCATCGTCCCACGTCTTGTACAATTAGTGGTGGGTCTATGAAATTAGGGTGCCACTAGTTTTCCTTGACTAGACAGGTTTGTATCGGATACTTACACGCATAAGTGTTGGTTTCCTTATCAAAGTCATCTTAACGGTTAAGAACTTTGGGGCACAAAGGTTGGGAGCCGAGACATAGAGATGTCACCCAACAACAGGAGTCATATGTGATATGATTAGCAAAGGAGTTGCTTACCGATCTACCTTGTTTGCTAGCGGTGATGCAAAAGCTCACTAGTAGATTTGTTAGTTGTGGATTCTGAATCACTAAGTATCAACGCGGGGATATTGATTTTAGTGGGAGTAAAATCTGTTAATTTACTTAGTCATGGATATTTTGTCTTAGTATTTTGCATTTACTTTTGTTGTAGTTCAATGGCACCTAGCAACAACGCACCGTTTACTTTGCGTACGGTCCTTGAGAAGGACAAATTGAATGGAACAAACTATACGGATTGGATCCGTAATCTGAGAATTGTTCTCAGGACAGAGAAAAAGGAAGAAATTCTAGACACCCCTTTACCCGAAGAGCCTGATGAAAATGCAACACTCACTGTGAGGAACGCTTACAAGAAGGCATGGGATGCCGATCTTGAAGTGGGCTGCCTTATGCTTGCGTGTATGGAACCTGAATTGCAAATGCAGTTTGAGTCAGTCCATGTGCACGATATGATCATGGCACTCAAAGATATGTTCGCCACACATGTTAGGACTGAAAGGTTCAATGTCTCTAAAGCCTTGGTGGAGTGCAAGTTGGCAGAAGGCGCACCAGTAGGACCACATGTGATCAAAATGGTTGGTTACGTTCAGAGGTTAGAGAAGCTAGGCTTCCCACTGGGCAAGGAGTTGTCCACTGACTTCATTCTCACGTCTCTTCCGCCTAGCTATGGGAACTTCATCTCGAACTACCATATGCATGGAGCGGAGAAGAGTCTGAATGAACTATGTGGTATGCTTAAAACGGCAGAGAGTGACATCAAGAAAGGCGCTGGCAGCAGCCATGTGATGGCAATCCAAAACAAGCCGTCCTTTAAAAGGAAGGGCAATTCTTGGAAGAAGAAAGACAAGGCTAAGGATACGATCCCTAAACCGAGCCAGGTGCCCAAGGCCAAGGCTGGACCAGCTGCAGATGAAGAGTGTTTTCATTGCAAGGAACTCGGTCACTGAAAGAGAAATTGCAAGAAGTACCTAGCTTCAAAGAAGAGTGGAGGAAGTAATAGTACTTCCAACTCAGGTACACTTGTCATTAATGTTATAGATCACATTTTTCTCGCTGATACAGTTATTAATTCTTGGGTATTTGATACCGGATCGGTTGCTCATATTTGCAACTTGATGCAGGGACTAATAAGAAGTAGAAGCGTTGAAAGAGGGGAAGTGGATTTCCGCGTGGGCAATAATGCAAGAGTTGCTGCGTTGACCGTCGGGATGATGCAACTCCACCTCCCGTCAGGATTTATTATGGAGTTGAATAATTGTTATTTTGTTCCTAGTTTAAGTCGAAACATTTTATCTCCTTCATGTTTGATGAAGGATGGTTATTCATTTGTGAGTGAAAACAATGGTTGTGTGATCTCCAAGAATAATATGTTTGTGGCTATTGCATCCATTGTGAATGGTTTGTTTATTTTAAATCTTGATGATTCACCGATCTGTAACATAAGTGCTAAACGGCCTCAGCTTAATGATTTGAGTCCTACCTACATGTGGCATTGTCGTTTGGGTCATATAAGTGAGAAGCGCATGAAGAAGCTCCATAGTGATGGACTTTTAACTTCGTTTGATTTTGAATCATACGAGACATGTGAGGCTTGTTTGCTTGGCAAGATGACCAAGACGCCCTTCTCAGGATTTCCTGAAAGAGCATCTGACATTTTGGAACTTGTACATAGTGATGTATGCGGACCAATGAGCACGACGGCTAGAGGAGGATTTCAATACTTCATAACTTTCACTGATGACTTTAGTAGATATGGATATGTCTATCTAATGAGGCACAAGTCTGAAACATTTGAAAAGTTCAGAGAATTTTAGAATGAAGTAGAAAATCAGCGTGGTAAGAAAATTAAAGCCTTACGATCTGATCGTGGAGGCGAATATTTGAGCCACGAGTTTAGCAATCATCTAAAGAGTTGTGGAATTGTTCCGCAGCTTACGCCACCTGGAACACCACAGAGAAACGGTGTATCCGAGCGATGTAATCAAACTTTGTTAGACATGGTTCGATCAATGATGAGCCAGTCGGACCTACCATTATCTTTTTGGGGTTATGCTCTAGAAACCGCAGCTTTCACACTTAATAGGGTACCGTCTAAGTCCGTAGTTAAGACACCATATGAGATGTGGACTGGTAAGACTCCCAGTTTGTCTTTTCTAAAAATTTGGGGTTGTGAGGTTTATGTAAAGAAACTTCAATCAGACAAATTAACACCCAAATCGAACAAGTGCATATTCGTGGGATACCCAAAGGAAACCTTGGGATATTATTTCTACAACCGGTCAGAAAGAAAAGTGTTTGTCGCTCGGAATGGTGTTTTCTTAGAGAAAGAGTTTCTCAAAGGAGAGAAAAGTAGACAGAAGGTGTATCTTGAAGAAGTTCAGGATGAGCCGCTTGGGCAAGATTTCACAAGTGATGCTAATGTAGCTGAACGAGTTGAGATGCCCGTGGCAAAAGAAGCACCATCACAACCACGAAGGTCTGAAAGGGCACATCGCGCAACGGATAAGCTAAATCTCATGATTACGGGAGAGCGCGACATATTGTTGTTAGACAATGATGAGCCTATGACATATGCGGAAGCAATGATGGACCCAGACTCTGTAAAATGGCAAAGTGCCATGCGATCCGAAATAGAGTCCATGGGTGACAATCAAGTTTGGAACTTGGTTGACCTGCCTGATGGGGTTAAACCCATAGAGTGCAAATGGATCTACAAGAAGAAAAGAGATATGGATGGAAATGTTCAGATCCATAAAGCACGACTTGTTGCTAAAGGTTATCGACAAGTTCAAGGAGTTGACTACGACGAGACTTTCTCGCCCGTAGCGATGCTTAAATCTATTCGGATTATTCTAGCTATTGCTGCATATTTTGATTATGAAATATGGCAGATGGATGTCAAGACAGCTTTTCTAAATGGGAATCTGACTGAGGATGTGTATATGACACAACCTGAGGGATTTATCGATCCGTCCAATGCTAGAAAGGTATGCAAACTTCAGAAGTCCATTTATGGGTTGAAGCAAGCATCACGGAGTTGGAACCTTCACTTTGATGAAGTGGTCAAAGGGTTTGGCTTCATTCAGAGTGAAGAAGAGCCTTGTGTTTACAAGAAGGCAAGTGGGAGCTTAGTAGTATTTCTAATCGTATATGTGGATGACATATTGCTGATTGGAAATGACATCACTATGCTTGAGGCCACTAAGACATCACTGAAAAATAGTTTTCTGATGAAGGACTTAGGCGAGGCGGCATACATTTTGGGCATCAAAATCTATAGGGATAGATCAAAGAGGTTTATAGGATTAAGCCAAGACACTTACATTGACAATGTGTTGAAACGGTTCAACATGGAAGAGGCACAGAAAGGGTTCTTGCCTGTGTCACATGGCATACACCTTAGCAAGACTCAGTGTCCTTTGACTACTGATGAGCGGGAACGCATGAGTAGAATATCGTATGCTTCGGCTATCGGATCTATTATGTATGCCATGATATGTACATGCCCAGATATTTCGTATGCGCACAGTGTCATAAGCAGATACCAATCTGACCCAGGTGAAGGTCACTGGACAGCGGTCAAAAATGTTTTTAAGTACTTGAGAAGGACTAAAGACATGTTCCTTGTCTATGGAGGTGAAGGAGAGCTCGTTGTAACTGGTTACACCGATGCTAATTTCCAAACTGACCAAGACGATTCAAAAGCGCAATCAGGATTTGTGTTCACCATAAACGGTGGTGCTATTAGCTGGAAGAGTTCCAAGCAGGAGACGGTTGCTGATTCTACAACAGAAGCCGAGTACATCGCGGCTTCAGAAGCTGCGAAGGAGGGTGTTTGGATAAGGAAGTTCCTTACTGTACTTGGTGTGTTCCCGAATGTCTCCAGCCCAGTGGATCTCTATTGTGACAACAATGGGGCAATTGTGCAAGCAAAGGAGCCAAGGAATCATCAAAAGAATAAACATGTACTGCGGAAATTTCACCTGATACGAGAGTTCGTTAGAAGAGGTGATATCAAGATATGCAAAATACACACGGATTTGAATGTTGCAGATCCTTTGACAAAGCCTCTCCCGCAGCCCAAGCATGATGGGCACAGAAGAGCCATGGGTATTAGATACCTTATGGATGGACTCTAGTGCGAGTGGGAGTGCCCTAGAGGCAATCATAGAGATGATTATTCCACTGTATCTATGTTTTATATTATGTTCATTGAATATCCATTAAAGACTACTTGTATTGATTGACAATTATGTGAATTGTTTGTGGAGCTCTTTCACTTGTATGGTTATTCTAAATGTTGTCCCTAGTCGGAGTTCATGTGAGGACACACATGAATATTAGACTAATGCATGAGTTAGTTGATGATTATGTTTCACAAGTCATGAACATGGAGATGTCAAACTAATCATGTGGGTGCGTGTGGAGACGTGTGCTGGACAGACCCAACTTGAGACATAGGTTTATGTTTCTCTTTTACACAACGTGTATGTTTTGTCCTTAGACCTGAGATTGTCGCATGTACTCAAGATGTGAATTGACCTACTTAGGGGCTATCAAACGCTGCTCCGTAACTGGGTAGTTATAAAGATGGATCTACAAGATCTTGATTGACCTACTTCCGTTTCTGAGGCTTTGCTGCGCTGCGACTTCTGACCTCAGGCGACTTCTGTTTCTGATGCTTTGCTGCTCCGCGACTTCCACCGACTACGGGGACTTCCGCTTCTGATCTTTGCTGCGTTGCGACTTCCGACCTCAGGCGACTTCTGTTTCTGACGCTTTGCTGCTCTGCGACTTCCAACTTCAGGCAACTTCGGCTTCCGATGCTTTGCTTTGCTGCGACTTCCGACCCCAGTTTCTGATGCTACTACCTTTTGCTCTTGCGTTGGTCTACGTGCTGTCACGATAGAACTGTGAATGGAATTGTTGTTCCTGTTAGCGTAAACCATGTACGTGCTGTCAGGATAGAACTGTGAATGGAATTGTTGTTCCTGTTGGCGTAAACCATGTCAGCAGAGGAGTTCTGTCGATGACCCATCGATCCAAGCGAATTAACGAGTTCCACTCACTTTATCTTCTTCCTGCCTGTACGCGTTTGGATGGCCAGAGGGAAACTAACAAGATATAATGTGCAAACAGATGGCCAGAGGAAAACTAATAAGATATAATGTAGACAAGAAAATCAGAGCAAGCCACCATTACAAGTATTAGTAAGCAAAAAAAATAGAAAATCTGGATAAGCCACCATTACAAATACCAGTTAAGACATAATGTACACCAGAAAATGAGCCCAAACCACCATTACAAGTATCATTTTAAGCCCACAATTCCACAAAAGAGGCCAACTCGATCAAAGTGAAAGCTCAAGCTCATCAATTCATCCTCGGACATAGTAACCGTCAAAAAATGCCAATCAGGTGGTATGGGTTAACGTTTTCGACATCCCTACGACGAACTTTGACGAACTTTTACAAGGCTAACAACACCGTGATGGTCAGCTCTGGGGAGGTATTTCTTGGCAAGTTTATAGCCATCAACGAAGTGTAGTCCTTCATTCTTAAATAGAGCATCAGCAATACCAGGAATAGTCGGCTTTGGCTTTGGATCTATCTTCATCGTTTTGAGCATGGCAGAATTTCTCAATATATGGCGTACCAACTCAATCTGAGCTTTCTGACCATAAAACCCTGTAATGTCGACCAGCTTCAAATGTGAGTGAGGGGGGTGAAGAGGAAGCCTCCTTAGCTTACCATGACACTTGCGATACCGTTGAAGTTCGCAGTCCATCAACATCTGTAGGAACGATGAATATGAGTTATATAAATGAGAGAACCACATGGTTAACTGTTCTTTTCAAAGGGCTGGTATGTTCATAACAATGGCCTTATCATTAATCAGCATAATAACCGGTTAACTAGAGCCCAACTTGTCAAAGATCAAAGTGATTACTTTACAAATGGAGCGATGGTGACCCTATTTACAGAATAAAAACATAATATATGTATCAAACAGTTAAAAAATGTATCAAACTTACATGGATTTCCAGTTTTTCCATGATAGGAGCAGCTTGAAGGATGAAGGCTAGGTCAAGGACATCGGCTTCTAGTTGGTGGACGAAATTTAATTCCAACCTCAGATGCCTTATATAGAGAAAGTTGAGAGACATGCTTGGCAAAAAAGCTCTCTAACACACAGAAATGTAAACAGAAAAGGAATTAACACCAATTAAATAAAATAGATGATGCATACAAACATTGGAAAATAATACAATTGTAAGTAGCTCAAACCTTATATTATTGGCCTCTTAGAGTCAGTGTCTCGATATGACGTAGAGTACTGGGCAATTCAGTGAACAAATATGCCAGGGAAGAGGAAATTTCTGATAACTCAATGGATATATTTCTCAAAGTGCTAGGAGGTGCAAATGGAATCACTGGGCCTTCATATTCAAGGGTCATCAAGCCAAAATGTAACTCTATCCCTTCAAGCAAGGGGCAGTGGCTGACTTTCAAATGCTTAATACAATTCATTGGATGAGATGTGTATATCCGTGTAAGCATTCTACAACAAGAAATTCCAACAAACTCCAAAACGTTGCAGCTACACAACATAAGTTTAAGTTCTTCATCTGTAATGTTCACATCTACTAGCTCAAGTTTTTTAAGGTTTAGAAAAAACTTGATGTTTGCAGGCTGCTTTAGAGAAATGGAACCAAGTTTCAAAGATTGCAAGTGGGAGCCATTAGTAGTGTCGAAAAGCTGAAAAGGGAAGGTATATGGCTCCTTTCCACGGTGATGAAATCTAAAATAAAAAATAAGCTGCTTTGTCTTTGATGCAATAGCAAACATCACCCATCTATCTATGTGCTCTGCGTGTTCATTGTGTAATGGTGAAAACCCAACTTCCAGTTTTTCGACCGCTACACCAGAGTGTTGCCTTAAAACCGCATCTACCCGCTGAATAAAAAGATGTCTCAAGTCTGAACAGGGAATACCAGAATCCTTTTCATAAACCAGCGATTCAAAAGAAAACTCCAAGTTTGTGCGGGAACACCAAACATGTTTCCAGTGTTTTGATAATATGCTTGTCATCGCAGCCTGCCTTATTGGCAATCTTGATACGATAGAGTGCAAAATATCCTGTAGCAAAGAAACAAGTGTGCCAATGTGTCATATTCCCTATTTACCATTTAGCAACTTACAAAAAGGTTCTGCAAATACAATATGGCAAAAAAACACGTAGAAAGGGAGTAGTTGTGTTCTATAGCATTAATGTGTTATATGCTACATCATATGGAGGTAGGAGGACAGCACGGTAATATATACGATTATTACTAGAGTTGCAGCTTGACATTTCATACCATTGGCAGATTGCTCAACTGCAGCCTCTGTCGCTTCTTTTTCTTAGCCAGCCTGCCCTGTTTCTCCTTTGAGCTTCTCTTCCTCTTTGACATGCTGCTATATTAAGCACTTTCTGTAAGTAACGTTTGCACAAGTGTCAATAATAAATACAGATAGTATTCACCAAAATTACCAGCTAGATCACCTTGCTGATTCTATACACATCAAATGTGTGTTGTTCCATGGGTTTATTTCAAGTGAGCAGTGATAATGCAATAGAAATCTCAGTTGAGAAGTACTATCTTCTTTGACCTTCTTTTATGTTACTCAATTGTTGTAACAGAAGCACTGATATACCCAGTCCACTATGTATGCAAAGTTCCTTCAGGTTTTATACTTTTGGCAGAGGACTAAATGAGTGAAGGAAAAATAAAAGACTAGAGAGACATGCTGTCATGCTATGCCAATTTAAGGCGTCTCGACTCCAAGCAGCCAGGAATTCACAAATGACAAACCCATGGTGCCTATGCTGGAAACAAAGTATCTCCCAAATTAAAACATCATCCAAATCCACATCGTTCCATCATTGAAACGGCAAATCTATCTACTATAAGATAAGACGACGCCCAAATCAATTGAGTTGGACCAACTGAAGCTGCGGTGGATCTCTCGATCCGAAAACCACAATCTTTTTTTTTCTTTTTTTGCAATCCATTCACCCCGAGACTTGCAGCGACCGGGCGAGACGTACGACAAGGGTGCGTACCCGAGGGGGGTGGCCGGCGGCGGCTGTCCGCGGCGGCGCGCGAGGAAGCGTCTCCCGGCGACGGGCGACCGCGCGCGCGCTGCTCGGAACTCCGGGTCCCGGCGGCAGCGTCGTGGTCCGGTAGCGCTGGCCTAGCGGCGGTACGGTGGCCAAACCCTGGCCGGCGGCGGTACGGAGGAGAGCAAGTGGGGAGTCGGCGAGACACCTGCGGGGTCAGCGATTCCGGTTGAAACGGTCAAAGGCCACGTCCACGTATGCAGACGAAGGGCCCGGGTTGTCAGCGGCGGGGCTTGTATGAATTGGTTTGGGATAGCAAATCGAGTCATGTTTGTCCTTGGGAGTAAAACGTTTTCCAATAATTTTTTGTTGAAAGAAGAGAAAACGTTTCTAATTCTTCTTGTAACAATAACGGAGATTATTATTTTATTTTTTTGAACTATAAACTGTTAGGAGGTTTGGATCGTAGGGAGAGATTTCTAGGCGGGAAAGAAACGGTGACTTCGCCTGAAAATGTTTCCAATTTTTTTTGAGAACCCAATTCTTTTTTTAAAATGAACGTTTCCAATTGATGTTTGTAACAATAACAGAGATTGCAACCCTGTGTTGCTATGAGAATTATTATTTTATTTATTTGTTGGAAATATAAATTGTTAGGAGTTCTGAGACTCGAAGGCGGTAAAGACTCGAAGGTGTAACAATAACAAGAACTTGGGGAAGGGAGCAATTATGCATCGCAGGCGTGATAGGTTCCAACCCATCGCGTCGGGGCGCGAGCGCAGCGGTGGCAGCAGGCCACGGGGCGCGCGGGCAGAGGGAGGCCACACAAATCTAGAATTTTAAAAAGTTATAACTCATAAACCGTGCGTCTAAATTAAATTCTGATTTCAAAAATGGATTTCTTGTGTCGAGGTCTTCAAAATAAGATCCCACTTGACTATGTTTTGATGAAAATTTTAAAAAACATTTTTTAAATACCAAAAATTAATTAGGTTGTTCCTCAGAACAATCATGTGTTTGTAGGAACAGTTAGGTTGTTCATCAGAACAAGCGTATATGTTTATACGAACAAGATTAACATTGTTGAAGACAAAGTGAATTTTCATTAAACAAAATGATGAAGCTGAAGAACAAGTAGAGTTGTTCAATAGAACAAGCATATATGTTTGTACGAACAAGTTAATTTGTTCATCAGAAACAAGCGTATATGTTTGTAGGAACAAGTTAGCTTGTTCATCAAAACAAGCGTATATGTTTGTAGGAACAAGCGTATATGCTTATACGAACAAGATTAACATTATTTAAGACAAAGTGAATTTTCATGAAACAAAATGATGAAGCTGAAGAACAAGTAGAGTTGTTCAATAGAACAAGCGTATATGTTTGTAGGAACAAATTAGCTTTTTCATCAGAACAAACGTATATGTTTGTAGGAACAAGTTAGCTTGTTCATCAGAACAAGCGTATATATTTGTAGGAACAAGTTAACTTATTCATCAGAACAAGTGTATATATTTCTAGGAACAAGTTAGCTTCTTCATTAGAACAAGCGTATATATTTGTAGGAACAAGTTAACTTATTCATCAAAACAAACTTATATGTTTGTATGAACATAATAAAAAACAGAAAACAAAAATAGAAATAAGAAAGAAAGAATTAAAGAGAAACAAGAAAAATAAAAAGATAATAAAAGAAAAATAAAATAAAAGAATTAAAAAAATAAAACAAACAGAAAAAATAAAAAGATATAAAAAATAAGAAATAAAAAATGAAAATGGAAACCAAAAATAAAATATGAATACTAAAAAAATAAGAAAAGAAGAAATAAAAAAGAAACAAAAAAATAAAAAGAAAAAAGAAAGTAAAAAAGAATAAAATTGAAAAATAAAAAGATTAAAAAAATAAGAAATAAAAAAGAAATAAAAAATAAAAAAAGAAAGAGAAAGTAAAAGAAAAAATATATAAAGAATAAATAAAGAAATAAAAACAAACAAAAAAGAAGAAAAAAGAAAAAGAAACAAAAACTAACCCTCCATCCCATCCCCAGCCCCCACATGCAGTTGTCCCGCGGCCTCGCGACCAATGACGCGTGCTATCCATCGCAGGCGTGATGTATAGTTGCTACGTGTGTGGAATGACTTTGATAGGAGAGGCTGCTTCCTCGGTGCCTGCTTTGCGTGCCACTCCTATTTTCCTAGCAGAAGTTGAGCTGAAAATCTTGCCGCGAATTTGGCTCCGCTAATTCTGAAGCAACGTATCGTGGTACCGCCTGAGGATTGGCTGCAGACAACTGATAACGGTACCTGAAGCCCATGCCACCAGGTAGAAGGAATGAAGCACCTGAAGTTTCATGGATGGGGCGACCGATGGAGCATGGGCTCAATCGTTTTTGTTGGTCGTGCTCTGATCATTCATGAAAGACGATCATAGTAATCATCTGACACGTGTCACGTCAAGCTCGCCGGATCCACAGTTTGAGATCAACTTTAAGCCGGTCAATTACAAGGTCCAAACACCGGTGGAAAAATAGCATTCAGTCCCGGTTGACAAATACTTTATTTATCTAAGGTCCATCCGAGACTAAATGCTAGAGACAAAAGACCACCCATCCCCCTAGTTCCGGGTGAGCAACCGGGACTAAAGGGGGCCTTTAGTCTCGGTTGGTAATACCAACTGGGACTAAAGGATTTTTAGGAAATAAAAAAAAGCCCAGCAGAAGCTGGCATCTGCTGCGAGCTCCAGCTCCGCCGGCTCCAACTTCAACTCAACTCTCAACTCCAACAAGAACAAGAACAAGTTCAATTCCACCAAGAACAAGTTCAATTCCACTACACCATTCACAAGAACGGGTTCAATTTCACTACACCATTCACATATAAAATCACACAAATTCATTCAAGTTCATCTCACAAATCATCTACAAATTCATAACACAAATCCATTTCACAAGATTCTTTTGCACATCACAACGTATGAATTCCTCAGCACACAAATCATTCACAAACGGCAAAAAAAAACATGGCCGCCCGCATGCCGTGCGCCGTCGGCCGCAGCACTGGCCGCCCACACGCGCGCCACCCGGGGCCTGGCCGCGCCGACCGCTGGGGCCGTGGCGGCCGCCGGGACCTGGCCGCCCGCGCTGGTCGCGCGGCGCCTGCCGGGGTCCCGCGCCGACCGCGCCGGGTCCCGCCCGCGCTGCGCCCGCTGGGCTCCCGTGCCGCCCGCGCCGCCCGCCGGGTACCACCCGCGTCGCCCGCGCTCGCCGGGATCCCGCCCGCGCCGACCGCCGTCGCCGGCACTCCTGCGATCCAGAGAAAAAGGAAGGTGAGAGAAGGAAGAGAAAGGATACGAAAGAAGAGAGAGAGAGGAGAGGAGAAATTTGTGACTGCGGGGTAAAGATAAGGGAGAGAGGGGGAGCCTGTCGGTGGTGGGACCTTTAGTCTCGGGTTGAGGTTGACGCCAATTTTTACGGGTTTGGTGCCCTTCTTTAGTCTCGGTTGGTATTACCAACCGGGACTAAAAGAGGGCAGATCCCACAGCTATTTCGGGCCACGTCGATGAAACCCCTTTAGTCCCGACTCTAAAGTTGAACCGGGACAAATACTTGAGAATAAATGTCGTTTTTCCACCCGTGAAAGGAATGAATGAAGCTCCGGCCTGAGCTTCTGAGGCTGACGCCATCACTACTGACTAGTGACTAATCCAACACTTTTATCAAATAACAATCGGCATACTTCGGTGTGAACTGTGAAAGACGTACCGGCTCTCTAATCCTGCACGATGCACTTCACTCGGTGCATTGCAGCCAAGAAGAACGAAGCTGGCACGTGCGTGTGCGTGTAGCTTAGCACAGGAGGTGAAAGCTGTCTAGCTAGCTGATGATATACGGTCGTGTACACCATATAGCTGCACGTATACGTACAAGTAGCGCGTAGTAGTACGTGCGTACGTACGTACGTACGAGCTCAGCCTGGCGAGAAGGGCAGAAGGCAGCAGTGGGGATCGCGATCGCGACGGAGGAGGAGACTGGCATGGCTGCCAGGAGAGGCAGATCGAGAACAGCGTCGTGCTGCGTCATGGCCTCGCCAGGCAACGCCAAGCGATCGACGGATCGGATCACCCAGCCATAATACATACTATTCCATGACGAGTCTCTGGAACGTTTGGAGAACCGACAACGGAGCCGCGACTTGCGATGGGGGACTCCACACACACGACAACGACCGGATCGAATCAGCTGGTTCCTGATCGCTGCTGCTGCAGCCTGCGGCTCATCAGCTCGCCAACGAGCCCGGCGCGTCCGTCCAAAACCAGAAGGCCTTTTCCTCCCCTCGCGCCAGTGCTGGCGAGGCCGCTCTCTCTCTCTCTTGCCGGCACCGGCAGCGAGCTTTGCAGCTTGCACCCTTTTGACGGGCAAGCAACAAGGAACGATCGAACGGGACAGCTACGAAAATGTTGTTCGTCTCTCTACTTCCTTCCATAGCCTGTATCCAGTGTCCCGTCGATCGCAGGTCACAGCTTCTTCATCAATCACGTCTGGAGGCTATGATTGCGCGGTTGAAAAATACGTACCCTCCTTGGTCGCCGAGAGGAGAGATCGCCCGCCCGCCCCGTCAGACCATCCGCACCGCTGGTCGGCATCGGTTGCGGTAAACTGCTTACCGTAAAAACTAGAGCAAAATTCGCTGCAGCGCTAGATGGCAAATCCTACGGCATGCAAGCGTAAACCCAAATTCACGCCACAGCTAGCGCAATCTTGGCGTTACGGCACAACCGCCGCAGTCCAGTTGTCGGTTCCTTCGCGCGCACGGACTGAAGAGAGGGAGACACCCGAAGACGGATCCGGCCGCCGGCGCACAGGCGGCGGTCATCAGGGATTGGCCGCGGGTCCCTGCTCCTCCGCCGCCAGGGATTGGCCGCGGGCCCCTGCTCCTCCGCGCCGCACGTGCCACCGAGGAGGGAGGAGCGCGAGCTTCCGAGACGAAGGCGCGGAGGTGAAGAAGCCCGAGAGAGAGAGGCGGATGGGAACTGGAGGGGCCTCCGCCGGAGTCGACGCCGGAGCCGAGGACGATAGAGATGGGGATTGGGGAGAGACCGAGAGAGCCGGAAGAGGGGATCGGGGAGAGACCGAGACAGAGGAGGAAGAGAGAATGTGAGAGAGAAGAGAGGCCGTGAGGGGATAAGGTCTGGGATTTTTTTTGTTTTGGCACTTTCTTTTTGTAATTATTACATTTAGTCCTTAAAATTATCTATTTTTCACATTTTAATCTCTAAACTTTTTATTTTCTCGCATTGTAGTCCCTTAAGAGATAACAAATGAATTTTAATTGAAGATGATAGTTGGAGATAGATGAATAAAATATGTGGTTGTTGGTGTAGAGTAAACATATAGAGTAACATGAGTGCAGGAGATGTTGATGTAGAGTAAAGATTCTTACTAACGTGGCTAGAATATTCCTTTTAGAGTAAATTTTTAAAACAACAGCAGTGCAGATGGTCTCATCTCGCACAACGCCCATGCGCGCGCGCCGGGGCACGCACGCGGCTGTGCCGTAGAGCTGCGCGCGGCGGCAGCGTGGGCAGGTAGGTGGAGTGGAGGAGAGTGCCGGGCCGTCTCGTTTTCATCTGCCCGGAGCACGAGCCGCCCTCCCTGCTGATCCGCCGTATCGGGATCAAGCTCTGGCTGGAGCCCTGCGTCCGGACCGGATCAAAGGCTGCTGCCCTGCTGTTCCTGCTCCTGCTGCTGCCGTCTCTCTACCTGCTCCGCCGCATGACACTCGAGATCAACATCATCCGGTGGTCACATGTTGTGCCGCTTGATCGTGCCGGATCAATCGAGCCAACGACACGAGCAGAGGCAAGGCAGCAACGCAGGACGACGACCAGACCACACAGTCACGGAAGAGCCCAAGTGCCGAACGGTCCAAGGTACGTGCCGACAAACATGCTCCTGCCGGGGAGATGTCCGGCAGCAGAGATCTCGTTCGGCGAGAGCGCCGGCGAGCGGCGAGCGCCTCCGGCCTCTTCTCCGGTTGTCTCACGCGGACCGGTTACAGCTCACAGGTTTCACCGAAGGGTGTGTTTAGATGCAGATGAATTGGCTGAATGGGGGAAGAATTGGTGTAAATACAGATGAATAGTGAGAGGTGATGTGATAGATGATAGGATGTTTTTTGCAAATTTTTTGGGATCTAAACACACCCGAAGTGGCAACTGTTTGACCACGAACCCTCGCTCGCACGCATTGATGGCGCCACGGATTCAGACAGGGAACAAAGATTCTCTCCTCCCTTCTGCTTCTCTTCTCGGAACCAGCAACCTTGCTGCAAGTGGCCATGGCCATGCATGCATTGTTAGTATTTGATCTCCTCCAGTGGCCCTTGGTCGGCTCTCTG
The DNA here is from genome assembly GCA_036936925.1 of Cenchrus fungigraminus. NCBI lineage: Eukaryota > Viridiplantae > Streptophyta > Magnoliopsida > Poales > Poaceae > Cenchrus > Cenchrus fungigraminus. The sequence goes on from CM072773.1 coordinate 126,968,625, forward strand.
ATCGTGGGAGCCCAACCCATCAAGGTTGCGGGTCCCCGTCACGCAGTGACTATAAGAGGGAGTGGGAGCCATGAGCTCCAGACACGAGGTTCGCCGCCACAGTAACCCCACTCCTCTCAACCCTAGTCCGATCGTCAAGGAGGCGCTGAAGTGATGAGAAGTCCGCCGCCCCTGCGTCCGCACCGGCCACTGCACTGCGCTTCCCCGAAGGTCACCGTCTGCACTGCACGACGACAACGGTCTCCATCTACCACGACGAGATACCTCCTCTACTCCCTTAATCTCTCGGTGAATCCCTCTACACTCCCTCTCTATTTCCACTGTTGGCTAACCCCCGTTAGCAGAAGATCATCTTGTTTACATATGTACAAAGAGTACAACACAAAGATCTACACCTAGTTGATCCGAGTGGAAATAACAATGATATCAGACGCCTACACTAGCGTGTAGATTTTTTGGGGGCAAGAATAGCAACACCGCAGAGGTGATATTGCTACTTTCTCCGCCGCCACGGGCGAAGGGGGAGAAAAGGAGGCTCGTCGTGACGGCGCCACCCTAGAGAAGAGAAGGATTCGGAAGCGGATCTAAAGAATAAAGAAAAAGTAAGGATTCAAAGCGAATCGAAGAAACAAAACGAAGTAAACCCTAACCCTAGATCAGTCTCGGGCTAGGGGAAGAACAGAGAAAAGAGAAAACTCGATCTCGGATCGAAGTAGAAAAAGAGGAACAGAAACCCTAACCCTAGATTTCAGATGTGCAAAGAGCAGAAATAAGGACCGACAGGACCTACCCGTGGGTCTCACCGGCGTCATAACCGCCGGTCGCCGCCTCAGCACGATGCAGGAAAGGCGGACCGAGCTGCCGGACAACGCGCCATCGCAATGGCACGAGGGCTCCGCCGCGGGCTCAAGTGCACAGGGCACCGACGCGAAACCGCTCGACGGCGGCGCGCTCTCCCTCGCAGGGAACGCGCACGCCGGCGAGAGGAATCGTGGCGGCGCCGCCATCCTCCTCCGAGCCGCCATGGGTGGCTCCAACTCCCTGGACCCGTCGCCGTTGTCGCTGTCATGGCGCTAGAGAAGAGGGCGAGGGGATAAGAAGAGAGGTCAGAGGACGGGGAGACGGCTGCTGCCTAGTGCTAGCGGCGTCGCCCCTCACAGCCAGCGGCGAAGCCGCTGGCCACGGGACACTACCACCGCCGTTGCGGCGCGAGAGGCACGGGGGAGAAAAGAAAATGGGGCTAGGGTTTTCCCTGGAACCGGCGCTGCACGTTTTTGTGCCGCCGAGAAGTGCGCCTGGCCGTCCATCGTGATGGACGGCCAGGGAGAGCTGGCGGCCGATGGGCTGAATACAGCCCAAGAGGGAGGAGGACGCGGGCCGGTTTGGCAGCCCGGTCGTTCGCCGTTGGGCTGAGGGCCCAAGCGCGCAAGTGAAAGGAGGTCGTGGGCCGAATACGCCCATGAGCCGAAAGACAAGATATTGCACAGTGACATATAAGAATTGTTTGAATTAATTTCAGAAGCAAGTTTTGATATATTATGTATAGTATGATATCGTTATAAGAATTGTTTGAATTAATTTCAGATGCAAGTTTTGATATATTATGTATAGTTTTGATCTATACACAATTTGAACCAATGAGATATTGGTTTTTTAGAGATTAGAAAAGTAATAGAAATGCTTATGAAAAGTATGTAAATATGAATTTTATTCATGTTTTCCGAAGTGAAGGCTTCAGATAACGCTCCTTTAATTATGATTCGCAAATTAAAGGGAAAATTGATTAAAGAGTTAATCAGAGTAAAGAAATATTTTGAAGGAAATATTTTGAAGCATGGTTGCTTCTGAATCGAAAGTCAAGTTTCCGCTACTAGTAAATTATCCTCTAATTAAATTAGAGGAGTAGAAAGACATTTCCTTAAAGTTGACTATGATATCGTTATTTTCTGACCAAAGTTGATAATAGCAATATTATAATTTTATCCGAGTTTAAGCTTAAGTTTGTATCTCTGATATTATTTTTGCGTCAAAGTGATGAATTTTCAGAGAGAAGATACAGGTCAAGAGAGACTCTTGATAAAGAAAAGTATTTAATGCTTCTGAAAAAGTAGATTTTAATCATGTCCGTCGTGATAAAGATTATTTTCTGATTAAACCAGATCAAAAGATAGACTATGATGTTGTTGTCTTCTGACCAAAGTTGATGATAATAATATTGTAATATGCATTAGTTCTATTTTCTGCCCAAAGGTGATGTAGAACTGATGTAGAAGAAAAATGTTGTATGTTTTAATTTTGACCAAAGTTAAATTAAGGCATGTAAAAGTTTACATGGAGAGAAAAAGACAGAGAATGTTGATTTCCATCAACGAATAAGATATTACTCAGCTACAGTGTTGGGGTTTGTAAAAGGAAATGCTTAAGTTAAGCAAAGTTTTATACTTGTTTTATGTCGAAATAAGTGATATCGAGTTCTTTTTCCCTCTCATGTACAGTTTCTGCTGATAGTTAATTAATTTTCTGATTAAGTTGAGAGAAAATTTAATCAGAAAATGAAGTTTAAGTGAACGTTTTTTGTACGTCATGACTATGTTCACACTATTGTAAAGTTATGATGTGAATTGTAATAAGCAACGCACATGTCTAATTTTGACCAAAGTTAAATTATACATGTTTATAACAGAGTATTAAGAGTTATTTGCAAACACTTCTAGTGTCGTGAAAGCATATCTCGCATGACGGGAGAAGTTAGGCATAAGTTTTATGCTAGACAATCCTGTATGACAGGAGAAGTTTGAAAGATTTATCCTGCGTTGACAGGAGAAGTTTATGATGACTCCAAAAGAAAGAAGATCATTGCATGAGGGATGCAGTTCTCTTTAAAAATGGTCTGACAGAATGTATTAGTGGATATTGATCCAACAAGAATGGCTTGGAGTAACACATTTTAACTGCGTAACCTCGGTTGAAACATGTGAGTTGCAGAAAATTCAGATTTATTTCTGGATTTACTAATTGAATACAAGTCATTTTCAGAGTTTAAGATAAATTCTCGCATGGCGGGGTAAACTAGTACAAGAGATGTCCTTATTGGGCGTCAGCTTTTAAGAAGCTTATTTATGGCATTGTTATTTCTGACCAAAGTTGTTAAAAGCAATGTTATAAACAGTTTATGAAGATTCAGACATTAATTCTATTTTCTACCCAGAGGTGATATAGAATCAATGGAGTAGCAAGATAAAGAGAGACAACCCTTATGATTATTCAAATATATCTTGCATTGCAAGAATAGGTTGAGGTAGTTCTTAAGCTATCTTAGTATTAATCATGCACTTCAATAGTGCCATGGCTGTTAGGTATTCAATAGGTTGTTAACATAAGGGGAGAAGTCCCAAAACCACACCATTTCTAAATATGAAGGTGGAGAGTCGATTGATTGACTCTTTACAAAAGCATGCGAGCACTCTAACTGAGTTGCTTGTTGTGAAGTAAGTTATGGTGGAAGACACATATTTTAGATGTGCAGTGTGGTTAATAAAAGGAGTCAATTTTATTTGAAATAAAAGATAAAAGGAAGTTGTATACAGGTCAAAAGATAAGACCGTATGCGAGTTTAACTTGCATAAGTATTGCAGATAAAGTACTCTGTAAGTCCTTAAAGTGATATGAGGAAAATAGTACTCCCACATGAGTTGAGAATTCATTTTGTTTACATGATATAATCATGTGAATGAAGCAAGTCAAGAAAAACTCCTCGTTCACAAAAGGTTTTATTTAAGTTTCGAAATTATGGTATTAAAGTTCATACCATATTTCGAGGGGGAGAAATGATCCCCCACACAGAATGCGATGTATTAAAGTATGCATTGAAAGAAAAGATGATGCATTGAAGAATGATCTATCAAGAAATTGTGACCATAAAGGGGAGTACAACGGTCATAATTGAAAGATACCCCTAAGAAGAAAGACAAAGAACCCTAAGAAGAAAGACAAAGAAAAGATAGCTAAATTCTGGATTTTTCACAATCCCGAAAGGAATATAGCGTAGTTGGCGTAGTTATACCCCAGTACTTATACTAGTCAAGAAAGTTTAAACCCAAATAAGAGAGTTTGATGATACGTCATCTCTGCAGAAGATGAGACAATCTGGGGGAGCATGGTACAAGGAGACCTGTCGGGGTTCGTTACCGCCGGCAAGTAAATTTATACGAAGGCGCGTGTTTTGATCTGCACGGTAGCACAGGAGACACTCGGAGTTATACTGGTTCGGGCCTCCGGAGGGTAATACCCTACGTCCAGTCTGAGAAGGGGTGTTCCTTATGCTCAGGGGTTTGCAACAGGGAGTACAAACAGGTCGGGAGAGGGTTTTGAGCCCAGATCCCTGATGTGCGAGTGGTTCAAGTAGCAGGAGCCTGCGTACGTGAGTGTGGGTGTGTGCTTGTGTTTGTATCGATGTCAAGTGCGTGTGGGGGTAGAGACGAACGTGTGTTGTATGGGCCACTGCCCTTCCTTTTTATAGTCGCAAGGGAGGAGTCCAGGGCGGTTACATCGAGTGCATATGAGCTAATCTACAGTGCGAGGTGTCCTTCTCTGCTCCGGGTTGTCAGACAACAGAAGCGGCGAAGCACTGTTACGGGGCCTTGGGTGACGGTGCAGATCCCGTGCGTCCCAAGCATCCGTCCCGGGGCCCCCCGTGCCCTCCTCCGAGTAGTTAGTCAGGTACGGGAAGCAGTGTACGTGCCCTGACCCCGTCAGTGGATCAGGGGCTTGTCTTTTCTTGATATCGTAGGAGTGGAGTAGCCTGCCCCATGGATAGGTGACGGCTTGCACTGTGCCGTTGGTGGCACAGCGTTTCCCGTGCCCTCCGTGGTACGATGTGTACCGCCTCAGCTGGGGGGGCGGTAGGAGGATCCGTCCCCTGACACAAGATCGACCTGGTCAGGGCGGACCCATGTAGGAAGGCTAACACGTGGCGGACCGCGTACCAGGGTATCACGGGACGTCAACGGGGCCTGTGTACTTGTGGCCTTGACGGCCAAGTCTTGAACTAGTCGGAGACGGGAAGCCACCCGAGTGAGTGGGCGGTCTACGCCGCGTCTCCCAATGCTTAGGGTGTAGTGCATACTGTACCATACGCTGCTCTGCACCCATTATGCCGTTCATGGTACAACGGCCACTGTGCCGATGGTGGCAGGGTTTGACGAATCCGTCCCCTGACACCGAATCGGCCTGGCCCGGGCGGACCGCTGCGGCGGGGCAGACGCGTGGTGGTGCGTGGGGGAGAGTGCATGGGGATCCCGGGATCTCGATCCAGTAGGCCCATGCACCCCCTGCCTTCTCTGTGAAGCCCGCCCGAGCGGGTGATGGAAACTACTCGTGCGAGCGAGTAGTTGTGACGGCAAGACGGAAACTACCCGTGCGAGTGAGTTTCTGCGGCCACGAGGCGGAAACTACTCGTACGAGCCGAGCTGTCGGGAGTGGGGACAGAAACTTGTCGTACGAGTTGCCACGTACTCGGGGAAGAGGTACAGGCGGCCGTGGGCCCCCTGTACCCTGGCTCATGGCGGAAACTAGTCGTACGGGTCTTCATGTACTCGGGCAGCGTAACACTTGTTGTGTTAGCCGCCGGAGCATGCCGTACGTGGGCCTGTGCTGCATTTTTTGAGGGTCTTGGTGGGCCCTAGTCCATGGCCTCGTCAGTAGCCCCCGAGCCTGGTGAGGGAGTTGGAGACTCGCTCCGCTCCCAGGATCAACTGTCACGGAGACGAGGAGTTTTTGTTGTTCTCCGGTGGGGACGCACGAGCGGACCCGCGGGTAGTAGCCCCCGAGCCCACGGACAAGTCAGAGACTTGTGTGTGGGGTTAAATGTTGGAGTGAGTCTTGAACAAGTCGGAGACTGGTGTCCCGCCACGTGGCGCGAGTCGTGGGGTGACTGGCGGAGATCTCGCGCCTGTCGCGAGATCACCGGGGCCCACTTCTGATGACGTGGCGGCTCGGTTGTGGGCGGCGAGCGGTAGTGGGGCGCGCCTTTTGAGGAGCGACTCTTCGGTAGGTGAAGGATGTGGCCCGAGGTGACGCGGGCATTAACTGCGGGGCAGGGGCAATCATCCCCCTGTTTATATACCGCGGCCGCCGACCGGTTTTTGCCCCTTCTGCCTCCTTGCTTTTTCCGCCGCTGCCGTCTCTTGCCTTTGTCCTCGCATTCGCCATGCCCACTGTAGAGCTCACCCCACCTTTCCTTCGCAGGCCCGAGACACAATGTCGAACTGGTCCTCTTCGTTGGTGACCTGGGCCGACCTCGACCGCCTGGCCTCCGACGGCATGCTGCCGCCGCTGACCGCGGCGGAGGAGTGGATGGTCCCCGGGCCGGAGAACCGCCCCAGCCTCCGACGGGGTATGTGGTCTCGTTCGTGCTGTTCCACGAGTGAGGCTTCTCCGTCCCGGCGGGACGATTCATCCGCGCCGTACTCTAGGAGTACGGCTTGGAGCTGCAGAACCTCAATCCAAACGGCATCCAGCAGATGGCAGTGTTCGAGGCCTTGTGCGAGGGGTACCTGGAGATGGGAGCCCACTGGGACCTATTTCGGTACTTCTACAAGTTCGTCATGGTCAAGGACCACAACTCTGCGGCGGCCATCGGGTGCACCGGACTACGCGGGAAGCAGGGGAGGATGGATGAGTACATCCCCACCTATTTGCCCACTTCCAACAGTGGGTGGCACCGAGGGTGGTTCTATCTCAAGAACGACCTTGAGAACCCGTTGCCGGAATTCACCGGTCGGTGGTACGACCGGGCGCCGGCGAGGTGGGGCTACGGGCCGGAGAAGAAAGATCGCCCCCGGTTCCTTGACAGCGCCCTCGCCGCCCTCACGTGGCTCCGTGACAACAGAGTGAACTTTATCACCGTGATCGGCGGTTACCACACCAGGGGGTCGTCCCGCTCCGTCGCCGCGTGCTGCGCCTCTGGGAGATGACGGATGACCAGGCCCCTTTCGAGGGAGCCGTGACCGCCCGCTCCCTACCCTCGCTGGACGAGGTCCAGCGCCGGGTGTCCCAGGCCACCGGGGTCGCCTAGATGTTCTGGCCACCGCCAGGTGTGCTGCAGATGCTCCCCGCCGCGGCCACTGCGGAGCTGGTATGTCTTCTCCCGACTTCTTTTTGATGTGTCTTCCGCAGGCGCGGGTGGTAATTACTCTGGTGCTCGCGCAAATGAGGAACGTGCGCATCCTCAGCTCTCGTCCTCCGCTGGAGGAGGATCGGGTGATCACCCGGGAGACTGCCACGCGGCAGCAGCGGCGAGGGGAGCGCAGGAGAGAACACCAGCAGAAGGAGATCGCGAGGCGGGAGAGGAACGACAAGCGCACCACGTGCCGGCGCAATGGAGAGAGGGATGTCTCCGATGACGAGGATCCCTCGCCGGCGCCATCAGACACAGACGAGGAGGAGTCCCCGTTTGAGTGGACTGATGACGAGACGACGCCGTCCTCACGGCCTCGCGGCGGGTTGGCTCCCGCGTCAGCTGCCGCCGGCACCAGTTCGAGCCGGCAGGAGCCTCCTTCCTCTTCCCGGGCGGATCAGCCCGGGACAAGCAGCCGTGCCCCTCGGCGGGACCGCCGCGAGAGGGGCAAGGGCTCTCCGCGGCGCGGCGACTCCAGCCGCCTCGAGTCGAGGTGCGATAGCTCCTGCCGCCACTCCTCGCGCCGGCGGTCTCATTCGCCCTCTGCGCGCCAGTCGCGGGAACCGCGGGGCGTGCCGGCGGCCTCCCCGCCGCCATTGACCTAGAGCGGGGGGCCTCCGCCGACCCGTCAGCGCCTCGCGTCGACCGTTGTCGCCAGGGGCGGACCGACTTCTCCCCCAGCATCAGTTCCAACAGCGGGGAACAAGAGGACGGCATCCCCGTGCAACCCCACGACCAGCTCCAAGCGACCCCGTTGTGTCGCAGAAGGGTGAGCTCCGAGTTTGTGGATTTCTAGTTCTTGTTCTATGTTTTTGCTTGTCGTCATGATGTTCTAATTAGTTCAAGGCACCCGACAGCCGCACCATGAGGCCGGCGCCTGTCAAGGCGTTGCGCCGCCCTGCTCAGGCAGCCAGAGATGTGCCGACGGCGGGTAATCCGCCGCCTTCCCTTCAGTCGGGGGTGGCGGTAGAAGGAACAAGCGGGTCTGGGACCCAGGTGATGACTGTCCCTACGCAGGGAGCTACGAGTCCGGCCCGTAGCGACCTGTCGATGGGGACGATGGGCTTGGGGGGCGAAGCCCCCACTGAAGAAGCGCTCTCGGCCCATGCAGCCAGTTGGCGAGGTGCCTGTCCGGCGCCGCAGAGCAGGACCATGCTCCCGAGGTGCGGACGGGCGATGACGAACTGCCAGCCCCCGAGTCATTGACGAGGGCGGGCGACAACGTAGGCGCCGAGCGGCCGGCCCCCCGAGTTGTTGGAGGGGACGCCTACTGCTGCCACGGGCTCCGAGGCCCCAGCCCCCGAGTTGCTGAGGGGGGCGGGGAGCAGCACGGTGGAGATGGAGGTGGAGCCCCGAGCCCCCGAGTCAGCGGGGGGCTCGAGGAACGCTGAGGTGGCGGTGATGGAGGCGGGTGACCGCTCCTCCGCGGACGTTCCTGCTGCGGCGGTGATTGCGGTGACCGAGGGGGTCGTCCCCATTTCGTCGGCCGCCGCTTCGGACACCGCCCCTGCAGAGGTGATTATCATCCTGGCGTCGCCTTCGCCGGCCGCCTCTCCTGCTGAGGTGGTGGGCGAGCAGCTGCCTCCCCCGATCGCGGAGGTCGGGGAGAGCTCGAGGGTGGGAAGGCCGACCACTTCGACGGCGGAGGAGGAGGAGTTGGAAACCCCACCACTCTGGCTGGTGCCCGTGTCACCGGTTCAGGCCTCAGTGGGCCTAGACCTCGACAGCGACGCCGAGATGGCGGCCCGCCGCCGTCTGGAGCGCGGCCTGCGTCTGATCGAGATGGCGCGGCGCCAGTCGGAGCGGGCGATCGAAGACCTGGTTCCCGCCTCTAGGGTGAGTCCTCTCTTTTCTTCTCCCTCTCTTGTGCTTGTTTTTTTGCTCTTAGCCGTGCGACTTGCATGTGATTCAGGAGCTCGTCGGACGCTCTGAAGACAGGGCACGGGCTTTTGAGGAGCTCCGCGCTGAGAAAGTCCGGCTGGAGACGCAGCTGGCTGCGGCCCGCCTTGCGGCGGCAGACGGCGAGGCCAGCCGGGCGACGAAGCGCGTGTCCCTTGAGGCCAGGATGAAAACCGTTGAGGACCGCGCGACCTCGATGCAGGCGGAGAAGGCCTCCCTGGAGGAGAGGCTGGCTGTGGCGGAGCATGCGGCAGCGGTGCTTCGTTCCAACGCCGAGGCTGTTGCCCGCACCGCCTGCCAAGAGAGGACAGAGCTCGAGGCCAGAGCGGGCCAGGCTGAGTCTGACCTCCAGGTGGCTCGCGACCGGGTGACGACCCTCGAGGCCCAAGTCGGCACCGTTATTGCCGAGAAGAGCCGTCTGGAGGAGGTTGCTCAAAAGTGCGAGAACGAGATCCTCGGTGAGCACCCTACGACCTGTTATCTTTGCTTTAGGCTTCTGTGTGGTTTCTTGATTTGAGGCGGCGTCTTTGTTCTGGGTGCACAGCTCTCCGTGTGGACCGCACCGACTTACAGCAAAGGGTCGCAGAGCACGAGAGTGCTGCGACCACCCGCCTTGTTGAAAACCAGAAGCTGGTGGAGCTAGTCAAGGAGGCCAACGAGAAGCTCAATAGTAAGAGTTGTGTCTTCTTCGTCTTTCGCCATTCTTGGACTGTCTCGTTTTTTGCTGACGTAGATCTCCTTGCTTCTCTCCAGAGGCCGTGGCCGAGCTTGAGCAGGAGCGGAAGTCGCTCGTAGGGGCCCAAGCCGAGATCAAGCAGCAGGAGACAATCCGCAACAGGATGGGTGCGGCCATCATCAAGGTGTGCGACGAGATCGGTGTTCCTACCGGCCACATGAAAGATCGCTTGGAGTTGGCCCCTGCGACAGCTCGACAACGGTCGATGGATGTAGCTGGTGACGTTGTCCGCAAGGTGGTGGCCATCTTCTTGTCGCACTACCCAGACCTGGACAGAAGGCTGCTTGGCCAAGGGTGGTGCCCGGGCTACACCAATGAGCAGTATGACAAGATCGAAGAAGACGCTGTTGACTTCGCCACAACCATGCTGAATCACGCCCTTTACGACCTGGGCCTGTAAAGAAAACCAAGTTGCCTCGCCAAGGCTTTTTAATCATGCTTGTAAAGAACTTGTGGACCAGGTGTTCGTGGCAAACTCGAGGGTTAAGAACCCGCCTTTGTTTCAAGTTTTAAGCATTTTGATTGTTGGTTGCCTTTTTCTCGAGTAGTTAGAGGACTTGTGCACCGAGTAGTGTCACTTAAAACTTTGCTGACGGTGTCTTGCTCCTTAGCCGCGGAGGCGTAGGAACTGGGCGACTCGACCGAGCTTAGTTTAGGAGTGTTACCATTCGAACGGGCAGCCCCCGAGTACTTCGAAGAAAGATGGGCGTATGTACGTGTTTTTGCAAACAAGAAAACTCTTGAGAGTTTGAAACGGTTACTCGGATTCCCTTTGAAGGGGCGAGTGATCGATAACTTGAGATCACAAACTTTGCTTGTGGGTCTTTGTACCGTAGCCGCAGGGGCGTAAGTACTCGGGGCTCGGACGAGCGTAGGTTCGTGACCGCTGGAGTCATCGTTCATCTCCCTTTAAGGAAATTGAGTGTACCGCGGCGATCATTCGAGAAACCTTAGATGGTTTTTGATCGAAAAAGGGTTTCGCAATGATCAGGGGAGGGGGATCGTAGCCCCCGGGTAGCCCCCGAGCCCAAGGACAAGTCAGAGACTTGCCCATGGGATGAGACAAGCATAAAGACATTTTACTCGAGTAAAAGATGTAAGCTTGCGAAAAGATGTCATTTCATGAGGAAAAGTAGCTCAGAGCTCTTGCATTATCATAAAATGAGAACAAAGTAAGTACCTAGGGATAAAAACAGCATAGCTGCTCTATGTTCCAGGCATTGGAGATGACCCTGCCGTCCTCGTGCTTGAGTTTGAAGGTTCCCGGACGGAGCACTTGGTCGACAATGTATGGCCCCTTCCATGGAGGCGAGAGCTTATGTCGCCATTCATTGCTCTGAACTCGTCGGAGGACGAGGTCGCCGACTTGGAACTCGCGCTCCCATATATTGCGTTCGTGGTAGCGGCGTAGAGCTTGCTGGTACTGTGTTGAGTGGAGGAGGGCGACGCTGCGTGCCTCATCCAACTGGTCGATGGCGTCTTCGAGGGCGACCTGGTTGCCCTCTTTTGTGTAGGCCTGAACCAGTGGGCTGCCGTAGTCGATGTCCGTCAGGAGGATTGCTTCTGACCCGTGGACAAGGAAAAAGGGCGTGCTGCCGGTAGCCCGACTTGGAGTGGTGCGCAGGCTCCACAGGACGGACGGGAGCTTGGCGGCCCACGTCGCTCGAAACTTCTCAAGACGTTTGAATATCTGCGGCTTCAGTCCTTGCAAAATCATGCCGTTGGCCCTCTCGACTTGCCTGTTGGTTCTTGGATGGCTGACGGCGGCTCAATCCACACGGATGTGGTTGTCGTCGCAGAACTTAAGGAATTTCTTGCCGGTGAACTGCGTGCCATTGTCGGTGATGATGGAGTTTGGGATCCCGAACCTATAGATGATGTCGGTGAAGAACGTGACAGCTTCCTCGGAACGGATGTTTGTTATGGGCCTGGTCTCGATCCACTTCGAGAACTTGTCGATGGCGACAAGCACGTGGGTGAAGCCTTCGGGTGCCTTTCTCAGCGGTCCGACCATATCCAGCCCCCAGACCGTGAAGGGCCAGGTGATGGGTATGGTTTGCAAAGCCTGCGTCGGGAGATGGGTCTGTCGTGCGTAGAACTGGCAGCCTTCGAGCTGCGCACGATTCGAGTCGCGTCGGCTACCGCGATAGGCCAATAGAAACCTTCTCGGAAAGCCTTTCCGACGATGGTTTTTGGGCCGGCGTGATGCCCGCAGGTGCCTGCATGGATTTCTTGCAAAAGCTCCTTGCCCTGGTTGGCCAGGATACACCGCATGAGCATGCCTTGGGCGCCCTTTCGACGGAGCTCGCCGTCGACGAGTTTGTACGACTTGGCCATGCGAGTGATGCGTCGAGCCGTCTCCTTGTCGGGTGGCAATTTTCCTTCCACCATCCACTTGAGGATCGGAATCCTCCAGTCAGGATCTTCAAGGTTGGGCTCTTGCGCCCCGTCGATCTCCATGACTTCTTGTGTTGACGGCTCTAGCATCTTGTCCTCCTCGGAACAAACAGACGGCTCGTACTGGTCGCTGGTGAAGACCCCGTGCGGAACAGGTTTTCGATTCGAGGCTTCTTTCGCGAGGGTGTCGGCCGCCTTGTTGTACTCGCGTGGCACATGATTGAGCTCGAGTCCGTGAAACTTGTCCTCCAGTTCGCGCACCGCCTGACAGTAGGCGGCCATCTTCGGACTTATGCAATTTTTCTCCTTCATGACCTGTCCCACGACCAAGTCGGAGTCCCCCCTGACGTCGAAGCGCCGAATTCCCAGCTCGAGGGCGATCTGGAGACCGTTGATGAGCACCTCGTATTCAGCGACATTGTTGGAGGCCGCGAAATGTAGCCGGACCATGTATTCCATTCGCACGCCCAGAGGCGAGATGAACACAAGTCTGACCCCGGCTCCTTCCTTCATGAGGGATCCGTCGAAGTACATAAGCCACGTCTCGTGCTCGATGGGAGCAGGAGGAGTTTGAATCTCCGTCCATTCAGCGACGAAGTCGACCAGCGCCTGTGACTTGATGGCAGTGCGAGGCGCATATTCGATGTTTTGCCCCATCAGCTCAAGGGCTCACTTGGCGATTCTGCCTTCCGCCTCTGGGCTCTGCATGATTTCACCGAGCGGGAACTTGGACACTACCATGATGCGGTGTGAGTCGAAGTAATGCCAGAGCTTCCGCTTAGTGATGAGAACTATGTAGATCAGCTTCTGTATCTGCGGATATCACGTCTTGGAGTCGGAGAGGACTTCGCTCACGAAGTAGACTGGGCGCTGTACTTTCTGCGTCTTGCCGGGCTCGTCTCGCTCAACTACTAGCGCTACGCTTACGACCTGGGTCGTCGCAGCGATGTACAGAAGCATTGGCTCTTCTTCGGCTGGTGCGGTGAGCACCGGCGGGCTTTCGAGTAGCCTCTTGAGTGAGTCGAGCGCTTCCTGTGCTTCTAGCATCCACTGAGAATGCTTCGACTTTTTCATGAGCTGGTACAGTGGCAGGCTGCGTTCTCCTAGTCGGGCGATGAACCTGCTGAGAGCAGCGAGGCATCTGGTGACGCGCTGTACTCCCTTCAGATTCTTGATGGGACCCATGCTCGTGATCGCAGAGATCTTCTCGGGGTTGGCCTCGATGCCGTGCTTTGACACGACGAACCCGAGCAGCATGCCTCTGGGTACCCCAAAGACACACTTCTCAGGATTCAGCTTCACGTCGTGCTCCCTCAGCTTCTCGAAGACCGCGGTTAGGTCGGGTATCAGATCGCCCACCTTCTTTGATTTGACTACGATATCATCGACATAGGCCTCGATCAGCCGTCCAATGAGATCTCCAAAGATGCGACGCATGCATCTCTGGAAAGTGGCCCCTGCGTTCTTCAACCCGAAGGGCGTGGAGACGTAACAATACACGCCAAACGGGGTGATGAACGAGGTAGCGAGCTGGTCGATCAAATCCATCGCGATCTGATGATACCCGGAATAAGCATCGAGAAAAAAGAGGGTTTCACACCCAGCCGTTGAGTCGACTACTTGATCTATGCGCGGTAAAGGAAAAGGATCTTTTGGACATGCCTTGTTCAGGCTCGTGTAATCAATGCACATCCTCCATTTTCCATTCTTCTTAACGAGTACAGGGTTGGCTAGCCACTCGGGGTGGTAGACTTCACGGATGAACCCTGCACTAATAAGCTTCTTGATTTCTTCTCCGATAGCCTTGCACTTGTCGGAGTTGAAGCGGCGCAGACGCTGCTTGATCGGCTTTGAGCCGGGCTTAATGTTAAGCTTGTGCTCGGCGACTTCCCTTGGAATCCCCGGCATGTCAGAGGGTTTCCATGCAAACACGTCGAGGTTCGCGCGGAGAAAGTCGACGAGCGCGCTTTCCTAGTCGGAACCGAGCGCCGTCCCAATACGGAGTGTGCGGCCGTCGTCGGAGACGGGCACTTCCTTGGCGTCCTTGGCGGGCTCGAAGGAGCAGGCCGTACGCTTGGACGTCTCGGGGAATTCTTGGTCCTTGGAGGGTGGCTCAGCAGCGAGCTTCTCAGACCGGATCAGTGCTTCAGCGAATTGGAAGCACTCAGTATCGCATTCGTACGAGTACTGGAAAGTTGTACCAGCTGTGATGATGCCTTTCAGGCTGGGCATCTTCAGCTTGAGGTATGTGTAGTTGAGGACGGCCATAAACTTAGCGTAAGCTGGCCTTCCGAGTATCGCGTGATACGTCCTCGGGAAGCCCACCACCTCGAAGGTGAGGGTTTCCGTTTGGAAATTGTTCGGACCGCCTCCATTCCGGGTACGACCCCGTGGAAAGGCGCCTTAGACGGCCGTAGTTGGGACCGCGGAATCCCCATGTCGTCTAGGGTCGACATGTAGATGACGTTGAGGCCACTGCCTCCGTCCATCAGAACCTTGTGCACACGCTTGGTGCCGAACAAGGGTGACACGACAAGCGGGTAGCTACCCGGTCGTGGTATATGATCAGGATGATCATGTCGGTCAAATGTGACTGGCATCTCCGACCACTTCAGGTAAGTCGGAGTTGCATGCTTGAGTTGGTAGACTTCTTGTCGTACCACCTTCTCTTGGCGCCTGGGCAGCCGTGCCTCCGAGCCTCCGAAGATCATCATCACGGCTCCATCCTCCCGGTGGTAGGCGGCGTCGTCGTCGCCCTTGTCCTTTCCTCCGTCGCCGGTCGGAGCATCGCTCTGCTTCTTCAGCGTGCCAGCGAGGTAGGCCTTCATCATGTTGCAATCCTTGAAGGCGTGCTTGACCGGGCCCTCGTGGTTAGGGCACGGGGCGTTCAACAGCTTCTCGAAGTGGCCCATCGGAGGATTGCCCCTAGGTTTTGCTGTCTTTCGGTCGACAGCGGCCACCAAGGTATCCTCATGGTACCTCTTGTCTTTGTTTTTCTTTTTCTTGATTGACGCGGACGGATCGTCTTCGCCTTCGGCCGGCTGCTTCCCTTTGCTCGTGCCAGGACTGAGCGTCACAGCCATGGCCTCCTCCCCATTGGCGTGGTCGGTGGCGATGTCGAGCAGCTCCCGAGTAGATCGCGGCTTCCGTCGCCCGATCTAATGGATCAGCGTGGCACACGTGGTGCCATTCTGGAAGGCAGAGATGATGTCCGTGTCAGTGGTGTTGGGCAACTCGGTGCACCGCTTGGAGAAGCGCCAGATATAGTCGCGCAGGCTCTCGCCCTTCATCTGCTTGCAGTTGCGCAGGTCCCAGGGGTTCCCTGGTCGGGCGTATGTGCCCTGGAAGTTGCCGACGAAGGCGTCGCGTAGTTGCGAACAACTGTCGATCCTGCCACGTGGTAGGTGCTCGAGCCACGTACGAGCCGAGTCCGCGAGATGTAGCGGCAGGTTCTTGATGATGAACAAGTCGTCTCGCGCTCCGCCAGCGTTGCACGCTAGTCGGTAATCTTCCAGCCAGACGCTGGGGTTGGTCTCGCCGTCATACTTGGGCACGAAGGTCGGAGCCCTGAAGCGCGAAGGGAAGTGGGCGCTACGCACATTCTTCCCGAAAGGCGCGCGGCCCTTGGGCATCAGGCGAACTGCTCCTGCTCCTGCTCCGGTCCTCGTCGCTGTCGTACCGACCTCCGCGTCGCCGGTTGTACTCCTTGCGAGGCTGCTTCTTGTAGTCATCGTGCTGACTCGTGTCAGTCCTCTGCCGCACCTTGATAGTGTCGCGCGCGTCGCGGTGGGGTCCTAGTCAGCTCTTGACTGGTACGTTGACCTCCTCGGACCGTCGCGGCTGCTGCGACGGCACCGCGGGTTGCCGTGGTTCGGAGTGACCGCGACCCTGTGAGCCCCGCTGTCGAGAAGCGGAGCTTTCTGCTTGCTGCACGGCGGCAGTCTCGAGCAGAGTCTTGATCTGCTTATGCATCTCTCTTTCTTGAGGTGTGGCGGGCTCCGGTACCTTCCGGAGAAGGATTGCGGCCGCCGCCAGGTTCTGCGACGCCCTTTTGAAAACGGGCGTGCCGTCAACGACATCCCTATTGTCGTTGATGATGCGCTGCTGGACGTCCCTCGCCCGCACGCGAGCGGGGGTCGGGTTCGGGTCTTGCCCGAGTTGTTGGTGGAGGCGTGCCCATTCGTCGTCGAGCTGTTGCTGTGCGTCCTCCAACTCATCCAGTCAGGCGCGCTGTGCAGCGGGGTTGGGAGGAACCTGGGCCTCCGCCACGCTGTCCGCCGTCGAGCTGTGGGCGGAGTGAAGTGCTCCATCCGGCGTGTGGGCCGGTGCAGGTGCCACTGGGGCACTGACGACAACGAAGCACTCGCGCGAGGGGTCGTAACCCCCGTCGTCCGAGTCGTCAGAGTAGCTGAAGCAGTAATCTGCTTCCGTCTGGAAATGACGAAGGGCGCCAGCGTCTCGAAGCCCGACGTAGTCCCACTCTGAGTCGAGGACGTCGTCTGTCCCGTCGGTTTCGAGGTACTTCTCGTCCGGCGATGTCGCCGGGAGCCCCTGTTGCCCCACAAATGATGGCTCGGGTAGTTGTCGTACGCGGCCGGGTCTGTGCTTGACGAAGAGGAGTAAGCCGTTGCGTGGCCTGCCTCTTGCGAGGGAGGAGGCTTCGGCGCATTTTGCTTGGTTACGCGCTCCGCCGAGTCCGATGGAAGGGCGCCGTCAGCCGCATCAGTGGCCGCTGGCGCACCAGCTTCAACCCGAGGAGGGGAGCTAGCACGCGCTGCCCTGCGCCGGTCTGCCTTGGCTTGCTTCGCGTGTTTGCCCGAGTGCCTCTTGCGCCGAGACGAACGCGTCGCGGCAGCCGGTGCCGGTGCCGAAGCAGGTGCAGTGGTGGTCTCGCCGACGAGGCGCATGAGGTAGCCGTCCCCGGTCGCCAGGAAGTTCAGGCTTCCGAACCAAAGCACAAACCCGATGTGGAGCGATCCCAGCGATCCCACAGGGGAGTCCATCAGCGGCGGCTTGGTGAAGACTTTTGTCGGAATGGATGATGAGAGGGCCGTGCAGACCCTAAAAAATAATCGTCGAAAACACGCGAAGGCCCCTACCTGGAGCGCCAACTGTCGGGGTTCGTTACCGCCAGCAAGTAAATTTATACGAGGGTGCATGTTCTGATCCGCGCGGTAGCACAGGAGACACTCGGAGTTATACTGGTTCGGGCCTCCGGAGAGTAATACCTTACGTCCAGTCTGAGAAGGGGTGTTCCTTATGCTCAGGGGTTTGCAACAGGGAGTACAAACAGGTCGGGAGAGGGTTTTGAGCCCAGATCCCTGATGTGCGAGTGGTTCAAGTAGCAGGAGCCTGCGTACGTGAGTGTGGGTGTGTGCTTGTGTTTGTATCGATGTCAAGTGCGTGTGGGGGTGGAGACGAACGTGTGTTGTATGGGCCGCTGCCCTTCCCTTTTATAGTCGCAAGGGAGGAGTCCAGGGCGGTTATATCGAGTGCATATGAGCTAATCTACAGTGCGAGGTGTCCTTCTCTGGTCCGGGTTGTCTGACAACAGAAGCGGCGAAGCACTGTTACGGGGCCTTGGGTGACGGTGCAGATCCCGTGCGTCCCAAGCATCGGTCCCAGGGCCCCCCGTGCCCTCCTCCGAGTAGTTAGTCGGGCACGGGAAGCAATGTACGTGCCCTGACCCTGTCAGTAGATCAGGGGCTTGTCTTTTCTTGATATCGTAGGAGTGGAGTAGCCTGCCCCATGGATAGGTGATGGCTTGCACTGTGCCGTTGGTGGCACAGCGTTTCCTGTGCCCTCCGTAGTACGATATGTACCGCCTCAGCTGGGGGGCGGCAGGAGGATCCGTCCCCTAACACAGGATCGACCTGGTCAGGGCGGACCCATGTAGGAAGGCTAACACGTAGCGGACCGCGTACCAGGGTATCACGAGACGTCAATGGGGCCTGTGTACTTGTGGTCTTGACGGTCAAGTCTTGAACTAGTCGGAGACGGGAAGACACCCGGGTGAGTGGGCGGTCTACGCCGCATCTCCCAATGCTTAGGGTGTAGTGCGTACTGTACCGTACGCCGCTCAGCACCCATTACGCCATTCATGGTACGGCGGCCACTGTGCCGATGGTGGCAGGGTTTGACGAATCCGTCCCCTGATACCGAATCGGCCTGGCCCGGGCGGACCGCTGCGCCGGGGCGGACGCGTGGCGGTGCGTGGGGGAGTATGCGCGGGGATCCCGGGATCTCGATCCAGTAGGCCCACGCGCCCCCTGCCTTCTCTGTGAAGCCCGCCCGAGCGGGTGACGGAAACTACTCGTGCGAGCGAGTAGTTGTAACGGCAAGACGGAAACTACCCGTGTGAGTGAGTTTCTGCGGCCACGAGGCGGAAACTACTCGTACGAGGCGAGCTGCCGGGAGTGGGGACGGGAACTTGTCGTACGAGTCACCACGTACTCGGGGAAGAGGTACAGGCGGCCGTGGGCCCCCTGTACCCTGGCTCATGGCAGAAACTAGTCGTACGGGTCCTCATGTACTCGGGCAGCGTAACACTTGTTGTGTTAGCCGCCGGAGCAGGCCGTACATGGGCCTGTGCTGCGTTTTTTGAGGGTCTTGGTGGGGCCATAGTCCATGGCCTCGTCAAGACCTAACTCCACCTAGGGGATGACTTCAAAATAAAGAATGTGGTAGCTCGAGAAATTGACCTTGAGGAGAAGCGGGTGGGTGTGCCCACTCCAATGATTTAAGGATCCATTGTTCCCACTACCCATTGTTGCTACACCATCAATGCTTGGCATTTTTGGTGCTAGTGTTGTTGTTATTCCACCTGTGGCAATCTATTGCCACACATGTGGGGGAGCATGGCATGTCCATTACTCTCGTAGCAACACGAAGCATAAAGTTGGCACCTGTCCTTCAGGATCCTATAGTTATCATTGTCGCGTGTGAGAAAGAACAACAACAATTCTGAGTAAAAGAGTACGAGAGAAGTCTTGGAAAATGAAATGAGATTTATGAGTACTAATGTTGTTTTGGGACTTACAAGAAATTGCTAAAGGGGTCAAACTAGTGGACTGTGATAGGTCTACAAAATTATGTGTGACTCCAAAGGCAAAGAGAATAAACATGATGCACGACTTAGGTCAAAAGGCTTCATGTAATGAAAAGACAGCGTTCCTCAATCGTGAATAAGGATATTTACGTGGCATGACCTAAAGTTTTGTCATGAAAAAGAATATATGAGATGCTGACTAAAGTAAATTTTTTGGGTTATAAGTAAAGATCACAAGGACAGATTGCATTTATGCAAAGTTTAAAAATAGATCACTACTCCCTAGTGGTGATGTTAGTCTGCTGTTGCAGACAAAGAAGTTATTATCCTCAAAGTTTTAGTATATTTTGGTGAAATATCATTCGTTCAAGGAATATAAGTTCACTAAGATATAAGTAAAGGGGTATTAAGTTTATCGCAAAGAGCATATTTAGAAAAGAATTCTATGAAAACATAATATGCATGCGAGTCATCTTACACCTGTCGACCATATACCCCTGGGTACCCATACATGGAAGAATACGAACTCATACCATAAATCCTTGTAATCCTACTTGGACTCGTACCATGTAATCCTACTAGGACTCCTGTCTTGTAACCGACTAGGAACCCGCCCCCTGGACTATATAAAGGAGGGCCGGGTACCTAGGAGGACACCTCAAGGTGAATCCTCCAACCCCTCCGGGGAACACCCAAGCGCAGGGCGCCATACATGATACTCCAAACAGGACGTAGGGTCCACTACTCCGGCGGCCCGAACCTGTATAAATCTGTGTCCCGTGTCCTCACGCATACCTTCGAGTTCCAGGTCTCGCGATCCTCCACCGCACAATCTACTACCTCAGGTACCCCTTGGTAGGCTTAATGGCCAAAACACTGACAGCTGGCGCGCCAGGTAGGGGTAATCGTCGAGATCACCGGGTGAATTCGAAGGACCTCCTTCAACAAAGATTAATCTTCTCGGGACCGGAGTTCGACGGGTTCCCATTGCAATTCGGTTTGTTCCTAAGCGGCGGGATCAGTTTCCATGCTCGTCCTGTCGTATCCGAAGCGGAGCTGGCAGCGTGGTTGCTTACCATGACGGGTAATTCGTCCAGGCTGCGTACCACACCTCGAATCCGAACAAGAGTCGAAACCATGGAGCGCAACTCGGAGTCTGCGATGTCTCTGTCGTCATGATGATTTTCACCGCAGGCCACCACATGCATATTTCAGTTCCGTGTTTTTGCGCAAGCGCAAGGCTCTCCCAAGATATTAAGGTCAAATCAGCTATGACTGGTTACTTTATGTTTCTTTCGGCGGATGAACAAATCAATTCACCGGAATCAGCTACTCGTACACGCAAGCCAACCAAAAAAATCAACTCCCTTAGTTTTGCTACGCACACACACAAGGCTACCAGTAGGGCTGGACGCCGAGCCAGCTCGGCTTGGTTCGGCTCGGCTTGGTCTGGCTCGTTAATTTAACAAGCCAGCTCGGCTCAGCTCGTTAACAAAACGAGAAAAAATGCTGGCTCGGCTCAGCTCGTTAATAGCTTGAGCCAGCTCGTTAAGCTCGCGAGATAGATGTAAATTTAGAATGACATCATCACCTTAATATATATGAAACACAAAATAATATAGTAATCATACATTTTTAATTCTCCGAAATAATGTAGTAATCGCATATGTAATCAGCATAATATTCATCAGTTGTGACTTGTGCGTTTTATTTACACTCCTTATGCATGGTGCATTTCAGAGACTTAAAAATTTATGATTATTAAAACCTAATCGTCACTCCCCTTTCTATCCATTATCTAATCGAACGAATTTTAATAAAATAGTTGAGTAGATGGGAAGTCGAACAGACGTCAGATAGAAATTAATTAGTGATTTGGAGGAGCGAACGAGTGGATTTAAGCCCGCCTCCTTATCGACTCCTTATATTTGACTCTACGTGTTTAGCTTGATTGGCTCGCGAGCAGATCGCGAGCTGGCTCGAGCTAGCTTGTTAATGAAACGAGCAAAAACAACTGCTTGGCTTGTTAAAAAATCGATCGAGCTGAGCCGAGCCAAGCCGAGCTACCATCAAGCTGAGCCAGCTCACGAGTTTTTGGCTTGGCGTCCAGCCCTAGCTACCAGCAAGGCTCCAAGATCAATACTTGATGCACACAAGCATCGTACCCGAGTACAATTACATCGACGTACTCACCGTCAACGACTTCAACTACTCGAGTACAACTACATCGCGGCTCGACTACTCATCGTCTGGTTGCACTGGCTCTACTGTACCTATGCCGTGCATCCGGGCGTGTCGCCTCGCCGCTCGACTTCCCGTCGGTCGGTCGCACTGGCTCTCGCCGTGCGCCCCGTCACTTCGTCTCGTGGCTGCATCGGTTCTACCTCGACAACACCGTGCACCGCCTCGACATCGTCTTGTGGTCACACCAACTCATCGTGGACTACTTCGGCTACTCTTCTCGGCTAGTTTCTACTAGAAAACTAGTCGAGAACGGCTTCTACGCCCCCCACAACTAGTCGGACCCGCCTCCGACTAGTCGACTTCGTCAACACTTGTCCACGAGTTCATTTCAAAACACGCTCCGGCGGTACAAGCCGACTTCAGTCGCATCTCCAGACCGCTCCTGCGGTATCAGTAAGTCATTTATTTTAAATGATTACTTTTTTCTTCTTCTTTGGCTTGTTTTGCGCATGCATGACAACACGCCAAGGATTACTTATTAGTGTACGCTTCTCAACGGATTTTTCCACAAGAGCTACACTATGCCGACTAATCTTGGGACATATCAACAAGTCACCACGAGCTCACTCCATCAACTCGGGGGCTTTCCCAAGGAGGCAACTTCTAAAGTCCGCTCCGCGCGGCAATCTAAAGTCGACTTACCCAAGTCGCATCTCAAAGTCGACTCACTCAAGTCGCGTTTACAAAGTCCATTCTAAATGGCATAAAGTCGACTTCTTCAGTCGCAACCTCAAAGTCCGCTCCGCGCGGCACAAAGTCGACTTACTCAAGTCGCATTCTAAAGTCCGCTCCGCGCAGCACAAAGTCGACTTACTCAAGTCGCATTCTAAATTCTGCTCCGCGCAGCACAAAGTCGACTTACTCAAGTCGCATTCTAAAGTCTGCTCCACACAGCACAAAGTCGATTTCGGTCGCATCTCAAAGTCCGCTCTGCGTGGCACAAAGTCGACTTCGGTCGCATTCTAAAGTCCGCTCCGTGCGGCATAAAGTTGACTTACTCAAGTCGCATTCAAAGTCCGCTCCACGTGGCAATTTAAAGTCGACTTACTCAAGTCGCATCACAAAGTCGACTACTCTAGTCGCATTCTAAAGTCCACTCCGTGTGGCAATCTAAAAGTCGACCCCGGTCGCATCTAAAGTCCGCTCTAACGGCATCATAACTACTCGAAGACGACTCGAGTAATCTATGCTACCTCTCAAGTTCAACGGATTCACACCAAATTACTACTCAGAGACAACTTCAGTATGCTCCGTTCGTTCTTCAGCTCGGAGGCTCAACTCCAATAACTACTCGACATGGCTCATATAGCTCACTTGAATCATAATCTCGGGGGCTGGATGCTACAAGAGTACTCGGATGATGGTTTTTGCGAACTGAAGACCCTTGGATTGATCATTTAATCACTTCAAAGCTCGGGGGCTACTATGCTACAACCATCAACCTCTTTTTTCAAAGACGGAAGGTGCAGATTCAAGATTGACCCTCAGCTTGATTCTTCGATTCAAACTCAGGCTCGGGGGCTACACTCCATATGGAGTGCGATTTTTGCAAATCGCACCTCCATATAGATCAAAATTTCAAGACAAGATGGGTATTTTTTGGAGACTTCCTGGGTTAGAACTCGGAGACGCCTGGGAACTACTCGGGGATGATTCAAAAGTACTCATAGATGAACTAGAGCACATTCCACTCTTTCGAAAATTCAAGTACTATTGAAGACTTCGGCTAGCAGTACTCGAGGCGATCAGAAACTACTCGACGAAGCTTCAAGACTACTCGAACTCGCTGCTCAAGACTATAAAGTGCTCGGGGGCTTGTCGACCATATACCCCTGGGTACCCATACATGGAAGAATACGAACTCATACCATAAATCCTTGTAATCCTACTAGGACTCGTACCATGTAATTCTACTAGGACTCCTGTCTTGTAACCGACTAGGAACCCGCCCCTGGACTATATAAAGGAGGGCCGGGTACCTAGGAGGACACCTCAAGGTGAATCCCCCAACCCCTCCGGGGAACACCCAAGCGCAGGGCGCCATACATGATACTCCAAACAGGACGTAGGGTCCGCTACTCCGGCGGCCCGAACCTGTATAAATATGTGTCCCGTATCCTCGCGCATACCTTCGAGTTCCAGGTCTCGCGATCCTCCACCGCACAATCTACTACCTCGGGTACCCCTTTGGTAGGCTCAGTGGCCAAAACACTGACAACACCTGTTCTATTTGAAGTCAAGGGTAATGGTTTTGGAATTTTAGTATTCCAGGAACCAATATATGATCGATCAAACAAAAGTGGTTCCGGGTGCTTTAGCTGTTGGAAGCAAAATCAATTGCTCGAGAAAGAAGTTACCTTGACATAGTTTAAGTATCCGAGAAATTTTGGCAGCAATCCAGTCTAGCAATAGATCACTGGAATGGAGATTAAAGAAAGACTTTGCAATAATCTCGCAAAGAGTTGTAAGCCTCATGCTGAGTAAGAAAGTAACACGTACTCACAAAAGATTGTGAGTAAAAAGGATTAAGTTTTGACGAGTTGTTTAGTGAAGCCCACAGTAGTAGCTAACACTCGAGCTTGGAGTTTTATTGTGGAAAACCTCCGAAACAAAATAGTTGTGATATCATGGGATAAGTATACCCATAGTTCAACATGATATGAGGCTCAGAACAGGCTAAATGGTTAGAGAAACTTTTGCCCGGAATAGATAATGGTAGACAACAGCAACATACCATTCAAATACACTGTCTCCGTAGTAACATGTCAAGTGTGATGCCAAACACATTGAAAATAAGTTATATGTTGCAAAGGAGAAAATCCATAATCAATTTTGAAAGTAGTGAGCATATGAGTACCGAGTGAGTACTTGCGGATCCGCTTACTAAAGGTTTACCGCCCAGTGTGTTGAGAGAACACACAGTTGACATGGGTTTATGGTAGAACCTATGATTTCTGGATTACTAAGGGCCTAGAATATGATCTATTCAAAATAGGTAAATGTATTATGGCTGGTTAATCTGATGGTCATTACTATCATGATGACCCATGCTCAGTATACTTATTTGTGATGAAATGGGTGCCAAGCAAAGAGTTGAAGTTTAAGAAACATAAGATGAGATCAAGGGAGAGAATGTTAGTATTCGATCTCCTCCAGTTGGCCCAAAGGCCAACTGGGCCCTTGGTCGGCTCCCTGATCGAGGGAGCCCAACCCATCAGGGTTGCGGGCCCCCGTCACGCAGTGCCTATAAGAGGGAGTGGGGGCCACGAGCTCCAGACACGAGGTTCGCCGCCACAGTAACCCCACTCCTCTCAACCCTAGTCCGATCGTCAAGGAGGCACTGAAGTGATGGGAAGTCTGCCACCCCTGCGTCCGCGCCGGCCACTGCACTGCGCTTCCCCAAAGGTCACCGTCTGCACTGCACGACGACAACAGACTCCATCTACCACAACGAGATACCTCCTCTACTCCCTTAATCTCTCGGTGAATCCCTCTACACTCCCTCTCTGTTTCCACTGTTGGCTAACCCCGGTTAGCAGAAGATCATCTATTTTACATCTGTACAAAGAGTACGACACAAAGATCTACACCTAGTTGATCCGAGTGGAAATAACATGCATGCCACAACCCTACAACACCATCACAAGCTTCTACCAGTTCCATGAATGAAGAGCCCCGGCAGAAGGCGAGGCAGCACGAAAGTGAAAGTGACACAACACACACACATTGCCCACCGTACCCTAGACGCCCTAGAACCCTACTACAGTCTACAGGCACAGTGAGCAGGTACACATGACATGAGAGACTCACACACACGCTGCACTACAGTACACGGACTACTGCTACGCTCAACGGTACAGACCACCAGGGATCACTACGATCGACGCAGCTACCGTCCAAAGTCCACCAGCCTTCCCCTCCTCGCCGCCGGCCGGCCGGCGTGCATGCATCAAGAACCGTGTTGTTCTTGCACGGGAAGAGGAAGGGGAAGGCATGCCTGACTTCGGATTGACCGCGCGCACACATGCATCCACCACTACCACCCATCAGTCACAGCCGCATATATCATCATGATTCGCTAAGGGCATCACATCAAATCTAAAAAAACCAACAAGTTTACTCCGTAGCTGCCATGCATCCTTGTGGTCGTGTGCTTCATCATTGCGTTGCGTCTTTGATATGCTAGTTTATTATTTGATTTGGATTGCTCGCAGGAGAAAGAGGTTTGTGTTGTGTTCACCTGGAACTTGGCCCGGACGATCCGGATCACCTTCCTGGAGCCGTGCACCGTCCAGCGGGAGCCCTGCAGGGCGTAGTAGAGCCTGCGGGACGCCCCCGGGGTGGTGAAGTTGATGAACGCGTAGCCGAAGTTGCAACCCCGCCTGCACAAAGTATCACATGGATTTGCGTTTGCCTAATCGCAATCAGAATTCATTCGTAAGGAACCATGCAATACACACACAGCAAATGGACAAGCAAACAAACAAGATCGTCCATGCAAGCAACAACTGAACCACATCAGTTCGTGCATCAAGTGGTGAATCAGTGAATGACAGCTAGTTACTTGCACAAACAGACAAGAAAGTAAAATATATATGCTTCCACTTAAATTCGTTCACCCCAAGAAGGATTTTGGCATCAGATTGTTAATCTTTGTGTTTGGTTTGCCTGTTTGTTTAGCTTTTCACATGGGGGAGGAGGACTGATGCAGACTGAAATTATTTGTGTGCGCAAAACAAGAAAAGGGAAAGTACCCTGAAAGATCACTTTCGGTAATAACCTTACACAGTTTTCGTTCATGTGGCCTTAAACAGCAGTTACAGCATATATCCAGCATTTCACACCAAGAAAATGCAGTAATTTAGCCTACAAGACAATACCCTGCCTGCGACCAGTCTACAGCTTTGTGGCACTGCCACCAATCTTGCCAACAAGCAAATTCTTGCCGGCAAATTAATCTACATACTACTTGTGGGCATTGGCCGAGGTCATGAACAAGAAAATGCAGGAAATCAATCTGCAAATATTACCATTTGGATTCTACTTTTGCGTAGTAAAGGGATAATTAAACAAGATAATAGCATCCATACTACTTATTATGATTAATGAGCTTCATCAACTTTGTTGTTCCAGACAAAAATGTTAGCATCAAATTTCACTTGTGCTGTTTTGTCTACTTGTTCTTCAGCTTTTTCCAGAGCAAGGACAACTGAAGCCTGCCTGTCTCTGTGTGTGTACAAAACAAGGAAAAGAAAGGGAAAGTACTCTAAAAGTTCAGCTTCCTTTGTACTTTCCTACAGCTTTCATGTGCTTTCAAACAACACTACAACAGTGACATGTACTATGATTTGCACCAAAACATGAAGGAAATAATTCTACACTCGTGTGCAAATTGCAATGGCTCACAGAAAAAACACTGCAGTAGTGTGGCCGGCGAGGAGCGCCGTGAGCACAGGCGCCGCGAGCAAGCCTGCCATGGGAGCGGCGCAGGTTGGGAGAGGGGATGGCCCAAAGGAGAACAGAGGCCGGCAACGAGAGAAAGGAGAAGGGGAGGAGGAAGAAGATTAGTGGAGCCCACAAGGGTAAAATGGTCATTTCACCTGTCGGTTTGACACTGTTAGCTCAGAGCATGGACGGATTGGCACAAGAGTAAACGAAAGTTGAGCTCATAACACACAAGTATCTGAAATTTTTTTGTGGCATGTGCGTAACCAACAATTTTCTTAATAGCATGTACGTAAAAGGCTCAAGATGACAAAGGCCTGGGTAGCGGGCAACTCTCATGCCGATTCGTTTAAATTTTTGACAAATAAAAAACCCCAAAATTAGCCTTGCATATATGTCATTTCCTTTTAAAAAAATTGAAAAGAGCAAAAAGAAATAATAGCCTTACATATATGTCATATGTGGACTTGCTCCAATCCTAGGGGGCAAGTTTGGGAGACTGAATGATTCAACAAATCCACTTTGTTTTACATATAATTGCTGAACGAGCTTGCCGCACGTGCAGTCGCCACGTTCGGTGTGCAGTGCTTGTTGCCTTTCAGGTGAGCGGTGTTGGCTTTAGCTTGTCCGTGTGGTACTAATTAAAAAAAAAACCAAGCGGATTTCCAACAAACAAACGCAAATTGTCTGTCATTCACATCCCAACTAGAGCATGGCCCAGTAAGCCTAAACCGCCGGGCCTGCCTGCTTCTGCGTCCGTTTTCGTTTCGTTCGCGCGAACACGCGAGCGCGGCGGCCCAACAACTCTGACGCACAACTCGGCTGGTACAAAACAAATCCGATGCTTCAATTTTTCTATGGAAAAAGTCTACGTAACCCCTCACGTTTGGAGAGGTGTCTACTTAACCCCCTCAAGTATAAAACCAGATATTTAACATCTTAAAGTATGCAAAACCAGTCAATTCACCCCTGAGTGGTTTTGCCCGACGGTTTTGCTTGCGTGGCAATGGTTTTGCTCGCATGGCACTCCAGACTGGATGTGTTGGACACGCTGGCGCTTGGGTCCGCTCGGCCTCTATCGCTGAGCGGCCGCGGCCTCGCCAGGCGGACACGACCGGCGCGACGGCAAGTCTGCGAAGGTCGTGACCTCGCCGGGCGGATGCGGCTTCGGCGCGCGCGACCTCGCGGATGGGTGCAGCCACTCCAGATGAGCATGACTCGGGTGGACGTGGCCGGCACGACGGTCGGGCTCCGCGGTGGGTGCAATCTCGCCGTGTGGGTGCTATTCCTGCGGACGCGGCCGGCAGGGGCTCTGGGGGCGCGACTTGTGCGAGCATGGTGCGGCGCAAAAAGAGAGGTGGTGACGCGAGGCTGTGTGGCTCGACTCCGCCGCTAGCGAGGCTGCAGCGCTATCACCTTCATGGCCCTCCCCAGGCCGTCCAGCATCTCTAGGCTAGGCAGCTTGTACCTTGGACGAAACTCATCAAGGCTAGGCCTGGGACGTAGAGAGGCTCAAGGTGATGCTACAGTTGTGACTAATTTGGGGATGGTGTAGTGGAGCTCGTGAATTTTGGCCGGCGGCGGCGGCTGCTCTCCATGGAAGCGACGAAAAGGGCAACCAAGTGGCGGCGCGACCGCGTGGCTGCGGCTCTGCTCTCGTGACGGCACATGCAGCAAGCAGAGGGGCAGCGCAGCACGCAGACGCAGCATGTGGCAGCTCTCCATCTCCGACACCACCCTCCTCCACTGCTACCCTACCGCCGCCGGCGACTGCGACGGCCTCCTCTTCGGCAACAGCGATGACGTCGGCGTGCCTGACACCTCCCTACGCCGCCGGCCTCCCTATCCCAGGAGAGTAGCGGCGCTGTGGCACCCTCGGGCGAGCGCGAGCACCCGCGGCGAGCTCCGTCGCCAGGAGCGTCTGCACGGTGCTGGGGAAATCTATTTCGCACCTAACCCCCTATTTCTATCCATTTTGTCTACAGGTCTTCGCACCTAGGAGGGGCAACCATCTTCTGTTCTTTGGTGTTTGTGCAGGCTCAACGACTTCGGGAAGTGGCGCAGCAGGGCGTCGAAGGTGCTTGTCCTGCGAAGGTGCACGGAACCTTCGCGTGGAGAGGCTTCAGGAGTCCGAAAGACCGAAGACGCAGAACGCGCGAAGATACGAAGAACCTTCGCATCTTCGCGAAGAGGGCAAACATTGACCGAGAAGGGGCTCAAGAGCGCTCAAGGGGCGGAGGAGGACGGCGGACGCGCGAAGGTGACGACGCGGGAACGTGACGCGAAGCGGGTATAAAGCTTCGAGTTTGCGACGAGCCCCCTAAGGGGGAGATAAAGGCGTGGGCCCCCTTGACGGGTGCCAGGGTGTAAAGTGTTGAGTTGTAAGGGTGGTAGTTGGGCGAGCTGGTGTAAAAATACTGTAATGCCCTCAAAGATCCTTAGCACGATGTAAAAAGGCGAGGGTAAGGATGTAAAGTGCAAATGATACGGGCCTATTTAAACGAGCCCCGATGAAATGAAAAGGGGGAGAGTGGTCGGAGGAGAGGCTGGTTGACAGCCCTCCCGAAAGCACGTTGCGATTTGTTCTCGGCTCTAAGTTCTTTCTGTACTTGTATTTGTTGGCCCCGCTTCGGGAACGGGTTACTCCCCAACATTTCTGGCGCCCACCGTGTTTCGTCCCACCACAGCTCAATGGCACCGGAGAGAGCACCAAGGAACACCAACACCAATCCACAAAGAGCTACCGATGATCCGTCGGCAGCAGAGTCCGAAGGCCAAGTCAACGAAGGAGCGAATGCAAACGCAGATAGGGACATAGTGCTCAGCCATGCACCAGGTGGTCAAGATGGAGCACTCGAAGACATAGCTGATGGAAACTTCGAAGTCGACCTCTTGGATGCGGGAATCCTTGACGAAGACATCACGTCACTAAGAAGGGTAGAGGCAACAATAGCGGCGAGACTAAACCAAATGCCAGGTTCGTCCAACGTCAGGACAAGGGCTCAAGCGGAAGTGGCTTTCCTCAAAGCCAAGGGACCACAGGCAGGAGATCCAACTCAAGAACAACAAAAATACCAGCAGATGCTGAAAGACATCCAGAAAAAGAAGGCCATTCTTCAGCAGCTTCGCAAGGAGCAAGAGCAACAAGCAATCAGGCAGAAAACGGTCCAGCTTCAAGAACAGATGGCAATATTACAAGCACAGCTTAATTCTCTGCAGGAACATTCAGCAAGATCCGAGCCAAGGCCAGAAAAGCAACACAAGGCAACTTCGCCTCAGGGAAAAAGCGAAGCAGGACAGTTGTCGTCGAGGACTCCTCGTACGACTCTGAGGAATCATGGGTCTTCGATTCTGACGAAGAGGCGTTTGTGGAACGTAGGCCACATCATAGGAGCAAGAGTTCAAATTCTTCGAAAGACAAGCCATCCACCCCATTAACATTCAAGCTCGAGCAGGCAGACTGGCCGAACAAGTTCAAATTACCATCTTCGCTACCAGAATACGACGGCGAGTCAGACCCAAGGCAGTTCATACTTCGTTACAGCGTGGTAATTTCTTCAGGAGGAGGTGATGACACCGCGAAAGCAAAAGCCATGATAATGGCACTAAAAGGCTGTGCCCAGCAATGGTATGCATCATTACCAAGGGGAAGCATAAATTCATGGAGCCAACTTCGGGAGAAAATTGAAAGCAACTTTTAGGGGTTTCAGTCACAAGAACTCACTGCCAATGACCTACATCAGATCAAGCAGGGGGAGAAAGAGCCGCTACAAGAGTACATAAAGAGATTCACAAAAGCAAGGGCAAAAGCACCACATGTCGAAGAGTCAAGTGTGATTGACGCCGTTATTGGCGGACTCAAGGTGGGACCTTGTGGAGAATACCTAGATAAGCGAAGACCACCTTCGGAAAAGAAGTTGTTCGAAGTCTTGCAATCATATTGCTTGTCTGATCGTGGAAAGCAAAGGAGAATCGAAGATTACTAGACAAGGAAAAACGCAGCGAAGGCTAAAGAAGAATGGAACAAAAGGCCAAACACAGGCAATAGAAACGCACCAAACAACTCCAACTATAACAGGGGGGTGTGAATAACGTATCATCCAGAGGGACAAGCAACAGCCAGGCACCTTCGCAATCAAACCAACAGGGGTCTGCAAAATACTCAACACCACCTCCGCAAACAGTTTGCTCCATACACAGAAGAAACAAAGGTCACTGGACATATGAATGCAGAGTGGCCATCAAGAGAAAAGAGGAAGAAGAAAAGAAGAAAATGGCGCAGAACCAAGTTGGTTTCCTCAACAGAGCAACGCCTGCCGCACCTTCGGCTGCAAACAGTTCAGCATCAAATTGGCAGCCAATGTTTCAGGCGCCACCACAATATTTTCAACCCTTACCATATCCACCACCATTTCACCCAGCTTACACAACAGCGCAAGGCCCAGCGCCAAGTGCTCCCTACCAGCCAAAAGAGAATCCTTCGCAATCCCAGCAGCAAAACACTCGAAGGTCAGAGCAAGATGATAGGTACCAAAGAGTCAACATCATAAACAATGACCCAGATGACAGATATCAAAGGGTGAATGTTATAAATGCAATAACTGGAGGATGTTGTTTCCCTGAGTTCCCATCGAAGAGGCAAAGGAAGGATGACAGAAGGGAAGTCAGTCATCTCTCTTCGGGTAAAGTATTTCGCACGAAATGGTCGCATATCCCAATCACATTCACGGAAGCTGATCTGAAATTGAAAAGATACCCGCACGAAGACCCGCTGGTGATTAGAGCAATACTGGGGAAGAATACAAAGTACATCCTGGGAAACGATGTGGGAGGAATTCTAGTAGACAACGGCAGTTCCGCAGATGTTCTCACTTACGACTTGTTCAGAAAGATGGAGTTCAGGGATGATCAATTACAAACATCCACGAAGCCACTATACAGTTTCGAAAACAAGAGGGTTGAGGCGCTGGGAACCATCGAAATGAACGTTACAATGGGCGAAGGCGCACTAATGAGAACAGAGATGATCAACTTCGATGTAGTAGACATCCCATATTCCTACAAGGCCATCTTCGGAAGAGGGGTCATAAACAAGTTCGCGGCAGTCATTCACATGCCCTTCTTGTGTATGAAAATCCCAATGATCAATGGGGTGCTGACAGTCTATGGGGACCAGGAGGATGCATGGGACAGAGAGTACAACACGGGTATCGATTGCAAGCCAGTGCACTTAGTGCGGATCAGCGAAGGAAGCCAGCCAAATGAAGAAGAGATGCAAGAGTCGCAGCTAATAAAGCAGAAGAGAAAGGAAGAAGAAAACAGAATCAAGCCCATGCAGCATACAAAGAGAATGAAGCTGAACGGCAGCATGGATGACAAAGCAGTCATAATCGCGAAGGATCTCAGCGAAGAAGAAGAGGCACATTTGCTTAACTGCTTAAGTGAAAACCAAGATGTTTTCGCATGGAGTAAAAAAGACCTCAAGGGAATACCACGTGAAGTCATCGAGCATTGTCTAAACCTAGACCCGAAGATCAAGCCAAGAAGACAAAAGTTAAGAGTGATATCACTAGAGAAAGAAAAAGCAGCACCGTGTGAAGTGCAGAAATTGCTAGAAGCAGGTGTCATACGCGAAGTACAATTCACGACTTGGCTGTCCAATATAGTCATGGTACCGAAGAAGACTGGAGATCAGCGTATGTGCATAGATTTCACGTCCCTCAACAAGGCATGCTCAAAGGATGACTACCCTCTCCCAAGGATTCATGTATTGGTGGATGCGGCAGCAGGATCCGAGAGAATGTCACTTCTTGACTGTTTCTCAGGATATCACCAAGTGTGGATGAGAAAGGAAGACGAAGACAAGACAAGTTTCATAACACCCTTCGGGGTATACTGCTTTGTAAGAATGCCCAAAGGCTTGCGCAACGCAGGCCCAACTTTTAACAGAATGGTGCAGATAGTTCTCGGTCCACAGTTGAAGAGAAATGTGTCAGCATACGTCGACGATGTGGTAGTCCATAGCAAGCACAAGGAGAGTCATATCGAAGACCTGGTTGAAACTTTTCAAAACATGAGAAAGTATGGGCTTATGCTAAACTCAGAAAAATGCATCTTCGGGGTCAGTAGGGAGAAATTACTGGGTTGTATGGTGTCAAAGTCAGGAATACAAGCGAACCCAGAAAAGATAGAAGCAATAAGAAACATGAGGCCACAAAGAACGAAGAAGGAGGTGCAGAAGCTCACAGGAAGGCTTGCAGCTTTGATCCGGTTTATTTCCAAATCAGCAGAACGAAGCTTGCCGTTCTTCAAGCAGTTGACCGGGCAGAAAAACACAGTATGGGGAGAGAAGGAGCAGGAAGCATTCGAAGACCTAAAGGCATATTTAGAAAAGTTAACGGTAATGGCAAGTCCTGGGCCAGAAGCGAAGTTATTGCTGTATGTGGCAGCATCAGCACACGCAGTAAGCGCAGCATTGGTCGAGGAGAAGCAAGATGGCAGCAATCTGAAACAAACACCAGTATACTTCGTGTCCGAGGTGCTCAAGGGAGCAAAGAAACTGTACTCAGAACTGGAGAAAATGGCATACGCAGTAGTAATGGCAGCACGAAAGTTGAAGCACAACTTCCAAAGCTTCAAAGTGACAATACCAACAAGTTTCCCGCTTCGGGAAATGTTTGAAAATAAAGAATCCTCAGGAAGAATGGGCAAATGGGCGACAGAGTTGTCTCAATACGACATAACCTTCTCACCAAGAACATCAATAAAATCCCAAGTGCTGGCAGATTTCGTAGCAGAATGGGCACTATCAGATGAAGACGGTGACAAGTTGCCAAAAGAAGAGAAGTCATGGGAAATATTTTGTGATGGAGCGTACTGTAACAATGGTGCAGCATCCTCGGCAATCCTCATATCACCTTCGGGGATAAAAATGAGATACGTAGTAAGATTGGAGTTTGATGGATACACAAACAATGTCACAGAATACGAAGGACTGCTGCTGAGTCTTCGAAAGGCGAAAGCAGTAGGGGCAAGAAGGCTGGTATTGAACACAGACTCAGAACTCATCACGAACCAAATAGGTAAATCATACAGAGCAAAAAAAGATGAAATGTCTTTATATCTGAAAGCAGTAAGGGCAATGGAGAAACATTTTCTGGGGTTCACAGTAAAGAAAATACCAAGAGAGCAAAACAAAGAAGCAGACATGCTAGCAAAAGCAGAAGCCACAAAACAACCACTGCCACCAGATGTGTTCTTTGAAACATTAAGAAAAATGACTGCACACTTCGGGGATACAGAGCCGAAACTTGTCAGCGCAATCACCAGCGAAGATTGGAGGGCACAAATAGTGGCATATCTAAAAGGCCATTATGAGCCAGAAAGCGAAGTTGACAGGAAGAGAATGGCAGCAAGAGCAAGGTCCTTCGTCTTGAGGGGGGAAAAATTGTACAAGGCAGGCGTATGCGCACCATTACTCAAGTGCGTATCACGCGAAGAAGGCAAAGAGTTGCTCAGAGAAATACATGCAGGCATGTGCTCTTCTCACATAGGAACAAGAAAGTTAGTAGCCAAAGCATTTCGCGAAGCTTTTTACTGGCCAACAGCAGTTTGAGATGCTGAAGAGATCGTAAGAACATGTGAAAATTGCCAAAAGCACATAAACTACTCCAAGTTTTCACCTTACCAGATACAACTCCTTCCTTCGGTATGGCCCTTCGCAAGATGGGGTATTGATATTGTGGGACCCCTGCCAACGGCCCCGGGAAACTACAAATATGCAATAGTGGCTGTTGAATATTTCTCGAAGTGGATTGAAGCGAAGGCTGTGCAGACCATAACTTCGGGGGTGATACAAAAATTCTTTTGGCAAAATGTAGTTTGCAGATTTGGTGTCCCGTACGAAGTAACAGTGGACAACGGCAAGCAATTTGACTCAGCAGACTTTCGCAAGTTCTGCTTTCATCTAGGCACCAAGTTGTGTTTCGCTTCGGTGTATCACCCACAGTCCAACGGGGCGGTCGAAAGGGCCAACGGGATAATTTTCACTGGCATCAAAAGAAACATTACAGGCATGCCAAGGGGCAAGTGGGCAGACGAACTACCAAGAGTCATATGGTCTCACAACACAACAGAGTCAAGAGCCACGAAATTCACGCCTTTCAAGTTGCTATACGGCGAAGAAGCGATGGTACCAGAAGAAATAAAACTAGGGTCCATTCGTACCGAAGAACCACCTGAAAACGGAGACATGGCACCAGCACTGGACATCAGCGAAGAGGCAAGACTCCAAGCATTACAGAACATCGAAACTTATCAAGATGAAACCAGAAGGTGGAAGGATAAGAAGGTGCAAAGGAGAAATATAAAAACAAGAGACATGGTCCTAAGGAAAAAGACACGAGGCGTGGGAAAACTGCAAGAGAAATGGGACGGTCCATTTGTCGCAACAGAAACAAGGCAAGGGGCATTCAGGTTAACTAACCTAGAAGGGGTGGAGGATCCATACTCATGGAACGAAGATATGCTGAAAAAATATTGGCTGTAAAAGAGGAGCAAACTTTGTTGTATCTTAGCTTTTTCGTAGTAGTTTCTTTTCATTTCGCATTTTTGTAACAAACATTTCCTCTTTAAGTTTTCGAAGCCGTACTCTTTTCCTCGCGGGGAGAGTCTCCAGTTGTGTAATCATCGGCACAACAGGGATGCGAGGTTTTTAATGAGGCGGTCTTCTTGTGTAATATCTCCTTGGAAAATATAACAAGGACTCCCCAAAAAATATCATTGGTGCGCATCAGGAAGTCCGAAGTGACGCAACTCAAATGAAATGAGTTGTCACTTTCGGCACAGGTCACAAAATACATCTCACATCGCGTAAGTGAACAATTATGTTTTAGGCAAATCGCAAAAACGTAATCATGTTCACTTAGGGTGCTCACAACGAAGTCGAGCACGAAAAAATATACAAAAGCCTTTGGCGGTCAATGCGCGAAGTACCTGCAACAAAAATTCGCAGGGATAAGTCGACTCGTTAAAAGGTGCAGTCGCAAATCATCTCCTTCTATTGCAAGGAAAGAAGCCTTCGGCACTGTATGCGCGAAGCAAAATACGAGATTCGACTGACAAGTCATCTCGAGGAGTAAAAAACGTCGTTTGACATCGCAATCAAAAAGAGAAAAAATGTTGTACAATAGCAGTTCACATCATACATCTGCACGAAGGCAGCACACGAGAAAAAAAATAATGTTTCGTGGCAATAAAACTCGCTAGTGCAGGTTGTGAAACACGGAAAAGGAAACTAGGGGGAGGCGCTTCGCGATTTGAGTTCCCTTTTTCCCGCAGTTTCAAACCAAATAACTTCATAGAAATAGTAGCTTATTACAACAAAGTGTTCCAACAACAACACAGTTGCAAACATAACAACAAAGCCAAGTTATGGCCAAACACGCTAAAAGTAATCTTGTGCCTCGTCAGTAAGAACGCTTGTATATGTACTCATGCACATCGTCTTCGGTAAGATCAACTATCTCCACCTTCGGGATAGCAACAGAAGAACCGCCGCTATACAAAGAGCTACTCGAAGGTTGAGCAACAGCCGAAGAGTCACTCCCACGTAGTTGTCATCGCGAAGTTGAATCATGAATCAGCCGATTCCGGCTATACTGCTCGAAGTAATCCTTAGACGCGTTGTTACGTTCGTCATAGTGGTTAATCTTGTAAGACCAAAATTCGTCGAAGGACACATGAGGAAATTTCAAGTGAAACTTTCGCCATATAGAACCAGACATAAAATAGTCACCACGGTTTATAACAAGTGGACATGCATCTTCGTCTATCTGCGCAGGGCACAATTCTGGCACCTGCGCAAATTCGCAAAATAGTTCAGTTACACGGACAAAATGTGTCCCACAACTTCTAGCCTAACACTAGACATCCCGACACCAACCCTCACACCTCTTCAGTCGTATGGGCAGCAGCCGAAGTAGTGGGGGTAACAGAAGATACGGCGCCCTGCACTCCACCAGACGAAGACGACGGAGCAGTAGAAGCATCGCGAGGAGCAGCATCGGCCAAAGGTGTCGAAGAAGGAAGAGTAGTCCCGGCACTAGAAATGGCACCTGCTTGACCAGAAGCAGCGGGGCTGGGGCTAGTCTGGAAAAGAAAGACAAAACGTCAAAACCAAGCAAAAATAAAAGACAGCAATAACTTAGCGAAGAAGAAAGCAATATAACCTTCCGCAGGACGCGACGGGCTTCAGCAACAGCATAGCCAAAACCAAACTTACGATAGAACTCTTTAACAAAGTTCTTCGCAATATTCTTTGGCAGAGCAGGGATGCGATCGACATTGGTTTCCTGGTGCCAGGCGAAGGATCCATCGCGCATCTGACGAAGAGCGGTTTTTGAAACAGAAGGCTCAGACCCGTCAGTGGGGTGCTCAACAGAGAGTACACGGAATGGCAAATAGTCCTTGCAGCAACCCCAGCGCTTAGTTCACCGAAGGATCGCCCAGCCGAAGCTAGAGATGTCACGCCATCGGACAACCATTTAAAAATATCACCAATATATTGACCCTGGACGACATATGGCCCAAGCGCAGTACCGAAGTCTGTCAAAAGATCATGCACCTTCTTCCAAACAGGAACGATATGTTTTTCAACTTCGTCGCAGTAGCCCTCATGTTCCTTCACAAGATCAGCATGAGTGGTAGAAAGCTCATTGAGCTCTTTCAGTTTAACCTCGTAAAGGCCTTTCAAGCCTTCGCTTTTCTTTTTCTCATTTTCCAAAGCCTCCTTCAGCTTAGTAACCTCACCTTCAAGAGAGTTGTTTTTCTTAGAAGAAGACTCAATCTCCGAAGACAAAGCAGCGTTTTTCTTCCTCTCATCATCCAAAGCAGCAGAAAGACCATCTTTTTCACTCTGAAGTTTCTTAACTGTGGTAATTTCTTTCTCAAGAGCAGAAGAAGTAGTTTGCTCACGAAGGTTGAACTGACGAGCATCTTCACGATGACGACGCTGAGCAACTCGACAAGCAACGAAGGTCTTCATGGCAAGATCTTGAGCTTGTGTTAAAACTTCATCAGCACCTTCGCGACCAAGATCCTCTTCCATAATAGGAAAGCTAAAAGATTGACCAGCTTCTTGAAGCAAAGCACGCTCACGATCATCACTGCAGAACTGAAGTAGTTTCCTCTTACGATCACCAAAGAAACGGGAATTCCGAGAAATTCCGAGACGCCGCGCAACAACAGAGGGAGAGTTAGCGCTGACAAAAACCCCACCACTTCGTCGGCCACTGTCAGACTCAGTCTCAGAACTGCTATCACTATCACCAGCACCAGTAGCAAAAGCATCAATGACTTTGCGCGAAGAAGAAGGAACCAAACCCGTAGAAGGGACAGTTTCTTTGGGGATGTCCTCAGCAGTAGCAGGTGCTTTGCCGCTTGCTTTGGAGGGAGCAGCAATATCCTCATCACTCTCCAGTTCACGATCGCTGATGTCAATATCAAATGGTCGCGCGATGGTACCGGCACCAACTTCCGGGCCAGGTGGCAACGAAGTCACGTCAACTTGTTCTTCATTGCGCTCTAGGCCGGACGCCCGAGTGCTTCGCCCGGACAGCGCAGGATCGGCCGCATTATCATGGCTCTTGTTACCATCACTTCGGTTCCCGTCACTACCATCGTGGCTGGAGGACACAGTCTCAGGAGAGGCTGATCTCTGCTTACGCCGGCACTTAGGTTGACGGTTGCTGGCGGCCTTCGCGTGTCATTTGCCACCACGAGAAGGCGCAGCCACAGCCGAAGGTTCAGTAGCACTGCCAGACCCCTTCTTCGCAGCACGCTTAGCGGCGGCCTCACGTCGCGTAGTGGTAACTTGACGATCACCAGCGTTAATGCCAAAAAATTGGAAAACGCGGTTGTCGCGACGACCACCTATACGGTTCATAATATCATTCTCTTCCTTGAGGCTAGCAGGACCGAGAATTTCATTGGCGGCATCTTCAACAAGCAAGACATCAATATCTGCGAAGAGCAAGGTATAAGGCAAAAAACGCAGAGTATACAAAACAAAGAAAATGCAAAAGAGAAACAAAGACAAACCTTCGAGCTTAATTCCGAAGCTTTTTGTGAAGTCAGGGATTTTAATAGGGCTTGTAAAGTCACTCCACGCGACAATAGACCAGCCAGCCTGCACCGAAAAAATTCTGCAACAGCAATACTCTTCGACAAGATCGCGAGTACCCATGATCTTAGCAATCTCCCGAAAGACAACCAAGAAAAGCCGGGACTGATCAGAGTCGTCGGGAGTCAAACCAACACCCTTCGGAAGATCTTGAAGTTCTTTGACAACAAGTGAGGTGGCAGTATCGTCAACCTTGAGATAAAACCAAAAAGTGTTCCAATCATCCTCCCATCGGTTCTTGTAGCAAACAACAGGGACGTCAACATCAGTCCTGTATCTAAAGTTTAGTGAAGCGAACTGGGCCTCTTCCTTGATGTACGAGTCACCCTCAGCACACTCCATAAACAAGGGTTGATGGTGGATGGTGTGGGCGCGCACGAAGTTGGCTACGGTAGGATTAACACCCATGGTTTTGCACGCCCACATAAACAAACTCAACCGAAGAATCGAATTCGGAGTGAGATGATGAACATACATATCAAAGTTGCGAAGGATTGCAACGATGACAGGATCTAGAGGAAAACGAAGGCCAGCAGCAAAAAGATCACGAAAAACTACAACCTCATCGTCCTTGGGGGTTGGGATTACTTCGTTCCCCGGAGCTCTGGCCTGCCCACTCACGAAGTACCCAAGCTTTTCATATTCAGAAAGAAGTCACGGGGTAACGCGACTTCGCCCAAAAACCTTCATGGTAGCCTTTGGGGGCTTTGACGTGCCAGACTTCGGAGCCATCGCAGAGACGACAGAACAAGAGAGAAGTAAACAACAACCTAAAAAACAAAAGATAACAAGCATAACAAAGCTTAGCGAAGTTGCAAAAAATAAAGGACAAGTAACATAAATAAGTCCAAAAAACTTAACGAAGGTACAAAACAAAGTTGAAAGGAAGTTACCAGCTGAGAGCACACGCAAGGCGATCGAAGAGCGATAGCAGCAGGGGGTCTGGCACCAGGGGGCGGCGGAGGCCTTATATAACCCAAGCGGCGCGGTAATCTAGGAAGTACATGGTGCAAAAATATAGGACGTATCGGAGTGACAGTTACGCGTGCATATCCCGAAAAAACAAGGGCAGATGACCAGGAAATCGGGGAAAGATATCATATCGTGAAAAAATAGGAGAATCAAAACAGCCAAACACATGTAAAAAAGCGAAGATCTCGACAAGCCGAAATGGGGAGGCGCTTCGGTGAGAAAATATTTTTGCCCATTTGAATTTCGCTACTTCAGCTCGTCAGAAAGACAAACCTTCGCAGGCGAGGGGCTAATGTTGGGGAAATCTATTTCGCACCTAACCCCCTCTTTCTATCCATTTTGTCTACAGGCCTTCGCACCTAGGAGGGGCAACCATCTTCTGTTCTTTGGTGTTTGTGCAGGCTCAACGACTTCGGGAAGTGGCGCAGCAGGGCGTCGAAGGTGCTTGTCATGCGAAGGTGCACCGAACCTTCGCGTGGAGAGGCTTCAGGAGTCCGAAAGACCGAAGGCGCAGAACGCGCGAAGATACGAAGAACCTTCGCATCTTCGCGAAGAGGGCAAATGTTGACCAAGAAGGGGCTCAAGAGCGCTAAAGGGGCGGAGGAGGACGGCGGATGTGCGAAGGTGACAACGCGGGAACGTGACGCGAAGCGGGCATAAAGCTTCGAGTTTGCGACGAGCCCCCGAAGGGGGAGATAAAGGCATGGCCCCCCTTGACGGGTGCCAGGGTGTAAAGCGTTGAGTTGTAAGGGTGGTAGTTGGGCGAGCTGGTGTAAAAATACTATAATGCCCTCAAAGATCCTTAGCACGATGTAAAAAGGCGAGGGTAAGGATGTAAAGTGCAAATGATACGGGCCTATTTAAACGAGCCCTGATGAAATGAAAAGGGGGAGAGTGGTCGGAGGAGAGGCTGGTTGACAGCCCTCCCGAAGGCACATTGCGATTTGTTCTCGGCTCTAAGTTCTTTCTGTACTTGTATTTGTTGGCCCCACTTCGGGAACGGGTTACTCCCCAACACACGGGACTGTGGCGTGCGCCCGCCAGGTGAGATCCCCCGCCGCCGTTGGTGGTGGTGGAGGCGCTTGAGCTCGCGGCGGGCTCCCTCGCCGCCAGGAGTGCGGACGCGTGTCCAAGGCAAGTTCCCACTGCCGCCGTCGAGGAGCACCGAGCACCGGATCATCAATCCCGAGCAATTGAAGGACACGCAAAGTACTGGAAGGACGTTGACTACCTCATCTTCAACACCCGCCTCCTCCGCCAGCAGCACCTCCGCGGTGTCCGCGACCACGGGCAGCGACGGAAGCACGGGCAACGGCAACACCTCGTGCAAGAGAGAGAAGAAGAGGGGCTTTGCTCACTTACAAACGGACCCCACATGGCAGTTTGTCCATATGATCAATATAGTCCATCTGAGCGCATCATTGGCGTCCACCGTGGCGAAACCACTTATGTGGCATGCCAACTCAGCAAAACCACCTTGAAAAATCACTTCGGGGGGTTATTTATATGGTTTTGCAAATGTTAGGGTGTTAGAAATCCGATTTCATAGTTCAGGGGGTTATGTGTTCCACTTGTGATACGTTGGGGGTTATATAGACTTTTTTCATTTTTCTATAGGCAACAGGAATTTGGAGATTCCCCTCAAAAAAATGGAAGTTTATGTTGTTTGAATTCGAGTCTAAGATTGCACTATTGTTACGAGCAACGTGCTGCTGGTCATGCCGTGTAAGTGGAGTAGTTTGGCTACACCTTTTACGTGCATGTGCGGTTCTTATTAACTATGTGAAAACAGTAAAAGAGAGTATGTGTGAGCTTTGAAGCGAAGTGGCATTCCGTAAAAAGATGTATTTCAAGCGAAGCAGCGCCATTCAGTAAGAAGATAATGTGATTGAAGCGAGAATAGTGCTGCTTCACAAAATAATGTGTTTGGGCGAGATTGTCTCATAAATCATACGTTATTTTGGGTTTTGCTGACCCATATGGATCAATAAAAGAGGAATGTTGGGTGCGGGGGTTGGTCCGGGTTGGTCAGCTCGATTAGAGTGGAGCTTGACAACCCGGGTTCCATTCCCGTCGGACGCATCTTCGCTAGAGTAGAAGATGGTCCGGCCAAGGCTTTAACCTTGGTACCTGGCGTCCAGGTGACGCAGGGGGCTACTCTAATCGCTGACCCTTTTTTTAAAAAATAAAAATAAATAAAAATAAAAGAGGAATGTAAAAATGTTTGTGCCCGCACAATATCGTAAGCTAGGAGCGAGGTTCTCATCTCTCCTATAAAAACCTACCATCATCATCATCTCTCGACTAAAAACCTTTTTTAAAAAAATAAAAAAATAAAAATAAAAGAGGAATGTAAAAATGTTTGTGCCCGCACAATATCGTAAGCTAGGAGCGAGGTTCTCATCTCTCCTATAAAAACCTACCATCGTCATCATCTCTCGACTAAAAAACTGATCAAGTGCTGACGATAATAATGTCGAAAGAAACAAGCTTAATGTCAAATTTTGCGATTCTTCGTTATAGCGGATTAAAAAAACATGGAAAAAAATTAGCCCTGCACATACATATAGTATGTGGTCTTGCACCTAAGAGTGCAATGGGGCAAGGGTGGGGCGACTACAAACGATACAAACTCTATATCATAATTTGAATTGCAGAACGAGCTTACCGCCCGCGCAGTCGCCACGTTCAGTGCGCAGCGCTTGTTGCCTTTCAGGTGGGCGGCGTTGGCTTAGCTTGTCCGTGTGGTACTAATTCAACCCCAAGCGAGCGGTAGTAGATTGCAAT
Source organism: Cenchrus fungigraminus (assembly GCA_036936925.1). Classification (NCBI taxonomy): domain Eukaryota; kingdom Viridiplantae; phylum Streptophyta; class Magnoliopsida; order Poales; family Poaceae; genus Cenchrus; species Cenchrus fungigraminus. Next base: position 127,011,511 of record CM072773.1, read on the forward strand.
TAGCAGATCGAACCAACAAACGCAAAGGCGAAGTGTCGATCACGGCCCAACTAGAGCCTGGCCAAATAAGCTTAGGCCCACCTCCGGCGTCAAGCCCGCACTGGATTTAAACGGCTGGCTCTTCTCCTCCCAGCACATATACATCTTCCCCGGTCATATTTGCAAAAATTTGTGTACTAGCAAATGCGTAGAATTGAAGGTTGGGATGCTCCCTTGGAGATTGTTCATGCTCAGTTCAATCTTTTGCAGATGCTGTGGGATGCCTCCTGTCAGGTTGAGAGTCGGAAACCAAGGTTGAGGTAGCCGGTAGGTCCAGCGCCAAGACCCGAGACTCCGAGAGGTTCTCTATCTCCTGTGCGATTTCTCATGTCAGATTGTTAAATTCTACGGCGATGAAATGCCGGCAAGGCAAAGCAAGTAGTCGACGACTCAACGTTTCAGGTCAGAAAGTAGATGGACACATGGCAAGATGCTACGGTGCTTGCATTACAGGATCACTCAGCGACTCAACGTTTAACTGCAACACATGTTTCACCTCACCGTGTCCACTGAAGCTTATGATCAGCACAGCAACCCATAATTGCGACCAACCGTGAGTTAACTGGACATGCAAGGTTATGAGCATCTGTCGGCATGGAAATATTCTAACGTTAGGCTCAGCACAAGATCTTCTTTTTTGTTTCATCAATCACGTCTGCAAACAAGTAAGTTCACAACTAGTAATGGAGTCCTTAATCTAAAGGTGCCTTCAAAGTTGAGGTACAAGCCTTAGAAGTCACAACATGATTCGGTGGTTGCAAAAAACAACAGGGCAATCGTTGCACTTGGACTCCTCCATTTCAGAAACCCCTCCTACCAGACCTGCAACCGAGCATGGACAGTTAGCCTGGTTACTTTTCTCTTTTTTTTTTGCGGGTACTTTTCTCACTAATAAGAAAAACCCGATGAATCTTATAAAGCAAAAGAATGTCACAACATGGATGTTAGTGTGTACCTATGCTTAAGGTTTGTTTCTTCTGCCTCTTCTAGCATCTCGTGGGAGCTTCGACAAAGAACCCAACCAGTTCAAGGGTCGACGAAGCAAGGAGTCGCCCGAACATCCCCTTCTCCTCTTGCACCCTTCTGAACTTCTGAAACTGAAGGAAAGAGGACGAGTCTTCCACCCCGAATCCTGTGATGCACACCACCCTCTTGGAAGGACTCACTTCGATTCCATCATCTGTCTCTTGGCAAGCACCCACAACTTGCTCCTCTGGACCATGAAGTATGCCAAAAGATTCTTCATTCTTTCTTTGATACTCTGTCACGGGTACACAGCAACCAGCGGACCATGCATCCTCAAGTGATCCAGGGCTTCTGATAGACTTTCAGGAGTTTTCGTATCAAAGACCTTGTAATCCGAAATTGTGCATCGCTGCCAAATATAAGTCAGGTAAGCATGTTACATGTAAACAATGATAAATGCAATACTAACAATTTAGAACAAAGAAATCGTGGAGTCCTTTTGTTATCTGGAGGAATAATTCATTGCAAGAAACAGTATACACATTGGACTAGATTATTCCGATGGGCATGAAGTATACTTGATTAAAACCTGCCTACGTAGCATACCTGTTTACCTATTGTCATTTTTCAAATTTCCAAAATGGGCTCTGGATATAATAAACTGACACATGGCTAACTGTTTATGGGATATTTATGAGGGGCATGGAAAGATACATATGGCTAACTTGCACTTGGTTAGCATGAGGAAGGAAGATGGGGGACTGGGGGTCCCAGATCTAAAAACCTTAATCTGGCCCTGTTGGGGTTTTGGGTTAAGAGATTCTTAGGGTGTGCATGAGGCGAAAATATGGCATAACATTATCAGCCAAAAATATGTGAAAAGAACAACTAATATCTTCTGCTAACCTCAAGGGCATCTGTCACCCTTCTGGAAGGGTGTGATGGGCGCAGCAAAAGCTATGAAATTCAGTTTTAGATGGAAAGTGGGGGATGGGGTAAAAATTAGATTCCGGGAAGATTCCTGGTTTGAAACGGCACCCATGGTCGTGCAAATTCAGGGACTTGATCTGTATTTGCGATCAAATGAATCCAACATTATCTGATGTCTGGGACGAAGTAAATGTAAGCCGACCTTTAGGACAAATTTCACTAAACAGCTCATGGAAAGATGGTATGAGCTGGAAGAGATCGTGTCTGGGGTAGTATAGAATGGAGAGAGGGATGCATTAGTGTGGCAGTCTGAAAGCAATGTGGTGTACACACCTCACAGTCACTCTATGCTGTTATTAACTTTAGGGGGGTAAGGCCAGTATATGTTCCTTCTGTTTGGAAGCTCCAAGCCCCTCCTAGAATCCAAAGTTTTCCTCTGGCTCTTATTGTACCGAACCCGTACGTGGGACTTTGATTAGCGACCTTTCGTTAGCTTCCAAGGCACGCAAGGCATCGGTGTTTTGGACGGTGCCAAACTAATGGGAATCAATCAACCGGGGGTAGTATCGAGTACTGTAGGCGTGGCTCGTTGCTAACCTGTGGTGTCTAGCCGCTGGCCGCTGAGCAAATCTCCTTGCGCGATCCCGTCGAACAGTGCCCGCACTGACGCCGGGGATCTCCGGCCGGCGGCATCGCGTCGTCTTTTCGACCCCACACAGGGTTTTTTTATCCGAACCGCCGCCCTTCGGTTCCGGCTAACCGGTTCGGTTTGACCGGTTACCGGAAAAAATCGGTTGAGTTCGAATTTCAAATCAAAAACCGTAGTTCAAACAATTTGAATTGGTTAGCCGGTCGGTTAGCTCCGGTTACCGGGGTTTTGACAAAAAACCGGCACAGTGAAAAATTTAGCGTATCTTCAAATTTGAATTAAAAAATAAAAAAATAAAAGAAAAATTTCTAAAAATATTTCAAGGTGTGTAGAATTTAATAGTGTCAAAAATTTTCAAATATTAGTGCATTTAGTATTATTTTCAGGCATTAGAAGTTGAACCGACCAAATTTTTTTTTCTGTCTTTTTTTGTTGAACTTCTAATGCCCGCAAAGTATACTAAATGAACGAATTTTTGAAAACTTTTGACACCATTAGATTCTACACACCTTGAAGTATTTTCGAGATTTTTTAAAGATTTTTTTTAATTTTTTTTTGAATTCAAATTCACATTTTGAATTTGGACGGTTGGAAACCGGCCGGAACCGGAACCGGTCCGGTTGGACCAGTTACCACGGTTAGCCGGCCGGTTCCCACCGGTTTTTTTAACCCTGCCCCCACAGGCCACTACATGCACGTCTGTATGCGCGGGGGCACAGTACCTGCGCTCGTACACGCAGCTCAGTAGCTGCATGCGCGCCCGGTGGACTCGGCCTATGACCTCAGCAGTGGCGGCCTCGGCCCATCCGTCACCTCACCTCAACAGGCTGCCGTTGAGAGCGAGGCGAGGGGAATAGCGGCGTTCCCCCCTAGCCTAGCGCGGAGCCCGGGACGACGTAGCCTGTGGTCCTCGCGACCTTGCCGGAGACGGCAATCACGTGACGGAGTGCGGGACGGGATGGGTTGGGATGGGATTGGGCGATTGTCATCGGCCAGGGCACGACCGCACGAGGTGAAGGCCGGAGAGGGAGCGGGCGGCAACAGGGGAGGGCACACGGGGGAGGCGGCGCAGAGGATGGCGGCGGGGCAGGAGGAGGAGGAGCTTTCGACCTACAGAGCGAGAACGCCGCCATGAGCTTGTGTGGCGGGCGGCAGTGCACCGCCGCCGCCGGGGGACGCCGCGCTTGCAGTCGGCCGCCGGCGCGGAGGAGGGCGGCTGCTGGACGGGGAAGCAGAAGCCGATGCGTCCGGCGGGAGGAGCGGCGACGCAGCAGTACGTGACGAACGGGAACTGCGGCGGGCGGGCGGCGGCGTCGGCGAGCGGGAACGGGGGCGGCGGCGGCGGCGGCGGCGGCGGCGGCGGGGCGAGGTGGATCCCCTAGAACGGCGGCGCGGCCGGGTTGAGCTTCGTCGCGGCGGCCATGGTGGGCCGGGCGAGCTCCGGCGGGAGGGGCGCGGACTGGGTGGAAGTTGACGGCGGCGAGGGTCAGTTGCAATGCAAGCTATGAGAACGCACTTTGGGAGACATGGCCAGCTTTATACAGCGTGCCAAGGTGGGGAGCTGCCTTGCTGGGTTGGCTTGGGCGCAGGTGTTGTGCCACTGCAGGTGGGACCCGCATGCATGGGAGGGAGTGGGAGGGCAGCGAGCTCTGCCGTTCAGGTTTGATTGAGCTCGATCGACTGAATGATTGATTGGTGTCTTCCAGATAAACCTTGCCACGTCATATAGTAATTAGGTTCGTGCCCGTGCGTTGCTACGGGCATCCAATTATTCATAGCGTAATACTCAAATCATACAAAAAAAATCAATAGAAGATATCACATCCGAAGAATGACTTGAAGTTGAGCGTAGAGTTTGATCTATTAATCTGGTAATCTGCCTAAATGACTATGACAAAGACAGTCAAAATGATACACTATGTCTATTCAAAATCTTTGCCTGTGATGCGTCGAAGATAGTGTTTTACAATGCTTGGTAGGCATTTTCTCCAAGCATTTGCTTCATACGTCACAAGATCGACGAAGAAATTACGTCGCATAGCAAGACTATCTTGAAACATTTGAATATTTTTTTCTTAAAGTGAAAACACGACATGCAATAGATCTTTTTGCATATTTTTAGATTATGAAAAAGTAACATTCAATAAAGTATATTTACTCACCGTACAGATGTCAACTTTTTTATCACTTTTCCAGCTAGTCATGTATTGCAGAATGAGCCATCCACTTGAAAATCCGTGGTAAGAACAATCGTAACCTTTTAGAGAATGCAAACATATATTTATACGAATAATTGATAGTGCACCTAATAACTCACTCTGAGCCGGTCTTACCCATCAGGATCTATATTCCAGCCTTCCGTTCAAATTTCCATTTGTGAACATCCACCCATGAATTAGGTCTCACCTGTTTAATAGCTGATCGAAGTTCTATGCGAAACCCTACTATCGATATGCTATAGTGTTGAAGAGGCACATCTTTAGCATATTTCGGAAGGGGTTTGGTGTCAATGACAGTAAGTTCCTCCTGCTCCATATCGAGCACATAAAGTAGGTAGGTACCGAGATCCTTCCATGGCATCAAAAACTACAAGGCACTCAGCATCAGGACAACAAAAGATATATGTTGGAAAAATAACAAACTGAAAAGGAACTTACATATCTGCAACCAGAAATATCGTATCTTATTAATTCCCATTGACCAACCGCAGCACCCAACTCTTCTGGGGTGCGATATTTACGGTGTCTGATAGCCTTGTGTAACTCCAACAATTTCTGAAGCGCATGGAAATACAGGTATGATGATCAATACCACATATAAATGCGCTACAGATTGTGTAGTTATAAAAAATCTAACTTACACAGAATCACATATCCAGATGGTGCTTTGCAACCTTGCCGTGGTACTTCGTCCTTTTGGCCTCTCGGTAAGCAAGATAGCGGACGCCTATGTTGAAAAAATCTTCTGACATAGTCGCTCCTCGTTGCAGCAGCTTCTTGACCTCAGCCAAAGTCTTCTTAATCTCGTAGGGATAACCACTCAGTACCCAGACTATACTGCAAAACAAACAGATGATGTATCCTAAGAACTCATATAGGTCACAATAATATTAGTGTGAAACGAAAGTGATGAAATTCTAAGCTGCTTACTCCAATTGTGCAGGATCCTCGATGGACATAATATAATCACACAAAATTTTGATTAGCCTATCTCTACTCAGAGGCTGATCCTTGTAGTATTCAAGAATATCCATATCTGCTGGGTCTATATCTGAAGGGTCTATCATTGGCTCGACTTTTCTCAATTTGAGTGCATTATTAATTGCATCTGTTGTTTTTCTCTTACCATTTATTTTTTGAAATTCGTTTGGATCTATTATTCTCTCACTCGGGCTATCGAATTTTACATCCTCTTTATCCTCTTGAGGTAGCAGTGGTCGACCTTTCCTGAGATTAAATACGGTTGATAGCAGCGTACCAACCATTTTAGTTCTAAATTTTATCATACGATCCTGCCAATTAGTCGTGACATAGTTAGTTTACAAAATCTTATGGTATATTATTATAGTAAAAAAGTGTTCATCTACTAATTATGGCAAAGTTTATGGTTAGTATCTGATTCACATCCTCGCGCAGATGGTCCCCAGTCCAATACTTAATGAATGCAACCATGAATAACCCGCAGGAGACACTATTGAGTCATTATACATATACAAGCAATTAAGATACATAGACATGAGATTATATTATAGTAGGCATTTAAATGTGTAGAATCTCACACGTACCCATCATGCTGTATTTTTCTTTTTATGACCTCCTCTTTTTCCCATGTGTCGACACATACATCTGGCCATTTGTGTTCTCTAAGGCCACATAATTGCAATACGTACTCAATCTGCTTCCGTAATCCCTTCAACTATTTGTACATGTACTTGTTTAATTTATATGTACAATAGGCAAAAACAAATAAAAAAATCAAAATAGTTAAAACTCACAGTAACTTTGAGGTCTTCGCGACTAAACACTTCCCCAAAAGAATCCAATACTTGTATCTTATGCTTTTTTACATTCACGACACCAAGGTACCAGTGTGTGTTGCCAGTATTTATCGGTAAGAACAACTATCAAATATTAAACAAGTAACATCGGTCACAACAAAGATATTGGGTAATAAAACTATTAATCATGAACATAATGTTGCAAATAGTAATTACCATTTCGTTGTCCAAGTACTCAAATACCCTATGTGCCAACCGTGGAACCTCATCATCGCCACGTCTGGGGTAGCGTTTAGCCATGTTCTCTGTTTGGGCATCCTGTTGCATTTTCAAGCATAAATGTGTCCTTTCTAGATAGCATTTCACACCCAGCCTTTTCACCATTGGCTTGTGGAATACTATGACCACCAGTCCAACTCTCGGTACTGACATTCTGGGGCAGCTTCCTTAACCTCAAGACACCACGAGGCTGTCTGATCACTGTTACTCCGGCAGAAGTAACTGAATGCTCAGAGTAGTTATTCTTATTTCTCGACAATGAGGGTTGGTGACAATCCTCGAAAGTATCTATACTCCATGTGGAATCACCTGAACTGGAACTCGGCGTTCCTGGCTCATTGAGTTCAATTTGATTAGAACCCAAGCTGTTCCGCTTCCTCTTACTCCCTGCAGATGAACTGCTTGAAGGAGCCTCCTTTGCACCCCCATTAGGCAAGACAGGGCCTTGCCCGGCACCAACAGATTCCCTCTCAGACAGAGTCTCCTCACCATCTAAACCAAGCACCGAGTCAGTAGCATCTGTTGCAGTGGGCTTATCACCGCCACTGGATTCCATTCACGAGGCCACAGATGAAAAGAACAGATTTTCCCAGAATTTCTCCTCCCCTCATACGTAAAGTTCCGCTCCCAAATCAGGGGCGGACTTGGAAAGGAGCATGGGGTTTCAGTTGAATCCAAAGCAAGTTCACAAAAAAAGTATCGATCATCCTTTCATCTGCAATCCTACACAACCAGTATACCCACAATCACCTCATCAACCCGTTTTGCCACCCAAGCATTAAAAAGAAAATCGCAGATCTGCGGACGGGAAAAAATGTTTTACCTTGGAGGCCTCCGTCAGCGTCAGGCGTCGGTGGCAGACCAGCGCGGACAACTTTGCCTCCAAGTCCCAGCGGTGTCAGCTGGGGCGGCGGAGGGCAGACGAGCGGCGGAGAGCTTTGTGTATCGCAGACGGATCGAGAGGAAGGGGCGAGAGGGGCGGCGGGCGGTGAGAAGATCCAGCCACGGATCGGCCCGAATCGAATCCGAGGACGGGGGAGCGCCGATCTGTGGCAAAAGCCGCGATCCGGGGGGGCCGCGAAGCGCGGACGAGTCGCGAGACGGGGGAGGCGCGGTGGGCAGATTCACGAGCGGCAGACTCACCTACCAAAATTTTTTCTTTTTTCATTCTTTTTAGTAATATATAGTAGTAGAGATAACTGGGAAAACAGAATTGTTACGATACGATAAATAAATAAATAAATAATTGTACGTTTTTCTTTTTGCAGCGAGCAGTTTTGATGTAGCACTCTACGAGAGAACATGGACGTTGCACGCCAAGAGGTCGAGCACGACGGTCATCAGACCGGTGTTGCGTTGGATAGAAAGAAGCAGGAGCGGTAATCTTCTTTGAGAAGAAAAAGAAAGAAGCAGGAGCGGCAACGTGCTTCGCTACTGTCCAAACCAAAGCATCCCGGTGGGCTCTCTTCTGTGCCTCTGTCCAGCCGCAGCGGCAGCCTTGTTGTCTGTCCTCCCCCATCGGCTGCGGGCTGCGGCGGCTGCCGGCCGGGCCGGTGGATGCATGAGGATGAGGCGCACGGAAAAGAGAAAAGGGGAAGCTGCGCGCAGCGCCGCCGCCTGCGTTCTTTTGGCTGCATTGGGAGAGGACGTCGCCGACGAGATGCGCGCGCGGGTGACCGGCCGGCGATTCTGCCGTGGCCGGGGGAGCAGAGCAGGATCGGATCTCGGCGGCGGAAGATGACAAGTAAAATGTGTTTGAGCGAGATTACCTCGTCAATGATTTTGGGTCATCGTGTGTGACAATCAGGGGTTGTAATCCTGCAAAAGCACCACCATACCTGATTGATGGTCACCGAAGGAGCCTACTAGTGTTATTTTCGTTTGCTGACCCATATGGACCAATAACACGAATGCAGGAAAAATCGTAAGGTAGGAATCTCTTTCGTTTAGTTCAGTGAAAATTTTAAGAGATTTTTGTGGTCGTCTTTCAAAGTTTATTAGTAGTATTAAATGTAGACTAATTACAAAACTAATTATATGAATAGACGGGAAATCACGGAGGAATCTATTAAAACTAATTAATCTATCATTAGAGATTGTTTACTGTAGCATGATGTTGTCTAATCATGACATAATTAGACTTGTTAGATTCATCTCGAAAAATTAGGAGGGTTATGAAATAAGTTTTGTCGTTAATCCACATTTAATACCTTTAATTAGTGTTCGAAGATTGTAGTTGGAAAAAATTTGCGAACTAAAAATTTTTGCGAACTAAACATCTTTCACGAACATTACAGTTTGCTTGAGCATGTTTTGCACTTCTTGTGTTTTCCCTCACCTCTGGTTCATTGGAAGAATAAAAAGGGGAAGCTTTCATGTGAATACCGGGCTTAGTTCAAACATCTTTCACGAATGTTACATTTTGCTTAAGCATGTTTTGTACTTCTTGTTTTTTTTTCGGGTCTGTCTATATGACACCCATGTGATTTGGGCCCTCCAATCACATGTGTGATTAGAGGTCTCAAATCACACAAATCTGTTCAAAAAAAAATTCGTGTGATTTTCCTGGTGCCCTCACACAAAATTTCTGAAAGGCCAAATCAAACAGATTTTACTGAAGCCACCACACAGATTTCAGACAAGGCAAATCTGTGTGATTTTTACCATACCATCACACAGATTAAATGAGAAGCAAATCAGACAGAAATATCACAGAAGCCAAATCTGTTTGATTTTCCAAAGTATTAAAGTTACACAAACATACATAACAATTTACATATGATGGATGAATAATTTACATCGACCAAATTGGAGTAATAATAGCAAGTAGTGACTGTACCAAACAACTATAATAATTAGAATGAATATAAAATCAAAAATTGGGTTTAGAAGTGTGATAAAGCATAATGCACATACTACCAGAACTACCAAAAACATCATGTTCGGATTCTACATTGAGTTGCATATTACTAAAGGAAAATGTTTTGATTGATCAGGTCACAACGAACGTGACATTTCAGTAGTTCGAATACGACAAAGGATCTCAAATTCTACAAGATTCTACTAGACATATGGATCTGATTTACCCAGCAGATCCTTCTTTCGCAGATTTTGAGCTCTTACAACCTTCACAACTTTTTTAATGCTTTGGAAATGTGAAGACCATTAGATATACTCATTTGCCATCATATCTATGGGTTGATGTATATAGAACAAAAAACGAAAAAGGTGCTAAAGAATTCACTTTGAGGGGGTCCATTATAGGTACTTTCAGTGTCTGAGGCCGCAAATACATGCTAGTTACTTGTTTCTTAATGGTTTCCTGTAAATGCAGGACATATAGCATAACAAAATGAGGTAGAAAAGTGAATTAGATAGCACACTGTACGTCCACTTTAAAGGGCAAGCTATACATGCAGAAGGATAGCTGGAGTCTAAATCCAGGTGATCAAGTATCGAATTGTAGCAAGGCTACTTTCAGTACGTAGATGTGTAAGCATCTGAACACATACATGCCAATAAACACAAGCAAAACAATTGTATTAAAACTTTGATGTAAATGTTAAAAGGAATGCATTTAGCCATTCATGGCTTCACATTGTTACAGTGCAACTTAAGCCAATACCAAGTTTAGAAAAAAAACAATAATGAAAGTTAAGTATTCAGTTCACAACAAAGTGTAGCAAACGAGCAAGCTTTCACATGAGAATGTTCAGAATAGAAATACAGAATACCGGGGATAGCCATTACATCTGCTCCAAGAAGTTTTAGCCCAAAGTCAACAAGTGGCTCCAAAACCATTAGCAATTAACAAAAGGTTATACAGTAAGATAATTCAAACATGAGTAATCAATTATTTTATACAGCTCGTTAGAACAGAAATGACACAACACATTATTTTTTATAAGAAGGAATAAGCTTGATACAGTACACCCAGCAATCAGCAAAAGGTGCAGTCCTGGGTTCTTACCTTCTTCTTCACCTCTGTGAATAGAAGCAACCATCCAGAGAGATCTATTAGTAAACTGCTGCTGAAGATCTTTTATTTTGATTACCTCATTCTCCACAACATTAACATCACCAACAGCTATGTGAATCACATGAATGCAATATAAATCATTTGACTTATAATTATCTTCCAAGCTACCAAGACAATCTTTATAACTAAATCACTCGAATAGTTTCACTTCAAATGTAGTGTCAGAAAAGACTAGACAAAACTTGAGCATACCATATTTTAAATATCCAAGAAAATGGATAATTCCTAGCCGTGTGTGTAGCAGCTGAAAACGAACAGCCTGAATAGTACCCTGCGATGATAAGATATGAGTGATGGCAGCAGTAATAGATGTACATTCAAAATAAGGTCAACACTACAATGTGCACTTACCAATGGGGCCACAAGTGATAGTTTAGAGAGCATCAGAGTAACTAATGGCAACCCTAGAGGCACGGACCAGTGGTTGAAAGACTTCAATGACATGCGAGCATTTAAAAGAGCTACTGCAATCTGCAGATAAGTAGGCAATTCATAGCAATTCAGTAGCTACAGTCAACCCTAGAGGCCAAATGAGAAGAAAATCAGATAGAAAAACAACAGACGCCAAATCTGTCTGATTCCTCCATGACACAAATTTACACAAACTTACATAATAATTTACATATAATAGATGAATAATTTACAACAACCAAATTGGAGTAATAAAAGCAATTGATAAGTGTATGGATTGACTAAAATAATTAGAATGAATGTTGTTGGTGGTCGATTTCCGTCAACCAAGTCATGAGTTTACCTTCAATATTGGTATTAATTTGATATTCACACTAACGATCCTAACCCTCATTATATGTTAAGTTCGCACTCGTGCATGGTTTTTGGAGTTTATTGTTTACACATGAATCAAGAGCCTAAATGAGGACTTTCGGGTAAAGTTCATCAAGGGTTTTACAAGAAGATCATGGAGACCGGTAGAAGTCAAGATACAAGATAAACATGACTCCAAATGAACCAAGGACTAAAGCGTGAAGTCGAGAAGTATCGAGGATCTAGACGTGAGAGACATGGGTACCCATGGGTCCCCACCGACCAGGGTCTCAGCCGTCCCCGACAGGCGAGCCCGACCTGCCAGAAGACCCGCCGACCTGTTGGTGGGCCCTGACCGACCTGACATGCGGGCCCGAGGACATGAAGACAGCTTGGTGTAGAAGACAAGATAGTCCAGCTCGGATAAGCCTTCCATATTGTAACCAACTAGGATAGATGGAAACCGACTTGTAGCCCAAGGTCGCCGGCCAATATAAGGCGGCCTGGGGCGCCCTCCTCGGGGGCAGATCTCCATGGCATAATTCCACCACCAAACTGGACGTAGGGTTTTACTCTCCGGAGGCCCGAACCAGTATAAATCGCCGTGTTCCTCGTATCTCGCCGAGATTTCCGTGTGCATCCCGTGCATAACCACCTACGCTCTTAGATCCCGATCCTCTCCATTAACCTGCAAATCTCTAGGGTAACCCCCTAGCGGATCTGTCCAGGTCTCACCCCCTGACAGTTGGCGCGCCAGGTAGGGGTGATCGGGAGCTCGCTGTGCAGCATGGTGGCCGGACCCAGCGTCATCTTCGGCGACGGCATGAAGAACTCCCTCGACGGCGACCTCCTCGTCGCCGCCCTCCGATCTAATCGTGAGGTCGACGTCTTTGTTCTGCAGATGACGCGCCAGAAATCCGCGACCCACCCGCCCATGCCCTTCGATCTCATCACAGCTCGGCGGATCCGGCGAAATTAGGATCAGCAGCGGCCTTCAGCGTCGGCAGCGAGTACGTGTCCATCACGTGCATGTGACGAGCAGCCAGCAAAATCCATCTACTACCGACGACATCTACACGTGAAGTACTGGGACTCCGTCCCGGCCAGGTTACACGAGCGCACGTTCCGTGCAGTTGGATCCCGCATCCCTGCCTCCTCGCGTGGACTTCACGACCCTAGGGCGTGCCACAAATTTTTTCACGTCGACATCATGAGGTGTTGACGGCCACTACTGCGGGAAATCAAGCCTGCTGAACCAATCGGCAGCATCTGCAGCTGCCATCCTGCCATTTTTTTTCTTTTTTTCCGTGCATGCCTGCATCAAGGCCTTGTTTAGTTTGCTAAAAATTCTAACGTTTTCTCCACTCTCTCCATCACATCACATTAAATACGTCAAAAAACATATGTTCGGAGTATTAAATATAGGTAAAGAAAATAACTAATTACACAGTTTTGATGTACTTCGCGACACGAATCTTTTGAGCCTAGTTAGGCCATGATAGGATAATATTTACCACAAACAAACAAAACGTGATACAGTGTGCTACAGGGGTTCGAAACGTTGAAAAGACAAATTTTTCCACAACTAAACAAGGCCCAAGCTGGTCGCCGCCCGGAACTCCGTCTACGTCGGCCTGAAGTTCCTGACAGATCTGCCTGTCTCGGTTACCTCCAAGACTACCTGCATCGTTGCCGCATGCAGTAAAAAAAAATCAATCTACAAGAAGCTTGCGTATACAGGGGAACAATTCTACTTCTTTTTATTATTTAATCTATTCTATTCTGATTTATTCCATGCCTCAGCGGCTAATGACAATTGTTTTTATTGCTTCGTAACTTTTTTGTACAAGCACGAACAGATGGTGATCCGGTGGCTGCGTCAACTCGCGGAGCACCCAACGACGGATGCTTCTCGCTGGTCGCTGCGTTTGGCGGCAGCACCGACGAGGCGCGGCTGATGGCATCAGTCAGACCTCATGCGTTAACGCACAACCAACCTCCGACAACGACGAGACAGCAGTAACTACTACGCTAGGCGTCGCGACTCCTGCGGTCATCGCCGCTAACTACAACGAACACCACTCCGACATGTTTGCCGTGCGGAATACGTCCGCCGATCTCTCCATCGTTGGCTACCCAACACCTCGGCACGGAACTCGTGCCGACGACAACACTCCGACCTGCTGCCCCGGCAAAACAGCACGTCACCGACCTCTTCGACGACCTCCAACAGCTTATAGCTGACCTCCGACAGTCTGTCGACAGTCTGTCATCAATCTCTTTGAAGTCTCGATGGTTTGGGTTTGCGTCATCAACCTCCAGCTCCGGGCACCACGACGACTACAACAACTTTAAACTCAACGACTCATCAGCGACGACCTCTTCGACGACCCTAGCTCGCCCCGGCGACCTGTTTCGTCAACGCGCGCTCTACCCCGACCTGCTGCGGTGCAACAACAACCTCTTCGACTATGGTGCGAGCGCCAGCCGCCACCTCGACACCCCAGCACGAGCCCAGCTCGAGCTGCCGACCCCTTTGACGTGACGGTTCAAACACGGCATGGTTCCAGCTCGCGTCGACGACCACGTTCTGTCCTCGGCTGCATGCCACAAGCTAAGTTTTATTTACAATTAAATATTTTATGGTTTCAATTTCTTTCACCGACCTGCTTTACATGCTTTTTCTTGCTTTATTAAAGATGCGGGAGTTCATACGGCAAGCACCCTTATCTAAACCGCGAGGAAAATGACGTCAAGGACTCACATGCAGCTCGGCAAAAACTCAGGAAGTCGCGAGAAGTTTAGGGAAGAAAACCGGGGGCGAACCGGGCCGAGGAGCACCTGGGCCGGCCTGGCCCAGGCCGGTCGGCCTGGCCCCTTTTCGGGTTGGTTCGCCACCCCCTTTGACCTAGCACCCATTCGGGGTATTTATAGTCCCCGTGCGAAGTACCATTCATCAAGTCATTCGTCATTCGCCGTCGAGGAGCAGAGAAGCTAGAGGGACACCATCTCGGAGAGGAGGGTCGTGTTAGTTGTCTAGGGTTTACCTACCTGGTGTGGGAACCTTGCAAGGAAGACCACATCGGAGTTCCGGAGGCTTGAATCAATATCAAGGTAGGATCCCGGTTGTGATCTTATTCATATATACACTTATGATGGAGTTTTAATGGATTCGATTTCTAGCGATCAAGTACCTTTGTTTATGATTCTTGTTCTTGCTTGGGTATTTTCTTCCTCAATCTATTCTCGAGATTATAGATTGCATGGGATGTTCTTGTAGCCGCGGTGGCTAGAGGTGCATACCTGATCTACCAAGTAGTTCAACGCACTCCTTGTGAGTGTGCTCTAAGATTCGACCGCGAAGAAAGAGGAACATCGTGACAGGATGTTGACACTGAGTACGGCGGGGCGACTTAGGGGGTTTGACCGAAGGTCAAGGTTTAAAGACGCTTTTAATGAGATTCCTTTTGCTTTCTTCTATCTTGCTCGGAACTACAACATAAGCGCAATCTAGGCCCCTCTAGATCGGTTACCTCTATGCTTTCTCTTGCTACCTCTCATGATCTTAGTAGATTAGATGCATTCGAAACTTTTCAAGATGCAAGTGTTTCTCGGTTATTAGATTGAGTCTTGCGTTGCACATGTTCCACGGATTCGATACCTTGGGTGATACTCGAGGGAAAAATGTACTACATGATCCGTAAGCTTGCGGTGAACCTTGACGCGTTATTGAACCGTCAACAAATGTATAAATCAAAATTTGGGTTTAGAAAGTGTGATAAGCACAATGGTTCATTTTATGCATTGAGATGCATAAGGAAAGTGTTTGATTGATCAGGTTACAAACAAATGGGACATTTTAGAAGTTCAAATGTGACAAAAGCATTCCAGATTCTACTAGAGACTAGGCAACAACTCAAATTTGAAATACCAACTAGGTGCACATACTAGCAGAGCTACCAAAACACAAAAGTTGAAATTCTGCATTGAGATGCATATTACTCAAGGAAAATGGTTTGATTGATGTTCACAAAGAAATGGAAATGGGACATTTCAGTAGTTCAAATCTGACAAAGAAATTCAGATTCTACTAGAGACTAGGCAACAACCTGAACTTGAAATACCAACTAGGTGCGCATTGAGGTCTATGATGCATATCAATACACTTAAACATAATAACCCAATTGAGCAAACTTGAAATGAGGTAGGCAACCCAAAAACAAAAGCAAGAGACTTAACAGATAAGAAAAAATCCTCAAGTTGTTGTTGCCCACCCAAACGAGCTGCAAAAGAAATAAGTGAGGTAGCTGGAAAAAACTGCAGATAAATCAAGCAAACAACCAAGATGCAAGATAACAAGCAGCCTAAAAACACACTGACCAAGCTGCTGCTGCAAGGAAAACTGAAAAGCTAACAATTGCAGTTGTTGCCAAAAATTCTGAGAGAAATCCAAGCTGTTATTTATCTAACAAATAATGTCAATAAGATGCAGCCACTTGAGGAGTTTGAGAACACCAAAGGGCCTGCACAAGCTGACAGACTGAATTATTTTCCAACTCATAGTAAACAGAAAAAACAAACCTTGAAAAGAGAATTAGAGCCAAATTAATAGCAAAGTGTCGGAGGTTTAGATCCGGATAGTCCAAAGGGGGGTTAATCCCGGTGGTTTAAATTCGGTTGGGGGCGATCGGAAGCTAAAGATTCGATGGTTGTACAAGAGCACACGGAACACGGTGAGTTTATACTGGTTCTGGCCTCCGGAGAGTAAAACCATACGTCTAGTTGTCGGTGTAGATTGCTTGAGGATTGATTGGTGTACAACGGGGATCGCCCTGCCCGCCTTATATTGGCCAGCGGACAAGGTCGGCGCCCAGACTCCTGGTCGGTTACGACCGGGAGACCTAAGTATAGTTGATTACAAATATTTCCATGTATCCCGTACTGCCTGTCGGGTCCACCGCTGTCTTGTCTTGCATGCCAAGTCTCGTAGTCGTTCCGGATAAGGTCTTTTGTAGATCGTTGGGGCCACAGATCAGGTCTGTTGGGCCCACTGTCAGCTCGGTTGGTCTTCTGGTGGGCCGGACTCACTTGTTGGGGACGGTCGTGAGACTGGTCGGTGGGGACCCCAGGGTACCCATGTCCCACAAGCCCCCGAGCGATGTGTAGGCGCATCGAACTAGATAGAATCATGACGAAGTCGTGGAGCTATCAACAGGTCGATAAGCGTGCACGTCGGTCCAAAAAAGAAATGATCTTTAATAGCCGACCAGTTTGGAGAATCCTGAGCGTAGGAAGGTCAAGTGACGACCTATAGGAAGCTGACTTCCAATAGGTTGGAGCGATGACGAAAAAATAGAGGGCGTTTGAAAAACACACTCGTATAGTAGTCCCTGAGCATTGAAGTAGGCAGCAGGACTGCTTCGATGATCCAAAAAAGAAGAAGAAGAAGAAGAAGAAGAAGAAGAAGAAGAAGAAGAAGAAGAAATCAGCTCAAGAACCAACTTGAGGGGAAACAAGGTTTCCCAGAAGGTCGAATTGTCGAGGAATTATAAGTGGGCGTTTGAAAAACGCTCTCGTATAGTAGTCCCGGAACATTGAAGTAGGCAGCAAGACTGCTTCGATGGTCAAAAAGGAAAAAATCACAGTGTCTCTCGTGTCTCATCGTGAAGAGGGGATTTTTGTTGTAGTCGTGAAGGATCAGTTGTAGAGACATTCAGATGTCTTTGCATAGCTGCAAAGAGTCTGGCAGAGCCACTCGAGGCATGCCGACTTCAGGAAGGTCTCACGCTAAAAGCGCCCAAGTTCCGGAGATACTTGGCAGGGCCAATTTGGCGCGCACCCCACAGGGAGGCCTTCATTCCTTAGAGCAATCCATCCAATGGTATCCAGAACGGGCTGGCAGGGCAAAAATGCACACCGACCTACAGGAGGTCACGCATCCATGGCGCCCAACTAGGTTGGCAGGGCCAAAATAGAACCAGGTATTGAAAGACCTAGGAACTATGGCACGCCGACCTCCGGAAAGGCCATTTGGTGCCCAGATGACCAGCATAACTGTCAATCACCTAGCAGAGTCATGGTACCGAGGTATTGCCAACCAAGGTACCGGGCACACCGACCTTCAGGAGGTCTGTCGAAATCGTAGACTGTCGTAGTCGTGGTTCATGTAGACTCCAGGCGCCCAGACGAATCTGGCAGAGCAGCAAGGCACGCCTACCCCGAAAGGTCTTCAATCGAACCTACGACCATTCTGCTCGGGAGACAGAAATATAGGTTGATTGGTACAGGGTCCGTTTACGTGCAGAGCCGTAGTGGGTGCAGCAATCATGAAGACTTGCATAACCCTAGTGAACTTCAAAAACCTTAAAAATATAATACAATGTATTCTATATACTATAGGCTGTATATCTAAAAATTCTGCATATCCAAATAAAAAGCACTTCAATTACATGAAACGAAATGAATTTTACATGTGAAATATAACTGTCATTTTGATATATGTTTACTGTAAATCAAGGTATCTGCCTAGAATTAATCATATGGACTTAATCCTTAAACCATGTCTACAAACAAAATAAAAAGAAATGGTGCCTGAGAGAAACAAAAGGGCGGACCCTTTCAAAAAAATCTATGATTTTTAAACCTATAGATTTGACAGATTTAGTACAACTACAATTTTTCTGCTTTAGTATCAAATGCCAAACCTTTTCCAAAAACTTGGATGAATTACAGACCTACAAACCTTGGTGATTGAATCGATCATGCTTCTATTGGAAACAAACACAAATAAGTGCAACTAACATCCTGTGCATACAAAATTTTTGAATTACAGGAGAATTATTACCAATAATTGACATTAATGAGTAGTGGGGGCATAGCAAGCATCTAGATTTGTGAAAGGTAATGGTATACTGTAAAACTTAGTAATAGGAGTAATATTCATTTAAGATTGTATTGAGAGCAGATAAAAGAGCTCACATGCCAAAATAAGACTCACAGTCGTGGACAACTTACATCAGGCATCAAGCTGTGCTGAAAACTGAGCAACTCGGGGAGTTGACCAAAAAATTGAATTGGCATCTAGGCTTCTCGGAAAGCCCTTAAGAAAAGCTAGCTGTAGAGAAGCCCAAGAAATGATTAAGTTGATGTACACTCGGGTCAGGGTGCATTGCACATAGATGTCAAACTAACTTATAATGGCTTATTAGATTGCATTGAAAAAGAAACTAAAAACAAGTATTTCGTAAAATGACAGTTTCAATTTGGATTAACCTTCAAAAATCTAAAATGAAGACTTTTGAATTGGTGGAACTTTAATGGCTGCACACAACCAACATTGAAGGCTGATGCCAAAACCCCACACATAAATCAGAACCATCCACTAAGATGAGGAGGGTCCACGTCAAGGAACCAAGAAAAATCACAAGTAGGAATGTAATAAGATAGAGCACAATTTCAGGCAAGTCGTCAATCCAACCACACTAAACATCAAAGGCGATCAAGCACACATGGAACAAACTCAAGAAACCGTAGAGGCACCAGAATTCACAAATAAGCTAAAAATTACACAATTTAAAATAAATTGTAAAAGATTATCAATTATTACTAAATTATAAAAATGACATGAACATACTCAACAAATACAGTGCACTATTAACTATCAAAAACAAAAATACATTATTGTGAAATTAGTAAATATACGTTGTCATATATATTAATATACCATGTGTGTGGTGTAAAAGAATAACTATATGAAAGAATAAAAAGGTATAACATCTATAAAAGAAAAATCATGTACCTCCACAGAAGATTGATTTGAAGAATAAGAAGATTGAATCTCTGATGAATAAGAAAAGAAGACATAAGACTTACTACATTGATTAAGATTGAATCTCTGATGAATAAGAAAAGAAGATATAAGACATACTACACTGAGTAGAAAAACTCACATTAGAAAAAAAAAGAATGGCTGAAGAAACAAAATATTGATAGTCCATCATATGAATATGTATCATAGTATCAAAGCTGAGAAAAAACTCAAAAAAAAACAGACACAAAATTTAACAAATTCACATCATCATTTTCAGAAGGGGCGTCACTTTAACTTTCATTGATGGAGTAAGAATCGTCTTCAGACTAAGCTTCATTACTTTCCTGGAAACTTTCAACATGGATACGAATCTTTGGCTTCTTGCTAAGCAGCTACATGACACAAAAAAGGTACAATAAAAGTAATTCAATGCTAGTTGAAAAATAGATATAACCGCAGTGTGAAACAAAAAAAACTATCAGTGATGCGTATACCAAACAATTAACACAGAAAAAAGTCCCTGTGTGCATGCACGTACATGAATTGAATACCTCAGCCATTTGCATTTTTACAAAATGATGATGTAATGACTTGCATACAAGACAATTTCTATTCACCAACCTGAGAGCTTACCCCATCACAATCATTTCCATTTACCATACAAACTAAATTTTCCACAAATCGAGAGCATGGATTGGTTGCTTTTATGCAAAAACAAGTTAGAAAGTTAGTTAATTAAAACCTTCAATCAAGGCTGCAATCAACCACCAGATTCAAAATCCTAAAACAAGAGGGAGGGAAATAATCAAATAAGTAGCTACTATGCAGAAAAATAAATTTTGCACCATCCATTCGAAACAGCCAGTTACATTTACCCCCCCCCCCCCCCAAAAAAAACACCTTCAATTATCCAGCATAAACAGGTAAGCAAACCTAGCGTATAGCAATCCAAAAGCAAGGAATCTTTTGATTTGCTAAAAAAGACAAGAGCTACATGATAGAACATTCTTCAATATCCAATCCAAAGGCATGCATGAGCATGAATCGTGACCCAAAACATGGCAAATCGACAGAGCCGAGGACCTAATCAAAGTACAAAGGGGATATGGGATGAATCATGGATTAGTGAGAGGAAGGATGGCACTTCGTGATTCAACAAGGGCACACAACAAAAACAAATGAGGGGATTAGGCTAAAATCAGAACTAAACCTAAGGCACAGAGGATTGGGGGTGACAAGTTTCAAAGTAATCAATCGAATCCCTAATGAATAAAACTCAACAGGAGGGTAAATAATTAAGCAATGGCACCACGAACCCTAGGGGCGAATCTGAAACAACACCACATCTATACTATAAGGAGCGAAGACAATTAAAAAAATTTCTCACCCAAATCGGGTTCACCGTACCCCTCACACCGGACCCACCCGTCATATGTTTTTAGAAGTGGATAGGGTGGAAGGACTATGGAAGGACCGAAAAATCGTAATTTGGAGAGCGTTTCTGCCAAAAACGAATTATTTTTCTCACCCAACCACGTCTGACCCACCTCGCGTACCCACGTTGGACCCACGCTGCCGGTATACTCGTTCGTCGTCGTTCCTTGTCAATCCTGTCTCCTTTTTCTTCTCTGTCACGCTCCTCTCCTTCCGAGTCGATCACGCTAAGCCATACGAGGCTCCGACCCTCTTCAATCCCCGTATGCTCTAGCGAAATAGATAGATACAGATGACCTATCTAGCCACCCTTGTCTCCGCAAACTCTTCTTCTCCAACAACACCAGTAGATCTTTGCCGGAGCTCCGGCGACCTCGTCGGCACGTTGTCGTCAAGCACCTCGCCGCCGACGACATAGCCGCCCACGCCCACGGCGAGATTCTTTATTTTCTTTAGGTGATCCTTTGTTGCATGGAGCTGACCGAGGTATACATAGATGCATCTTGGTTGGAATTGTGCTCCCACGTTCAGCAGCAGATCGCATGGCAGTAGCACGCATGCATGGCAGCGGTACACCGGTGGTCAAAGCAACGACGAGTTGCACGCGGGTAGGCGGGCAGCATGCATGGCAGGCCGGCAAGCCGGCGACCATCTTCATGATCGGCATGCACAGCGAGTTGCCCCTACGACAACTCTGGCACAGCACAAGCATGACCAGCGGTAAGAGCAGTGGCACGCATGCCCTGGAGGTAGTACACCGGCGGCCAAAGCAACGACGAACTGAGGGGAACATGCACGGCAGCCCGGCAATGCAAGTTGGCGACCATCTTCATTTTTAATGATTTTTTGGCCACGATGACCTCGACCCCTAAATCCATCTACGACGGTTGTTCACGACGGCCCAGATGACAAACTCCGGTAGCAAACACAGCTAGCCGCCTTTAGCCCCTTCTCATTCTATATGGTGTCTCAGCATGATAATTTGATCTCTGGGTTTTGGACGAAAGTTTTAATGTGTAGATTCAGTTATTTTTAATTTTAACCATTCCACTTGAATAGTTTGGAACTAAGAACTTGCAGCATTCTATTTTATTAATTAATAAAAAAATACAATCATCAATTATTTTTTATTATGAACTCTTTTAATCTTCTCATTGTATTAAAAAACCATGACCAATAATTGGTGGTGGAGTTGATGGCGAGCTAGGGTTTAGTGTTGCTGGGGTGGGGGCTCGAGTGGTCAACGGTCATAGAATAGGAGTGTGGTGGTGGTGAGGCCCGGCGATCATTAAAAAACACACAACAAGCTTATCTTTTTATTAGATAATTATTTTAATAAAATTGATCTGATGATGTTATCACAATAGGTAGATTGGATTATCGAGTCCCGCGCGTGCCGCGCGGGCATGTTACTAGTATTCAAAAGAGATAAACAACCAACAAATCCCCCATGTATAATCCATCGATATCAGATGGTTGGGCAAGTGAGCAACCAGACAAGGAAACCTAGCGTGAAATCGAAAGCAAAAGCAAATCACCCTCTCAAAATCGGCAGGGCACGGGCGGATTCCCATAGCAAACACTTCACAAGGTGCGAGGAGAGGGGACTAGCGATCAATCGACATATCGACTGAGCAGAAATAGATTCGAGGGAGAAGAAAACTCACCTGGCGAGCGGAACCCTAGCTCCGCTGCTCATCGCCATGGGTTGGGTGTGCAGCTTGGGGAAGGGAGGCAGAGAGAAATGAGGGACGTGAAGTGGAAGAGGTGATAGAACCACAGAATAATCGGCGCGAGACCAAAAAAAGTCAAACAGTGACACTGCCATCCCTGACCCATGCGTCATACAAACAAACAAATCCATCGCAGAGGAGGAAGCTGCGTCGCCAGATACAAAACGGACGGAAGAAAAAAATCGTGTGACAGGGGTCTCCAAATCACACGCGTCACCGATAGCTTTTCTCTTTTTTTCCCTCACCTCTGGTTCATTGATGGCTGTTGACGGCTGTTAAGTGCTACTTTTACACCATCAATACCTTCATAAAATAAATGTAAAAGGATCATCAACACTAGAATAGGGCTTGATAATGATAGTTTCCACAAGTGTTGGCGTTTCTAGCTTTTGTTGCAGGATGCACCGAAATGCGTGCTAAAAGGTACAATTGAGAGCAAGTGATCCAATGGCTATTAAAGGACGTCATCATAAACAACCTCAAATGCCAATTTGGACTGCACCATTGCGACGGGCTCGTCGATGTCAGGGGGTGAGACCTGGACAGATCCGCTAGGGGGTTACCCTAGAGGTTTGCAGGTTAATGGAGAGGATCGGGATCTAAGAGCGTAGGCGGTTATGCACGGGATGCACACGGAAATCTCGGCGAGACACGAGGAACACGGCGATTTATACTGGTTCGGACCTCCGGAGAGTAAAACCCTACGTCCAGTTTGGTGGTGGAATTATGCCATGGAGATCTGCCCCCGAGGAGGGCGCCCCAGGCCGCCTTATATTGGCCGGCGATCTTGGGCTACAAGTCGGTTTCCATCTATCCTAGTTGGTTACAATATGGAAGGCTTATCCGAGCTGGACTATCTTGTCTTGTACACCAAGCTGTCTTCATGTCCTCGGGCCCGCATGTCAGGTCGGTCAGGGCCCACCAACAGGTCGGCGGGTCTTCTGGCAGGTCGGGCCCACCTGTCGGGGACGACTGAGACCCTGGTCGGTGGGGACCCATGGGTACCCATGTCTCTCAGTCGAGATGATCGAAATGGACATATTATTTGCCTACATCGGAGTTCGTATGCACAAGATAAGAAAAAGACGAAATAGCTGACGCAGTGCTGACGTCATCGAGCTACAACACCATGCAACGGATTCAAGAGCGGCCACATGGCAGCACCGGATTGGCCGCCACCTACGTCCGCGGATCGCCGCGCTAGTGTGCAGCGGATCCGGCCAAGGGCGACGTGGCGGCCATCTAGCGGCTCCCCGACCCCGCACACGGATCGCGCCACGCGTCAGCGCACGCGCGCGCGCGGCCAAGCGAGCGGCGGGCCGGGACGTGTGGCGGCTTCGCACTGGCGCGGGCGAAGGCTGTCTGGCACCGTGCGGGAGAAGCTTCCCCGGGCCGGACGCATGTCACGACAGGGGCGCACGCGGGAGGCGGTTGCGCGGCCCACGCGGCTGGAGCCGGTCCGCCCGCCTAGTTTTCCCCGGTTCGACCTTTTTAGTGCCAGTTCAGCGCCCAGATTGCATTGGATACTCCGGTTCTCGCTGGTTCTGGCTCGGTTTTTGCTGCCACGTGTCACCACGTGATAGGTTGCGCCCAGGGAAGCTGCAAAAGTGGAGGAACTTGGAGCACCAAAGCAAGCCACCCCCTCCTCTATAAATAGGAGGGGAGGGGCTCCCTTTTGGAACACATTCCTTCTCCCTCTCCTCTCATTCTCCCTTGGAGAGGTGAATTCTCACCTCTCCCATGTGTTGGGTGTGTGATTAGAGTGCTAGGTAGTATAGGGTGAGGAGTGAGTTGATGTCCTCGTGGATGTTTGTTCTTCATTTAGAGTAAAGTGAGTATTTCAGCATTTCTTAGTTAGACTAAAGTGGACTTCATGCATAAATGATATGTTCTTGTGTTCTTGGCTCGTTCATAGTTTAGAGGCTTGTGTTCTTCGTGACACAAGGCTTCGATCCTTCAGAGCAGGTGCATTAGTTCAAGTATCTGTTTGCATGCTTAGATCCTGTCTAGCTGAGTAAGATTGATGTATCTAGTCTGCATCCAAAAGCTTTCTTGCTGCTCCGTAACTTTATGACTAGTATGATCTGAACCGTTCTCTCTCTAGTTCGTAGTCCTGTATTTATACGGGTTGCTATAGTGTTGTTAGCGAGTCGACATATGTAACCGCGCTATAGTAGTAATCGGTAGTGTAGACGTGGTGTCTGGACTCTGGTTATCCTACGAAGACAAAGTGCATTCGCGTAACGATAGAGGTAGGCCACTGTGGTGACAGCCTGTTAGACCCTTTGAAACCCTCCGTGCCTGTTTACCGAGTTGGGCCCTGTTGCCAGAACATCAGCCTCTCCCTAAAAAGTTAGGATGGGCTGGCGCTCCACGGAGAGGACTAATAGCGGACAGATCCATCTCGAGAGTTAAGCTCCCCAAGAAAGTACTTCTCAACCCTTATCTATCCCAGCTGGAGTTTGGTGTCCTTGGATCATTTATATTAGGATAGAAGATAGTGCACATCGTTCCTTGGATTTGATACCCTTGGAAGACTCTCCTTCCGAGGTGAAGTGCTACAGCGGTATTTCTGTGTGCTTGCGGATTTGTTCATACCCGTCGGTATACCCGATTGCTCTTATACACTCCCTCTAGGTGTACAACTAGTGGTGACATTAAGAAACGCTAACAAGCATTTCTGGCACCGTTGCCAGGGAACGGTTGCTGTATCTATCTTCGACCTAGTGGTCCTCGTATTTATCTTTTTTCGTTTTCTTCTACCTTCACCCCTGTTACCCTTCGAGACATCTTTTTCGTTTTCTTGAATTCTACCTTTACCCCCGTTACCCATGGTGAAGCTTTCCTGTAAAAGCATCGCTACCCCTAGGGATGAGCTCCCAGAGCCACCACCTTCTGTGCGACTTTTCCTCACATCTGGCTTAGAGTTCCTTCCAAAAATCATCACTGTGGTTCGGAACATTTCCTTCTCTGGTCTACCGAGCGAGAACCCTTATGCTCATCTACGTGATTTCGAGTACTTGTGTTCGTGCTTTGCCACCGCGAGCATGACACAGGATACCTTCATGTGGAAGTTGTTCCCCTACTCTCTTGTAGGGAAGGCGGAGCGATGGTACACATGCACCGTAGGTAGCATGAATGATAGTTGGGCTGAGCTTAGAGATAAGTTTTGTCTTGAGTTCTTCCCTCTGTCTCGTATTGCTGCTCTACGGGAACGTATCCCACCGTTTTCGGCAGAAAGAGAAGGAATCGATAGGTGACACTTGGCGTAGATTTTCATGCCTGATTAAATGCGGACCTCCTTTATGGATACCTGACTCTCAGGTGACACTTGACTCGCAGCTTTTATGACAGTCTCAATAAGTGCTCTGCTCGTTGCCTTGATATTAGAGAGCCATTTCTCCATAGGGATCCGACTGAAGGTAGGGAACTCCTATATAGTCTTCCTACTCACTACCATGATGTCGGGCCCATGCTCCACCGAGAGGAATCCAAGCCTATCCATGAGAGTCCCTCAACATCCAAGTCGGAGTTTGCATCTTCCATATCCCCAGACTTGTCTGTTGAAACCTCTCCCGAACCCCGAACGCCAAAGGAAGAAGAATTTCAACCTTCGGTGTTCACTTGCAAATTCGAGGATGACCCATCTAGAAATCTTTTAGACACCTCGAATTCCTTTGATGCCCAATCCGGGGAAGAACCTTATTCTGTCCACACCGATCATTCTAGAGATCTTTCGACAGAACCTTCCCCTAGGTCTGCGGTGCCTCCTCTACCTCCTGATCGTCCTGACGAAGCATACCCTGAGGAGGCCATGAGGGAGGAATGGTCAGAGAGGGTGACACGATTTTCCGAAGCAATTTGGAATAGTTCACCTTCTCTGGTTGTCCCTTGCTCTATTAGAGGCACTATCATAGAGGCTGATAGGCGATGGCCCGATCTTCCGAGAGGTAGAGGATAAGTCGATTGGTAGAGACTCGACGTTGACGATATTGGCTTCGAATCAGCACCGATTCGGACCCCGCAACCGTTACACTACTGCTCCGTTGGTTATCAACCAAGCACAACTTGATTGACCTCGCCACGAAGGCTTTTTCCCTGCAAGCGAATCGAGAACACAAGCAAGAAAACGGCAAACACGCAATCGATATTGCAGATATGAATGAAGCGAAAGAGTATGGGGTTTAAGTTCTGATCACAAAAGGACTAATCGACACAGTGGTGACGAACAAGAACGGGGGCCCTGAATCACAGCAAAAGACCTCGGCGGTACATTGGCTATGACGAAAGTTTGATCCTCAACGGAAATCACAAACCTATTAAACAAAACCCAAGTCTAAACGATGGCGGCTACTGAGTTTTAACCCCTAAGGGGCGACCTAGGGTTGAGGGGGCGACTAGGGGGGGCATTCTCAACCTGGGCTTAAGGCCCGGCACGATACACGGCCCAAATGGCCCAAAAAGGTGACGCAGCACCTTGTCGTGGTCACACAGCATGATCCACGAACCTTATGGAGATGGGACCAGAACAAAAACGACAGTGTCGTCGTCCCCCTTTCCAACACATCCTTATACACCTCATTTCGATGCCGGATGAGGGAGATATTGCCGAAACCGTGCAGGGATGTCGGCTGAATCCGAACCGAACGTGGCAGCTGAGTTGGAGACGACTTGTAGCGTGGGGAAGGACGTGGCGTGCGCATATCCAGCATGGCGATGTCCTCATCATCCTCCCTTTCTTGAATTGGAGTCGTCCTCGACTCCATCCCATCGTCAACCTTCTGCAAAAGGTTAGTGACAGCAGAATGCATACAAGACATAGTAGCATCGAGAATACAAACATCTTGGGACAGCATAGTATAACAAGGTGCATCATGATTTTCACAAAGTCCAGCAGTAGCAGATGTAGTAGCAATAAAAGCACCTCCTTTTAATTTAATACCCTCACGTTTATCAATATTAAAATCACTTATAGCAGGTTGTTTCATTTTATTTTCAGCAAGCTCTTTAAAATGTTTCCTAACATCAACAGGTGATAAAGGAAGCAAAGTAATGTTTTTATTCTTATGCATGAAAGTGTAAGTATTAGTTCTACCATGGTGTGCAGCATCTCTATCATATTCCCATGGTCGTCCTAATAAAAGTGAACATGCTTCCATTGGCACAACATCAAAATCAGCAGTGGTATAAGAACCCACCGAAAAATGTATGCGCGCTGAGTGCGTTACCTTGGCCTTACCACTGTTGTTGAACCATTGTATGTGATATGAGTGGCGTAGTTCACGAGTGGTCAAACCAAGCTTTCAGACCAGATCTGAACTCACCAAGTTGTTGCAGCTCCTGATATCAATTATGGTGAGAACACGACGCTCCTGGACAATGAGAAACATATGGAACAAATTGTTACGTTGTACCTTTGTGTCCTCCTCATCAGCCAATTGAGTGGCCAACACACACTGCACAAGAAGGCTAGGGAAGCCCGCGGCTGCAGCATCAGAATCAATGGTATCCTCCTCTTGCTCAATCGAAGAATCTGCAACAAGATTAGTAGCAAGAGCCAAAAAATCTTCTTCCTTATCACTAGCACTGATATAACTATTACCATCAGGGGCAGTGATGAAAGCACGGCGACTTGGGCATTCCTTCGACCTGTGTCCCATGCCCTTATAGCGATGGCACTGGATGCTAGCGGAACTACTCGAGGACGCACCTGGAGTAAAAGGCTTCTTATGCGACTGGACCTGCACAGGAGACAAATTGCTCACCTCGGAAGTTGGTGTAGTAGACGGTGTAGGTGATGGCGCCTTAGGAGTAGCGGCGGCCTTGGACTTGTCAACATCTAGACGCTACTGAAAAGTTCTCCCAGTGTTGGACCTGAAAGAAAATTGTTGGCGACGTCCCTGTACCTCACGTTCAGCCTTAATAGCAAGATGGTACAATTGGCAGAACCTTGTCCAATCTTTGTAATCAAGAATATCATGTATATCACGGTTCAAACCACCAAAAAATCTAACAGAAAGAGCCTGATCATCCTCATGTATGCCACAACGTGACAAAGAAATAAGCAATTCTTGATAATAAACCTCAACACTTTTATTACCTTGTTTTAAAGTTTGCAGTTTCATACGCAAACCACGTTGATAATATGGAGGAACAAAGCGAGATTTCATACGTTGTTTCAAAGCATTCCAAGTCTGAGGTATAGGTGGAGCAGCATTATTATTAGCATAAGCATTGTACAGATCATTCCACCAAAAGAGAGCAAAACTAGTAAACTCAATAGTAGCAAGCCTAACTCTATGCTTATCAGGAACTTGATGGGAATTAAATTTTTGTTCAACAGCTAGTTCCCAATCTAAATAAGCCTCAGGATCAGCACTACCAGCAAAAGGAATCATGGTAAACTTAACTTTAGCAAAAGGATCATTATTACCACGATTTTGATTACCTCCTCCACGATTGCGATTACCTCCTCCCATCTGAAAATGATTACGTCGGAGACGCTCCTCATCAGGATCAACATCCTCAAACTCATCATCATCCTCAGGTTGAACTGGTGGAGGTCGTTGCTCAACATGTTCAATCCGGGTCACCAAACCGTTGATCTGTCGAGTCAACGCATCAAACTGTTCTTGCATGTAGGTACGCTGCTCAGTAACAAGCCTCATAAGATCGTCCTTGGATACACACTCATTGAAGTTTGTGGGAGACTCCTTTCCTTTCTCTTTACCTGACATGGTTAGTTGACAGCAAAAGGCAACACAAAAAGGGTTATCCCTATCAACTAACAACTACTGGGTGTTGGTGAAAGTGGAATGCAATATCTCAAGCGGCTTACCACCATCTTGCAAGTGTTCTTACCAAAGCCAACAGGGCAGCACAATTAGTTGTTGAGCGTGGGTAACAAGTTGCAAGACGAAACTGTGTTGACTGAAGTATCTGTGGAGCTATGGGTAGGCACAATATGGTAGCAAGGATTAGCAAATAACGAATACAGATTAGCAAAGTTCAATAAATGTCCAAAGCACAAGCCACAATTGCTGGCTAAGACGTGTCCTAGTCATAGCACAACAAGGTAAAAGTAACAAGGAATGATGGACAGAAAACTCTGAAAATCAGCATAATGGCAGTTCTGTAAATAGAGTAGTTTTTCAGCACTAGTAGAAATCACAAAATCACGTTTCCAAAGGAGTACCAGCAAACGAACTCAACTTTTTCTGAAATTTTTACCTCTGAACAAAGGGCACTAAAGATGGAAGCACACAAAATTTCACCAGAAACAGAGGTGTAATGTGGCCTAGGGAAAATCAGAAATGATCTCTGAAAACCCCTCAAAACACTTAAACAATTTTTTTTATTTATCTTCCCGATTTTTTTTGAATTTTTTTAGAACGACCTGACCGACAAAGTCGGTAGATGTCTGTCCAACTTTTTGTTGCCAAGCTTCTGTAAAAATTTGAGAAGAAACGGAGCACCAAGTGAAAAGTTATGCCTATTTTAAGAAAGGTATCTCAACCTATGATTTCAGAAAGGCACAACTCGTCAGGAAAAGCAGCGACGGCTAGGGCAAAACGTCCTCCTAGCGGCAGCACAAACAAACACAGGGGTACGATCCTCCCTGGTAGTAGATGCAAAGCAATAGGTATTCGCTAGATAATGATTCAAGGATCAAGTATGCGATGCAAAAGCGATTAAAACGGCTTGCAACCTATCTAGGGCTTGCACGGCGAGAGTTCACACAAGGCGGCTAGTGATGGCAAATCGAGTAATGTGGTGGCTCGACTTGTTGTATGGCTAATGGTGGATGGGCTAGCGGCGGAAACAAAATGACAGCGACGGGCACGTTGAACTACGACGACGAACACAACTTAAACCAGCAACAAGACTCAGCCACGGACACAAACTCAACAAAGCAATCTGAAACGAAATTGCAAGGCGAAACAGGGTTGTAGGACAGCAGAAAAGTAAATCTTTTTGGGGTTTTTGTGGATGATACGTGAGGAACATAAACGAATCTAAAGGGGAACACGAAAGTACCTCACGGGAAACCTAGGAATCTGATACCAAATGATAGGCGATGGCCCGATCTTCCGAGAGGTAGAGGATAAGTCAATTGGTAGAGACTTGACGTTGACAATATTGGCTTCGAATCAGCACCGATTCGGACCCCGCAACCGTTACACTACTGCTCCGTTGGTTATCAACCAAGCACAACTTGATTGACCTCGCCACGAAGGCTTTTTTCCTGCAAGCGAATCGAGAACACAAGCAAGAAAACGGCAAACACGCAATCGATATTGCAGATATGAATGAAGCAAAAGAGTATGGGGTTCAAGTTCTGATCACCAAAGGACTAATCGACATAGTGGTGACGAACAAGAACGGGGGCCCTGGCTATGACGAAAGTTTGATCCTCGACGGAAATCACAAACCTATTAAACAAAACCCAAGTCTAAACGATAGCGGCTACTGAGTTTTAACCCTTAAGGGGCGACCTAGGGTTGAGGGGGTGACTAGGGGGGTGTTCTCAACCTGGGCTTAAGGCCCGGCACGATACACGGCCCAAATGGCCCAAAAAGGTGATGCAGCACCTTGTCATGGTAACACAGCATGATCCACGAATCTTCTGGAGATGGGACCAAAACCAAAATGACGGCGTCATCGTCCCCTTTCCAACGCATCCTTATACGCCTCATTTCAATGCCGGATGACGGAGATATCGCCGAAACCGTGCAGGGATGTCGGCTGAATCCGAACCGAACGTGACAGCTGAGTTGGAGACGACTTGTAGCGTGGGGAAGGATGTGGCGTGCACATATCCATCATGGTGATGTCCTCATCAGAGGCCCCCATCATGGAGGTTAATATTTTGCCATGGCACTTAGCGGAAACTCTTTTGGGCAAAAACCGCTAGCACCATCCGACATGCTCGTCGAGACCTGTCCGTTTGGACGTGTTCTTGAATGTTGAGGGATTGCAAGTGTCGTGCCGCTTATCATAGACCGGAGTGAGGCTAGCTTAGACTTTCTCATCTTCGATGTCCTTGATCTCGATCTTCTCCTAGGCTCTCCTTTAGAGCAGCTCTTCGATATATCTTTGAGGGGCCTAGATGATAAGCTTAGGGGAGTCGCTTCTGCCACTGTTGTCCCTTGTTCGGGACATCCTATGGCAAAGCCTCTTCCCCATCAAAACCCGCTCGAGAAGATGACGCATATATCTCCGTCTGCGTCATCTGAGTCTATTCTCGTTAAGGTTGTAGAATGTTCTACCCCTCATGAGGATGACTCGGGAGACTCTCTTCACCTTTGTGAAGGCGGACGATTGTCACCACTCTCGACCAAGTTTCAGCATCTTCCCGCTGGCTTGTATCATGTTGCTTTCGATCATGGTTGAGAGTCAACATCGAGCTTCCACGATGACTCTCTTGAGATGGAGAATTCATGGGCCATGGAACCTTTCGAGGCGCTGACTCTGGAGTCCGGAAGAAAGGATTCCACACATAAGCATGGTAGCTTCATTCTTGATTCACCATACAGATCATGCTCGCATCATGTCCCTCTACAGTCAGACATGCTCAGTGCACTGAGCACACATGAGGGCTACAATCACCTTATGGTCCTCTTTTGTAGAAAGTTCAGAAGGTTGGTTGTAGATGTATATGTCCATCATAAGCATATCAGATTTTGTGTGTGCACTGTGGCACTAACCTTGCAGCTAAAGCTTCACTGATACATTAAGGATTGGTGGTGAGACGGGAATGACACCACCAATGATAGCTGCAAGATGAAGTTCCCATGGTCGAGCTTATGACTTTAAATAAACAAAGCACTACCAGGAGATAGCCTGGATTAGCATAGGTTTTATTTCCCTTTTCGAATAAAAGCAAAAACATGTTTTTAGGATAAGTCGTCCTTCGGGTATTTTTGGTCACTAACCTTTCAGGTGGAGATTGAAAAGAAATATGGATAGATGATGCCTATGAACATGTGAGCTACATCAGCGACAACACTTAGATAAGCTTTGGTGAGGGAACATTTACAAAAGGAAGCTTACCACACACTTGAGTTTTGTTGCCTAGCAGTGCAAACTTCAAGTGTGGGGGAGGTATGAGAGCATCCTGAGTAAAGTTTCTCCTCTACCAAATTTTATCCTGGTGTGAAGATGATGTCAGCTATTGTATCTTGCCCACTAGCTAGGTAAGTCCTGCTTTTTGACATTAAACAAAGCCCTTTCGGGAGGTTGCCCGAGGTTCACCGTCTTATGCTCATGCTTATGTCCCTTGTTGATGATAGCTTGTATCATGCTTTCATGCTTCCTTTATTTATGCTCATATGCTCTGGTTTGAATGTTTGAGTACACACACATTCATAGACTGTTTTAAATTAAGCATGGTACTTAGGTTAAAATTGTCTCCTTCAGTCAAAACAAGACATGGTGTCGAGTTTTGATTGATGAACCTTAGAGTTATATTTTCATAGATCTTGGTTGCATATATGCTGACTAACCCCTGCAGAAGATTGTCAAATTTGAATGGGTAAGTTATCAAGCTAAATTCAAATGGGAAGGTAAGTTGAGGTGTCAGACTCATGTTGCACAACATGCAAAGGTGGTACATATGACCTCTCAAAGGTCCAAGGTAAGTATATTCCCATCAGTGTATGAAGTGTAATCTTGGTCTATCCCTTTCGAGCAAATGACATGGTGACAATAAAATAAAATAAAAACAACAAAAATATTTGAATTTGAATAAAGGCTCTATGGTTCTCGAACCAGTAGAGTCCATCCTTTGTTTTCATTTGCCGTTTTGAAGAATAACACCGGGTTCAACCACCAGTGTAGGGGAGTTCTCTTAAGCTCATCATCGACATTCCCACTAGAGAACTCCCACACAGGCGCTACACAACATCGACTACACCTTCATGACAAGAGCAAGGTGAACTAGAGTGACCCGACTGCCTTATGGTTAGCCGAATCACCATTGGTCTTCCTTGATCTCTTATCCTTCAAAAGCGATGGTATGTGCACCCTTTATCTCACTCTACCTTAGCCATGAGTTTGTTTGAATTTCAATTCCAATCCTTTGAAACCAAACTCAGTGGTTGGTGCTATGCTTGCTCTACATGATTCCTGTGGTTGGCTTGCATATGTTTTATTCCTTACTCATCATCTTGACGCTTGTGAACAAATATCATTTGGGAACTCATACTTATCTAAGTAGTTGGTGTTTGTGATATGGTTTGAAGATATGATCTTCGCTCTAAATGTCTGAGTGCTTGGGGATTTTATTTGGAAATCATAAAAACCTTTTGCAAAACTCCTCTTTGACATGCCACCGTCCTACCAAAACCATATGATGTTCATAGTTGAAAACCTTATACTCATATGCTGCTTGTTATTACACTGAGCTTTGTCAAATTCTGTGACCCTTGTGAGAATTCTTTTCATTACTTTCGTGATCAAGATTCATGTGCACACCACCTTTATTCCCCTTGCTATGCTTCTACACTGGAAGTTAGCATTGTATCATTCATCCATTTCATGAAAAGAAAGCTCCATATGTGGTGTGACATCTCTCTCCAAAAGTGTCCTTCAAAAAAGAGACATGGGCTATTAAAAAAAGAAAAAGAAAAGAGAGACACATGCTGAAAGCATGATGAAAGAAAGAAAGAAAAGAGGAAAGAAAGAATAGCCCATGTCCAAAATAAAGGAGAAAAAGGAGAGGGATGGTCATGCAAAAAGGAGTTTCATAACTTAGATGGTAATAACTAGTATCCATTCTGGGGCGAGTGTCCACCTTACCGTCAACCAACTTTCATCATATATGTATGGTAATATCTAGCACCCATTCCGGGCCTAGTATCCACCTTATCATACTCACCATATCCATACACGTGCACATCTTGATCTGATTGTATGATTTGATTTTCTCTGTGGATCCAGTCTTTGACTTTGCAATATATGTGATACAAGTATTCTTTATCCTTTATCCTACCGTGAGCTCCACATATAGCCATCATTAGAAGTAGGATGAAGAAAGACAATCTAATGCCTTGGTGAGAACATATACACATTGAGCGATCTAAGAGAATCAAATGAGGAGCTAAGCAAGGTTTATTTTGAAAATTTATTGCAAAACCCCAAGTTACTTAGCATAATGAGCAGGACTGATTTGATTCATGACCGTTCCATTCCTCAACTACCCAAGATAGCATGATAGACACATCACAGAGTTCACAAGTACAAGGTATGGTTTGGAATATCTCTTATGCTCACATCATACCTTTGGATATCATGTCTCACCTTGATCTGACTCCCTTTACTCGAGATGAGCAAAGGTCAAGTGTGGGGGTGTTGTTGACGGCTGTTAAGTGCTACTTTTACAATGTCAATACCTGCATAAAATAAATGTAAAAGGATCATCAACACTAGAATAGGGTTTGATACTGATAGTTTTCACAAGTGTTGGTGTTTTTAGCTTTTGTTGCAGGATGCACCGAAATGTGTGCTAAAAGGTACAATTGAGAGCGACTTCGGTGCAGGTACAATTAGCACATGACGGATTGAACACCGAAATGCGTACCACATGACGGATGCTGCCGCCGTGCCACACGGCGTGAGGACCCTGCCGCCATGTGGCACGGCGGCAGGAGAGCAGGTCTGGCGGCTCGTCCGCGTGGCACGGAGGCAGCACCCTAGCATCGTGCCTCACGGCGGCAGGGGCCTGCCGCCGTGCCACACGGCGGTAAGAACCTTTTTAATTTTTTGAGATTTTTTCATT
The DNA here is from genome assembly GCA_036936925.1 of Cenchrus fungigraminus. NCBI lineage: Eukaryota > Viridiplantae > Streptophyta > Magnoliopsida > Poales > Poaceae > Cenchrus > Cenchrus fungigraminus. The sequence continues at coordinate 127,046,930 of CM072773.1, forward strand.
TTGTAAAACACTTTTTCATTTTTTTTAAAAAACAAGAAACTGATAAATTTAAACATAATCACAAGATCATAATCAACGAGTAGTTTATACAAGATCGTGGTAAAAGTACTGTTGTGACAGAAAACACTAATACATCTAAATCCGCCGGTGTCTCTTCGGCCTAACAGCTCTAGCACCAGCCCAGGTGTGGTCCCGGGCGTACGTCAAGGGGTCAGGTGGCCTGATGACCCGTGGTCCGAGCTGGTCGGGAGACGGTGTCGCCATGGTCGCCTGTGACAAGCCTGCAACAGCCGTACATACTCTAACGGTGCCTGAGCCATAGCTGCAAAAAACCAAATTTTAACCAATTAGTTGAATTATATCAATTTAAACGAATTATGTGAACTAAAACTATTTTCTACAAATTTTATATCAATTTAATCAAATTATTTGACTTATAACTATTTTCTACAAATTTTATATCAATTTAAACGAATTATGTGAATTATAACTATTTTCTAAGAATTTTATAACAATTTAATCCAATTATGTGAATTATAACCATTTTCTAGGAATTTTATATCAATTTAATCGAATTATTTGACTTATAACTATTTTCTACGAATTTTATATCAATTTAAACGAATTACGTGAATTATAACCATTTTTTAGGATTTTTATATCCATTTAATCAAATTATTTGACTTATAACTATTTTCTACAAATTTTATATCAATTTAAATGAATTATGTGAATTATAGCTATTTTCTAGGAATTTTGTGTCAATTTAATCTAATTATTTGAATTATAACCATTTTCTAGTAATTTTATATCAATTTAAACGAATTATTTGAATTACAAATATTTTCTAAAAATTTTATGTCAATTTAATCTGATTATTTGAATTATAACCAGTTTCTAGTAATTTTATATCAATTTAAACGAATTATTTGAATTACAAATATTTTCTAGAAATTGTATGTCAATTTAAACGAATTATTTGAATTATAACTATTTTCTACGAATTTTATATCAATTTAAACAAATTTTATGAATTATAACTATTTTCTATGAATTTAATTTGAATTATAACTATTTCTAAAATTTCTAAACTAAGTTAACTAAACTAACTAAACTACACTAACTAAACTAACTACACTAACTAAACTAAACTAAACTAACTAACTAACTACACTAAAGTTAGAAATATACCTGAGTCAAAAGTGCTCCGAAGGGTTGAAAGCTGAAGATTTAGGAGGAGAGAGGGAGGGAGGAAGGAGGTGGCGGCGGCAGCCGTCGGCCCCTTATATAGGGGTGAGGCTGCCGCTGTACCCCACGGCGGCAGGGTCCTGCCCCCGTGTGGTACGGCGGCAGATATATATTTCTCGTAATTTTTGTTTTTGTCATTTATTTTTTGAAAATAAACGAAAATATATAAAAAAATTCTTGGAATAGAGTTAAAGTGACTCATAGCAACTCCAGCAAGGACTTCTATATAGACTTCTACTCCAAAATTTGAAGGTTTTGTGTAAAAATTTAACTCCAGCAAGACCTTTAAACAGGCTTGCATTTTTTAGGCTCCTCCAAATTTCTCTTCCAAGTCTCCATTCCTAGAGACCCTCTACTTCCCCTCCAAAAAGTGGGTCCCACTATTTTTACTTTTTCCACTTTCCTCTCTTCCCTGTCTCTCCCTTCCACGCCGCGCTCCACTCCCGGTTTGTATGTGTGATCTTGCTTGAACATGGTAGCAACATCTGTTTAAACAAATGAATCAGCTACAGGTTCTGCTTTTCACCATTAGTTAGTTAATGGTATGATTCTAAAAGGATTTTAAGGCTGTGATGAAATGCTATGAAGGAAAATAAACAATTTGTTTAGCATAGTAAGTTATACCATAAAAATATCTATTGCATGCTTTGGAAAAAGCAATTATTTAGGAGTATCAGAAGGATGTTGAAATTTTTTCTAAATTCACAAGATGGAGAAGGATGTGTAAGTTGACAACCTTCTTGAAATTTCAAGGCTGGAGGGTTAAGTTGTCGCATGTTTAGTCGTATTCATATATAGCACGTGCGTGTCGCACGTGCATTGTTACTAGTGTTTGATAAAAATAAGCAATTTAGATAGTTTTGGTGGACTAAAAGTTTCAACTTTTATCCATAAATGTATATAAGCTTTTTTTTGTCTCACACTTGTTGGGGAGAAACCCGTCCCCGAAGAGGGGCCAACAAATGCAATTAACTAGTATGCTCAAACACTCATGTAAACTGAGGCATGTCTTCGGGCGAGCTAGAAAAGCCCTTCCTTCGATCCCTCTCCCCCCTTTTCCATTCCATTCGGGTCCGTTAAATAGGCCTGTATCATTTACACTTTACACTCTTACCCTCGCTTTTTACATCGTGCGAAGGATCTTTGAGGGCATTACAGTACTTTCACACCAACACGACCAACTACCCCCATTACAACTCAACACTTTACACCGTGGCGCTTTTCATGTGGGCCCGGATTCCCCTGCTCTTCTTCGGCGAGATGTCACTGCCTTGAGGACCCACACCACTTCGCGCCGTGGTCGACATCGCATCCTTCACGTACCCGAGGCCTCCCTTCGTCCCCCTGGTGCTTGCACGTATCTTCTCGGATCACTTGGGTCGCCCTCCCGAAGGTTCCCTCCGTCCTCGAGCGACCAAAACCTTCGGTCTTTTGGCCTTCCTTCGCTCCTTAGCACGCCATTACTTCGGGCGCCTGGGACCTCAGGCGCCTCGCTTCGCCGTCCCGAAGGTGCCGAACCTGCTCAACCACCAAAAACAAGGAACAACTGTTTCTTCCTTGACCCGAAGGCCTGCAGTCGAAATGGGAATTAAAGGGGGTTAGGTACGAAATGGATTTTCCCAACATTAGCCCCTCGCTTGCGAAGGTTTGTCTTCTTTTACACGTGTCGGGTTATTTTGAATCTCCTATTTTTTCGCGGTATGATCTCCCTTCCTGATTTTCCGGTGTTATCTTCCTATTTTATCGGGATATACTTCTGTAACTGTTGCTTTGCTTCCTTCTATATTCCCGCGCCACGTATCTCCTAGATTGCCGTGCCGCTCGTGTTATAAAAGGCCACCTCTGCCTCTCGGTGCCGAACCCCACCTGTTGTCGTCCTCTGCCTGCCTGGTGAGTTTCTTTCTATTGGTAACTTCTTGTCAACTTCGCTCTAGATCTTTGTGTTATTTTTGTCCTGCGTTTCTTTTTGTTGCTTTGCTCATCTAGGTTCTATCTTTTTTTTCCTTTAGGGTTTTGTTTACTTCGCTTCCTTCCTTCCGTTTCTGTGATGGCTCCGAAGGCTGCTGCGTCGAAGCCCCCGAAGGCCACTACGAAGGTTTTTGGACGAAGCCGAGTGACTCCGCGGCTTCTTGCTGAGTACGAAAAACTGGAGTATTTTGAAAGTGGTCAAGCTAGGGCTCCCGGAAACGAAGTGATTCCGACTCCGAGAGATGATGAGGTTGTGGTATTCCGCGACATTTTTGCTGCTGGTCTTCGGTTTCCTCTTAATCCCATTGTCGATGCAATTCTTCGCAACTTCGATATGTATGTGCACCACCTTACTCCAAATTCCATACTTCGGTTGAGTTTGTTCATGTGGGCGTGCAAAACCATGGGTGTCAATCCTACTGTGGCCAACTTCATTCGTGCTCATACTATCCATCATCAGCCGTTGTATATGGAACGCGCCGAAGGTGTACATACGTCAAGGAGGAGACCCAATTTGCTTCGCTGAATTTTAGATATAGATCTAATGTGGATGTCCCTGTTGTCTGCTACAAGAATAAGTGGGAGGATGACTGGAACACCTTCTGGTTCTATCATAAGGTGGATGACACCGCTGCGTCGTTGGTTAGCAAGGAGATGCAAGATCTTCCGAAGGGTGTTGGCCTAACTCCCGATGATTCTGATCAATCTCGACTGTTTCTGGTTGTTTTTCGAGAGATTGCAAAAATCATGGGCACTCGCGATCTCGTTGAGGAGTATTGTTGCTGCAAGGTTTTTCCAGTGAAGTCCGGCTGGTCTGTTGTTGCCTGGAGTGACTTTACAAGCCCTATCAAGATTCCGGATTTTGCTAAAAGCTTCGGATTGAAACTCGAAGGTTTGTGGATTTTGTTTTGTTTTGTCATACATATTTTTGTGTTCATATACTGTGCTTTTTTGTGTTATTTTTCATTACTGATCTTTGCATTCTTTTCAGATATTGATGTTCTGTTGATCGAAGATGCCGCCAATGAAATCCTTGGCCCTACCAGCCTTAAAGAGGACCACGACATTATCAACCGAATTGGTGGACGTCGCACAATCGTGTCTTTCAGTTCTTTGGTATTGCTGCTAGTGATCGCCAAGTCACCGTCACTCGGCGTGAAGCTGCCGCCAAACGCGCCACGAAGAAAGGTTCTGGCAGCGTCACAGAGCCTTCGGCTATTGCCGTGTCTTCTTGTCATGGGAAAAGACGTGCGAAGGCTGCGAGCAACCGCCAGCCTAAGCGTCGCCGCAAGCAAAGATCCGCCTCACCAGAGACTGTATCATCTAGCCCCGATGGTAGTGATGGTAACCGTAGCAAAGGTAACAAGAGCAACGAGAATGCAGCTGATCCTGTGTTGTTCGGGCGAAGCACCCGAGCATCTGACTTGGGGCATACAGAAGAACAAGTTGACGTGACTTCGTTGTCACCGCCTCAAGATGCCGCTACCGGTACCATTGCTCAACCTTTCGATATTGATATTAGCGACCGTGAACCTGAGAGTGACGAGGAACTTGCTGCCCCTTCTAAAATGAGTGGTAAAGCGCCTGCTACCGCCGAAGATGCACCTAAAGATTCCACTCCTTCTAGAGGGCTGGTTCCTTCTTCTTCGCGCAAGGTTGTTGCTGCCTTTGCTACTGATGTCGGCGACAGTGACAGTAGCTCTAACACTGAGTCTGACAGCGGTCGCCGAAGTGGTGGTGTCTTTGTTAGTGCTGATTCTCCATCTGTTGTTGCGCGCCACCTCGGAATTCCTCAGAACTCTCATTTTTTTTGTGATCGCAAAAGGAAATTGCTTCAGTTTTGTAGTGATGACCGCGAACGTGCTCTTCTTCAGGAGGCTGGCCAATCCTTTAGCTTCCCTATCATGGAAGAAGATTTGGGCCGCGAAGGTGCTGATGAAGTCTTAACGCAGGCACAAGATCTTGCCATGAAAACCTTCGTTGCTTGCTGAGTTGCTCAGTGTCGGTTCCGTGAAGACATCCGCCAGTTCGACCTTCGTAACCAGACTACCTCTTCCGCTCTTGAGAAGGAAATTTGTTACTATCAAGAACCTTCAGAAGGATAAGGATAACCTTGCTGCTACTTTGGAAGATGAGAAAAAGAAAAGTGTGGCTTTGTCTTCGGAAATAGCCTCTCTTTCAGAGAAGAATAATTCTCTTCAAAACGAAGTTGCCAAACTGAAAGAAGCTGTTGAGAGTGAAAAGAAGAAAAGCGAAGGCGTGAAGGGTCTGTACGAAGGTAAGCGTAAGGAGCTTGATGAACTGAAGACTACCCATGCTGCTCTTGTGAAGGAACACGAGGAATATTTTGACGAAGTGCAAAAGCATATTGTTCCTGTTTGCAAGAAGGTTCATGATCTTCTAGTAGACTTCGGCACTGCTCCTGTCCCGTACAGCATGAAAGATCAATACATCAGTGATATTTTTAAGTGGTTGTCAGATGGTGTTTCCTCTCTAGCTTCGGCTGGCCATTCTTTTGGTGAACTGAGCGCTGGAGTTGATGCCCGAACCATTTGCCATTCTGTGTATTCTCTTTTGAGCACTCCTACTGATGGATCTGAGCCTGCTGTTTCCAAGACTGCTCATCGATAGATGCGTGATGGTTCCTTTGCATGGCCTCAAGAGACCAACATTGATCGGATACCCGCCCTTCCGAAGAACATTGCGAAAAACTTTGTCAAAGAGTTTTCTCGCAAGTTTGGCTTTGGTTATGCGGTTGCTGAAGCCCGACGTGTTCTGCGCAAGGTTATTTTGTTATGCTCTTTTGCAAAGTTATTCTTTATGTTTGTAACGTTCCTGTCATCTGATTTCGTTTGCTTTAACATACAACTTTTTTTCCAGACGAGCCCCAGCCTCGCTGCTTCTGAGCAAGTTGGCGTTATCTCTGGTGCTGCGACGGCTCCGCCGTCTTCTACTCCTTCGGCTACTGCTGTTGCTTCTGGCACTGATGGTTAAGTTGCTACTTCTGCTGCTCCTTCGGCTGGCGAAACGCAAGGCGCCACTTCTTCTGCCACACAAACTACTTCAGCCACTCCCCATACAAACGAAGAGGTGTGAAGATTGGGGCTGCGGTGACTAGTGTTAGCCGGGGAGTGTTAAGACATATTTTGCATGTGTAACTGAACTATTTTGCGAATCTACGCAGGTGCCGAAGTTGTGCCCTACGCAGATAGACGAAGATGCCTGCCCAATTGTTATAAATCGTGGCGACTATATTATGTCTGGTTCCATATGGCGAAAATTTCACTTGAAATTTACCCATGTGTCCTTCGACGAGTTTTGGTCTTATAAAATTAACCGCTACGATGAACGCAATAACGCGTCTAAGAATTTCTTCGAGCAATACACCCGGAACCGGCTGATTCATGATTCAACTTCACGACGACTCCTCCGTGAAAGTGATTCTTCGCTTGATGTGCAACCTTTGAGTAGTTCTCTGTCTGGTGACGGCTCTTCTGTTTCTATCCCGAAGGTTGAGATTGTTGATCTTACCGAAGACGACATGCACAAATATATCTACAAGCGTTCTAACTGATGAGTTAGCGGGCTGCCTTGTGTGTGTTTGGTTGTAACCGAGTCATGCTGTTGTGTCTGTAACTCCAGTACTACTTATACATTTGCTTATTGTAATAAATTATCATTTCCGCGAAGTCCTCGGTTTTGGAACTTCGGAAAAAGGGAACTCAAACTGCGAAGCGCCTCCCCCTAGTTTCCTTTTCCGTGTTTCGCAACCAGTCTTGGCATGTTTGAGAATTTTTTACACATTTTCTCTTATCTAGGGAACATTGTTCTTTTTCTCTCACGCGTTGCCTCCGCGTAGTTCTGCGTTATGTAGCGCTATAACGCGACGTTTTTGGTTGCGTTATCAAAGAATGTTTTATCCTCGAGATGACTCATCAGTCAGATCTCGCATTTTGCTTCGTGCATACGGTGCCGAAGGCTTCTTTCCTTGCCAGAGAAGGAGATGATTTGCGACTACGCCGTTTAACGAGTCGACTTATCCCTGCGGGTTTTTTCCCAGGGGCTTCGCGCATTGGCCGTCGAAGAATTTTTGTTATTTCTGTGCTCTACTTCGATGCGAGCACCCTAAGTGAACCAATTACGTTTTGCGTTCTCAACTTCAAACGTAATTGTTCACTTACGTGATGTGTATTTTTGCGACCTGTGCCGAAAGTGACAACTCATTTCATTTGAGTTGCGTCACTTCAGACTTCCTGATGCACGCTGATGATATTCTGGGGAGTCCTTGTTATAATTTCCAAGGAGATATTACACATGAAGACCGCCTCGTTAAAAACCATGCATCCCTGTTGTGCCGATGATTACACAACTAGGGACTCTCCCCGCGAGGAAAAGAGTACGGCTTCGGGAACTCAAATTGAAATGTTTGTTACAAAAATGCGAAATGAAAAGAAATTATGAAAAAAAAACTAAGACACAACGAAGTTTGTTCCTCCTTTCACAGCCAATACTTTTGCAGCATATCTTCGTTCCACGAGTATGGGTCCTCCAACCCTTCTAGATTGGTCAACCTAAAAGCCCCTGGTCTTGTTTCTGTCGCTATGAATGGACCATCCCATTTTTCTTGTAACTTTCCCACCCCTCTTGTTTTCTTTCTTAAGACCATATCGCCTGTTTTTATGTTTCTCCTTCGTACCTTCTTGTCCTTCCATCTTCTGGTTTCTTCCTGGTAATACTCAATGTTTTGCAATGCTTGAAGCCTAGCTTCTTCGCATGTGTCCAGTGCTGGTGCCATATCTTCATTTTCAGGTGTGTCTTCGGTGCGAATGGACCCTAGCTTTATCTCCTCTGGCACCATTGCCTCTTCGCCATACAGCAACTTGAACGGTGTGAATTTGGTAGCCCTTGATTCTGTTGTGTTGTGAGACCATATGACTCTTGGTAACTCGTCTGCCCACTTGCCTCTTGGCATGCTTGTGATGTTTCTTTTTATCCCTGTGAAAATTATTCCATTGGCCCTTTCAACGGCTCCGTTGGATTGAGGGTGATAAACCGAAGCAAAACACAACTTTGTGCCTAGGTGGAAACAAAACTTGCGGAAGTCTGTTGAGTCAAATTGCTTGCCATTGTCTACTGTTATCTCATACGGCACTCCAAATCTGCAGACCACATTTTTCCAAAAGAATTTCTGTATTATCCCCGAAGTTATAGTCTGTACTGCCTTTGCCTCAATCCACTTTGAGAAGTACTCTACAGCCACTATTGCGTATTTGTAATTTCCTGGAGCCGTTGGCAGAGGCCCCACGATGTCAATCCCCCATCTTGAAAATGGCCATACCGAAGGAAGGAGTTGTATTTCATATGGCAAAAACTTGGAGTAATTTATGTGCTTTTGGCAGTTGTCACATGTCCGTACAATCTCTTTGGCGTCTCTCACTGCTGTTGGCCAATAAAACGCTTCGCGAAATGCCTTTGCCACCAGTTTCCTTGTTCCTATGTGAGAAGAACACATGCCCGCATGGATTTCTTTGAGTAACTCTTTGCCCTCGTCGTGCGACACGCACTTGAGTAATGGTGCGCACACGCCTGCCTTGTACAAGTTTTCTCCCCTCAACACGAATGACCTCGCTCTCGCTGCCATCCTTTTCCTATCAGTTTCGCTTTCTGGCTCGTAATGCCCCTTTAGATAAGCTACTATTTGTGTCCTCCAATCTTCGCTGGTAATTGCACTGACAAGCTTCAGCTCTGATTCTGTGAAGTGTGCAGTCATTTTTCTCAATGTCTCATAGAACACATCAGGTGGTAGCGGCTGCTTTGTGGCCCCTGCTTTTGCCAAAGCATCTGCCTCTTTGTTCTGCTCCCTTGGTATTTTCTTAACTGTGAACCCCAGGAAGTGTTTCTCCATTGTTCTTACTGCTTTCAAATACGAAGACATTTCGTCTTTCTTTGCTCTGTATGCTTTGCCTATTTGGTTTGTAATGAGCTCTGAATCTGTGTTCAGTATCAACCTTCGCGCCCCTACAGCTTTTGCCTTTCGGAGGCCCAATAACAATCCTTCGTACTCTGCGACATTGTTTGTGTACCCATCAAACTCTAGCCTTGCCACGTATCTCATTTTTATTCCCGAAGGAGATGTGAGGATTGCCGAAGCTGCTGTGCCATCATTACAATACGCACCATCACAAAATATTTCCCATGATTTTTCTTCATTTGGTGGCTTTGCTCCGTCTTCATCTGAGTGTGCCCATTCTGCAACGAATTCTGCCAGCACTTGAGATTTTATTGTTGTTCTTGGCGCGAAGGTTATGTCATATTGAGACAGCTCTGCTGCCCACTTGCTAATCCTTCCTGAGGACTCCTTGTTCTCAAACATTTCGCGAAGCGGGAAACTGGTTGGTACCGCCACTTTGAAACTTTGGAAATAATGCTTCAACTTTCTTACCACCATCACCACTGTGTATGCCATTTTCTCTAACTCTGAGTAAAATTTCTTTGCTCCATTGAGCACTTTGGAGACGAAGTATACTGGCATTTGTTTCAAATTGCTGCCGTTCTGCTTCTCCTCAACTAATGCTGCACTGACCGCATGAATTGATGCTGCCACGTATAACAACTTCGCCTCGGGCCCTAGGCTTGCCATTACCGTCAACTTTTCCAGATATGCTTTTAGGTCTTCGAAGGCTTCCTGTTCTTTTCTCCCCATATTATATTTTTCTGCCCCGCCAATTGCTTGAAAAACGGCAAGCTTCGCTCTGCTGATTTGGAGATGAAACGACTTAGTGCTGCGAGTCTGCCGGTGAGTTTCTAAACTTCTTTCTTCGTCCTTGGCGGTCTCATGTTTCTTATTGCTTTTATTTTTTCCGGGTTCGCTTGTATTCCTGATTTTGACACCATACATCCCAATAATTTCCCCCTACTGACTCCGAAGATGCACTTTTCTAGATTCAGCATGAGTCCATACTTCCTCATATTCTGAAAAGTTTCCACCAAGTCTTCGATGTGACTCTCTTTATGTTTGTTGTGCACTACCACATCGTCGACGTACGCGGACACATTTCTTTTCAACTGTGGTCCAAGAACTATCTGTACCATTATGTTGAAGGTTGGGCCCGCGTTGCGCAGACCTTCAGGCATTCTTACGAAGAAGTATACCCCGAACGGTGTTGTGAAACTTGTCTTGTCTTCGTCTTCTTTTCGCATCCACACCTGGTGATATCCCGAAAAGCAATCAAGAAGTGACATCCTTTCGGATCCTGCTGCTGCGTCTACCAAAACATGAATTCTTGGGAGCGGGTAGTCATCTTTTGGGCAAGCCTTATTGAGAGATGTGAAATCTATGCACATTCTTTGATCTCCGTTCTTCTTGGGAACCATAACTACGTTGGACAGCCAAGTAGTGAAGTGTACTTCGCGTATGATGCATGCGTCTAACAACTTATGTACTTCACGAAGTGCCGCTTTCTCTTTTTCTGGTGATATTACTCTTAATTTTTGTCTTCTTGGCGGGACCTTCGGATCTAAGTTTAGACTATGTTCAATAACATCACACGGTATGCCCTTGAGATCTTTTTTGCTCCATGCGAAGACATCCTGGTTTTCGCTCAAGCATTTAAGCAAGTCTGCCTCTTCTTCTTCACTGAGGTCCTTTGCAATTATGACTATTTTGTCATCCGTGTTGCCGTTCAACTTCATTCTCTTCGTGTGCTGCATGGGCTTGATTCTATTTTCTTCTTCTTTCCTCTTCTGCTTTATTATCTGTGACTCTTATATGTCATCTTCGGTTTCCTGGTTACCTTCGCTTATTCTCACTAAGTGTACTGGCTTGCGGTCTGTGCCTGTATTGTACTCCCTGTCCCATGCATCTTCCTGGTCACCATAGACTGATAACACCCCATTGATCGTTGGGATTTTCAGACATAAAAAGGGCATGTGAATTACTGTTGCGAATTTGTTTATGACTCCTCTTCCGAAGATGGCCTTGTAAGAATAAGGGATGTCCACTACGTCGAAGTTGACCATTTCTGTTCGTATTAAAGCCCCTTCGCCCATCGTAACGTTCATTTCAATGGTTCCCAAAGCTTCAACTCGCTTGTTGCCGAAGCCATATAACGGTTTCGTAGACGTTTGCAATTGATCGTCCCTGAATTCCATTTTCCTGAACAAGTCGTAAGTGAGAACATTTGTGGAACTGTCGTTGTCTACCAGAATTCCTCCTACATCATTTCCCAGGATGTACTTCGTGTTCTTTCCCAATATTGCTCTGATCACCAACGGATCTTCGTGTGGGTATCTCTTTAATTTCAATTCAACCTCCGTGAATGTGATTGGGATATGTGACCACCTTGTGCGAAACACCTTGCCCGAAGATACATGGCTGACCTCCCTTCTGTCGTCCTTCCTTTGCCTCTTCGATGGGAACTCAGGTAAGCAGCATCCCCCTATTATTGCATTTATGACATTCACCCGCTGGTATGTGTCATCTGGATCATTGTTTATGACGTTGACTCTTTGGTATTTTTCATCTTGTTCTGACCTTCGGGTGTTTTGCTGCTGGGATTGCGATGGGTTTTCTTTTGGCTGATATGGAGCGCTGGGCCTTGCGCTGATGTGTATGCTGGGTGAAACTGTGGTGGATATGGGAGCGGTTGGAAATATTGCGGTGGCGGCTGATACATGGGTTGCCAGTTTGACGTTGAGCTGTTTGCCACAGAAGGTATGGCAGGTGTCGCTCTGTTGAGGAAACCAACTTGGTTTTGCGCGGCTTTCTTCTTGTCTTCTTCTTCCTTTGTCTTGATTGCCACCCTGCATTCATATGTCCAATGACCTTTGTTCCTTCTGTGTATGGAGCAAACTGTTAGCGGAGGTGGTGTTGAGTATTTGGCAGACCCATGCTGATTTGACTGCGAAGGTGTCTGGTTGCTAGTTGTCCCCTTAGATGATACGTTGTTCACACCTCCCCTGTTATAATTTGGACTGTTTGTTGTGTTTCTATTGTTCGTGTTTGGCCTTCTGTTCCACTCTTCCATAGCCTTTGCTGCGTTTTTTCTGGCATGATAATCCTCTATTCTCCTTTGCTTTCCTCGATCGAACAAGCAATATGATTGCAAGACTTCGAACAATCTTTTTTCTGACACTGGCCTTCGCCTATCTAGGTATTCTCCGCAAGGCCCCACCTTGAGCCCACCTATAACGACGTCAATTACACTTGACTCTTCGACATGTGGCGCCTTTGCTCTGGCCTTTGTGAATCTCTTTATGTATTCTTGTAGTGGCTCTTTCTCTCCCTGTTTGATCTGATGAAGGTCGTTGGCTGTAAGTTCCTAGGGCTGAAACCCTTGAAAGTTACTTTCAATTTTCTCCCGAAGCTGGTTCCATGAACTTATGCTTCCCTTTGGTAGCGACGCATACCATTGCTGAGCAGAGCCTTTTAATGCCATGATCATAGCCTTTGCCTTCGCCGTATCATCACCCCCTCCTGAAGAAATTGCCACACTGTACCGAAGGATGAACTGCCGCGGATCTGACTCACCGTCATACTCTGGTAGCGAAGACGGTAGTTTGAATTTCGACGGCCAATCCACCTGCTCGAGCTCGAATGTAAGTGGTGTGGATGGTTTGTCCTTGGAAGATTGTGAACCCTTGCTCTTGTAACGTGGTCTACGTTCCACGAACGCCTCTTCGTCAGAATCGAAGACCCATGATTCTTCGGAGTCGTACAAAGACTCCTCCACGACAACTGGCCTGCTTCGCTTTTTTCCCTGAGGTGACGCTGCTTTGTGTTGCTTTTCGAGCCTTGGTTCAGATCTTGTTGATTGCTCTTGCAAAGAATTAAGCTGTGCCTGCAAGATTGCCATCTGTTCTTGAAGCTGAACTGTCTTCTGCCTGAGCCCTTGTCCGGACGTTGGACGAACTTGGCATCTGACTCAATCTTGCCGCTATGGTCGCCTCTACCCTTCTTAATGACATGATGTCTTTGTCGAGGATCCCCGCATCCAAGAGGTCCACTTCGAAGTTGTCGTCCGCGATGTCTTCAAGTGCCCCATCGCGACCGCCTGGTGCATGACTGAGCACCATGTCTCTATCTGCATTTACATCTGCCCCTTCATTGACTGGGCCTTCGGACTCTGTTGCCGACGGGTCATCGGTAGCTCTTTGTGGATTGGTATTGGTGTTCCTTGGTGCCCTCTTCGGTGCCATTGAGTTGTGGTGGGACGAAACACGGTGGGCGCCATAAATGTTGGGGAGAAACCCGTCCCCGAAGAGGGGCCAACAAATGCAATTGACTAGTATGCTCAAACACTCATGTAAACCGAGGCATGTCTTCGGGCGAGCTAGGAAAGCCCTTCCTTCGACCCCTCTCCCCCCCTTTTCCATTCCATTCGGGTCCGTTAAATAGGTCCGTATCATTTACACTTTACACTCTTACTCTCGCTTTTTACATCGTGCGAAGGATCTTTGAGGGCATTACAGTACTTTCACACCAACACGACCAACTACCCTCATTACAACTCAACACTTTACACTGTGGTGCTTTTCATGTGGGCCCGGATTCCCCTGCTCTTCTTCGGCGAGATGTCACTGCCTTGAGGACCCACACCACTTCGCACCGTGGTCGACATCGCATCCTTCGCGTACCCGAGGCCTCCCTTCGTCCCCTGGTGCTTGCGCGTATCTTCTCGGATCACTTTGGTCGCCCTCCCGAAGGTTCCCTCCGTCCTCGAGCGACCAAAACCTTCGGTCTTTTGGCCTTCCTTCGCTCCTTAGCGCGCCATTACTTCGGGCGCCTGGGACCTCAGGCGCCTCGCTTCGCCGTCCCGAAGGTGCCGAACCTGCTCAACCACCAAAAACAAGGAACAGCTGTTTTTTCCTTGACCCGAAGGCCTGCAGTCGAAATGGGAATTAAAGGGGGTTAGGTACGAAATGGATTTTCCCAACAACACTACAACGAGAAAACTTTAAATGTGGCGGGTGTTGAGAGTGTGCCTAACATATTTTGATTTTGACTGTAATTACTCCCTCTGCTTCAAATTATAATGAATTTGGACGGTGGGTGAGAACCTACCACACCCACGGTGGTGGCGCCGGGGGCGGTACTGCAGTAAGGAGGGAGGGGAAAGTTGAATCCTGGTGTCTAGCGTTTTCTTCAATTATAGCCCAGCAACAATTTTGCAAAATTGTATTTATACTGTCGTTTCAAATGGCAGTTGAAGCTATCGCTGTTTGAAACATCGGTAGGGGACAGTCCATTTTCAAAAAATTATAGTTTTTTCTATAAACTCAGACAGATAAACTTTATGAAAACTATACCTTTCGTCGAGATCACTTTGTAGTTCGAACTTTTTTCATTATAGACATTTTGATGCTCAAATGGTCTATACAAATGTCTCTTCTCTTGACAACATATTTTTAAAAAAATATATTTCTTTCATATGAATCTCAGATGCAGATAAAATTTATACGAAAATATAGCTTTTGTGGAGAGCTACAACTTTGTAGTTCATACTTTTTGTCATTTGAAATCATTTCGATGCTTAAATAATCAACATCTTATTCATATCTAAAATTTGATGAGTTCTTTCTCTCCGCAACATATCTTTAAAAAAACTATAACTTTCTCATATAAATTTGGATGGAGGTGAACTCTACGCTAAAATCGTGTATCTCGACGAGGTCTACAACTATGCAGTTCAAATAGTGTCTATTTGAATTCATTTTGGTGCTCAATGAAAACTATACCTTTCGTCGAGATCTACAACTTTGTAGTTCAAACTTTTTTCATTATAGACATTTTGATGCTCAAATAGTCTATATAAATGTCTCTTTTCTTGACAGCATATTTTTAAAAAAATATATTTCTTTCATATGAATCTCGGATGTAGATAAAATTTATACGAAAATATAGCTTTTGTGGAGAGCTACAACTTTGTAGTTCATACTTTTGTCATTTGAAATCATTTCTATGCTTAAATAATCAACATCATATTCATATCTAAAATTTGATGAGTTTTTTTCTCTCGACAACATATTTTTAAAAGAAACTATTTTTTCATATAAATTCGGATGAAGGTATACGCTAAAATTGTGTATCCGATGAGGTCTACAACTATGCAGTTCAAATAGTGTCTATTTGAATTTATTTTGGTGCTCAAACGATTGACACAATGTTTAATTTAAAATTCAAATTTTAGACTTGGTTAGTAGACGATTATTTGAGCCTAAAGATGATTTCGAATGGAAAATTTTTGAACCACAAAGTTGTAAATCTCGACGAAAACTACAATTTTGATATATATCTCCATTGAGTTTATATGAAAAAGTTATGATTTTTGAAAACAGACTGATCTCTATCGCCGACTCCCATTTGAAATTGCGGTTGTAATGCTAACGTCATTTGAAACAGCGGCATGGTATAATTTTGTTATATTTCTGTTCTGACATATATTTTTGAAAATTGTAAAAAATAAATATATAAAAAGAAGATTGGGGCTTGGTTTTGTGTCGATTCGGATTTTGGAATAATTAACTATTTGTCATTCTTACGAGGTGAATGGCAAACCATTTACCATCCTGACTCACGTGCAGTGACTCAGATGGTCTCACGTGTCAGTGAGAAAGTTTTTCAACACCACTTAGGAATGGTAAATAGTTAAATATCCCTCGGATTTTGATACATACACGATTGGGCTGCTATAATACTACGTGCGCGTCGTCGTCGAGTCGACCCTGCGAAAAAAGAAGTGCCAAACGAAAACTTGAGAAAAAAAGTGAGTGTTCCCCTTCCCCAATCTGCTGTCTTCTCCGAGGTGACCTCCCCTTCCTCGCTGCTTGGAGATGCTGCTTCGATCCGGGCGCTCGTTCTTCCCCGGGCCACGCCGTCGCAGCGGTGGATCTACCTCAAGCTGCGACTTCGATGCGGCGGCGGGCCGTCCACACCTCAAGCGCAAGTGTTCAGTTGAGGCTGACCTCCGTCGCCAGGTCAGGAGCAAGTCGCCGCCGGCGTACGTATTCTCAGATCCCTGATTTCCCATCTTTCCCTATTGCACATCGATTCCTCGCTGCCAATGCTTAACCTAACCCCACGTGTATGCAGGCTGCCGTGCAGACAGCCGCCCGTCGCGCCGCACCAACCTGAGGTCGGAGAACGGGTCCCGCTCCCCCCATCTGCTCCCAGTGTCACTCCAGAGAAGGTCACCAACAACGGGGACGATAGCTCTGACGAAGCATCAGTTGCAGAGCAAGGCGTAAAATTGTTCCCTCATCTCCCACGAGACGAAGCCGCCAAGATGTGGGTTCATTTTGTCAACAACGCAAGGACTTGCATCAACCACTACAACAAGAAGGATCAGGCAAGCTCTTTCATCTTGGTCTAGTCCTCTAGCCCAGTGCCATCATACCTGCATCCTCATTTAGTCACTCGCCCTCCATTTACTTATATTGCTGCTATTGATATAAAATGGAATCAAAGAGTGGGTTTTGCAAACACTGCTGGACACCGGTATAGGCATTAAACTGCTAGGCATCATCACAGGAGTCAGGCTCCAAGGCAGTAAATAAGTAAATGTCTTGCTAAGTGTGTTATGCATATTAACGATATGTTTGGACTTGATCTCTTGCTGGACGTAACCGGTTTTCGTGACAATAATTGAACATTTCTATCTCTTTGTAACTTGCAGGCCAATTTTGTGTACAAGCGTGCACGTGGTAATGGGTTCTTTCTTGTCATGGAGCAAGATGGAGAAGACTACTACCACCTCAACTTTCTTGCTCAGGACAAGAATGAACACTCACAGCTCTTCTTTGGTGAGATCAAGGCACGCCTTGCTCCTAAGGAGGAGCATGTCACTTGCTGTTGCCCTGTTTCACCTTCTGATGCAGGTACATTTGTGCTTGCCCAAATGAATCATGTAGTATTGCGACATTATTGAGCGATTTGCATGGTTAGCTTAATATTTTTTGTTTGTTGCGTAGTTGTAGCTGGTTGGTGATATGGTAATATGCTCAACTTCAGGCAAAAGTTGGTTTCGTAGCACCCATAGAATTTGACTTTAGGAAAAAAAAAAGGTTTACTCCTCTTCAAGTGAATGAACTTTTGCTTATCCATTACTCACCAAACTCCATACTAGAAATTTGAATTTAGGGTTCCTAGAATATCGTACACCACTTCCTCCCTCACGTCTGTCCTTGCTAGTAGTGTAAGAAGCAGCAGCACTGAAGCAAGAAGGGAATAAGAGGCATCACTGCAATGGAAAGAAGATTGGGAAAATAGATGAAGGTGAAGAAAGGAGTTGGCTACATGAGAGCAGCAGCGTGTGTGACTTGCCAAGGAGCGCCGGCAAAGACCAAATGAGGGTCAGTGGCACCCTTAAACTCCAGGCAGCAACAAGAATAAACTGGGCCGATCTTTACCTTTCCGGCAGTGGCACGGCTTCACCAGGAGCAGCACCTGCAGCGTGGGAAGGAGCCCATTGTTCCTTTCAGGTTGCTGCTCCTGGTGATGCCACTGCCACAAAGGTGAAGGTCGCCTCAACCCATTCTTGCTGTGGCCTGGAGATTAAGTGTGCCACTGGCCTTGGCCTGGTCTTGCCAGCACTCCTTGGCGAGTCACGCACTGTTGCTCGCATGTAGCCAACTGCTTTTTTATTCTTCATCTACTTTCCCAATCTTCTTCCCATTGCAGTGCTGCCTCTTCTTCCCCTCTCCTTGCTGCTGCTGCTTCCACCAGCAGAGGACAGATGTGAGAAGGGAGGGAGATAGGGTATTTGGGTAAAGATAACTGTAAGTGGATGGAGAATGTGGTAGAGTGCTAAAAAACTGAACATTGCAATCTTTTGGTGCTATTAAAACGTATTGAAACATTTTTATGCTATTTCAATGAAGTCGTGATTTTTTTGGGTGTCATAGACCAAATTTGTCCTAAATTTTATTCTCCCTCCTTTTGGAGTTACAGTTCTCATTGTATGATGATTGAATAGGTAATTTCACCGGTTTTTCTTGACCCCCTTAAGAAGAATTAAACACAATTATGTTATATGTGAGTCAAGGAAACTTGTTGGTTGACCTATTTAGCATTTTAGTGATAGATAAAGTTTTATTGTACTAGAATATCTTGGGTCTCACTGATTTATGGACTATCTAATATGATTATAGGAGGGAGAAGCATCCGAACCATTGAGGAGGCGCTGAAGCAAGTGTACCAGCCTTGGGAAAAAGTGGGTATGGATTACGAGCATTGCTATGCTTGTCTTCCGAAATTTAAACACCCAAAGGGGACCTCCTACGTTGCAGGACACTTCGCTGATAGTCGACAGTATTATGGGTTTTAGTCGACAGTATTATGGGTTTTTTTGATTGCATATCATCGCTTCAGCTAGAATAAGCTAGCAGTACTTGAGTCTAGGATCAATCTCATCTACCGGAGCAGGCAGAGAATCATCTGTGCTCTTGTTATATTTATCTATTTATTAAGGACGATATTTATAAGGAAATCATATTTATTGGCATGGCACATTCTAAGTTGTTAATGGTTTCAGTAAATCATCATTCTAGGTGTGACTAATCTTAATTAGGGATGGAACCGGATACCAATTTGGATATCATTTTTTAGCCGTTCTTTTTTTATTTTAGCTAAATTAGGCATAATATTTTGTATCCAAAATTTATATTCTTGTTCTTGGCATTGTGCTTGTTAAGATTCATACAAAATAAACCCCAAATGTGTGCTATATTTTAATCAAATGATGAAAAGAAATTCGGATATCTATTCGGATTCGGATACGGATGTTTTTTCACCTTTTTCTCTATCGAAAGCAAATAATCCATAAAAAATTGTAGCTAATTTTTTTTATTTTTTCCAGTAATATAATGCATAAAAAATTAGCACCAAATTTATTTTATTGTGATCTAAAAGTATCAATCTATTACACAATTCGGATGTTTTGGTTCCATCCCTAATCTTAATCATCTGCAATATGTTACTTCTCCCTAACATGCAAGTGTGATAAATACATGCATGCATATATAAATATATGCTGTAAATTTAGCTAAGTCTGGTGGTGGTTTGTTCCTAGGTACATTCACCTTCAGAATTTTAGCCAAGCAAACTAGTGCATCCATACAAACTCTACCGGCGCAGTGAACAGATTGAGGATATTCAGTTGAGCCACCAAATTCTTATTTTGGAATAACAATAAAGTTTAAACTTGTTTCTTTTATCATGCGCGTGGCCATCGTTATATCTAGAATGTTGAATGATGATCCAAATTATGTCAAGAGAGAAGGCCGCCTACTTCTACCGGAGCGGAGCGGAGGCCCGTCGCCGGAGGCTTGGGCCGGAGGTACGGGTCATATAACCCCGTAGGGTTTTCCATTAGAGATTAATTCTCTCGTCTTCTTGTAAGCCGCCGCCGTTGGCGATTGTAACCGGACTCCGATCATAGTGAAGTTCTTGCTGGCTCGCGCCCGTGGTTTTTCCTTCTCGTGTTGGAAGGGTTTTCCACGTTAAATCTTGTATCTCTTGCGGTTTGATTTTCCTTACTCTCGTCGATTACTTGTCATCATTTTATAACACGGAAAAACCCGTGCCCCTTATAACTATGCCCCATCGTGTGACATTCAATTTTCAGGATCATTTGAAAAAAAAACCGTGCCCCTCGTCACTCTTTCTTTTTCCTCACCATTTCTCCAACAGGCCTCAGATGTTCTTTTTTTTTTTTGAAAATAAAGGCCTCAGATGTTCGTCATGCCTATTTATTTCCCCCTGCCCGACCCAGCCCAAATCTCCAGGGCCCATCCCAATGCAGCCCGCCTTGGCGTCTGTCGTCTTCCTCGCGACGCGTACGTAACGGCCGTCGTGGTTCGCACTCGCACGCACGCAGCTAGGGGCTAGCTCTGCAGACTGCAAGTCCAATCTTCATGCAAATAAATTTCATTTAGTACTTCATGCATCTCTGAATTGGATGTAAAATTCTGGATTTTGCACGGATTTTGAGCTACAAAGCACTGTTCCGAACTGAAAAGCACTGTAGCACTTTTCGTTTGTTTGTGGTAAATATTGTCCTACCATGACCTAACTAGGCTCAAAAGATTCGTCTCGCAAAGTACATCCAAACTGTGTAATTAGTTTTTGATTTCATCTACATTTAGTACTCCATACATGTGCCGACATTTTTGATGTGATGTTTGATGTGATGGGAAATCTTCTTTTTACATAGTGAATTTTGGGGAAAGTTAGCCTTCTAAACACACCCGTTGCAAACCTTCCTCCGTGCCTGTCAGCTGCCTGCAAGGAATGAGTAGATCGTACGTATTTTACAAACATTGTGCACAATGCAACACAATCATGGCAGTATGTATTTTCGAACACAATCAAAACCTGTACAGTACGAACTAGGGAGACAATAGATAGATAGTACTCCCTCCCTTCCAAATATAAGTATTCTTCAGTTTTCGTGATGGACCATTCGTCTTATTAAAAAAATTATGAGAATATAAAAATAATTATGATATATTTAAAATATATATGATGATAAAACATGTCATAATTATGATATACTTAAAATATATATGATGATAAAACATGTCATAACAAAATAAATAATATTTTCATAATTTTTTTGATAAGACGAATGGTCAAACGTGATCAGCAAAAGTCAATGAATGCTTATATTATGGAACGGAGGTAGTACAATACAATGCACTATTTTCGAGTACTCCTAGCTACTCCCTCCGTCCCTGAATATAAGCCTTCGTTGACTTCTGCTGATCACGTTTAACTACTCATCTTAATCAAAAAATTTGTAAAAATATAAAAATAATTATGATGTACTTCAAATATATACGATGATAAAACATGTTCTAACAAAATAAATAACATTTTCATAAATTTTTTGAATAAGACGAATGGTTAAATGTGAAGCGCAGAAATCGATAAATGTTTATATTTTAGGACGGGTGGAGTACCGAAGATGGCAATTCGATCGCAATTAATAAGCTCTCCACATGCATCTAGCTAGCTAGCAGCTAGCTAGGCGATTGAAGGCAGCTCATGTCAACGTCGACGTACAACCAATCAACCATATATTCTGTGCTCTAGTGTAGGACACGGGGTCTGGTCCAACGGCAGGCCACGGGATAGCGAGTTCTGCATGCAGCGATCCATCCTTGTGATGAGGCCCGAGAGCCGCCGATCGACGAGACGTGAGTCGTGGTGATTGAGGCCTCGGCAACCTGCCCCTATATATTCGCGTTGCAGGTGATGCTAATTCCTATAATGAATGCCCACTGCTGCTAGCTTCTGATGCTAATTCTGCTTGTTTTCTGTTCAATTGTTGCTGCTTTTGAAGAATGGATCGCTTCTGATGCCATAGGTGGTAGAGCTCTCCTTACTCATCTTTAATTTGCACAATGCACATATATACTTGGTGTGAGTGTCTCTGTCCGGATGCATGCATGCTAGACATGTGTTGTTTTCAAAATGATACAAAGATACGCAGCTCTCATCAATGGATCCCATGCTATATACTTGTAGCAATCGCGTTCCCAATGAAGACCACCAGGACCAGAATCAATCGACTATCGTCTTAATTACTATGTAGAATGAAGTACAGTGCCCTTGCTCTTTTAACGTGCAACGAATCTGAAGAAGAAAACTTCTGTCACTGCAAACTCGAACCTGTTGATTCATCAGGATTCAGGGATCAGTCTACTTTTACCAAGACAAAGCTGAAGGTTTTTCTTTTTACCATCAAGACAATTTCAAGGCGGTGGAACTGACTGCTAAATGCCTTCACCGGGCCGGGCAAAGACTCCGAGTGCACTCATCAAAATTGGCTTTTGATACGGTAAGCTGGACATACTTGCTGTGTGTTATGCGGCATATGGAGTTTCTCTCGACACTGGCTGAACTGGATCAGCATGTCGCTTTCTTGGGCAAGAACTAAAATCATTATCGACGGCACACCTAGTAGACGGATTTGCGTCACTTTTTATAAGAAATGTTGGGGGTGGTGACATCAGATCTAATGGATATGATTAATTACTTCTATCTAGGGAATTTAGATATTGCCAGACTGAATTATGGGGTGATAACATTAATTCCAAAGGTCGAGGCCGCAAATAACATCAAGCAGTACCGCTCGATCTGTCTGTTAAACGTCAGTTTCAAGATCTTTACGAGGCTTATGATGATTAGACTGACCGAGCACGCAGGGAAGTTGATCAATCGAAGCCAGATAGCGTTTGTTAAGGGGAGATACATTGTGGATGGAGCGGTGATTTTGCGTGAAGTCATGCATGAGCTTAAGACCAAACGGTAGAGGGGGGGTGATATTCAAAATTGATTTCGAGAAGGCGTATGATAGTGTTAGATGGGGCTTTGTGGAGGAAGTGTTAATTAAAAAAGGTTTTTGCCTGCAATTAAGCAAATGGATAATGTATATTGTGGGGGGGGGGGTAAGGTGTGTGTGAACATCAACGGAAGTAATGGGCCATACTTTAAGACACATAGAGGGCTAAGACAGTGAGACCCGCTATCTCCGCTACTGTTCAATTTAGTAGCAGATGCGCTGGTAGGGATAATGGATAGAGCTCAAGTGCAAGGGCACATTAAGGGGGTGATCCTGCATCTGGTGGAAGGGGGAGGGGGGCTAACTCACCTACAATATGCGGATGACACCATTCTAATGTGTGAAGGAGATGAGAGATCGATAACAAACATGAAATTCTTGCTTTATTATTTTGAATGGCTGTCAGGACTCAAAATTAACTATCATAAGAGTGAGGTGGTCACTTTTGGAATGGATGCAGCTGAGGAGGAAAAGATAGCAAACATGCTGCATGGTGGGCAAGTTACCAATGAAATACATAGGATTTCCCATTAGTGACTACAGAGTGGGGGTGAAAGCCTTCAAAGGAATAGTGGAAAAAATGAGGAGAAAACTACAGCCATGGAGGGGGAGACACTTAACATCAGGGGGAGGCTAATCCTTACTAACACCTCGCTTACCAGTATGCCTGTATATATGATGGGTATATACTTGTTACATGAAAATACACACCAGCAGATGGATACAATCGGATCAAAGTTCTTTTGGGGGAGCGACGGGGAGAAATTCTGCTATCATATGGTGAAGTGGGAGAACGCTTGCTTACCAGAGGACTTGGGGGGGGGGTGCTGGCATCATCAACACAAGGACCTTAAATGAGGCCTTGCTCCTTAAGTGGGTGTGGAGACTGCAGAATAGTGAGAAGCGCGACATCTGCTGTGAGCTGCTACACAACAAATATCTTAGGGGTAGACCCATTGCAAACTGCAAAACCAAGGGGGGCTCACAGTTCTGGCAAAGCATCAACAAAGTGAAGCATAAATTCCAATGGGGGCGGTGTTCTCGGTGAACAAAGGTGAAAGCGTCCAGTTCTGGGAAGACGTGTGGGTGGGGGAGGTTCCACTGAAGCTTTTATATCTGAAGCTTTATGAATACTGTGGGGAGAAAAGATGCTCAGTAAGCGATTGTTGGGATAATGGGGAATGGGTGATGGACTTTCGAAGGCCTCTATCCCAAGATGAGGCTCTTCAATGGGACTCACTACTGGTGATGCTTCGGGGTAGTCATATAACCGAGTCGAAGGACACAGTAAGATGGGCATTGGAGAAATCCGGAGTATATACCACTAAATCCATGTATAGACATTTACTACACAGGGGGATGGTGAACAAAGGAATGCAACGGTTGTGGAAAAGTAGACTGCCTATGAAGCTAAAAATTTTCATGTGGCTTGCCCTTCAGGGGAGAATCCAATCAGGGGTGGTGCTGGGTGGGATGAATTGGAAAGGAGATACAAGATGTGTGGTCTGCAGGGTGCCGGAAACAATCGATCACATTTTTTTAGCAAAACTGACCTGGGGGCTCAGGGAGACGCTTGGATGGGGTAGAAGTCCTAGAGGACTGTGTGACTTCCTTGACAACTGGATGCCTTTGGGGTGTGATAAATACAATACTAAACTATTTTCTCTGGCAATGGTGATGTGGTCTCTATGGACTACTCGTAACAAAATGGTGATGGAGGGGGTGCTTCTACAGAGGCCGATTGACATTTTTTACAAAATTCTTGCATGTACGCAGAAATGACACGCGAGACTGAAGCATGGTGAACAAGAACAACAGGATCAATGGGCGACACAGGTGTGAGGTTGAGTGGAAGACGGAGAATAAGATGAAAAGCAGACCTTCGGAGGAAACATTCATCTAGTTTATTTTCCTGTAGTTGTTTTTTTGTGAGTTTCTGTCCTTGAGTTGTTCCTCGGGCTATAGGCATGTTCTATCTAGTTGGATGTTGGTGCTTTTCTGGTAAGCCGGTAGCCCCGGCAGAGTCTCAGAGTCTGTATCAAAACCTTATATGCTTTCTATAAAAGTAGGGCAATGCCTTTTTCAAAAAAAAAAGTAGACAGATTTGCCACGCCAGGGGACTCCGGCAGGGAGATCCTCTGTCCCTAATGCTATTCGTCCTAGCCATGGAGGGGTTAATTAGATTGTTCAAAGTGGCAGATGAGGAAAGTATGCTGCAGTCTCTTGGGCATCGAGGTATCAAGGATCGGGCTTACTTCTATGCTGATGACGTGATTTTCTTCCTATCCCCCGAACAACAAGATCTAGTGTTGACAAAGGCAATGTTGGACATTTTTGGTCGGTCATCTGGATTGCAAATCAACCCTGACAAATGCCTCATCACACCAATACCCAACCTAGCCCATGGCCTGGTCCTGACAGGAGGAAACGATAACACTAATGACTTTCTTCCCTAGTCGTTTACAGCCTTTCTCCTGCAAATACCTGGGCATCCCACTGTCAATATACAAACTGAAGAAAGCAGATCTGCAGCCGTTGGTAGACAGGGTCTCAGCTAGTTTACCCACATGGAAGGCATGATTGATGAGTCGAGCAGGTAGAGCTATCTTGGTAAAGTTTCAAATGTTAGCGGTCCAAATTCATATCGCGGTTGCAACCACCATCTCCCCATGGGCAATTGAAGCGATTGACAAGCGTCGTAGAGCCTTCCTGTGGCAATAAGGAACCGCCACAGTCTCGGGGGCCAATGCCGGCTTGCCTGGCCCAAGGTGTGCAGGCCATCAGAATTGGGAGGTCTCGGTTTCCCGAACTTGGAGCTCATGGGCTACGCCTTGCGGCTGCGGTGGCTGTGGTCAAGGAAAGCAGATGACAACAAACCATGGTCCTCGCTCCCTGATAAGATCAAAAAGCCGGTTGCTGATCTCTTCCACTTCTCCACAACGGTGAGGGTGGGTGATGGCAACAAAACACTTCTCTGGATCGACCGGTGGTTGGATGGGCAATCGATCATGGAGCTACTAGCACCATGTCTTGTTCAAACAGTGGGAACTAGGATTCAAAAGAAACGAACAGTTAAGGAGGCCCTGAACAATAGATGTTGGGTGCGAGACATAAAAGGAGCTTCGATAGTTCAAGTCATTCTAGAGTACATGATGATCTGGTCAAAACTAGAACCAGTGACTTTAACCGGAAAAAGTCTACATCACCCCCTCAATTATGGTGTGTGGACTACATAATCCCCCAACCTATGAAACGGTCTATATCACCCCCTGAACTTTTCAAAACCGGTCAAATTACCCCCTGAAGTATTTTTTTAAAAATCATAATAAATCATAGAAAATTCATAAAATGGAAAATCTAATTGTGTTGGACTCCAAATGAGTAGATCTACACAGTGAACATATAATATGGTATGCTTTAGTTTAATTTTTTTGCTGTAACTTTAGATCTATGATTTTCTTCATAGCTGTAGAAAAATGTTCTAAAGCATATCATATTATATGTTCATTGTGTAGATCTACTCATTTGGAGTCCAACAGAATTAGATTTTTCATTTTATGAATTTTCTGTGATTTACTATGATTTTTCAAAATTACTCTAGGGGGTAATTTGACCTGTTTTGAAAAGTTCAGGAGGTGATATAGACCGTTTCATAGGTTGGGGGGTTATGTAGTCTACCCCTCATAGTTGAGGGGGTGATGTAGACTTTTTCTGACTTTAACCCAAACTAGCGACACGCTTCTTTGGAGGTGGTCAGCTGACGGGCAATTCTCCACAGCGTCTGCTTACAGAGTTTTCTTCATCGGACAGCAGGCTGTCCCAGGAGCCAAGGTCTTGCATAAGACGAGAGTCCAGGTAAATGCAAATTCCTCATTTGGCTTGCACTTCATGACAGATGCTGGACGGAAGCACGAAGAAAAAAGCACAACCTGCAGGACGTTGACCTTTGTGCATTATGCGACCAGCAATCTGAAACCATCACTCGTATTTTCATTGGGTGCTCGTTCACCAGAGAAGTCTGGCACACGTTATTCAGCAAATGGGGCTGGTCTTCACTTCAACCATCAGGTACTGAACTCTGTCTAGCCAACTGGTGGGCAACAGCTAGAAAACGGTTGGACAAAATTCGGAGGAAAGCCATGGAGTCGCTTATCGTTTCGGTATGCTGGTCAGTTTGGTTAGAACGTAATGCTAGAACTTTTAACCTGCGCAGTAAAATAGCTGCTCAGTTGTCATCATACAAAACTATATAATCGATACCATTCTCTCAAATCACAGTCATCCACGTCATCACTGACATCATCATCCATCAATAAGTGAGACCCACTAAAAATCCTGGGTAAATTTCTCTCAACTCTCAAACTTCCACATCATCGATAATTAATCAGGAGCACCCAATTCGCGTATCACCGAGTAGCAGGCGAACAGACGTACCTCCTACGCACACATTAGCCGAAGAGGCGCTATCGCTTCGCTTGCCATTTACCACTGGTATTCCGTCGTGCTAGGAATAGCAGTCGAGCGGTCAATCTATTGATGCTTTATAGGCCCTGTTTGTTTCAGCGGTGCGGTGGCCAACCGCAATCCGGTACACTTCCTCTCTGGGCGCTACGGTGCGCGCTGCCCCATCTCAGACCGCCGCCTTCTCTGAGGTTCGATGGCTTCTCCACCGCAGATCCGCGCCATGCGGAGCCTGAGCAACACGCTTGCGGTGGCGCGACGGGCGGGCGACAAGCTATATGCGGCGCAGCCTGCAGGTCCAGGTGCGTGGCGCTGCAGGCGGGCTGTCTGCGCGTCCAGCAAGGAGTGGCGGGGTGCGCGATGCGCGGCAGGCAGCATTAGCAAAGCGAGCGGCGCGTGGAGCAGCAGGTGGGCGGCGGTGCGCAGCAGACGTGCTGGCATGCGGCGGTGTATGGAGGAGAGGCAGCAGCGGCAGGTTGTAATACTAGCCCAGTCCGGTCGTGCTTGATGTTCATCCCCTGGGCTCGCTATCTCAAAGCATCATCCACAGGCGTCGCTGGTTGCTGCTGGCTGTAACTACGGAAGTTGACAACTGTCAAGACGGCCATTTCTCTTCACCATTCAGATTATTTTTTTGTATATTTGTTATCCATTGCTTATTTCATCAGGCTGGCGCATTTCATTCCGTGAACATCATTCTAAACAAATTGATACGTATACGTAAAGTGTTTGTATGTTGCAAATTTGATTCAGTCTACCATCCTCACGGTGTTCTATCTTTTGCTCTTCCTTCTGTGCGCTTCCGACGGAGCAGCACCTCGGTTGAGTTTGTGTTTCCTATTAACTTCCTTTTATGTTCTCCCGAGAGAGCATCTACACATTCATGCTTCAATTTGTTTCCTACTACTAACAAAATTGCTATCACGTAGCAGTACTGATCTTTGGATCAAGTACTCCGTACTTATCAAATTGACATGCCATCTAATGTTTCATAGACTTCGATTCCATCATATATTCTCATCCTACCAATGTCTTCTGCATTTTCCATTTTATGCATATATACATCATGCACATAAGTTCATAGCTATCATCAACGCAAATATTCCGCAGCAACGCGCGGGGCATTCACCTAGTTAAGTATAATGGACGAGATCCCAGTTTGGGTGCAGGCCCGTTTTGATAGTCTTTTGCCGCTAGGACAGGTTCAGGCTCATCTTGGTCGCCAAAATGGTGGTGGGCGGGGAAAAAGGTTGCGCTGGCGCGACGGCTCCCCACCTCTGGACGACTCTGACGATGAGTACCCGCCACTCCCGTCCTACCGCGACATCCTGCTTCGTCCTGCGGGGTCGTCCGCCTCTACCTCGACCTCGGCGGCGCCCCAGGCCAAGCCCCCTAACCCGCGCGTGACTGGGTCGGTACACGACCGGCTTGGTCCGCGGGTCGAAGCTCGCTCTGGCCGCCCCCAGCAGAGGCGTCGCGGCCAGACGCGGTTGGTCCACGGCCTTCCTCTTCGCCCGGTCAAGCCCGTCCACAACATCTCCGGCAATCGCTTGCGCTCCATCGTCGTTCTACCGCAGCGAGAGCCAAGTCCGCCGCCAAGGAATGCGGATGGCTTCACTGTGGTGCAGAGTCGTCACTCTTCCCGATGGCATCGACAGCGCCGTGCTCTGCGCCAGCAGGTACCTACCCCTGCGGTGTCACACAGTCCGGCGAAGTTCGCAGGTCGCTGCCTCAATTGCCTGTCTTTCACGCACTTGGTGGCCCAGTGTCGTCTCCCACCGAGGTGCTTCCGGTGTCGTGGTTTTGGGCACCGTGCTCGAGATTGCAAGAGGCTTTGCAATTCGACGGCAGCCGCCCGTCCGCATCGTGGTCCACGTCGGTCGCCGCAAGGGACAGGGTCTCCCCCGCCGCTGCCGCCTTCGAACCTTCCGGTGCCGTCTGGATCCGCGGGCGCCTCAGCGGTTGACGACAGCCTGCCGACGGGCTTTCCTTCCCTCCGTCCAATTCCCGAGGACTCTTCCCCCTCGCAGTTGGCCGAGCTGGACGCTGAGGAGGAGAAGTTTCAGCTCGTCCTCTTGGCCGCAGCACTTGGTGGGCGCCAGGACAACTCTATTGCAGCTTTGAGGCTTGCCATCCAAGAACTTCCTGGGACCTCCGACGACAGCCTCGTGGTCCAGCAAGTCGCCTCGAGGAGTTTCCTGGTGACCTTCGGAGCGTGCGCGAGGGCTGCACTCAACAACTCGTCGCCCTCGGAGTTGATGGCCTTTGAAGCTCAGTGCCCACCTAGAGGTGAAGATGTGGCTGTCCCAACTAATCCTATGTTGTTCGAGCTCGAGGCTTTTTCACCGAAGTGTTTCCGGTCGCCTGACGGTCCGCCGGACTGTGGGGCGCCACCACCGGCCTGTGATGCGCCACCACAGACTGCGCTAACTGCCACTTGCAAGACCTATAGTCGTCGTCCGCGCAGCGCTGCGGCTACACAAGATCCAACCGTCCCGCCAACGCTGATTACTCTCAACTTTGAGTCGGTGGTGGAGCCTCCGGCTGTTGATTCGGGGACTGTGCCTTGCCAGCCGGGGGTTGAGCCTGTGTGCTCCCATCCCATGGTCTCTCACAGCCCCAACTCTTCCAGGAGGACGCCAAGGAGAACTCGTCAGGTTCAGGCCGCGACCCCATCGAAGCGGGGTAGGATTCTGCCCAACGACGACCTCGAAGCTGCAAGGCCAACACCGCGGCCTTCCTGGCTAGCGTCCGTCAGGCACTACAGGTACCGCTCGCAACCCTGCCGGCGGTGACGGCGGCGCCACCCCCTTTCTCCGCCTCAGCGATTCGCCGGAGTAGCAGGCTCGCCAAGCAGACCGCGAAATCCACTGTGCGCGCCTCAAAGAAGGGTGAGGTGCTGCTCATGCGCAAGTTGGGCAGGCTGAGCACGCGTCCTACGGCAGACCCTGCGGCTGAGGTCGTTGATGCCACCGCAGCCGACAAGGGTCTTGCCGCGGTTTTCGCTGGATCTGGGCCGATCGACAAGGAGTATTTCGATGCTTTTTGCGACCTCTTCCCGGCGGCGCGTGCTCTCTCTGACGCGAACTTTATGGCCGCGGTCAAGCAGGTCAACGACGCAAGCTCCGTGTGTTGAGCGAGGTGGTTTTTTCCCTATACGGGTTTAAGTTGTTCTTTTTTGCCGTATAATCCTCTAGTGTTGTAATCCCGTGTGCGTGCGCCCGGTTGACCCGCGTTGTAACAAAATAATCTATTTCTTCTTAATACACAGATACGCAGCTCTCCTGCATATTCCAGAAAAAAAATGGTGCGGTGTAATTTCTATATTTCTATTTCTATTTTTCTAGACTTATGGATTGTCATCACTTCCGATGACAATACCTCTTAGATTGTATTTTTATCTCCCTCTTAATGAAATACTACGTGCTAAGGCATGATCGCGAAAAATAGTGCGTGCAGCCTGAGTTCTTAAATCTTGAAGAAGCAGGACTTTGAGTGGAAGGAGCAGTCCAACCGAGATTGGAGATGGCTGAAAATTTCAACACTTATTTAGCGCTCCTCCCAGGTCAGCTGCTGCGCACTGCATTTGTCCATAACAGACTGGAACAAACTGAATACTACTCAAATGCAGAAGGAAATGGTAGAACATAATTCGTCTTTTTTTCTTAAGGAAATGGTAACCCGCCAACGCTACAAAAAAGACACATTTGTTCAGTTATTACCCACTCCTACTCATTCAGTCTTCATCAGACTCTCCACTGATTTGGGAGACCGGCCATTTACCTGGTACTACTAGCTACTTGCCATGCGGAGTAGCGAAACCGCCAAAACGGCTGCAAAGTTAGGTGCAGGCGCGCAGCCGTGAGAGCTTGCCCCCACACGGCAGCGGACGGTCGCCGGAATCCAGGGGGCACGTCCAGAATCCTGCAAAAACTTAGACTAATTGCCCGATACACACTTTGGTAACAAACTGACCAATGGGAAGGTTCTATCTTGAACTCTATGAGTTTTACAACAAATTTATTCTTGTTTGGATATATACCACTAAATTGCTTGTAGCAAAGGTCCAGTCACATATGCGACATATAGTGAGCAAGCAACAAACTTGAACTTCACGCTAGACCTGGAGATGCCAGCCGACAGATCTGAGATTGGCAACAAACGTCGAGGCCACCCAATAAGTTGAGATTAGACAACATGATTAACACCATGATATTGTTATGGATACGAATCACACTTGTATTCCGTTAGGGCAATATATATAGATTGCTCAGTGGATATAAGAAGGTAAATAATTCTTTTTCCTAACAAGCTTCTCATTCAAATGAGTACAGTAGTGACAGTACCCAAGGAAAGAGTATCATGTATGAATACAATGGCCAGAAAAAGGACAAGCAGATGTAACGGAAAGATTACAGAGGCAATAGTATTATCACCATTGTTGGTCAAAAGTAGAGATTATTCAGGATAAGCAGATCTTTTTATTGTCAGTCATGCAAAAACAAGTTTGAATCCATCAACAAAACTAGATTCACCTTTGTATTTACAAAAAATTGATGTAACAGCATTAATCCTTCCCAGCGGTAGAAGCATATTCAGCCATTTGTACCAAGAAATGTCCCACCAAATGTGAGCCTATTTTCTTGTCCTGAAATTGTTATCATATTATATTTCAGGAATCACAGCTCATGAAATTGACATACAGGATACAGTATGATGGCTCAGTACAACTGTGTAAGTAATAAGTTGATCCTGAAGCAGCGCATAACAGCTAAGGCAGATGGACCCATTTTGTCCAGGCATGACAGAAGGTTTATTTACCTTCATTTCAAGTTCTCCTCCTCCGGGTATCATCATCAAAGGCATAGTTAGTCCACCATCATCCACCCCTTTAATTTTTAATGAAGTTAATAAGTTAATTTTGCATAGATGTGCACGCAATCGCTATCAAAGTAAGTATTACTCCAGTATCACTCACCCCATACCTTAATGAAGTTTAGTAAGCTAAATTGTTTATATGTGCACACAATCCCCATTTATATAGTTGTTAGCTCACTCTCACCACACACCATACTTTTGTGAGTTTTCTTAGTTGTGTTGATGAATGTGGCCAACAAGAGTTGGGTTTAATTGTAAAATATCTCACCTTCACCTTAATACTAATGCATATGCATAACGTGTAGATCTACCCGACAGGGCTTACACGCTCACCCAGGAGGAGGAGGGATCTGCTAGTGGGGAGTTGAACCAAGTTACTGGGCAGCAAGACCTGGACCAAAAGTCCAGAAGAGCCCAAGGCTAGTGTTGAGTCCGAGGAAGGCAAACACCAGAGTCACATATAACTTTTTTTGAATTAAAAGCTCATATCTTTTACCTTTCCAGTATTTATGCTTTACTCTGTGCATTTAAGTTTCAGGAGTTGTTTGAAACCTAGATGCATGATCCTTAGGACTCCTATGCTCTTTTACTAGTATGTTAGGAACGCTAGTGCCATGCTCTAAGGATACGGTACAAGTCGAGTAATGACTCATTGCTCGCGAGATATAGGATGCTTATGTTGGAATCATAAGTTGGTTAAATTGACTCGCTCATGTGGTAAGAGCAATGGGTTCGGTCTCGACCGAGTAGCATGGTGCTGGTCTAAGCTATTGAACGTACTAAGTGCTTGTCGGGAATGGGACCGGCAAGCCTAGTACCTAATGAACCAGTGCGGGGACTTTATCGCTACTAATCTTGAGATGCGTCTCCCAGTTTGATTCCGGTAGTGCAAGTGTGAGTCTGGGCGTGCCGTGTGAGGGCGTCCCAGTAACTTTGTACTTAGGACTGTGGCATCTGTCCCTAACCTGGGGAGTGACGGGAACCGCCTGGTCGGGGTAGATCCCGCATTCGTTTTTCTTTGGATTCTTTTGGGGTCTACCTTCTTCCGTGTATCTTGAGTTTACCTTGCAAGGATATAAATCGATCGATCGTCGGTCACTCGCCGTTGTCTGAGTCGGCTTGACCACTGGCTACCCCATGTTTATTTATGAAATATTTTGGATTAATATTGATGCTTGATTAATCTTGTTTGCACAACCATGCTTATTTAGTTAGGTGCTTACCTAGAATGATTAACATCCTAGAACTTGAGCTAAAATTTGAAAGTAAGGATCAACTCTTAGTTGCTTTTGGCAAAACAAACCCACCAGCCAAAAAGCTTTGCATGTCTAGCTGTGTCTTTATTTTTTTACAGGTCAGTCTTGCTGAGTATTAGAATACTCAGTCTTGCTTAATTTGTTATTTTCAGGTAATCCTATCTGGCCTGGTGTGATTCCAGATGGATGGGAGGTTGAATGGGAGAACGATGATGAGGAGTGATACATTGTGGATGGCCTCCCATGTGTATCCCGCGCTTAGTTTAATTTCCTCTGTTTAAAACTCTGAACCATGTTTACTTTTATGTACTGAAAAACCTGGTTTGTAATTTTAAGTACTTATGGACTTGTATGTAATGTAATGATGTACTTTGGTCCCGCCTTCGTGTGGGCTTAGCACATATATCGATCCTGTGTAAGTGATTTACCGGGCATGACCCGGCAGAGGCGACAAAATAGCTCCTGGTTATCGCTTATGAGCCACGTGGACCGGCTTAAGTGATAATCCGAATTTATTTTGGGCAGTTCTGTCACAACTGGTACCAGAGCGAGATTATGCACCAGAGTAATTAAATTACCTTAACAAACCTGTTTTTGGAATAAAACTTGCCAAGATTAATAATCCTGCTAAGTAAGTAGGACGTTAAGGTCTTATCTAGTCCGAGAGGCCCTAGAGGGAATTTTTAGGTTCTTTCAGGTGGCTAGTATTCTATGGTGTATTTAATCTGACTTCCAGCACATTTTATTCCTGTTAAAACTTATATTCATGCACAACCATACCAGTTCGTCACGTTTTGCCATACGTGATGGTGTCACGGGAAAGTCCGTGAGGGATGGATGGGACCTATTCCAATGGGAACCCATGTCGCGTCTGCGTCTCGTCACATTTTGCCATACGTGATGGTGCCACAGGAAAGTTCGTGAGGGATGGATGTGACCTATTCCAATGGGAACCCACGTCGCGTCAGAGTCTTAATTAGGACGCTGTCCATGCAGCGGCTTTAGGCATGGATGTCGTTTCTATAGTGAACGGTAATGAATGTGGACGCTTTCGTGAGTGTTGGCACGAAAGGTTCGGAATGTTCTGTGATTTTCTGCAGGTACACTAACCACTGTTGTTAGGTACGGCAATTAAGAAATGAATAGATTTCGACTAGCTATTATAAGGAGAGACGTATATGTATGCCTTGCCACCGGCACTAACTTCGTTTTTTAAGCTTAAAAGCTTTGTGAGGAAGTTTAGAACGCTTTTTGCATCATGTAAAAGCTATCAAACCAAAACTGAACTTAAATCATGTGTTGCTTGGTCTCTATTTAATTTGTGTTTCTTAAGGACCAATCATGCTAGTTTGATGCTTTGATGAGGTGTTAAGCAAAGATTGTAACTAGATGCTATCCAAATTTTTCTAAGGATTATCTAGAAAAATTCTAGCTAGGTGTTCTTTAGGAAAATTGTTCATCACCTAGTTAAGCTTGCTCTTTGAATTTCTCATGATTTTAGGATGCTTAAAAATGAAGTTAGGATCAAATTTGCTAGGTAAGGTTATGCTGAAATGCTGTCAAATTCCTGAGGTAGTCTGAAAACTCGAATTTTTACATATAGTTCCTAAATGTTTATGACCAAAGAATCTATAGCAAAAATATTCATTATCTATCTTAGATCATACTGTAAAAATTTCATGGTAATTGAGTACTCAGTTTTTGAGTTATGATCTTTTTAGTGAAGCTCTGCCCTACTGAAATTTCTGGGCAACAGCACTCTAGAAATGGATCTTTTGCACCCTTTTACAATCTGATTTAATTCAACCATTGAATACAAAAAATGTGAGTTAGAATGTTTCTGAACTACTCACAAATATTTGGAATTTTTGGGGTACTAGTTTAACAGTTCTGGATTTTTGTTCTAACTGCCAGTTTTTGCCATATGCATGTTAAACTCATCTTCATGGGTCTAACATGCGTTTGTAAATTATTTTTACAGATGGCTGCCCCTGGTTTCGTGGTGGTGAGCTCTGATGGCACGTTTGCCACCACTGGCTTGCAGTGGGAGGGCTTCACACGCATTGCGTGGAGAGCCTTGTGTGCTGTCGGCTACACCACCCCTCCTTGCTACGAGGGGGTGGAATACGAGGAGATGGGCGTGTCTAGCTGCCGAGTACGAGTGACCGTGCTCCCCTACCTGGGTCACCCCGAGTGAGCGGACTTGAGCATGGAGCTCCTGTGCTACCGCGCCTTCGAGGCAGTGGAGTCGGCAGCCTTGATGGTGCTCCACACCCTCACCACCCACCGACCGCAGGAGATGCTTCAGACACCGTTGGGGTTGGTCCCAGCTTTGGACCCCAACGATCCTATGTGGCTAGGCCGGATGGTCAACATAGCCACACTTCTCGAGATTGTGCCACCCTATGACACAGTGCAGACGTTGGACACGTGCTTGAGGGCCTTGTACGCTCTACAGGACCTTCGCCGAGTTATTGCGGATGACTTGGTTGGTCGTCTCACTGGAGCTACGTGGTACTTCCACTGGATTGTCAGTCTCTTCATAGAGCAGCATGGTGTGTACACTCAGGCCGTGCAGGCTATTGCTGACCTCTAGGGTCAGTTACAACAGCTCCAGGGTTAGGCACACCAGTTTCTGATTGAGCGTGGCGACCACCTATAGCAGATCATGGACTTCCAGGCTGGGCAGCAGGAGTTGCAGGCTCAGTTGGCAGACAGAGATGCTGAGAGGCTTGTGCACCTCCAGCATATCCAGGGCCTGCAGGACCAGGTTGAGGACTTGGAGCTTGCTGCTGAGGCTTTGGAGGTTGAGGTGGGCATGCTTCAGCAGGCACACCACCCACCGGGCATTGGGCCCATTGAGCAGATGGAGATCCAGCTGGACCAGAGGAGGTTCAGGACGTTCCCGGACTCGACTAGAGGAGCTTGGGGCTCTATTTCTGTATGTCGCGGGGAACTCTCCATAGTTTGTACATAGGACCTAGATCCTAGATGATGTAGTAGGAAAACTTGACATGTACTCTTTGTTAGCCTTTTTGGTTGGTTTTTGTGCTAGGCTGACTTAGAGTATTCTTTTGTGTAGCTAGAAGTTACATAGTGACCCACATGTAATGGTGATCCACCACATTTTGTAATTTGTAAATATGGTGGAAAAACACCTCTCGGCAGCAATCTGCCTAAGTAAAAAAAGAAAGTTATGGTCAAATCTGAGTTTTTGGATGAATACCAAAGTTGTTCTAAACTTTATAATGGTTATGCTCACAAAAATTCAGCATATTTGCATGTGTAGTTTAAGAAATATCGAATTTTTAGTAAGCTACTAGTTGCTGTCCAAACTGCTAGAAAGAGCTTTGGAAATTGAATTTTTCGACCCCTGTAAAAGATGAATATGTTCTAGAGTTGAATACCAAAGTTGAAGCTTATGAAATTCTACACATGCTGACCAAATTTTAGAAATTGTTGACTTTTGTACAAAGAGTTATGAATTATTTACTCAGGACTGTGATGCTGCCTAAATTCTGAATTTTCATAAGTTCGGATTTTCGTATGCATATTCTTCTTGTTAATCTTTTAAGCAAGCTTTGAATATGTATCTAATAAAAGTTCAAAATTTTCAAATGGTTGATAATACTCACAATGTTCCTGAGAGTTCTGATGGTCAGGGTGGTGGTGGTCTTCCTCCACCTCCACAAATGACTCCTACTGAGGCATTCATGGTTGCCCAAGCTGAAGTGATGAGGCAAATTCTCAACACGCAGAACCTGATTGCGCAGAGGCTTCAGCAGCCCTTCAACCATCAAGGGCAAAATCAAGATGGGCCTAATGCAGTCATAACTTTTGAAAAGTTCAGGGCGATGAGGCCACCACTGTTCACTAAGGTAGAGGAGCCCCTAGAGGCTGATGCCTTCATCAGGGCCCTAGAGGCCATGTTCTCTATCTTTGTGCTGCCTTGCTCAGAAGAAAACAAGGTAGGCTTCACCGCTCAGCAACTGAGGGGTGAAGCACTAATCTGGTGGGAGCATTTCAAATCCATGCAGCCACAGGGCCACCAGGTTACTTGGGATGAATTCAAGAAAGCTTTCAAAGCGCATCACATCCCCAAGGGTC
Organism: Cenchrus fungigraminus; assembly: GCA_036936925.1. Taxonomy (NCBI): domain Eukaryota; kingdom Viridiplantae; phylum Streptophyta; class Magnoliopsida; order Poales; family Poaceae; genus Cenchrus; species Cenchrus fungigraminus. The sequence goes on from CM072773.1 coordinate 127,084,191, forward strand.
TTGTTGATAGAAAAATGAGAGAGTTGATGAATCTAAAGCAAGGCTCTGACTCAGTTTATCAGTATGCCCAGAAGTTTAATAGTCTCAGTCAGTATGGAGATTATCATGTTGATACTGATAAGAAAAAGATGGATCGATTCCGTGAGGGGCTTGATGGAGAGCTCTATGAGAGGTTGAACTTAATCAAGACTGATAACTATCCTGAGTTGGTGAATTTGGCTATCTCTCAGGAGGATGTCATGAAAAGAGCTCAATAGGATAGGAAGAGGAAGTTCAATCAAGCTTCAGGTAGTAGGCAAGGCAAGAAATTCAAGTTTGCGAAGAAGAATGTGCAGGGTGCCACCCAGCCATCTTCATCTAGACGCTGGGTGATGAAGCAATCTCAGTCTAAGCCATCTGGCAACTTTGGCTATCGCAGCACCCAGCAGACCGCACCTAGGCCTAGTACACCCCCACCTGCCCGCAACAATGAGGATCGTCGTTGCTACAACTGCGAACAGCTGGGGCACTATGCTAACAAGTGCACACGCCCTCGACAGCAACATCAGCAAGGTCAGGGGCAAGGTTCTAAGGCTGGAAATCAGGGAAAGAAACAAACTGTGCAAGTGAAGCAAGGCCGTTTAAACTTCACCACAGTGGTTGATCTTCCAGAGGGAGCACCAGTCTTGACGGGTACATTTTCTATCCGTGATCGTCTAGTTACTATATTATCTGATTCTGGTGCTACTCATAGCTTTATTAATGTGAAAACCATGAATAATTGGGATTTGGAGTGGTGTCATACTAATCAGGCCTATATGATTGCCACACCGGGTGGAAAGGTTGCTTCAAATCAAGTAGCCTTAAGGGTACTGTTTGAAATAGTTAGCAAGACTTTTCCAACAAATCTTGTCACATTAAGTCTGGATGGGGTAGATATTATCCTAGACATGAATTGGATGACTCAGCACAAAGTTGTCTTGGATATTTCAGAGAGAATGCTAGAAATCAACTCACCTTTTGTCGGGAATTCAATTCTTTACCTTCCTCCCAAAGGCCATAAAGGCTCATGTGTTTATGCGGCCATAACTACTCAACTTGAGGACATTCCAGTGGTATGCGAGTACATGGATGTCTTTCCAGATGATTTGCCTGGCTTGCCACCAGATAGAGAGGTTGAGTTTGTAATTGAGCTACAGCCTGGCACCGCTCTCATTTCTAAGCGATCCTATAGAATGCCACCCAAAGAACTTGCGGAATTAAAGAAACAACTTCAAGAGTTGCTTGATAAGGGCTATATCCGTCCCAACTCTTCTCCTTGGGGTTGTCCCGCCCTCTTTGTGAAAAAGAAAGATAGTAGCCTGAGGTTGTGTGTGGACTACCGACCTCTCAATGCGGTGACTATCAAAAATAAATATCCATTGCCCCGCATTGATGTGCTATTTGATCAATTGGCTGGAGCTAAGGTCTTCTCTAAGATCGATCTTCGGTCTGGGTATCATCAAATAAAATTCCGACCTTGTGATATTTCCAAGACGGCTTTCTCTACTCGTTATGGACTTTATGAATTCTTGGTCATGTCCTTCGGTCTTACAAATGCCCCAGCCTACTTCATGTATCTTATGAATTCCATATTTATGACGGAGTTGGATAAATTTGTGGTGGTATTTATTGATGACATCCTTATTTATTCCAAGAATAAGGAAGAGCATGCGGAGCATCTTCGCATTGTCTTACAACGCTTAAGAGAGCACAAACTTTATGCTAAGCTCTCCAAGTGTGAATTTTGGCTAGATAGTGTTAAATTTCTAGGGCACACTATTTCTAGCGAGGGCATATCTGTCGATCCAAGTAAAGTGCAAGAAGTTATGGATTGGCAACCCCCTAAATCCGCTCATCAAATCCGCAACTTCCTAGGCTTGGCTGGATATTATCGCCGTTTCATTTCGGATTTCTCTAGGATTGCCAAGCCTATGACTGAGCTGCTAAAGAAAGGTGTGAAATTTGTGTGGAGTGAGGCTTGTGATAAGGCTTTTCGAAAATTAAGAGAACTTTTAACTTCAGCCCCAGTACTAGCGCAGCCGGACAATTCAAAGCCATATGAAGTTTATTGTGACGCTTCAGGCACGGGTCTTGGCTGTGTTGTTATGCAAGAAAATCGGGTTATTGCCTATGCCTCACGGGCGCTTCGCCCTCATGAAAAGAATTATCCCACACATGACTTAGAGCTAGCAGCGGTTGTTCATGCTTTGAAAATGTTGAGGCATTATCTTATGGGAACCCGCTGCAATATCTTCACGAACCACAAAAGCCTCAAATACATTTTCACTCAGTCAGATTTAAATACGAGGCAAAGAAGATGGTTAGAGTTGATAAAAGATTATGATCTTGAGGTTCATTATCATCCTGGAAAGGCGAATGTAGTTGCAGATGCTCTTAGCCGCAAGGCTCACTGCAATTGCTTATCAATGGAACCTTATAGTGATACTTTATGTGAGGAGTTGAGAAGGCTAAACTTGGAAATTGTTGAACAAGGAAGCCTAAATGCTATTTCCGCGGAGTCTGACCTGTTTGATAGAATTGTTAAGGCTCAACTTCAAGATGAGGGTATTCTTTTGATCAAACAAAAATTATTAGAAAAAGATCCTAAATATGATTGCTTCCGGAAGGATGAGAAAGATATAGTTTGGTTTGGGCAACGCCTTGTTGTTCCAGATAATTGGGAGTTGAAAAAGGAAATCTTTGATGAGGGTCATCTCTCTAAATTCTCTATCCATCCTGGGAGTAGTAAAATGTATCAAGATTTAAAGGAGAATTTTTGGTGGTCCAATATGAAGGTGGACATAGCCAAATATGTGTCGGAATGCGATACTTGTCAAAGAATTAAAGCAAGTCATTTGAAACCTTCCGGTACTCTTCAACCCCTACCTATACCTTCATGGAAGTGGGATGACATAAGTATGGACTTTGTGTCCGGATTTCCACTCATATCTAGAAATCATGATTCTGTCTGGGTTATCGTGGATAGGTTGACAAAGACTGCTCATTTTATCCCAGTCCACACCAAATATGATGCCAAAGATTATGCAAGTCTGTATATTGAGCACATTGTTCGTTTGCATGGTGTTCCTAAGAACATCATTTCTGATAGGGGATCTCTCTTTGTGTCACGTTTCTGGGAACAATTACATAAGTCACTTGGCACCAGGATCATACGAGGTTCAGCTTATCATCCTCAGACAGATGGACAAACCGAAAGAGTAAACCAAATTCTAGAGGACATGTTGTGAGCCTGAGTTATTCACTTTGATAAAAGTTGGGACAAGTGTCTATCTTTGGCGGAATTTTCTTACAATAATAGTTATCAAGCCAGATTGAAAATGGCACCTTTTGAGGCTCTTTATAGACGGAGATGTCGTACTCCCTTGAACTGGTCACAGACCGGGGAGAGAAAATTCTTTGGTCTAGCCCTAGTTAAGGATACCGAAGAAAAAGTGAGGGTAATCAAGGAAAATTTGAGAGTTGCTCAAGAAAGACAAAAGAGTCATTATTACAAGGGAAAGGCCCCTAGAGAATACAAAGTTGGTGACTTTGTGTATCTAAAAGTTTCGCCAACCAAGGGTGTCCAAAGGTTCGGTGTGAAAGGAAAGCTAGCTCCTTGCTATATTGGTCCCTACGAGATTCTTCAAGTCTGTGGGCCAGTGGCGTATCGTATTCGACTCCCTAATCGGTTCTCTGCTGTACCCAATGTGTTTCATGTCTCCCAATTGAGAAGATGTGCTAATAAACTAGACAGGGAAGTCATTGATGAAGCTAATGCTTGGATTGAATCGGATCTCTCTGTCGTCGAACATCCTCTAAGGATTCTTGATATAAAAGAAAGAAAGACTCGAAGACAATCCGTGAAGATGTATAAAATCCAGTGGAGTCATCACCACGCTGATGAAGCCACTTGGGAAACTGAACATTATCTCAATGAGAATTATCCGGGTTTTCTTCAATCTAGACACCGTAAGATCCTTCCCCTACTTGCATCTTTTAATTCTTAATCTCGGGACGAGATTTCTTTTAAGGGGGGTAGGCTATAATATCTCAGATATTTCATTAGTCTTAAGTATTGTAATTAGTGAGGTTAATCATGAGTAATTAGCTCCTAAGCTTGTTTGACTTGATCTTGCACACTTTTGCACAAATGCCCTTGGTCAAAGTTCGAATTCTAGGTCAAACCTCTATAGATCCAAAAAGGCTGATTTGGTTTTCTTGCGCGTTCTCTAAATTTCTCTATAGAAGTTCAAAATCGGCCAATATAAAAGTTGTACCTTACTTCTGGGAACACATTTTTCATAATTGGCGGACATTCAAATTTTGGGTGCAAAGCCACTTAAATTTGAGACGAAATTGCTGCGAACAGTGTTACGGGGCCGAGTTTTTCCTGGAGTTCAACACGTTTTTCACACAAATCTGTTGAGCAAAACATATGACGCCCTTTGTGAAAGTTGTAGGTCTATAGCTCCTCTACAACTTTTACTTTTGGAGATTTTTGAGTATGTTGACACTTTTTGGAGTTTCGTAATTTCGAAAACTGGATCACGAAATAAGTTGTGTCGCCGGCATCGCCGTGGCTGCGCTCCAGAGCGTTCGCGCGCGCGCCGGCCCGTCCGCCACGCGTCGCCTCTTCATCGCTCCGGCGTACGGATAACCTGGACGCCTCCGCTATGGACCAGGTCGTGACCGTGGGCCCTCCGCCTGAGAGCCAGGTGTGGTTCGAGGACCGGTGGATGGTCGCTTCCTGGTGTGATGAGTGATTGACAACGTGGTGTGGACTGATTCTTGGCTAAGTATTGCAGGTGCAGGTTGCGGCTTGACTGGTGCAGGTGCAGGTGAAGAACAAGCGTGAAAGGTCGTTGCCGGTGAGGCCTCCAGGTGTGGAGAAGACAAGTAGGCTTGGTTCGAGGGACCCGGTGGCCAGCGGGGTCAAGTGCGGGCCGCATGGTGGCAAGAACGGCAAGATGAAGTCATGGACGGTTTCTTGGTTGAGCCTCAAAACCAAGGTCGAGCCGGGACTACGTGGGAGCCGAGTCATGAGTGGTGATTGGCGGAGGCTACACCGAGTTCGCGGGGTTTCCGGTGGTTCACCAGAAAACCACTGGGTTCCTTGGTTGATCCACAAAGCCAAGACCGAAGAACCGAAGACGGAGGTGCAGCAGCTCCAGACCGGTCTGACCGGTGGGTCTGACCGGTGGGTCTGACCGGTCTGACCGGTGGGTACCGGTCTGACCGGTGAGGAGCACCGGTCTGACCGGTGTGCGACGACGCAGTCCGGAATCTTCGAAGCGGAGGACACGCGTCGGGATCGCAAGGCTTGCGTCGAGGCTAAGCAAGTTTGCGGTCGCTGGGCATCCGTCCGATGGTGCGAAGACAAAGACTTCCAATTTCGCCCTCGAAGGGCATGTATCCCTAGTTAGCTAGTAAGGGTATTTTAGTCTTTCGGTTGCCTCCATATAACCCAAGTGGTGAGAGGATGGCAGCCATCTCTTGGAACCCTAGCTCATTTGGTTTTCCTATTTTCCTTCCTATTTTCTTAGGATTTTCGTAGGACTAGCTTGAGAGCTTCATGGTGAGATCTTGTGAGAGGGAAGGATGATCGGGCGGCAAGCTAGACCTTGTATGAACCTCTTTGGTATGTATAGATGATTCGGCGTGGTTCCTCAAGGCTTGGATGTGTCTTTCCCGTTTCTCCTTTTTGGTGATTTTCGGAGCCTTTTTCTTGGCGATTTTCTTGGAGCGATTTCGAGGCCTTTCTCTTTGGGATTTGGTGGGGGATGTATGCATGAACCCTTCGTGGTTCTTTTCCCTTTGATTCCCCTTCCAAATCCGTGAGCAAAGGGGCTCGATTTTGGGGTTTTCGTGGCTCTAGGGTTAGAGGTGTTCTTGGTGGGATTTCTTCGATTCCTCTTGATTTGACAAGTTTTGGTGGACCAAATCTTGGCTATTGAGTACCCATGAGGTGTTCCTACTATCCCCAAAGTCTTGTGCAAAACCGTGGAGCGAATCGGGAGATCGGGAGTTGGATTTGGAGGAGTTGACTCGCGGGCGCTGTTCATCCCGAGCTGCCCAGGCACGACCGGTCTGACCGGTGCTCTTGACCGGTCTGACCGGTGCTAGCCCTTGGTGGGTTTTTGTCTCGGGGAACAGCCTTGTCCGTGTGGTTTTGTCCCGTGGTCCTGCCGTTCAGTTCTTGGAGTGTTTTGAGTTGTCTTGCTAGGATTTGTGAGGGGTTCTTCTTCCTCACAGGTTGTGTTTCGTGGTGGTTTTTGTTCCAGGGCCTAGAGGATTCACTGAGGCTTCCTGGAACGTTTGCTGTGCGGCTGCTGTAGCCACCGGCCTGACCGGCTCTGTCCACCGATCTGACCGGTGTCACCGGTCTGACCGGCGCAGGCCATCGGTCTGACCGGTGTAGCACAGGCAGCAAGCCGTGCAAGTTTCCGCTGTGTGTTTTGGTGAGTTTTGGCTAGGAAGGTTGAGTGTTGGTTCCTAGGATCAGTAGCACTCCAGTGGCTGCGTGGTCTTGACCAACTTGGGTAGTTGGATCGGAGACGTGAGTTGGAAGCCGTGTTCGTCTTGTTGGAGTTCTCATCTCCTTCGAGAAGAATTTTTATCGGCTCCCATTCACTCCCCCCCTCTCTGGTTCGCCTAATTGGTCCTTCAATTGGTATCAGAGCCGGTTCGGGTCTTTATTGACTCTTACCAGTCTAAGATCCAAAGATGGCGTACCAGGAACGGGGTTCGGGTCCTCCGCACTTCGATGGGAAGAACTACCAGATGTGGCAAAGGCGGATGGCGGCGTTCCTCCGCGGAAAGGGTCAGATCCTTTGGGATGTCACGGTGAACACAGCTTATGTTCATCTGATGAACTTCCTTGCTCCAGGATCGAGGGATATGTTCGAAGCCAACAACAAGGCTGTCGACTACTTGTTTCGTGCTCTGTGTCAGCCTGAATTCGATCGGGTTCAGACAGAGGACTTAGCTTGTAGGATTTGGGAGCAGTTGAAGGATGCTCATGCTGGGAATGCTCAGGTTCAGGCTCGGATGTACGCGACTTACCGGAGAGAGTACGAGAACTTCACTCATCTCCCCGGCGAGTCCGTCGATGCCCTTTTCCAGCGATTTACGGTCGTTGTGAACAACATGAGAGCCAATGTGGACGTCCTCCCATACAATGATCATGATAGAGCCGTGAAGCTCTTGCACTCGTTGGATCGTACCGTATGGGACGGGAAGTTTGAGGCTATTGTTGAGTCCGAGAAGTATGACACCTTGACGGTGAACGAGCTGTTCTCGAAGCTCAAGTCGGCTGAGTTGGACCGTGGTATGACAGCCAAGATCGAGAGCCCGACTGATTCTCATAGTCTCGCTCTCGTTAGTGGCAAAGGAGCTAAGTCTAACGCTAACGCATCCTCCAGGATGTACTCTCTGTCTTCTTTGATGTCTTTGCCAGATGAGGAGTTCGACGTGCTTGGAGAAGACGAGCTGGCGTTGCTGACCAGGCGGTTCGAGAGGCTGCACGAGAACCGGGTGAACACGAGGAGGACAGCACGGACGTGCTTTCAGTGCGGCAAGCCAGGACACTTCGTCGCCGACTGCCCGGAGAAGACGGAGAACAAGGACGGCTACAAGGACGGCTACAGGCACCGATCGAGCAAGGATGGCAAGTACCGATCGAGGCGCGATCACAAGCACAAGAACAAGCACAAGGACGAGCGACGGTCGAGGAAGAAGGATGGCCGCGGCAGGAAGGCCCGAGCAATGGTCGGAGCAAGCGACGTCGACTCCAGCTCCGCCTACTCTTCCTCAAGCTCGAGTAGCAGTGAAGATGAAGGTGATCGGCGTAAGAACAAGAAGTCATCCAGGAACTTGAGTGGGTTGAGCTGCTTCGCGAGAGATGGCTTCTGCGGCATGGCCCGTAGCTCCGGCAGCAAGAAGAGCCACCAGAGTGACTCGGACTCTGACTCCGAGGATGAGGTATGTGATGAGCTCTCTTCTTTGCGCAAGGAGAATGATGAGTTGGTTGACTTGCTTGATAACCGCGATCACATGCTTAGAGAGGCCAAGAAAATGAGGAAAGAGCTTAGGGCCTCACTAGAAGATGCTAGGAACCGTGTGGCTGAGCTAGAAACCCAGAACCTAGATGCTAAGCTTGAGATTGATTCGCTTAAGGCTTCTCCTGTGGTTTCTGATGAGATTGATTGCTGTGATTGCTCTGTGTACCTAGCTGATCTTACTGCTCTTAAGGATAAGCATGCTTCTACTTGTGATGAACTAGATATGCTTAGGGTTGAAGTGGCTGAGCTTAAGTCTAGACCTGCTTTGCTAGGTGCTTGCACTTCTTGCCCTGTTTTGCATGGAAAGATTGATGAGATGCATGCTTACACTGTTTCGCTTGAGGCTAAGTTGAAAGAGCCTATTCCCACTTCTTGCTCTACTTGTGAATTGCATGCGGTTAAGAATTTGGAGCTTGCACATTATGTTGATCGCCTGCAGGATGAAAATGATGAGCTGAGAAAATGTATGAGCTGGTTGTCGGGTCAGGAGCCTCAGCTCGGTATCATGATAGCGGCTTTCAAACGCTATGATGGTCAGGCACTTGGGGCTGACAAGCTTGGAGAGAACTGTGGTGAGGGAGTTGAGAGAGTTGGAGAGATTCCTATCCCACCACCAAACAGACACAAGAACAAGTTTGAGCCCAAGCCCAACCATCTCAGAAACAAACTTGACACTACTCCAGATCCACCCATATTCCCTCACCCAACAAATGATTTTCAGAAACCGGTGAAGTTTGTGAGCCCAAAGGGAGGTGAGGAAGGAGAGAAGAAGGGTGAGAAGCCGAGTGGGCAGCCCCAACCCAAGCCTAAGCCTAAGCCACAGCCCATAAAGTTCCATTGTGGGTATTGTGGGAGAGATGGTCACAAGGATGAGTTTTGCTTCAAGAGGAAGCGTGAGGAGAGAATGGCTAGAGAGTGGGCTAACAGGGACAGGTACCACCCCTCTAATGGTGTACCTGAGCCTCGTATGCAGATGCCCAGGGCCAAGGCGTTTGTGAGGACGGTTCCGGCTTGGGGAGACCAGAAGGCTGCAGGTGTTGCTGCTGGCCGAGCCACACCGGTCAGACCGGTGTACTACACCGGTCAGACCGGTGCAGGTCTGGGCAGACAGCGAGTCGGATTTCGTGCTCGTGAGGATGCTCGGTTTGGTTCTGGAGGTCGTGGTTCTGGTGGTTGGTATGGAAAGTTTGCAGGTGGTCAGTTTGCTAGGCGTTCTCCACCTCGTGCTCAATACGAGGGTGAGAAGAGTCGTAGCTTTGAGATGGAGCGGAGGAACGATCCACGGTTCTCCTTTCGTGGTTTTCGTCCTCCTCCAGCTAGAGAGGGTTGGTTCCCTCGTGGTGGTTACCGTGGTGGTGTTCGTGGTGGTAGCTTTGATAGGCGTGATGTTTTGGTTTGTGCTAACCCCACTTTGGAGCAAATGGCTCGGCACTGGTTTTACTCTTTTGGTACTAACCCCAGTGCTGAGTCGTTTGTTTACTCACGTGCTCGCTTTTGAATTTCAGGTGGGAGACTTGAAGAACATTTGGTTGATTGACTCCGGTTGCTCGAGGCATATGACCGGAGACAAGGGGTGGTTCTCAAGTCTCGTCCCGGTGGTGACAAGGAAGTACATCACCTTTGGGGACAATGGGCGAGGGCGTGTGCTGTCAGAAGGTGAGATTAAGGTAAGTAACAAGATCACTCTCAAGCGTGTTGCTCTTGTTCAATCGCTTGGATACAATTTGCTTTCTGTGTCCCAGTTGTTGGATGAGGGTTTTGAGGTGTTGTTTCGGCCTGGTGGTTCTCGGATTTTAGATTCTCGGGGGGATCTTGTTTGCATGGTCGTTCCCGAGGGTCAAGTGTTCCGAGCTGATTTTTCTCAGTCTTCTGGTGTGGAGCGTTGCTTCTTGGCTGGTTCTTCGAGTGAGTTGTGGAAGTGGCATAGGAAGTTGGGTCACTTGAGCTTTGACCTTTTGTCTCGCTTGAGTAAACTCAATTTGGTCCGAGGATTGCCACGATTGAGGTTTGAGAAAGAGTTGGTTTGTGCGCCGTGTAGGCATGCCAAGATGGTAGCCTCTTCTCACCCGCCTCTCACCGATGTGATGACTGAGCGTCCATGCAAGCTGCTCCATATGGACCTTGTTGGCCCAGCTCGTGTGCGATCTGCGGGTGGGAAGTGGTATGTCCTTGTTGTGGTGGACGACTACTCTCGGTATGCGTGGGTGTTCTTTCTTGAGGAGAAGGGGGAGACGTTTGGTTTTGTTCGAGATCTTGTCTTGAGATTAAGAAACGAGAGGCACGGAGATGCCATACGAGCGATCCGCAGTGACAATGGCTCGGAATTCAAAAACTCTCGCTTCGAAACCTTTTGCCATGACTTGGGTCTTGAACATCAGTTTTCGAGTCCGTATACGCCTCCCCAGAATGGCGTGGTGGAAAGGAAAAACAGGACCTTGTGCGAGATGGCTCGGACGATGCTCGACGAGCATAGGACTCCGAGAAGGTTCTGGGCTGAGGCGGTCAATACCGTGTGCCATGTGTCGAACAGGATCTACCTCAGGGTTCACAAGAAGAAAACCTGTTACGAGTTGATGCACGGTCGCACACCCAAGGTGAGTCACTTCCATGTCTTTGGTTGTAAATGCTTCATTCTGAAGAAAGGGAAGAAGTTGGACAAGTTCGAGGCTAGGTCTGTCGATGGTATTTTCTTTGGTTATGCATCTCATTCTAGAGCATTTCGTGTGCTCAATCTTGAAACTAACCAAATCGTGGAGACTTGCGAGGTAACCTTCGACGAGACACAGCCACGTAGTCAGCTTGTTTTTGAGTGTGCAGGTGACGACGAACTTGGCGAGGAGATCTTTCAGGAGGAGGAGCATGAACATGGAGATGATGAAGATGGCGGTGTGATGCCCGCGGCTGAACATGTACCTACTACTTCGACGACGATCGAGAATGGACCCTCTCCCACACCTACAACGACAAACCCAGATCAAGGCGAAGCTGCTGTTGAGGGGGAGGTAGCATCAAGGCGAGAACCTCCCCGACGAGTGCAAGTGGATCACCCAGCTTCGAGAATCATCGGCGACATGAATGAACGTACTACACGGTCGAGGGTTCGGAACAATTCTCATTTCGCTCATGCTGCTTTTGTTGCCACTTTTGAGCCCAAAGACATTGGACATGCGTTATCTGATCATAATTGGGTTAACTCGATGCATGAGGAGTTGGAGAATTTTGAGAGGAACCAAGTTTGGGTGTTGGTTGACCCTCCCCCAGGGTGTAAGCCGATTGGGACAAAATGGGTGTGGAAAAATAAAGAGGGAGAGAAAGGAGAAGTGGTGAGGAACAAGTCGAGACTTGTTGCTCAGGGGTACAGTCAGAAAGAGGGGATCGACTACGAGGAGACTTTCGCTCCTGTAGCTCGTTTGGAGGCGATCAGGATCCTTCTAGCTTTTTCCGTGGCTAAAGGGTTCAAGTTGTACCAGATGGATGTGAAGAGTGCTTTTCTGAACGGTGTTTTGGAGGAAGAGGTGTTTGTGAGGCAACCACCGGGGTTTGAGAGTGAGAAGTACCCTCACCGAGTCTACAAGTTGAGGAAGGCGCTGTATGGGTTGAAGCAGGCGCCTAGAGCTTGGTATGGTAGGTTGAGGGGGTTCCTGTTTGAGAGAGGGTTTGAGATGGGGAAGGTCGACCAGACCTTGTTTCTCCTCAGGCAGGACAGAGATATCCTGATTGTGCAGGTATACGTGGATGATATTGTCTTTGGTGGCTCGTCTAACTCTCTTGTTGCAAGGTTTGCAGAAGACATGAGCAGGGAATTTGAGATGAGCATGATGGGCGAGTTGCAGTTCTTCCTCGGGCTACAAATCAAGCAATCAAAGGAAGGAACATTTGTGCACCAAGCTAAGTACACCAAGGACATTGTGAGGAAGTTCAAGATGGAGGATTCCAAGGCCATGGCGACGCCTATGAGTACGACTACAGTTCTTGATGCGGACGAGGAAGGTGAACACGTGGACCAGAAGGAGTACCGGAGCATGATCGGGTCACTCCTCTACTTGACGGCGATGAGGCCGGACATTCAATTCTCGGTGTGTCTGTGCGCTCGTTTTCAAGCTTCTCCGAGGACTTCGCATCGGCAAGCAGTCAAGCGCATTTTCAGGTATTTGTGACACACTCCCGACTTTGGCCTTTGGTACTCTGCGTCTTCTTCTTTGGCGCTTCATGGATTTTCAGACGCGGATTTTGCCGGGTGTCGGTTGGATAGGAAGTCCACTTCTGGGACTTGCCAGTTCTTGGGTTCTTCTTTGGTATCTTGGTCTTCCCGCAAACAGTCGAGTGTTGCTCAATCCACTACCGAGGCAGAGTATGTGGCCGCAGCTAGCTGTTGCTCTCAGCTCCTTTGGATCACATACACCATGAATGACTTTGGTGAGGAGTATACCCATGTCCCACTTCAATGTGATAGCACTAGTGCCATAAGCGTTGCAAAGAACCCAGTGCTCCATTCCAAAACCAAGCACATAGAAGTGAGGTATCATTTTCTGAGAGACAACGTAGAGAAAGGGAAGATAGCTTTGATCCATGTACCCACACATGAACAACTAGCCGATATTTTCACCAAACCCCTAGATCAAGCAACTTTCACTCGTTTGCGGGGGGAGCTTGGTGTTTGTTTGATTTCTTGAGTTGGCGTGTGGGAGCTCCTTTGTAGCATATGTATAGCTTTCCTTTGTGCATTTCTTGCATTTGGCATGGCATATGTAGCATGATGTATAGGCATCTTTGTATCTTAGGTTGCATGCATTTTGTATCATATGCATTGTTTAGGAAAGGCTTCTCCTATACACATTGTTCACCATGGAATGACATATATGTCTTTGTGAGCTAATTTGGTAAGCTATGGTTAGTTTGGCTTAGCTCTTGATAATCTTGGTTTGTATCCATGGTTGATGGCTATGTTTTTGAAAAATTTCATATATATGCTCTCTTGTGAGTAAATGTCTTTACATGATCTTGACATGTTTTAGTGGCTTGGCTATGCTTAATTTGTGGTTGGATAGCTTATTTTGATCATATGGGGCCAAAGGCTCATTTGCCATCATGAATGTTTAGCCCCCATGCTTCATCTTGTGGAGGGGCATAAGTTCCTTTTTGTCGCAAAGACATTTCATGTACCAATTAAAAATCTGAAAATGAAATGTAAATTGCTTGAAAAATATGCTCCCATGTCATAGGTGCTAATTTTAATTTGCTTTGGGTGCTAAATCGTTGCATGATGCCTACCAATGAGAAGTCTCATATATAGAAGTAGGCACATGGCTCGGTGGCTTTGACATGACATGAGGTGCTTGTGGGTGTTTATGATGGTCTTATGCTTAGAATGGTTGTCCTAGCATGAAGTTTGTGTGGCTTTGCCATTTTGACATGTTTTGCTCATGTTTAGGACTTTGCTCATGAGAGGGTGTTTTTTCGCAAAATTGCTAAATTCTATCTTAGCTTCGCCCAATGGTTGTGAAACTTGGTGATCATGAAGTTTATGTCTTTACGAAGCTATAGAGTATCTAACTTGCTCGTTTGGACATGTGTAGCATCCTATGTTGAATTTTGTCTATTTGAGAAGCTCTAGGTTGCATTTTTTGCATTTTTGGCTTGATTCATGCATTGTCAACAAGGGGGAGAAGTTTGAGCATGTTTTGGCCTACTGAATGCATTTGGAAGGTTTTCAGGTGGTTTCGAGCTATTTCTGGGCTCTGTTGTGCACCGGTCTGACCGGTTGAGGTCACCGGTCTGACCGGTCAGAGTGCTGGTCCTGTTCACATGTTGCCCACCGGTCTGACCGGTGGTGTCGACCGGTCTGACCGGTCAGAGCTGAGCTGTTGCAGCTGCTCTGTTTTGTGAAGTGGTTCGCATGCATTTGTCCAGGGGGAGTTGCATCGGTTCAGGGGGAGCTTGCATGTGTGCAGGGGGAGCTCTTTGTGGTTTTCGAGCTTTGGTTTGATGGTTTGTGCTCTTTGCTTGAGCATGTTTTGTCTCGGATGTGTCGAGCCGTTGCCCTTGCCTAAGGGGTCCGAGACTTGTCTTCTTCAAGTGATCTTGCTCTTTGCCTTTTCTTTGGCTTTCGATCGCTTGTTGGAGTTTGTTTTAGTCGTTTCTTTTCTTTTCCTTTTCTCTTGGTTACCAAAACGTGTGTGTTGTCAATGCACTCATCAAGGGGGAGATTGAGAGCCAGGTGTGGTTCGAGGACCGGTGGATGGTCGCTTCCTGGTGTGATGAGTGATTGACAACGTGGTGTGGACTGATTCTTGGCTAAGTATTGCAGGTGCAGGTTGCGGCTTGACTGGTGCAGGTGCAGGTGAAGAACAAGCGTGAAAGGTCGTTGCCGGTGAGGCCTCCAGGTGTGGAGAAGACAAGTAGGCTTGGTTCGAGGGACCCGGTGGCCAGCGGGGTCAAGTGCGGGCCGCATGGTGGCAAGAACGGCAAGATGAAGTCATGGACGGTTTCTTGGTTGAGCCTCAAAACCAAGGTCGAGCCGGGACTACGTGGGAGCCGAGTCATGAGTGGTGATTGGCGGAGGCTACACCGAGTTCGCGGGGTTTCCGGTGGTTCACCAGAAAACCACTGGGTTTCTTGGTTGATCCACAAAGCCAAGACCGAAGAACCGAAGACGGAGGTGCAGCAGCTCCAGACCGGTCTGACCGGTGGGTCTGACCGGTCTGACCGGTGGGTCTGACCGGTCTGACCGGTGGGTACCGGTCTGACCGGTGAGGAGCACCGGTCTGACCGGTGTGCGACGACGCAGTCCGGAATCTTCGAAGCGGAGGACACGCGTCGGGATCGCAAGGCTTGCGTCGAGGCTAAGCAAGTTTGCGGTCGCTGGGCATCCGTCCGATGGTGCGAAGACAAAGACTTCCAATTTCGCCCTCGAAGGGCATGTATCCCTAGTTAGCTAGTAAGGGTATTTTAGTCTTTCGGTTGCCTCCATATAACCCAAGTGGTGAGAGGATGGCAGCCATCTCTTGGAACCCTAGCTCATTTGGTTTTCCTATTTTCCTTCCTATTTTCTTAGGATTTTCGTAGGACTAGCTTGAGAGCTTCATGGTGAGATCTTGTGAGAGGGAAGGATGATCGGGCGGCAAGCTAGACCTTGTATGAACCTCTTTGGTATGTATAGATGATTCGGCGTGGTTCCTCAAGGCTTGGATGTGTCTTTCCCGTTTCTCCTTTTTGGTGATTTTCGGAGCCTTTTTCTTGGCGATTTTCTTGGAGCGATTTCGAGGCCTTTCTCTTTGGGATTTGGTGGGGGATGTATGCATGAACCCTTCGTCGTTCTTTTCCCTTTGATTCCCCTTCCAAATCCGTGAGCAAAGGGGCTCGATTTTGGGGTTTTCGTGGCTCTAGGGTTAGAGGTGTTCTTGGTGGGATTTCTTCGATTCCTCTTGATTTGACAAGTTTTGGTGGACCAAATCTTGGCTATGGAGTACCCATGAGGTGTTCCTACTATCCCCAAAGTCTTGTGCAAAACCGTGGAGCGAATCGGGAGATCGGGAGTTGGATTTGGAGGAGTTGACTCGCGGGCGCTGTTCATCCCGAGCTGCCCAGGAACGACCGGTCTGACCGGTGCTCTTGACCGGTCTGACCGGTGCTAGCCCTTGGTGGGTTTTTGTCTCGGGGAACAGCCTTGTCCGTGTGGTTTTGTCCCGTGGTCCTGCCGTTCAGTTCTTGGAGTGTTTTGAGTTGTCTTGCTAGGATTTGTGAGGGGTTCTTCTTCCTCACAGGTTGTGTTTCGTGGTGGTTTTTGTTCCAGGGCCTAGAGGATTCACTGAGGCTTCCTGGAACGTTTGCTGTGCGGCTGCTGTAGCCACCGGCCTGACCGGCTCTGTCCACCGATCTGACCGGTGTCACCGGTCTGACCGGCGCAGGCCATCGGTCTGACCGGTGTAGCACAGGCAGCAAGCCGTGCAAGTTTCCGCTGTGTGTTTTGGTGAGTTTTGGCTAGGAAGGTTGAGTGTTGGTTCCTAGGATCAGTAGCACTCCAGTGGCTGCGTGGTCTTGACCAACTTGGGTAGTTGGATCGGAGACGTGAGTTGGAAGCCGTGTTCGTCTTGTTGGAGTTCTCATCTCCTTCGAGAAGAATTTTTATCGGCTCCCATTCACTCCCCCCCTCTCTGGTTCGCCTAATCGGTCCTTCACCGCCTCGCCGTTTCCCTGTAAGCCGCGCCCAGGAACGAGTCGCGGTGCCGCGGGCCCTGCTGGCCACGCGCCGGTGCGCGCCGCGCCGCAGCGCCTTCCGGTGCATGCACGGCGCCACCTGGCCGCCTCCCTGGCACATAGCCATGCCTGTCGAGCCTCCTCCATCGTCAAAACCCCAGAACTCGTGACCTTCGCTTCTTTTCCACGCCACCGCACCGGTCCGCACAAGGCAGGGCTCCGCCGCCGCTGCCTGGACTGCCACAGCCGCGAACGGCCTCAGCGAGCGTGCCGTCTCCACCTCCCTGTCCTGCACTTCTCTGCACCTCCCTCAACGTCGCCGCACCGCCATTGGGCCGCCAGACTGCGCTGGTGCCGGCCACGGGCCGCAGCAGCTAGAGCACCAGGGGCTCCACGCCACCGTTCCCAACTCGGCCAAGACCAGCCGCCACCCTAGCAAGGTCAGACATCGCCCGTGCCACCTCCTCCGGCGAAGTCCGGCCGTCGCCGGCCGGGAATCCTGCCGCCGGTGAGGCCTCCCGGCCGTAGGACCCAATTGCAAGGATTCGTTTCTTCCTAGGGGGTTTTGTGCAAAGCAGGGGCCTATTCGTGAATCTGAAGTTTGATTCTAGGGCCCGGTTGTAAATGTATACTAGGGTTTAGGCTGAAACTTCAAAAATTCGTGAAAAATTGTAGAAAATTCGGAAAATTGTAAATCCAATTGTTCTGGAATCCTTGTGAGTAGATCTACAACTTCTACAAAAGTTGTATAGTGTTTTTCTGTTTATTTTTCAAATGTAAATTCAAACTCAGTTTGAGGTATATTTGTTGTAGTTCAAAATGTACACACGCAAATGCAATGAAATTTGGATATGTTGTTGTGTTCTTCATGTTCAGATCTGTCACCAAATTTCACACATGTGTGTTGTGTAGAACTCTAGTTATGATGTTTGTAAGATCTATGCTAGTTTAAGCTTGATGCTTTTTATAGTTCCCTCAAAATATAATTTCTTTCAGTACCAGTGCACCCTAGCCTTTGTTTGTGATGTTAAGCATCTTTCGAAAAATAATGATGGTTTTAGGAATCTGTTTGAGCAGTGTTTGGTATTTATGCTTATAATAGATGTCAAATTCATAACTTGAAATATATGATGAATCCACTTAAATGTGTTGGTTTGGAACTTAGTTTTGGCATATTGGAGCTGTAGAAAAAGTTTGGGATCAAAAGGACTAGAGAATCTTTTTGTACGAATTAATGAAGTTTATCTAGGCTGAATCTTGTCTTTTTCATTTAAATTAATGTATAAATGATCTGGAGCTGAAAATTTATATTTAAGTTTATTTTGGTTATATGCCACTGTGGTAAAATTTTCATGCCAGTTGGAGTCATATTTTATTTATTATGAATTAAGGATAAATGGCTAGTTATAATGGAATAGTTTAATTTGTTTTATCCTTTAATTTGATTTAAAGGTGTTTAAGCTCAGTTGCTGTTTAAAATGAATTTAACCACACACCCCATGCTGATGGTGTAGTTTGTTAGTTTAACTTTCTTAGATATGCACACTATCACCATCAAAGGCATAGTTAGTCCACCATCATCCACCCCTTTAATTTTTAATGAAGTTAATAAGTTAATTTTGCATAGATGTGCACGCAATCGCTATCAAAGTAAGTATTACTCCAGTATCACTCACCCCATACCTTAATGAAGTTTAGTAAGCTAAATTGTTTATATGTGCACACAATCCCTATTTATATAGTTGTTAGCTCACTCTCACCACACACCATACTTTTGTGAGTTTTTTTAGTTGTGTTGATGAATGTGGCCAACAAGAGTTGGGTTTAATTGTAAAATATCTCACCTTCACCTTAATACTAATGCATATGCATAACGTGTAGATCTACCCGACGGGACTTACGCGCTCACCCAGGAGGAGGAGGGATCTGCTAGTGGGGAGTTGAACCAAGTTAGTGGGCAGCAAGACCTGGACCAAAAGTCCAGAAGAGCCCAAGGCTAGTGTTGAGTCCGAGGAAGGCAAGCACCAGAGTCACATATAACTTTTTTTGAATTAAAAGCTCATATCTTTTACCTTTTCGGTATTTATTCTTTAATTTGTGCATTTAAGTTTCAGGAGTTGTTTGAAACCTAGATGCATGATCCTTAGGACTCCTATGCTCTTTTACTAGTATGTTAGGAACGCTAGTGCCGTGCTCTAAGGATACGGTACAAGTCGAGTAATGACTCATTGCTCGCGAGATATAGGATGCTTATGTTGGAATCATAAGTTGGTTAAATTGACTCGCTCATGTGGTAAGAGCAATGGGTTCGGTCTCGACCGAGTAGCATGGTGCTGGTCTAAACTATTGAACGTACTAAGTGCTTGTCGGGAATGGGACCGGTAAGCCTAGTACCTAATGAATCAGTGCGGGAACTTTATCGCTACTAATCTTGAGATGCGTCTCCCGGTTTGAGTCTGGGCGTGCCGTGTGAGGGCGTCCCGGTAACCTTGTACTTAGGACTGTGACATCTGTCCCTAATCTGAGGAGTGACGGGAACCGCCTGGTCGGGGTAGACCCCGCATTCGTTTTTCTTTGGATTCTTTTGGGGTTTACCTTCTTCCGTGTATCTTAGGTTTACCTTGCAAGGATATAAATCGATCGATCGTCAGTCACTCGCCGTTATCTGAGTCGGCTTGACCACTGGCTACCCCATGTTTATTTATGAAACATTTTGGATTAATATTGATGCATGATTAATCTTGTTTGCACAACCATGCTTGTTAAGCTAGGTGCTTACCTAGAATGATTAACATCCTAGAACTTGAGCTAAAATTTGAAAGTAAGGATCAACTCTTAATTGCTTTTGACAAAACAAACCCACCAGCCAAAAAGCCTTGCATGTCTAGCTGTGTCTTTATTTTTTTTACGGGTCAGTCTTGCTGAGTATTAGAATACTCAGCCTTGCTTAATTTGTTGTTTTCAGGTAATCCTATCTGGCCTGGTGTGATTCCAGATGGATGGGAGGTTGAATGGGAGAACGATGATAAGGAGTGATACATTGTGGATGGCCTCCCATGTGTATCTCGCGCTTAGTTTAATTTCCTCTGTTTAAAACTCTGAACCATGTTTACTTTTATGTACTGAAAACCCTGGTTTGTAATTTTAAGTACTTATGGACTTGTATGTAATGTAATGATGTACTTTGGTCCCGCCTTCGTATGGGCTTAGCGCATATCTCGATCCTGTGTAAGTGATTTACCGGGCATGACCCGGCAGAGGCGACAAAATAGCTCCTGGTTATCGCTTATGAGCCACGTGGACCGACTTAAGTGATAATCCGGATTTATTTTGGGCGGTTCTGTCACAGGTGAGTGAGTGCTACTCCCTCTGTCCCTCAGTGGGTGTGTTTAGAAGCCCAAATTTTTCCAAAAAACATCCCATCATCTATCACATCTCATCACATCACCTCTCACTATTCATCTGACGCTAATTTTAGCCAGAATTACCAAACTTTACCCAAACGTTTGGGCTCTAAACACAGATGGTCGCCAAAAAAATGAACCAGCAACCAATGAAGTGCTAAAAGACCCTATAGCCCCTATATAGCAATGCATGCTGCACAGGATCAAATTGTTTACAGTACATTACCAAATGAGTAGTCACATCCACTTCTCACACTCAAACATGTACTACTGAGTACTCCCTCCGTCCCTAATTAAACGTCGTGTAAGCTACAGTAGTGTGTCCCCAATTAACTGTCGTCGCTAGTCTTGCCTAGCAGCAGGTAGCTATCCTGTAGTACTACGCACATGTTGCTGGTAGCTAGTATCCTGTACTAGCACATGCCTTTCATTTTCTATCCACCTCAAGACATCTCCCAACCGCACGCACTATTTTTTTTCCCGTCCTTTCTGTAACACCCTAAAATTCCATCACTTAAATAATGTAAGCAACATGGTGTTTAGTTTTTGTTTTTTAGGAATAAATAAATTATCAAATAAATTTGGCTCTAAAATATTTAAATATCATTTTGAATAATTTTAGAATCAATAAGTGCTTGTGCATCATATTTTGTTTGCATGGTGTTTATATATGTGTTGGTGTGAAGTTTTAAAAGTTTTTAAAATGATTTGAAAATTTTGAAAAGTTGAAAAGTGTTTGAAAGTTTTAAAAGTTTGAAAAAGAGTTTTGAAAGAAAAAGAAAAGGTTTTGAAAAAAAAAGAGAAAACCCCAAAACCCTCTCCCCTTTCAGCCCAACCTAGCTTGTGGCCCAACCTTTCCCCGCCGGCCCATCCCTCCTTCCGGCCCATCTTCCCGCGCCAGCCCGTTTTTCCTCCCTCTCTCCTTTCTTCCGCTGACAGGCCGGGCCCGCCCGTCAGTTTCCCCTTCCACCTCCCGCCGCCTCCTCTGCATCTCAACCGCGCGCTGCCGCCGGCCGTTTTCCCCCGCGCCCTTCGCCCCTCCCCACCTTCAAGCCTGCCATAAAGGCGCAGTGAAGCCCGGCGCCACTCCTCCCATCAATTTCCCCTTCGGTTACTCCTCTCCCTCCTTGATTTCCATAAACCACCGGCGCCCCAGTGGCCATTGATGGCCGGCCGGCCGCCTCTTCCCCCACCGGAGCCCTTCTACTCCCATCCTCCCTCTATAAAAGCCGTGGTCGAACCCCTGTGCACGTCTTTTCCCTCTCCCGAGCCCTCATCCCTCTCCACCTTCGTGTGCGCGCCGCCGCCTGGAAGATCCCGCAGCCGCGCCAACGCCGGCGCTTGGAGCTCTCCCTCAACGCCGGTGGACGCCTTCCCGGAGCTCCCTCTTCCTCCTCGTCGCACGTGTCACCCGCACGAGGACCCAGCGCCCCGGAACTCTCTTCTTCCCCGCCAACCGAGCCGCACCGGAGAAACGCTGCCGCCCGAGCTCGGATCGCCGGCGTCGATCTTCGCCACTGCTTCCTCTCCGCCGAGGCCCTTCTCGCTGTAGCTTCACATCAAGGTAAAGGAGCCACCTCCCTTTCTTCCTCATGTATCCATGATGCCCTGTGTCGTCGCCGCCATGCGACATGGGCGCCGTCCGCCTCACCGGCCGTAGTCCCTCCACCGTCGCCTGAGCCACCTCCTCAAGCCCCTGGGAGAGTTCGCCTTGCTCCCAGCTACGTGTAGGTCTTTTCCGTGCACCAAACCAAGGCCGGACGCGCGTTTTCGAGATCGCCGGCGAACTTCCGGTGAACTCCGCCGCCGGCTCCGCCGTGCGCCGCCACCCCGCCGCCGCACGTCCGCCTGCAGATCACCATGACCACCCGATCGAAGATCTACGGCCCTGATTAAATGAAGAGGGTACCCCTTCGTTTGGTTCACGGTGAACCCGTGGACCAGGTCCACCGCCGGTCCACGGCTCCGTCACCGCCCCGTCAGCGCCACGTCAGCCGCCCGCCCAATCAGAGCTCGCCACGTGTTGCATGGTCAGCAGATCCACCCCGTCAGCCGCAGTTTTGCAATAACGCCCCTATGGTTTTCCTTTTCACAAGCCGGTCCTTCCACCTATTAGAATCCTTACACATAAGTCCCTGTTTTTATGATCTAGCCCCTGAAGTCTTTAGATTCCTTTACCAGAGGTCCTTTTCACAAATAAACCCCTCTGTTTATATGTATAATCATGTTTTAGCCCCTGGTTTCTTGCAGTTAAGCCCCTGAAGCCCAAGTTTTCTAACAATCTAGCCCCTGAACCCTGTTTTAGCCATATCTTTTGCATCTTTTATCCGTTTTAAGCGTTCTTGGTGTCCACGCGACCGTCTTTTCAAGCCCGTCAGTTTCAGAACCATGTTTTGGCTGTATCTTTTGGTTTTAGCTCCATTTCCACCGTTTCAAGTTGCGTTAGGTTCATATCAACTCAAACTACGTGATAGGACTAATGTTGAACATGTTCTTTGTTTTATAATTTATTTAAATATTAAATATGATTAAATCCTTATACACATGCTTTTCTAATTAAAATCTAATTAGAGTTTAACACGTGTTTTCATAAGAAAGTTAATATGATTAATACAAGTTAAATATTTCTTATAATTAAAAGTTAATTAGATGTATACCTCGGTTTTCATAATCAAATTTAAATTGATTAATGATTATGTAATCTGCTTCCTAAATAAAAGCAACATAGGCTATATCTCGAGTTTTCATAATTAAATGTTAACTTGATTAATATGAACATAAATGTGTTTTTGAATTATAATTTGATTAGAATAACTCGAAATATAAAGATAAACGTTTAGATGTTTTACATGCTTCTTTTAAATTAAATGTTTAATTTGCATAAATAATACTTGAATATTTGTAAATAAAATTGGACTAAGTTTACATCGTCTTTTAAATATAAAGTAACTTGCTTAATTATAAATAGGGTATTTCTTTGAAATAACCTATGCACATCTTTATTCAATTAAAATATACCAAGCACTAGCTAGCTCTTGTATGTGATCATCCAAAGCTCCCGATAGTTCCGAGTGTTTTTGAGTTCGTGTTCCTAGAGCTAAACCTTGTTCTCTTTTTAAGCTTTTCATGCTTGGTGTATTATTTTGTTTATTGAATGTCTTTATGTGTGCTCGTAGACATCGTGTCAGTTTCAAGTGAGCAACCAGTTGAAGTGGATCAAGAGCAAGTTTTTGAAGAAGAAGAATCCCAGTGTTTAAGCAAGGAAGGCAAGTGGATTTCTCCCCCTGCATTTTCTTCTTGAACCTATACAACTGCATAATTAAATAATGTTTACCTTTACTTGTTGCTATGCATTAACTTGATGGGAAATCACCTTTTTAAGGACATGACTAGAATTTTATCCCTGTTACCTTGGACAACCCTTTTAATTAAATGTTTTGGGTAGAAATGCTTAGTTGCTATACCTTGGGATGGTTCAAATGAATCTTTGCAAAATGATGAATGTTGATCATGATAACTTTGGTGATATATATATGTGTGTGTGCTTAATTACAAGATAATATGATTTAATTGGAACATGGAGAACCACCCAGGAAAACAGTGCAACCACAGTCCATATGGCTCTGGCTTAGCCAATTAATTAGGTGTGTGATTGTACTGGTGACCTTATCCGAAAGGAACACAGGGGGCTCGGGGTTGTAGGGGTATAGCCCGGTCCTCTTGGCCGCAGCCTTTGCTAAGGTGCTGTCCACTAGGGAGGGTTATGGTCCGCCCTGAGCTGTAACTGTCGTGGGTTGTTGGTGCGTTTGCATGTCTTTGTAAAGGCTTCGTAGCATCCCTATGCAATCACACCTCGAAAGTGTGGTATGATGCTTGGCCAGCATTGCATGGTTGGGTTCAAAGTTCTTCGGAACTTTTACGCGAGCTGTGGTGAAAGTGTACAACCTCTACAGAGTTAAAACTGATCGATCAGCCGTGCTCACGGTCAAGAGCGGCCTGGACCCTCACATGATAATCAAACATAAAGATGGAATTAAATCGTGGTTTTCATATGGTTTGAGATGGAAAGTTTTCTAAAGTCTTTTAAGTGGGATGGTATAAACTTACACCTAGTAAATAGGTGCTTGCTAATAAAATTTGACCAACATTAAAATGCTAACCGCAGCAAACTCTTAGCCTATCCTTGATAGCCTTGCATCTTCCCCCACTTGCTGAGCTCCAACCATAAGTGTGCTCACCCTTGCTTACCCGTTGTTCAGAGGAGAACACTGGAGAAGAGTACTTCAGCGACTATGATGAGTTCTGAGGTTTGCGTGCCCCCAGTCATGTGCCTGTGGAAGCTGAAGACGGAGTTGCTTCGTCTAGTTATCGTTTGTTCGTTTTAAAGACCTTCGAGTCTAACGTCTGAGTGTAATAAAGAGATAATGTAATGGTTTAACTCTTATACGTTTTTATTGCTGTTTAATGATATTTCACTCATGACGTCTATCATATGTGTGTAAACTTGATCCTGGCGCACATATGAGATGCATTTGGTTTTCTTCGGAAAATCAGGTGTGACACTTTCCTCATCCGCAAGACCGCAACACCCTCCGACCTCCGCCCAGCCAGATCGGCTCCGTTGACTCCCCTCTGGCCTCCGCCTAGATCCACTCTGCGCTGCCCTCGGTGGACTCCCCTGGGTGTGCCTCGTCCGGGCTGCGCCGCGCCACGGGAGCCGGGAGCGGTGGCTCCTACTCCGGCGGCGCACGGCATCTGCCTCGTCCAACCTTCGTCGGGCCACAGGAGCCGGGAGCGCGGGTTCCTACTCCGGCGGTGCGCGGCGTCTAACTCCTCCGGCGTGCGCCAGGCCACAGGAGGCTGGAGTGCGGATCCCTTGACGTGACACCTCTGGGCCCCATCTGACGGCAGAGGATCCAAGCACGGCGTCCACTCCGACCTCTGCTTCAGTCTTGTACGTGCTTCCTCCTGTACGTGCCTGCTAGTAGTAGATGCCTAATACTTCATTCGTTTTTGTGTGGGTGGATTGCTAGTTACTACTACTGGTAGTTATCAGCATGATCTTTATCGAGTCACAGGAAGGAAAAAAACCAAGGTCAAGGCAGTTCATATCAGGCGAATTAGCAGGCTGGTTAAGTAGGTGTATGTCAAGGCCTGTTTGGGCTACTGCTGCAGCAAATTCAGCATCATCTACTGGTAGATGCGAAGGAGCATTATCCTGCTGTATCCATATTGTCTCATGTCTTGCTTCTCTAGGCCAACATGCTTGTATAGCTGGTATAAGTTTTGTGATCATATAAGATCTGATTGTTTGTCTATCAACCTTCATGGTCTTTGTGATAATTGTGCCTCTCGGTCTGTTACCGCTTCTCCTTGGTGCTGGTTCTTGTCGCACAAAAGGCCATATGCCTATCTTCCCATCAAAATAACATCTTCCTTCATGTAGGGTTTGCTGATCATCTTCATCATCCGAGTCGGACAACTCCTCTTCATCAAATGTGATGTTGACATCATCAGTGTACACGCCAAACTCGTGTATGACATCATCCATGGTATCTTCTTGTTCTTGCAAGGTAATATTCTCATCTCCTACATATGGTGTACTCATTGTCAGGATCGATTATGAAACTTCAGACATGGAAAATTATTATTGCAAACTTCAATTGGACATGATAGAAATAATCATCTGCATGCAGGTTTGCTTGGTCTTCATGTGGATCATTTAAATCAAATGGATGGCTAACATTGTCATCTGGTACAGAAGCAAGCTGATGATTATCAGAATGTATTGTCACCCACACATGTGAGCTATTCTCCCATCTCACTCCATCTTAATTAAAAACTAGAACAAATATGAGTTGCTTGCCTTACACAAAAAATTAAAAACTAGAAGAACAAATATGAGCTTTGCTAAGTTTCAGGTGCAAGATATACACTAAAAATTATCAGATGTTGCTAGTCATTTTGGTGGAGAGCAACTAAAGTAGCATTAATTTATGGGGAGAGAGAGAGGCTACAAAGAACACCTGGTGCACAAGAGTTTTAGGTGAGAAACTAGTAGCAGTAAATAAATTCCCTGTCAAATAAACATTCTAATTTCAGGGGAGAGATGTATTGAGAAAGAGGGAGAAGGAGAGGGAGAGGGAGAGAGAGAGTGTGTGTGTGTGTTTACCTTGATAAGCTTGTTCTTGTTCATCATTTTGATCAGGATGGAGACCAAGGTGATCATCTCTCCCTACTTCAACTGCAGCCACTACATGTTCCAAGGGGAGAGCGATGTAGTGAGAGAGTGAGTGAGAGAGAGATGTAGGTATATAGAGAGAGAGAGTTTACCTTGATAAATTTGTTCTTGTTCTTCATTTTGATCAGGATGGATACCAAGGTGATCAGCTCCCCCAACTTCAACTGCTGCCACTACATCTTCCAAGGGATCAAGATCATCTTCTTGTTCAGGAGGGATCTTGTTGAGATCAGGCACCTCATCTCCTTCCTCCTTTGGTGGTGTGTTTAAGTCTATTGCCATGGTAGATGGATGGGAGATGAATGGTTCAAATGAAAAGGCAAGAAAAGGGTACAAGACTTCATTCCCACTGGTACAGAGAAATGGCGCTGAGGAGTTTGAAATTTTAATTTGCTTTCAATGTGGAGCGCAAACTTGTTTTGGTGAAGCGCAAGCTTGTTTTGGCGCTAAGTTTTGTTTGCCGCCAAGTGCTGCTTTTCATTTGTTTAATGTCAAAACACTGTACTCCATGTATAAATGTGAAAAAGTTGGATGCGAGCTAATGTAAAAAATTTGATCATGTGCGTGGTGTTGTACAACATTAAATGGCATGTCTTTTCAATGTGAAGATGACAAATCATTGCTATAGGGGTGTTAGTGTCTTTTGCCAATTACTTTGGTTTTGGGTTCACACTTCCGACGACACTTAAAGAGGGACGGAGGGAGTAGCTCAAACGACCGTAGTATATTGTAAACAAATGAAAGAAGCCTAGTGCAGTAGAAGCAGCTTAGGTGCAGACACACCTACAATGCTGAGAACGACTGTCATTCAAGGACAAGGTTCTGTAGTTCAAACGACGACGCATTCAGGGACGGAGGGAGTAGATGCCTAGTAGTGCGGAGTGGGCGAGTGGCCGGCGTGGATGGGGATTGGGGAGCGGAGGTGCCGGCGTTACCGAGGCGAATCAAAGCCACGCGAAGGCTGCCGAAGGCGACGGGGTCGCGTGGATCGGTGGCTGCGGCGGCGAATTGGAGGATTAGAGGGACGGGGTGCCGGACCGGGAGGCCTCCACCGGACCACGTAAAAAATGGAAGTGGCACTTTTTCTGGGCCAAGAAGGCCAAATCACTAAAATGGGCTAAATTGGCTAGGTGGCCGGCCCATACCTGCTTCCATTTTCCTTTCTATCTCTGTTTTCCCGCTTCCTTTATCCCGAGAAAATAGTTTCCAGATTCGAAAAAAAGGAAAAAAGAAAATAGTTTCCAGGATGAACCGCTAGAGAGGCATCATATTAAAAAAGATTAAAGCAAAAATTCCAAATTAAAAGTGTCTGACTACCCGTTGATAGCCGCTTATTAAACCTTTGATATTTACTCCCTTCATTTTCTTTAGATAGTTATATTTTACTTTGAAACGATGATTAAAAAATAATCATACTTTTTTTTAAGAGACACCCAAAATATGTGTACTCAATTCGTATAAAAAAAAAGAACTGACAGTTTAAGAGAAGGATAGTTTAACACACAACGACCCAAAAAAAATTAAAATAAAATAAACGGTAATGCTTGGTTACGGGCGTCCGACGACTGGGAGAAATATCGGACGCCCGCCCAGCACAACCACTCGATGCCTTATCTTATCTTCTCACCTCTGCTCCAGCAGACCAACATGCTCCGTTTTTCTTTTTCCTCTCGCGAGCCTTCCAGCCGATGCGCTCGCCGGCGGCCGCAGGGAGCTCCACCGCGAGCTCCGCGCCGGAGGAGGCGGCCGCAGGGAGCTCCGCCGCGAGGTCCACGCGGGAGGCGGTGGCCGCAGGGAGCTCCGCTGCGAGCTCCGCGCCGGAGGAGGCGGCCGCAGGGAGCTCCGCCGCGAGCTTCGCGAGCGGGATGCAGCCCCACACGTCTCCCTCCCTTCTCTCCCGAGCCCCTGTTCACCGCCGTCGTGCGAGCCTCCGAGGTCAACCGGTCGATGCGCAGCCACGCATCCTGCACGCAGCGGCCCCATGCGGGGGAGAAGTTGCTCTCGTGCGCCGGGCGAGCCGCGCGCCGAGGCCGCAGGGGTGGAGCTCCCCCGACGGCGCAGCCGCTGCCCAGGCCGACGGGGGGCGGACCTCCCCCAGAGGCCGAATCCCAGAGCGGCGGCGTGGGCCGTGGAGCTCGCCAGCAGCGGGCCGCCGCTCCCCCATGGCCAAGGCCGCAGTCCGGTGTGGGGCATTCGAGCTCGCCGACCGGCCACCGCTTCCCCCACGTTGGCCTCCTCCTGTTTTTTTGGGATTTTTTTTATGTTGCAATTGTTGTATATCGGTGTTGTAATAATGTTCTTCACATGTTGCAATCGATCGTCTTTATGATGTAATCGTTTCTCGTTTATGTTGCAAATCGTTGTGCACATGTTGCATCCGTGTTCTTGACATGCTGCAAGTGTCCCATGCGAATGTTTCAAAATTAGGTCTAAATTTTTCGATGTTGCAAACATTAATTTTCGATGCTGTAGATGTTGAGTCTTGATGTTGCAGACACGTGATGTTAGGGAGTTGCAAACATTAATTTTCGATGTTGCGGATGTTCAGTTTCGATGTTGCAGACATGTGATGTTGGGTTTTGTGTCGAGGAGGAGGGGCAGGAGAGCTCCTCATGTTGGATGTTGCACGCATCACAGGTCGCAACATGGTCGCAATATAGTCGCAACATGGTCGCAACATGGGGGAGGAGGGAAGAAAGACTCATGATGTTGGATGTTGCACGTAACCGCGTTCGCAACATGCTCGCAACACGTTCGCAACACGCTCGCAACATCCTTCGTTGAATGTTGCAAGCACGACGGTTCGCAACATGGGAAAAGATCTTCGCAACATCGGAAAAGTTGTTCGCAACATCAATATGCCTCGCAACACGATCGACGGCTGATACGTTCCCTGATTTGAATCGTGCGGCCGCGAACCCGTCCGATGCTAGCGCCCGGATCGGACGTCCGGGCGCTAGCAGCTCCGTAAAATAAAATCATACTTATCATATCGTGCCTTTCACTATTTCTCGTAATTAGTGATTCCTCAACTACTTTGCTTGGTGGGCCATGTCTTACCGGGCCTGCAGCCCATTGTAATTGTCGTCGGTCCAGCCCAGCCCAGGTGAAGACTTGACCGGATAATTAGGTCCAGCACACGAGCGTATCCGGATCGGAGTGAGTAGGTGAGCACCTTCCCTTGGCCTACATATATCCCCTGTGATTTCCCACCAAAAAAAAAAGAGAGGAGAAACTTCCTATTCCCCAATCCGCCGCCCCCCTTCTCCTTCGCGTGAGCAGCGGTGACCTTGGTGGTAATGTGCTCCTCGTCAATCGAAGATGTTGCTCCGATCCGGGCGTGCGACGAGCTTCGGGCCACGCCGTCGAAGCGGTGGAATCAGCTGCGGCTTCGATGAGGCGGCGGCTGGTTTTCGCCCCCTCAAGCGGAAGTCCCCAGACAAGGTCGACACTGCCCCCCTTCGCCAAGTCAGGAAATCGCCGCAAGCGTACGTACCGACAGATCCTTGATTTTCTCATCTTCTTCCACCAATTTTTCTCCCCTATCTCCAGTGTCGCCGCTAGTATGGCCGTACCCTACGTTTTGGAGGTGCTGTGTGCTGAATCAGGCCTCAAAACTACTACTTTTTTATATTGCAGGCATATATAAAGTCAACACTAAAATGATGTGGTCTACAACTATACAAAAAGTACCACTTAGATTGCTAATTTATATAGGAACACATTGTTACAGATTACGAAGGTTCTATGCCATAAACGTGCCTTGCATGATGGATAGAATTTTCTAATACCAACTTTGTATGATCAGTGCATCTTGATGGTCATTTTTTTAAAGTAAAAATTGCGGCTCACGTTCAGTTGAAGCCATATTCCATTCAAGGGCTGACATGATTAAGATGTTGATCTTTTAATCTAGATTCTCGGTTCTAGATAATCACAATCTAATCGGTTTACTGTTAAGCTTGAAACCACAAGGAAATGATTATACATATGCACAATCAGCATTTTTACTTCGTTATACATACTCTGACTAAACATGGAGTGCTTAATATTCGCAACAATATTATTGCATGCAATCCCTGTTGTTTTCTGGCATGCTCATGCTGTCATGCATGTAATTTGCATGGAGTGGGATCTGAATGACTGTGAATTTAGAGTGCTTGACATCCAATTGTCTTCACCTCTTATGCTCATTTAACTTCTAATTATCTGTATAGCAACCTTTTAACTTATATAGTAATTAAAAAGGCTCCTATTAAATATACATCAATCCTTGCATGCTCTCACATTCTTAACCTAACCCTACACACCCTCATAATGGGATGATCAGGTCGTCGCGCAAGCAGCTGCCGGTTGCGCTCCACCTACCCAAGGTCGAAGCAGAGATCCTGTTGCCCCCTCCCGAAGTTGAGTCCTCTGCAGGGGATGGCAGCAACAACATTGGCGAGATCTCTGATGAAGCTTCAGTTGCTGAGTTGGGTGTAAAGGTGTTCCCTGATATCCCACCACAATCTGCGGCTAATGCTTGGGTCTCCTTCGTCAACAAAGCAAAGGCTTGCATCAAGCACTACAACACGAAGTATCAGGCAAGCTCCTTCATCTGTCTCTCTCACTGCCAGGCATTAACTTTCACTTCTATCTGTTGATAGTTTAGACATAGTATTGCTGCTAAGTAGTGCTCCCTTCTGTTGAGTCGGGGTGTAGAACCAACACACTTTTGCTGCCCTTGCACGGTTACACCAGTATGCTTTGTGTATATTTAGATGAATTTGGACTACTGGGAAATCAATCAAATTTAAGTGAAGTGTGTCATGCATAGTAGTGATTTTGTTGCACCATTTGAGTTGTATGTAACTTGAATACTAACTGTTAAACATTTTTCTTATGTGCAGGCTGACTTTGTGTACAAGCATGCACCTGAATGTGGGTCCCTTTTTCTTGAAGAGCCAGATGGCAGCGACTACTATCACATTAATTTTCATGCTCAGGACAAGAAAGGCCGCTCCCAGCTCTTCTTTGGTGAGATCATGGTGGTACGTCTTGTGCCTAAGGAGGAGGATGTCACTTGCTGCTGTCCTGTTTCACCCAACGATGCTGGTATGTCATTGGTGACCCAATTGGTTCATGAGCTCTGCTTATATGATGGATGGATACTTATGGCTAGCTTTATAAATATTGTTTGTCACATGTGAGTTAGTTTATTCTTGCAAATTTTTTGTTTTGATTTTCGGTGAGTAGCTAGATCCCTGATACTACATGGCTGATAGTGTGATTAGCAGCATCACAAACAAACACTGTACAGAAAAAACAAATAAGTAGACGTGGTTACTTTTTTTTCCATATGCCTTCTGCCACAGGCTTGACCACATTTTCGGTGAGTAGCTAGATCCCTGATACTACATGGCTGATAGTGTGATTAGCAGCATCACAAACAAACACTGTACAGAAAAAACAAATAAGTAGACGTGGTTACTTTTTTTTCCATATGCCTTCTGCCACAGGCTTGACCACACTACAATGCACCACAACTCTATTGTCTTGTGATTTTTTACCCATAATGGTTTTGAGGGGGAAAATGTCAAACCCCTTATCAAGAACCATTTTAAAATTATGTATGGTATGTCTTTAATCTTTAAAAGAATAATTCAAATCTTCTTCCATCATGTAATGGAGGGAAAAGTAGCACTCCACTAGTGTTGTATTTTCTATTTCAAGCTTAATCCTACCCTAGGTGATTAATCCAGAGAGTACAATTAATTTTTATGGGGATAATCTTATGCTGTGTGGGACAATGAATGCATAATGTATGCACACTATTTGGGCATTGTGATGATTAGAAAAATGTATTAGATGCATTATTGTAATGATGAAGTATCTTAAACCTCATGTGTTGGCTATTTTTATTGTAGGTGGGAAACGTCTTGCAACTCGTGAGGAGGCACTGAACTACAAATTTCCAGCATGGGGAACAACAGACAAGGATGAAGAGTGGTGCTACGGATGTTATTCAGTAATGAAGCACCCGAAAGGGACATGCTATGTTGCTGGCCACGTCGCCGATCCTCGACATTATTTTGTGCCATGATGTTTTAGGCATACGCTTGCTTTGAAATAGAAGAGGCTGACAGTAACTGAGCCCTCCCTGTGAGCGCATGGATCCAAACTCTGAGGATTAGGCGAGCTACCATGTCTTATTTGTTATAAATGTTATTTATAACTTAAAATTTATTTATGATTTTTAATGCTAGAACTCTAATAAGGCTATCATGTCTTATTTGTTATAAATGTTATTTATAACTTAAAAATTATGTGTGCTACTACAATTCTGTCTAAACTATTTACAACTCAATTAGTTCTCCCCAAGCATATCGGTGTTGAAATGGCGTGTACAACGCAATGGAAAGTATTTTTTTTTTGCTGGATCTGAGGTGGCGAGGGTATCGCAATTTTTTTTCTCTACAGGCTGCATACATAGATGTAGTGATATGATTATCGGCATGTTTGGCGTCTTGGTGGTGAAGACGGAACAGCTTACACGTTCAAATCATGGTGCCATATACTCCGTATTTCTTTACGATGAAGCAGAATTGACATCGTATTTCTTTACGATGAAGCAGAGTTACCAGTGACCTGATAGCCTTCTTGTTCAATAGTTTAGGACTGGAGATGGGTAATCCAGTCTCTGTTCTTAGTGGACGCAAACTATGCAAATATTACAGTCGATGCAGTTATACTGATTTCTTGTTCATCTGCTTAATACTGGAGACGATCCACGGCGACTTCACGCTGTAGCTGTTCCCATCCAGCTGTACCATGGGGTTGCCCCACCTGACCCTCCCTGCTCCTGAGTGTTAGAAGATAGACAATATTCTGGTATATTTTAATTTCATTATTAAATAGATATTTCAATATTGCTGTGAGTGAGACAATTCATGTGCAAATGTTCATGTTTAAATAACGATTAAACGTAAACCTATTCATGATTATATAACTAATAAGCATGAATATTAGTTTGAGAAAGTACCCCGTGGAAGGTCGGGTGACGGCGTCACCCAAAGTTCCGATATCACTCGGATTAGTCATACTAATCGTAGAGTGACCTCAGTCGATGTAGCCGTACAAATTCGGTGCAGGAAGGTGTTCGCAGTGAAGACCCGGCTGTAGAGGAAGTAGTCGTTCGTAGTCGACGCAGGGGAAGTAGTCGTGCGGAGTCGACGTAGAGGAAGTAGTCGTACGGGAGCGAGCAGTCGCGTGAAGACGCTCCCCAAAAACCTTATCGCCCGCCTATCCCGAGCAGGATCTCAGCAGCAGGACGAGGTTCCGGAGGCTCTGCTCTCGCCAGTACCGTGCGCGCGGTGCAAGCAATGGGAATGCAAAAGCTAAGCAGCAAACAGAGAGGGAGAAAGGAGATGTCTCCTAAGCAGGAGTACCTGGATTGTGACTTGGTAGTGTGAGGAGGAGGAGGAGGGCCTCCTTGTATAGGCGAGCAGGTGCGGAGGAGGGAATGAACCTGGACATACTGAGTAGTAACGGTCACGGTTAATTCCTCTGGTAACTGTCGCGGTTAAGGCTCCTAGTAACTGTCACGATTAAGAAGCCATCAACAGCAAAAAGATGCTCCCGCCCCGCAACTCATCACGTTCGTCCGTCCGTCCGCACGACTCGTCACGTCCTCTGCCCTGGCGCGGCGAGCGAGCGCGTGCGCGCGTGTGGCACGCCTATCTCCTTTATTCAACTTCACAAGAGGTGTACCGAAAGACTACCTCATAAGTTGGATGGGAGACTCCTCTAATACCCATTTGGTATTTATTACTTTTCCCTAGCATTAAGTAAATAGGCTTTTAATTCTTTCATTATTGGAATAAATGGCTCTAGGCCCATTTACTCTAACAATCTCCACCAAGAATTATAAGCCACATTGGAAATACTCTCATTTTCCCTTTTGTTTTCGATATACCAGCACTGCGATGGAGACTGTTAAGTTGAACATCCACCAGGAACTCAAGTTACACTTATTTGCAACTGAACAATGGACTATGCCTTGAATTGCTAGTTTTGTGCATCTAAGATTGGCCAGAGCCCTTTACTGGTACTTGGCTGCACATAGCATCCCCGCGGGTTGGAGCTTATGGGTCACACTCCGTGCCTCTTCATGAGTTTTCTAGAGATTACCCAAATCTCATAGACTATGACCAGTAGTCGATACTCATATAGGTGTGTTCCTTCTAGACATACTGTAGAACTATGTCTTTACTTCAGAGAAACAACTACCTTGTTTCATGAAAGCCACTTGAAACACATTAAGGTATATATACCAGCCTGTCATACAGTTTTGAAGAGAAATGCATCTTTCCATGGACCAAGCCTTCTCAAAGGTTCTCTTCTCTCAGTCAGACCATAGCTTGTTTCACCATCTTAATTCACAGGATCTCCGATCACATAAGACAGGTTTCTACTATGGAAAAACTCACGTGGGTCTCAAGCCCAGTTCAATAGATGCATTATCTATCACAATACGTGATAGACCCTTTGTAAATTGATCTGCCAGGTTCTTAGACGTATGGATGTAATCCAAAGCTATAACACCGGTGTTTCTCAATTTCCTGACAGATTTCAACCGCCTCTTGACATGCCTGGATGACTTCATGTTATCCTTTGAACTGTTCACTTTGACAATCACAGTTTGATTATCACAGTTCATTAGAATTGCCGGTATCGGTTTTTCAACTATCGGCAAGTCCATTAGGAGTTCACGAAGCCACTCGGCCTCGACAATGGCAGTATCCAATGCTGTGAGTTCTGCTTCCATTGTTGACCTGGTTAAAATGGTCTGCTTGCAAGACTTCTAGGAAACAGCGCCACCTCCAAGTGTGAACACATATCCACTTGTGGTCTTTAACTCATCAGCATCAGAAATCCAGTTTGCATCACTATATCCCTCTAAGACTTTTGGATCTCCAGAATAGTGAATGCTATAGTTCATTGTGCCCACTAGATAACGCATTACCCTCTCGAGAGCACGCCAGTGTTCACTGCCCAGGTTTGAAACAAACCGGCTCAGTTTACTAACTGCATATGCAATGTCAGGTCTCGTGACGCTAGCCAGATACATCAACGAACCAATGATCTGGGAGTATCTCAGCTGATCCACCATTATCCTCAGGTTCTTCCTTAGAACCAAGCTGACATCGTAAGGAGTTGGTGCGGGTTTTGAGTTGCTGTACCCAAACCGGCTTAGCATCTTCTCAACATAGTGAGTCTGTGATAGAGTCACCCTACCATTTTCTCCTTTTATCAGCTTTATGTTAGGGATAACGTCACTCTCTCCCAAATCCTTCATCTCAAACTTTTGAGATAGAAAGTCTTTGACCTCCTTGATCACTTCAAGGCTCGTGCCAAAGATAAGTATGTCATCTACATACAGACACAAAATCACTCATTTGCCCCCACCATAGCGATAGTACACACATTTGTCAGCTTCGTTTGTGACAAAGCCAACAGATGTCAATGTTCTGTCGAACTTATCATGCCATTGCTTAGGTGCTTGCTTGAGGCCATAGAGAGACTTCACTAGCTTACACACCATTCTTTCTTGACCCTTTACTACAAATT
Source organism: Cenchrus fungigraminus (assembly GCA_036936925.1). Lineage (NCBI taxonomy): Eukaryota > Viridiplantae > Streptophyta > Magnoliopsida > Poales > Poaceae > Cenchrus > Cenchrus fungigraminus. The sequence goes on from CM072773.1 coordinate 127,119,725, forward strand.
CTTCCAGCTGATCCATATAGATCTTCTCTTCCAACTCTCCATTTAGGAAAGTTGTCTTAACGTCCATCTGATGAACAAGAAGACCATGACAGGCTGCCAGAGAAAGTAGTACTCTTATGGTGGTCATTCGAGCAACTGGTGAGTAAGTATCAAAAAAGTCTTCTCCTTCCTTTTGGGTGTAACCCTTGGCCACAAGTCTAGCCTTGTACTTATCAATAGTACCATCAGGCCTAAGCTTCTTTTTGAGCACCCATTTGCATCCCACAGGTTTGCACCTGTAAGGATGCTTAACAACCTCCCAAGTTCCATTTGTCATGATAGAGTCCATTTCAGTCCTCACTGCTTCCTTCCAATAGGAAGCATCAGGTGAAGAGTAGGCCTCTGCAATGGTCTTGGGAGTGTCATCCACGAGGTATACGATGAAATCATCTCCAAAGGATTTCTCTGTCATTTGTCTCTTGCTCATCCTAGGAACCTCATCATTATCCTCCTCAGGATGCTCAATAAGTGTAGGCTCATTGAGTTCCATCGGCTCGGTGGAGTCGTCCTTCTCGACAGACTCTTGCCTAGATGAACTTGTTTCATCTCTCATTGGAAAAATATTCTCAAAGAATGTAGCGTCTTTGGACTCCATAATTGTCCCGACAAGCAAGTCAGGCACTCCAGATCTTACCACCAAGAATCTATAACTGACGCTGTGAAAAGCATTCCCTAGAAAGACACAGTCCACCGTCTTTGGTCCAAGTTTACGTTTCTTGGTGATTGGCACGCTGACTTTGGCCAAGCAACCCCAAGTGCGTAAATATGAAAGAGTTAGCTTCTTCTTCTCCCATTCCTCGAATGGTGTTACTTCCTTATTCTTCATAGGCACACGGTTCAGGACATGACAGGTTGTCAGTATCGCCTCACCCCACCATTCCTTAGATAGTCTCGCGGTTTCTAACATGGCATTCACCAAGTCAGTCAGCGTGCGGTTCTTTCTTTCGGCAATCCCATTGGATTGGGGTGAATAAGGCGGTGTCCTCTCATGAACGATACCGTATTCCTCACAAAATGAATCAAAAGTATTAGAGAAGTATTCGCCACCTCGATCAGACCTTAGGTGTTTAATCTTTCTCTCAAGTTGATTTTCTACTTCAGCTTTATAGATCTTAAAGTAATGTAACGCTTCATCTTTTGATTTTAACAAGTAGATGTAACAAAATCTAGTGCTATCGTCTATCAAAGTCATGAAATATCTTTTACCACCCTTTGTCAACACACCGTTCATTTCGCTCAAATCGGAATGAACTAATTCTAGAGGTGCCAAGTTTCTCGCCTCAGCTGCCTTATGTGGCTTGCGAGTTTGTTTTGACTCAACACATACGTGTCACTTAGAATTTTTGATAGAGGTAAACTTTGGAATTAAACTCAAACTAGCTAAGCGCATCATACAACCAAAATTAACATGACAAAGCCTCGAATGCCAAACATCTGATTCATCATTCATCACATGGTTCACAACATTATTATCAAACGATAAAGAAAAGCGAAACAAGCCTCCGCTATCATAGCATTTTCCAACAAAGGTACCAAACTTAGAAATGATATATTTATTTGACTCAAAGACTAATTTAAACCCGTCTCTACACAGTAGAGACCCGCTGACTAGATTCATCTTGATGGTAGGTACATGCTGCACATTCTTCAATTGTATGGTCTTCCCCGAAGTGAACTTCAGAGTGACCGTACCAGCACCAAGAACACGCGCATGGGCACCGTTCCCCATCAACAAGGATGTAGTCCCACCGACCTGGTAAGAAGAAAACATAGAAATGTCAGCACATACATGAATATTAGCGCCGGTGTCTATCTACCACTCTGGTGAAGAACATACTGAAAGAACTGTAGGTAAGAAATTACTGTACCCTGATGTTCCTCCACCCTCGCTAACAACCATGTTCGCTATCTTAGAGGCCTTGCGATCTTTGCGATCCGGGCACTTTGCAGCAAAGTGATCCGGACTGTCACATGTGTAGCAAGCACCCCCCCCCCCCCCGACTTTCTCTTCTTCTTATCAGGCCCGTCAGCTTGCTTAGCCTTGGGCGGGTTCTGTGAAGGCTTCTTCCTCTTGTTCTGGTTGTTCTGGAACTTGGGATTGCCCCTTTGCACAAAGTTTGCGCTTGAGGAGCCGGCTACTGTCTTTCCACGTGTGTCCTTTGCTCTCGCCTTCTCTTCAACATCAAGAGTCGCAACAAGGTCATCAAAAGTGAATTCCTTTCTCTTGTGTTTTAGAGAGGTAGCAAAGTCTCTCCAAGAATGTGGCAACTTAGCGATAATAGCTCCAGCCACAAACTTTTCGGGCAACACACATGGAACCTCTCTGCTGTAGTTCTCAAGCTCCTTAGCCAACGCCTGTAATTCATAGGCCTGTTCCACCACAGGACGGTCTTCAACCATCTTGTAGTCTAAGAACAATTCCATTACGTACAGCTCACCGCCGGCGTCAGAAGCTCCGTACCGAGCCTCAAGAGCCTCCCAAATTTCCTTCCCCGTTTTGTAACGGAGATATGTATCCACCAGATTATCAATCAGAACACTAATCACGGCACCTCGGAACAGATTATCATCTGAATTGAACTTTTCCCCTGAGACACCCTCAGAACCTTTTCCGGTGATGACGTACATCACGTTCATGGCAGTGAGCCACAGGGTGGCCAACTCACGCCACCTCTTAAAGTTGGAACCATCAAAAGGCATTGGTTTTATTGCATTTGCAAAGGTAGTGACACCAAACATATTCCTATCAACATTGTAAGGTTTTTGGATTGTTAGAAGATAGGCAATATTCTGGTATATTTTAATTCCATTATTAAATAGACATTTCAATATTGTTGTGAGTGAGACAATCCATGTGCAAATGTTCATGTTTAAACAACGATTAAACATAAATCTATTCATGATTATACAACTAATAAGCATGAATATTAGTTTGAGAAAGTACCCCGTTGAAGGTCGGGTGACGGCGTCACCCGAAGTTCCGTATCACTCGGATTAGTCATACTAATCGTAGAGTGACCTCAGTCGATGTAGCCGTACAAATTCGGTGCAGGAAGGTGTTCGCAGTGAAGACCCGACTGTAGAGGAAGTAGTCGTTCGTAGTCGACGCAGGGGAAGTAGTTGTGCGGAGTCGACGTAGAGGAAGTAGTCGTACGGGAGCGAGCAGTCGCGTGAAGACGCTCCCCAAAAACCTTATCGCCCGCCTATCCCGAGCAGGATCTCAGCAGCAGGACGAGGTTCCGGAGGCTCTGCTCTCGCCAGTACCGTGCGCGCGGTGCAAGCGATGGGAATGCAAAAGCTAAGCAGCAGGTGCGGAGGAGGGAATGAACCTGGACGTACTGAGTAGTAACAGTCACGGTTAATTCCTCTGGTAACTGTCGCGGTTAAGGCTCCCAGTAACTGTCACGATTAAGGAGCCATCAACAGCAAAAAGATGCTCCTGCCCCGCAACTCATCACGTCCGTCCGCACGACTCGTCACATCCTATGCCCCGGCACGGCGAGCGAGCGCGCGCGTGTAGCACGCCTATCTCCTTTATTCAACTTCACAAGAGGTGTACCGAAAGGCTATCTCATAAGTTGGATGGGAGACTCCTCTAATACCCATTTGGTATTTATCACTTTTCACTAGCATTAAGTAAATGAGTTTTTAATTCTTTCATTATTAAAATAAATGGCTCTAGACCCGTTTACTCTAACACTGAGCATGGCGTCGCGGCCTCTCTCGCTCGCTTCTGCACCTGCAAGTGGCCCATTCGAGTCCGTCTTCTTCGCCTCTTCTGAGTTCGTCCGCGCTGAGCCTGATTCATCTCCCGTGCTTTGTCGCCGTCAGCAACCCGGCGGCGCTACTCACCAGCTTAAGTAGCATACAGCTGTGGCATTGGCCAAGTCAACAACCAAATGCAGGCGAATTAATCTATACATACTTGTGGCCATTGGCCAAGCTCGTCAACGAGAAAATGCACGAAATTAACCCACAAATATCAGTCAGACAAATATTCCTCCAGGGATTGCCAGGTGCGACAGCTCGAGCTCCCGGTCGCTCTACACATGGATTAAGATTTTCAAGAGCCAAGAGAAGTTAAAAATTCATAGGATCTCCAATCACATAAGGTGGATTATCACTGGTTGACTCATGTGGGTCTTGCCCAACTCCCTAGATACATTTTCTATCACATTCCGTGATAAACCCTTAGTAAAAGGATCCGTCAGGTTCTTAGCCATTGTATCCATGCACTTGAGCTTTCCATCCCTGCAAATACCAGTAATTGCTGGTTGTGGAGGAGTTCGAAATTTCTTCAATTATCAGACAAGAAATGTAAATGCATAATGATTCATACAATATGGAGATAGATTGTAAATTGATCTTTGGTTTTAGAATATTGACTAGCAAAAGAATGGCAGACAGCTTGCCATCATTACTGTCAGATTATATTTGATTTCAGGGAATGAGTGGAAATACTGACTTTTTTAGTCAAATTCCGTACTGACATTGGACAGAACATGATGAAGGACAGGATAATGCCCAGGAGACCAACGAGGAACAGTAGAAGGGCTTTTGCAAAACTATAGGCACTCATAGATTGTATGATCAAAGACATTACCCAGATAAATGTCAAGACTAACAAAAATACTCAAATGACCAATTATTGTCAGATGACAAAAGGTAAGGGCTACTGATTCAATTTACAAGCAAACAAAATGTAGAGACATTTGAAAATATTTGAAAATGTTATAGAGCACTCAGGTAAATGTCAACAACAATGCCTTTTTATTCCCAAATCTCGAGCTAAGATCATTCTGAAAGTAAGAATTATGAGTAGAACTGCTCTTGAAAAAAGCATCAGATTAGTATTCCAAATTAGATAATGGGTAGCTCAATGCAAACATGACATACTTAAACGATGATGGCCACAAGTATTTCATATGATTGCGTATGGCACAATAATATGATCCCCCTATACAGTTAGACATGCCATGACATCAAAAACACACAAAAGTAGTCTCAGTCAATCTGAACAATACTGCATGATAAGACGAATGAAAGGCTAGGTAACACATCCAGCCAATAGGCGACCACAGAGGGGGAGAGTGAATGAGAGCTGATAAAAATTCTTCTCGAAGGATAAACTTGGCGTATACCCCGATTGCCACTTCGATCACTCGCACACAACAAAGAAGCTCTAGATTAGGCACACACAAACCTACAAGTCCTAGAGAGAAGCCATGAAACAAAGAGCGGAAGCACTAGACAAGAACCAAAGGGACTTAGCCAAATCTACGTGGTGCAGGGCGGACTGTCCGGCAGTACGGGTGGACTGTCCGCGAGGAGGGGGCGGACTGTCCGCATGACCCTCGCGGACTGTCTGAAATTGCGGACAGAACCTACAGTAGCACACCTCAAAAAATCGGATCGTCCGCGAGGGACTCGCGGACTGTCCGACCCTTCACGGACCGTCCGGCACTCGCGTACGGACCGTCCGCAAACTCCGTGCAACCAAAAACACCTGAGGCAATGGATCGAAACACGGGCACACAAGAACTCGCGAAGAACACGACGAACAGCAGAGCTATCAGGCAGCTCGCGGACTGTCCGCCTGTGGTGTGCGGACTGTCCGCCAGTTGCGGACAGACGCAGAAAACTGCTGCTCGCGAAGTCAACTCCTCCAAGCCGTCACCGGATCTCCCAAACCACTCGAACTCTTGAGACAAGATTTGGGGGAGATGAGAAGCGTCACTAGGTGAAGCTATGCCCCAAAAATCTCGACCTCTAACTCACTAAATCACCGGGAATCACGGATCACATGAACAACCACCAAGAACTCGGGTTCCTCCAAGAACTCGCGAATCGAAGGGATTTCCCGACGTTTGAGGGGTCAAGATCACACCCAAAGATGCACAAGGCCTCCACCCATGATCTCCTCAAAGAAATTCGAGGAAAAACGCCCTCAAATCAACGAATCGAGCGAAGAACAAACGCAACAAAAATAGCTCCGAAAATGACACGAAAATCACAAAGAGCTAAGAGAGGAATCGAAACACAACGCCGAATGCTTCCATACATCCAGAGGTCAGAATCTGTACAAGAGTCTAGCCTAAGGAAATACTGGGAAAAGAAGCAGTCCAGAGCAAGTCCAGAGCCAGAGAGAGATGCCATCTACCTCTCCGCTATATATATGAAGTTCACCAGAGGAGGCAAATGACCACGCTACCCCTACAACTTAAACTTAAGATACGCACCCCTCAGGGGCATTTTGGTCAAGTCTTCAGATATTCCCATCGAGCGGACACGCTTCCACCGCGGACTTGCTTAGCCTAGACGTAAGTCCCGCGATCACGCCACGTGCCCCCCGCCTCGAAGCTTCCCGACGCTCCCGGATCACCGTCTCCGTCGCGTTGGGCCTCCGGACTTGGTTTTGAGGCCCAAACCAAGAAACCCTCCACCGATGGTTTTGTGGGCAAACCACCAAACCCCGCATGCAAGGTTTGGCCTCGAACCGCTACCTTGTACTGACCCATGTCCATGACTTTAACTTGCTCGTCTTGCACCGCACGGCTCGCACTTGACCCCATCGGCCACCGGGTCCATCGAACCAAGCCTACTTGCCTCTCCATCACCCGGAGGCCACCACGGCTAAGGCCTTTCGCGCTTGTTCTTCACCTGCACCAACACGAGTCAAGCCGCAACCTGTACCTGCACACTGAGCCAAGCATCAGTCCACACAATGTTGTCAATCACTCATCACTAAGGAGCGACCCTCCACTGGTCCTTGGACACACCTGGTCCTCAATCTCCCCCTTGATGAGTGCATTGACAACACCCATAGTAACCAACAAAGAGAAAAAGGAAAAGAAAACAACCACGAATACAAACCTCCAACAAGTGATCCAAAGCCACAGAACAAGCGAAAAACAAGATCACTCGCCAGACCAAGTCTCGGCCCCCTAAGGCAAGGGCAACGGCTCAACACAGCCGAGACAAACAAAACTCACAAAGAGCACACCACAAAGCACAAAACTCAGGCAAACCAAAGGAGCTCCCCCTGCACATATGCAAACTCCCCCTGAATAAATGTAATCTTTTCTCATATTTTCTCCCCACATGCAAAACTTACCATTTTCTCTCCACAAATTCTCCCATAATTTCTCCCCCTTGTTGACAATGCATGAATCAAGCTACCATGAAAGGTACACAAATGCATGTCAAGGCATATACCACCTACAAGCTTCTCAGATATACAAAGAGCACAACAAAATGCTACAAATGAGACATAGAGCAAACAAAGTAGACATGGTGTAGTTAGCGCATTACCATAAAGAAGGTAGAGACATAGATACATGTGACATGGCCAAAAGCAGTTTAAGCAATTTTTACAAACAAAATTCATCTCACGAGCAAAGCCCTATCCATGGTCAATTTGAGCAAAAATAAACTAGATCACACAAAGCTCCTACAAGATCACAAGTTCTCATCACAAGATCATAGCAAACGCCCATAACCTACTACATGTCATGTTAAAGCCACCGAGCCATGTGTCTACTTCTTAAAATGAGACTTCTCATAGTAGACATCATGCAACGGTTTATCACCCAAAATATGTACATTAAAGAATAAAGACATGATTATGAGCATATTTTTCAAGCATAAGGCAATTTCTAGACCAAATTCATTTTCAAATTTTAGCATGGTACATGAAATGTCTTTGCAGCAAAAAGAAACTTATGCTCCTCCACAAGTGAACATATGGGTTAAACATTCACAATGACAAATAGGTCTTTGACCCCAAGCGAAAAGAGCATGATACTCAAGCACAAACTAAGCATGATATAGGCATTTGAGCACAAATTGAGCATGAAAAAGTATCTACTCATGAGTGAATTTTTTTTAGCATTTTCAGAAAAAGAGAAGCTATCTCATCATGAACATATGACAATACCATCAAGAGCATAGCATTCACATCACCATTCCCAAAGCATACACATATCTCACATATAGCACATTATAGTGATCAAAGCATATAAGAGAAGCTCATCCTACCACAAATGATCCAAAGATGGCTATCCTACCATGTTTTGTACAAAAAGGAAAATGCATACCATGCAATGCTACAAATGATACATATATCACATATATACATGAGAAGCTCCAAGAACCAGCTAAAAAGGGAAACACACTCCATGTTCACCTCGCAAGCGTGTGAAGGTAACTTGTTCAAGTGGTTTAGTGAAAATGTCAGCTAGCTGATCTTGGGTAGGTACATAGGACAAGGAAATGTTCCCTTTCTCAATGTTATCCCTCAGGAAATGATATCTCACTTCGATGTGTTTAGTCTTGGAGTGAAGGACTGGGTTTTTGGCTACACTTATGGCATTGGTGCTGTCGCAAAAGAGTGGAACCTGAGAGCACTCCTCACCAAAATCGCTCATAGTGTAGGTCATCCATAGAAGCTGAGAACAACAACTGGTTGCAGCAACATACTCGGCCTCTGTACTGGACTGGGCTACACTAGATTGCTTGCGAGACAACCAAGAGACCAAAGAAGAACCAAGAAACTGGCAACAACCTGAGGTAGACTTATGGTCCAAACGACACTTAGGAAAATCAGCATCGGAGAATCCGTGAAGTCTGAGTGCCGAGGAGGTAGAATACCAAAGACCAAACTCAGGAGTGTAGTTCAAGTACCTGAAAATCCTCTTGACGGCCTACCGATGTGAAGTCCTCGGTGAAGCCTGAAAACGAGCACACAGACACACACTGAACTGTATGTCCGGCCTCGTCTCGGTCAAGCAGAGGAGGGAGCCGATCATGCTCCGGTACTCCTTCTGGTCCACGGGTTCGTCGTCCTCATCCGCATCCAAAGCCGTAGTGGTACCCATCGGTGTAGTCAGCGGTTTGGAGTCGTTCATGCCAAACTTCTTCACTATGTCCTTGGTGTACTTAGCCTGATGTACAAATGTCCCGTCCTTGCACTGCTTGATCTGGAGCCCTAGGAAAAACTGCAGCTCGCCCATCATAGACATCTCAAATTCTCTGCTCATGTTATCTGCAAATATGGCAACAAGATCATGAGAAGAGCCACCAAAGATTATGTCATCCACATAAATCTGAACAATCAACAGGTCATTTCCATGCTTAAGGAGAAACAGGGTCTTATCAACTGTGCTTATCACAAACCCCTTACTCAGCAAAAGGCCTCTCAACCTACCATACCAAGCCCTTGGTGCCTGTTTCAACCCATAAAGTGCTCTCTGGAGTTTGTATACACGGTGTGAGTATGTCTCACTCTCAAACCCAAGGGGTTGCCTCACATACACTTCTTCCTCTATCACCCCATTCAAGAAAGCACTCTTCACATCCATCTGGAACAACTTGAACCCTTTAGCCATGGCAAAGGCTAGAAGGATCCTAATTGCCTCCATACGGGCCACAGGAGCAAATGTCTCCTCATAATTTATACCATCTTTCTGGTTGAACCCCTAAGCCACCAACCTCAACTTGTTTCTCACAACCATCCTATTATCACCTTCTTTGTTCTTCCACACCCACTTGGTACCTATAGGACAGTAATTTGGTGGTGGATCAACTAACACCCAGACTTGGTTTTTCTCAAAATTCTCCAACTCCTCATGCATGGAATTCACCCAGATTACATCAGAAAGTGCGTGTCGAATATCTTTGGGCTCGAACAAGGCAACAAATGCAGATTGCAGAGTGAGCAAAGTGAGAAGTATTCCATGACCTCAACTGTGTAGTGCGATCATGAAGGTCACATATGATCATCAATGGTGGGTGGTCCACCTATAAACGCCGCGGAGCCTCTCGCTTGGAAACAACCTCCCCCTCAGCAGCAGCCTCCACTCGAACATCCTCTATCATCGTAGGCGTAGGGGATGAACCATTCTCGATCGTCATCATCATAGTGGAAGTAGCATGTACACGATCATCCGCGGGAGCATCACTGCCATCATCATCTTCTTCTCCATCTCCATCCTTCTCATCCTCAAAGATCTTCTCACCAACTTCATCGTCACCTGCACACTCAAAAGCAGAAGAACTACATGGCTATGTCTCGTCGAAGGTTACCTCGCAAGTCTTCATGATTCGGTTAGTGTCAAGGTTGAGCACACGATATGCTCTAGAGTGAATCGCATAACCGAGAAAAATACCATCTGAACATCTAGCCTCAAACTTGTCTAACTTGCCCTTCTTCAGAATAAAGCACTTGCAACCGAAAGCACGAAAGTGACTCACCTTGGGTTTCCGCCCATGCATCAGCTCATATGAAGTCCTCTTCTTGAAAGCACGAAGGAAATTACGATTCGACACATAGCAAGCAATATTGACCACCTCAGCCCAGAAACGCCTAGGAATCCTATGCTCATCAAGCATCATCCTGGCCATCTCACAAAAGGTCTGGTTCTCTCTCTCCACTATGCCATTCTGGCAAGCAACGTATGGAGAAGAGTACTGATGATCGAGACCAAGATCACTGCAAAAGGCATCAAAATGAGAGTTCCTGAACTCCGTACCATTGTCACTGCATATAGCTCGAATGGCATCCCCATGTCTCTCATTCTTCAACCTCAAGATCAAGTCTCAAATAAAGCCAAATGTCTCGCTCTTATCCTCCAAAAGGAAAACCTAAGAGTACCTCGAGAAATCATCAATCACAACCAACACATACCACTTCCCACCTACAGAGCGAACACGAGCTGGCCCAACCAAATCCATGTGCCACAGCTCACAAGGTCGCTCGGTCATGACCGCAGTCAGAGGGGTGTGAGAAGCGGCAACCATCTTTCCATGCCAACACGGAGCACAAACCAAATCCTTCTCAAATTTCAACTTTGGCAATCCTCTGACTAGGTCTAGGCCACTCAAGCGGGAAAGCAACTCAAAGCTCAAGTGTCCTAGCCTCCTATGCCACTTCCATAGCTCAGTCGAAACACTAGCAACAAAGCATCGAGGAGGACCAACAGACTGGGAAACATTAGCATGAAAGATTTGACCCTCGGGGATGATCGTACAGACAAGATCGCCTCGAGAATCAAGCACGCGAGAAGCGCCCAACTTAAAACAAACCTCAAAACCCTCGTCAAGCAACTGGGATACTGACAACATGTTAAAACCAAGTGACTTGACCAAAGCCACACTCCTTAAGTTCACCTTGCTACTCACCTTCACCATACCTTCAGCATGCACTCGTCCTCTCCCATTGTCCCCGAAAGTGATGTACTCCCTCGTACTCACCAGGGTGAGGCTGGAGAACCACCCACGATCTCTGGTCATGTGGCGCAAACAACCGGGGTCGATCAACCAAAAGTCCTCCAAGCCTCCCACCTGCAAATCAAAAGCGAGAACGATAATGAGCAAGTGACTCAACACTGGGGTTAGTATCGAAAGAGTTAAACCAGTGTCAAGCCATTTGCTCAAAAGAAAGGTTAGCAAAATCCATCCTATCAAAGCCTCTAGTCGGAGCCCTCTCACGCCTACCACCAAAGAACCTGTCACGTCTCAATGGAGGGGAACGCGCACCACGAGGGGGAAAACATGGCCCGTAGTTCCTCTGAGAACCAAAACTGTGATTGTTGATGGTCGATTTCCGTCAACCAAGAGCACTTGTTGCACTTTGGTTTTAGCTTTGAATTATAACTAACCCTCCACTAGGCATACTGATGAGGTAACAAGTTCGCACTTGCATGTGGTTTTTGGAGTATGTTGTTTACGCAAGATTTAAGTACTTAAAGGAGCACTTTCGGGCAAGATTCGTCGAGCACTTTATGAGAAGATCACGAAGCCCGGTACAAGTCAAGACACAAAGTGAACATGACTCCAAATGACCTGAGGACCGAAGAATGAAGCAGTGAAACTCTGAGACCTGAACAGAAGATGCGGGAGTTCGTGCGCCCAGTACCCTTATCCAAACCGTGGGGAAAACGACATCAAGGACCCACATGAAGTTCGGCAAATATTCAAGAAGACACGAGAAGCGTCAGGGAACAAAACAGGGCCGAACAGGGCTGAATTGGGCCTAGGCCGGCCGGCCCATGCCGTTTTCGTGCCGGTTCGTGCCCCCCCTTTGACCTAGATGCTCTTCGGTGTATTTATATCTCCTGCCTCCGACGGCCGCCGCATCCATTCATCAGAGAGCCTCCGAATTGAAGGAGACACACCAGAGGAAGCCGTCACCGCCGCAAGTCTTCGAGTCGCCTAGGAGATGGCCTAAGCCATGCCCTAGCCGCCATGGTTGACCTTGCGTGGTGAAACCATGGTGGAGTTCCGGAGCCATACCTCGAATTCTTCAAGACATTTGTACACTCAACATTTGATGGTGATATAAATCATACCTTATTCTTACTTTGATCTACTACGAGTTGTGCTTATTCATATGTGTAGCTACCATAGTTTTCTCTACTACCAAAAAAAGAATGAAGTGTCCACGAAACACCGCTCCGCGTGCCTCCGCTCCGCCTCCGTAACCCCCCGTCCGCACGCCTCCAATCCGGTCCCATTCAATCGACTCCGTCCCCCCTCCCTCCGCACGCTGCGACCGCCTCCTTCGCACTGGCGCCGCCGCCACCTCCCCCGGGCCGCGTCCCTGCCCGTGGGCAGCTCCAATCGAGCGAGTGGAGCCCGTGTGCACCATCCTGCACAGCCGCCACCGCCCTCCCTCGCTCATCCACCGCCGCCCTCCCTCGCGCCCAACCCTAGCCTGGCAAAACAGCCGCCGCCGCCCTCCCTCGCTCATCCGCAGTCTCCGCCCTCCCTCGCTCATCCGCTCCCCCGGGTGTCACCGCCCCACCACCCCAGGCCACCACCGAATCCATCTCCCTCCTCCCCTCCCTCCGCCAACGCCCCTCCCTCCGGTCCCACCCTCCCTCCGCCCGCCAATCCCACGGCCCCTCTCCTTCGTCGCGTACCGCTCAACCCTAACTTCGCTCCATCCCCCGCCGCCCCTGCTGCTCGACAAAGCCGTCGTCCTCGCTCCATCCCAACCCACCCTGCAGTGCTTGATCGAGTCCCTCAAGTAAGGAGGCCTGAGCTCGTGCTGCTATGGCACCACCACGTGGCAAAAGGAAGAAGTGGGAGGACGCCGGCGGCAGCACAACCCAGGCGGGACCCGCCTTACAGGATTCCCCGGGTCGAGGTGCTTGCCACCGAGCTTGCCCGCCGGGAGCAGAAGGCGGCGTCCCTCGGCAGGGTCGTCGAGGAGCAGCGCGATAGCATCAAGAACTTCAATGCCGAGGCGAGTGGCGCGAGCTTGTTGATCTATTTTCTCCTTATGTTTTGTGTGGGTTGCTCCGTGGTTCTTTGTGGTTTTTGGCCAGGTTGCCAGCAGGTGGATGGCGAAGGTGGCCACCACCGAGGTGATGCAAGAAGTCGCAATGAAGGAGAAATAGTGTGTCCAGATGCTGCTCAATAGGAGGACCTAGGTGATTAATTAATCTGATGGTGACACTTGATGCCCATAACATTTTGTTCAGCCATGGATTAACGAATCACTACCCTCGCTTCATTGCAGGAGTTGTCTAGGAAGACAACATAATGTGGCAGATTGCAGGAGAAGAGCATTGCATTAGCCAAAGAGCATGCGGCTCTGAAGCTTTGTGTTTTCTGTACCTAAAAAATGAATCATTTGTGTCAAAAAAATTCTGCCTTACTGTCGCCTTTTGCATAATGAAAATTTCTTTCTTTTGATGTTTTGTTTGTTAGGTCATCAGACATACATGAACCTTCAGGAGGAGGTGATCCGTAAAATGGCATCACTTGGTAACCAAGGAATCCTAGAGAATGTTGTTGATGTGTTAAAGATATCGCTCCCTATTCGGAACAAGTATACTTACCTTCTTGATTTCCTTATCTGGAAACAATTTGTTCATGTTTAGTTGACTAGTGAGCATAAGGGACCTGAAGCATGGGAATCTTCATGCATGAATGTTTTGCTCTGCCTGCAGTGTGAGCTGATGCTAATCATGCTTATCTTCCAGGTCAGCAGGTCGTCTTCTTGAGAATACTTGTACAATTGTACCTAATGTTTGCTGAGATTTTCTACTAGGAAGTTCAAAGTGTATAGTCCTGGGTGATCATTGAATGACCAAACAATTTTTCTGTTTCAATGCACATTCTGTCTATTTAATCATTATCTGACAGTTGAGAGCTTGTACTAGGAAGCACTACATATATGGATTCTGTCTGTAGTGGTGTTGTCGTGGTTGTGGGGGCTTCTTGGAGGTACATATCTTTTCTCTATTAAAGTTAGGCAAAACCGCTTGATTTTTGTTGTGATAAAGAGAACTCTATTCACCCGTCCTGGTTTTTGATAACTCATTATAAGAAAATTTTGAGATGATTTTTCTCCATTTTCTATCATATATATGAACAAAGTAGAATGTGCTGCTTATGAATTTTATTACATTGTAGAGTTCGATCATTGGGTTGTCTTCACAACACAGTCTGGAATATCATTTCTTTTGTTTTGCTTTTCTCAAGCTCCATTCTTGATGGATTTGTATATTTGAGTAAATTAGTGAGATCTAACCATAAAGCAGGGTAATATATTTATGATGTGTTTCACCAGAAATGAGTAGATTTTATTGTGTATGTATTTTCCAAACCTCCCAGTTCTGAATTTTCCCTAATATTCTTGATCCATGTCTGATTTTGATAGCAAAAAGGCCAAATCGACAATGGACTGTGTGGATATGGCGACATGAGAATTTCGTCAATGTGATGTGGCAAGTAGCAGAAGTAAGAGGTGTACATTCCAGATGCAATGCTCTTCTGTTTTCTCACTAATTAGTGCATACTAATCAATTGATGTGTAATTATCATGTTATTTTTTCCGAACTAAACAATTGCTCATACGTCTGAATTCTAATTGGATTCCGTCCCCTTCCTATAATTGCTTGACATGGGGGCACATAACCTCCATATGGTAGAAACGGGTTTTTTTTTCATATCTCTTTTGCTTCATATCCCAAGTCTGAATATTACTTTAATCCTGATTTGATTTACAATTTGTAAGAAACATTATTAATGATAGCTTTTATCCTAGATGATTCATGTTGACAAATGTTGAGCGTGATATAGATGCAGATAGATTTTGGTAACTACAGAGTGTGTAATCTCCACCATCTGTGCAATTTGCATATCCAGTATCTTACACATGAAGCCTACATCTAATTTGTTTCCACTTATTTTTTTACTTGTAAACTAGCATGACATTGTATATTTTTC